>CM062216.1:1855000-3235000 GCA_031216445.1 Lateolabrax maculatus
AAGTGCACGTCACAGTGAAATTTTAGTTAACTTTCTTCTGCTCTTTATGTGGTGTCCCTGTTTCCACACTCGCATGTTGTGACAAAAAATATCTTAGTTGTTAATGTGCTCTTAGACTGTATGCATAATATGATTAGCATAAATTATACTTGATACACACAGCACTGACTACATGTGTCATACATTGCACTCATGAGTTAGGAAGCGTTCTCGGACATTCAATCTGATGCTGACTCCAACAATTTCTGGCTTTGGTGGTCACTGATTTTGAATCCTGTCTTTGTAAGTTAAACCTAATTTGGCAAAGCTAATACCAAAATGCTGGATTTTTCATATTGGTATTTGAGAGTTTACAAAGTCAGCTGGAAATAAATTGGCCTATATGCATTATTTTCAACATAAACACACATTTTAGATATATATATTTCTTGTACTTCTTATAATTGTGACCAAGATATGTACTACATTGGTCATGGCGATGTATTGGTTGGCCTGTGATATAGACTAATAGGATCTCACTTATTACAACACGCTGTTCTTCCCATTATTTCCCCCTCCAGACTAATAGAAATCTTGGTGTGTTGAGTGTGGGCAACTTATTTCAGAGCTAGTTAGTCAAAGAGAAATTAAGTAAATTGAAATTTATCCAAATCAGTTTATACCCCTGCAAAATCATTGAAGTATCCACAAATGATACCACAGGCTATTTTTGCATTTTTCCAGTTAGATTGTCATTGTAAGGTAAATATTGCGTGTGTTTTGCTCTTTCTATTAGGTTTATTCCTGGATTCCATTTTTCCAGCGTGGCCTTGCCCATCGCTGCCAACCTCTAGTTCCCACTGTCTGACTCCACCAGTTTTCCTGGCCCATGGACTTGACTCCAGCACCAAGCTTCAAAAGGAGGCCCGCTGCATCCTCTTCCCCAAGTGGAGTTAGAGAGATTGCCAGGAGCCCTCCTCCTTGCTCACCCTCCTTGTCTCTGTCATCTCCTTCATCTGATCCATCTTCACCCTTGTCTACATCCTCCTCTGTCTGTGGCAACTCGTCCATTTATCAGCACCATGTAAAAGGTCAGACACAGGGGACAGAGGTGGCCAGGGTGTCCTCCACTTCTGCCTCTCTAGCAACACAGTCTCTCTCCACACCTACACCCAACACCACCTCCTCAGATTCCTTCCCTCACACTTCAGTGCAGCCAAGTGTTGATTGTGAAGAAGAAAGCAGGAAAAGGGAGATGTATGATCCTTTCCATCCAACCGAGGGAGTGAAGGGGGAGGAGGGAGAAGGCGAGAAATACGACCCCTTTGACCCCACTGGTTCCCCAGCATCAGACACCGATGACGGGAGTGGCAAAGTGAGGGGGGTGAAGAGAAACGTGGAGAGAGGAGATGATGAGGAGAAAGAGGAAGAACATCCAGATTCCACTGACACCTTGACAGACCTGCAGAGCCCCTGTCTGGCCACCCAGCTCCCTCTGAGGAGGAGAGTGGACTGTAGCACTACCAAAGCTGGAGAGCAGAGGGAGAGTGCTGACTCTGAGATAGAGGAAGGGGAGATAGTTGGTGCTGCTGACAGAGAAGGAAGCAATAAGAGACCAGCTACAGAAATCCTCCCCCTGAATTCTCCCAGTGTTTCCTTCTTTGGTTCAAAGCCAGAGCGCATCCTCCGGGTTCTGGACGGGGATGGCTTTGTGTCCGTATGCGCAGAGAGCAACTGGGAGGTGGACAGGGACCCTGAGGATGAGCCTGTGGTAGGAGTGGAGGATCTGAGAAGGAAACTTGTCAGCAGGCGGAAGGAAAGATATCTCTCCTTTCCTGGTTCTTCCCCCCTCTCTCCTCAGCCACCGCCTCCTCCCTCCCATCCTCCAGTTTCTACACCCTCTTCCCCTCTTGCCCCTCCTGTAGAGCAAGGCAACAAGAACCGCAAGTCTTCCAAGAGTTCCAAGGACCACGACCGCCAGAAAAGCAAGGATAGGAAGGCTGGGGAGAAGGAGGAGAGAAGAAAGAAGAGAAGGAAGGACAAAGAGGGAGGTCGGGAGAGGAGCAAAGAAAAGGAGAGGGGACTCAAGGCTGGTAAGGAGGTTAAAGGAATGAGGAGCAGCAGGAGCAGTAGCCAGAAGAGGAAGAAAAGACATCACAGTAGCCCAGATGCGTCACGATCCTGCAACTCCTCAGGAAAAGGGGGCCACACTAGACACTCCTTTTTAAGCCTGTCTGAAGAAAGACACAGAGACAGGGAAAGAGATAAAGACAGAGAGAGGGAGAGAGATAAAGATAGAGACAGGGACAGAATCAGAGACAGAGAGAGGGATAGAGAGAGAGAAAGGGATAAAGACACAGGAAGAGAGAGAGACAGGGATGGAGAGGGAGAGCAAAATTGCACAAGTAGCCGTAGAAGAGATGAAAGAGAGCGAGATTCTAGCTCGCAAAAGAGGGAGAGGGAAAGGAAGGGAACACAACATTCAAGCAGCAGAGAGCGCGGCATTTCAAAGAGGTCCAAAAGAAGCAGGGAGAAGAGAGAAGGTGACAGAGATAGGCAGCGCGAGAGGGAACGGCGGCGGGATGGTCGTCCTGTTGTCCCACCATCTATCCAAGACCTCAATGGGTCTGACCTGTTTGCCATCAAGCGAACCATCACAGTCACCACCACTACAACTACCACCACGGTACCCGGCTCCCCGAGACTGGCCCCGACCTCCCCCTGTCGGCCCACGCAGGAATCCGACAAGCCACATAAGAGGAAGAAAAAGAGAAAATGGCCCTCAGCTGGTGAGGTGGAGGACCGGGGAAGCTGTCACAGCCGATCACAGTCGCTCTCACCACCAAGGTATCACAGCTACGAGTCAGACCACTATTCAGACAAATTGGAAATTGATGTGTTGTCTTTGGATGGTGAGGCTTTGGACTCGGACTACCCATCTTTGGAGGATACACCCCCTATTGCTCTGCCTCCGGAACCCCCTGCCCCCAGCCCCAAAACTAAAACTACCCCCAAGATGGGGCGACATCACCCAAAAAAGAAATCTCGAACATTAAAGAAAATTGGCCAATCTGAATCCTCCTCCTCCTCTTCTAATAGAACCAAAAGCAAATGCCTCTCCTCACTGACGGTCACTTCAGGCTCTGCCCCCGTTTCATCTGGCCTCTCATCAGCAAAGCGAGCCAGGAAGATGGGAAAGGACAAAGACCGGGACAAAGGCAGCAGGAAGGATTTGGGTCGCTCTGGCAAATCCAAGAAAGAGAGCGGCAGCGGTCGGAAAGGCAAGCTTCAGTCCAAAGTGTCTGTGCTGGTGCGTGAGGGCGTGAGCAGCACCACGGGGGCTTCGGTTGGCTCTGGAAAGATGGGCATGGACCTCCTAGGGCCAGGAGGTACAGGTGGGGGCGCTGGGGGTTCTGTGGTGGGTGGCTCAATTGCAGTAGTGTTCTGCAGGGACAATGAGAGCAGGTCTCCGTTCCTCAAACCTTGCTCAGAGCCACTGTCACTGGGCAACCGCAGTAAAGATCTGGCCAGTATAGGAAAGCGAAGCAGCCTGGCTGCACCACCATCCTCCTTAACCAGTCCTGCTGGACTCAAATCCAAGAAAACAAAACCAAGCTCCATCACATCCACCTCCTCCTCTGCCTCCTCCCCCTCATCATCTCTGGCAACCAAGCGCCGCCGTCGCCTGGCCAAGAAGACAAGAGAAAAGGGTGGAGCTGCAGCGTTGGCAGCAGGAGACGGCAACCAAACAAAAGCCACGTCTGAGGGCTGGGGGGCGTGCTCCTTAGATGTTCAGTCAGCCATTGGAGATGGGAGCAAGTCAGTCAGTCCACATACTGGCCAAGCTGGCCCTGCACCCTGTTCTTCCTCGTCTTCCTCCTCTTCGTCCTCGTCTACCAGTGTGCTCCCCCCCTCCTCCTCGCCACCCCACACTCCTCCACCCTCTATGGCTCCTTTGCGGGACACCAGGGAGTCTTCACCAGACTCTCAGACTGTGGACAGTAGCTGTAAGACTCCAGACCCTTCTTTCCTAGCTGAAGACTGTCCAACTCAGACCAGCCCCACTCTCCCGGCATCCAGTCCGTCCAGCCTGTCCACTCCCCAGGGAGCTGGCCTCAGCATCGCCTTGTCTGCACCCTCTGCCAAGCCCCTTCCTCCAGATGATGCACCCAAATCTCTGGCCTCACCTCCTTGCTCGTCCTCTTCGGCAGGCTGTAGTCTCACTTCCCTTTCTCTGCCTCTGTCTTCGTCAGACCCCTCTTCTTCCTCTTCTGTGTCCTCCTCATCTGCTAGTAAGCCCCTTCCTCCTCCTCCTCCTCCTCCTCCTCCAGCAGCGCCTGCCCTCCCCTGGAGTCTGCAGACTGGGGTGGACTGCACAACTGGAGGTGTCCTGGCGTGTAAGTTCCCTCCTTAGATGTACAGAAGTCTGCAATGTTTTTATGAAACATTAACACTTTAAAGCAAATACAAAAGACTACGCTGTACTAGTTTTAGTTCAGTTTGTTATCTTATAAAATACAACTTTCACAGACTTGAAACATAAGATTCCAACCTTGCTTGTGACAGGAAATCCATCATAGTCCACATCTTGTTACCTTTAATCTTTGTAAAAGTTACGTTATTGGTCTGTGGTAACGCACTGCATACTATAATATGCACTTTCAACTGCAACCACACACAAGTGTGGCTTCATTTCTAATATATTCAAAAGCAAGTTTTTAAGTAGGTAAAATACACTTAGAGTACGTCAAATATTATGTTGCATTGTCATGTATGTTAAGTGTCATCATCAGTCAATGTATAGCCCTATGTACATGTTCTTTTCTGGAAATAATGGTCTCTATCATTCTTCTTCAGTGACTGCTCTGCTCTTCAAAATGGAGGAGGCCAATATTGCCAGCAGAGCGAAAGCACAAGAGTTCATTCAAGCAACCAGCCAGGTGAGAGAGTGACACTGACTGACACATTCTCTCTCTCTCTCTCTCTCTTTCTCTCAATAATAATAAAAAAAAAAACTCTTTTGATTCAAGCTAATCAGACCAAAATCCACTAGGCAAAATTAACTTGTAGCGGGCCAAAGACGGCAAGTAACAGGAAATGGCGCTGGTAGGTTTGTAAGAGAGTTATCATTAAATAAAATCTTCACCAATTTTCAACCTTGTCTCTATCTATTTGAGGATATAGTGTCTGGCAGCTGAAGAACAACAGATTTTGCAGCTGCGCCCCAGAGACACAGAGAACATAGGCAACAACTGTAGGCTTTCTTCAGAATCAGAATCGGGTTTATTGCCATGTAGGTTTTCACATACAAGGAATTTGCTGTGGTGTATTGGTGCGTAACAAGTACAGACAAGTAGTGCAAAAGTCGACATAAGCATAAATATAAAGTAGTTTAGTAAAATACTTAAGTACTAATTTGCAATACAGAATATGAAAAAATATTACTAAATATGTGCAATATATATTTTTAAGATGAAAATGAAATAAAACTAAAACTGTGCAGGAATGTGCAAAATATTGTCCAGCGAATGTGTAACAGTTTCACACTATATCCCTCACTGTGATAGATGGGGATAAGTCGGAAAATCTACAAATATGTTCTTTAACATCTGTCACTGTCCTTACTGTAGCCAAGCACCATCTCTTCTTCTTTGATGTTTGTGTTATTTTACTGTGCAGTTCTAAAACAAGAACATAAAAAAAAGTCAAACCCACACCTTTTCTCAAAGTGGCTGGACATGGGAGAGCCTTAAGATTTTGACTGTCAAAGTTCAGTCAGATTTGAAAGAGGTGGGTCACTTCATGACCTGTTCTACATAGAAATTAATGGGCTGCGAAATCGGTTCTGACTGTGCCATTACTTTTTCCCATGTCTCTCATGCAGATCCTCTCACAGGCCAATCAGAGCCAGTCCCAGCAGCACGCTCCTCCCTCCTCAGCCTCCTCCTCCTCCTCCTCACAGATCCCTCCCCCTCCCTCTCTGCCTCCGCCTACTGGTCTGAGCCCAGCCCAGTTCATCCTCCACAGCTCCCTCCCATTGGTTGGCTGCACCAAAACTCCACCCTCTCTCCTGCACCCCTCCATAGGTGGTGGATGTGCACAGACCCCGCCCTCCATCATGTCCGGGGGGCTTTCTGGAATGACTGGGAGCTCTGGTGACACTGGATGGGACAATGAGAGCAAAGACCCTGATAAGGTAAAGTTGAGGTCATGAACAGATCAGGGCAATTTGCTCCTCTTTAAGTAGTACATCCCACTATTGCTGCATGGCTGCTTATCAGTGTCTACCAGGGGCCAGTCTTTTTCAGTCTACAATTTTATATTGTTAATTACTGGAATAAGACAAAAATATGCATACAATTTTAAAACATACATTCATTGTAGGAGCTGTAACTATGAATCTGTCTTCATATAAAACAATATATACATATACATCTATACACCCAAGTATTAATTGCATTTTTTTAATTTGCATCTGGAGGAATGTAAACAGCAGCAACAAGACAATGGGGATAATATGGTCTGCTTCTTAACATTAGAAGTTCCACATCAGGGAAACATTGCAAATCAACTTGGACTATGTTTGAGCACCAAGCATCAGTGACGTAAACACAGAGTTCGCCTCCCTTCGTCCAGTCAGATTATTGCGTTCTATCGGCTCGGAACTGGTCCACCCATCGAGATAAATAGCTTTATCCTGGATGTAATGATGGAGCCAGGTCTCTGTAAATGTGGGCCCAACTGTCTCTGATTTCCCGTTGTTGGGCCAGTCCTGTGACAGGACATTAGCCAGGAGCAGCTTTAGGTGCAAGCTAGGTTAGTTTCGTTCTTATTCCAGTGATCGTTTCAAGATCCGCTGCTCTTAATCCAAAACCCACACTTTATTTTACAGTGCTTATGAGTATATTTCTCACATAGGTGTGAAGGAAATCTTAGAGCTAGTTCACTCGAGACACAAGGAGACCCAAATGTCTTAAGCAGGATTATTCTTTGAAACTTGATTGAAGAGAGCCAATCTGTTGTGTCTAAACCCGAATACAGAAGATTTCTAGCAGATCTTGGTCTACCAGAGGCCAGAGCCAACCCGGCCTTGTCAGGCACACAGAGACAGGCAGGCGCATAGAGACAGAGCAGAACAGAAGTAGGCCTAGTGGGTCCACACAGTGTCAGCACAGCTAGCTACAAAGTTTATAAACCTTGAATCCAAATGCCATACCTGTCAACTTACCTGTAAAGGAAATAGGGAGCTCTTCACTATTTCTTTGCCCTCATTTCTGCATGCTGCTCTCAGCTCCAGTGATGAACACTAATCACTCCCATACTAGACAGCTTATATCGAGTGACCTTAAACATACTTGTATTGATATTGAAGAATTCTCATTTTGATAGTATTTTAAAATTTTATTTTCATCCATCCTACTTCATAATTCATACATAATCATTTTTTTATTTTTTACCTTAAGTTTTGGTCATGGTACATTTTTCATAATGTAACAATAAGTAAACTAAAACAGTATTTCTATCTGAGAACTCTTAGCAGTAGAGCGATGGAATTAGTGCTTTGGAAATGTAAGTTATGCTAAAGACAACAGGTAAATGGAGGAACACCTGTTCACCCTACTGCTGTCTGGCAACAGATACAAGTATCTGCTGCTGTAGCATCAGACTACAGAGCAGCTTCTTACCTCAGGTTGTGAGACTCCTTAACTCATCCTCCACACTCAACCATAAAACATATTTTTTCTTGTGTAACATACTGTGTTGTAGAATGACAAATAAATAAACCTTGACCCTATAGTAGCCTGTTTTAAATAAAGGCCTGGCTGTCTCAGCAGTTGAGGTAAATAGATAAACAGTATTGTATAATGTGCTTTAGACTTACTGTGTTATCTTTTTTAATCTTCTGTAGCCCTTTAACTGTGTTTGTAAAAGCACTATAAAGATAAACTCATTGTATTATTATTATTGTATTATTAATTTAACATGTCTGTTACCTGAATTGCCCAGTACCTTAAGAAGCTGCATACCCAGGAGCGGGCAGTGGAGGAGGTGAAGCTTGCCATCAAACCTTACTATCAGCGCAAAGACATCAACAAGGATGAATACAAAGACATCCTCAGGAAAGCTGTGCATAAGGTCAGCCTCAGCGCACACAAACGGAGTGACACACATAGCACCGGAAAACACTGATCAGTTAAATCAGTGTTTAGATAATGTAGTTCACAATAGTTTAGTGTTACTATGTGGCGTTTGAGGAATGCTTGAATACAAGTCAACCTATCTGATAAAGCAGCCATAGTATCTATTCCTATAATGAAACCACAGGAACAAAACATAAACTAATGTCCTTGTATTGAAACAGGCTATTTAATCACACTGTGTCATTGTCTCAGATCTGCCACAGCCGCACTGGGGAAATCAACCCTGTCAAAGTCAGCAACCTTGTCAAGCTGTACGTCCAGCGCTACAAGTACTTCCGGAAACATGGACGCAAAATGGATGAGGAAGAGAGGGATGACAGGGAGCCAGGAGCGTTGCATTCCTCTGCCTGATAGACTTTTTAAAAATGTTCCCTCACACCGCTTTCTGCTCAAGATTTGGGACATCCACTGATTGTTTTTGTCTAATATTTGTATTGTTTTCATAGCCCACCTTGTTTATGCTTTTATGTGATCTTATGAAGTCCCTCCCCTTATCCCTATGATCTCACTGTAAATATGTCTTGCATAGAAAATGTATCATGTATACAATGTTCAGGAAGTGGATGCTATCATGCACACCTGTGTGATCTAATACAGCCCAGTACAATAAATACCATCTTTGTGAAGCTTACAGTTTTTAGTTTTTGTTGATTGTGTCCAATAGAAGCTTCCAAACGATGGTACTAATTGCAGGGCTATTTTTCAATAGCATTGGATTAGGTGATCATGCTAGTCCATCCCTATGTCTATCATATTCCAAGCTAAGGGGAGATGTAATACCCAGTTGCATACACCAAAATATGTTGTACAGTACTGTAGAGACACTACACCACATTTCCCCTCTCCTTCTGTCTCTGTGTCTTTGCAGACAGTATGCAAGCTGGAGCAGTCAGTGAGTTGGACAGCTTAATGATGATGGTTCAAATACACTGACCCTTGACCTCTCAGTTCTTTGATTCTGCTGTCTGTGTTTTGTGTGCATGTGTTACTGAGGTTGAGAAAGTTGCTAAATCTCTTTATAAAATGACTAGATCAACAAAATATAAATGTTGCTTGAAAACCAGCACACAATAGAATGGACTTATTTTTTTAGTCCTTTTTCTGTATTTGCATTACATCTCCACCAGTACTTCTTGGATAAAATCTAAATACGTGGTAAATAATCAATACTGGTATAGAAAGCGTTGGTCTTTGTTGCTGACACTAACCATGAACAGCACAGTTAGAGAGACTAATTATCTGTTGTAATCCAAAAAGATCAACATATAACGGTTCACACTGCTTTTTCATTTGAATTTATTTCACACTAAACAAAGCTATTTAAAGTAATTTGGGGTTAAGTTTGTAGCCCCGTAGTCGAAGTATAATCTTCACCATTTACTTATTTAAATGTCATAATATTTAAAGTCATGAAACTGTGAAAAAGATGGTGCAGGTAACCATTCTGAAGTATATTTAGACAGTAAGTGGCACATTTGAGTGTTTGTAAAGACATTTTCCCTTAATTTCAACAAACGTTTATGACCTTAACTAAAAATTACTTGGGTTAAATTATAATAGAGAGCTAAAGATTTAAAGATAAATTGCATTTTATACATGAAACCATCTATATGATGGGGTAAAAATTCATATTATCTACACTACACTTGAATTTTGGTTTAAATCCACACTGATACATGGTAATGTGTAGTTCATGAACGAGTCGGCTCTATGAACCAGCTCCTGTCCGTGAGCCAATTTTATTTTATTTTTATAATTTAATACAAGAGATAATATAATGAAAATGTATATTCTGGTAATAACAGTAAGGCCTGAGCATGGTGAGACTTCTGTATGTTACCAGTCGCCAACATGCAAAGTCTGGCTGTAGAGCTGCAGCGAATCGATTAGTTGTCAACTATTAAATTTATCGCCAACTGTTTTGATAATCGAGTCATTGTTTTGAGTCATTTTTTAAGAAAACAACTGTCCAAATTCTCTGCTTTCAGCTTCTCTTCTATGTGAATATGAGTCCTCTGTCAGTAAACGTTCATTACGTGTAATAGTTTTTGATGTTTTTATTATTTAAGGTTTTTGTACCAAATGCAATGTAAAATTATGGTATCCTGATTTTAGTATAATTACACTGAATAATTTAAGTGATATATAAGCACACATACCAATCATAGGTCAAAACATTGCTAAATTTGCCTGAATTATAAAAGCCAGAAGTGGTACTAAATGCTATCCACGTTTCCATTTCCAGTTGTGCATAGTAGATATACTTTATTTATGTGTTTTGATTACAAAGAGACCAATATCCCTTATTAAAAAAATGCTCCCACTACAGAATCATGTTATTATTGCTGAGCTATTCATCCAGTTTAAACACCTTGTGTGCTCGATATATTTGCGTCTGCTGTCGTTTACGTCAGGTGTCTTAGATTTACGGCATCCCGCCATTTTATTTTTAGAGAACACTAGCAGCACGCACACATTCAATTATTTGTCGACGCACGGCCTGGGCGCCCTGAGCGGTCTGCTTTTAAGTTATTGTTTGTGCTGCACTTTGGCAGAGAGTAAGTTGGTCCAGGAGACCCGCATATATCGTACGCTTCTTCCTCTGGTCCATGGTCTGATTTTTGTTAAGACATTGGAGGAGAGAAGGTAAGAACCATGCTCGAGGCTCCTTGTTAGCATAGTTAGCTCGATGGCTAATGCTACTAACGTCGCGCTGTTAAGATGATAGCTGGAGTGAAAACTGTTGTTGCATAACTTCCATCCATAGTGTCCATGCAGTTTGTATACATATAATCATAGTTGGCCGGTAGGGAAATCGTCTTAATGGAGACAACAATTAGCACATGAACCTAGCGTAACTATCGTGCGAGCTTCCGTTCTTGGTATTGGCCTGCCATTTACTGGTAGAATTTCGCAACGTGTCAGATGTTAGCTATGGTAATAATCATTCATGTTATTGTTGATTAAGGTGAAAGATGACGCAGTTTTTACCCCCGAACCTGCTGGCTCTCTTTGCACCGCGGGACCCCATACCTTTCCTGCCTCAGCTAGAGAAGTTGCCCCATGAGAAACATCACAACCAACCCTACAGTGGCATCGCACCGTTCATCAGGCACTTCGAGGTGAGTGTTTAATCTTCTGTAGTATTCGTATGTTTTGATGTGTAAGCATTTCTTCTTCAATGGCACATTCCCCATGTGTTTACCTTCCCTTTGTGTTCAGGACCCTAGAGATGCTCCTCCACCAACGAGGGCAGAGACCCGTGATGAGCGGCTGGAGAGAAAGGTGAGACCTGAATCAAGGGCTTTAACATGTACCTAGTTAAAACGGCATTTTAGGATTTTTCCCCATCTTAGCCTGTGAAGATGCTGGTTGTGGCTTGGGATGCTGCACAAGTGTGTTTTAGAGCCACATTGACTGGCTGTGTATGAGACTGCAAACCTGGTGCTAAAATCAGAATAGGACAAAAACAACAGCATCAGTCACTTTATACAGAATAATGAAGTGGAAGTGACAAAACATCCATTATATTTCCTAAAAGGTTTCATACTCTTTAGATGTGTTTTCCTAGCCTGGGAACCAGACCAGTCTGCAAGCTCACATTTTATTTGCAGTGGCAGATTCGTCTGCCCCCCTCAGTACTGGTATCAGGCGAGCCAATCACAACTGTTTATCTAGTATGAGGCGAGTTTACTATGATGACTGATAGAGAGGAGCGCCGATCAGGCATCTTTGTAAATATCCAATATGGTGCTGCAACAACAACAACTGCAATTAAACTTTATGTTGATAGTAATTGTTTGTCATACTTCTGACAGGACGTACCATATGACAGGATGGTGCTTGAAAATTGAAAATGAACTGAGAGGTTCCAGACTAATACCCATTTGCGATTTAGTCTGGCGATGCCAGGCAATTTTTTTTCCCTTCTATCCATAAGAAGTTTATTAGACAAACACGTTTCCAACTGTCACACAGTTATCTAACTTAGTTTAAACATACTGAAATTAGGCAGCAAAGGACTGTCTGTAAATTATCTCAAGCATTACTTTCTCCAGAGATGTCAAATGCACTGATGCACCTGCCGGGGAGACTCTCAAGAAATCAAGAAAACTGTTATTTGCACCTGCATTTGGTTTGTTGCAACATTTCCAACATTAAATTCAAATTCCCTTGATTGTGGAATCTAGCGATTGTGCAAAATCAGCACAAATTACCTTGATCATGTAATGATTGCGACAGGTCTAAGCACAAGGGGCTGCAGTTTTCCAGCAGTGCATGACAAGAGACTGGGACAGCAATCCCAAGCCAGCAATAGCTTCTTTATGGGCATTGCCCTCCCTGAATGACTGTTGAGGGTTGACTTTGACCTTTTCCTGTTCTATTTTGCAGAGACGAGAGAAGATTGAGAGGAGGCAAGCAGTGGTGGAGACAGAACTCAAACTTTGTAAGGTTTCACAGTGAAAATGTACAGTACAATCTTTCTAACAGTCTGTGGTTTCTTGGCTTAAACTAATACTGTGTTCCTATTTGTATTATTTCAGGGGACCCCCATAATGACCCTAATGCACAAGGGGATGCCTTCAAGACATTGTTTGTTGCGCGAGTGGTGAGTATGTTAAAATCACACATTCATTTTTAGTGTTCTTACACCAGGTCTGTGGATGTCCGTTGATGTCTAATGATATTCTGTCTTTGCTGTAGAACTATGATACTACAGAGTCCAAGCTTCGCCGTGAGTTTGAGGTCTATGGCCCCATCAAACGGGTATGTTAAACTGCAGTTTCTCACTTTCTAGACCTGTTCACATGTTTGTAGTAAGTGTACAAATTACACTTTAATTAGACCTACTATGATTATATATTATGAAAAGCCCTATGGGTTGAAAATGTAATACAGGTACAAGCTTTGGATAAAAGGACTAAGTCACAACAATTTTTGAAATGTTCAAAACTTGACCTGAAACCTTGCCTTTTATACACTGTATTCTAAATGGATTTGAATTTACCATCTTAAGAAGAATTTTGTTTTGCTATGTTCTGTGTAATGGATATATAGCTGATTTTTGTTGACGGTTTGATTCAACTCTTGTCATTTCTTTTAGATGTTTGTTGTATTAGATTGCATGACACTGTGCTATATACACACACAGCTGATGTGGTGTAAAACCAATATCTTCATATCTGTTTCTTTCAGATTTACATAGTCTACAACAAGAGGACGGGGAAGCCTCGAGGCTATGCATTCATTGAGTATGAGCATGAACGAGACATGCACTGTGAGTACCAACGTAAAGCACTGAGCCAAAACCTTTCTATATATGATCACATGTTCATGAAGACAGATGTCTGTGACATGCAGGGTGGTTCTTTAGTCGAACCCTCTTTCCTTTATTTTGTATAGACATTTGTGTAGTGATACTGGGGTGGCCGCCTTCTCTAATACCAAGGAAAGGTGACCACTGCCTAATGAGCAAATTGATGGTTATGTCATCAAAGGAATCTGATTGCTTCTTATAGACCTATGTTCTACAATTTGCATGTTGAAATCCGAGTCTGGTGGTTGTGTGATGTGCGTCTGTGTTTTATGCGTGTCATCAGTTGACTAATAGTCTGGTTGAGGAGGGGGACTGCTTCATTCAGTGGGGCATCATGGGGAAATTGGGAGGACCAAGAGGTAGAACTTTGTCTTTTATCTGTGAACCTGAACATCTTTGCCTGTCAAAGGGCACATTGTCTTTTAACTGTTAGGCGTTGTAGCTCTGTGGAAGAGCAGCTCTCCTGGTTGGACTCTAATGGTAAGCACAAGGTCAGACTGGTCACCAAGCAGTGAATGGGTTTTTTTTTTTGTTTGTTTTGTTTTTTTAACCAGAAATGTGTCAAGGACTGTATGGAAACCCATCTTTTGTATGACTAGGTATAACGGTTGTTTGTCCAAGTTTTCATTGGTGGTCTTCAACCCTGGTCATGGTGAGATTAGTTTAACTTCACCACACTAATAAGATATTTTAAGCTGGTGGTGATGCCCCAGTGAATAATGGAGTACTGTCTCATTAGACAAGGGAATGGTGTCATCTAACACAATGACACCATTCTGGGATATTAGTGCGATCAGCTCTTCAAGACCAGAGTTGCTGAATCACAGCAAGCATGTAGTCACAGCAGGGGGGTAAATTGAGGGGGGATGTGGGGCTAAACAGTATATTAACTGTGTGTTGTTCTCATTGCCACTGCAGCCGCCAATCTGTGATGGCTATTGGCCAGAGCTGGCTGGCAGATGATGATGGTTATGATACATCTACACCCTACTACCACAGCTCAGTATATGGTTGGTATAATGGGTTTGTATGATGGGTAAGATTTCTTTCCACCCTCCATCTCCTACATAGGGAAGAGGAGCTACGTTCAATGGGTAAAGCGTCTTTCTTTGCAAGCCTTAAAGAGCTTTCAGTGCAATTACTACTACTTGGATCTTAGGCTTTGACCATTGAACGCACCCCTGACTACTAAATTAAATGTTGCCCAATGATTCTGCCGTTTATGTTAAAGCCACCTCATGTTACTGAGGTCTCACGTTGTGCAGTAGCAATGACTTAGCTGTATGGAGGGACACGAGGTCAATGAACAAGAAAGAAATCCAAATGCGTTGTTACAGCTGTCAGTCCGACCGGCTTCTTGTGGAGTTTGGTGTGAATAATTGTGTGACTTAACTTGTATCAGCTTTTCAGAAAAGTTGTGGTGCAATTTTCAGTTTTTCTTGTTGCGTAGCAATAAATTGCAGTAACGTGTAAAGCAGGGAAGATACTTATCTAAAGAATTCAAAAATATCATAATGCGTTATTTTCAATATGAGTACTCATGAGTTTTAGTAGTTCTTTTTTTTTTTTTTTTAATCTACAAATCAAATGTAGGTTCATTAGTAGTCTGTAACTTTTTATAGGTAACCTGCGTTCACTTTGTCATTGTCAACTGGTGAAGTTGAAAATGATACAAAAATGAAATGGAACACCTCTGTCATATCTGTTAGGGTCCAATGTTCTGCTAAATATCGGTGCTAATTAAAAAGGCATTACGAGATGTAAATAATGGAAGCCGGTATTAACTCATCTGTTAAGCTTAGCAGCTTGTGCTTGTCAGTCCATACTGTTAATACCATTAGTACTAATTCATTACAACTGCATTCCACAAACTGCTAATTCTCTCAGCAACTCTGTGGGAGGCTGGCAGACTGTGGCTTTTAGCTCAATACAGTTCTCAACCCCATTTAATGCAAAACATTCTCAATTATCACTTAGAGGTTAATGCATAATACTATCCAAACTAATAAGTCTGAGCTGGCTTTAATAGAAAAGGCAGATGAGGGGAATTTTCTTGATAATTCTGCTAAATGGGCTTTTCATACATTATTTGTTCACTACATAACTAAAGGTAGATAGTAGTTAATGTGCCCTTACAGATTAATTCATAACAATAGTAAGGTCAAGATTTTCAAAGAAATAGTTCCTACAGCTTCAGTTAAGAACATATCAGTAAGTAAGTTTACTTACTAATAATACATTTAGACACTGGATGCTGTAAATCAGTTATCAGTTGATATTTTAGGCCACTTTAAATCCCAGACATGTCAGCCATAGGAACATAACTTCATTGAATCCTTAGTAAAAACATTCTCATTAGTTGGTTGGGGTTGTGATAAGGCAACTCCTGTATGGAAGGTATCCCTGTTTTTTTGTTTTGTTTGTTTTTTTCTTTGTCTTTTTTTCAGTTGGTCAGTTTTGGTAGGACTGGTGGGGGTTTGGTAAGGCCCTATCTTTGGATGGGATGTTGTCATCCTTAGTGAACACAGGAAGTTGAGGGGTTCTGGTAAGGCCCCTGATAGGTGTTGTGACAGCATTTGTATTCTGGTGCTGAGGGATTTTGGTAAGGCCCTACGACTGGGGCAAAGACTTTCATAAGGCCCATAAGTGAGGGATTGTGGTAAGATCATTAACTGTATAGTATGAGTGAGGGAGTTTGGTAAGGCCCTCAGGATGTATGTGAGGATTTGGTAAGGCCCTCAGACTGTATGCTATAACTGATGGGTTTTGGTAAGGCCCTCTTCTTGGACTTAAAAGTTTTAACCATCAGGGATCATCTCCACATCAGACCAGTGTAGCAGCCAGGATGAGCCGCCTGGATCTCGCAAAGTCCTTCCATCATACGAGATGGATCAAAAGACTGTTGTGTGGTATAATGGGATGAGGTGCGGGACAAAGTATAAATGTACACGTGGTTGAAAAAATGCTAAATGCTGGAGATGCCTTGTTGATGACCGTTCCTAACTCTTTCTTGGTTGCTTTACTCATGTTTCTCTCTCATGAAGCTTGTAAAAGGTTTCAGCAGATTGAAGCCGTAGAGCTACTGCCATATCATAATATTTGATTGAAAATCCTGCTCTGTTAATAGGGCAAGAAAATTAGATTTTGCTTGACCAGTGACGTACGTGTGTGTGTGTGTGTGTGTGTGTGTGTGTGTGTGTGTGTGTGTGTACAATCACTAATTTATTCCAAAGTTATTGTAAGATATTAAAGGTCAAAAAGTGACTTTGTACAAACTTTATATTTCAGCTTCAGAAACATGCATTGAAACACACTGCACAACGTGCTTTACTGCCATAACAGAATTTTGTTGGCTTTTTTTTTTTTTTTTCACTTGTAAGCAAATTGGAAAATCAGAGATTAGTCTCTACAAACAATAGGCCCTTTTCACAGCAGCCATTTTGACATGTCATTGCAGGGTAATCACAGGTTTAATTGATCTAATAACTTTTGTACCTCTGCCTTCAGCCATTCAAGTCAGCCAGCATGCATGATACCAGGTCCCTGGCCCACCTAAATGGAACAGGGCTTGAATTAATGTTATTAATTACTCCTGTTTAATTAAACACCTGCAATGACATGTCAGAATGGCTGCCATGAAAAGGGCCCATCATAATGGTAATGATAATGCTTTTTATTATAGAACCACAATGTCAACTGTCCCAGCAGGTTGGTTTAAATTTAGCAAATGCCCTTTTCACACCATCTGCAGTTTGCGTGTTCTAGTATTCAGAAAAGTAGTAACTTGTCACTCTGCTTGTTCAGTAGAAATTAAAATATATAAAGAGGCTGCACTCCAAAGAAAATCTGAAGTTAATTCCACACTATTATCCTAAGACAACCTGGATAACTTAAAATGGCTACACTACACTGTTCAGCCCCACTGTTATTTAATGTAGACAGTGAATGAACTGAAAGCTGGGTAGTTTAAATTATGATGTTAAAAGTGTAACGTATCAATCACTCATCGGGTGGAAGGAAGTCTACTCCCATTATCCTTCGGCTTTTACCCAGAGAGCAGCCATCTCGGCCTCGCCTGCTCCTGGTCAGTATAATGATGCACTGTTTGTTTCCTTGGCCACGTTGATGCAGTTATACTCCGATCTCACCTCGGTCTTCCCTCTCCCCATTCCTCTTCTCCAGCCGCCTACAAGCATGCAGATGGGAAGAAGATTGACGGTAGAAGAGTGTTGGTGGACGTGGAACGAGGACGCACTGTCAAAGGATGGCATCCTCGCAGGCTAGGTCAGCTACCTTTTTTTTTATATATATATTAAGCTTCAAACCGGTGTGCTAAGCAAGTTTTCATTTCACCCCAAAGAGTAACAAACCCTTAAAGGGGTAGCTCCGATTTGTTTTTATTAAGTGTGGTTGTATGAGTTACTTGTCCATAGAGTCAGTGTATTACTACCTGCAGTAGATAGCGATTAACATGCCCCCCAGTTTGGAGAAGCTGTCAGCTGTCCCAGCATGGACGCTAAGTAATGTACTGATGTGGACGGGGGCCCACCCAAAAAAAAAAACGATGAGGTGTACGCTATATTTAGAATATTTCTCACCGCTTAACATTGCCATCATAAATGCAGACCATATAGAATAGTTGCATGTAGCATTCTTGAAATTCTACAGCTAAGTCTTAAGATGGATTAGCAAAATATTTGCTGCCATGATATCTTTCCGGGATTGTAAACTCCTGCCTGAAAGAGGTTTAAACTGCTGTCTTTGTCTGATGAGCCATAAAATATGACTTTCGGATACGTCTTTTATCTTAGCCGCAGCAACCAAACACCAAAACAGCCTTGTGTGCTTTTTGACGCAGTGCTGATGTCTTCAAATAACACATATATGACTTTCACTCATGTTTTGCTTATTTTTATTTATTAGGTGGTGGATTGGGTGGCACTAGGAGAGGTGGCGCTGATGTCAACATCAAGCACTCTGGCCGAGATGATGCATCCCGTTACGATGATCGTCCCCTGGTGGGGTGAGTACTTTTGGAGGGAAGACCTGTTTGCTATAAAACTGTGTACTGCTGTATATAACAGTCTTTACTTTCGCCTGCTTTTAATAGTGATCGGGAACGAGGAGAGCGACGGGAGCGCAGCCGTGAGCGCGACCGGGATAAGGAGCGAGAACGCCGGAGGTCCCGATCCCGAGAACGTCGTCGACGAACCCGTTCCCGTGAGCGAGAGAGGGAGAGAGAAAGACCGATTGGAGGCGTAGAGGACGCCAGCGGTAGTAGCCGGCGTCGAGAGCGAGAGAGGGACCGCGGGGGGGCAGCGGGAGGAGACAGCAGGAGTAGGGAGAGAAGTCGAGAACGGAAGAGAAGGAGCAGGAGCCGGGATCGCAAGAGAGACAGGGAGAGAGGCAAGGGGCTGGATGGGGAGGAGGTCGGCCAGGGAGATGGTGTCCCTGAGGGTGGGGAGCGGATGCTGGAGGAACATGAAGGGGAAGTGGGTGAGGGCATGGAGGAGCGTAGAGACAGGGACAGAGAAAAGGACAGGGACCGCAGGCGCAGCCACAGGGATAGAGACAGGCGCAGGGGAGACCGGGACAGAGACAGGGAGCACAAGAGGGAGCGGGGGGAGCGAGACAGGGGGGACCGCAGAGAGGAGCGACACGGCTCCCTGCGAGATGAAATGGGCCCCCAGGATGACCTGGGAAATGAGGAGGATGATGGCGGAGCACCGCCACAAATGGAAGAGTACAGTCAGGATGGGATGATGATGGACCAGCAGTCAGTGCCGTCAGCTGATGGTTATGTCTCCAGTGAGAATGGCTACAAGATGGAGGCACCAGGAGATGAGTACTGAGATGGCCCTTTTCACAGCAGACTCCCACTCATAAATAAGTTGTTTCATACTATACTTTAACTGTCTGCCAAGGCACAGGAAGCCTCAATGATGTCAGGGCTTCCTCAGCACCAGACATCTAGCTAGCTTTCTTCCTATCTGTTAAGAATCTGTTGAAATATTCCACTTGATATTGTTGCATGCACAGTTGATGCATAAAACTGATTTGATCTCACTAAAGTTGCAGCTTTCCTGCGTCGCCCAACTAATCCGTGCCACTAAATGTTATCAGATTACTTTAGTCATTCAAGCTCGGTATTGTTTTGTTTTTTCACTTGGTTTGGGATGAACTGTAAAAACACAAGCTCTATTCATTTTTAGATGGTGTTATCTTTTATTTCCAGATTTATAAAGTAGTTTGATTGTATGCTCATTTGGATCCCTTGACCAATTTCTGCTCAGTGTATGTGAAATTGAAGGAAATGTAGTATTGTGTGACAATTGAGGGCTGTTCTGTTTATTCATTCTGGAATAAAACATTTTTTAATTATGTTTTGCTGTTTATGTTATGAACATGTTATGTTATTTTCAGGGTAATATGCCAATTTTCCACACGTTTTTAATTCTGCATTAAAGCTGAACCATTGACTAGGATGTACAAAAAAGAAACTGCAGAATATAATGGAAAATGGTCAAGTTCATGCAATGTATTCAAAGGAGTAAAAACGTGGAAGATACACTGGTGTGACCCTTTACAATTCTAACATCAGATAAATGTAACCAGCAGTGTGAATGAAGGATTCCACTTAAGTCTTTCACAAATAGCTTATTTCACCAACAGTAAATAATTATCTGATACGGTAAATTGTATTAAAATACAACATTTGTAGTGAATTTGCGTCTGCGCTGTGAATGCGCAGTCGGAGTACTTTAAACTTACGTAGATGATGGTCATAGTGCTCATTAGGCAGTCAAGTATCAAAGCATAGCTGGAGCTGCTGCGTGCGGTGCCCGGTCTTCAGTCCAGCATCTCAGCCTCACCTCCGCATCCTCATCCTCAGTCTGTTGACCGTCTCATTATAAAAGATGGACCGCGCATCGCTGTGAGCCATTTCGTCTGCTCGTGTTAACTAGGGGCTCAGCCTGGACAATGATGTCCTCCTACTACCACCCTGCTAAGGAGGCGGATATGGCGGCCATGACGGAGCCGCTCTGCCTGGAGAGAGGTAACGTACTAACAGACCGCTCCTCCGTCTATCTAATGGTTACAATACATGGAGGGAACCGCAGACCCGTGTAACACACAGGGTACACTATCCATTCATATTAAATGGCGGCGAAATAATGGTGTTTTGTTCCAGGTGAAATGTGAGTCATTACTACAGTAACGGTAGTGTATGTCGCAGGTACGTTACAGTGACGAGTGAAGGGCTCGGGCCCCGGCCCCTGTGTGTCGCAGTAACGTTAAGTGTCGGCTCACCTCGGTGAGCTGCTTAGATACACATCAAATTACCGACCCAGTGTCATCACACGTGCCCTCCACAATATGCATACATGGATGTCATCATTAGTCCAGCTGGGTCTGAAATACTGCCATAACCGTGCCGTGCCGTGCAGCGCAGCGCGAGGATGTGATTGGTGCCTGTGAAAAGCTGCGGTCGGGAAAAGTCTCGTTCCGCGCTCATTTTAATGAAGCACGAGCGACCTGCATCTACATTGTGATGCAGGTCATCGCACGGGTTTTATGGCTCTTGTGTCTCCTAAGACTGCACGAACCCAGAAGAAACTCAGGGCCCCGCATTTAATGTGCACCCGATGGGGGGTTCACCATGCTGGGCCTAACTGATCAAGGTTAGTCCGTTTCACCCCGAGCTGAGGAGATCAGGCTAAGTGAAGGTGGGTTCAAGAACTGACTGTGAAGCCCAGAACCAAGACATCAAGTCCTGATCACATCAGTTCACAACGATGAAAACACACTAAGAAAAAATTAAGCCTGTCCGGCTCAAAATAAGATATTACAGAAAAAATGAACAGATCCACCACAGTAAAACAGCGCGTTTTATGTTGAAGACAAGCAGTGAGACTTGAACTCCTGTGTTGGCTCAGTTTGTTGCAGTTCTCTGATTGAAATCGTAGCATCGTGGGTTCAGGTCCCGTTAGAGACATTCTAATTCTCTGTGTCATATGTGCTGAAAATTACCGTACAAGTTATGTAAACTGAGCTGTGGGCCTCTATTGAGTCACCCGGTCACGTTTCCCCCAAACTATTTTACCTGGGCAAAAAACTGTTACAAATATGCAGCATAACACTTAATGTAGTAAAACTAGATCTTGACAGAGGGCCCCACAAGACATGACCTTGTGACGAGGTAGGGGCCACCCTAAAGCCTTTTACATGTTAGTTGTTAGTTCTTGTGCTTTAGTTATTATTTGCAATTAATCAAATGATTTCAAAGTAATTTACAAACATTGTAATTGTAATTGCGACACAGTGAACCTGGGGCCTGTAAACCACCCTGAGGATCTGGGGGATCCATGGACAGTTGCTTGCTTTGCCCTGTTGGTAATCCAGCCTTGTTTGGTTCTTGTGTGTGTTAGATGTGTGCAGGGTGATCGAGCTCCTGGACCGGCTGCAGCGGAGTGGTGAGCTGCCTCCTCCCAAACTGCAGGCCCTGCAGAGAGTCCTCCAGAGCAAATTCTGTGCCGCCATCAGAGAAGTACGGCAGCGTGTGAGGGGAAGTCTGATGGCAAAAATACTGGGGCCGCTCAAGCCCATTTTGTTTCTTTTCTACAATATTGTTTTCTTCCCAATGTATAGATGGTATGCATGTATGGTGTCACTTTGCATTTAGCCACCACGGTTACTCCCCTACACAACACTCTTGTCTAGGGTGGAAAATTATGCTACCATCACTTGCTAAAATACTCACAACAAATGTCTGCATGTTTCAGCAGTCAGTGATAAGCCAGTGGTTGTGCATTTCTAAGGTCATTAACTAAAGCTCCCAACCACCATTCAAAAAGGATTTTTAAAATGATTAATGAAGACACCTTAGACATACAGCATATTAAATATTGAGCTTTAGAGGGGTTGGCAGGCATACTTTTTCACTGTGAACAGAGCCAGGCTAGCTGCTTCCAGTCTTTATGCTAAGGTAGGCTAACTGCGTCCTGACTCCAGCTCTGTACTTCACACACTGACATGGTAAATGGACTGTATTTTTATAGTGCTTTTTAGTCTACTGACCACTCAAAGCGCTTTACAATGCCTTCATTCACCCATTCACACGCACACACTGATGGCAGAGACTGCCATGCAAGGTGCCAAATGCTCATCAGGAGCAGTCAGGGGTTCAGCGTCTTGCTCAAGGACACTTCGACAAGGACACTTTCTCTGTAAGCCGGGGAACGAACCAGGAATCTTCCAATTACTAGATGACCATTCTACCTCCTGAGCCAGGCCATCCCGAGATGAGACATGAAACTGATACTCATCTTCTCATGACACTCTCAGAGAGAAAGCAAAAAAACGTGTTTCCCAGAATGTCGAATTATTCCTTTAACTCTTAACTCTATGTATGTTTTGAAAACTCATTTGAAAGTACTGATGTATGTACTCTATGTGTATGAACTGTATTTGCATGGACTGTACTACACTCATCTGTGCTCTGCCCTGTCGTCCTGCAGGTTTATGAGCAGCTATATGACACTCTAGACATTGTAGGAGGACCAGAGGTGCGGGCACAGGCAACAGCCAAGGTATTACTTGCAAACTAATAACTAAAGAGTACTTGAATATTGTACAAGAGGAATCATTTTGGAGACATTGGGCCCAAGGATTTAATGAACTCAAGGAAAATGTTTTCATACTCCACAGATACTGTATGAATCATTTTAAAAGGATAACATCACATATTTTAAGTCAAAAACTGTTTCAGTGCACATGGTCATATGAGTCTTGCTTTAAGACAGGCTCAGGCTGCAGCAGCTCTCTCTGCACTGCCTCATTTGAATTAAGGTCCCACCTGACTGTTCCTCTTTTCACCTGAACTCCTAACATGAATGTTGTGATGTGGAATAGACTTTTTGTGCTGATCTTTCTGTTGCCTTCCTGACCAGGCCACAGTGGCAGCCTTTGCAGCCAGCGAGGGCCACGCCCACCCAAGGGTGGTGGAGCTGCCCAAGACAGAAGAGGGTCTGGGCTTTAACATCATGGGGGGCAAAGAGCAAAACTCCCCCATCTATATCTCCAGAGTGATCCCAGGGGGAGTGGCCGACCGCCAAGGAGGACTGAAGAGAGGAGACCAGCTGCTGTCTGTCAACGGAGTGGTAAGAATATATAGTATTAAAAGTATATCAAATCATTTAGACAGTAAACTAACATGCACAGTCTGGTCTGTGCAGACCCTCACTGGGGGCTGATGGGAAGATGAGAAATGCAAGAAATACACGAGAAAACTATAAAATAAGTTTTATTCTTTCAATACAGTTACTGCTGGTTCTGTGTCATCTGCTAACCACAGGGTTGATGGTTTGATTCCCAGCTATTCCTATCCAAAAGACACTGAACCCCAAATTGCTCCTATGGCCAGGCCAGCACCCTGCACCTTGTGAATGGGTATGAGCCATTAAATGCAGCCATTTACCCCGAAACAGATCAGAAATCAGATGCCCAAACCATCTCTGGAGGAGGGTTGAGACACTTTCCAGCCACATGTTGAAAGGTGGCAATGCATCTATCAATTTCAACACATACAATCATACAGAAGGCGTAACGTGTTGTTGTAACATTTATCTGATCCCTGATCGGTGCAGCCACTGACTGATCTGTGTGGGTGATGGAGCAGTGTGAATGAGATGGAGTTTATTCAGATACATAAAGATAGCCACAAAGACTAATATGGGTCTCTCTAAACTGTCAGCTTGTCACACCAGAGCAAAGGTCTGTGGTTGGCCATTTTGAATGTCAGTTGAAGATATTTTCCCATCAAAAAAATGCATCTCTTAAATACTTAAAAGAAACACTTAAGTCACCCGACTTAAACCTGAAAGGCTTTTAATGAAAACGTGTAGAGCTGTGCTGTCCAGAAGTCTGCTTCTGCTCTGTTCACTGATTCATCTCTCCCCTGGGGTAGGAGGTGTGTTAATCAGTAATGGGAACAAAGTGTAGTGAGGGACTCGAATGGTACCCTGCAGACCTCTGGCTCCTCACTGCATGCAGTGTGAGACTCGTGTGTTGGTGCCCATGCAGAGCGTGGAGGGGGAGCACCATGAGAAAGCTGTGGAGCTGCTGAAGGCCGCCCAGGGTTCAGTCAAGCTGGTGGTCCGCTACACCCCAAAGGTCCTGGAGGAGATGGAAGCTCGCTTTGAGAAGATGAGAAGTGCCCGGAGACGACAGCAGCACACCAGCTACTCGTGAGGCTGCCCGTTGGTCTGCACCCAGTCATCACTGTCAATATATGTACCATGTCTGCGTGTCCCAAATCCATACTACATATTCATTTTACACAGTATGTACTACATAATTATCAGCAAAATATACAGTTTCAATAGTACACAGAAAATCAACATTCTTTTCCATTTTGCACTAACAGGAAGTACAGTGACTTTGGAGACATTGGGCCCAAGGATTTAATGAACTCAAGGAAAATGTTTTCATACACCACAGATACTGTATGAATCATTTTAAAAGGATAACATCACATATTTTAAGTCAAAAACTGTTTCAGTGCACATGGTCATATGAGTCTTGCTTTAAGACAGGCTCAGGCTGCAGCAGCTCTCTCTGCACTGTACAGTGACTTTGGATTGTCACTACCAATTAAACTTAACACAAAGACAGCAACATGTTTTTTCAAAAGATCACAACAGTTTAAGAAAGAGGATATTGATGAATAAAATGGATATTTAATACCTGTTAATGCTGTACACTGCTCAGTAAGGACCAAATGAACATTAGAGACCCCAGTTTGGCGGTATGTCTGAGGTAAAATAACGTTTTTTTTTTTATGTGTAATTTTCAGCAAAATATTAGGGTATATAAGCATTTAATGCGGTGACGTGTGTAAATTTGGATGGATTTTGATAGGCTGTCTGGTGTTCATCAAATCTCTCTGAAAGTGATCCAAATGATACTGGCCACCACCACCGTTGTCGTTATAGTTGTGGTGTGGACGGCCCTTAACTCTTCCTGTATCTATGTGGGTATTCTCTTACAACTCAAAGACATGCAGGTTACATCAATTAGAAACTCAGACACCATCTCCACCTGGCATTAACACAGGATCTGTATCTGGATACATTAGCTGGATAGTGACATGATCACAGGCCTTAGCATTTACACCTGCTCTTTTTAAGCGTTGTAGCTATCTCGATCCTGCCTGCATTATGATCAGATCTCAGTATGCAAATAAGGTACACATACAAGCCAACTTGGTACTTGAGCTCATGTTTAGTGAGTGAATGAGTCACCAATAGACACATTTTTAAGCAGGCACTATGTTTAACCCTCCTCATTACACGTTTCACCATCTGCTACAAAAAAATATCTTACCTGCATGCAGCATAATCCTGTATATCTCTCCTTGCAGATCTCTGGAGTCCAGGGGCTAGCTAATCCAATGCCTCCATCCACCTCATTGTCCAACCCTCCTCACTCTTCTGTTCAAGTGGGAGGCAAGACTGTAGACGGGAAGCAAAAAACCAAAGTAGCCTACCAACACCTGTTACCTGTACTTCTTCATGAAGCCAACGCTGCAGTTTAAATTTTCTCCCCTCCCTCTTTCCCTGTTTCTTAGAGAAATGCAGAAATAGCTTGTTGTGAGACCATGCCTGTAATTTCACCTGCCCAGTGTGAATCCTCCTCTGCCTCCTATTACATAAGGGCAACACATTCTCTTCAGTGTGTGGCTTAACTAGCGACCTAGTGTTTATATTCTCATGTCCTTTTACTTTTGCATTCTCCTATGATACACTCCTCAGCAGTGTCCGCTGTCTGCAGGTAGACCTCAGTAGGAGAGGAAGCAGGTGGAAACTGATGCCTACAGCCTTCACCGCCGTTTCTCCATCAGATGTCCCAGCTACAGGGCTAACCATTAGCATTATAAAGAACTACACTTAAATCAAGTGTGACAAGTGTCATCTTAGTCAAAGTTTGGAGAATTTTTTTGTACTCATTTATTTGTGTATTTATTTATTTGCATATAAATTCATGAAATAAAGTCTGTGTAAACTGAATCCTGTCTTGTTTTAGCCTGGCATCACCAGACTAATTTTACAAATGCGTATTATTCTGGAGCCTCTCAGTTCATTTTTGATTTCCAAGGGGCGTTATCGACAGGCGGAGACAACCAATGAGAGCAACGAAACGCTGTCCTGTCGGACGGTTTGTCCTGTCAGAAGTTCGACAAACACATAATTCTTATCAACATAAAGTTTAAGTGCAGCTGTTTGTACTTCTTTTAGATAAAATTTACCGTCCAGGCCGGGGAACGGGAGCCGCCATATTGGATATTTAGAAAAATACCTGAGTGACGCTCGAATTCTTCTTCTTCTTCTTCTTCTTCTTCTTTTTTTAGTTTTACGGCGGTTGGCATCCAGCTTATTGCTGCATTACCGCCACCTTCTGTTCTGGAGTGTGAATCAGAAAATAGATTTACAATCTAAGCCCCTTCATAAAAAAATAAATAAATAAAATAAAATAAAACCTAGTCCTACTATACTTCCCTATTCATGTGAGCCATCCTAGCACCTGGTCCCTGCTTATCCATTATATCCTATAAAAAAACCCTGTATCCTTTAAGAAGGTTAACAGCACTCTGACCTGTGCTCTCTAACCCATGCTCAGTAATCCTTTTAATGTGAATTCCTGCATACCTAATTCCTTCAGATTATTCCTCATCATCTCTCTCTCTGTCCCATACCGCCTACAACTCAAAACTACGTGTTGGACTGACTCCTCTTCTTGACATCACTACTATTTTCAATGATTTGTTTAGTGCACAGTGCCCCAACCTTGTCAACACAGTTTCCTCTCTCCTGTGTCCACTACCTACCGAGTCATTTTGACATTCTTCTGAATTTGATAAAGATGCCTCCCTTTCCCCTCTCTGTCCCACCTTTCTTGCCACATTTGGTCAGATTTTTCCCAGATTATACACTTGGCCTCTGCTTTACTAATATTAATTTGCATTTCTATATTTCCTTTCTTTAAAGCCCTCTTTGCCAACTCATCTTCTCTCTCACCCCTACATGTGCTGGAACACACAGAAACTTTACCTGACCTCCCTGATTTGCTATTCTTGTAACTGACTGAAGGACTTCATATAGTACATCCTGACGACTGTTTGAGTGGAAAGACCTTAAACTTGCTAGAGCTGAGGATGAATCTGAGCATATCAACACCTTATCTTGTCTAGTTTTTTCCACCCATTGTAGTGCTACCAAAACTGCCAACATCTCCACTGTGTAAACCCCTAATTTATTGGATGTTCTTCTGTTGATTCCAATTCCTTTAGCTGGTATTGCCACCCCATATCCTTTTACTCCAGTCCTCCGGCTTCTTAGCACCATCCGTATAGATCTGTGTAAAATCACTATACTCTTTTGTTACATGACAGTTAAATGCACTTACCAAATCAAATGTACCTTTTCCTTTCCTTTTTACCTCTAACAGATACCAGTCTATATCAGGCCACACCAGCATCCATGGGGCCACCACCGGATAACCTACTGAAGGGCTTATCTTCAGATCAAACACTCCAAATTGTTTTGCAATGTCATTCCCCACATGACCAAAGTTATCCCTCTGACACCTCCCATTCTCCCAGCATTCCTGCAACACTCATTTTGTAGGGTGAGAATCATTATGTCCCTTCAAATGAGCCCAGTAATTTGCCATCAGTTGCATTCTTCTTAATTCCAACGGCATTTCTCCTAATTCTACCTGTAGAGCAGTTACTGGCGATGTTTTAAAAGCCCCACTGCCACTATCAATGCCAGTGCCTGAATTACATCCAATTTCCTTATAAGAGACCTGGCTGCTGATCCATATGCTACACTGCCGTAATCTAACACAGATCTTATCAAGGCCACATATATTTTTTTCAACGATGAGCAACTTGCTCCCCATTCCCTTCCCATCAAACATCTCATCACATTTGTTATTTTTTTGGATTTTTCTTCTATTTTCCTGATATGACCTGCCCATGTTAATCGTGAATCAAAAATAACTCCCAAAAATGTAAATGTTCCAATCGTTTCTAATTTTTTCCCATACATCTTTAGCCTAATCCCTTCCTCTTTTCTTTTCCTAGTAAAAAAGTCTGTTTGGGTTTTTTCTACTGAGAACCTACATCCCCAATCATATCCCCACTCCACCACCTCATCAATTGCTCCTTGCACTTTCTTGATTGCATGCTCCACATTCCTTCCTCTTTTCCACAATGCCCCATTGTCCGCGAACAGTGATCTACTGGTACCTTTGAAAAGATGTCATTGATCATAATGAAGAGTAGCAGGCTTATCACACTGCCTTGAGGTGTGCCATTTCCAACTGTGTACTGACTTGACATGTCTGATCCAATCCGTACTTGAATTTTTCTTCCAAAAAAAAAAATCCTTTACCCAGTTAAAAACTCTCCCACCAACACCCATCTTGTGCAATTTAATCAATAATCCTTCCTTCCACATCATGTCATAGGCTTTTTCTATGTCCAAAAACACTACAACTACTGATTCTTTGTTTGCCTGAGCCTTTCTTACTTCAGTCGTTAGCCTTATCACTGAGTCCATGGTATTCCTTCCTTTCCTAAAACCACTCTGGTAACTTGCCAGCATTCCTCTCTTCTCAAGATCATATGATTACCTTTCCGTTATCATCCTTTCCATAATTTTGCATATATTTGATATTAGTGCTATTGGCCTGTAACTACTAGGTTTAGAAGGATCCTTGCCAGGTTTTCCTACTGGGATCCCTACTGCTTCTTTCCATGCACTTGGTAACCTTCCCTCTTCCCCCACTCTATTATAAAGCTGCAGCAGCTTCAACATCGCTTCTCCCCCTAGATATAGCATATTTGATCTTCCCCTGGAGGGGTTAGTCTTGATCTATTTATTGCTCTTACCATCTCTGCCAAAGTAAATGGTTTATCAATTATTTAATCTGATTCTACCTTCCTGTCTATCACACCTGGATGTTGACTCATTGTTCTTTCCCTTCTCCTTCTACTTTTTTATGTCTGTTTTGTCCTTGTATCATTAGTAAACTATCCAAATCCAACCTTTTTCAAGGATTGTAGTAGTTAATTATGGCCACCTCCTCCCCTCTGTCCCACAATTCCACCACTAGTATTCCTGATCATCTCCCTTTTCCAGTACCCTATATGGAATATCTTGTTTGATGAATGCTGCACAGCCTCCTGCTCCCCCATGATTTCTGTCTTTTCTTATCACTTATCACATCCATGCATAACAGTGTTGGTTTTAACCAGGTTTCCTGAACACATATTACATCCGGCTTTACAGCCATTTCTTTAATAAACTGCTTGAATTCCTGGCCATTGGCCAGTAAGCTCCTGGCATTCCACTGTAAAAGAATTACCATAATTAGTATTAACCAACCCATGGTGCTTCCTGGCTTGACTGATTTGTGAGGTTTTTCCTCACTTCTTCCCATGTCAGTCCAACTAATCCTAGGTGATTCACTGCTGCTTTGACAACCAGTTGTATTTTATCATTTTTTGACTTTACTTCAGCAGTACTATTAACCACTCCTGCAATGAATGTTACTAAAGCCTTTTTGTCCACATAAATCCTGTCATTTGTTCTTTGTTGTCTCTCTCAAACCCCCATTTTTCCTCGTTCATTAGTAGTATTGTTCTGATCTCTGGATACTCTTGTAGCTTCTGCATAAATAATCCTTCTTTCTACCCTTACTTTCTGGATTTTATTCTCTTGTCTCATAATCTCACAACAACCATATGCCACACTAGGTGCTCATCCACAGTTACAGCACTTTGGTTGTACCCCTGTTCCACACTTTCCATACTCATGGTCACCCCCACATCTAGCACATCTCCACTGCTCTTTACAATATTTGGCTATGTGTCCAGACCTTTGACAATTAAAGCACCTCATTGGCTTAGGCACATAAACTCTTAGAGGGTAACTCAAAAAACCAGGAATACCTTCTTTGGTACATTCTCTCCATCAAATTCAATCAATACTGTTTCACTATCTGTTTTCACTCCTTCTTTTGTTGTTTTCAGTCTTTGTGCATTCATTATGTGATCACTCCTTTACCTCCACCACCACTCCGTGCTCCCACTCTCCCGGTGTTTGTCACCTTAAGTTTTCCTATTTTTTTTTTAATTTAAGCGCATTCTCAAGTTGTTCTTCATTTGCACATTTCACCAACAGGTTGCCATCATTAAGGACCTTAGCATATAATATCTCCCCTGTCTTACTGGCCAGAGTTGTTGTTAGCACAAACGGGTGGATTTTTTTCATGTTTTCTCGAGCCTTTTCATTAAACCTTATTATGACAATACAATTCTCAGGTCTTTCCTTTTGAACTTGTTCATGCCCTTCTTCCTCACTTTCAGATCTCTCATCATTATCATTTCTTATTCTTTTATTCCCTTTTTCTTGCTTGCCTCGATTTTCTTTCATTGGTCCCCCCCTTTCCCCCTCGGTCTCTTTATTTCTCCCTTCATCATAATCCATTTCTGCCCACCTGCCTACCTCTGATTCATTCACAGAACAGTCGTGCTCAACCGCCACCATTAAAATATCTTCCACTCGATTTAGATTCCCCGCATTTTGTCGATTAATTCCTCGTTCACGTCCTGCAGATGTCGCCGCCATCCTCCTCCTTACGTCCTTACCTTGTTTGTCGTCCGTAAATCCAAAATCAGTGTCGTTTAATCAGTCAAATAAGTCAAAAACCAGTGTATCAATTCACAGCCATTCAAATCTTCCAACTCTCGCGCTCCCCCCGACCTACCTGACAGCGGCGCTCGTCTCTGTCAGTCATCGTGTTAAACCCGCCTTCTACTAGATAAACGCTTGTGATTGGTTATCCCGATAAATCGGCAGGGAACTCAGTTCTCTTTATATGGTCTGAATGGGAGAGGGGCCAGACGTATCTGAGAGAGCAAATGAAACATGAGGTCGCAGATTCATCTGGTTCCCAGACTAGTCTTGGTCAGCTTCTTAAAGAGAACAGGCCTGACAGGGAAATGTTACAAACCAGACACTGTAGGAGTTCACTAACTCCAGAAGATGGCAGTGAAGCGACGTCAAGGATGCAAGCTGCCGTTAAACCTCGAAGAAGAAGAAGAAGAAGAAGAAGAAGAAGAACGTGGAGGGGAATTTAAAAGATAAACGGGTGATTTCCGTCCTGAAACTTTTGGATAATAAAAACGTTTGGATCACCTTCAGACAGTGACAGACAGAGGGTAGTTCTGCGGGAGAGGACCTGGCGCTGCTGAGATAGTTTCTGACCGGACTGAAGCAGGTAACAGATAACGGTGATGATGATGATGATGATGATGGTGTGTTAGCGGTAGCTTCAGAGGCTAACTGTAGATTTAATGTTTACTCTGTGGAACAACTGAGAGACGAACAGACGCAAAGCACCGAGTTAACGTGAACTTTAATGAACGCATGACTGTGGCGGGATTTAGGCACGAAACTCGTTAGTAGTTAGTAACTCGAATTTAGTTTAGGTTAACGACCGTTATTCAATAACGTTACCAAGCTTAGTGTCACAGTTAGGGTTAGTAGTTGGTTAGTAGTTAGAGTAGCTAGCTAGCATATCTGTGTTTGAGAGCAAGTTCAAGACTGGCTTAACTAACAAGCTAACTACAGTTAAAACAGCGTAACTGGTTAAATAGTCAAACTAGTTTTATCTGTTTTATTTTGATTCAGCATGTTTTGCTAAATCTCCTTATGCCTACCATACACTAGAAGAATTTGAAAAGACTTAAAAGACTAAGGTTTTCATTTTGTGTGTTTTAAAAATACTTGTATTATATGGTGATGTTCTCAATGTGACAGGTACAGTTTTTTAAATGCAGGTTGCGTTGTATCTGTACTGCACTTTAAAGTTATACTGTGCAGTGTTATATTTTTAGAATTATGCTGTTTTTAATTCTATGTAAAACAAAAGCAAATTTTTAGCAGTGAAACATTCTCTGCAGTACAAAGGTACATCAAAAAAAAGAGGCAGACTTGAACACAGACAGATGTATTTGTGCCAACAGTGTGACAGAAAAGAAATGCTAATGCAGAGTTACAGGTGGTCACCATTGAAGAGAAAAATAGAAAATAATTAACCACTTATAAATCATCGTACTGATGCACACACTATATGTGGTGTTCCAGCCATGGAACTTGGCCTTCTTTCATAAGGTCCCTCAGCTCTTTGGACCCTTGGGTGGGACTGCGTGCCCTGCAGGCTGCCACAATACCCCTTAGCCATCTCTCCTCCACACACCTGGGACCATCTCCTGGTCTGCACTCCAGTCAGTCAGTGTGGGTGGTGTGAATGCTTCTGACCTGCGGTCTCTTAAGTAATTGTGAATCACACACGATGCAAGGGTTATCTTCACCACCTTATTTGGATCCAGGCAGATAGTGGTTCTGAAGACAAAATGCCAAAAGCATATTCCACAACCTGCAGAGCTTTTGAAAGACGATAGTTGTAGACCCTCTGGTCATGATCCATCTCTTTGTGTGAACTGTACTGTGCCATTTTTTCTTTAGAGACCAACATCTGAGGCTGGCTGGAGAGCATAAGCCAAGGATTTCTATGAGAAGTGGCAGTATCAGGCAGCACCTTCCAGAATAACAAAAGCTGCTTCTCTGTGGTATTACTGACTGATGCAAATTATATATTTGTCTATGTGAATATGGGGAGCCAGGGTATAAACTTGAAAGTCAAGGAAGGAGTGATGTGTTGGCCTACATACAACAGGAGTGTTAAATCCTCCCATGGGGTTACACACCTGTGGCCAAAAGTCGTAGTGTCACAGACAACCATTCCTTCACACTGATGGCCTTCCGAAAACTTGTGGTAATGAGTGGTGCCACCCGTTCCAGTAGGAAGTCAAATTCCTCCACTGTCATGCAGAGCAGTTCCTTAAAGCCAGTCCTGTCATTTTCCTGCCAAAATGCCAATGGTAACTCTATAAAAACACTAAAAGTGTTTACATGTTCTGTTAACCCATAGTATTTCAAGAAATTGAATATAATGTCAGCTTCATGGTATCAGCATTATAGATGTGCATTCACAGGAAGGTTGGGTGGCATTTGGTTGTGGAGGCTGAGTAACACCAATACCATCTCTAGTTAAATGCCTGGCACTGTAGAGGGTATTCCGGCTGTGAGCTGGTGTAAGCTTTTCACCTATAGACGAGTCCCGCCATGTTTCCAACATCTCACAATACTTTGAGTTTGAAGTGAAGTGATGGTGGCTACCAGCAGATCACTTCAGTTAGCTTGTTATGTTGAATTTATATACAAAACAGAGCTGACTGGAGGAAAAACACATTATGTTACATATTTCCCCATCTTCAAAAGTAGTAGTACAGAGCCAATTCATAGTATTCTCATGATGTGTTTTGTCATTACCAATAAGCTGTGGCAACAACGTCCTGAGAATACTATGAATTACTGAGCTAGTTCTCATTACTCGCCTTCTATTCCTTGTCAACATTCTGCGGTGTCTTCTCTTTTTCTTTTTGATTGTTTTTTTTTTTTTCTGAACAGACCACTGCATACACAAGGGCAGCTGTGGCCAAAATCTGCTTCTATTGCTGCTCTATTGTTCAGCAGTTTTTCTTCTGGAAAATTTCCACCAAGAGCATGATGGGAAATAATCTCAAAAGGATTCTTGTTGTAGTGACCCTACAAGATCCGCAGTCTTTACAAAATCTTATTGTCTGTGACTAAAAACTCTGTGACTTATGACACTTTGTCTTTAGATGTGAGAGGGTGTCAATTTAGTCTTTTCAGAGTCTTCTAGTGTATGGTAGGCATTAAACACAAGACAAGACAACATTACTCCATTCTTGTCGAAATCAAGCCAGCATCATTCAAAGTTATATAAAATAATGTAGTGACCCCGAAATAAAATGTCTTTATATTATGCATTGTTTTTATTTATGCAGCTGCCAAGTTTAGATATTTGGATTTCCTTATCTTACCAGATGTTCTGCTAACTAACTGTTAACAGATGAAACTACCACCAGCTAAAGTCAACTGGCCTCAATTCTGCTATACACAGCTGCAGGCTAACAGGTGTTTCCCATCCCACTGTGCCCATGCCAGTTAGCTAGTTTACTGACCTATGCTAAATATCACAATAAACAAATATAAAATTACCTCATATTAACAAATATCAAGCATATTCCATATACAGTACAGTTCTGTCAGCGTAGTAAAATAAAATGACCAAATGAGGTCAAGTTTTCAGGGGAGTCTGCAACATAACTGATGCTAAGACTCACTTATCTGTAAATTACTGACAGTACAGGTGAAAGGCTACAACTAATGACCATTTTCATTATTGGTCGATCTAAAAATCATTTATTTCAATTGTTTCAGGATGAGGAGTTCCATCTCCCTCGTCTCTCCACCGCCCTCTCCCCACCCCGCCCCCCTCCCCCTCTCCTCCTCCTCTCTGACTCACTGTCCTGAACTCGACCTGTCCGTCATACTCAGCCCCCCCCCTAAGACTAACCACACACACCCGAAGCCCCGCCCACTGAAGCAGCAGAGTGACCCATCTCAGCTGAAGGCCCGCCCCCGAGGACAGACAGGAAGGAAGGGGAACACACAGGTGATGACATCCTGTTACTCTGATGTATGAGTAATGACATAATCCTGTGTATGTGTGTGTTATGATGATGACGACTACGATGACATCGTTCAGTGTCTTGTCTCCTGCAGGTGTGTTTTGAAGAGCCATTGGTTGTCACGGTAACACCGGAGCCTCTCATCACACTGAACAGAGACACCCCACCTCAGCAGCCAGTCAGATGTCAGAGGAGGAGCAGAGGACGTCACCATGGTATCTGCAGTCTACACTAAGTGTTCGAATAAATCAGGGCCCATATTTGTCAAAATACTAAAACTTAATAGATAGATAAAAATATATTATTAAACCCAATTACCATTAGTTCTTCACCAATCCTGTGGCTGTGCCGGGATCATTAAGCATTATTAAGATGCTTAGGAAGATGATTAGGAAGTTATGTTAAGTTACAGCTTCTGTGCCACGTATGTAAAATTGCACACTGTGCTTCTCTCAACACATTGTTTCTGCTGTGTAATGGCCACAGATATTTTAATAAACTCAAAAAAAGAATCATCCATGCAGCAGTCTAATCTAAAGCCTTAAAAACTGTTTTTTTTATTGAGCGATGGAAGCCTATAACCTTTATTTTTCATCATGTAGTGGCTATTAGGCTCCTTATTTGGTATGAGAGCAAGAGACGGAGTCTGAAAACTGGGGGCAACCCTCATCATGTCCAATGTAATTAGCTAATGATCTGCTCTGTGATCTTGAAGTAGTATTGTAGATAAAACTAAAATACATGGTCAAAAGTGTAATTGATTAAATGAGCGATTAAAAAAAAAGACACCACCCTCCACAGTTTCTAGTATATACAAGAGTATCTTTCTTGCTACAGCCACATGCACACACCTTCAGCATGTGGAAAAGTAAAAAGTTAGATCCAAACAACTCGCAGAGGTTTGGATAACATGATGGGCCACAGGTCAGATTGACTCCATTTAGGAGTTTATTGTATTTATTTTAATTTTTTATCCTAATCACCCAGACTGTCTCAGTGATCGCTGATCTTTAGAATGGATCAATAAAAGCGTTTTTTTTTCTTCTTCTACTCTGCTTGGTGGAGCCGTCAGACAGTGGGAGGAACGTCCTTCTGCAGCATCCAATCAAGATCCAGGCTGTCTGGAGAGGGCGGAGCTAAACACAACTCTGGCTCTGAAGGTGGAGCTTCAGTCATTGCAGGTTAACACCTTTCTCAGTAGTTTATCAATAAATAATTACTAAAGAAGTTACCTAATTACCTTGTTCCCTAGGGTGCAGAGTTTAACTCCCAAAAGGCCATTCAGGAGACTCTACGGAAGTCAGAGAGGACAAAAAACCTGATCAACACGAGAGCTACTGAAGGTAACACACACACACACACACACACACACACACACACACACACACGGTGCTTCTCATTTGCTTAATTTCCTTGCTCGCTCCTTGGGGAACCTTGAAATATGAACACCATCATGAAATACATCTAAATTCCCTTATTCCTGTTCGGTTGATCGAGGAGCGAGGAGGCTGCCTGGAGGAGACGTGAGTGAGGATACACAAGATCCTTCACTGGAGTCTTTTGTCAGACCAACACAACCCTTTATGTGAAATCAGTCAGTGATTGGACGCTGCAGCTGATGGGATTGATCAGAACAGGACAAATAACAGATTAAATTCAGGTGTAAAATCACCTCGAAGTTTAGATTTGATTTGTCATCTTACTCACCATTTAGTCAAAAATAATTGGTGAATGACAAACGCGACATCAGTTGGTTAAAATGTGAATGCACTAAAGGAAAACAGCAGTTCTGAGGGTAAACCTCATTGCACGTACATTTTGTATTTTATAACGTTGTCCAACTTTCTCCCGTCTCTCTCTCTGTTTGTGTCTGTAGTAGTGAATGTCTCTCGCTCTCAGCTTCTCTTCACCTCATTGGTCAGCGTGGATGTGAATGACGATCAGCTGATCAGCCAGATGATGCAAGATAGGCTGCTGCTGGCCCCACCCCCCAGCTTCCATGGCAGAAAGACAGCAGATGGCCCCTCCTGCCTCCTCTTCAAGACCTCTGACCTCCTCAGACAGAAGCCCCTCCCACCAGAGGAGGAGCCAGTCAACTACAAGCCCCTGCCAGTAACACGCCCCGCCCACTCAACGTTTGACCTTTACAGGCGAAAAAGATGTTGTGAGGCTACGCCCTGACAGACACAGGAGAGTTCTGATTGGCTGGAGATATTGAACCTCTTACTGGTCAGACTGTGTGATGTCATTGAATAATAAATATCTAATCAGTTTATTAAATATGATTAATTTGAACTTAAATCTTTTTTTATTTATGTAAAGAGCTACATTTTGCAAGTATTTTCAAACACGTGAGACTAGACTGACTGAAGTGGACAGAAGAACAACTGCTTACAAACAGAACATAATGCTGTATGTCCAGGAAGGACCGAGAAAAAGAAAACTCAAAATAAAAAATACGAATATTAAAATGTATGTAGCTTGTCTGAATTACTCCAAACTCACATTTTTTTATATTTTTTATTATAGAATTATTATATATAATTTCACATTGTCACAACTAAACGAAACAATTTCAAATTTTAGAAAGTGTTACTTCTGTTAATTTATAATTTGCTTCTTAACTATAATTCCTATAATTTTTTTACGTACCACATTTTATCTCATTTAAAATTTTACATTATGTTTAGAGTTTTACACAAATTTTACAGTGTTCATTTTGGCACCTTAATTAGAACAGGTGACTTATAGACTGCATGGGAGAGAAGATACCTTTATTGGAGTACAGGGCTCGTTTCTTACAGTGACAGAAACACAGAATCAGAATTATTGCCATGTAGGTTTTAGGTCACATACAAAGAATTTGCTGTGGTGTATTGGTGCATTGGTGCGTAACAAGTATAGACAAGTAGTGCAAAAGTCAACATAAGTATACAGTGGGTACGGAAAGTATTCAGACCCCTTTAAAATTTTCACTTTGTTTCATTGTAGCCATTTGCTAAAATCAACAAAACAAATGTAGAAATTTTTGCAAATTTATTAAAAAAGAAAAACTGAAATATCGCATGGTCATAAGTATTCAGACCCTTTGCTCAGTATTGAGTAGAAGCACCCTTTGAGCTAGTGCAGCCATGAGTCTTCTTGGGAATGATGCAACAAGTTTTTCACACCTGGATTTGGGGATCCTCTGCCATTCTTCCTTGCAGATCCTCTCTAGTTCCGTCAGGTTGGATGGTGAACGTTGGTGGACAGCCATTTTCAGGTCTCTCCAGAGATGCTCAGTTGGGTTTAGGTCAGGGCTCTGGCTGGGCCAGTCAAGAATGGTCACAGAGCTGTTCTGAAGCCACTTTGTTATTTTAGCTGTGTGCTTAGGGTCATTGTCTTGTTGGAAGGTGAACCTTCGGCCCAGTCTGAGGTCCTGAGCACTCTGGAAGAGGTTTTCTTCCAGGATATCTCTGTACCTGGCCGCATTCAACTTTCCTTCAACTGCAACCAGTCGTCCTGTCCCTGTAGCTGAAAACACCCCCATAGCATGATGCTGCCACCACCATGTTTCACTGTTGGAATTGTATTGGGCAGGTGATGAGCAGTGCCTGGTTTTCTCCACACATACCGCTTAGAATTAACACCAAAAAGTTCAATCTTCGTCTCATCAGACCAGAGAATCTTATTTCTCATAGTCTGGGAGTCCTTCATGTGTTTTTTGGCAAACTCTATGTGGGCTTTCATATGTCTTGCACTGAGGAGAGGCTTCCGTCGGGCCACTCTGCCATAAAGCCCCGACTGGTGGAGGGCTGCAGTGATAGTTGACTTTGTGGAACTTTCTCCCATCTTCCTACTGCATCTCTGGAGCTCAGCCACAGTGATCTTTGGGTTCTTCTTTACCTCTCTCACCAAGGCTCTTCTCCGACGATTGCTCAGTTTGGCTGGACGGCCAGGTCTAGGAAAAGTTCTGGTCGTCCCAAACTTCTTCCATTTAAGGATTATGGAGGCCACTGTGCTCTTAGGAACCTTAAGTGCTGCAGAAATTCTTTTGTAACCTTGGCCAGATCTGTGCCTTGCCACAGTTCTGTCTCTGAGCTCCTTGGGCAGTTCCTTCAAACTCATGATTCTCATTTGCTCTGACATGCACTGTGAGCTGTAAGGTCTTGTATAGACAGGTGTGTGCCTTTCCTAATCAAGTCCAAACAGTTTAATTAAACACAAATGGACTCCAATGAAGGAGTAGAACCATCTCAAGGAGGATCAGAAGAAATGGACAGCATGTGAGTTAAATGAGTGTCACAGCAAAGGGTCTGAATACTTATGACCATGTGATATTTCAGTTTTTCTTTTTTAATAAATTTGCAAAAATTTCTACATTTCTGTTTTTTTCTGTCAAGATGGGGTGCTGAGTGTACATTAATGAGAAATAAAATGAACTTTTTTGATTTTAGCAAATGGCTGCAATGAAACAAAGAGTGAAAAATTTAAAGGGGTCTGAATACTTTCTGTACCCACTGTAGCTACACTGAGTGTAGAGCTGAGTGACTGCCTGTCCAGGGCCTGGACATCTGAACATCTGAAAATCTGACTGATCTCTGTATCTCTGAGGACATTATGGATTATTCATCACACAGAGTGGGTCGTATAGTAAATAATATAAATTATATCTCTAAGGTTTCATAGAATCACACAGCACTACTTCATCTTCTTATACACATAGCACAGTTTGAAGTATCATACTATTTTCATTCAATTATGATATAAGGGAAATCTGAAATGCAAAAGTTACTCTTTAGAATTCTGCAAAAAGAGTTTGTGATTTCATAGTTTGGTTGTGTCCTTTCAGCTGTTGAGGGGGAGCTTGAACATGTTGTCTTTGGCATCTACAGCATCAGAGCAGATGCCACCACTCCTCCAGACGATGTAGGAATCGTGATCGAGGGTGTCGAAGTTCTGCATGACTTGTGTGTACTCAGTTATCCTCAAGAACTGAAAGGCTTCCCTGAAGTGTTCCAGAAGCTCTTCCAAGGACAAACTGTATGAACTCATATGAGTTACACAGAAAGTGTTAATGTATTGTTTTTTTGTTGTTTGTTTTTTTGGTGAATAAAGGAAAAAAATTAAATAAGTGGGTGTACCAAATTCATTTGTGTGGAACCTGTTGACAAACTAGAATTCTGTCAAACTAATTAGTACAAATAAATTGGATGAAAATCTAATGTTTTAATTAAGTTAAATTGATTATTTTAAGAATAAAAATAAGATATATGTTGAGGGACAACATATATGTTGACTAAATTCACATCTTTCAGACTTGATGTCCCCAGTTTGCAATCACATTAATGTCACTTGAATCATTTTCTCAGACTGGACAAAGCTCCACCAGAGCCACAGGGGACATCAAACAGCCCTTTCAAGTGCAGAGGAACACAAACATGGCTAGTAAAATGATCTTCATGTGCTGCTTTAATCAGTCCCATTTTATTCAGTTGCCGGTATTACACCTCAGTGTCACATTAGATTTGATGATTTCAGTAGAACAAGCTGCAGCATTACATTTTAACAAGCAAGTCTCAGTACAAACAGTGGCAAATGAATGAATGAGTCCAGTGAACTGTCAGCACTGTATTCCCTTGTCATTCAACGGGGCTCTCACATCCTGGAGGTGAACTCCACCCTCCTGACCAGGGACCTGCTCACCTCGGATACAGAACGACAACCTACACACACACACACACACACACACACACACACACACACACACACACACACACAAGTTGATAGATGGGTATTGTACCACAATACAGATGCCCTGTGTGTGTGTTTCTGTGTTACCTGACAGGGCCATAGCCAGTCGCAGCTCCTCTTTTAGAAGTTCCAGAAGCTCAGTGACTCCCTGTTCCCCCTGGACACACACACACACACACACCCACACACACACACACACACACACACACACACACACACACACACACACACACACACACACGTCTGTTTTGCTTGTGTTTCACATCAGAATTTTAGTGTTGGATAGTCTAAGGATTTAATAATCATCTTTCTTTTTGAGTCAACATTGGTAAGTATTTTGTAAAATGCTAATGATTATAACAACCAAAATTTGGAGTCCAAAAACAAACATTTCAGATCCAAAGGAAAAAATCTGAAGTGTTCAGTTTCCCTCCTGCACAGTGGTGGCCAACAGCTTCTAACATTTCTCTATGATATGTGACTCTCAGCCCCCCTCCCAATGAAGGCTCATGGGACTGGATGAGTGTTGTGCTTCACCTGGCAGGCGAGGCCCCATAGCACCGGTCGGCCTATGAAGACAGCCTTTGCTCCCAGAGCTAAGGCCTTCAGGACATCGGTCCCTCGCCTCACTCCTCCGTCCATGTAGACATCACAGCGACCCTGCACTGCCCCCACTACCTCCTCCAACACGTCCAGCTGCATACACAAACACATACACACTTGCTTTACTTAATATAAAGAAATATATAGTGACATACAGTACATTCAAAAGTGGCCTGGTTATATATATTATGTAGGGCTGTTGATAGATTCAAAGAATGCACAAATGAATTGCACAATTTGCTGTGATTATTCGCGATTAATTGTTTTTTTTCTTCTTAACACTCAAGCATAATAATGGATATTTCCATTATTACATCAAGATTTCTACCACCTTGCTGTGAAGACAGCTACCACTGTGGTGTTGTCTGACCTCATCATGGCATACTTGTTGTGCAACGATGGGGCAGAAGCAGCACCTTCTCCTGGAGGCTGATGTGGTGGGCTGACTCCCCCCCACATTTATATAGAACTCACCCTTTTAAATTATATTAAAGTTATGCATAGTAAGACATTGCCTTAATATAATGTAAAACATTGCTGATTTTGCAAGGGATTTGTTGCCAATACGAAAGGTACAGAATAACAAGAAACATACCAGAGTGCAGCTAATTAAATTAGGCCTGCTTTAGAAGACATATTTAATTCTCACAAGTCGCAATATGACATTGCAGTATAAAGAACAGATTATGTTATAGGTACAGGATCATTATCTTTTGATTTTCTGGACTGTAGCTGCTCCATCATATCAGAGATAGATCACATCAATACCTGATATTTCATAAAAGAACAGTTCACACACAAACCGTGGCAGGAACTCCATCCAGTTGTCGAGCTCCGTGATTGGACACCAGGATGCCATCGACTCCATGGTTCACAGCCTGGACAGCATCCTCACCTTACCCCCCCCCCCCCCCCCCCCCCCAACACACACACACACACACACACACGCACACACACACACGCACACACGCACACACACACACACATTGCTGAACAAGTTCACTGTTTTAATAGGGGCAAGCAAAAGCTGTGTCTGTGTATGTCTGTGTGTGTGTGTGTGTGTGTGTGCGTGTGTGTGTGTGTCTGTAAGTGTGTACCATTCAGTACTCCTTTCACAATCACAGATAAAGATGTGTGTTTTTTCAGCCAGGTGATGTCGTCCCAGCAGAGAGTGGGGTCTATTGCTTTTGCAACATAAACAGCCAAACCACTGTCATTGCCGTAGTTTCCCTCAGAGAAAGCCAGGGAGGCTGTTGAGAAGTTAGACATGCTGGACACGCACGCACACGCACACACACACACACACACACACACACACACACACACGCGCGCACACAGTGAAGAGTCTCCATGGTGGAATTTGGGAAGTGATTCCACATTTCTCTGCTCTTGCTGTTGTGTTTGGTTTTTACCTCAGATGTGGGGGCAGTTTAAAGCGGTTGCGCATGTCATCCCACCTCCTCCCCAGGTATGGTGTGTCCACAGTAATAAAGATCGCCTTGTAGCCCGCCTCCTCTGCCCGGCGGACCAATGACAGTGTGAGCTCTCTGTCTTTATAGATGTAAAGCTGCAGCCACAGGACACCCCCGACTCCTGGTGAGCTGGTCATTGCTGACATCACTTCCTCTATAGTAGAAGTGGCCCAGGAGCTCAGCATCATCCCTGTTCCCACTGCTTGGCATGCTGAGTAAACACATCATATTATTGGTGTTGAGGGTTTTCCAGAGTGGTTTAAAAGAGGGCCAACTATGACTTATGAACATTCTACCCATAAACATTATCAAACATGGACTCTAGAGATCTGGATAACTTCTAGGAATCGATTCTGATCAGTTGCCTTCAAAGAATCTGTTTTTATTTTTTTGCCTTTGTCAAGTTAAACCTTTTCAATTCTTTAAATATGCGTGTTTGTGTGTGTGTATATATGGGGGGGTAACTTTACAAATGATTTACAATTGCCTAAGTTTAAGGAAAGAAACAGCCAACAGCTACTTGTCACACAAGGTTAGGTGCTTTCTTAATTTTTAACAGGGGGTGGGTTAGGGTTAGAAATATTCAAATAAAATAATGTTGTTACAGAGGTGGCTTGGTCTGGCGGTGTAAAGGTGGACAGCACCACAGACGCTACTGAATGACCGTAGAACCACTGTAGCAGTATTATACTACAGGCAGCAGTGTGTTATTTATGATGCTCTCGCTCTTACGTAACTACACATTGCTACGTGTCACTTTGATCATGAAGGTGGCACTACATGGTTTATGCTTCAATATAATATGGAATTGAGCATTTATAGTGTAGAGTATATTAAACATCCAAGACGGAACTGACAAAAGGGTGGGACTGAGAGAAAAAGGCGCAATTACAAATCTGTCTGCCACTTTGTAAATGTAACTCAGCCAGCGCCATGCATTTACCACTACAGTTAGGCTACTGACATATCAGAGCCGTGGGTTTTTCTGTTTTTTGTGCAACTTTATCTTTTAGAATTGCCACCTGCAAGCATGTGTGTGCTTTCACCAAAAACACAATGGTGTGTGTGTGTGTGTGTGTGTGTGTGTGTGTGTGTGTGTGTGTTTACCTCTTGCTGTGGCTGTCTCTCCATCAGGATGAGCCATCCTCTGCATTGCTGTTGGTGCAACACAGAGAGGCATGCTGAGCTTCTGACCCAGCACAGAGACAGACAGATCCACATTGGACACATCCCTCAACACCCGAGGGACAAGATACCACCTTCACACACACAATGCAAGTCATTTACAGTTTTTCTACAATTGGCTACACACATTTCTTAATAGAGTTCACTTTTTCCAAACAGCAGTCAGTGTAGACTCACTTTTCGTTGCTTTGACACAAAATGCATTCAATGTCCACATCTTTCAAAACTGTTTTCACACTCAAACTCAGGCACCAACTGTGTATTTACTGTCACATTCACATTCAAAACACAACACAAAATGACTGCAATTTGCTACAATCTGCTACATTTTCAGCAAAAAAAAAAAAAGGAAAAGTAAAGATAATAAAGACCTGAGCATCTACCCAGGTAATTATGCTTTCAGTTTCATGCCATCTATTTAATGGACAAGTCTTTGAAATTAGTTTTCCCAGTAAACATGGACCTGGCCAGACACAGAGAGACGGCTGGCAGAGTAGGAAGAGTGGTCGGGGGGAAGGGAGGAGCACCAATGCGAGGAGGAAGACCCGAGGTGTAGTTTCTTAGGTTAGATGATTAGAGCTGTTATAACTGATCCTGTCATAAACCATGGTTTACCAGAGAGAGGTCAGTCTAAGAGTGCAGCCAAATCTGTCTTTCTAATCTCAGATGTCCAGCAAATCAACAGGTCAGATATTTATTCTGCAGGAGCATCTGACTGAACTGCATATTTCACTAGTTCTGTAAACTGACCATTTGTGTTTAATTGTGTTTTAATACCCAGTGGTCTTTACTCTTTTCCTCATGGAGGTGGAAAGTTTACACCAACCAGTCGCATGATCATGTCCCTGTTGAACACTATGAATGCTGGATGTCTGGACACATCTGCAGAAGATTGCCAGGGAAAGATTCTTTCTTGCACTGTTGTATTTCTATATCTGTAGCTCTCCTATACAAGTATGTATAGGGGATATATACAGTTTTGTATTCCATTACTTTAGTTTCATTTTGTGCCCTTGGAAATACTCCATGCATTGCTAAATAAATTAAAGACACATTTACAAAGACAATAGTGATATGTGTTGTTAGGGTTTCTAGTGTTACTGTCATGTTTGGGTACAAGAGTCGATCTGAGATGTATTAAGTGCTCTGGTTGCATTCAGTGCATTTTGGATGTGAGCTTAACTGTTGTGTAAGCGTTTTTACAAAGTGAACTCATATAGAGAAATGTGAGTTACCAGTTGCAAAAACTGTCAATCATATTACTTATAAATTAAGGCGTAAATGCAAATGAAAACTACTGATAACAAAGCTACATTATTGCATTCAATATCAGGAATTGTTAAGTGATCATGGGGATGTGTATCTGCTGCTCTGAATCAACACTGCATATATGGCTTTTTCATTTTGTATTTTCATTTATTTATGCTGCATATGTGTATCTGTTGAATATTTCACACTATGTGAACACTGAGTTTGTCTATCACCTGGGTTCTTCCTGTCAGCGAAGAAGGTGTGTCCACTCAGTTCCATCAAAACGCTGATTGACTTGTCAGGCTTCCCCGTCCATGTTCACCACTATTCACATTCCGCTGAGTACACTGAGTGAGCCAAATTGTGACAGAGTTCGCTTGGTTTGGCTTTAAATCTTGTCACACGACCAATTTGGATCTGTGTGCCAATGCTGATATGTTTGTTTGTGTTGGCTGCTCACAGAAATAAAAAGCCATATTAATCAGAAAGGGGATGGTGACAGACTAATAACACTAAAAACAACAAACAGAATACAAGGGATTTCAGCTGAGCCTGCACGTTCACACAAGAACATAGAAGGCCTGTCTGGAAATAAGTGTTACAGCCCATTCTGAAAAATTCCAGCATTATCTATTTTCTTTGACATACTCTTGTTGGGCCTCGTGTATCAGTGCTCAGGGTTTTGCAGACGATACAAAATGTCACAGTAAATAGTTCAGTCTTGCAGGCTCCTGCTACTGTAGAGTCTCAGGTTTGTAGCTTTAGTGGAACTTTGGCCTCATGCTAAAACAGTGTGAGCTTCTCAGTGTGTGTCTGTGTCCTTGTACAACTATCTTGTAAGAACCAGTTTGAGTTTTAGACCATGGGAGTGAGGACATTTTTGAAACCATTTTTTGCCGGTCCTTACTTTCTGAGACACCTACATTTAGGTTAAGGTAAGGGGCTGGGGAATGCATTATGTCAATTAATGACCTCACAGGTATAGCTGTACAAAAACGTGATTATATATATATATATATATATATATATATATATATATATATATATATATATATATATATATAGATAGATAGATAGATAGAGACACACACACACACACACACACACATACCTGTTAAAGGCAGCAACATTGTCAGCCAGTGTGGTTTGCTCATCAGATCCTGAGCGGTAGTAGTCATACACAGCTTTAGGAAGAACTTTCCTGGCTTCCTCCTCAAAGTCCGACACACACACATGCGGTCCCGACATGGCTGTTCACAGTAACATGAGTAGAGTGAGGCGGCCCACCGCCTGTCCCTGACACGGTGCACGGCGAGCTGTGATAAGCACAGCTGCTGTAATCATTAACCTGCTGGAGGCTCCATCAGCCCTGAGCCTCTTCTTCTTAATTAGAACTTGTGTGGATTTCTACTCAGTTTACAAAAGATAAGACATAATGAAGGCCAGAACACACCCAGAGGATTGTGGGATTATGACAATGAAGCGCCTAGCTCTTTATATCCTGTGTGTGTTTGGACTGTTAAGTTATGAGACAGTGATGGCCGCCTGTGAACTTTGACTCCTAGCGTTAAAGAGTGTGTTGATACAACTCTGCATGTATTCATTCAAGACAACTGTCCACAGTTGGTCAGGTTCAGGTTGGGGTCAGGTTCAATTTGGTCCCAAGATAAATATGAGGCCTCAAATAGGGGAAAGTATCCAGTGTGTCATCAGAAGAAGGTATACAAAAGTCAGAAAATTTCTGATATTTATCTTGGGCAGCATTGTCATTTAGATTAAACATCTGATAAATGTACAGCGCTTCCCCTTGCCGACATGTAAATCAGTTGAGTTTGAATCATCTGGTCACGATACTGGGAAACAGAATAACTTCTTGAAATATTATCAAGCTGCTTGTGGATGCTGATTAATGTCATCAAGCCGGTCTAAAGGTTCTCATTGTTAAATGAAGCTCTCGCCACTTTTCAGTTCCATGTTTATTTGGCATCCAACAAAATCCAATAAAAAGGTTTAAGAATTCACATTTTGCACCATCACCAAAAACATAATTTCTCCCACTAAAAAAAGTAAAACTAGGTCAATATTAATAAAATGCAAGCGTTAGGGCTGGGGAGTGAATACGTATGAGGTGAGCAACAGCTTGTGACAGGCAAGTCAAAAAAGGCAGAAATCTACTCCTACAGTTATATCTAAAGGACTGAAGATAGTTACAAAGCACAACACAGACTAAAGATGCACACTAAAGAAAAAGAATCAGACCGAGGTTCTCCCCAGTCTATGTGACTTCACCTTTACGTGTACGTACTAAGCTCATAAATGAGCCGTCCAAAACTATTTCACATATACAGAACAGTTTACTTTAATCCAAGAAAGCGCAAAGAACCCTTCTTGAGAAAACAACTCCAATGAACCTTTTATTCTGGGAAACAAAGACGTGTCAAAGTCTTTACTGTTTATCAAAGTACAGTTCCATCACCATTTTCCACTTTCATTTCTTTTCATTTCAGGTTTCAGATGGGTGTCCATGTAGCCTTACGAATCCTGTTGAACCTTCATTCTCATCGTTCCTGTGCAGCCGTGTAACCCACTGGCTAATCAGAATCACAACACCATTGAGGAAAAGATTAGAGAAAAACAAGTGTGGCCATGTAAATGCCCCGTCCATCTGAGCTTCAGCCACGGAGAAGTCCCCCCCACAGCGTGTCAGCTGTGTGCTTCAGAGGGAGACGGCTCACTTCCTGCTTCATCCTGCCCTCAGGTGGAGTTCGATTGGCTCAACAGGATGAAGTGATGTTTATGGGTACAACTTGATAGTGAGCTATGCAGGTGAGGGGGGGGGAAGGTATTTCCAAGTGGAAGTGGAGGGTGAGGCCTTGCCCCCCACCCCCCACCCCCCCCCATTCGGCGCTGCTTTGCCTGGTCAAACCCCAGAAAGGAAGGCGGGGCCGCAGGCCCACTAAGCGTTGTGTTAGCCCGATCGCCGATGGTTGGGGGAGTGTGGTTGCAGCGGTGCTACGAAGTCGCTGCCCCAGTTTGGGTGCCCAGGAGTTTGGGAGGGCGGACTAAGCATCCGCTTCCCATTTCCTCCCCCCAGTGTGGCCCGGTGCTGCTGTTCCGACACCCCAGACCCGCTGGACTCTGGTGGATCTCCAAGCCTTCGCTGGACCAAAGACATGAAGCAGCGTAGCCTTCACACCCAGGCAGTCCAGCCCTCATACAGCTGGGCCAGGTTCTCCATGTTGGTGGCCTCCTTGATGACAAAGTCGACCTGCAACAGAACGGCAGGACACCAGTTCAGGAACATGTTTTATGACCCGTGTCTTATTTTCAGCTCCTTCACATGCTCTCCTGTACAGCCGGCTTCTACAGTGCAGCACTCTGCTGAGAAACTGTGTGAATGAGTGACACTGCAGATTCATGAAACTCCAATGCATTCATTAGCAAAGAGCTCAGATCCAGCTCGGGGCCAAAAAACAACTTGAACGGAGTGTGTTCACTGTTTTCATTTTCAAATAGGCACTTCGGATAATTCAGTTTGCTTAAAATCTCACTGCTGCTCATTTAGACTGCTGTTGCGGTGGGTCTGTGGTAGTTAAGTGCCGGGACTCTTAATCTCATGCAATGGTGCAATAATAGAGTAAAATATAGGTTACAAAAAATATGAAAGGATAACATTTCCAAGATAAGTACAAATATATATGTACTTCAGTGTAGGAAAAATGTAAATGTGTGAGACAGACAGCATGGACGCTGCTGCTCCAGTTCTTGTAGCTGGTGGGTCTAAAACTGATGAGAGCCAGTGTGAGCGTTACCTGCTCCGTAACGCTCATCCTCCGGTTGGGGTCGATGTCTCTGCCCTCCAGCTTGGCTTTCACTCTCTTCCACACACTGACCGCATACGAGTTCCTCTCCTGGACAGCTGTAACACAGCAAGCGGCAGGTTCAGAGCACTGCAGCGGGGTTTCACGGTCATCAATTTAAAGCATTCAGTCATGCTGCTCTTCATTCACTCGCAGGTCTGAAATCCAGGTTCAAATAGATCCCACCTGAGTTACAGGCAAGAGTCCACCCAACCATCTTTAACTTTACCAGTCTGTTTAGTGTGAAGGAATTTTCCTTCTTGTATGTTAAACTTCCCTCTTGTAGGTTAATGGTAACTTAAGACAGTGCTTCACAGGTCAGGTCAACTGCCTGTCTCTGTTAGTGTGAACCAGCTCTAAGATTTCCATCACATTTAGGAGTCTGGGCTAAGCCACTGAGAACAGATAGATGTAGTGTTTGCCTTTTCACTGGCAGAAAATGTCTGAAAAACCAGGTGCCACATGATTATCAAAAGGTATAACTTCAGCATTTTACGCATGTGATGCTTAAAGTCACACTTGGGTACATCCCGAGGTTGATATACATGTAAAAGGTATTGCTTCGCAGTGTTAGTTTATATTTATTGGGTTGCATTAATTTAGCAGGAGGGGTGAATAACCAGCAAACAGAGTGGAGAACTGTACCTCGTCCTGTTTTGGGGTCTCGAACGGCCCTCTTGGGGCTTGGGTTGAGGCCTTTGCTGTTCGTCGGCAGAGTACTGGGTGGGGTATCAGTGGGGGTTCCCAGGTTACGCGGCAGAGCCTTGCGTGCATTCTGGGACATTGAGTCTGGCTGAGTCTTCACCCCACTGCATCTTACAGCTGAAGTCAAACCAAATGACAGGATGTAAGAGAAAACAGTTAAACACGCTTTAATTAGTATCAGATACATGACATACAGATGGTACAGGGCCCATCTCCACAGTAAATCATCTGCTAAGTATAAATAAACAAAAGAGGTTAGCTCCATGGTATGGTAACTCCTTAACCCGCAAATTAAAAGAAACATCGCGAAAATTAGAAAGGAAATGGCGTTCCACCAAACTGGAGGAATCTCATTTAGTCTGGCAAGATAGTCTTAGAACATGCAGGAAGGGCCTCCGTGATGCCAGAGGTGCATACTACTCCTCAGTAATAGAGGAACATAAGAACAATCCCAGGTTTCTTTTCAGCACTGTAGCCAGGCTGACACAGAGTCAGAGCTCTGTTGAGCCATGTATTCCCAGAGCTCTCAGTAGTAATAACTTCATGAGCTTCTGCAATGATAAAATTCTAACTATTAGAGACAAGATTAATTATCTTGGGCACTCAACCAGTTCAGATATATCTTCAAGTACAGGAACCTCAGAAACAGCTGCAATCTCCAATTGACCTTTACCAACTAACTAACAATGATTTCTTTGTCTAAACCAACAACCTGCCACTTAGACCCCATCCCAACTAGGCTGCTTAAAGAAGTTCTACCTTTAGTTAGCACTTCTATACTAGACATGATCAATCTATCTTTATTAACAGGCTATGTACCACAGTCCTTCAAATTAGCTGTAATTAAACCTCTTCTTAAAAAGCCTACGCTTGATCCAGGGGTTTTAGCCAATTATATACCTTTATCTAACCTTCCCTTTCTCTCCAAAATCCTTGAGAAAGTTATGTGACTTATGTAACAGCAATAGTTTATTTGAGGATTTTCAGTCAGGATTTAGGGAGTATCATAGCACAGAGACAGCACTGGTGAAAGTGACAAATGACCTTCTGATTGCATCAGACAAAGGATTTGTCTCTGTACTTGTTCTGTTGGATCTTAATGCCGCTTTCGATACCATTGACCATCGTGTCCTGTTACAGAGACTGGAGCATTTGATTAGCATCAATGGACCCGCACTAAGCTGGTTTAAGTCGTATTTATCAGATAGATTTCAGTTTGTCCATGTAAATGATGAATCCTCCGTGCACACGGAAGTTAGTCATGGAGTTCCACAAGGTTCGGTGCTTGGACCACTTTTATTCACCTTGTATATGGTTCCTTTAGGCAATACTATTAGGAAACACTGCATAAACTTTCACTGCTATGCAGATGATACTCAATTATACTACTTGATGAAGCCGGATTTAAAAGTTAGCCAAACTTCACACATGCATTACGGACATAAAACTAGATAATCTGCAATTTTCTGCTGTTAAACACAGACAAAACTGAAGTTATTGTTCTTGGCCCTTAACACCTGCGAGACACACTATCTATAGATATAGATGGCATTGCCCTGGCCTCTAGCACCACTGTAAGGAACCTAGGAGTAACCTTTGATCAGAACATGTCCTTTAACACCCATGTAAAACTACGTAACATTATAAAAAAATGAGGCATATCCTGTTTCAAAAAGACACAGAAAAACTAGTCCATGCATTTGTTACGTCTAGGTTGGATTATTGTAATTCCTTAATATCGGGCTGCGCCGATAAGTCTCTAAAGACTCTCCAGCTGATCCAGAATGTGGCTGCACGTGTACCGACAGGAACTAGCAAAAGAGAACATATTTCTCCAATATTAGCCAGTGTAGATAACTGGCTCCCTTTAAAATCCAGAATAGAATTTAAAATCCTCTTCCTCACCTACAAACTTCTTAATGGTCAGGCACCATCGTATCTTAAAGAGCTGATAGTACCGTATTACCCCACAAGAGCACTACACTCACAGAACGCAGGGTTACTTGTGGTACCTAAAGTCTCAAACAGGAACAGGAGCCAGAGCCTTCAGCTATCAAGCTCCTCTTCTGTGGAATCAGCTCCCAATTTGGGTTCGGGAGGCAGACACCCTTCCTTCATTTATGAATATACTTAAAAAGTTCCTCTTTGATAAAGCTTATAGTTAGGGCTGGCTCAGGTGAGCCCTGAACCGTCCCTTAGTTATGCTGCTATAGGCTTAGACTGCCGGGGGATTTCCCATGATGCACTGAGCTTCTCTCTCCTCATCTCCCTCTCTATCCGTATGTAGCCTTCTCACTTTCTGCAGGTATTTCTGCCTCTGGAGCTGTAGAGTCTGGATCTGTGATTACCCGCCGTCTACTGCCCCCATGTTCCTGCTCCACACTCACTGGTACAGTTATTATTATTAGTCTCATTTGTTGTCTGTCCTCCTCCTGGGAAATCGTGTATATTCCTGTAAATCCGTACCTGCTGCAAAGCTCGTCTGTGCTGCAGAAACAGGACTGGCACATTCACCGTCTCTGTCCGTCACCAGCGGGGAGGCAAAGCCCACCAGGCCGTTATACACACTGTAGGGACGCACACACACAATGAATACAGGATCTGTACAGGGAAATTAAGTGTGTAGGATTATATGTTTATGTGTGAGCACCTCTGGCTCTGGGAGCGCAGTTCCTTCAGGGTAGCAGGAATCTCCTCCAGCAGTTCAAGCTGCTCCTGGTTGCGAGGCTGTCCACTGGCCTGGACCACAGTGAATAAGACCAGCTGGATGTTGTCCTGCCATGCTTTGTACTCCAACAGGAAGTGACGCACGCTGCCCTCATATGCCACTTCTTCACCATCCGCCAACGCCGCCTCCTCATCCTGTATATCACAATGAACACAGACGGTGACTGCTGGGTCACAGCTGTAACAGGCTCATGGGTAAGGATGTAGACGAACGGCATTTTCTACTGCATAAAAATGAAGGCATGTACTGTAACACAAGGCTATCTGAGACTGACTCTGACCCCTTCACTTTAAACAATTTGTGTAAAAAACTGAATGTAAAATTGATTAAATGTACTTTTTGGTACTCTTCCACAAAGACATTTTCTTGCAAATGTTAAGAATCATGTGCAGGTGTAAAGTAGTGTGGCGCTGACTGTACCTTAGCCATGGCTCTCAGCAGGTGTTTGACATCAGCCAGCTGGCGGTTGTGGTTGGACAGAATGGTCTTGATGGAGTCGACCAGGAGCTGAAGTGCCTCTCCGCAAGACTCCAGCTGCTGCTCCCGCTCCTCCTGACTCCTCCGCTCAACACTCAGCTCCTCCTCCAGCTGCCTCTGGGCACAGCTCAGCCAATCCGAACTGCCTATGGGCAGGTCCAGCACTGGAGTCTGCAGTTATCAAAAAGAGCTTAAAGATACAGTGTGGAGTTTTTAAAGAAACCTATAGTAGGGCTATGGAGCAGCGTTTTAATTAGTGGATCGTAAACGAGGACGCACACATTCGCGACGCAACACATTATATACAATACACACTTCACTACACATTTCACTGACCTAAGGATACACCTAAGGATGACCTAAGGATACACATGTAAACTTTTATCTGCTTGCAAGAAAACTCCACAGGGGCCCTTTAAAAACAAACCGGACATGGAAACCTGTGTAATATGCTATAACATTTTAGGAATTATAGTAGGATGCAGAGCATGAAGTGCTGACACACGGCTCATCAGAGACAAAGCACTTTTATGATAATATAACAAATCATTGAATTATATTACATATATGTATATATAACATATATAAACATGTTAAAAAACTTAAAACGCAGACAAAAAGCAACACTTCATATTTTTTGACAGGAATACAGACTGTAGAGGTGAGAGGGCAAACACACCAGTCTGTGCAGTAGTTGGAGCTCCAGTGGAGACACTGAGCTGCTAAACTGGGCAGCATAGGAACAGGTCTGCTGGCAGCGCTTCAGCAGCTCAAACAGAGCTGCATCCATGTTGAGGGCCTCAGGTGATCGGGTCCGAAGGCCTTCAAAGTTCAGGATGGTAGAGCACAAGAATGTGACCTGGAAAAAGACAGCAAAGAAACTTGGCATTTCCTTTAACATTGGTCAACAGTCACACAAGTTTCACAAATGGGCCCCTGATCACGATCAAGGCAGTGGTGTTACCTGGCTGGTGCGCTGGTTCTCTCTGGCAACCATGGCACGTCTCTCCCTGATGGTCATCTCAAAGTCCTGCAGGACAGGGGCCAGTGCTGGGTTGGCTCCACCAGCCCATTTCAGACGCTGCTCGATACTAGCTTCCAGCGACGCCAGCTTCTCCTGAGGAAATAATAAGTCAGACAACACACGATATGGACGTCTGTTCTGACTATTTTATTTTGAAAAACGGCTTTAAATGGTCTATGTAGAATGTTATCTGCAACGTTAACTTATGTTTACCAATGTAAGTATTTAATTTGATACAACAACAAAATAAAAATGCCCAAAAAAAGCACATGATCAAAAATTGCGTTTTCCTGAACCGTCCAAAAGCTCAAGTGTAGTACTGTCTCTGGGTGAGGACATTCGATTGATGGATTAAACACAGGATGGTGCGATACTGACCTGAATGATGACTATTGCGCCCTCGTCCTGACTCAGCTTGTACAGCTTCTTCTTCATGTTGCTGAGGATGACAGAGCGAGGAGGAATGCTGACACTTAGAGGCTGATTATTGGGGCCCAGAACATCCTCATGCTGCCACTAGAAGTGGACACACAAAAATACATGGTGTTATACCTGGAAGACCTGACCACGATTCTAACCCAACCTGCAAGTGTAGCTCACAATTATGTCATGTTGTATATAGTATCACTACGTGCACCTGCAAAAATGAACAAATACAAAAAACTCTTAAGCCTTTAAATGACACTTGTATGCACAAAAGTTGGGAATTTTTAGTGGGTGATTTGATCAACAGCACCTTTTGAACCAGATTTTGTAGGTGTGACCAGTAGGAAAAACAGAAATTTGACCAATGTTGGTTGTCCATGATAAGATATTAAACTCTACATACTACAAGCAAGCCATATTTTCAATGAGAGTAAAGTTAAACGTGATTACTTCAAATGTCGTTGGCTAGGATATGAACGCAACTTATCAGAAGCATCCACATACACACTTCTGTCTGTACCTGAAACATGGCAATATGCAGCTGGCTCCTGTGCAGGCTGGTCTTCGCAGCCTCCAGATTGGCATCCAGCCTCCTCAGCAGGTCCACTTTCTTCCAGGCCGTGTCGTAGGAGGAGGCCAGCACCGTGGCTCTGTTCAGCAGCAGCTGGGCGACCCGACCTGACGCCATGCTCTGCTCCACGGCCTTCTTACAAAGCTCATCCAAAGACACCTTCGCAGCCAGGACAGACAGTGGTTTAGGTCAAGATAAGGCACTGGTCAGATACTGACTGGAAAGAGGTGATCTTTTTGTACACTGAAACAGTAAAAGGGTCTATGTGTACTATCAAGAATGACTGTTTGTCTGTTTAATAATCATTCATATTGGTTTTCATTTTAGTTCATCATATTTCCAGTATAGTAGTGATAATGCAGTGACCCAGGCACAGGGCTCTACAGTCACTTTATGGTGACACATACATTGTGTAGCACAGAGTAGAGGGGTCGTGGAGGAGAGAATCAACCCAGGTAAAGTGAAAGATATTACTCCAGTTAACAAAAGCTATGTTTGTTACTGTGAGCGCAATAAAACCTTTGTGATAAAAAGTCCAATATGAGTAATGTATATACAATTATAACATTGCAGTAAAGCATTATTTTCAACTGCTTTACCCGCAGTCACCTATTCAGCGCTAGTATGTTTAAGCCACAGCGCGCTGTTAGGCTAATTGTTATGAACAAGCTGAAGCGAAAGAATAGTAGTATCGATAAAATCCATCCTTAGTTTTGACACTCACATTGGCTCAGTGTACAAAACATTCAGGTAGAAGCTTTTTATTTCTACCAGGTTGATAAGATAAGATTTTATTCATCCCACACTGGGAAATTTACTTGTTACAGCAGCAGATAGATACGGTATCAGAATGTTTATGGAGGTAAGGGAAGCATCACTCTGTAACACCATTGTATAAAACAGATTGGATAAAACTCTAAAACCCCCAACCCTAATTTCAAAGCCTAAACAGAATTTTTAGAATCTATGCTGTTTGTCCTGTCCCGTAGTATATTTTATGTTTCAAAATTCTCAAGTAATTTCCAAGTTAAATCCGTTTGCCTCGGTGTCTTTTGCATACCATATGTTTCATTTTAAAAAAATTCAGATTCAGAATGCCTGTTGATATGTCCTTGTCTCTGTGATGTGAAAGTTGAAAAGGCCCACAGAGATCCTTCAGGCAATATTATGGCTCGATTGTGAATCTAATTGTGCAGGAAATCTTAAAGTTTAAGGAAACCGAATGACACACAATTTGGCTGACATCTCACACACAGACACACAGACAGACACACAGACAGACACACACACACACACACACACACACACACACACACACACACACACAGACTACCTTGCTCTCTGCACCAAAGTCTTTGGCCTCCACCTGGGCGACAACATCAAGGCCGAGGGCAGACAGGGTGCTGCAGAGGGCCAGACTGAGGGCTTGGCTGGGCAGGCCCATGAGCATCTGCCGAACAAACTCAGCTGTGAAGGCCTTGATGGGGCGGGTCATCTGTTCCTCACTGACCACTGTCACACCTGATCCTGTCGCACTGGGCCGCCGGTACAGCGGCTTCCCCAAACCAACTGGTCCATTTGTAGGTAACAGATCCTCAGCTGAAGGACAAGTACCTGAACACATTTGTCACACACTCATATGACAACAGGCTAAAAAGCTTCCAACACATATATAAATGACAAAGCTTAATTCTCTCTGCCTGGGAAACACTCCTGTACAGTTTGATTTGGTCTAAAAAGAGCAGAAATGTAGTAACAGAAAGGACAAAAGGAGGATAAAAAATATTGTTTTAGGCATGTCTTCCACAGCGCTTTAAAGTTCAGTTAAACGGAATACAACTTGATGGGGTCATCGCGAGTCCTTAGCTACTATGAGGCACTGAAGAACTCTTACCAGACAAAGTCTGAGCAAAGGAAGCACACAGCCTGAAGAAATCCCTGATGGTTTGCAGTCTCTTGAGGAAGAATACCTCCTCCATCAGCTGCCTCTGATTCGGGCTGTCAAAGAAGTGAAGCTGTGTGGCCCTAGCCTCCCTCAGAAAGTCCACCTTCCTCCAGGCCGATGGCACCTCCAGAGAACTCAGCTAAGGATAGTGAGGACAGAGGAAGACAGGGTCAGAAGTTTGACTTTATATTGGTAACAATTATTAACTTTTATTCAACTAGGAAATGATGCAGACAGAAATGATGCTGACTGGTGGTTCGAAGAACATACTGCATGTCATTTACAGCCTATTATTACATTTATTACATCTGAAGGACATTGGAGTGATACCTTCTCTGTGAGCTGTCCAAAGGCAGTCTCTAGCTGGGTGAACATGCCATCAAAGGCCACCAACAACATTTGACCCGCAGACATCTTTGGAGTATCCTGGCTCAACCCATCCATGCTGCGAGGCTGGATCAGCTCAGAGTACTGAGCACGCAGCATCCTGAGCACAAAAAGTTTTTCATACATCAGACATGCGCTGGATTTTAAGCACTGATCAAAAAACATGACAGATAGAATTCAGTGCACAGCCATAGGAACTACATACTTGGTGATGTGGAGGCACTGGTTATGCCCATCGTGGCCTGTGGTGGCCAGCAGACTGTCGGCCAAACCCTGCAGGCCCAGACCATCAGAGCTCTGCTCCACCAGCTGCTCCAGCTCTGCCAACATGGACTCCAGGGTGGGCTCTCCTTTTACCATACAACGCAGTGCCTCTGGAAAGATGATCTGACGGAAGTTGGTGTTCAATTCCTACAGTTAACAAGGAGACAGACACATCAGCGTCAGAAATTCCTGTATCCTTTTTCCAGTGGATCGCACTCATCGAACAGCCACATTAACATAAAAACAAAAACCATACATAAAGTTGTAAGAGGCTGCTTTTAGCTGTAACTGGCTGATTTCACAGTTTTTGGAGTGCTCCTACCTGCAAGCAGGTGTACACAGCGTTGGCCAGGTACACAGCCTGGGTGGTAGCTGAGGGTGCAGGCAGCTCCAGGTCATGGGGTAGGAGTGGGCAGCGTTGTAGCAGTGTTGACAGGGCACTGACATTTCCAATCATACTGCAGAGCTCCTCCAGGAACCAAGCCCCATCCCGAGATGTCAGGTCTACCAGCTGCTCTCCAGCACTGGCCGCCGCCCCTTCCATCACCAGGTTCCGCCTGGAGAGAAAACACCTTGACCGTGACCTTCTGTTCACCTGCAACTTATATCTTCTCTTAATTTTCTCAGGTCCACTTTTCAGACGCACCAGATTTATACAAAAATAAGTATAAATACAGCTGTTGCTTATATTAGCATGTAGGCACGTATGGATATCGTACCACCGACTTTATTTTCCACTACTCTGAATGGACAAACAGCACAGTGAAACATGGAATCAAAGATATGTGTTACACCTGCAGAGTGTGCAGAGGGCAGAGGTGATGATTCCAGCCAGACTCAGGGAGCCTGGCTCTCCATTCTCCCGAAGGAAGACTGTAATGCAATGCTCAATCTCCTGCAGCTGCTCCTCGCAAGCTCCTGCAGTTGTGCCCTCTGCCTTCAGTCGCTCTGCTTGGTGCAGCACACGCTCATTAGTGTCAGCCACTTGGTGCTGCAAAGTTAACTCCACACTGGACAGGAACTGGCAGGAGGCTGTGGGAGGCTGCGGAGCAAACAGCACCTCATATCTGTAAAGGGAGGGGGGAAACTGGTAAATTACAGGTAACTACAACAACACAACAAACATGACATAATCTTAGTGATAAATATGTTGGAAGTGGGGTCTGTGGATTAACCTGAGTAACCAGGACACTGTTTCTGGAAGGACATGTTTTATGTCATTAATGTGAAAGCACTTTTATCAACTCCAACAAGGAGAACACTGGTTGCTTACTAACAGCTACAGACCATAGCCTTTCAGCCATGAGAGGATATATAAAAGTATAAAGCTTTGTTTATACTTGCGCAAGCGCACACAGAGATGTTTATGCTCAACACGTAGCACAAAGACACCAAAGACTCTACCCAGGGAGCTACTGCGGTGCCCCACATATAGCCTTTTTTGTATTAAACCCAGATTGCATCTGCATAGGAACCAATGTGTTCAAATGGTTGACTTCACCATAGTATTAGAGTTGGCAGTGTAGTGCACACGCACATTTTGTTTCTGCATGAACATCCACTTTGTTCATTTAGTGCAACTGATTAAACTGGTTTATTTATTAGCTCTTATTTCAAACAGAATAGCTGCAATATTTGTTTAAAACTGGACAGAGCATTTTGTTATGTCTGCCATAAAATTAGGCTGTTGCTAATTTTACTTTATGATTTTTCTTATTGAATTTTGGCTCCATAAGGTAAGACACCTTAAATCAATGAAGTGAAACAAAATGGCAATTCAGTCAAATTATCAGGCTAGGATGGATTACTTATACATTTAAATTATGCCAATATTTTAATCCGTACATTCGTATATGTTGCTGTTTTCTTTTTACATTTAACTGTGTGTTTGAAGTAACAATGATAATAGTTGTTTATTTAGCACATATTGATGTGTTACCCTAGACTCAATCAAGGATTTCAGGGCTAAGCCCCGGATCTCCCGTGACCCTCCGCCTGCCCCTCTTTCAGTCGCAAAATCATCTGAAAATAAAGCCCACCGTTCGGCCAATTAGAAATTCACTGTGGAAATGGTATAATGGCTCTTAATAGTTTGTATGATAAAGGAAAGCCTGCTGCAGTTCCTTACTGTCTGTAGATTCGCTGGCAGTGCTCCACTGTCATGTCTCTGAGCAGTTCCTCCAACCAGGCCTTCCACTGGTGGGCACGATGGAGCAGCAGGGTAGCCCGTGGGTACAGCAAAGCGACTGTAGCATAGCTGTGCAACTGCTCCAGGCAGCCGCGAAGGGCCCCACGGCGCTGTTGCAGCAAAGAGCTCACCTCCGCCTCCAGGCTCTCGCACTGGCTGATCAAGTGGGCCTGGCCTGCATTCTGCAGGAAGGCTGTAGCTGGCACATAGCTAGGAGGACCTGGAAGAATTAGACAACCAATAACAAGATGTAACACAGCTGAAGGAAATTATCCATGTGGCATTTTAACAAACTAATTAATACACATTAAATTATGCTTGAAAAACTTGCAGCCTTTACATCACATTCTACAGCTGCTGGCACGTTGATCTTGCAGGGAATGTTCTGATTGATTCTGGCAGAAAGTGGGACTTCTTTACGGCAAACAGGACAAGTGTTGTTCCAAAGGAAATACAGTTAAAGATTCTTGACCCTCTATAAATCAATTAAGGTTTATGTTTAACCAAAAATAAAACCCACCAATGGTAAATGGCCAATTAAATACTCAATGCCCAGAAATGTGGCTAGAGAATATGGGACAGGATTTTACATAAACCCCAAGAAATGCTACAGAAATTATCCTGCTTGCATCATTTCCAGTGGGACTAACCAAGATCTATAGGGCTGCTGATGTCCTGCAGCAGGCTGGCCAGCTGGGTGGCCTCCAGGTTGGAGAATGCTGCCTGGTACTGGGAGATCCACTGGTCCAGATCAGCCAGCTTGCTCTGAATAGCCTCCTGCACAGTCCGCTGCCGCGACTGCAGCTGGGTGTGTTCAGAGTATCTGTGATGATGGAGAAATAAGCTTTCAGAATGTGGTGCTACACATTGTTGTACAGTATTCATATGAGCCAATCTGCCTGGCTCCTCCCAGCATGTAAAGAGAGAACATCTATAACTCAAAAACTGTGGAACAGCAGCTCAAATAGTTGATTTAAAATTAAACCAAACACTCAAAATTCAATCAGCCTTTTGAGTTAACACTTTTTGCAAAATACTGCAATGGAATGTGAGCAATGTATCTGTTCCTAGATTACACTGTCAGGAAAATAAATTATCCTATGAATATAAAAAATGTACAATACATACAAAATAAATTAAGAAAATATAAAAAAGTAATATCAAAATGAAACACGTGTGTAAGTCTTTGAAAAGTTAACTAAGCATTTCATGGTGACTTTAATTTCTCTTTAGAAACTTGTTAATGAAGACAAATTATTCTTTGCGTAAAATTACTTCTCAGCACCAAAGATTGATTTCAATGTGGATTTGGATTGAAAAAGTATTGTGCTGTCTCAGACCTTTGCTCCAGGGTGACGATGAGATGGTCCGGATGGTTCTCTGCCCCCTCCAGGAAGGCCATCTCCTCCTGAAGTTTGGATTGTAGTTTCTCCCCCTGGCAGAGCAGCTCCTGCAGGACCAAGTACTCCTCCACAGCTTCTTCCACTTGTGGCAGCACTGCTAGCATCTCATCCCGATTCTTAAACCAGTTCACCTGCACGCAGTCCACATAGTACACCAATCACACCCAGAATCCTCAAATGCTTTGCTTCTGGATCAGTTGTGTGGAGTAATTAAATAAATCTTGGGTTCCCGGTTTTCCCAGGGTTTAATCATAACCTGAACCTACCAGTCAGCACCTTGCTGCCATCTGCCTCCACTAACGCTCTTAAACAAACAAAAAAAAGTGACCATTCATTCTCACCTACTGAATTTTATTTAGTCAGACTGATGAAACCTCTGAATCATGATCTGTATGTATGTTTGTCCTTCGCATATCTTGAGAACCGTTCATCCGATCTACTTCACATTTGGTGTGTGTGTATTGCTTGGGCTCCAAGGGAGTGCAGTGCCGAGTGTGAAGTCGATTGGATAAGCTGCAAGCAGCAATACCAGAAGAAACTTGTTCACTAATTTAATAAAATGTGCAAGAAATAAACAAGATTAGGACGTCCATCACAGCAGAGTTGTTCAACACTGGCAAATATTCTACATTTAATAAAAGACTGAGATCCATCAAGCCTGTTTAGCAGTCAACACCTGACATGGCCTCACCTTAATCTCAGCCACCCTGGAAGAAAAGAGAGAGCGTGTGATGTCTCTCTCCATCTCCCTCTTGCTCTGCTTGCTATCAGCCTGTTGGCCACCTCCTCCATACACTGCACCGGCGAAGCCCACCTCCCCCCCAGCAGTCCAGTCGACCAGGGGATCATAGACGAAGGCTTCCAGCAGGGTCAGGAGGGTCTCTCTGCCACGGCGCATCATCTGAACCACCTGAAATGACACATCTGACCTTCAGCACTTATTCAGCAGAGCAGAACATTTTATTAGAGATCACGACTAGGTCTTGCACACTATTTACTTTAAGGTTATGCCTTGAACAGGTGTACAAATGGTTTTATAATGAAGTCCTGGGATGTTAATATATACACACAGTTCAGTGTGAATATGATGGGGTCCAGTAGTGTGTGATATGACAGTAACCTGTTCACAGGAGAGCCTAAAGATGCCCTCCACCCCAGTGACTCCCAGAGCAGTCTCAATGTTGTGGGTCATCCTGAATGGGACCTTCTCTGGCACCCGCAGGCTCTTCCCTACACACACACACACACACACACACACACACACAGCTCATTAAGACAAGTCTATGCGTTTGACACAAAGTGGTTCTCAACGTCACTCAGATTAAACTGTCTCAACACACAGTCAGGCAAATCAGTTGAAACTCACCTTTTTCAAAGCATACATTGTAGTCAATGTGCACCACCTCTCCAGTCGTCATGTCAATCAATACATTGTCAAGATGACGGTCACCGAGGCCGATGATGTATCCCACCATCGACATGACAGCGGTGGATCTGGCGTAGGACTGCCAGAAAGAGAAGGAATATCAACAGAGCATTCATAGGCGATGCGTGTGCAAGCCCTGGACATTGAACTATGATCATGTTTCTGAACATCCCATACCGCTGTTTTTTGGATAGATGAAATGAAAGATATTGTCACTTTGCCCAAAAAAATAAATAATTAAGGAACATTTTTAATCACATCACACATCTCATCAGTTTTAAAAAGCCATGGTTACCTGAGTGACCCTCCACCACTCGCTAGGTGTGGTGCAGGAACACCACAGCTCCTTAGCCAGCAGGTTGGAAGGCGTAGCCTCCATTAACTCTTTCAGCACCTCCTTCATGACGCTGAGGGGCCAGTCACGTCGTGTCACATCTAGACTGAGCCCCACTGCCTTCAGAGCTGGCCCGATGCGGCTGTAGTAGAGCTCGCTGGGGCGGGGTACTGGAGGCACTGGCTGCTGCTGGAATGAGTCTTGGGCCTGGTCAGGACACAAAAAATAAAAAAAATAAAAAAACAAAGCTCTAGCTCTAACCAAAAACATTTAGATTGCAATGACCCAGAACGTGGAATTGCAACAGGAAAGGTGGTGAGAAAATGGCCCAGTTTTTGATAAACAAATTATTTCGGTTCACCTGATCCACCATATGTTTACTTTGTACTACTGTTCTACTTTACAGTGCAGCTTAACACAGAAGAGAACGTTACCTTCTGAGCCTGCAGCACAGCCTCTCTCTGCTGCCAGCGCTTATAGAGGCCAAAGAGTGGCGTGGCTCCGTCCACCCACTGGATGAGACCCGATCGGGTTCCGAGGGGGGTGACAGAGTAGTGGCGGGCGTGGAAGTGCGGCTGCTCTTGCTGGTTGATCTTGGTGAACATGGTGTTGACTATTGACAGAAACTGCATGATGCGCTCATCCAAATGCAAATCCTCCAGACCTTAGTGTGACAAGATTTGAATCACTACTTAAATACTACTGACACTGGTTTAAGAAACTGGCAAAGACCCAAAACTCAACACACGACTGATTACAATACCTGTATACGTTCAATCTAAAGCCATTCAATGCAACAGCCCTGCTGCTTATAGTCTAGTTTATAATCTGTTGGGACTGTATAAAGTTAAACCAGAACCTCTCTGATAGTCTTTTTCTATGTCTCATCATTTACAGAGGTCCAAAAACGTCACTGAACTGTTTTGATTAAAATGACTTTCAATGCTCTGAGAAATATCTCCAATAAAAACTATTGACTGCAGGTCTGTGGTTTACCCACAGTAACAACTTTTTTGGAATGAGATGTTGCTGTTGAATTGTTAACCACAAACTTAAGTCAGATACTTCTAGAGGAGAGACACTATTAAAACCTGAGTCTTATTTTCATAGTCACATTCATTCATTCATTAATTCTTTCCTCACTCATTCATACAGTGCCTCTGGAGCATCAGATTTCAGCCATTAATATCACTAACAACTAATGTGATCGACTGTATAATGCTTTAATCATATTACCCCACAGTAAATGTGTGAACATTCTATCACTCACTTTGTGGTACCAGCAACAGTGGGAAGTTTCCCCTTGTTTCATTAAATATTGAATAATATGAATATGAAATAAAACTTTCATGTGGCTTCCATATTTACATTGTTTAATTCATTACAATAGATAACAGCAAGCAGATCATTAATTATAAAAATATCTCCTTTAAACTGCAATAAATGTGCACAATGTAACTGTCAATACTTAGGATTGAATGCTACTCTTTAACTAGCTGAGATAATATTCTTGCCAAACCCCTTTTTATGAGAATATACAGAGCTTTCTTTTTATCTGTATATGTGACAAAATGCATTCAATACCCACTCATATTCACTGCTGTGAGCAGGTCTCCTACCTTTAAAAAGGTACGGGTAGTTGCGTCCATCTGAGCCCAGGAAGAAGAGCTTCTTTGGCTTGGTCTTGGTGGGCAGGATGGTGATGGTGTTGCCTACGCTCTGTATGGTGACAGCGTCTGATGCCGACACCTCGCCTGGAAGGGCCATCTCTGTTGTGGTCATAGACACCAGACGAGGACTGATCTCATCCAGATGAAGCAGATAACTGGCTCGCTTCTGAGCACGCTGCTGCAGGCTTATCATGATCTGACCAACACACAGACACACACACACACTTGGTCAAACTTGCAAATGTTTTTACTGTATCATTGCATAATGATTGCATCAATGATGTATAGAAAGTGAACATGTATATAACTATCAATATGTCTACATCCATGCAAATGCATCTACAAATGCACACAAACACACATACCTGTTTGAAGGGGAGCCAGCTACTGGCAGGGTTGGCAGGGTTGGCGGGGTTTCTCAGTCGCTCCAGGGCAGAGATGATGGCATCACCGTAGGTCTGCTGGAACCAGGTCTCGTGCGGGGTCTCTGCTGGAGCTGCTGTGATGCTGCAGACGTGATCCAGGGCGAAAACCACGGGACGCATCAGAGCAGAGTGCTTCTCCCGCATAATGGCAATCTTTTCATCCCTGCAGCACAACAAAGTGTAACTAGATATACAAGCAAGTACAACAGGGTCCAAGCATGCCAACGCAATTCAGTCCCTGAGGCTCACTGACCCAAGGCTATAGAGAAGCCAAGAGCATCTCTGAATAGGGCTTCACAGGTGTGAAGCTGTTCACCACTTGAATGTGCTGGGCAAAGCTATTGAGAGTCAGTAGAGGTGAGCAGGTATACATACAGGATGTATATATACACCCAGCAACACAGCACTTAGAGGCTGATGAGAATAGAAACTGATAATAGAAACTATTGATGACTGACCGCTTCACCTTTACCCAGGTCCTTTTCATTTATTAATCAGAACATAGACTCAGGGTAAATGCAGCTGTTCGACTAGAAGTCCTGGAACGAGGTCAGCTTCTAAGGAATAAGTAGGTGAGCCTCACCTGCGCAGTGTGTTGTTGTTCTGCACCCTCTTGACCTCGTCCTCCAGCTGCTGGATCCTGCGCAGGACATGCATGTGTTGCTGTTGTAACACGCCCAGCCACAGTTCATCCCACAGCAAGGTCACTCTGCGCAGCTCACCGACCAGCTGCTGGACCTGGTTAGCACACAAGACTGGTTAGCAGACTACAGCATACAATCTGATTTAAATGCCCAACACGTGTCCACCAACACAGATGTTTCCTTATTTATCCTGATTAGACCCCCTCTCAGGACTGTGAGGGCAACACACACACACACACACATACACACTTTTAGTTTGAGCATTTTAGGGCAGGACAACTTTTACCTTCATGTAGCTAGCTAGTAAAGACACATTCTTAAGTCATCTTTAAGACCTTGATCATTCATTCCTTTGGCTTATGGCTAATTTTATGTAGCCTCCTACCTGAAGCACCATGGTAGGGTTTGCAAAGGACAGTTTCTCAACGATCTTGCTGTAACAGTCCTGCATCATGGCTTGATCTTGACTCGAGCAAAAGGTGGCCAGCTCTTCTGGGTCTCCTCCTTGCATGCCACTCTGTGGCTGCTCCTCCTCCTCCCCACCCAGGCTCTCTCCCTGCATGCTGCCCAAGAAGGTGGGCAGAGCTGGTGGCAATTTACTCCCTGTCAACACATTTCAGAAATCAATTCACAGATCTACAGTATTTACATTTTTACTGGTATCCCTGATAATTTTTATTGTCACTAAGGAAAGCAAATTGATATTTTTACTTCAATGCAACACCATTTTGTATCTAGTTTTGACCAGTGGTGGTTATTTGTTAACAGTTGCCAAACTCAACACCGTAGTTTTTGAGTGTCTAGTTGCAGTGAATATATTGAGAAGGAACACCTCTAATGAAATAAATTAGATATGTTAAAGACTTTCAGGACATTTCTGACTCTTTAACAAGCTGCACATACCCAGGTAAACAGAAATAAAGAATACCTGCATTCTGAGCCTCCCCTCCCAGAGAAAGTGAGCCCACAATGGCGGGGTAGAGGATGAGATGTGGGGAGTCCTGGGCCACACGACATAGTAGGCTGCATATGCTCTGTCGGATGTATGCCTCTGGATGGTTGAGACGGGAAAAGAGCTGGGGGATAATACCTGAGAAGGATACACATTATCAGAATAAAGAAAGCAGCAGTAAGGGCCAGGTTATGCTAGAAAATAACTATTTCATAACATGTTGTCCAACCAAAGCTGACCATCCATTTTGCAGTAAGACATACCCCTCCAGGGTGCCGTAGGAGTGGAGGCTAAGCCCAGCTCAAGCCCTTCCCTCAGTTCACCGGCATGCTTCACCAGCAGACGGAGGAGACGCAGGGTTGCCATGACGATCACATCGTCATTGCTCTGTTTGCTGCTGTGATAGGACAGCAGGAGTTTAGGGTCATCCTCATCTATAGGGACCTAAAACACACAACAGACACTCCAGATGAAGGACTGACCAAAGACTGACTGACTGCCCTCACTCCCAGTCATGGTCAACAGCAACATGCTTCTTCACAGTCATTAGGGTCTCACCTGTCCAGCATTGAGCTTGAGGAAGGTAAAATAGGCCTGGCAGGAGACCCGGTAGAGGCCGAAGATGCGGTCCACCACCCGTCTCCAAACCCGGATCAGACCATCTGTGACAGGCTGGCCCACCTCCCCCAGCCAGGGGCATGAGCCAGTCAGCTGCCGCCAGATCACATCTACCATGTCGTCCTCATCGTCTTCCTGCTGTAGAGCCATGTCCTCATCCTGACACACAACAGAATTGTAGGATCAGAACAGTCTTTATTGAAAACCCTGAGATAGATAACACAACAGAAGTGCATATTTATACTTTTCAATGTTATACACCTCAAAGCGTTCATAAAAGTCTGAGATCCTCCAACACCCAACATTTGAGAGTCTGCTTCAGAACAGTAACCTTTTTAATGCCAATACTAAAATCATCATTTTTCAACAACACATGCATTTTGCCAAAATGTCCTATCTGTTAGTGTATGTTAGATTATTATTATTTTATAGCCCTAGGCTTTGCCTAACTTTAAATATTATTATTGGTCAGCCAATATTTGTAGCATGTTCTATGGGCAGACTGTTAAACCAACAAAAACTCTCTCTGTTTTTGTCTTCAATCTATGCTCTCCTCACATGCATCTGTGGAATTCTTCCATATAAAATCTGGGTGAAGTTTAGGTAAGGCTATATCTATGCCCCAATTCAGCATCAATAAATCTTTTTTTTTTTTTTTTTTTTTTTAAATCAATCACCGCATGATTCTGTTTTTTAAAATTTGAAACACAAAAAGGTATTAAATCTTTTGATTTGATGACTGTTTCTTTTGGAAGGATGAAACACCACCCACCAACACTTATTCGATAAGAGACCTCATGCAGTTTTTGCAGTTAGAGAAAGTTAAATTTACTCTGAGGGGATTTACTGATAAGTTTTATAGGAAAAAGAAAAAAATGAAGTATGTGTTGTCTACAAAAGGCAGATACTACCTGTATGCCAGTAGGTCGACACATGGCCTGTCCAAGAATGCTGAAGATGGTGTCCTTGTCTTCTTCACTGGTGGTTGCCGGCAGCAGTTCCTCTATCTCCTTCTTCTCCCCAGGAAGAAGAGGCAATCCTTCCCCTTGGCTGGAGAGAAAAAAAATAAGTCAAGAAATATTTCTACCTTGTGCGGTTTATGGTGCTGGATGGGCCTGGAAATCCAAAACTGTATAATCAGTGTTGGAATGTAACTAAGTATATTTTCTTAAGTACTGTACTTCAGTTCAAATTTGAGGTACTTGTACTTTAGTATTTCTATTTTCTGCTACTTTATATTTGTACTGCACTACAGTTCAGAGGGAAATATTGTACTTTTTCCTACACTACATTTATCTGACAGCTTTAGTTACTAGTTACAGCTTCAGGCTAAGATTTCACATACAAAACATATGAACTGATAATTAACAACATGATAACAACACTTCATGATATATGTTCATATGTTTTGTACATAAACTTGTGTACTTGTACTTAAGTAAAAAGTAGCAATGCCAGACTGAAAATCCTCCACTACAGGCAAAAGTCATGCTCTGAAAATATTACAAAAGATCTGAATACTTCTTCCACCCCTGCATATAACACAGTCCAATAAAACACCACCACCAACTACAGCATTAAACATTACCACAGAGTTAACACCAAACAACAACTGAACATTATTTATATACAACATAATATGAACATAATATATTTTACAGCCATGTTAATTGTATTAGATCATACAGGTGAAGCTCCAAGCTGGTAACTGTACATCTACTCCGCTGGGTCCACTAACCTGGCATTATCCACCACCTTCCTGCCCCATCGGTAAGCCCAGCTGGCCAGGGCTGCCCAGGACTTGGCCATCTCCGGAGCCAGGCTGGTGGAGAGCTGGTAGAGTTGGCCCAACACAAAGTCTGGCTCCCCAACACCCACACTCACTGCACAGGGAAGACCACCAAAATTAAAATGTAGCTAGAATCAAAAAGACAACTCTACTATACATTTTTATTTTTAAAAAAAGCCTTAAATGTCTTACCATTGCAGCAAGACACTGGTAGTTTAGAAGTTTATGCATAAATATGGACATATCTACGCTCACAGAATGCAGGGTTACTTGTGGTACCTGTGAAGGAATTTTCCTTCTTGTATGTTAAACTTCCCTCTTGTAGGTTAAAGGTAACTTAAGACAGTGCTTCACAGATCAGGTCAACTGTCTGTCTCTGTTCGCCTGTCTCACTCTGTGTGCCTGACAAGGCCGAGTTGGCTCTGGCATCTGGTAAACCAAGGTCTGCTAGATATCTTCTGTTTTCAGGGTTAGACACAACAGGCTGGCGCCTGGTTGTTGACGCTGGATAAGAGATACTGTAGAGAGGCTATGCTGTTGCTAGGACAGCAATGGTTGACATCTTTCCTTGTTTGGATCTGATATCCAATAGAGTCATCACACAGACCAGGCTGAGTTAGGAATAACCCTATTTGGATATAGCGGAACTTATCACTTCTGGGGAGGGTTAAATACTGAGGTTCAGGACACCATCTTCAGATTTGGGTAGCAGTACGCTGTGATTCACACGTGGTGTTTCCCTTTTCTCCTCGATCGAGCTTCAATAAATATTCCTGTGTAAGACATCCCGGTCTCCTGAAACTTCTTGTTAGAGTGAACCAGCTCTAAGATTTCCCTCACAGTACCTAAAGTCTCTAAAAGTAGAATGGGAGCCAGAGCCTTTAGTTATCAAGCTCCTCTTCTGTGGAACCAGCTCCCACTTTGGGTTCGGGAGGCAGACACCCTCTCTTTGTTTAAGAGTATGCTAAAAACGTTCCTTTTTGATAAAGCTTATAGTTAGGGCTGGCTCAGGTGAGTCCTGAACCATCCCTTAGTTATGCTGCTATAGGCTTAGACTGCAGGGGGATTTCCCATGATGCACTGAGCTTCTCTCTCCTCCTCTCCCTCTCTATCTGTACGCATTCCTATCCCACTAATACAGGTTACTAACTCCACTTCTTCCTGGTAGTCCTTGTGCTTTCTGTGCTTTTTCACCTTCTCACTTTCTGCAGGTATTTCTGCCTCTGGAGCTGTAGATTCTGGATCTGTGATTGCCGGCCGTCTACTGCCCCCATGTTCCTGCTCCACACTCACTGCTGCAGTTGTTATTATTATTAGTCTGATTTGTTGTCTCTCCTCCTGTCCTGTCTCCCCTCTCCCCCTCTCTCCTCCCCTTTCAACCCAACTCGGTCGATGCAGATGGCCGCCCACCCAGAGCCTGGTTCTGCTCGAGGTTTCTACCTGTTAAAAGGGAGTTTTTCCTCGCCACTGTCGCCAAGTGCTTGCTCATGGTGGGAACTGTTGGGTCTCTGTAAATAATATTTTAAAGCGTATGGTCTAGACCTACACTATGTGAAAGTGTCTTGAGATAACTTTTGTTATGATTTGGCACTATACAAATAAAATTGACTTGACTTGATATCTGGATGTGTCTATATTTGTTTAGAGGTATGAAGACTTAAACATGTGTGGATACTTTACCATAAATGTGTCTCATTAATCTAGGTGAGCTAACACGGTGAATGTTACCTGAGGTCTCAGCGATGATGTGGGGAATGCCCTGGTCCTCGAGGGGAAGCTCCAGCAGAGCAGAGATATTCCGGCTCAGAGGTGACATGCTGCTCACAGAGTTTACTGCTCCTGACTTCTTTACCACCTAGACCAAAACATCACCAGTCCGTATAAAGTCCTTCTTATAGTTTTGTTATTTATTTTCTTAATAATATAACTACCCAGAGCACACTTTGTGTAAGGACCACAGTATAAATAAGGAAAACCATTTTAATGTTTGACAGCTAAATAGCACTGTGTAAAGAAAAAAGCCAATAACAGCTTTTTTACTTTTACAAAAAAAGTACAAAATGCTTCCAAAGCACATCACTCAGTAACATCATGTAAGTATCAGGCTTACATTTCAAAACAAAATTCAGACCAAAGTTAAGTAAAGGCAGAGCTGTATTGACGGGTGAGCATGCCTGTTTAAGCTGAGGTGTCATGTCCTTCCAGTCAGCCAACAGCCATTTGCAGAGTGTCAGCAAGGAGCGGCAGGCAGCACCTTCATTCTTCCCCACATGGCAGTAGGACAGAGCAGCCCTGCTCAGCATCTCCATGGCTGTCATAGACTGGCCTGTGGACAGAGACACTGCTCAGAGGAAACTGAAGACTGTTGTCCAGAGGACACCAGGCAACAAATGTGTCAGCTGGGATCAGCGTTTATGTCTTTCTCAACAGATTCTGTGACCCAGATGTCTCTTAAAAAGTTTAGAAAAATGTTTTGTCACTGTTATGTCTCATTAGATTCTTTGTGTGCTAGACCATGCAGTCTCATTCTCCATTTGTTCCTCACCTGCAGTTCTCAGGACTTTGGCTTTTTCTATCTGCAGCTCTGGTCCCCATTTCTCCCCCAGAGTGCCCTCCAGGGTGAGACGCCTGAAGGCCTGGCTCAGCTCGTCCTGTTGTTCCTCTTCTTGTGTCCCATCAGTGCATTGGCTAAGCAGGCGGGACGCCAGGGCAATGTTGCCTTTTTTCCGGGCAAATTTGACTGCAGTCAGGCAAAGCTCCATTAGATGGCCATCTATGGAGGAAGAGTAACCTGGACAAGAATGGAGGAGGCAAAATCTCAGAGCTTCATGTGGGCAAATACAGGGGTTTTCCATTGGCCCAGTTAAGTCCACTTTAGATATCTACCTTATTTTACTGTTTACTGATCACTTTCAGCCATATCAGAGCTGTGTTATCTTACTGCTGAGGCAAACCTAACAATTCCTGTTGCTGCTGCTTCACATTGAAGTTTTCCATTGGTGAACCAGCTAATGAGTTTTAAATATGATTATATGAATAGTAAAAGTAACAGCCACACTGAGCTGTTAAGAGCTGCAGGAGACACACTTACTGCATTTTCTGGAAACCAGCACACCTCCAACACATCAATGTAAACTACTTACTTAATCTTGCCATGCTGTACATTGGAAAATCGCTTGCATCATGTTAGCATGGCACACGACTACCCCCTACCAAGGAAAAAACCTAATACTACCAGTGTACAGCCTTGAATTTCAATAATATCCAGTCAACTAGCATGACTGGAAATGTTGTGCTGTCTGAGACAACACACTATCATTGTTACTCACCCACCCAAACATGTCAGCTGTGTCTGGCACAAATAAATGTGACAATCTGAATCTCTGTTATTACAGTAAGCCCATTAAAAAGCAAAATAATGTATTGTGACCGACCTATCTGCTGGTCTGCTAGATACAACAGCCTCAGTGTACAAACACCCTGAAAGCAACTGTTGAAATCGTATTCCCTGATGTTCTCTGCTTCTGAATTCCACCGTCTATTGGATATTGTAATGTTTCAATTAAGTATCAACCCACTCATTCATCACAGCACTAAAGCAATCTAGTACACTGGAACACACAAGAAATAGGTTGGCAACTAGATATTGTAAAACATTTATGTTAACTGGCTCAGGTCAATGTACTGTCAACAAACAAGTTTTTAAGGGTAACACAGGAAGTATTATTTCTATGTCCATAGAAACAACCTTTACAGTTCGAAAAACAGCTGCAATTTGATCAGCACAATACTCCTGTGCTGAGTGCAGGCCATCAATACTGCCAATGCACCCATTCTAGTCATAGATCATTTACCTTTGACTTTGTGGAGTAGCTGTCTCTGGAACATGGTGTATCTGAGAGCCTGAAGGAAAGGCTGGACATCCTGTTGCTTACAAGAGCTCAGAGCTTCACTGCACAAAGGAATCACACAGTCCTGCAAAGAATACAACACACAGGGTGGAATTAAACCCCCAGCTTGGTTTTCTTTGGTCAGGACAGGAGTGAAATTTACCTGGTTGCTTTTTTTTTTTTTTTTGCGCATCTGTTTGGAACAAACAAACTAAATTAAAAGGTAGGGTAGGCAATTTATCTTAGAAGCATTTTTAGTTGTATTTCTTTAAAATTCTTTTTAAATTTATAAATATAAATCTAGCTTACTCTTGTTAGTTTCTCCAAAGTTACCTGTCCCAGCTTTAATTTCAACAAAGATATTAACACTGTTAATATCTGTTTAGCACAGAATGAGGGATTTTTGGTTGTGCTCTTTTTTCATAATTTACCTTAACATTCTCTGGTGTCCAAACCAGTAAAAACTAAGAAGACAATAAATAAAGCCGCACAAACATTCCTTTTGTAAATGGATTCCATTTACATTATATCAGGTTCTGTCAGACCTGGAGCAATACACTGTCTGCGTACTCGCTCAGATCCACGGGGTCTCACTGCGCACACCATGTGAACAGACAGCGCTCTGCGTGTAAACGCTCCATCTGAAAAGACCTATACAGTCAAACAGAAAGTGTGGGTGTACATACTTCTTGTCCAGTGAGTGTGTTCTCCAGGGTGGCAGTGCAGTGGAGCTGCAGGGTCGGCAGGGTGGGCAGGGCATCAGATAGAGTAAGGGTGGACAGGCGAAGAGGACCCAAGCAGATCCGTCCAGTCTGTTTCAGGCAGCGCACCAATGTACTGCAACATCACATCACATGATTTACTATGAGACTGCATAACTCTGGCACGAAAATGGAACTTTACTAAAAGTAAACGAAAACAATGTTCACATCCATATTTACAAAGCAAGTCCAACAATGACTAAAGCAATCTTCTTTCAACCCAACTTGGTCGATGCAGATGGCCACCCACCCAGAGCCTGGTTCTGCTCGAGGTTTCTACCTGTTAAAAGGGAGTTTTTCCTCGCCACTGTCACCAAGTCCTTGCTCATGGTGGGAACTGTTGGGTCTCTGTAAATAATATTTTAAAGAGTATGGTCTAGGCCTACTCTATGTGAAAGTGTCTTGAGATAACTTTTGTTATGATTTGGCGCTATACAAATAAAATTGACTTGACTCCAGCGGAGTGCTTCTGAACATTGATTGAGCCCATGTTGGAATACAGCAGGTCATTGTCTGGAGAATTCATAGCGAGTGAATGGGTGTGTTGATGACTTCTAGTAGTCAACTCAAGCCAGTTGAGCTGCATTGTTTTGACTGTGCCTGAATGCTCCACTGTGAAGCTAGCGCAAATGGGAGAGAGGACTTCCTGTGATGTCTTGTAAATTAAAAGCTGTTTTATTTCTGGTGAAAATCTTAAAAACACTGTTTTCCAGCTCTGGACCGTAGCATACTTTTTGCATCATGTTCTGCCTTCTGCACCCCTCACTTAAACCAAATAGAGTATTTCCAGTAGGTGAGAACACGTCCGACACAATAAATTATCCTGTTGTGTGCTACATATGTGAAAGGGCAACTCTGGACATCATTCTACGTACATCGCCCGGAGTTCTTATGTGAAAATGGCTTGAGTGAATACTTACTCTGGATTGGCTGTGGTCCTTTGCTCCTGCTGTTGATTGGCTTTTGTCATGGCGCTAACAGCACTGCGAAGGAGCTGCACCTCGATGGCTCTCTGCAGCTCATTTGGATCTGGACTCATGGAGGGCAGAAGCCTTTTCAGATCTGATACACAAACACACAATTTTTTTTTGTTGCCCGCACTCTTACACTGAGTAAGTTTTATTATTTATTTAGTATTTCATTGCATGAAAGTATGATTATTATGATTCTGTCTTTGTGGGCAAAATATTATAAATACCTTTTAACACAATAAATTGTGATTGTTTTCTTAATTCAAATACCTTTTTTTAAATTTACAGGATTTCTTCATTTCAAATTATCTGAACATCAAATTTTAAAAAATTTTTTTTTAAAGATTTTAATAATGCACTTACCCAGCTTGTCCTTACTGCTGGAGAGCGAGCTGTAGTCCTCTCCGGGCAGCAGCTCAAGCTGAACCCCGCACTCGGCCAGATCTCCTTCCTCAAAGCGGCTCAGAGCCTGGATGTAGTTGAAATCTGTCCTCAAGTTGATGCTAACTGGATTGCTGGAGTTCTGTTTGAGGGCATGGACGGTGGCCTGCCACTCCTTCACAGATGCCCAATCACAGAGAGTCACGTAACACTGACACGCCTTATTGGCCAGGAAGTTGATCACCTCAGGAGAGCACTCACTGGACTTAAGCAGCACCGTCTTCCTGCTGTCACCTTTTCAGAGGACACCCCCCCAAAAACCCCCACTTTTAGCAGCCATCCTATGATCCCCATTGCTGCAGTACATTACAGTTGTCATAGTAATATTTAACAGAGGCAAGACACAAAGCAAATTCTAACAGACTAAAAACATTGTTCGCCATGTCAACCTAAGCCATTAAAAAAAAAAAAAATCCTCTATGTTCAAATATCTACTACTGACTTTTCAAATCAACCAACTGATTTGTCAATTAAGTTATTTAAAGTGGCAAAAACTTTTTGTGCTTTAACTTGTCATTATGAAGTAAATTTTGAACGGTGTAACGGCTTTAGAATAATTACCACATCTGCGTTTACTTTGGTTCCCTATAAGCCTTGTTTTCACTATGCAATTCTGTCACCAAGTGAAGGCTTGATTTACACCACAAGTCATTCTTTATACCTGATCAATAAGTAACACGACCTGCCTACTTATTAAGAGTACCGGATGTTTTTCTCCTTTATCACAGTGCTGAGATCGGGGTTTCTAGCTCTGCTTTAGACAGTAGCCAGGCTGCTAGCGCTTAAACATGGCAAGCAGCTAGGACGTTTTCTTGCGGTGGCCTTCCTAAAATGAGCAGTGGTGAAGTTACTATATTCTGTTATGATCAAAGAGTTGATAAACAGACAGATGGTTGAATAGTTGAAGAGATTCAGTTGTCTTTTTGCAACAGCTGCGCAAACAATAATACCACTTTGATTTGCTAGAGGGAGAAAAAGTTATCTGTTCCCACTTAAACTAGTGATGTCCAAAGGGGGTCAACTGGATTGAGATTAGGGCTGAGGTCATTTTTTAAATGTGTGAATCTCAGCTATAGAGGCTGATCCATTTGTATCCACTGTTAAAAAGAGGAAACCAACTGTGCTCTGGGTACGCCACTTGTCAAAAGCACCCCATTGTGCTCCACTGGAATGTAAGCCATTACTGCCAATTACAATGAGAAAGTGAACAGCAGAGAGTAACAAACATACCCAGCAGCACAAAGGTCACTATTTTTATTTTTTTAACCTGGTGAACCTAATGACCTGGCAACTCTGAGTTATTCATTAACATATAAATTGCTTTCTAGCATTAAAACCTTGATTTGTCCATGAACCAACTAATGATGATGCAGATGTTAGATGACTGCTTCATATCATGTATATCATCGCTTTTCAGCTGCACACAGATGCATTTTAGGTTATCAATGGGCCCCTACTATTAATACTTAACTTTTGAATCAACTCTTTTCTTGTTTGATTTTAATTTTGAACTAATTTTTATTTATATATTTATTTATTTATGTATGTTATTTTATTCTTCTGCTGTGTGAAGCATTTTGGGCAGCATTTTTGTAAGAAAGATGCTATATAAATAAAGTTGAGTCGAGCACAACATCAAAGTCTGTTCTCTACGAGTTCATCTTTGAATTAAACTGAATTCTGGGGACATACATTTCAATTTAAACATAAAGAAAGAAAACAGGAGAAACCAAACTAATACATTCATGGTAATTGGACTGCATTAAACTGGGATAGTTGCTGGTTACCGTTGCTGGTGTGTTTGGGGCTGCTCGTGTTGATGGAGAGTTTGAGCAGACAGCATTCAGAGCTTTTGATGCTACAGTCCATCCCTGTAACCGCAGATAGCTGATCTTGATACTCCAGGGCTGCCTTCTCGAACCTACACACACACACACACACACACACACACACACACACACACGTAGATGGATGATTTGGTTGAGTACTTTTTGGATGTTCAGGATGTTAGGACATTAAGGCTGCTTACCGTCCCTCAGCCTGCAGGGCGACAGACGACAGCCAGCCAAGATTCCTGCCAGTGGTTATGAGGCTCCATGCTGCCAGGCCGTGGATTGCCTCAGGACAGCGCAGCTCACACAAGGCCTCCACCAGCAACGTCAGAGGAACCTCCAGCTCTGGACCCTAACACACGCCAACACATACTATCAAATTACAAAATACCTGTATATTATAAATGCTGCCACTACACACCCCCTAAAAGTTAGACACCAAGGACATGCATACATAGAGCTACAGAGGCTCAAGCCTGTGTCCTCTGCCTACTGAAAAATGGAGCCGCTGCTTACCAAAATGCCTGCACACATCCATGCGAGACAACATTTGAACGTAGAGCATTGCTCACGTCAAAGCTTCATATAACAGTGTATTTGCACTGACCTGGGAGCTGCTGTTCTTAATCTCTGTAAGCAGATCGAAGCCGTGTCGAATGGTCACAGCTGGTTGGCCAGAGAGAAGACCGACCCTCATCAGTGCCAGACGGATCCTCGTCAACCAGTCTTGGCATGTCTGACGGTTGGTGTAGAAGAATGTCCTGATCCCCTAAAACACAGAAGGAGGGATTCATCATGCAATTCTGAACCCAATGTAATGACTGCTATTCAAATTGTATTATGCTGGCTGACGATTTGTTTGCACACCTTTGGTGGGGCAGTGAGAGCGTTGGCGCAGCCCTCATAGGCGTTATACATGAGCTTCTCCAGGTTCTCCAGGTACTGAAGCAATAGAGCGAGGCGGAGCTGATTGGAGTGGTGACCATCCCCATCACCTCCAGCACCAGCCCACACTCCAACGTCCTGCTCTGGGTTCAGACTGTGGGAAGCCAGGCTCCGGATCATACCTGAAACACAGGGATACAGAAGAAAAATAAAGGAAGGTTGGGGTGCACTGGTGGCCTAAAGATTAATGTGCCAACCATGATTTGTGTTTAACAGAAGACCTTTATTTTATTGCATATCACTCCCCATCTCTGTCTCTCCTTGTGTCCTGTTATCTCTTTACTATCAAAAATATTTCAAATATTGATAATATATGAGGCTTTTTGAAGTTAGAAATTCAAATGCATCCAAGGTGTCCCCATACAGAAAACAATGGACTACGAAAGGCATGCGACATGTCCATTATTTACATTACAAAAACATAGCCATAGTCATAGCAGTTCCAGTCAATGTAAGCAAACCAGATCTAGTGTCTTTACCTTCAATGGTCTGGAAGGTGTCCTGAGCTCGGCCCAGCGGCGTTCGGAGTTTGGACAGTACAGTGAACTGAGCGGCCTCCCACACTGCCCACTGCCACAGAACTGCCTCGGTTTTCAGCAGTGCTCGCGGAACTACACCTGGCTTGCTGCCATCTACACCTCCTCGGCCATCCCGTTTCTCCGGCCGCTGGCAGCTGTAGTACAGACGCTCCAGCCAGGGATCTTTGCTGTGGATACAGAACTGTGAAACTTAGGAAGTGTCACAACAGTGACGCTTGACACAGTTATCATGAAGTACACTAACAGTGGTACAAATTGACAGCATGAATAGTACAGACAGACACAAATGCTTAACCTAAATCAGTAGAAACGTAGTAGAAAAATAAGCTGCATCCGGCATTCTTGTAATATGTTACAATAATATTGTTTTGGTTGTGGGGAAAACCTAATGGTGTATTTATTAAAATACCCCCCACCTTTTCTGACTACTGTAAACGTCTGTCACAGCATGAAACTACACACTAACAGGTTAATTTCAGCCAGATTTAAGACTTTTGCTAACAAAGGCAGTCTGACATTTGCTGTATCTGTATTGAATCAAATAACGGTCAAATATTTTGAGCTTGTGAAATGATTATGAAATTGTAAAAAAAAAAGTTTGTGAATGTGTAATAAAGTTTTGTAGCTGTACAAATATTGTGTTATTAAAATTAGTGCAGAAAGATTTTCAAGAGGTTGGGCAAAGTCTGAGCGACGGACACACAAATTTCCAATCTTTTTTTTTTATTTATAAACTTATAAACACAAATTTTTTACTTATTTTACACCTGAACTGACTAGCCAAACAGCATGTTTCCCACTGACCTTCCATTCAGAGGAAGTTGATCCCTACTTCAGCTGCACAGTACACACCCACTGGGCCGAAGAACAAGTGAGAGCCGCTGCTCAGTGACAGACTCTCATTGAGCGAGCTAACCATGTAGCACAAAGCACATTGGCTAGCCAGTGGGCAACGTGCTGATTGGCTAGTCAGCTCATGTGTAAAAAAAGCTGAGCGTGCGTGCGTGTGTGCATGTCATATATATATTAGAAAAACCTTGAATATATGGAATGAAATCTGACATCATCAAAGCGCTGGCGATCACATGTGTTTTCCATGTGATTATTCATACAGTTGCTGCAAGAACTGTGTCACTATATGAGAGAGTCAGTACAAAATCTAGTTTGAACAATCCTAAAATATTAACATTTAAAAACAAATACAGGCCGATTAACAGTAACTGAATTCATTACTATTTGATTGCAATTCTACTGATTAAGAAATGTATGCAGTGAACCCTCACAGGCCGGGCAGGACCTGCTCATCAGGCAAACGTTAACAGACTGAAACACACATTTAACCTCACAACGGCCCATATCTACTATTTTAGCACTCAAAAGGGCCAAAGACACAAGAGGCTGCAATAGAATTGATTGTTTTTGAATTGTTGTTAAAGGGTAACCAGAACGTAACCTGACTCCATTGCAAAAAAAACAGTAATTTTACCACTTTGAAGTTATTGTGTGACTTTGATGTTTTAAAGATTACGGTGTAACTTAACCAAAGTCAAACAATAACACAAACAAACTAATCGATCGAGGCAGCAGCATAACAGCAGCGAGGCATTGTTGGCTGTGGCGAGAGCGATATAACGGCTATTTTTGGTTATACAAGGGATCCTACTGTATCTATCAACAATTTAAATGCATCCAGTTATTTGGGTACCTCTTATGTCTTAGGCCCTTTCGAGATTGTAGATAGGGGTGGCTGTGGGGGGCACCCGAGGCGTGTTTCTTTAATGTTTTCCGGATATGCAGGACCTGCATACAGCCTTCCACGATGAAACAGTGCGGTTACCAGGATTATTTTTGCCCGTATTTGCATTCGCCAGGGTGTTAATTATATCTTCATTACCTAAGGTTGTTGATACTAGATTTCGTGCTGACTCAGTGACTGCAGTAACATCCAGGTAGCGCCAGCACCTTGATATCATCAGATTTCCTTCAATATTCTCTCTCTCTCTCTCGACTTCAAGAGCAAACGAACGGTTGAGTATGTCGAAAATCTATGTAGTTGATCGCTTTGTCACTGTGACATGTACCCTCCACGGTGTAGAGCTCCATATAAGATGAAGCTGATGAGGTCACTGAAGTCCTGGGGGTGGAAAGTGCTGCTTGGTGGTCGGCTCATGTGGTGGCGGATGGCCAGTGAGATCTCCCTCATCTCGGGGTGGCTGTGGTTACTGTTGACAACAAATCAAACATGCATCATAAAAGGCATACACCCAACCGTGTGAATAAATTAATTAACGTCTGCATTGTGTTAAACCACTGTTATATGATAATCTGAGAGATTAGAATAAAAAGAAGGACAAGATTGACTTTCCCCAGAGTACTTCCTCCGGCTTTAGCTTTCAATTCAATTGACGTGATAAGTATTTAGTCACGGTATTCCCATTTGTGAATAATATAGATATACAAGTTGTCAAATGGATTTGGTATGTGAGAACAGATCCACTTTACTGTAGATGCCCTCCAGTGGTACAATAATTATTACCTCAAAGCCACATCAAGGGGGATTGTCCTTAGCAGCTTGCCATAGGCTTGCCTCACCCTCACTGCTGAGTGGACCAACTGAACTCTGCACACATCCACACACCTAATAGAACGCCACAAAGCACGTAGCAAAGTGAGTAAGTGCAGCAAAGTAGAGAACAGCAAGTTGTGTGTGTGTGTGTGTGTGTGTGTGTGTGTGTCTAAATACCTCTGCAGCAGCTCAGTGGACAAGGATGTAGAGAGGACCTGTAAGCTGTGGCAGGTCTGAAGGCAGATACTTTGATCTTCATTCAAACCTAACCAGAGAAAACAGGGAGGAAAAACTTTCAACAACATTACTGAAGAATAAATGATGAATCTGAAAATTACAATTACATAGCCTGTGGAAAACACAAGGTGAATAATTCTTTATTGGACATGCTGGGCTCACCATTGGCCAGCAGGCCCCTGCAGAACTTGCTGAAGGAGGGCAATGAGAACAGAGGACTATAGGTGTCTGACTTCTTCATCAGCACAGAGATTTCCTGAGCCCAGGTCAGCAGGAGCTTCCTGACACATCAACATAAAAGTATTAGCAATTAGCAATTGTATCCTTTGTGTCTCCCTGAAATGTGGTTTTCACTCTTGCATATGTTACTCAGCTGCTAGTCACACATGCATCAGTTGCTTCTTGTGAGCTTGTTGGTTGGCTGACTTGGTGTTTTGGCTCAAATAATTTTTTTGCCATACATTCATTTGTCTCTGTCAGTAAATCTGTACTTTCACATTGCATTGTGTGTGTTTGTGTGTCAAAGACAGGGAGAGAAAGAACCTGGCTTCGGGGTAGAGGTGATCCTTCACCAGCAGCCCTCCCAGAAGGCTAAGCAGTGTGCTGAAATGTTTCTTTGTTGCTGTGGTTACAGTGCTGATGACAGCGCCATCGAACAAAGAGGGAGAAGATGATGACAGGCTGGATGAGATGAAATGATCATGTCTGGATAAACAAACGAGAGAGAAAGGCCAGTGAAGAGGAGTAACCACAGAGCAGCAAGAACAGCTTCAACACTGTCATTCAGTGCATTTTCCCAAAATCTTGACTTTGAAGGTGACCCATTAAAACCCAAGAGAATCTTATACAATAAAAAGTGTCTGGTTTCTTAATAAATTAATCAGGATACATTCAAAATACAAGAGGGACATATTTTTGAAGCTACCACAAACAGACTAGCTGTCCTTAGACAACATTAAGCAGAATGGCAGCCATCTCTCTGCAACTCTTAATCAACCAAGTCACCATGGTAAAGTGACTGGATGGAAGCCAGTGCTGAGTCACCAACAGCCTACATGGATGAGGATGGGTTGCACCATAACAATTCATGTGAACTAAGATAAGGGTTAATAAAGGAACACTGCATTGATTTTATGAATGAAGCTTAGTTTACTCGTCAGGTAACAGAGTGTTACACACTGGAGGCGTGGAGTTAAAACATGGGCAGAGAGGTCTAATGACAGACACTATTGACTTGCATAATGGGAAGTGCAGAATGTAGGGATTTTGGAGCTTGAGTCATACTATGGACTAAAAGTCACGATCTCTTGGCCTGCTGCACTGATTTTGACGCCACCCTCTTCTTAGCAAAATGACCAAAATGCATCCCTCTTGTTAACCTGCCATCCCCATGTGTGCCCCAACCTGGCATACACCCTCTCTATCCCCTAGTAGTAGAGAGAGTGCAGTCAATCGAGACGCATGACAAGCACACTCCAAACCAAAGACGACGCCTAACCAGGGTAAGGCGTAGCTGTAGTCTACAGAGAGACTGTAGTCATGTTGTGACACTCCCAAACCGCCACACAGCCCTGTGTTTGGGGTTAAACCGTAAACCGTTTCATCCCTAGCTCAGAAATAGCGATGTCTGAAATATTTTCACCACTGTAGTCCTGTGATGTGTAGGTACATCACTTTAGCAGGCATGCAGAGCTCCTCGTAACAACTGCCACATTTGGCAAAACAATGGACCGTTTTTTCAAGTGCGTTTAAGTAAATCGGGAGCAGGGAAAAATGTTGATGTTTGTGGTAGAAGCATTGTATTATATTATTATAAAATGTATCAATTTGAAATTAAATCTGTAACAACACAAAAACAAATAAACGTTGCCAAAGTAATTGTATTACTCTAACAGCTTCTTCTAACCACAATTTTGGTTTTGAATGAGTGACAGTTCAACTTAATATGCAAGAAAGTGCAAATGGATACAAGAAACAGATTGTGGCCACTTGGTGGAATAGGTGTGTCAAATACAGAATGCTGTATTGGACAGCAGTGTTGCTCCTCACAGTACAGGTGTGTGTGTTTTACCTGGTGCAGTGGGAGTACAGGGTGTAGAGTACAGCGTACTGGATGGCAGGGTGGTAGACTGCTAACTCGGAGTGGACCAGCATCAGATTGTGACTGAGCAGCGCGAAGACCGTAGGAGACAATGCCCACATCTAAAAACACATAAAACACATTTCAACATGAACACGCACAGCCACATAAAGTTCTTCTTCCGTCAGTGAAAACATTAACACAGCCTGATGCTGCTTCACGATTAAAGCTTTTCACCAGCCAACCATTGTGAGGCAGTTGTAGTTTCCTTTAGTCTTAACCAGTGAGCAGATACTGAACTGCTATCTCCTCTGCCTTTCAAAACAGTGTACATAAACATTTCCCACAGCTGTGAAATGGGCAGCAGATACAGCGAGCTGATAAGATGATGTGGTTTGTGCTTACTACAGTTTGATTGAATGGCCAACACATCGTCAAGGTAAGCACCACATTTAACAGTGTTGTTTCTGTGGTATAGGAAACCACCTGTATCATGTTCACGCCACAGACTGATCACTGCTGCTCAAAACAGGTTAGAGAACAGGTATCCTAACTGCATGGTGGTATGTGTGGTGCACAACGTAACTATTTCAAGAAGAAAAAAAGAAGAAAATGCAAGACCAGTGTTCTCCACTTAAACAAAAAAAAAGTTTTATTTTGCCAAGAAACCATTTATATATTATTATATATTTATATATTATTTAGGTTATTTGCCAATTTTATTATTATTATTTTTGTGGCAGGCAAGTTCTCAGTTCTATTGTAATTAGTGAGAACAAACCAAACAAAAAAAATGCAGGGGATATAAAGCCTTTGCGGTGGCCGAAAATGTATAAAAGGCAGTCCAGTTGGATAGACAAGGAAAACCCTGCTTTAGGGAGGTGAACAGCATGACGATGTATGATGTGTTTTTCTAAATCTCCATCTTAAAGATTCCATAGATTACATTGATAGAGCAAAATACTAAATCTAATTTGCTCTTTTGAGTCCTTCCTTTTGAAATGGAAAAATGCTCCCACCACGTTCCAATGCTAATGACAGTCTGTTTGAGCTGCTGAGAGAGACAAACCTGGTGGTGAATTTACCAAAATCTGCGTTTGGAAAGTAACATCAGGTGAGATGTGGGGCTGTGCTCCCTAAGGCAGCTGAACCCTATGCTATTACTGATTTTCCTGTTGCCTGTTCATGAACAGGACAGGTTTTTGTACATTTTACCGCTGTTACCTAAATTAACGGAAACCAACAAAGCTCAGTGCATGGTTGTGCCGTGACCTGGGGTATTATTCAGAATGTTCTTTAGTGATTAGCAGTATAGAAAAGCATTGTGGCACTCACCCCAATGAGAGAGTTCTTGGTGTTGCCGATGGTGGTAAGGGTGCTAAGGTTGAAGATGAGGGTGAACTGGGCTTTCTCCAGGGGTAGGGTGAGGGAAGCAAAAGCAGGGTGCTGAATGCTGGGACAGGGGCCGCCAGGTGCCGTACCACTGGGTTCCAGGGTTTCTGTCAGGCTGGTTAGGGCACATGCCATCTCACCCAATACCATTTTATAAGCTGCCTCAAGGGTTGGGATGTTTTTCAGACCTAGCAGCGCCTGGTACACACCATGAACAGCTGACATCACCTGTGGAGGGCAAGCACACACAAATGTAAACATTCTGTTTTAGCAACATTTTGAGATTATTATACCTTTTTATTCTCATTTAATTTAAACTCATCTCAACCATAACCAATAGCAGCCCAGTTTAGACTTCTCTTTTTACTTTAGTGTACTTTTGGTCTGAGTCTTTTTTTCCTGGTTAGGGCCTTCATGGAGGTATATGTTAATGCTGCAGCATATTAATGATATTTTAGCCAAGAGTGTGTTCCCAGCTCTGTGGCAGCAGTTTGTTTGGCCCCTTCCCATTTTAACATGACAATGCCCCCATGGACAAAGCCATAAAGGAAATGCTCTTCCCCTTTTTTTGTGGGAGGAATGGACTTGCGTGCACAGAGCCCGGACCTCAAATCCATCCAACGCTTTTGGAATAACCTGGAACAGTGAATGTGAGCGGGCGTTATTGGCCATGCTCAGTGGGTAACCTCACTAATATTTTTGTGGCTGAATGAGCACAAATCCCACCAACCAGGTTAAAAAAACAGTGGAAAGTCTTTCTAGAAGAGTAGAAGATTTTATAGCAGTAGATTAATGCTCATAGTTTTCACCTTCAACCGTGACATATGGCTGGAATGTTTGGGTACCCACATGCTTTGGCCACGTAGTGTATTTGCTATAAAGAAAACATGAAACCTTACACGTTGGCACATGAACCTATGTCACTCTGTTACGCTCACACACACACACACACACACACACAGCTTTTTGATAAAGCAACCCACACTCACACACCTCTTTCTCTCGATGGAAGCGCAGATTCAGCAGCTGGGAGTTGGGTGCCAGCAATTTCTCAACAAAGGATGCAGGCAGCTTTGTGTTGATCTGGTCCACAATCTGAAAGCAAGCAGAGAGTCAACAATGACTTAAAGATGTTACGGAAAATTGTGCTAAATTGTGGCCACATTGTAACACAGATAGTCAGCTTAAAACACATCGGTGAGGATGTAAATTAAACTACAGTAAAGATTGTGAATGCACACAGTAGAGAAACTGTATAAAACAAAATAACAGAAATAAATGTATAGGGCTGGCCTGCTTTGCCAGCCAATGATAGTCAAAACAACAGAAAAAGCCCATGAACAAGCTTTTATGGATGTATAATTTTAAGCATAACAACAGATGGGGCAAACTACACTGAAAGTTCTAGTATAAAAAAGGTCCATTACACGTGGTCCATCGTGTTTAGACAGTGTAACTGTAACCAGATTTGTTTGGGCTGCTTAGATAGGGGTGTAAATCACACGTTTAAATCACAATACATTATATTGATTCTTTGAACATGATACAATTTCAATTAGATTCAATTCAGGGGCCTGTGATCGATATGAGACCACTAACATGTATCAACTCACAAAAAGAAACTGAAATATGATATGACAATTTTATTATTAAACTAAACTTTGTATTCATTTATAAATCAGTTTCTATTTACAAGAATGTAAAGGTGTGTATAATATAGAGGGTGGGAAATTAGCTTTATAAAATTCAATGTGTGCCTGCCTGGTACTAGCACTGTCTGAATGTTAAGGAAGGAGGTGCGCTTGGGCGGAAACTGTGACACAGACGTGCCATGGGAATTACAAAATAAAGGTGTATCTCAAAGACGACGATGTGAATTGATGATTTTGTATTGTTGATCATTTAATCAAAATATCGATCCAGATCCCCTACTGCCAGATATAGATAAACACTGTGGTTTACGTCAAAGTGAAACAACCTCAAAGTGACAGTACCAGAGTGAGAAGGCTGAGCACTGCCAGATTGTAGTCAGAGCCACAGGCCCGGCAGCACTCCAGCTGGTCCAGGCCATAGGCTAGGACAGCCTCCATCAGCTGACCACACGGCTCCACACTGGCCAGCAACACACCTACACACTCGTTCCCTGCTGTGAGAACTGCCTCAGAGAATTGAACCTGCCTGGCTGTGGTCACACAGGCTAGGACCCGGTTCAGAACCTGAAGGAAACAGAGGAAAAAAATAATTTTGATACCATTAATGCTCTGGTACAGCATTTACATGAGTGGAACATACTTTACTTTACTAGGACATATTTTGACCAATACATAGACCGATACATAGCTAATTACCAGCTGTGAATTAAGAGAGGACAGCGTGAACAGGTGTTTGAAACTGCACATAAATTGCTAGTCACACTAGAAAGGGATCTCTTTCAGTATAAATACATGTGTATCAAGATAGAAAAAAACCTCCTTTATGGACATCCATGTCTTCCCACCACATCTGTATAACAATGTATTCCATACTGCTTTTCTTATTTTTTCCAATGAGTTGGCTGGATTTACTATTCGGCATATCTTTTATTATGTAAACATTGCTCAGCTCTCAGTCAAGTTCTGCTAGGTGTGGTTCTTACATCGTTGACGTAGACCTCAGTAATGGGTGGTCCTCTGAAGGGGTTGAATCGCTCTCCTATGCTGCGGACCACTGTACTGAAAACCCTCAGCAGAGCTGCCAGCTTGGGCAATGACACTGAGGGAGGGGGGATGTCTTCATCCAGGACCTCGCCTGACACCACATGGTTCAGATCCTAAACAGAGCACAAACTCTTAGTCTTTGACAAAAGCACTCATAAGTTATTTCATCATTTTGAGCAGAGAATATCATTTAAGCAAGATTTATACTTTATACAATTTATACAAGATTTATAGTATTTACAGTCTTAATCACAAATAAGGACCTGCTCCCCTCTGGAAATAATTAAAACTGAATATTTCTTTGCTTCTTCTCAATTAAAATAGTATGGAAAATATTGACATTTAAATTGATAATTTTGACTGAATATACAATTTGTTATCCCAGCTCGCAAAATAAAAAATTTCATAACCCTGTAAACACTGCTTCATGATACTTGACTGTAACTGGCATTAGAGGATGGCTGTAGAGAAGCTCAGTGTGCTCTTGGCATGTTTTAAGACTCCGGACTAACTTCACCTCCGCATACGCCTCCATATCCTCCAAGAACTGTCCCAGCAGGGTGGTGGAGAAGGTCAGGTCTGCCACCCAGAACTGCTCCAGACTCTGTAACCAGCCTAACAAACAGAGAGAGCAGTGTGGCAGATAGAAAAGTACTGGGAATAGCAAAACGGTTGAAATCTGAACACCAGATAAAACTTGTTAGTGTGCTAGTGCTAATAAAAAAATTCAAACTGACCTGAGACTTGTTGAGTGACTGACTGTTTCTGTGTGTGGTCAATGTGCCAGCCAACCAAGATGTCCACTGTGTCCTATGGAAAAACAGCAAACATCAAAGGACATTGAGCTGGCATTAGCCAAGATGTTCTGATCAGGCCTTGGTTGACCTGTCTGCATCAAATTTATGCAACACAACCAATCACTGTAAGGAGTCGGGGTGGGGATGGTGGTGCAGAGGCCGGTCGGTGGGTTTGAACCATACACTGTAAATAAAAGATGGACAACGCCTCTCCACTTCCTCCCACTGTACAAAAATGAAGCCATAAATATCCCAGATCCCAGGTTTCAATCATGAACACTTGAACATACAGCAGCATGATTAGAACTACCTAAAATGACAGAAATCATCTTTGGGAAAAATGTATTTGACGTGTACTTTGATTTTTAAGTTTGTCCCTTTTCTGTGTGGAGTTTGCATGTTCTCTCTTTGCCTGAGTGGGTTTTATTAGGTAAAATGATGACTCTAAATTCCCCGTAGGTATGAATGTGAGCATGAATAGTTGTCCGTCTGTGTCAGCCCAGTGATTGACTGCCGACCTGTCCATGGTGTCAGCTGGGATCAGCTCTAGCAACCCTCTAAAGGATAAGCTAATGGACCAATCACTGTTGAAACGCTCACCCTGAAGTTAGTGCTGAAGACATGCGGGTAGCAGCGAGCCACCTGAAGAATACACTTTACACTTTGGCAAAGCAGTTCTGGTGTGTCCACATTCTCCAGGATGGACTGCAGGTTGCTCATCACCAGCTGAAACACACAAAACACTCCAGACAGTCCAGAAAACCATCCAACTACTGTTCCCTTTCAGGGAATACTGGTGTTATAAATAAGAGATCTACTAGGCTGGGTTTTACCAGAACCCAACATTACGTGTTATGAGTCCTATGCAATAAAGTACAGTGTCTATGGCATCCTGACATTAAACTAGTCTAAGGCTAGCTTCATCTTTATGAAACTGGCCACAGGATGTTTTTGGGAACAAAGCCCAGTCCAGAGCTGTACAGAAATCAACTGAAGCCTCTGTGTGGTTACCTGCATTACGTGAGAGAAGGCCTTCCTCTCACCAGCAGCCTCCAAAGCGCGCTGTGCTCCCACCAGGTACAACAGCTTCACCTCGTCACGACCACTCGAAGTGAACTTGAGAAAGAGCCACTTGAAGATGCGCTCAGCCTCGTAACTAAGCACTGTGCAGAGGAGACCCAGGCAGGCTGCTGCATCCTGGCGCAACTCCCACAGCAACTTACTGCTACACACGTCAACAACACCGGCAAGGAGACCACATGTTAGGGACCACACGGCAGATAGGACTTGCAGAGAGGAATCATTGTTGCAATAACAGTGTGCATTATCGGTGAAAGCCATGTCATCCTTCTGAGACATAGACCCCCTTTACACCTTGCATTCAAATGCGTTTGGGGTGATCTGATTGGATTGGATAGAGCTTGAGCACATGAAAGTACAGGTTAGATGCACCCTAGACACAGTGAGGACAGATTGTGATCCATCGGCCAAACCACCTCCAGAGGTGGTCAGGGATGCACTGTGACCACATTGAACAATTACATTGAAGTAAATACAATTGCATTTCCATTCCACATACAACAACTACATGAGTGGAACTATGTGGGTTGTTGTTTTTCATGTATACATACAATCTGGATATGAGGCACATTTTAATGCAAGGTGTAAATGGGGTCATATTGTCTGGGTTGCACTACTTGAGCCTGGTCTTGATCATCTTTGGTTTGGCCGTCTGGAAGAACATCATGTAGCAGATAAACCAAACGGATCAAAAAGATTTTATGTGCGTTCACATCAGTTTGACATGTTCACTCTGGAGCCCACTCTGGCCCAAACCCAGTTCTGACATCAAAAGTCCTGAGCCCAATAAACCTACAGCACACAGGTTCCTCTTACCTTTCATTCAAAATGTCATTCAAAGTGCTGAGGATGGTGTCCAACTGTTTGACCAGGGTCTGTGAGAGAGAAAATACAAATTATTAGGACAGTGATGTGTTTGTCAGTACTTCGATTCTATTTCATCAAATTTAATTTGCAATGAAACAACAGTGTTGCCTTTCACATCCATATTTGGTGAACATAGTCGTACATAGGGTGTCACGATTCTCCAAATCTGTGATTCAATTTGACTATCACTTTCAAAGTCACGATTCGATTTTCGATTTAAACTTTGTTTTTCACATTTTTCTTGATTTATAAAAGAACAAATCATTGGTTTTATGCCCCGATGACTGTCATTTACATTTCAAAATTCTTATTTCAAGTGTGATATAACCGCCATATTATTTAGAGTCTACCACACTAAGAATTTAAATTGTTTATTTAAAATGTAATAAAAATAAGAAACCTCTGACCTGTTGATAATAACTCAACTGCAGCTTGCGCTCATGCATACAGGCAGCACAATGGCCTGACTGAAATACACCGTGACACACTGTAGCGGATCTGCAATGTTCTGCCTAGTGATTTTAAATCGAAATCATGACACCTCTAAACATAGGACTTGAGGACTTATAGGAAAACTGTGACTTATGCAAAACATTGTATATGAGGGCAAGTTTTCTACAGCTTTTCAAATAAATTAAAAAATTTTACAACAATAACTTCAAATGCTTGTCTCCAAGACTGATCTAAAGTAAAAACACAAAAAACAGCTGCCTTATGGTAGGTTATGTATGTTTATTATAATAATAATAATAATAATAATAATAATAATAATAATAATGATAATGCCACCCTAACAGGACTACGTACAAAAATGATTATAATCCCACCCTTTCACCTTCAAATTAATAAGGAGATAAAGTTAGAGTTTATACAGAAGAACATTATAAAAAGAAATTCACATCACTGTGGATGAACTGCATTGTTTCAGAGATCACTATCATGTCTCTCACATAATGAGGAGGGTTTGCAGGATGCTAACAGGAAGATAATCTCTACACAATCTGACTGACCACTTTGCTCTCGCTGTGACTGATGAATTCTTTCAGCTGTTTGAGGGTGGCCAGCCTGCGATCACGGTCATCTTCCCTGGAGACTCGGCGCAGGAGGTTGGCCAGCCGAGACTCCTCTGAGTGAGCCATACCTCTGTCTGCAACACCACCACCACATGTTAGTAACAACACAGACACTGTCACACCACTACTTTGTACCGTTACAGGTTCAAAATGCTCTTCATTAGTGTTTAGCATCACAGATACCTAAACATCAGGAAATATATGTTAGCTCAGAACCTAAAATCAACAACAAATGTTCAACTACAGTTGAAATTGCTCATTTTTCATGGGAAGATAGTAGTGTGCATGTAAAGGACAAAGTGAATTTTGTACAATCGCGGACCACCAACAGTGGTGTAGTTGCTGCCTGGGTTGACAACTGGGAGAAACCCAGCATTAAGAGAAATTTCACTACATGACAGGTCTTCTTTTACTTGCACTGTTATTTCCCAGGTGTCAGCTGGTATTTACACATACCATTACAGTCCATTATGTCAGACTTTCACACATTTGTTTGTTACCTGGATAGACAGTGGCAGCTATGGCCCAAATGGTTATAGTGATCTTTCACAAAATCATACGTTAGAATACTGGACATTTGTCAGAGCTTACCCTGCGATTTCTTCATGTCCTTTGAAGCTAAAGCACGGTTTCCATGCTGAAAAGGAGTCAAATCCGTTGTCACGTCATTGGGCCTCAACTCTTGCCCCACCGACTTCCAACCAAACGTATTATCACAGACACCTTGACCAGCTTCATATCCACCTGAAACACAAACCATGTTGGATTAAAGCAGTTTATTTCATAGAAAACCTAGACAGATACAAGTTATCTGACACCACAAAGCAAACAGGTGCAACTTTTGTTTCATGCATGTTTTAAATTGTGGACAACTGGGAAGACAGGAAGTGTTATAGACCTTTGAAAGTCACTAGAAGCACATTTATGGTCCTGTGTGACTACCAGTGGTGTACCTTGCTAGCTGCTCTACTACATGAGGCTCTCTGTTGTGTGTGTCTGTGGGGGAGTGTCAGAAGAAGCAGTCATAGCATGCTTTTTAGCACGGTAAATGTTACTGGTGGTCAGCCCTAAGTATCTTGTTAAACTCTGAATATAGCAGTTACCAGGGGGTACATGTGTTGTGTTGTGTTTACTGCCACTGCAGAGACATACATCTTGTTCATGTACACAAGTGCTTTTCTGCAGGTACTTATCAAGCTAATGCAAGTTTACAAGCAGCTCTGTATGAGAGGCTCAAACTGGGGATACAGTAAACCAGTGTTCCACTTTATATACTTACCACAGGAGACGCTAACACAGTAAGTATGGTCAACATACGTAATAGACTTCAGAGTCTTGCCTGTTTCGTAATCGTTAGGGGGGGACGAGAGTATTTGGCTGAAAACTTTCAAATCCAATGGATGGATACAACCAAATTCTTGGTTCTTGTGTTTTGCTTCATCATATACCAACAAAAATCTATGTTTTGTGACTTTTCAAGACCTGCTAGCACAGTCCTCACCCTCTTCCTGGTGTGTATCTGCAGCAGTGTAGGCATCGCTGGGCACCACTGGCTGGTCAGGGCAGCTGGAGGACAACACGTCATACAACGCTGCTGAACCAAGCTCTTTGGACTTCACTCCGTCCTGGCTGGATGACACACTGTCAACTCTGAAAACATGATAGAGATACACACAGAAAAAGACAAATCCTATTACTGAAGGGACTGCATGGTTTCGCATTGTATTTAATATTTCGGTTGTCACCTCGTTAATAATATTTTACTCCACAAGTGAAAGGCGTGGGAATCTTTCAGAATCTCATGATTCAATGTCGATTCTTCATGATTTAATTTAGAATCCATTCTCGATTTAAAATCGACTCAATAGTTAGTCCACTGAATTACAATATAAAAAAAGGAAGTTAAGCTGAAAAGTCTTGATGTCTGAGCAAGCAAATAAAGCGGAGAAAGGTGTGGTGTAGTAGGCAACTTTTTAATTTGAAAAATGTAACTTCAATTATTTATATTAATTACAGTCTTCTGCTTGTATAAGATGAATGGACTGAAAGTGTCCTTTACTAACCACCACCACTGGCCAGAAGTCTAGGCACTTTTGTCTATGAATCAGAGCACTCCACAAAATACTTCACCTTCATCTTCATCTTTCAAAGTTTGCATATTGTATGATCTTTCCTGGAGATTGTAAAAATTAAAATGCACCCAAACACCTTCCTTAATTTAATGGAATAAAGGAATAACTTTTCTTCTTTTCATTCCTGCTAGGTTCAGAAAGTGAGTGGGATCTTTCTGTATTGATTCCACTTTTACCATGACTTTTCTGCCTCCTTTGTGTCTAATTAAGTGTTCATAGTACTGAAAACTCAATGCATGTGGCCTACAGCAGCAGCTCCCACCAAGCAGTCAATTAAAAATGGAAAAGGTCAACATGGGGTTGACACGATGCTTGTGGAAAACTTAATTAACAAACTTAATTTTGCAAGAGTCTTTTTGTTGGTGATATTGTTAAAAATGACTGGTCTAACTGCTGGCTCTGTCATTGTGTTAAACTGTAGACCACTAAGATTTAGGCCTTTGTTCAAAAGCTGATAACCAGGGCCGCATGAACCCACTAGGGGGATCAGGGGACCATATCCAGCTTGCCCACCCTACTTCCCCAATCAGTTTGTTCCACTTTAATTACACTCCAATTTATTTCAGAATATGCACACTTAAAGCATAATGTCAACTGAAATATTAAAAAGGTATTATTATTAGATTTTGACACAGCCTCTGCCAAGACAGGGACTCAAGATTTGTTGCAGGAACCACACTTACTGCTCTTTACAAATCATTGTATAATTGTAGCTTAGTGGTGCAAACAAATGTACAATTAATCAGATTTCCACAACCTAATTGCCACAGAGTGAAGCTGGGGCCTTTAGGGACCCTGATAGTGTAGGCGCTGGGACAGTTAGCCCACTTAAAAGGAACCTGAGGTGTAAAGTATTTACATGTCGTGGATTGAGGTACACGTGATGCTAACCCAGGAGTCCAATGCTTCAATAATTGCTGTGTCGACTTTTGCAGTTATTTATTGACAGCTCAAAAAGTTACAAGACCAAAACTGCGATACATTTGTATGGAAACGTTTTGAAAATGTAAACGCAAGTCCTTTGGGAAGTTGCTAACGTTCCAGTAGGGTGGCGCCTTGCCGTGCTAGCTGTCTGCCGTTAGCCAGCGCGAACAGTATCGTGACAATGCTACCCAGCTAAATTACCGCAGCTCATTGAGAATGTGTCACCTTGTGTTAACACCAATTCAAACCCCCCGCTTGATTTCTCCTTGCGCCTCATTTAAAGTCATTGTCATTTTGTTGAGGTGACCTGTGTTGCTTGTTGTCAATTAGCAATTTAACTGAGTTAGCAGAAGGCTGGCAACATTTAGCTAATCAATGCTGTCTAAACAAACGGAGCTAACGCTAGCTCCGGGCTCACCAGCCCGCGAGGCGTGCATGTGAACAGTCAACCTTTGGCTCTGTGTGTACTGCGTGACAAGCTATGCCAAGATTACGGTTTAGGAGACAATACATTTAGAAAATTGTGAATATTTAATGTATTTCCCTCGTATGTGGCCACAACTTAGTAAAGCAGCACAGCATAGGCCCAGAGTCCCCGGTTTATTTCAACCAGCCTCCCCCGGAGCAGAACACCAACCTGGGCTGCCAGTCATTCCAGTGTGGCTGCAGTTTGTGGGCGCCGCTGAGCCGAGACCCCGAGGCTTTACGGCTCATTACCTTTTAGAGAGCTGCATGACCCGCTGGCAGCGGTAACCGTGTCTCTCCTCAAGGCTTACTTGTTACTGTTATGTTTTATCAAGTCTTACAAATCGGTTAGCAACTCGTCGTTATAGCTAGCTCACGGTAGTTTCTTCTCCTCTTCTTCTTCGAGGTTTAACGGCAGCTTGCATCCTTGACGTCGCTTCACTGCCATCTTCTGGAGTTAGTGAACTCCTACAGTGTCTGGTTTGTCACATTTTCCCTGTCAGGCCTGTTCTCTTTAAGAAGCTGACCAAACATCTTCTGCCTTGTCCACTGATATATTTCCTGCAACTAACAAGCATGTGTCCTACAGTTTCTACAGTAGGATAGTGCATTTTGAATTATTACATTTTTAATTTAATGTGTCCTGTTCTTCATCTGGTCATTACCTCCTCCCATATTTCACACAGCTCTATTTCAGATGGAAATACGTAAATGTCTTACCCTATCTCCTGATCCCAGTGCTGCTGCTTCTCTGCTTTGTAACAACCAAGAGTGGTGTCACTGTGTCCTGGAGTGCACCTGTACATCACTGCAGCAAGGTCAGAAGTTGAACTGCTGGAGCTCAGCAATATCAAAACTCAACACACAAAAGTAAACTAATCAGCATGTGTAAGGCGATCTGTGCACACACATTTAACAATCTGTAACTGACTGAATAAAACCATTACAGATATTTGGATACATTAATATGCGTAGGGAGCTTTTTAGAAGAAAATGTTTTTAGGTATATGAACTTGAAGTTGGAAACATTTGTGTAAAATACTGAAATGTATTCACATTGGGATGTATCCATCTATAAAAAAGTTTAAGCCTACCTTAATTGGTTGGTATTTGTTTGTGGATTGGACAATGTATTTGTGAACACTATATTGTCATACACATTTGTAAATTGTTTTATTTATAGATCATGATACAGAGACTAGCATAGTAAAACACCCCCATGTTGTTGTTGAAGTTGTTGTTGCCACTTGGGGGCTGCAAAAATCAGTTATGAACACAAAATTGACATTTCATCACTCTTTAAGTTGATGTGGTGAACTTAATGTGGTGTTAGCAAACAGTTGCTTATCTACACAACAATTAGATACAGAGCACCAGTAACATTCATTTGGAGTTGTGTTTCTGGCCACCTGATGAATTTAAGTCCAATGTTCACTCTCTTTTAACTCTTTTAACTTTTTGTCTTTTTAAATGCTCCACTCCGTTCACCAGCTAGTCTCTAACTGTGTCTGTTTGGTGCTATGCAGGCACTTTACCAGGACATTCTTTCCAGGAGGACACATTGCTTTTTAGTTTTTTTTTGTATTTTTTCTATGCTTCAAGCTCCATAATGAAATTCTGTTCACAGTGAGGTGGCAGTAGAAGTCTCAGTGATAGCTCAAACTCCTGACAGTAACAGCTTGTCTTCTTTTTATTCATTTTTTAATATTTTTTAATTTTAATTTAAATAGTTTTATTTCAGTACAAAAAACAAGATCAAAAATCACAATTACATCAAATGATACCACTTGAATACAAACAAACCAATGATACAAACAAACACAAATATTAAGCATAAGAAATAACATTTATTTGTATTTTCTCATGAAAATACAATTTTTCATTATGTCATTATGGACATTTTTTTCAGTTTTTCTATAATGTATCTTGATTCCAGTTGTTTGTCCACATGTGTTATGTTATTTATTCAATTCGAAGGCCAACACAAATATAACTGACTTAACTATACAGATTGATTAAATTAAAGTTGTTCCCTTTATATGTAACATAAAGTTATTCCATGTTACTTTTGAAGTCTTATTTTTCTTACTTCTTTTAAACAATATTATTTATATAACATTATTTCTTTTTACATCTTTTTATTTGAATTAATACATTTGACCAGTTTTTAAGTTATGATGCATTTGGACTCTCTAAAGACCATCCTAATCACTGGCACAAGAACCAAATATAATATATTTGCCAGTATTTGATTCTGTCCAGGTACATTAGAGAAATCACACAATACTTTGGAATACAAATCCCCAGACCCTCTTCCATATAGTCCAGTATTTTTCAGTATAAAGGTTGTATCACAGACCAGTCCCACAAAGCATCAAGAGTGCCTTCTGTTCTCTTTTTACATTACATTTATTTGTTTAGCTGACAGCTTTATCCAAAGCAATTTACAATAAGTGCATTCAGCCAACCCAAAAATTGCAACAATGTGACATTCTGCCTATCTGTCCCTCCCTCCATTCACATTCCCACTTCCTCAAACCCATTCATTGCCGTTCTCTTCCTGTCCTCCAGATGCCCTCATCAGCCCTGCAGTTGCTGACCTTCCTCGCCAACTCACTCACCTGCTTCCCATTTCCTCTAATCAGCCCAGTAGTACATATACTGGTTCATTTCCACTAATACTCTGCTACATCATTAAAGGTGCCCAATGCCTTTGTGTTTTATTCTGTATGCCAGTTTACCATGTACCCTGAAATTAGAGAAACTATCAACTATTTTAAGAAGCGGTGGTAAATCTAGGATTTTCTAAAGCAACAAAATATAATCTGAAAATACAAACACCATATGTTCAACCTTGTCACTCCTTGAATTTCTGTTAATATTTAGTTACAATTGTATCTCCTTCCTCTGGTGACGCTTTGCCATGTCTTTATTGTAGACAGTCTAACTTCTTGCTTGTTTCAAGCACAAACTACACCCTCTACAGTATATTTTAAATACCATCAAGAACTCTTACTGTTGAAAGACAGCACTTTAGCCTCAGTCATTTGTTTCATTTTAAATCCCATATGCTGGAGTAAAGCCAAAGAAATGACTATCACATGACTGCACTGTGATAAAAGGAGACATAGGATTTGGGATGCACTTCAGCCTGCCACCACCAGAGGGAATCCAAATTCAGGAGATAATGTCCATTACAGGCCACAGCTGCATCACAAGCACATCCACTTTAAATGGAGCGAATCAATAAATCAGTGTTGGGCCATTTCTGGATCATTTTGATGTAGGCGAGATGTCCACTGGCGCCCATTGGTTTTTTCATTATAATATTTTATGACAATTATAATAATTTTATAATAATTTATCATTTTAAATGTTGATTTATCCAGCTTCATTCAATTTCTGTTCTGTGTTATGCCATCAACATCATGAATAATTAATTAATATCTTTACATGCCCATTAGTCTCTGTTATGACTGGTCCTGGTTTTAATCATGTTCGGGATATGATATGGGGCATAGCCTACTTATTCATATCCCTGTATGATTCCAACATTATCCAGGTTACTGTTCATCTTTGCAGGAGTGTCTTTGACTCCCCCACATCACAGACATTTCTGTACTGAGACGGTATTATCAGTAGAGACTTTTAGCTCTGCATTGAGAGAATATAACATGCTTGTTTCTATATTTTCTATACAGTGTGTGCATAATTATTAGGCAAGATGAGGTTGGCGCTTAAAGGACCAGATGGGTGGGCCCAAGGCTGGATCACTCACAGGCATAGGCCACCAGTTTGACTGGTGGGGGAGGAATAATGGCATTATCAAGGATAAACTGGTTGGACCTTTTTGAGTTACGAATTTCAGTTACCTGAAAATGGACTCATGAAAGTACTGCAGTGTATGGTTGACATCTTCTTAAAGCAGTGGTACAGGAGGAAGTCTGCAGCCTTCAAGAAGACCATGATATTTATTCAGGACAATGCTCCATCACATGCATCCAAGTACTCCACTGCTTGGCTAGCCATCAAAGGCTTTAAAGGTAGCCAAATCATGTCTTGGCCCCCCTGCTCTCCGGATTTATGTAGCATCTAGGTGGTGTCGGAAAAAGTCTGAACAAATGGGTTCCTGACTGGGAAAAGTCACATGAACGCACCCTGAAGTCTGGACAACAACTTGGAAAGTTGTGGAAATACGTCATATACGCAGAAACATGGCGGATGAAAGTAAATGTTTGGTTGATAGTAACTTTTTATTAACTCACATATTGCGTTATTGCGTTGAAGGTTGTAATGTAAGTTGGGAGAAAATGATTTATTATTGAGTTGCCTAATTGTGCACATTTATCTTGACCTTTTCTCTTAAGAGTTGATATATTTTCCACTTTTAAAGAAAAATCATACATTTTTAGTAAAAAGTAAAGTAGCTTCTCCTTGGCGGTTTAAGTTACAACGATCAGATCTATTGGAACATTTGATTGAGCCATATTATGGTGAGGGCTGATGGCAACAGGACTATGTGACTGATGATACTGTTTGCTCTCCACCATACTGTTAAGGTGGTGTTGATGGTTTGAGATTTGAATTAGTTGTGAGATCGTGCAATAATGCCATATTGCCATATTGCTTCTCCGAGCAACAACCCCCCACCTCCCCCCATCACCCCCTGCCCCACACCACCCCCGTCACCACCTCCCCCCACCCCCCCCGCTGGCTTTCACTACAGACTTTTTCACCCCCAGGACATCCTCTCATCACCCACAGCCCCCCACCACCTCCTGCAACACACACCTTTCTGCACCACCCCCGTCACCTCCACCCTCAAACCCACCACTGACATCCCCCACCCCCCAGTCTGGACTTCACATCACAGCCAGCCAGGTGAGGAGAGAGCTGGAGAGGCTCAAACAGAGGAAAGCTGCTGGACCGGACCGCATTAGCCCTCGTGTGCTGAAGGCATGTTCCAGCCAGCTCTGTGGAGTTCTCCAGCACCTCTTCAACCTGAGCCTACACCTTCAGAGAGTGCCAGTGCTCTGGAAAACATCCTGCCTGGTCCCAGTGCCCAAAAAAGGACGTCCTGCTGCACTGGAGGACTACAGGCCGGTGGTACTGACCTCTCACATCATGAAGGTCATGGAGAGACTGGTCTTGGCACACCTCAGACCGCTGGTGTGCCCATCACAAGACCCCCTGCAGTTTGCATATCAGCCCCATGTTGGGGTTGATGATGCAATCATCTACCTGCTGCAGAAGGCTTACTCCTCCCTGGACAGACCCAACACCTCAGTCCGGATCATGTTCTTCAACTTCTCCAGCGCCTTCAACACCATCCAGCCCAGACTGCTGAAGGCCAAACTGGAGGGCACGCAGGTGAGTGCTCCCCTCATCACTTGGGTCGATGACTATCTGACGGGCAGACCGCAGTTTGTGAGATTACAGAACTGTGTGTCTGATCGTCTGATCAGTAACATCGGGGCCCCCCAGGGAACTGTGCTGTCCCCCTTCCTCTTCACCACATACACTGCTGACTTTAAGCACTGCACTGAGTCGTGTCATCTGCAGAAGTTCTCTGATGACACGGCCATTGTGGGGTGTGTTGAAGGCGGGGGGGAGGCTGAGTACAGGGACCTGGTCGACCACTTTGTGAAGTGGTGTGGGGAGAACCGCCTGCAGCTCAACGTGGCAAAGACGAAGGAGATGGTGGTGGACTTCAGGAGGAACAAGCCCCTGCCCTCTCCTGTCTGCATCGGTGGGATGGATGTGGAGGTGGTACCTGCATACAAGTACCTGGGTGTCACACTGGACAATAAACTGGACTGGTCCACCAACACAGAGGCCGTCTACAAGAAGGGCCTGAGTCGGCTTTACTTTCTGAGGAGGCTCAGGTCCTTTAACGTCTGCAACAAGATGCTGCAGATGTTCTACAAGTCTGTTGTGGCGAGCACCATCTTCTTTGCCGTGGTGTCCTGGGGTGCGGGCATCAAGACAAAGGATGCCAACAGACTGAACAAAATCTTAAGAAAAGCTGAGTCTGTGGTTGGCTCTAAGCTTGTCACCCTGGAGGAGGTGGTGGAGGACAGGATGCTGGCAAAACTGCTGGCAATCATGGACAATCCCTCTCACCCCCTCCACAAAACACTGGACAAGCTAAAGAGCAGCTTCAGCCACAGATTCATTCAACCCCGCTGCTCTAAGGAACGCTACAGGAAATCGTTCCTCCCAACTGCAATAAGACTCTACAACTCATCTACCTCTGTCAGAGCCACCACCACAGAACTGCACTAAATGTCTCCTTGCACTGTGTACCCTGTACAACACTCCACTCCATATACTGGAACATTTAATTTTATTCTATTTTATTCTATTTTATTCTATTGTATTGTATTGTATTTTATTGTTGTAGTGTATTTTATTGTATTTAAATATACCGGCTGCTATGATGACCTAATTTCCCTTCGGGGATGAATAAAGTAATCTATCTATCTATCTATCTAGCTATAAAGAAGGCCCGTGATTAGCTCTGTTTTTTTACAATGAACCAAACAAATCAGCATAATGCTGCCCGAGTTGTTATTTGAGATAGTATTCTGCTGTCCTGGAAGCAAAAGAGGTGTGGGGGGCGTGAAAATTGTGACGTGTAACACAGCGTCGACATCGGGCAACGGAATGGTCCAAAAGAGGCTAATGTCTGTTCTATTTCCAGGATGGGTTTGTGTGATTTCTCCAGTGCTAAATAAACCTCATCTGGTGTGAAGGGAGTAATTGTAGAATTTTGGTGATCTGAGTCTGACAAGATTTGGGTGTTTTTGGAGAGTAGATATTTCAATTTGAGGCTTTTTACCTTTCCACTAGAAATTGTTAACTGCAGAGTTCAGAAAGGAGAGCCCGCTCTGGGATGACTTAACAGGAGTCATGATAAAGAGGTAGTTTGATAATAGTAGTTTCCATCAAACAGTGCAGTGAAATTTATTTCATTCAGATGTGATGATATATGAAGTTAGATATAGTACAGTGGGTACGGAAAGTATTCAGACCCCTTTAAATTTTTAACTCTTTGTTTCATTGCAGCCATTTGCTAAAATCAAAAAAGTTCATTTTATTTCTCATTAATGTACACTCAGCACCCCATCTTGACAGAAAAAAACAGAAATGTAAAAATTTTTGCAAATTTATTAAAAAAGAAAAACTGAAATATCACATGGTCATAAGTATTCAGACCCTTTGCTGTGACACTCATTTAACTCACATGCTGTCCATTTCTTCTGAACCTCCTTGAGATGGTTCTACTCCTTCATTGGAGTCCAAATGTGTTTAATTAAACTGATTGGACTTGATTAGGAAAGGCACACACCTGTCTATATAAGACCTTACAGCTCACAGAGCATGTCAGAGCAAATGAGAATCATGAGTTTGAAGGAACTGCCCAAGGAGCTCAGAGACAGAATTGTGGCAAGGCACAGATCTGGCCAAGGTTACAAAATAATTTCTGCAGCACTCAAGGTTCCTAAGAGCACAGTGGCCTCCATAATCCTTAAATGGAAGAAGTTTGGGACGACCAGAACTCTTCCTAGACCTGGCCGTCCAGCCAAACTGAGCAATCGTGGGAGAAGAGCCTTGGTGAGAGAAGTAAAGAAGAACCCAAAGATCACTGTGGCTGAGCTCCAGAGATGCAGTAGGGAGATGGGAGAAAGTTCCACAAAGTCAACTATCACTGCAGCCCTCCACCAGTCGGGGCTTTATGGCAGAGTGGCCCGACGGAAGCCTCTCCTCAGTGCAAGACATATGAAAGCCCACATAGAGTTTGCCAAAAAACACATGAAGGACTCGCAGACTATGAGAAATAAGATTCTCTGGTCTGATGAGACGAAGATTGAACTTTTTGGCGTTAATTCTAAGCGGTATGTGTGGCGAAAACCAGGCACTGCTCATCACCTGCCCAATACAATCCCAACAGTGAAACATGGTGGTGGCAGCATCATGCTATGGGGGTGTTTTTCAGCTACAGGGACAGGACGACTGGTTGCAATTGAACTCTGTGACCATTCTTGACTGGCCCAGCCAGAGCCCTGACCTAAACCCAATTGAGCATCTCTGGAGAGACCTGAAAATGGCTGTCCACCAACGTTCACCATCCAACCTGATGGAACTGGAGAGGATCTGCAAGGAAGAATGGCAGAGGATCCCCAAATCCAGGTGTGAAAAACTTGTTGCATCATTCCCAAGAAAGACTCATGGCTGTACTAGCTCAAAGGGGTGCTTCTACTCAATACTGTGCAAAGGGTCTGAATACTTATGACCATGTGATATTTCAGTTTCTTTTTTAATAAATTTGCAAAAATTTCTACATTTCTGTTTTTTTTTCTGTCAAGATGGGGTGCTGAGTGTACATTAATGAAAAATAAAATGAACTTTTTTGATTTTAGCAAATGGCTGCAATGAAACAGAGTAAAAAAATTAAAGGGGGTCTGAATACTTTTCTGTACCCACTGTAAGTATTTTATGGATTGAGATGTACATTTAAAGGGTAAACCCCTTTCCTCAGCATTCCTTTTAACATTGATTGGAGGCAGAATATCTGACTTGGCCCAGTTGATGGAATAAACACCTTACTAAAGCTGTTAAACAGACTGTGGACCGACTGAAGAGATGTTGAAGGTGAAGTGTAACAGGATATCATCAGCATATAAACAATTTTTTGTGATGAAGTGATTTTTATTTAATGCCTGATTCACTGTTACTTTGCTTTAGCCAGAGGTTCTTTGAGAAGAGTAATAGGGGTAGTGGCCATTCCTGCCTCATGCCTTTTTTTAGGCATAAGGGCATTGACATGATTCCATTGGTTATTACTGCAGCAGTGGGGGATGAGTATAGAACTTTTATCCATTTAGTGAAATAGGGACCAAATCCAAAATGGTTCAGGGTGGTGAAAAGAAAGGAAACCCCCAACCCTGTCAAATGCCTTTTCAGCATCCAGGGACAGTATGAAAGCAATTTTGTTTGGATCAGTGGTGGTCTCACGGGTTCACAGGTACACAGGTTAAATAGGCTTTGCATGTTTTCTGAGGAATGTCTCCCTTTTATGAAGCTGTGTGTTCAAGTTATAAGATTACAGATTCCAGTCTTAATGCCAGTGCCTTACTTACTATGTTTACATTGGAGTTTATTAATGACATAGAACTGTAGCTCTGCAATGTTAGCCTAAAGGTTATAAAAGTGACCCTGTGACTGGGTTCAATCCCCCAGACTAGCAGGATAAATCTGGGTGGGGAAAGTGAAAAAGCGTGCCCCTCCTTCATTACCACCACTGAGGTGCCCTTGAGCGATGCCCTTAGCCGCCAACTGCCCCAGTGGAGCTGCTCAAAGGCCAGCAGATCAGACTGTGGCTGTACTGAGCAGCTTCCAGGTGTGAATGTGATCAGGGTGACCCTGAAAGAAAGAGCATTGCTCTCCGTGAAACTCCCCCCGAATAAATAAGGGTGAAGAAAAAAAACTTTGATAGATTCTTTATTTAAAATGAGTGTACTTACCAATAGAACACATTGTATAATTAAATCACTACAGGTCACCGAGTGTTCGTGGTCTCTGCTAAAGGAATGTAGACACCCCCCTGAACACACTCTTACCCTGTGGGTTCAGGATTGGTCCTTTAATTTTCAATTTGTCCTATTGCAAGTGATCACTTTACTGGTTAGACCTGCATTTACCTTTTATTTTGCGTCATTATCTACTAAAGGAGTCTAAACACAATGCATCTTATACAGTGCTCAGAAGGAAGGAAAGGGAAAGGAAGGAAATCTGATCAGCTTCAATTCCATAACAACTAAGCAACCCTCTGATGAGGAAGATCATGTGATATGACTGAAAGCCCCAGAACAGCTACTAAATGGACTTTGAGGTGACAGTGTTTTGAAAAAGTGCCATCAATATCAAGATCAGATTTGTTTGTTTTACACTAATTTCAAAATCAATAGGCTGGGGCTGGGACAAGGGTTACAAATGTATACATATACATGATATGTATACATGTGTACATGACATCTGTTGCAATTGTGTCCGTGTAAAATGACGACAAAAACTTTTATTGTCCCCGATAAACAACCAAACTAACAAATAAGCTACCTGCATCTCCTGCACACTCACTTACTATCTTGTCGCTCTCAGAGAGCAAACAGTGACAGCATGTTATTCCGCTGTTCATTCAAAAGCCCCCCCCCCCCCCCCCCCCCCCCCCCCCCCCATTCTCTCCCTCTATCTCTCCCTCCGCTGGCTAATAATACCTCTGCCTGAGCATACAGGCTTTTGATGGAGCTGGCCACTCCAGGCTGCCGTGCGTCAGCCATGACGTCAATGCATCCAAACACACAGGGCTCTGTGTGGAGGAGAAGCCTGCTGTGGGTGGGTTAGCTGGGCCTGTTAGCTGCTGCATCCCCGCCTGTAGCTTTGCTTGGTAGCATAGCACAGTGAATGGATTAGAAAAAAGGAAAAACAACAAAAAAATAAACACATGAATGGGGTGTGCTGGACTGGGGGAGGAAAGAGCCGTAGTAGGGGCACAGAGGAAGGAGCATGCATGCCTGTTATAAATTATCTGCCATTTTCATACTGCAAAAATCTGATGCAGTCCTTCTGTTCTTCTGATATACAGCTGCTGCTGACATTCTGTTAATGCAGACTCAGTTGATATGATGTGTCGATACAACAAAATAGTATTCATATCTGTATACCTGTGTGTATGTATATATTCTGTATGTACACATGTGTATGCCTGTGTGTATACACGTGTGTATGCCTATGCACATGTGTATGCAACTTACAGCAATGTGTAGCTCATTCAGGTGTGGACAGCACACTTCAGAGTCAAAAAGGAATGGTGCAGTAATGTAAAGATTTACAGACACACAATAAAATCTAAAATAAAATCTAAAATAAAAACTGTATTTGTCTTGTAATCATCTATTTTGTTTCCTTGTGTAAAATTTAATTATTCATATATATGTAATTTAGCCTCAGCAAAAATATATTTAACACTCATGCCAGTAATGCTTATTTATCATGGTAAATGTTACTGTTCATCTCCAGCACAAACCCTGTCTTTATCCTGTAGGGCTATCTGATATATAGATAGGGCTATCTGTTTACAACAGATTATAATATATTGTTAGTTTGTATACATTTAAGATTCTTGGGTATAACAAGCCCCCCTAAATTAAAATGGGAAGTCAACACTACACCGAGCAATCCTCACCTTCAGAATAACTGTGTGGTATGGAAACACCTCAACAAAACGGACAAAATGGTACCAACTGCATCAATAATCATAGGCCAAGAGCAACTATCCCTTTCTGAAATCAACACCATTAGGCTTTGGAAAAAGTCCTACATTGCTAATGTGCTGTTATTATGTCTATAAGACACTTTCAAGGTATGTATACAATGGTACATCATTTCTCCATGGAAATGCTATATTTCTTTGCATACTTTATTATTATTATTCTTTTAAGCATAAAGGTTTTATTATTAACTGTGGCCATTTTATATTTTCTCACCACTTATTGTATTTCCCAGTGTGGTTACTCTGGGTAACCAAACTTTGTGACCTGGTAGAAAATGTTCCCTGGCCTTGTACTGGCCCATTGACCACTAACATCATCTTGTAAAAATGGATGTTATTAAAATCATTTAATTAAATCCATGACTACTTCAGAGTGTTTATTTTCACAGTATCAGTGAGTCCTCAGACACATTATTAAAGCTCATTTATCAACTTATAAAGCTTACTTACATCTGTGACGATCATACCTAACTATCACAGAGTTTACTCAGTAACATTAAAGCAGATTCATCTGACCCCTGCTGTAACATGATAATGATGATATCATATATGAATCCTATCAGGGACCCTGAAACACACTGACTCTGTGTTGTGTAGGTTTTCTGTTCATTCCAATTTTTTTTCTTATGTTCCTATCCTTCTATGGTATTTCCTAATAAATTAATAAATTAAAAAGCATCTGATCGAATCATCTTGAAAAAATGCATTTCAAGTTATTTGTTCATAATTGCTCTAATTTTAGTATCCACTCAATGAACTAGCTAGTGTCATAATACACACACACTAACACACACCCCTACACTCAGGTTCCTTCCTCAGCAACTGCACAGTTACTAAGAGACTGATTGCAAAGAGGCAGTGTTTCCATGACAGCAGCACTAGTGGCTGAGTCATCTTCACTGCAGTGTGTGCTCTTATTGGAGCGCAGATGTGTTTGTCTGATTGTGCATTTTGTTCATTCATTGATTTTCACATAGTTTTGAATATGATCATCAGAAATCTTAGAAATGTTTTCAAAAGGTCTGTGGAACATTAGTGTCAGGTGATACCACAACAGCCTGACTTCTGAGGGGACGGAGCTGTTGACTGATGTTTCAAGCCTCCTGGCATTAGTATAAAGCAGTGTATCACCTTACTCAGATGCAGTTGTATCGCGCCTGTTGGTCTTGTCCAAGTAATGCTTGGCAGAACTCCTCTAACAGTGAAGGTATGGTGGCTCCCCCTCTCTTAAAGAGACACTGTCCCCACAAGAATCTCATTGTTGTGAGTGACAGTAGAGGAATAAAGTGTCCTTTCATGGTTTAAATACTGTCTGACAGATACAATAGTATTATTATTTTCCCATGAAAAGGATAAAAACAACTAGGAAGAAAGAAATAAACGAATGAAACGAAAAACCAAATTATGCATGATTGGCTGTCAGCATCTCTTTAGTTGCTACAAAAAATATTATATTATTGTTAGAAATGACAAGAAAGGCAAAGCAGTGATTTTTATAATAACCACATATCAAATGAGGACAATGTGACAATGTGAAATGGGTCGCTTGTAGTGATGAACCCACAGAGAAGAGAAGAGCTGAATCTGCAGCTCCCATCAGCTCATTGTTTAGCTGTCCGGCCCACAACTTTACTGTTCTGGTTCACTCTCACTGCTCTCACAGAAGATATGTGTGTATGTCCCCAAAGGAATATTATAGAAATATTATTCAGGGCTTGAAACTGTTAAAGTATGTGAACTAGTACCCTGCATACAGTTTTCATTTTTCATTGAATTAGTTAAATAATCAACTTAATCAAACAAGATACTACACACTTCCAACCATACTTTTCATCCTACCCATGAAACTAGAGGCCTGAGAGCTTTAGTGAGATACACTGAATGTAAAAACACCCACAGGGTCCCTACAATGGGCTGAAGCATTCAAAACACTGCCATGCTCTGGTACACCACACATTACTTTGGAGAACACTAGTTCGATGGAAAGCTGCACTATGACATGCACACACAAGCACAAATCCAACTGTCCATCACACACTGACGTGGCTATCAAGATAAGGTAAGACTGTTGCAGCAGCAACAAAGTGGTAGTTTCAGTGTTTATGTGTGGTAGCTGTGTCTGAGAGTGATAGGCTAAATGGATCAGCGACAGATTATTATTATTTTTATTACCACACACAAACGCACACACACACACACACACACACACACACACACACACACACACACAGGGCAGATAAAGACATGGATGGGTATTTGTCATGCTACATTGTAGAAGCCCCTCCCCCTCTATCCATTACAGGGAGTGTTCCTCTCTCTCCACTAGGAATGCCTGCATTATTAATGCAATAGTATGTGCACTATGATGTGTGTCTCTGGGTTTTTATTAGGCTTTGTTTTGCACTTGCCTGCATTTGTTCATGCGTATTTACTGTGTTTCTGTATTTACAGTGTAAATGCATTAATTAACATTCTGTTCAGTATGTGTGTGTGTGTGTGTGTGTTTGTGTGCATGCTTTGTACATTATCGTGCAACGCCCTGTGTGTTGTGTTTAGATGTGTGCTGTCCATGGATGCTTTGTGTGTGTCTGTGGGTGCAACTCTTTGTGCCGAAGGGGGTGGGAGGCTGAACAGGCGGGTAGGATTCTATAAATAGAAAGCTCTCCAGCTCCCGGCCTCTTCGGAGAGAGAGAGACACACACAAAAAGAAAAAAATAGAGAGAGTCAGAGGCGGCTGTGCTATGCTCTCCTGGAAGATACAGAACAAACGGAGGAGGAGAGGCAGTGAGCCCTGGCGTCACTTCCTTATCGAGGTGATGCCCATAACGGGACAAACACCAGAAGGAGGTTTATGGCAGTGTTTACCAAGCTGATTTGCTTGTGACCCCTTAAAATGAAGCAACTTCTACTTGTGACCTCACATCACCGGTTGTGGCCTTAGACTGGGCATCAGTTGTCAGTCAAATTTCACAATATAAAACAAAAAAGGAAAGGTTTCTATATATATATATATATACATATATATATATAAACCTATTTGTTGTTGTCCATTTTGTTTTAGGTAAATAAAGGTTTAAACAGCTGTTTAGCAGTTTTTCAGTGGTGTGCACTAATTGTTACCCTCTGAGTAGGATTTTTTAAATCTGGTTTTATATGAAATGTAAGGTACTTCAGGAAACAAGAGTAACTTGACAGTACCAAGTGTGGTAAGAGTGTGTGGGATGACCTAGGACATGGAGGAACCTAGGACGTGGAGTTGGAGGAAAGCCTAACCCTAACCCTCCCTCGGCAGGATCCAATACTTATCGGTTGTTTTTGTTACAACTGAAAGCCCACCAACAATCACATAAACATTCATTCATTAAGACTTGCAAACACAAAAGTAACTTTAACAAGATTCAAAGTAAGGAAACTATAAAGTGTAGAAGTGGGGAAAAGATGCAGTGCAAAGACTGAAACGACTGCAGCTCTGATGTATCCTGCTCCCCACTATGTCCTGGCCAATACGCAGGCCAACAAGACCCACCTACAGATAATCAGGGATGCATGCATTGTGGTCTACACAGACACATGGCTTACAAACACCGGTTCTAGTCTGACAGTTAGTGGCTTTGATACATCTGTCAGACTGGATAGAGATATCTAATCCAGAGGATGGGTCTGCCTGTATGTCAACCAACAGTGGTGCAGAAACATCACCGTAAGAGAAAAAACTGTATGCTCTCCTGACACTGAGATGCTATCAGTGTCTGTTCGTCCCTTCTATCTGCCACATGAGTTTCCCCAAATGTTGTTGTTTCACATCCATACCAAATAACACCAAATACAATTTACAAAATAACTAAAAAACTGCACTCTATCTGTGCTGATACTTGGTGACTTTAAACTGCAATCCTAAAAAAAAAAACAGTATTATCACCTGACATGGGAACACGATAGACCTCTGTTATGGTCCCATTAATTATTCATGTGAATCTGTAGCTCTCCCCCCACTTGGTCATCTGATCATAATGCTATCCATCTCATCCTAACATTCAAATCACTTTTGAATAGAGATCAAAAAGAAGAATTGAAAAAGATATGGACTGAGGGTGCTGTTGGAGAACCGCAGGCTTCTCTGGAGTGCACTTAAAAGCCTCTGCTGATAACACTGATGAGCTGGTTAATACTGTCTCTAACTACATCTGTTCCTGTGTGGACATTATCATACCAACAAAATGTGGAAAGCAAAGCTTGGCTATCAAGATCAGTGAAAGATGCACTGCAGAGGAAGCACTGGGTCTTCTTACTTGGTTCACACAAATAACAACACACAAAGAGAAAAAGAGAGCCAAGATCAGCAACCAAAAAGGCAAAGCTGCAGTTCAAGGACAAAACTTAGAGTTGGTAAGTTTAGTTGTAATCATTTAAAGCGGTGTGGGATGGCATGCGAGCATTAGCTGGCCAGACAACCACAGACATAAAGCATATCTGTATTAAAGGCTTTGATAACAACTTAGAATTAGCTAATTCAAGTGTTACCAGTGTTACCCAAGCACAATCGCTGGTAAACTGATAAAATTACTGCATATATTGACATTTTAACGCATTAGCGGACCTCTTATGAATCTAGTCAATAATGGTATTTTATATAACCAACTTTAGTAAATGTTTATTGTCAGATAATAACTCGTTAGACTCTAAATATTCTTAGACAACGTTAGCAACACTTCATTAGCTACCATAACCGGATGTCAGTCGACCTACATTTACCTCAAATTAATTGCAGTTATTGCTGTTCCTTGGTATACAAAGTTTATCTTTGTGTATTAGATTCATTGTTAAAGTTGGCAACACTTAATTTCATCCGACATCTGATTACAATGAATAGTAACTAGCTAAACTAGATAACAAGGCTAGCTTATATATTGCGTGGTTGTGACTTGGTTAATTCAGCCGTTACCATCACACACATTGTGTTATTGGACCTTTACCATCTCCCAGGACATATTATATAATAAATTGTTTTGTTGGTTGCCTTGTATATTTAATTATTTAAGAAATTTGAGCAGTTGGTTTAAATTTAGCAGTTGCTGCATGATTGGTATTCACATTGTATGCATGTTATGTTAATGTATAACATAAGATAACATCATGATGTAAAATATGAATGCATACACACTGTAAATGTTTTCATTTACAGTAAATGCTTTTTGTTTTTCGTAACTGTTCCCTATGTTATAGTAACAGTCCCCCTTCCCTCCAAAATTAAACACAGAAAAATGTATTAATTCTATCTACCACTCCCTAGAAAAGCTATTATATACATTGAATACAAGTGTTGTCAATATATTAATCCTGTTGTAGTGCCATTATGTCAAAAGGCTAATAAGGTTAAGTAAAACAATAGTCCTCATTAGCTGGCATAGTAGCATAGTATCACAGTAATTTCTAGGTCTGCTTAATGGTCATTATACGTAAATTTGACTGAAAATTGCTGTAAATATTTTCAGTGCCGTAGTCTCACGCGGTTGACAGCACTGGTGAGTTTGGAACTACTGACAGCTGCATGAACCACGTGATCACAGGGCGGCGAAATCAAAGTGTGTCGCAACTCTCTCTTTCTATGGTGCAGGTCCAAATAACATAACTTCTGGCTCCAAAATACCAAGATGGTGAAGGCCAAAACACCGAACTCGAGGCTTCAAAACTACAGTCCACAGACCAACTACTGATGTCACGGAGGCTACTTCAACTCGTTCATACAGTCTATGCTCAAACTTTTTTTTTCACCAATTCAAAATCATTTGTCGAGCTCAAACTAATAACAACCCTTATTTGATTCCATATAGACCCAATCAACCTAAAGGACTCTCTCAGCCACATCAGTGTTCAGAAGAGGGGCCCTTTGTACATTTAACCCCTGCCCCCAACAGAGTTTATGCGCGCCACTGGAAGCCGCACGCACACAGTTGCACACACACACACACACACGTGCACGCAGGTAAAGCATCTTCCTGTGGTGGATTTTGGCGTGAGTGTGTCTGGGCTGCAGAACAGTCGGAAGCTGCTGCTGCTGTTACATAAGCAGCAGACAGAGCGGCTCTGTGCACGGCGCTGCTCCAGCTGCCCTATCCTATCTCTTTAAATGAGGCAGAGCTGCTCCGCTCTGTGCGCGTGTGTGTGCGTGTGTGTGTGTGGAGGAGAAATTACGAGACAGAGAGGGCCACTCTGTTGTGGAGGAGGACTAGGCGATCGAAAATACAACAGAGGAGATCTTTTGTATAGATTTGAACGGTTTTGCAGAGGAGGCGGTGTATCAGTTCACCCCTACGTGTGACTGATTCTGGTTTCGGACCCGGGCGCTCTTCTTGTATCTATGGACCCTCCCGATAGGACATAACGGGAAGGGCTGCCTCATAATAATTATTTATTTCGCCCTCTCTGCGCCGCAACGTTGGGAGGAACGTGATCGAGAGGCAGCGATTACAGCGTGCCGATCATGGATTAACGCCCGAGTGATTTTTCATCTGAGAGGTAAGGGGATGCTGCGGGAAGAGAAAAAAAAGGCCGCACGAGGAGGATGTGTCCATCGGTGTGGGGTGTGTGTGCAGCGTGTGTTCCTGTGATGGATGATGGGGCGGTGGGTTGTGGCAGCAGCATCCACACTGCGGCTCCTCCGCCTCTGCGGAGGGATCGGGGTGACGGGGCCGGATGGCGCTGGGTGCTCCAGCTCTTTGTGTGCACGGCGGGGCCTTTGGGAGACGGAGCTGATCAGCCGCATCAAGCTGCGTATTATTAACAAACACAATGACGTCAGCGTCTGTCAGTGACGCAACCTCTCTTCTAAGCAGAAATAGGATTTCTTCTCTTTTTCTTATTAACCTGGTGCTTCATGTGTTTTCTGGTGTGCTTGCCATGGTTGCACCCCTGATGCCCTGTCAGACCTGTTCAGCCTCTGTGGGCCCCTTACATGTTTCTATACCTTAATGTTAAATATGACAGAGGAAGGCTCACGATCTTGACTTAACCCCTTAACGTAGGCCGACAGTGCTCCCCTTTCCCTAAAGTGGCTTAGAAAGGTTGGGCAAAACATCTCAGTATGTTTGAACAGGGTTGGGATTTCGTGTAGAATTGAAAAGAGAGATCTGTGGATTTGAACAGTGTTTGGCTGCAAAGCATGAGTTTGTAATGACTGACCTACTGATGATGGGGGTGGGGCTACACTCCCCATAATGCAACTAAGACGGTCAAAAGCATTGATGCTTCCATACTTTTTTTTACAGCATGTTGACACCAAACTATACAATTTCCATTAATTATACATTTCACAGTAATAAAGGTACTAAAGCTATATATATATATATATATATATATATATATATATATATATATATATATATATAAAAGCAGCTCTACAGTCAGATTTCCAACCCAAGGCTGCACAGATGAAATAACGCGGAGGAAAATCAACTGGTCCTCACCTGTGGCTGTTAAGGCATTCTCTCCAGCAACCAACCCCCCCCACCTAACTGATGTCACACTAGGAGTGGATTTCAGAACAGCCAGCAGTGACCTGTCACTGTTACTCAAGAAGCTAGCTGGAGTTATGCATGGCCTGTCCAGAGCTAACCTTAGTCAAAAAAAATGTATCCTAATTTATGTGCCGAGGACTTTTTTTTCTTTTTGCCATGGTATCCAACGACATGTCAGTTACCTATTGCTTTTTATACTGGTATCAAAGTTTGACAACCTTAAATCCAACTCAGTAGTGTGTACTGTTAGATGTGCTCTGTAAATGCACACATCTTTCAACTCCACCCCTCTAAGTTTGTAACTCCATCATCTCCACGCCCAAACTGAGATGATCCTGATGGGTTTTTTTTGACGAAAATCCTCTGGGAGGGAGGTCGATTCAAAACCCCAAAAAGTGCGCTGTCCAGACAACTAATGGTTGAGTTTTCAAACTGTTGTACCACCCTTAAGCAAAGTATTTCCCAGAACAAAGATGAAAAGCTGAAAGTCGTGGAAATTTGAGAGGGAGAAAATGAAGAAACCGTGTAGATGATCCGGGAGCGAGTGTTGCCACCGTAACAGAAAAGCAAGGGTGCTGTGTATGTGCCTGTATGGCATTAAAGAGTCAGCGACAGAGGATGTGAGACAATCTTTTTTGCATTACTCTTGAAGATAAGGAAAAGAGTAGTCCGCTGTGCATACAGTAGGTGTGCTCTGTGATACTGCAGTTTGACCAGTAATTGTGCTGGTCACCATGCACACTTTCAGGGACAAAATATGGAAGATACCTCGGGATAACAGGATGCTGAAAGAGAAGAAGTTCCAAGTTAAGGTATAGGCTTGGGCGGTATGAAGGTATTACAGTATACCAGGTTATTTAGAAATCCAGACGGTATGATTTTCAATACCGTCAAAAATAAAGACGCTTCTCCTCCTATTAAACTGATACGGAGATGCAGTATTGGGGCGATGTATTGTAGTGCACAACCCCTTGCCACCAGAAGTCACTCTGTACTGGTGGAACAGGCAGCTGAGCTGAGAAAAATAGCGACTACGAGTGGTGGGGTTAGATGTAGTGCTGCCGGAGAGCACCGGAACTATGCTCCAAGTTAGGAAATAGAACATTCACAGTTTGCATAATCTGGTTTAAGTGCTTGAAGATCCAATCATCACTACAGCATATGTCATGCAAAAGAGCCAATAAAAAATAGTGTAACGGTCAAAGTTGTCATATTGACATGTAGGTGTGTTGATTGATGTCAACTCACCCATTGAGTAACATGCAAGAAACAATCCACTTTAAAAGTTTCTGCTAGCTGTTGTTAGCCTAGCATCATAGTGAATTCAATCATTTTCTCTCCAGTCTAACGCTAACTAGGAAAGATGAAAAGGAAGCAAACACCTTTAATTTTATGGAACAGCTAAAAAGGTCAAAGTTTAAGTGGATGTAGTTAAACAACCTACTCCTTTGTGACTAAGCGAGATGTTTGGCTGGCTGTGGCGTAATATTCTCACCCTGTGACTATCAATTAATAACTACATGGTTCAGTTTTGGGACATGTTTAAAATGGTACCTGTAGTTGATGTCGACTGGTGGAGTTACTTTTCATAATCTTTGCCATTCTAGGAAGGAATTTATTTATCATCAAGCTAGAGTCAGTTTTTCTTTTTCTTTTTATCATTTTATGATTAATTTAACTTTGGTTCATCACATTTATGCTCTAATGATGTAGAGAAACCATGCGGCAGCACACTTTTCATCTTTAACAGATGTAATGCAGATGTAAAAGAAACATTCATGCAGCAGTGATGGAAATCTTTGGAACAAGTTTAAAACACGAAAAATGTCGTCAAGACAACACCAAAGACTGTGGCTGCTTTCAATGGACAGAATTTCTCCTCCAAAATCAACATGTGGCTTCAGAGGGATCTTATATATCTAATATTGGGAAGAGTTATTGATAAAAGTGGAAGGTATGTCAAGATGTGCCTGTTATAAATTGACACGTCTTGTTAATGAGGCAACCTGTAAGGAAATTAATCATTTATTTATTTATTGTGGAAAAATAGATGAAATTAGACTTTATAATGTAACATGTTAAAAAAAAAGAAATTCATTAAAAAAAATTGTATAATATCCCTAACCATGCAAAAAGGCAATTTCAAGATTTGCTGATCTTGATGATACGTTCACATTTGAGCCTGAATCAATTCTCCACTTGTTTTATGGTATAATTTTCCTCATCCAGTATGTTTTGGTGAGATGTACTAGAAGTAACATTGAAATTAGTTATAATGTTTTAATGAAAATAACATTAACTAACGCCTTGTGTTGTATTGTAGATCTCTTCTAATGGGTACATTTTACATACACAAAGCAAAAGTCTTCCCCTGACATCATTGATCCAATTTATATACAGACTCCTTAAAATGAACCACAAACAAAAGCACAACACAAGTGTGCCTTACTATATTTAGTATAATGTATAAGACTTGTTTGGTGAGTTCTCCAAACAACAGTGACCTTAATTTTTCTTTTACTTATTGTTTATTTAATTATTCTTTTTGTATTATTTATTTTCTCCATATAAACTTATATGATGTTTATTTGATACATATTAGATACACTGCACCATATATCCATCTGAAAATCTCTGTGTGTTTGGTAATATTTTTCTAAAAAAGAGAAAACTAACCCATGAAATTATACAACCTTTTTTAAATGTTACTGCCCATGACTGATAAAGTGACTTTTAAATTGGTGGAGTGCCCCTTTAAGTGTAATTACCACAATTGCATGTTTAGAATGAAGATTTGCTTATACTTATACATGACTGTTAAAAGACAGATGGAGCCAGATAATATTGCACTGAATTTGACATTAAATTAGGAATTTGTCATTTGAACACCAAAGCATCAAATTGAATGATTAACTGCAGAACTCACGTTGCAGAAACAGCTTGCACATCCGTGAGGGAAAACCTCACCAATCATTCACCAAAATCACTCATAGACCGACCACATTCACTGGTAATATCTGACTGTTTAACAGTGCTCAGTGGAAACAGCACTAATATACAAGATATCTTCATCCAGATCATCAAATGAATCCGCAAACAGCTTCCAAAGACCCAAATAAACTGGATGAGAATGAACTCGATCATTTGAGCCTGATAACAGCATGTCATGAATTAGTTAAGCCACATTTAAAGAAAGACATATTTATACATATATATGTATATAGATATATATACACATATATCTATATACAAACTGTATTTATAAAGTACAGTGTATATATACTAAATATATAGTATGACATATATAGTATATATATGATAATATTGTTCTCGTATATATAAGCATCAGTGTGTTCTCGCTGAATCTTTATTGAATTCCTCAGTATTAAACTCTTTCTGTGAGATTGATTGATTGACTGATTGATTCTGGTGCCAAAATATATTTCTTTAGTTGGTAAATAGCTTATTTGGTCAGAATAACACAAGCAATTGCTAACTCAGATCATAACGTTTGACCACATTCGAGGAGTTTCATAATGACATGATGGGTGAAATGACAACAGCAATTACTGTGTACAAAGATAAATCAGTTGAGTTAGTTAACTACAGAAAAATAACAACAAGATGTACAAAACTAAAGATGAAAAGCACATTATAAATGTAAGGGTGTAGGTGAACTAAAACACACAGGAAAAAACAGACACACCAGACATAGATAAAGTAGGTTATAGGTCTCAAAATGACAACTGTATGTGTATGTAGATTTTTATTAACTGTGATCAGCAGCTCTATGTCGCTTGGTTTGGTCCACAAAAATTTCTCCACACTTTGGCGGCCACAGTTTTCTGCCCTAGGAGGTTGAAATTTGCCACAGAGGTCAAGTGTTTGTGAGGTTGTGTGTGTTGCAATGCATGCATTGATTCATACGTGGCTGCAGCTGTTGCAAATTTGCGCTTGTTAGTCTGTCTGCTAGTTCACGCCAGTGAGTTGATGGATATGTTTGGAATAAAAGTTGTCTTTCTGACTGTATAGGAGGTTATGTGTATCAATTTATATGTAAGCTTTACAAATTAGACACACACACACACACACACACACACAGACACACATACACCCATATCTATATCTATTTATCTACACACACACACACACACACATATATAGTGAGAGAGAGCGAGAGAGAGAATATCTCTGGCCATTGTGAACAACGATGCAAAGCAATACTGTGATAGAGGATTGTATCCATATTGCCCATCTGCACTTACATTCTAAATATATAATATCAAATTCTGCTGCCTCTAAAGGATCTAAAAAATTCTTCCACCACTGATCACCCTGCATATTCTAAAATATACAGCATTCACAGACACAAAGTCCCTAACTTAGATAATCATGCTTCCATTGGGTCCAATTAGCAACCTTTCCAAGAGTGTTACATGAAATAGTTACTATACAGGTTGAGGTTTTCAGCTAAATTCAAGCCTTCCCTAAAGGTTCAGTGAAAGGTTTAGAAGTGTCTGGAGCTAAATAAAATGTAGCTATGTCACCAATATGATGGTGCTCTTTTGCTACATGTGCACGTGTCATGTCATGTCTCAGTCAAGGTTAGTGGGTTGACAGGTTGGACACAGTGTGAGATTTAGCCTGTTGACCGAGCAGATATGGCTGCTGGATTTGAGGGGTGGCTGATTTGACTGTTCATTTTTCATAATGCTTAGTCCTTACTAATATCCTTTCAGGTTATCGGGGGGTATTATTGCTTTGCTGACACAGATAAGCCCAGTGGGGAAGACAGCGTTTCAGTCTGTCATGAATGATCAGTGGTAGCATCAGACAGATTGATTGGACTGTGTGGCTCATCTTGGTCTGCTCCTTACTGTATGAGCCATGCTGTGCCTTCACTATCGCTCTGTGTCAGACTGAAGCCATCTTCACATGACATTTAGAGTCTTCTCATTCTTCTCCCATCATTCGTCTGTGGCATTGCTCTTGACAGCTTGTTTGTACGACTTTCTCAATACAGAGTATGCAAAGTTCAAACCTGGAACCTGGCAAGTTAAACTCCATAGTTCAACCTTGCAAGAATGGGAGGACCCAGTTTTGTAAGTGAGACAGCAGGGTTCTTTCTGAGACCAGCTCAGCTGAGTTTAAGTGATGACACTTCAGCACACCTGTAGGCTACACCTGGTACCCTCAGTGTAATACACTATATATTTACAATAAAACCAAGTGTAATGTCACACACATTAATTAAGTCCACAGAGGCAGTGTCATTGTAAACCTTAACTATCCAATATCAGCAAAGACAAACTTCATCTGGAGCTACAAATATTAGATTTCAACCCTGAGAGTTTGTCTTCCAAAAGGAATTATATCTTGAGTGTGACAGTTTTCTAAAAAACCTTTTTGTTAAATATATTTGAGGCATTTTTATGTCTGAATTAGATATTTTCACAGTAGAGAGATAACAGGAAAGTGGACTAAAGATTCTTCACCCAACCATTTGGCTCACCAGGATAGAAGCAGTTCCCAAGGGCTTTGTTTGAGGAGGGTGAGGTGTGGCTTTTTTCCAGTGTGTAAGTGACCTCACGGCTTTGGACTCACTTCATTCTACGGAAGGCTCCAAAGCCATTTTGTTCTTCTCTTTGTGCCGTCTGTTTAGTGGAATACTTAGACAACCATTAGTTGTTGATGTTGCTGTGCTTTTCATGATGTGTTTCATTCAGTGGTACCTCACCAAACGGTGATGTCTAAGTTAAAGTAATAGTGGCTGTAGTGGCAGATCCCCATCTCATTCTTTGTTGCTGCGACTCTCCAAGGTTTGAAAAAGTAAAAAGAAAACATGAATCAAAAACATCTATATTTGTTTTGGTGCTTCTGGAAGACTTATCCAATAGGATTTCTTTACTCTGTGTCATGTTGTTTGTTCTAGTAGTAGCACTAGATTTATTCAGCATTGTGCTATTCTCAGTTGTATTTCCACAATTATTCTCATTCCACTCTTTACTTTCCCTTTCCAGTTCCTTCATCATTCAGCTTCTTTATCACATTTGTCTTGGTTTCTTCACCATTTAGTTTATTTGAATGGAGCAACAAATGTTATATTCTTGGTACCAACTATCATACAGGACCGGTAAACACATTCTCTGAAACTCTACTAAAATAACTAAAATAAATATCATTTGAGAAGTTATGGTAGCCTACGTGTAAGATAGTACAGAAACATGAAAATAACAGGCTATGCAGAAATTTATTTAGAAAACAAAACATTGTTCTGATGGCAGAAATATATTTTTTTAATACCATTTTTTATAGTGGAGTGCCGAGGTTGAAAAAGGTCCCAAAGAGTGGGTCTGAGAAAGTAAGCCAACCAAAAACAACGGCAGAGTAGCACATTTATAAAGTGGGCCAAAGGGTAGGGATCTTTTTGTAATCAGTGGTTATCCATTAATTATAAATAGCAGTTTTGCATTCAGACAATAGGATCTGATATACAGTTTACCAGTCAAACAACAACCAGCTCGGGGGGAGTGACCTCGGTAACTTTCAGTACCACGCACAGTCCATTTTTACACATTTTACATTTACATTTTACAAACATGTACCCGTGTGGCCTGTTCTTGAAGGGTGAGTTAACACTGTATTCATTGACACTGAAGAAGGCCAGACGGCTACAGCTACAGAATAAAACTCTCACCATCTAATTATGATGCGATTAAGATACAGAGAAGGATCACGCCAGAATGACGAAGCTCCAGTCAAAGAACGGCATTAAGTTGTTTTTATTTTTTCGATAATGAGAAGGATTCTAGTGTATTGTTAAGAATAATAGGTTCGATTATTTTTTTCATTATTGTTATTTTTCTCAGAAATTAACCAGTAATAACACAGCTCTAGCCTATAGTTCTGTTGTATGCATAACAAGAGGCATATATCTTTACCTCATCATTATATATATATATAAACATAAACATAAACAGTGACAGAAAGTAATTTTTATGCCTGTGTTTTATGTTTCAGTGAAACATTTTTCAATGCTAAATTTCATTTTCAGTGCCCAATTGAAAGCCACTGTCCTGGTTCAACATGTTTACCCCGTACACACTGGAACTCCAAGCTGGCGTTTATACACTCTGGAAACCATTTTGGAAAAGCTCAGTTTTTGGGTGAGAAAAAATAATTTTAGTCTGAATGGGGGCTGAAATAAAGAGAAAAAGATGCATTTACAAATGTAGCTGGCTTTGTGTGGGTGTACTCTAAATTACATAATCCAGACCTGGGTGTAGCTCCATTGGTAGAATGGATGGGTTATTACTTTAAGGGGTTGGTGGTTTGATCATCCCTGGCTCCACAAACTGAATCATCCTCAAACAAGATGCTGAATCCTACAGTGTTTAGGAAACTATCTGAGTTGCTATAAACAAAAGCAAAAAACCCATATCCACTTAGCTAACGGGCATTGAGTTACTTGCAGAGAAGGTCTTCGAAGAGTGTATTGGTTGAGGACTCAAATGTTGTTTGTCATGTAGGTGATGAATTCAACCTTACCAGCAACTCTGTAAATCATGGAATTCAGATGGACTAAGGGTAATTCATGTGACTGTTTCAATGCATGTGTTGCCTCTGCCTCACGACAGAGGTCTTTTGCAGTGAAACCTAACATCACTATTTGAACTAAGACTGTGTTGGAGGCAGCGTGTTGTTGTTGTTGTCCTCTTTTACCCCAGGCCCTGTGCCTTTAACACAGTGATAGTGCTCCTCTCTTCAACACAGTGGGTGTAGCCCAGTGACAGTGCTGTTGACATGGTTCAGCAGGGCGACTCGCCTTAGAGAGGAGACAGGACTGTTAGCTATTAAAGTATATTCAGTTTATTTACTGAACATACAGTACAATACATGTGTGTGAATGTGAATGTGTCAGAAATACAAAAATGGGTTAATATGTATGATACACTATGATGCTGATTCATTACAGTAATAAGTCTGGGGGAGTGGATGAAGTAGGTAATTAACCTATGAGAAGACACACAAGTGGGTAAAAGTGAGTAAATCATTTGCTATAGCTAATATATACAATATACAGTAATATATTTTATAGTAATATTTTCATAAACAAATTTAACATTACAGTGGAATTTTAAGTTTTTGTTTTAAAATGTAGACAATTTAGATTTGTGGAGATTTATTTTAGATTTAAGGGTTTTATTGTGAAGGGCCGGATGTCCTATTATTGTTGCTTCTGGAGAATCACAGGCAGCAGAGGTTGCAGATGCTTCAGCATCCCCGCCTCCCTGCCTGACAAAGATACCCCCGCCGCATAACATAACACACGGATGAATGGTAAATATAGATTTTGCTGTAGCTGTGCATTCATTACCTTATGATGAACTTGCAACATTTGATTTTAGCCCAGCCTGTGACATCTGAGTAAATATTTTCTTCATCTGTTCCCTGATGAGTTGGGTCGACTTTGCTCTGAAACATATCTACTTCTTTGAAATGTTACACAGTGCTTGCTGTAGTCAGTCTAGCTGACAAGCTTGTTGAATTATGTAATGGATGAACCTCGGTGATGCTACAGCGGAGGCAGAGCCAGGCTCCATCTGCTAAGGGACCAACAACAAACACTTTTAAGTGATAAAACGTAAAACACTGCAGGATGTGGTCATATCGAAAAGTCTTCCTGGTAACTTATTGACAGTATGTACATATAAGTAGATGCATGTGTAAATGGATGTAGCAGGTGTTAATAGCGCAGCTGGCTGTGTCAGTAGAGTGGGACAGAGAGATGCTGTTTTGTGTGAAGCCCTATAGTCAGCATGTTACATAACGGAGCGGTTTGAGCCTGTGAGCTGTCCTCCTGCTGCTGATACAGTGAGATCACAGAGAACAGGCTAGGTGAGGCCATGGGCCACAGCATTCATTTACACTATGATGTGTTTTCTCTTGGATACAATGTCCAGCTCTGCTGAATGCAAACAACAAAAGGAGAAGCAGCCTATTGAAACAGCATGCTGACGATAGTTACAACATTTTGACTCAGCTGATGGCGAACTGGATTTTAGTCAAATACCAAATGTGTCCTTGTAAAAACTGCTCAAATGTGATGATTTGCTACTTTTTATATCATTATACATTTAATTTTTTTTTCATTGATGTCAAATGGATGGTTTTCTGGAATATCAGTGGACAGAAATGAGATTGAAAGTTCCTTCTTAACCTTGGGAATATTACTTTTGACAAAACAACCTTAACTGAAGGTCTGCTTTTTTCTACTGCATCTATCAATACAGTCTACATCAGGGGATGGAGTTTCCTCAGTTGTCATGGAGCTGGTATCACTGTCATCATGTGACCTAAGTATGAAACTATGGTAATAACAGGTAGTCGTATATGGGGGAGATGGTCATTATTTTGTCAAATTGACAATCAATTTATAGAGACGTAGTTGGGCAATGTCTGGTTGTTGGCTAAAGCAGTGAACAAAATACCTGACAAAACAAATTACTTCATCACATGATGAAAATACTATAAATCAAATAGTGCCATAAATCAAAGCTCTACAATGGTCGAACATAACCACCGATATTAGAGGGAAGAATACCACAGTAAAAATGGTGTGGCGAAATGACAAATATATATTGTATCATGGTCTTATATATCGCCATAATGCTTAACCTTAATTTCAAAGTAATACGCCACCGGAAATGTACCCACTTGATTGAAGGCTATGAAAAGTTCGTAGCTTGCTCCTTTAAATTGGATGGCAGCTGTAGTCAGCTTGGATTCACTACAGTAAGAATGGATTAAAGAAGCACGATCCATTTCTCCTCTGTTTATCAAATTGTATGTTCAGAATGTCACACCAGCTGCACACGTTTAACATCAGTAGCTTTATAAAGATAGCATCAATTCCTGTTACACTAATTCCATCAGTTCCACCATACTACAGTGGGGATATTTGGTGTGAGCTGGACACATGCAGAGACTCTTTCCTTGGGAAACACTTTTCTACAAAATCATGTTTGTGTCTCAGGACTGTTACAATCCACAAAACTCTTCCTAGTATCCTAGTAGAGATCCCAAAGACACCATGTTTGTATGCTAACATATTTATGTTTGGGCAAATGTGCATAAAAAGATTTATAGTGTTTAACAGCCCACTGTGGATCTCTCCTCTTTCACCAGGTTCCCAATGTTGAACATGTCCACCCCCAGCGAGCTGAAGTCTCCCTGCGTGACTCGCAACGGTATGGTGAAGTTGCCCCCCAGCCAGCCGAACGGTCTGGGCAGTGCAAGTATCACCAAGGGGACACCTGCTGCCAAAAACCGCCTGTGCCAGTCCTCCTCTGTACCCTCCATCCTACCCCCTCCACCGTCGTCCCTTCCCTACCACCATCACCACCACCTGGACAGCCCTTGCATGCCCAACTCAGCAGCCTCTCTCTTGTGCTCAGACCTAGAGCCTGGAAAGCCTCTGGTGGGTTTGAAGCCATCCCTTCGCCAGCTTCCCCCTCTCACTCTACCAAAACCCATGCTGCTGGAGCGCCAGCTTGTCCTGGATGAGAAGCTGCTCAACCGATTGCTCTGGTACTTCACCACAGCTGAAAAATGTGTGCTGGCGCAGGTTTGCAAGACATGGCGCAAGGTGCTGTACCAGCCCAAGTTCTGGGAGGGTGTGACACCCATTTTGCATGCCAAGGAGTTATATACCCTGCTGCCTAATGGGGAGAAGGAGTTTGTCAGTCTGCAGGCCTTCGCCCTGCGTGGCTTCCAGTCTTTCTGCTTAGTAGGTGTGTCAGATCTGGACATTTGTGAGTTCATTGACAACTACCCGCTGTCCAAGAAAGGTGTTCGCTCAGTCAGTCTCAAGAGGTCCACCATCACAGATGCTGGTTTGGAGGTGAGTCTGGATGTGTTTGGAAAAGACAGAGGTTAATGGATGAGAGTTTTCCCTGATTATAGAGATGATTCTAAATTGTAAAAGGTGGGCATTTCAAGCTGCATAGGAAATTAGAGCATTCCTAGCTGTACTAAAAAAAAACAGTAAAATGTAAAACAGTAGTGTGTCTCAGCAGCAAAAGTTGTGAGCAGCCACTAAAATATCATGGATATTTGTGGAAAGAGACACATAAATATTAGTATTATTTCCCCTGTTTTATATTATATTTAAGTAATATTTTAGCAAGAAGTATTCTTGCTCTCTGATTTGTTCCTGTTTTCATTTGCTGTTGATGCAAACGCAACACTTCCTCCATGTTTACCTGTTGTCTTGATACATTTAGTATAATTTCCATTTTCACACCACAAATTCCATCAGTACAACAGAGTCAACCATTTTTCTCCCAAAACAAACACTGTTTTCATTCATTCATTATTTCCATTCGCTTCCAGTTTGCTGTTTGTTTTGTTTTTGCTTTCAGTACTAATTTACTATCAATGGAACTCAACACTTCCTGCATAGATACTTCATATTTCTTGGTAGACTTTTAATTTGAAATATATAGTGTTTAATTTACTTAATAATTGATTGCACAAACAGAAAGGAGAAGTGATAGGAAAGAGTTAGTGTTAGTGTTAAAAGAGAAAGTAAGAGTGCAGAGTATGACAGGAGTGTGTCATGCTGTGGAGAAATGTATCTTAAGTAAAAGTGATTTCACCCCTCCTCACAGTTTGTTACATGTCCTTATTAGCGACCGGCTGATTATTGGAGACTCATTATTCGAATACCATTATTTGAAAATGTACGGTACTGCAGGTTAGTGTAACACATGGGACCCTCAGAAACTACACTGTTTGGTTTTGCTTATGTGTTTGTATATAAGTAGATATGGTTGGACATTAGACAGCATGAGTACTTGTTGTTTGTTGTGGTATGGAATGTTAGCGGTGGCAAAACATTTGAAGACACTATGATGTTTCCTTTACTTGTATTTTCATAATCTCTGCCTTCATGCTGTCATATTCCATTGCTTGGAACAAAAGAGGCAAAATGCTTGCAGAGTGTTTCTCAGATGGCTGTTCATACCTGCTAGGCTAGGCTGCTATTCTGGGATGAGTGGATGGTTGCTATGGAGAAAGTGGAATTGTTGGCTACATGATCTGTATATGGACTTTCCTGTTTTGGGGTGCTGATTTGTGCCCTACCATTTTGTTGCACTTTAAAAGGGAGAGTTCCATTTAAAAAAAGAAAAGAATGGAAGCAAAAAACTAATGGAAGGAAAATGTAGATTTTAGTGGACCCAAGGTGTTATATATAAATAATATTGTGAAATAATCCAAACTGTGCTCTGGATTATGATACCACTCTCCTTGACAAAGTCTCTGTCAGAGCAACAGGAATACTGCCATTGTCTGTTTTCTTTGGTCTGAAGGAGGAGAAGTTGGTCACATGATAAATGAGATAATAAAAACATAATGAAAATAGAAGTAAAAACAGTAAAATCATAGAGTCGAACATGATCTGTTGGTGTGACACAAACGAGGAATTTGTGCTGCTTAATGTCCAAAGGTAATCTGTACAGATTAATATCCAAAACCAGACTAAAAGTGATCATATTTCTGTACTCACTATTGTGTCTATGTGATGTGTGTCAATGCACTTGAGTACATTGTTGATATTAATATGCATACTTCATTTTCTCATCAGAAAGTATTGTAACATCATAAATAAAAGTCAGTTTTCAAATAATCTCAAGAAATAGGCTGGAGCCATGATAAACAGATACGGGCTTTGGAACAACACTTTAGTTTAAGTTAGGTTAATAGTTCCCTCATTTAGCATTCATAAGCTTTATACAAGTGTAATAAATGGTTTATAACATGCTATGATATTGTTGTAAGCAGCTATAAGAACATTTGAAGTGTTTATTTATGTACAGTATTTGTCAGTAATTATAACTTCTCCTATCAAGACATATTTATATTATTACAATATATATGTTTATTTGATTATTTCACAACTTCATTGTTATAGTACATATTGTGTGTATCTTTATGTATATTAACAATATATTTCTATTTTAGACAATTAAAATAGAAAATAGAAAAGTAGACAATTTAGACAATAGTCGTATTTGTTTAGAATTGAACACACTGGATCTCTATATGAGAGTGAACCCTGATAATGCTACAACAAAGTGTAAAAATGAAAATTATATATTTATTTTCATATCGTATAGTTCCTGTAGCTGATGTGTCAACGAATAATTTTCTCTTCAGTAGTTAATTTCACCAGACACTTAGAATGCATGGGCAAACAAAGCTGTGAACAGATACTCTGCATTTCAAAGCAAATATCTGACTTACCATCTATTGAAAATCTTTGTTTACCTGTTTGTTGAAATCTAGAAATCAGTATGAGAAAGAAATTATGTTTTTTAATGTTTGGAAAGGGTTTAAAGAATAGATGGCTGACTGACTTGAAATACAAAATAAATTAAAATGTAACCTTTTATTGTATTACTGATGGACTATGAGCACTGTTCCACTTAGTTTTAATGTCATTCCAATGACTATACCAGTGTTAACGACATGGTGCTTTCTAACAGATTCCTGCCCAAGGTTTGCAACACATAGTCACCAAAATTGTATGTAACAAGTAAAAATACTATACATCTATGGGTATGTATATGGTTAAAAATAAATTTGATGCAGGCAGGCTGCCAGTAAAATAAACAGGGCAAAAAAGAAAAGATTACTGGTTTGGGTTTCATTACGGGTTGGGTTGCAGAGAGCAGATATTAACTTTTGCAGGACTGTTTTGCAAAGTGGTCAGCATTCATGTAAGTGACTTGTAGTAACTGTGTAAAACAATTCCAAAATACTGCTATGGCCCTTTACAGGAACGTAGCATTTTAATAATTAGACAGGGTGGAATAAGTAGTTGTGAATACAGCTGCACCTGCTGATTAGAACATTGTATAACTGTGGACACAGACTTTAAATACACTTTAAATGGAGTTCCTGTGTTTGATCATTACAAAAGACTGTAGATAAAGACTAACACTAACACAAGTGCAATCGTTGAATTCCTTCAATTTTGGTGGTGCTCAAAAATTCTGCTGCTTTTCTGATTGATCAGGTACTGTCTGTCTGCTCTGTATCTCTCTGTAACCACATTTCACCGGCAGTTACATCAGCGGCTCAAACTGGTTGCCTTTATGTTGTAGGTCATGTTGGAGCAGATGCAAGGCCTGATGCATCTTGAACTGTCAGGCTGCAACGACTTCACGGAGGCCGGCCTGTGGTCCAGTCTCAACGCCCGGCTAACTTCCCTCAGCGTTAGTGACTGCATCAATGTGGCGGATGACGCCATTGCTGCTATCTCACAGCTCCTGCCCAACCTATCAGAGCTGAGCCTGCAGGCCTACCATGTCACTGACACAGCCATGGCCTATTTCACAGCCAAACAGGTAGGCTGTCAAAACAAGAGAAACCAGTTATCTACTTCACAGTCTTCTTCACAAACCTTAGCTCTTGCTGTGCATGTTATTTTCCCTATGATCAATATACATAATCACAGCAACAACCTAACTTGCTGACAATTGTCATATTAATCAAAGCTGCACTAGTCAATATTTTTAAATTAACAATGCATCAATGACTATGCGTGTGCATGTGTAATGTGAAAAGATCCACTCATAGTGACAATATCACAGAAAATTATCATCGACTCTACAGTTCTCCACAGCTCAACAGAGTTTTTAGTTTTAGTTAGTGACTCTTGAAATAAAAGTAAAAAATTATGAATAATAATATATATTTATGAAATGAATTCCAATCTTCCAATCATAATGTAAGGAAGGCCATCTGTTGATGTTCAGTTGATTTGATTCATGAAATAAATGAATTTCAGCTTAAACAGGTTTGACAGTTGTTCAAAAAGAGGAACTTTTTATTTCATGTTGTCATTCATTCACACAGCTGTAGTGAGATAGATTGTGAACTGTGCCACAAGTGCAGCCTATTCAAAATGACCCTCCGTCTGCAGGGCTACACCACCCATACTCTGCGGCTTCACTCCTGCTGGGAGATCACCAACCACGGTGTGGTCAACATGGTGCACAGCCTTCCCAACTTAACTGCCCTCAGCCTCTCTGGCTGCTCCAAGATCACCGACGATGGTGTGGAGCTGGTCGCTGAGAACCTGCGCAAGCTCCGCAGCCTGGACTTGTCCTGGTGCCCTCGGATCACTGACATGGCCCTGGAGTACATTGCCTGTGACCTGCATAAACTGGAAGAACTGGTGCTGGACAGGTCAGTGTGTTTGTGATCCTTGTGAAAAGCTGATAGAGACTGATATGTGCAGAGGTGGGTAGGGTAGCCATAACCATGTTCAAGTAAACACAAGTAAAAGTAGTTTTGAAAATAATCACTGAGAGTAGGAAGGTATCTGGTGAAAATAGTAACTGAGTATGTGTATGAGGGTCCAAGTAAGCCATAATTTATTCCGGGCATTCTACCCTCACAATTTCAGCATTGGAGCAAGTGATATTTTGCCATCTGGGAGCTGGAGCCAAAATGAAAGAGGATTTTGAAAGCCAACCACGACTTTAAGAAAAAAAATGTCTTATGTACCCAGCAGGAAGAGCCGTAATAGTTTCACTGTAGAAAATCGCTATTCCACAGCAGTGTAACTTCAGTTAAACAAGCAGAGTGCATGTGAGGCCTGGTTTAGGATTTCTGGATGTTGGAGGAGAAACTTTCTGTACTACTGAAAAAAGTGAAAAAGAGAGTAAATATATCATTTATGTGATAGTGACAAGATACCAGTGTTATTAGAGTGATTTTATACACTTAGTGGCTACTTTATCAAGTACACCTGCACAGTCGAATGCAATCCAACACAACAATACATTTTCATGATGCCTATAAAGTTCAGTAATGTTGACACTGTCAGAGAGGTGTTAAATCACTCATATATTTCTGAACTGAGATCAGTTAGTGATGGTGTTGTACTGGACTGCAATATATTGAGAGGTGTTTCTAATATTTTGACCCCCTCATGTATGAAGGACAAAAACGTTCTCAGTATAATGTAGTCCAGTACAACACCACTTTTAACTATGATCTCAATGATGAATATATGTTTTAAGGTTCACATTTCTGACAATGTCACCAAAAACTGTTGAGCTTCATAGAGATCGATGTCATGGCAGAGCTTGTGTGTTGGAGTGTATTAGATTGTGAAGGTGTCCCTAATAACAGGGCTGCTGAGTTTATGATTGTAAGTGCAATGAGTGTATGAGTGTAATGAGTGCACAGTGTGTATGTACGTGGTTGAAAGTGTTTGGTCTGTGTGAGTGAAAAGATATGTGTGTGAAATCAGAAGAAATGCATGTGAGCGGCCCAGAATAAATTATGGCTTGCATGATTCTTTAGTGACTTACTCATGCTTAAAATGTAAAGTTGATGCACAAAGGACAACCTTATACTAACCCAGTCCATACAGAGTCTTGTCATTAAGACACACTGTAGTGCTGCAGATGGGAAGTGGATGAAAATAAATCACAGTGTGAGGTGTGTTCCAAGGAAACGGAGCTCTGTAATGATGATAGTGGTGCTTCTGCTGAGCTCAGTTTAAAACAGTGGACTTGCTCATCAATTGTACTTGCAAATGTTGCCTTCTTTAGCAACAAGGCTGCTGGGTGGAAACACAGGGACCAATAGGACTAAAGAATGTACATCCAAATGTTGTTTACAAATGTTTTTTAAAGATTTTGTCTTTCCAAAAACAGTTGATTCATTTGTTTAGTTAGAAACAACATCAAATATGTATTGAAATATTCTCACAGCATGATGACCCAGTGGTAGAGGGATTCTCATGATGACCTTGATAAGGCAACAGATAATTATTACATCAGCATTTATGCACTCTGCCACAGCTCAATGTTGACTTCATTAGAACCCTCAATACATCAATAGGCTGATATGCTGATTTTCCCTTATAATTACAATGTGCACTTTATTAGGTGCACCGTTATAGTTGTGGATAGGACCCCCCATTTTCCCCCAGAACTGCCTGAACTCTTTGTGGCAGGGATTCAACAAGGCACTGGAAACATTGATGCTATGGATCCACCTCATACCAAATTTCGATCACAATAATTTTTTCATTTCAGTCCATGTCGATATAGAGTATGTTATGATATAAATCGACATAAGCCAGTATTTGTGTTGCTTCTCAGATTTTTTTAAGATTTAAATTCTGTTATTTTAGATTCAGAACCTGAACACTGATCAAGAACTGTTTGATATGCTGTTTGGTATTCAAATAAATATATAATAACAACAAACAAAAGTTTTGAAGCTTGTAAGTATAAATAATTCAGATTATTATGTCTGCTCAGGTAGCAGGGTGTTGCTAGAGTCTAATGTCTGAAAGCCTTCTCTGCATGTTTCACTGGATAGTGATGTTTCAGGTGATAAACTTAGTTTGTTGTATTTCCCATCTTGTCGTCAGGGGTTTTCGTCAGAGTAAACAATATACACCAATGTGTTTAGTGTAGCTGCACGCTGTTGTTTTGTTGACAGATCTTTTCAGTTAAAGGTTGTTGTGACTGTTGACTTTAAGTTACCTTTACATCTGCTAAGCGGTGTTAATAAAGCCAGGTTGCCAGTGCAACCAGGCTTACTTCAATAAGTCAGGCTTATTTTCAAAAATTTTCAGTTTCATAAGGGACGTTTAAATAAGTCAGGCCTAAGTTACCATGGAAACTCAACCCTCCAAACTAGCCTGGTCATAGTCTGTTGTTAATACAGGTTGTACAGGTCAGTTGATGCAATCAGCATTTGTTTGACTGAGATGGCTTTGTGAAATATGATCCTGGTTCAGTTTTTTAGGCTCATTTAAGACAGACTTTACACAATAAGCCCTGCATTTCTGAGCCACCAATACGAAAGCCATTAAAGCCATTAAATGATGATACACATGTCCCTAAATAAATGCATATGGTCAGCAACACGCGCGGCTCTCTTTGGGATAGCTGCTTCACTGAGCCCTGAACACAGGTAATCCTGTTTAACTGCTACCACGAGGCTGGTTATCTCTGTCAACTCTGCATTTTCCAGTCCGGCTCTGACCTCGACCAGTTGTTACAATCAACATCTTCAGAACCATGAAACGAGAGGAGGCAGTGATACCCGCGGGAAGACGTGGTTATAGCGACAGCAAAAAGTGATATTCAACAAGGTGAAATGTAAACAACATAATCACATAAGGAGAATAGAACAGGAAGCTGTAGAAACACAAGAAGTCATTTCTGAACATTAAAAGTAAGGCTGTAAATAAGTATGGGAGATATTATGTATGTCTGTAGTATAGAGTGAGACTAAGTTTTTTTTGTCCGATGAACAAACTTGAATGAAATGTGATGCACATAAAACAATTCAAACTAATGTGAGACTGTTTCTGTTGCCAAAGCAGAGGGTAGAGGAGAGAGGAGGGGGAGAGTAGTTAATGCCTGACGAGGTCTATCTGACCCGAATGTTGCATGTTGTTGCATGTTATAATCCTGGGAAATATTTAACAGTGTGGATTACTTTTATAATAAAACACAATAGACTGTATTTTATGTCCAACTATCATCCCAAAGTCACCCCGTGTTATTCTGAGCTGCAGTGGTGGAATAAGAGTGTGAAAGCATCGAAACGGTCTGGAAGCCCTCCGGGAATGAAAAAAATCCTTGTGCAGTTTAAATGGCGCTATAATAACAATAATAATAATAATAATAATAATAATATGTGTGTATTCAGTGTTGTAAACTATCCCTCCAATGTTCAGACGCTCTGTCTTATCTGACCCAGAGGGAACACTGAGCCTGGAACAGTAAAGCAATTCGACTGATGTATAAAAATATCTATTGCTCTTTATTACTTGTCACTTTATTTTAAAGTCAGTTCTCATGTCCATGTTGGGATCCTGGAGGAATTTTTACAGTGAGCTGATTGGTCGGTGGTGATGTTGATCTGGTCCTCTGAAGCAGGTTAGCTGTGCTCCATAGGTTACCATGGTGATCTAGCCCAGTTAAAAGTGATACCAGAAAACCTGAGTTAAGCCCAAAGGTGGCTGGCTAACCTGCTAATCTGGCTTGGAACAGGCCCTTGGCCGTGGCCTTTAAACCATGCTCAGTTGGTATTAAGGGCCCTGATGTGTGCCAAGAAAGCATTTCCCCCACCATCAGCAACAGACTGAACAGGATGGGCCTGTGGCTTTATGTTGTTTACACCACATTCTGACCTGTCATTTGCATGTTGCAGCAGGCAAGGCTTTTTTCTGTCACTGTAGCCTCTAGCCGTGATCCTCTACTGATGTGGCCCATCCATTTCAAGGATCCAAGTATGAATACAGAGATGCTGTTCTGCATACCCCTGCTGTAACATGGGGTTATCTGAGAGTACTGTCCACAATCTGTCCATCGAATGGTTTCTCACCATTCTGTGAACTTCAGTGACTCTTCTTCCATCCAGGGCCGGTTCCTCGTACGTGGATAACCAAGTTATATAGATGTGTGCAAGTGCAATTGTTTGTTCTTCTTATAGAGAAAATTTACCGCCCGGTCTGTTTAATACTGCTACAGTAGCCGGCTGGGGGGGGGCAGCCATCTTGGTTATTTACGAAGATGTCTCAACGGCGCTCCTCTCTGTCAGTCATCGCATTAAACCCGCCTCATACTAAATAAACAGTTGTGATTGGCTCGCCACATTCCAGTTCTCAGGAAGTCTGCCTGAATGGGAGAGGGGCCAGTCGTATCTGCCAGAGCAAATAATACATGAGCTGCAGATTCATCTGGTTTAACAGCAAAACAAACTCACTTTGCTAGAAATGGATAATGCAATTAAAGCTATAGATTTTAGTAAGGTTTCCTGTTCACAGCAGGCTTCTGATGATCACTAAAGTCTCTCTCATGGGAACTAGTCACTCGCTTCTGACCGCATTGACTTCTAATATCCAACTGTTTAACAGAACTCAAAGTCAAACAATGTGGAGCACAATGTAGAACAAAATAACACTAGTAAAAATGCAGGAACATACCAAAACAGACCTTCCTCATTGTAAACGTAATCACATGATCAGAATTCAGCCAGTTTCCACTATCTACTAATTCTGCCTTTATTTCTAAATAAGAGTGCATTGTAATTTGACTTACTTAATCTAAGATCAACAAATCAATCCTCAAACGTTCAAAGAACCTAATGAGCTGGATGAGAACAAACAGGATCATTTCAGTCTGATTATCAAACCCAAACGGAATCTGCTGATATTTTTTTACAATTTTCAGTGGTGATCCAGAATAAAAATCTGCAGAATTTAGCAGAATGTTTTTTTGCTTGTAATGTTATAGACAAAATTAATTTAAGATAACAAAGATTGTTTCACCCAACAGTTCACAACACAGTGTGAACGTTTGTTAGACAAGTCAACCAGCATAAAATGCAGGACACATGGCCACTAACATGAAGGTTCAGTGTGGAGTGAGAGAGCAAAAATTAATTTGAGTTTCTGCGGGCACAGATTTCATGTGTTATCCATACATTTAGATGTTAAGATATTGTCATATATATATTATCATTAATGAGCAGGTGTACAGGTAAACAGAGGATAATAAAACTGGATATTGATATTGGCATATATGTTAGCTATTAAAAGAGTGAAAGTGTGTGATTGTCTTGTTTCTCATCAGTCAATAAGGAGAGGTCATGGCTTACTCAGGTGTATTGTTGTGTTTTGTGTCTACTTTTAGGTGTGTGCGGATCACAGACACTGGCTTGGGCTACCTGTCTACCATGTCATCATTAAGGAGCCTCTATCTGCGCTGGTGCTGTCAGGTAACATGAAACACACATACAGACACACACACACACAGAAAAGATAAGTAACAAAGCATGAGAAGAGTTTACCATTTGTAAGAATCCCACACTGGATTTTCTTGGTGCATTTAAGATGTGCAGATGTTCCACTATTTACCATTTGGCAACCAAGAATCCAGACTTTAAAAAACAACCTAATGTACATGGACAATTTCTGAGAAACTACTAGCAAGAAATACAAATATCCAACAAGCAGTCTGCCATGAAGTGTGTCGACTACATTCATAATACTGACGGGATGAACCTTATTTCATGATCTCATGACCTTCCCTGTAGCAGGTGATCCCAAACTTTATATTTTTATTTCAATGTGTAGCATGAATAGTCATTATTTTAGCTGGCTCCATCCAGCTGTCACACTGTGGACTATAATACAAGTTTCTACTTTTTAAAAATGTATTTATTACCAGTCAATTCTGAAATAGCTTAGAAGGACCATGCCAGTGTGTTAGGACTCTCTTTCAATACAAGTCATGTATTCTGAACAGCCATGATGATCAGAGTGTCTGATATACAGTGGTGGTCTGTAATTGGAATACCTGTGTGTGTGTGTGTGTGTGTGTGTGTGTGTGTGTGTGTGTGTGTGTGTGTGTGTGATTGCAGGTGCAAGATTTTGGACTGCAGCATTTGTTTGGAATGAGGAGTCTTCGTCTACTGTCTCTTGCAGGTATGATTTATTACTTGTATGTTTTAAATATAACAACATTAATCTTTAAAATATAAAACCCTGTTGTTCTTGCATGCGTAAGATAATGAGTATTACACAGAAAGAAAACAAACAAGAACATATACTGTGTGGTAAACAGAATCTAAACTCATATACAAAGCGTTTCATTGACTGATGTGACGTACAATTCATCTGCTGAACTCACCATAGTCCTTCACTGTATTCAGAGCTATCAAAGGCCTCACAGCAGATGATGTGGCAGCATGCAAACATCTGGAAAGTCCCCTTGTGGTTTTTTATTTTATTTTACCAAATCTTTTACCAAATCTATTAACATTGTGGCTGGTCTATGAATTTGCTCTTTATACAATTCAACCAGTCGAACCCTGATACACTGCCTGTGATCTGTTCTGTAGATCTATAGTGCCATCTAGTGCCCGCTCCGCTGATTTCAAAATACAGGGCCTAGATGACCTCATCCGGTCATGGCAAAAGCTGCAGTTAAAATTTGTGTCAACTTTGCACACTTTTACTCATGGTTGTGATCTTTCATCTGCCGCTACACTCAGGACAAACAGTTTTCAAAGCCTTGTTTTCAGCAGAGCAGTCACATTAGTGGCAGCCTGGCCCAGGAGGTAGAACAGTCATCTAGTAATCGGAAGATTCCTGATTCGATCTCTGGCTCCTCCAGAAAAAGTGTCGAAGTGTCCTTGAGCAAGACACTGAACCCCTGACTGCTCCTGATAAGCAGCTGGCACCTCGCACGGCAGCCTCTGCCATCAGTGTGTGAATGGGTGAATGAAGGCATGTGTTGTAAAGCGCTTTGAGTGGTCAGTAGACTAGAAAAGCTATAAAAATGCAGTCCATTTACCATTAGTGGTTTGTAGCTTTAGTTGAATTGATAAAACAGATCAATAGGAATTCAAATAATTTATATTTACTCACAGAAAGGATACACGGCGATGAAAGTCCATTGATTAATTAGCAAATTGACAAAAATATAAGTAATTAATATAAGTAATTAACTGTTTTCATCATCTTTCATGCAAAAGACCAAAGGTTTTAGCTAATTCCAGCTTCTAAATTCGGAGAATTTGCTGCTTTTGTTTGTCTTATGTGATAGTAAACTGAATATCTTAAAGTTTTGGACTGTTGGTGTGAAAAAACATTGGATTATGTCATGTAGGGTTTTAGAAAATTGTAGTGGATATTTTTTACTATTTACTGACATTTTATAGACCAAAGATTAATCAATTTATCGAGAAAATAATCGTAAAGTACTTACAGACTAATTAGTTATTAGTTGTAGCAGATCCACTGCAGATCCACTTTGTAACCTTTTGGCTGGTTCAGCTCCTTTCTCATCTGTTATCCAGCCTAAAGCTGACTGTTGCCCCTCCTCGTGTGTCCCCAGGCTGCCCCCTGCTGACCACCACCGGTCTGTCAGGCCTCATCCAGCTGCAGGAGCTGGAGGAGCTGGAGCTGACCAACTGTCCCGGAGCCACCGCCGAGCTCTTCAAATACTACTCTCAGCACCTGCCCCACTGCATGGTCATCGAGTAAGACCACTGACCCATCCCACCGACCGACCGACCCACCTATCGCCATTCTTCTACCTTCCTCCTTCTTACTCTTCCTCAATCTTTTCTTAAAAGCTAGCCAGGAGACTGAACTGCTCCCACTGTACCAATCAGTTCCTCATTACCTGCCCCCCCCAATCCCGTTTTCATCCACCCCCCATTGAGTACACTGACCCACAGGTGGACAGAGAGGCAGGAAGGCAGATGATGGTATGTGCCATACCCAGGAGATGATGGGATGGCATCTGAGCTTCATTTAAGAAGATGCTGGGGTGAAGAGCTTGGTGTGACGTCTTGTCTGGCAGCAAGTTTCTTTCTGAAGTCGAATCAACAAAAGGCTTTTGTTTACGAAGGAGAGCTTCTCTGAAGACTTTGCTGATTTTTTTTAACTGAATGGAGACTGAAGGGAGCGACGTGCGCGGATCCAGACGCAGTGTGGAGGAATTAGGAAAAGGGAAATAAAGACTTGAGTGTTTGAGCTGATATGGTGGAACTCATATGCGCTCATACACTGTAAACACACTCACACACATACTGTATATGGCAAGTGAAACAAATGTAAGTCCTCAAGACCATGAGTACTGACGTTTCTATTTCCATCTCTCTGTCTAATATAACTGCTGTTATTCTTTTTCTCAGACGATATCAAAGGTCACGTTTTCTCTTGTTTAGAGAGACACCATATGCCAGCTGGGGAAACAGGAATCAGAGAGAACTGAAGATGCAGTTCAGGAAGTGAATGACAGGGACGGAACTTTTCTCTCTCTCTCTTTTTCTCCCTTCGTCCGTGTGTGAAGTGTGTGTCATGGACTCACGGGTTCCAGTTCCTTTTTGGGATACCACCACCTTTTTCCATCTCTGTGTCTTGACAGAACCCGCCCCCCCAACCAAAAAAGAAAAGAAAAAAAACAGCAGTTTACAGTGTTGGAGATGATTGGATTGGCTCATTTTTCCAGTCCCCCCCCCCCCCCCCCCCCCCCCCCGTAATTTACAGATCTGGAGGATAAGCTGTTGTAAACTGTGAATGTTGTGTTTTTCAAAGGGAAATGTGTCACTGAGGCAGTACAACATGAACAAGCAGTCATTCAGGTGGAAAGCAGAATGTGCAGAAAGCTTTTGACTTTTGAGGGTTTCTGCCAAGGATAAAATGCTTTTCTCTCAAATGATGAATAGAATAGAATCCTGATTATGAAACGAGGCGACTGTGGAGCTTCAGCTGACAGTGATGACTTGATATTTCTGGACTCAAACTAATAAATAACTTTAACAATAATAGCAGAGGGAGTTTTGCGAGCGATCTTTCTGTTGGTGAGGTAGTTTCATCCAGATTGGGGGTCTGGTTTTGGAATTGAACTTTTCTTCCTCTTCATTCTATATGAAGAGGAAGAATAACACATGGTGTGACCCCCTTGGCTAAGGTGAGGTTATCTCACAGGTGAAGGGACGCTGGGGGTTTTCAGTATTTAATATTAGAGCAGTTCCTAAAGTGTCCGCTACATGCCAGGGTCAGGAAAGAACAGAAGCTCAAGGCCCTTATAATGTGGCAGTTTTTAAAAGATCATTTAGTTTGTGGAATTTCTACAAATGTTCCACCTAACCCAGAGTCAGAGAAACTTATGAATGGCCTTTTCATGTTAATGTTTGAAATCATGTTTAGCCTAGCTTAGCTCAATTAACTGAGGTCAGTGGGATCACATAACAGCTCCTCTCATTCTCAGCCCTACAATAGACGGTGGGTCTAACCACATTAAATGTTTACATTTTTACGTTCCTAATGTCGTAAACTGAGAAGCGAGTTCAGATGAAATTTAAAACCACAAATTGCCTTTCAAAGGCAAACCAGCTTTTGGAAGTACATAATGTATGAGCAAAACTATAAAATAAGCTAAAGAAGCAGCCATTGCTCAGGATTATACTTTTATTGCTTTTCAAACTGTTCACATTTTATTTATTGACTCGTCAGTTGGTATATGTTTGATGTATCAACATTTGTCTTGTTGGATGATATGTTTTCTCTGTATAGTGAACAGCATTTTGCAGTAGCCTTTAAAACGTGTTTAGTCCCCTTTTGCCTGGCGAGTCTGGAGGAAACCAGCCCATCTGGCACTGATAGAAACGTTGCACTGTTCCGAAAAGCAGTGTTGCACCACAGAGAGCAATTTGAAATAATAAAGATATAGTGCATGTAAACCTAAGCTTAAAATGTTGAAGGGGTCTAATGCAGCATATGCCACTGCAAACTTACATGTAAATGAGCATTTGGATAGATAAATGCTGAAGTGGGGGGGGGGGGGGGCACGGGGTGGTTGGGCACACAGTCAACGAGGAAGTCATGCCTGAGAATTTTAATGTCTTAAAGGATAATTCTGGTTTATTTAAAAGAAGTCTTATTTCCGCAGTTCTGGCCATTGGTTCTATAAGTAACACTGTTTGTAATACACTGTAACCACAATGCTGCTAACCAACAGGTTAGTCAGATGTATTTGGAAGAAATGTTGAAGATGAATGGTAAAATTGTTAACAAAACCCAACCATATTTATTCATAGACCTTAGATTCCATACACATCCATAAACTGAGCTAAGCTAGGCTAAACTTTGCATTCAACATGCCTTTGTACTGTTAAACTGACACAAAAAGGCATCTTATGTGTGTCTGACTGTGGGTAAGAAGGAAAATAGTAATGTTTCCCATAAATCTAAGTATTTATTTAACATGGAAATAGGTTAATGATGTTACAAAGGATAAACTATTAACTTTAAAGCCAGTAGATGTGCTTCTTTCCCGTGATCATCTGATATTAAAGGGCAATGAATGAGCCCAGCAGTGAGCCACTGTGCTGCTTTTTGCCTCTTGTGTGTCCTCAGATGTGCTGACTGCCAACTGATGGGATTGGATCCGCGTCAGCCAGTATTAGGTTGTGCCAAATGCATCTGCAGCAGCACATAAAATGTGGCTGGTTGCCCCTAGCTGATTGCTGACTACACTGAAATGGACTGAGTGTGTACTGTACGGACATGGCAGACCATGCATGTTTTTAGTTGGTCTGCGTTTTTGTTTCAAGAAGGCTCATTTTAGAGGTTGTTCTGAATCTCTCCATTGTACATAAGTATATTTATTTATTTATCTATTTAATTATTTAAATTGATTTGTGTCTTATTTTTGTGGTTTATTTATTGAAGGGACATTTTTCGAAGGATTTTTTTTTCATGGAATTTGCTTCAAATTTCGGCCAGAATTAGCTTATGCATTGATAAATGGTTTTGTTTTTTGTTTTTTATAATTATTTATAATTATTTACATTTCAGACCCCTAAGTGAAATACACATACACACACATTTAACATACACTCCTTTAGACACCAGTGACCGTTAACATCATTAAGACTGACTTTAAAGTTTTTAAATCTTCATAATGCGCAAGGGTATATTTTCCTCTGTGCAAGTGTCTCTGTGCAAACTTTGTATTGCTGTTGGGCCCATCATAAAGAATAAGGGGATAAACAGTGGTGACACGTTATATTTACTGTCATTGTTCTGAATGTGGAAATACAGAGTATGATATACATAAAAGCATTTGAAGTCTGAGACTGACCTCTGTCATGGCTAAGCGATGTTTACACTGTCTACTTAAATGACAAAGGGCAAGATCTCTGATTTGATGGTGTGGGAGACAAGGATTCTGTGGAAGCTTATTACTAACAAAACTATTGAAAATTGAAAAATGGAAACAACTTTTGAGCACTATCCCACAAGCTAGCTTTAGCACTAGCTCTGCACTCACTGCCTTGGTTTGGGAGAGCTGAAGACTTGATGGCAAGTGTGCTGATGTGCTGCTGATGTGCTTTTGTTATTACTGTACTGAAGCAGTCAAGTGGAATTTGATTTTTATGCCACAACCTGGACACAGAGTAACTGTCCCAGACCTGCTGCCAACAGTTTCATTGTTTTTAGTTTGGCCAGGATCATTAATTGGCTGCATCTGATAAAAATCTACAAAAGTTTTGGTTTTCTATTTATTTAAAATTATTTTTAGAATTAATTTGTTTTCATTACAAAAAGTTAACAGTTGTTTACTTCATCCGTTGCTTCATTTACAGTGTCACATCAGAATGCAAAATGTAATGTGCAAAAATCAAGTAATTTTGAATTGGTAAGTCCATAATTAGTCCCAGCCCTACTCTATCACCGTAAAAATATACATTTCAAAAACAGCTCTGTTCCTGCACTCTCAAACACTGACTCACAATCTGATAACTGATCAACACAAATGTGTTTTGTGCTTTCAGTATTTTTGCTTTTAATGAGCTTCCAAAGGATTCAAAGTTAAGTTTACATATCATGAACTCTGACATGCACAGTCATGCATTTCTCAGCTACAAACAACTAACAACAAACCTTTCTAAGGTACATTATCTAAGGTACATTTTCTAAGATAAACAATTCCTGTCACTTCTATTACTGTCTACAGTCTTTGGTCTACATCTGTCACCATTTTGTTACAACCCTTGTACAGCACAACTTTAACTAAGCAGTAAAATAAATACTGACAGTTTACTGATAATGTTGAAATTGGCCGAATTTGTGTGCTCTTTCAGTTTCAATGTGTTTAACCTACTTGTGAATGTACAGATGTTACTTTGACTGAAGACCATCTTTGCACTGACGACCAGAGGCTTTTGAGCTTTGATACCTGTAGATGTTGTAGACCATGTGAAAGAAACATTGCAACATGTCGTTAACAAGAAGTGCCAGAGCTTAATGTGGTTAACAAGTGGTTTAGATTCCTGCTAACAATGGAGATTAACTGATCATGTGTAAAGCTGTGCTGTTCACACATGTCAGTATTTTCAATGGCAAGATGAAGAAATGTTGCAAAAAAGGATGGATCCCAGTCAAATATTTATCAATAGTTTTCTTGCAGCTCCTAAGCAAAGGAAATGTAACATTGGAAAGTACGGATGGGCTAAATAACAAACACCATAGGTTACACAAGACCATATGTGTCTTTTGACAAAATATTCTTAAATCAAGGTCCACTTACTGCACAAGATTTTTCTGGAGCTCTCAACCACATCAGCTTGCTCAGTTGTCATCACATGACCTAGGAACCTAGGAACAGGAAGATGATGATACTATAAACTGCATTTATACCACTTACCTCAAAGATCAGTGGTGAGCGCCCTCTGACCAGGAGAAGCAACAGGTCCAACGGGTACTCCAGGCCAACAGGTGTAAGTAGTGGATACAGAGGATCCTGCCCTAACTTAGGACCGGATCAAACACGCGTAATTCAACAGGGACCACTAGAAACATTCTAGTAGGTCTCAAGGAGTCAGCACTTACTCAAACCTTTCAACACTGATAGGTCTCTGCTGGTAGACCCTAAATACAGGATACCCCTGAGAAGAAGGGATATCTTCAGTCACAGTGTTTTTAAATTCAATGCCAATGATTTTAGAATTCTTACTTTCTACCATATCTCTGCGTTTGGCAACAATGGTATAGTTACAGTTAGAGAAAGATTATGATTCTGGCAAATAAACTCTGGTTAACATATGTTAGCATAACTTAAACAATTAAGTAATGTCCAGAAAGATTGTGGTTACAGAGACCCATTACAGATCCCAGACAGTTTGGATTGACACTCATTCCTCCACCACTTTAGTGTTAAACACCCCATCAGTGATACTGGTGAGGTGAGGTGCCTGCACAGAACCAAAACAATGGGACTGGGCTGTGACATCACATGTGAACACTACATCAGTGATGCAGCAAGGACCCAGGACAAGAGACTGAATCGACACCAGAAACAGACAACATCAGCTGTCTGTAAACACCAGACCAAAACTACAAATGTTTCTCAAACCGGAGGAAACGGTGCCTTTGTTGGGGTCTTTTTTCAACAGCAGACTAATCCACATTTGGTGCTTTAGTGAGGAATTATGGTAGCAGGATGGTGTGTGATAGAGTCAAAATAAACTACAGTGTGTATGTGTTTTTGGTTATGAAGGAACATGTCACCCAGTATATAACAACATAACAAACATCAATTAAATTAAATGCAGACCTCTGAAAGACTTAATAACTTTCTCAGTTAGCTGCTAACATGGTACAACACAGAGGAACAGTAGTATAGTAGTTAGATAAGGCTGGTCAGTAGATGTTACTTCCACTTTGTTCCGCACGGCTGTGGGTAGATGATGGAATTTTGAATATATGGTTGGATGCAAAGCTTTCTGTTAAAGAACACATTGAGCATCTGGTTTAAAAAACATAAAAGTAAAGCTTGGTTTATTAATGCAATAGGGCTTGATTTAGTTTACGTGTCAGGAAAATGTGTGGTCACCTTTTTAGACTGTGGAGACATTATTTAAAATCCTTTACAGTAGCAGTGCTGTCTGTGTGTCACTCCTATACAGCTTGAAGAATTGATCTGTTTGGACAGGTTAAAAGCGGTGTACTCTCAAATGTTTTGAAATTCTCTGGTTAAAGGGGCACTCCAACGATTTTACAACTGAAGTCGAGTTTACAGGAGTGCTATTCATTCAGCTGAATGTCTTTTGTGACATTTTTTTTTTTTCTTAATCGGTCTCTTACTTTCTGGGAACACAAAACAAAATCCTGCAGTACACCTTTAAATGGTGGTTTTTCATGGCCACATCTACATATTTGGGGACACTGGGGCAAAAAATTGTTGGGTCCCTAGTTACCCCACACACACTGCCCTCTGTGCCCTGTGCATGTACCCAGTGGCCTGTAAATTCCCATTAAATATCCTGGCATCTTTATTATAGTCCCAGACAGCCAAAAACCAATCAATTACTGCTTGTGTAATTAGAACTAGTAATTTTGATTGAACACAAACTTTTCTATGGTGATGCAGGAGCATCCTTAGTGAAAATTAAAAAACAAAGTGCCAAAACCTACATGACACAAGAGGTTAAAACCCCAGCAACACTTGGGGTATAAAGAACAACTCCACTGAGAAAACAGAGACCACACACAGTGAACCGGGGTTCTTTCGAGGCCCCTGGTGGTGTGGGGCCCTGGGATAATTACCCAATTTGTAATTACGATAGCCATACTGGAGGTGCAGTAGGAAAGGCCATAGGGTGACCTCAATCATTAGGTTTATTACAATGACTCACACGGGATGAAGAAGGTGACAAGTATTTAATTGTAAATCAACAGTGTTAACATGTGTATCAGTAATACTATAATAATAAAAAAAAAATCATATGGGAACTGTTAGTACATGCTGAGTATAAGACACAAGGGTGGGAGGTTGACATGGAGTTTCAGGTACCGAGCAGAGCTGAGAGGGAAGAGGGCAGTAACACTGAATGTGATATGTATGAAATGCAGTTGTGGAGGGTTTGGTGTCACTGTGGATGATGGGTGACTTCAGCGGGAAACTGGCATTTGGATACCAGGTAACTAAGCCATTACTTTTCCCCATTCTTTAGTTACACAGCAAAATTGTAGCAACATAATCAAGTGAGGTGATACCAACACTAAGCCCATAAGTTTCCACTATTACTCCACACTGTGTATGCTAACGTATTAACATGGAGCTTACTCTCACTCATGATAGTTCAGTAACAGGAAGGAGTCTACTCGTGTTCCGCTTCTCTAAGAATATTCAATCTTCATTTACCCACGGAAGGACAGCTGAGCAAGCTTTGCCATCTCAACATTAACAATTGTTTAACATTTCACAAGCCATCGTGTAAAGTTCAAATCCTACAGTAGTAATCTTTTCATGGAGGACATTTTGACATGTCCCAGCAGAAAAAGCTCAGATTTAAATAAGCAAATGAATGATGGCTGAATTCCATTTAACTGCTTCAGTTCAGGGTCCTTGTATTGTAAAAGCTGGCTCACTGTCACACCGTTACAGGAACGCTTGAATAGAACAGATGTTATTACTAATACCTGTGCTTTTCCTGCACTGACAAGTCCAAATGTCTAATTAATCTGATAGATTTAATGATGTAACATAAATAAAGATGTGCCTTATAAAATGTATTAAAAGGTATGCAAGTGCAGTGAGTCATTACCTTAGGCTACACCAAAAGATTCCATCAACTCTAATGTTTTAACTTCCAAAAACATGATTGAAATTAACAGTGTCTGACCATTTATGCACCTCAAACCGTTTTTATGATGACAATGTTGTTACGAAAAGTGGGTGTGGCAGTGGAATCGTGATTGCAATAAATGTTCACCAGAGACCCTAACCCGGCCTCTACCTAACTGAAACCGACTGTCCTGCCAAATCTGAGACCCAAACCTGACCTGAGACCCAAAGCTTTATTTGCTTTATTTAATTTATTACTGACAATTAGCGTCTAGGCAAATGCAATGCACTGGCAACACTCACTGTCACAGACTGTAGCTTTCACTCCTCCTCAGTACCCTGGTGTGGGTTTGACAGGTAGAAATGAGAAAAGATACAATGGTGGAGCCAAGTTTAAGGTAATTACTGCAAAAAGTGCCTAAAAGCCTATACAGTTATATAATTTTGCCAGATGATATTTTGATAATTAAACTGGACATTTAAAACTACACACTGTTGTTAAGCTGGGTCCCTGTGTCTGAAATGCCTATAATGAAGCCAGCGAGGAAACTGTTATTATTTTCATTAAGCATGATGGCAAAATGAAGGCACAGATAGTCGAACTCGATACCTTATACATACAATCCAGCTCCGACTGCTTGGTGGCAACCAACTGGCAGCCATTATGAATGTATGATGTAAAGATAAAAAATATATATCTTTGGAGTATCTGAATAACAAATGCAGAAACTGATGAAGAGATATTACTAAATTAATGCACAATAAGGAAAAAAGAGCCTCAGTTAATACGTAAGTCTCTGTAAACTAATGATGGCAGGTAGAAAACATGTGGCCATTACATACAATGCAGTGCAAGCCCAATTATTACACAGTATACTGAGATGACTGAACATTATGGAGGTGAAAGCTGTCAGTGCTGGCTAATGAAGAGACAATGCCATGCTCACACTAATGTGGATAAATCTGAAAATTTTTTTTTTTTTATCCAGTTGGCCCTCTTCTCCACACAAAGCCCGGTCGTTTTGACCCGTCATTAATTTATGTACAGAGAACTAACCCTGGGCTGAAATCCTGCTTGTGCTGCCATCTATGAGGTGTTGGATGCTTTGTCCACACTCTGTACACTACAGTACACTCCACAGTGCACTGCTAAATACACAGTTGGGCATGCTCACAAGTACACCCGGCATGCGTGGCCTGTTCAGAAATGCAACAGACATGAACCTATGAACCCATTAAGGTCGGTCCAACGCTGTTTCTCCTCCCTACCAGATGGAGTGTTGAGCTGCCCTTTAATACTGGTAATGTCAAGAGCATATAACTTGTGTTACGAATGACTTAGCCTTGGAGTTTTTCTTGTTGACACATGCATCAAAATGAATGCCTCCTGCTCATTTCAACCACTGGGTGAAGTACTCAGCAAGATTTAGAGGGAAATACTTCCACCAACCCATAATGTGCTGAGCTGATGACATAATGACCAGTTTTATTCCATCAGTGTCAGATAATAAATAAAAGTCAATTAGTCCAAAACTGGACTCATTTTGGGCATAGGTACTCTTTAAAAGAGGTAGAGAATGAACAAATTAAACATGTTTCTGTTGTTTTGGCACTAAAATATGGACTGCCAGCTTTAAAAAAATATCTTTTTAACATTTGTGTGTGCCAGAAACTTTCAACACAACAGCATCTTCAGTTTTATCCATATAAGTGTGGACATGGACATCTGAATGTGAAAAAGGCTATGTTGAAACTCAGCAGAGTGAATGGTATAATACAGCATGTCCTCTATAATTCCTACACTCTAATCATTTAGTTTATACTCCCAGTCAGTTATATCTGTCATTAACTCAGGTCAGAAGTATAGAAGGCAGCCATCTTTTCATAAAAAGGATCTTCAAACAAACTGCACATCATCCACAGCATGTTGGCTGGCTTGATTCTTAAAAGAGTAATACAAAAAACAAATATGGTCAAAATGAACAGGGCAACACTTGGCACAGCAGCAGCAGGTTGACATTCTGATATTGTCAGAATGTTTTTTAGGAGGGGTTCATTTACCCGTTTTAAATGCTCTAACTATTTTGGTTGCTACTTGGTGTTCATTCTTGTTTCTTCTAACGAATAAATGTTTTCCTCAAGAAACAGCATGCTGGGTTTCTCCTTTGGATCATATTTAACCTAAGCAAAAATGATGTCCTACATTGCCAAATGTTTGTGGACACCCATACAAAGTATGTGGACACTCGAACCTTCCACCCTTACGTGAAAGTGGGACGTGTGATGCTGACACCATGGACAGCTTCCATGGCACCACTGCTCCCATTCAGCCACAAGAGCTTTAGTGAGGTCCAACTCTGATGTTGGCTACTGTCCACATGCTTTTGGCCAAAATCATACCATTTATATAGCAGATACCAAGACGCCTAGATATAACTGGGAGACTTATGATTATGCTTCCCTTCATTGTGCCTTGTTGTGTTGCCTGCTCTTGCCTGCCCTGTATATGCCACCATCCTTCCAGAAAATATATATGAGCTCACATTAAAAAATATATCCATATTTGATGCATTTCTTATGTCTTAATGTAAAAACTCCAATAGAATTTTTCATTTAAAAACAAATTCACTAGTTTATCCCATAATGGAAAACAAAGGAAAAACTAATGAAAAGAAATCATTTCTCCATCTCATTTTTTATGTAGGAAAAAAATAGCTCTCTTTTCCCCATCTCTCATTCTGATTGGCTGAAGAGCATCAGTATCCCTCTGGCAGTAGCAGGAAGGAGGAGGCTGATGATGACATCAGAGATGGCTCTCTGACTCGAATTTATCAGCAGTTCCATTCCCCAGCAGCCAGGTGGACAGTCCCAGTTCACTGAAGTTCATGTTGCTCTCGTTGAGCCGTCGTACGCGATAGGTCTCATAGTGGATATTGTGTGTCACGTCTTTCAGGTCCTGGAGGTGAGACCTTTGCAGGAAACACAAACAGAAAGATTCCCAACTGGAAATTCATTTTTCTACTCTCTATCAGATAAATCACATTCAGACCAATATGCAGTTTATAAAACTTCTTGTGGATGAGATGTCTAGGCCAACCCCATCTACAGATGAGACTGTTCCTACTTTAGTGGCTACCCTTGAAAATGGGGGAAAATGTGTGTGAGTGTGTCTAATAGCACCTGCATGACTTTTAGAGAGACTCTAGAAGGATGGCTATGACATGTAAGACAAATGTCAATAAAATGGTTACACTTCAGTATTAAATATTTCTTGAAAATCAACATTGTTTTTGAGGACCTGAATGGGTATGATGGATCCGTTTCAGGGACAGACGTGTTGTCCACTTCTCCACTAACTAGCTTTTTATGCTACAAGGGTTCTAGTAAGAGCTGTAGTTAATTTTGCCGCCACACAGTAGCCTGAGCATCAGCTGCTGTCGATCTCATGACCCTGATTTGGAACGTGGTGGTCCCTTAAAAAGGACTTTCACAGTCCTCACAAATGACTAACATCCCATCTCTTTTATGATGTGGACTCACCTGATGAGGAGATCTCTCAGGTTGGCAAATTCACAGTGCGCCACATTTTCAACTGTGGAAAGAGAAAAGTATTTATTTACATTTTATCTTTCAAAAACAAATCACACAGAAATACACTGATTATAATAATAATAAGAATAGTTTGACTAATCAGTTTTACAGATGCAGTGGAGACTTACATATCTGTATGTCTAACATGACCTTTGGTAGTACTTAAAATGGTAAATAAAATGTTATCATAGCCAGTAGAAATTCTGTTGATGTGCAGCCTGTAAAGGCCACAAAGACTATGTCCACATTAAACCAGTTCAATTTAAACACATCGGTTTCTCTCTGTTTCAGACTACAATGAGTTTTTTTTTCCCCCCAAAATGGAGCTATCACAAACTGATGACGTGAGCCAGCCCAGTGAGAGTCGGGGCTGTGGGCCAGTAAAGCAATACAGCCTTTAGTCGCCTCTAACTTTCTCTGTGATCGTTTATTTAAAATGTGAGTGTAGCTGAACACTCTCTCTCTCTCTCTCTATATATATATATAGAGAGAGAGAGAGAGATGGATAGATATGTTGAAACTGCTTTTTCAAATTTAGATTTAGAGGTTAATGTAGACGTGGTAACAGTAGGTATACCTCTGGCCAGGGGGTGTATATAAATGTAAATATCATCACATATTGTTGCTGTGGTTAGAGGCACTGCCACATAATTGGCACTGAAGCAAAAATGACATGATGGCAGGTAAACATGGCTGCTGCCTGCACAAGGGTGATTATCATCCCTGTGGCTGTGGAGGAACTGGATGTCTGACTCCAGGAAGAACCGAGGGTGTCCTCTTGAGAAAAATGGTAGTTTAAGAATGAGTCCAATACCTACAGATATGTCAGAAAATGAACCCTTTTGTTTAAAAGAAGTAGTTTCATGCTGTATTGGAGCAGCTGCTATAGTCACTGAAGCCTTTGCTGATGCTTTGCCAAAAATGAGTTCACAATCTATACACAGCTGCAATTGTAAGGAGTGAATGATAATACCAAATGAGGTTGAGGTTACACTAATGTTAAAATGATGCCTCACCTTCAATGATTCCCCACTTTGTTTTACGGCCCAGCACCTTGTTTCCATTCACCTGGTGCTCCTTGTCCGTTCCCACCACAGCAAAGGGAATGCTTTCCTGGAAACACAACATGAGCACAGTATGTCTAAGTTTGAAGGAGGACTCATTCACTATAATGCAAGATCTACAGTAAATGACTGCAGACGCTTATCTCTTCACAGTAAAAATGATGCGCTTATATATGGGCTGCATATTATAATACAACAAACCGTCACATCATATGAGATCATGTTCTGACTACAACAGTGTTGTTCATTTGAAGTATTAACTCTTTCATTTCAGTTTTTCTTTGATTATTTTTTACTTTTGGCAATAACTTTGTATTGAAACTTGATTTTGACACAGGGTCGCTCTACAAGACAGGGCCACAAGATAACAATGAATTGTAATGGACAGTAGGAACCTAAGCAAACCAAATACAATACACATTAAGAAAATGTCTACTGTGCTTTTTACTGACATAAAAACCTGGGTGTGATTACACTCTGTGTCAGCTGTCACTTAAGATGTGCATTTCTTGATTAAGTTTCAAACAACCTATATCTAGTATAATGAAGAGTAATAGTGGTGGTTACCCGGATCCTGTCGTTGAGGATCTGTTCCTCTGAATCCTCATCATACTCTTTCTGGGGGTAAACATGAATCCCATTGGCTGCCAAGTCTTGCCTTATCTGTCAAAGGGTCAAAGGTTAAACGCAAGTCAATAGGGTCAGGTTAATTTAGAATAGAATAGAATAGAAATACTTTATTTATCCCAAACTAGGAAATTTCTTTGCAGTAGCAGCTACACAGCTACACCTGAGACAATAAAATGAAATAAACAAACGTGGAAAATAAAATAAAAAAGCACCTACTATTAAGTAGTAGTTATAAATAACAGTATAAAATTAAAATTTAACCTTAACAATAGTAAATACAAAATAAGTTTAAGTAAGAAATATCTTTTTACATATATACAACAAAATGTGCAGTTGTGCAGTATTAAAGTGTTAAAGTGTATCAATAGAATCATTAAATTAATTAAACAGATGTACAATAAGCAGTATGTGAAACAGATGTGTAAAAATATATCTAAAGTGCATATAGCCAGTAATGACCAATGATTTCAGCTTTTGTTATATTTTGCTCCAATTTGTTTACACTGAAGGCTATTGGTTAAGGCAGAAAGTATGAGGGCTGAACACACACGGTGTGAGGTGGTGTAGTGAAGATTTACTCAAAAAAGAAACCAGATTTTGTTCATGTTGCACAATCAGAACATCATCTAGAGGAAAAGAAAAGGGTCTACAGAAAAACACACTTTAGTTGTGGGTGTGTATGTGTGTCCCATCACCCTTTCTTTGAACTCCTGTCTTTCCTCAATGGTGAGCGTGTCTGCTTTGGCGATGACAGGTACAATGCTCACTATCTTCCCCAACCTCTTCATAAACTCAACATCAATGGGACGTAACCTGGAAACATAAAGACCTCTGCTCAGTTTGGACAACACTGGAGGTGTCAGAAATGAGAAATGTAACACTGTGAGAAGCTGCGGATAGAGAGACAGGCTGCATGGGATTTGTCAACAATAATAATAAAATAAATATAAAATACCTCTTTTAACCTTTTGAAGCGCTGATAAAAGGACTTCAGTCAACCTTAGCTCGGACTGGAACCAGGCCTGACCTTTAGAGTTTGCATTTTCATATATGTGGACCATAAAAGCTTCCACTGACACTAAACTGATACTAAACATCATTAAAATTCCATCCTCAAAGCATGTCATTTTGTCTTTGACCATTAGATTTTGTTGTTGTCAATAAGATCCTATCTTTGAGCATCCACTTCATACCAAAAGAAAGACAGAAACATTTTAATAGATAGTCCAGTGAAATGTTTGAAGTGCCTATAATTTAACACGTTCTGTGAATGTAATATGTGACTGAGACTATAAAATGCAGCATAACTTTTTTGATAGAAAGATAAATAATTCGGTGATGAGTAGCCGTGTGTTGGTGCAGGTATGTGATGCATGCTGGACCTAGTAGTGAATGAGTACTGACCTGTGCCCAGTGGCAGGGAGGAAGTAGATGCAGCAGTGGACCCTGCTGTCGGGTATTCTCCTCTTGCGGTTAACATGCAGCTCCTCTCTCAGGTATTTCTCATACTGCTCATTGACATACTCCACTATGGGCTCCCAGCTGGAGAGAGGAGAAGCAGAGTCTGTGAGCGACTGGAATATTCTGGTAATTTCTTCAAAGGATAATGTTGCCATTATTCTATATTTTTCTCATTGTCAACAACTCTGTCTGTGGCCCCAAGCCAATTAGTTTCTACTAAAAACATAATTCTTTAGAAAGGGCTCAAAAATATATAGTTCAATTTTAACAAAGGCTCCATAATTTCCTAAAACCGGTCGAAACTGTAGTGTGCTGGGGACTATTTCCAGCAGCATATCAATACACACTGGTGCTCTAGTGAGTATTTGGAGCAGCAGGATGATGTGTGTGGGATTGAGTCAAAAAAAACTACAGTGTGTTTGTGGTGATGAAGAAACATGTCGCCAAGAGCTACAGTGAGGCTCACTGATGTGTTTTTAATGGTATTCAAGATCGTAACAATTTTATTTGTTTCTAGTGATACCATATATGTCAGGCTGAATTATGGGCAAATGTGTGTAAATGATGCACAAGGCATCTAAAATTTCTATTTGATGTACATTTCATACATTGATCATCATATAGTGTAGTCAGAAAGTACTAGGACAACATTTTACATACAGATTTTTTGGATTAAAAATGAAATGCTGACGCTGAGATATTTACATCCGTACTAGGTGAAAAGAATGAAACTGAAATTGTATACACTGTCCCATTAGTGTGCAGGACATACATACATAACATATGGACAAGACAACCAAAGACATGTCTGTGGCCAACCGCTCAAACCGGCTGATCATGTGTTCACTTCTGCAGGCAAAAAGCCTCCAAAACAAACAGAAAGTGAAGCTGTGTGTCAGACAAGATTTCACTTGTATATGACACCAAATGTAAAATAGGATGACTTTGTTGGTGTTTCTGGAGTACAGGTCTAACAGAACACATCTCAATCTCCTAATTGTCTCTGACTACACTGACTAAATAATCTTACTTAAAAAAATCAAATCTGAAGAGGTTTTTAAAATCTGGTTTTTGAATAGTCCATTTTGAATTTATGATGAGCATTATGGGTATCTGAAACTGTAATTGAAGCAATTGTTTTTGCTGGCAGGTATGGGACAGGGTCATGTGGGTGCTCTTGTGCAAACATACTGTAAAACTAATCAATATTACATACATATGCCCTCTGAGAAGCAAAAGTTATTTTTGCACATAAAAAAACGGACAGTCCCTGTTGCATCTGCATGTGATTACTCTGTGCAGTATACCTACAAAGGTCATTAATGTTTAACTTAGGGAAATACTATCGTAGACACTTCTGGAAAGTTCAGTCTCCTCCTGCCTCCATTCACCTGCCACTCACCAGTTCTCATTGTTGATCTGGTCTCCAAATCCTGGAGTGTCGATCACTGTCAGCTTCATCTTCACCCCCTTCTCTTCAATCACTAGACAGAGTGGGGGGGGGGGGGGGGGGGGGTTACATGTGCAGTAGTTACAAAGATCTCTGCCATAGCCGAGTGCTCTACGGTTACCAGACAATCCAGCAAATCCCCATGCTATGCTGATTTGTTAAATCCGCAGTCAATCTGCAACTGTAGTACAGAATGAAATCACAAACTGGAACTTAGCATCTGAATGTGTTTTATGTCCTGATTTTTTAGTCTGGAGTAACGGTGAGGGTTATACTTGGCCATGGGAATATTAAATCCTTGTAAGCATAGTGAGACAATTGTGTGTATGTATATGTGTGATAGTGAAATCAAAGTGATGCCTTCACGGAGTCAGTGTAATGCATATGTGCACATGTCTGGTAACGTGTGAATGTTTGAGGAAAGCCCAGCAGCAGAGTAAAGACTATCATTTGAGTCTATTGCCATTGTTAAATAAGCACATGGGAATCTCCTCTGAGCGGAAGCATGAGAGCAAACATCTGGAACCTAATCATTAGGAAAGACACACTTTGTGGCTGCCTAGACCAGTCAGCCAGTTAACAGACCAGTACAGCAAGTGGTTTCACTGACTCACACACCTTCAGGCAGAGAGGAGGAACTAGCCAGAAAAAACACTGATTGCTGAATTGCTGGTTAGCTTGATTTGAATGCAGTATGTGCTGTGTATAATAACTGAGTTAAACATGGCAGTACATAAAGTGGAAGTGAATTGGGCTTTAATCCATGATATAACTTAAACTAACTCATTGACTGAGTTTATGTACAGTTGATTAGTGTGCAATAGTGAGCAGTCAGTTATAAACACAGTGGGACTGAATGGGCCTCCATAGTGCACTATATAACTCATTAACTGTTTGTATCAATATAATGTTCTATATCTATATTGATCAATGTGCAGTTGTGAGCATTTTAAAACCACATGAAACCACTGGCAGGAATATGTAGCACGCCACCCCAGTGCATGTGCGTGTCTTTGTCCGCATGCACAAGACAGACACAAAGGGGACCCACTCATAAACTGCTCCTTAGGGCTTATAGAGGTTAAAAAAACTCCACACGGAACCTTTCACTGATGGACCAACAGACCTAGAGCCCCATGGCTACTGTGGCTTTATAGTCAAAATTAAATTAAATATGCTGTTTAAAAATGCAACTTAAAATATTAAAACATAAAGGTAAATTCAATAAATATCTGTTAAATTTTATGTACAATTCAATTGATTAAAAACCAACCAATCAATCAACCAGTCAAACTTGAGAAATGTTACAGGTCCAACCTTATAAGATTGCCATCATGACTTTTATGTAAGTGACCAAGGTGCTTATTCAGACAGAGACCGACATGTTAAATTGTGTAAAACGTAAAAACGGGGCATGTCTGAAAGGGGCTATAGAAAGGGGAGGGGTTGTTAATAGGAAGCAGTTGTGGGTAGAAGTAATCAGGAGGTGCTGTAATATGCCATTTCAGTAGAGTACCACCAGTGAAGAACGAGTGCATATTTGTTTTCTTTTCATTCAACAAAATGGCGGCCAACAGCAAACAACAAATGCTTTTGAAAGATTAAACAATTGCTGCAAATGTTCAGTCTCTCCTCAAAGACATTCATGGGGTTGCTCTGGTTGTGCAAAGACAAGGTGATGCAATTAGAAAAAAAAGAGAGCTTGAGAGAAAAGTTCAAACCCTGCCTATTTCGACACCCTCACACAACTTCACTGTTTGAAGTGGGCATGAATGTGAAGGCTAAGCCCCTTACACACATAGTAAATTAGTGGGATAACTTTCAGGCACCACTAGTGAGTTTCACCATTCACATGCAACTACATTCAGGAACATTTATCTCTTGCTCCTTTTCACACATCCCATTGCAATGCCGGAATAGATGGGGCAAGGGAAAGAGAAATAGATTTACTAATCATTACAAAAATATGAAATCATTACATGTAAATCTAATAGATTTACATGTAATGATTTCATATTTTTATGTGTTTAGGGAGTGTAAGTTCACTATGTATATAAGTATATCATGTAATAACAAGTGAGCGAGCAGAGACACAAAATCAACAAAAGAATCCACAGTTCCACATCCAGGTGTGTGTGGACACTTGAGGAAAGCTGACAGATGGCACTAGGCCTTGGGCACATACCATGCCAACCTCCTGCCCTCCCTCTGGTTCTCTGGCAGAGGAGCGAAGCACAACCTGGGTCCCACAAACTAACACTGGCTTGCTTGAGGCTGCTTAGGGGCTGTGGGATAGAGGCAGGCGGGTGAGAGTCAAACCGGGACCCACAAGGCATGCTGGAGGCTTTACTGCAGGGGTGTCAAACTCAAATACACAGTGGGCCAACATTTAAAACCTGGGCAAAGTCGCGGGCCAACACTGATATTAATTGAAAAATTCTTCCTCTAACAGTGAATCTTTTCATATGGACCCAAACAAGTTGTGCTTAAACACTGAATAAGGAACAAGCAAAGTTTAATATATATAAAACTTAATATTGCACACATGCAAAATCGAATTTCAAATAAAAAAAATACTTCAATGGCATTAATTTCTTAAATAAAATTTAAATAAAAATCGCATGACTCTTTTTTTGTTTGCAGTCTTCTGGTTCAAATTTCAACAATAACCTTTTTAAACAGGCTAATAATAAATTTTAAATATAACAATAACAATAACAATAATAATACAATTAACTAGTAATAATATCCTTCAATGAACGTGAAACCATTCAAACCCATGTCTTGGAGTAGCAAGAAAAAGTGCATAAAGGAAACTATATACATATTATAGCTCAGTTTGCTACACACTGATCTACTCGTCCCAGCCAGATACCTGGCATCTCTTCTTGGACGCTAGTAAGTCAGTGTCTGGGCTCAGGCTCTGAGTTGAGGAAATCCTCAGGATCGAACGAAGGTGCTCATCAGTCAGGCGTTTCCTGTGAGATGTTTTGGTCATCTTCATCGAGGAGAACAGTTGCTCACATAGATAAGTGCTGCCGAACATGGAGAGCATCTGAGCAGCTTGGGCGCGGAGCTGAGGCATTGTGGCAGGGATGAAATGTGGAAACTGTGAAGCGCCCACAGCATCGTACTTTGACTTCAGCGTGTCACTACACTGAAGTTCGATCAGCTCCATTTGGAGGTTGGTTGGTGCGTTTTCCACTTCAACAGCAAATGGATTGCTGAGCAGTTCAAACCTCGACTTCTGGATTTCAAAGTCGGCAAATCGCCGGGTGAACTCAGCGCCGAGTATGCTGAGTTTTTCAGCAAACTCTGTGCGTGGGAACACGACAGTAGAGAGCTGCGTTTTCATGTTTTGGCAGCAGGGAAAGTGGGCCAGATTTTCTTGCAGCATCTGATTTTCCCACAAGCGCAGCTTCATTTTAAAAGCCCTCACTGCAGCATGCATGTCTGTGATGATGCACCCCTGCCCCTGAAGCTGCAGGTTCAGCGCATCGAGACTGCTCGTGATGTCACACAGAAAGGCCAGCTCACACAGAAACTTTTCCTCCCTGAGCTCTGTGTCTTTCCCTTTGCTTTCCAGAAACTGGCATATTTCCCCACGCAGCTGGAAACATCTGTTCAGGACTTTTCCTCGGCTTAACCATCTCACCTCTGTGTGATACGGCACGTCTGCGTATTCCGAACCACACTCCTCCAGAAAAGCCTTGAACTGGCGGTGATTCAGACCTTTCGCTCTTATAAAGTTAACTACTTTTGTTACTGTGGTCATAACATGTTCCATCTTTAGGGCTTTGCCGCATAGTGCTTCTTGGTGTATGATGCAGTGATAAACAGTCAGCTCACCTGCACAGTTCTCCTCCCGCATCTTCTCCCGAACCCTGCCCACCAGTCCAGTTTTTAGACCGCACATCGCTGGCGCACCATCTGTCGTTAATGCCACGAGTTTATCCAGCGGCAGCTTCATGTCAGTGACACATTTGTAAACCTCTTCAAAGATTTCCTGACCTGTGGTTGTGCCATGCATCGATTTTAATCCCAAAAGTTCCTCCGTCACACACAGATTTGAGTCCACTCCACGAATGAAGACTGACAGCTGGGCAGTATCAGACGCGTCACAGCTCTCATCTACAGCCAGGGAGAATGCCACAAAGTCTTTTGCCTTTTCCGTCAGTTGGTCATATAGATTGGTGGCAAGCTCACATGTGCGATCAGCTACTGTGTTTCTGCTCAGGCTCACATTTAAAAATGTTTGCTTTTTCTCTGGGCACACAAGGTCACAAACTTTCAGCATACACTTTTTCACAAACTCTCCCTCATTGAAGGGCCGGGAGGATTTAGCGATCTCCGCTGCCACAACAAAACTGGCCTTTACAGCAGCCTCACTTTGTGATGTCGCTTTTTTAAACATAGTCTGTTGTGAAAACAAATTTCTTTTCATCTCCTCTACTTTCTGGCGTTTTTTGAGTCATGTCCAGGTCATTGTACTTGTCTTGGTGTTTCGTTTCGTAGTGTCGTCTAATGTTGTACTCCTTCGTTACAGCCACATTGGCTCCACATACAAGACAAACAGGTCTGTCTTTTATATAAGTAAACATATATTCTGCTTCCCACCTGTCCAGAAAGCTCCTGTTTTCTGCCTTTCTTTTTGACATTTTTAGGAAGGGTCAGGGTGCCGGTAGCAGCTGGAGGTCCCTATGACAACTGTCAACAGAGGAGAGTCCTGTTGTGATTGATGCGCCAAAACACCAGCAGAGCATTCTGGGATTTGTAGTTTTTTGCGATATGTGCGCCATATAATACCAATACTGGCGGGCCAGCTATAGTAATCATTTGGTATTGTTTCGCGGGCCAAATATAATTACACTGCGGGCCAAAATTGGCCCGCGGGCCAGAGTTTGACACCTTTGCTTTACTGGGTCTGGATAGGCAGTCATAGCGGATGAGAGGCGAGTCATGGCCTGTAAACAGCCAGAAACTGTTTGGTGATCTCACACTGTGGAAGATATTTTTTCATAATGGAATTAGGACAGTATAATCTTGTGTGTTATTATTGGTATATTATATGGAATTTACCGAAACAATAGTTAGGTACAATATTCTTTTGTTATGAATAGTAATCACTCCCTTTAAGTCTGGTATGTGTCCCTGAAAGTGACTTAAGTCACACACATCCACACACACACACACCTTTTACTAGGTTTTTTAATGTGCTTTACAGTTGCTGGAGGGTCTGCTTTTCACTTCCCAAACTTGACTGCATTTATAGGCAGTGGGGCCTCAGATGACATGGCCTCAGACAGCACACTGAGTTTTGTGAAATGTTGAGGAATTAGTAACTGAAAATGTCGAACTCAAGATTTGAAGCTTCTGGGAACTTTCCACCTTAAGACTTTTTACAGAGACAAGAGCTGGTAGCCAGAGGTGGTGAGACTATAAACGCCTCTCAGTTTGTCCCTGAAGCGTTGCTGGCACATGTCAAAACTTCTGTAAAGGTCTGAGTGAGAGGGGTGACTGGGATGGCTGATTACAGAGAACAGTCTTAACTCACAAATTAACAAGAACAACTGTAGAAAATATAGCCGAGTGACCGTATACTGTTTAATCTGTAGTCCCAAGTGAAACAGAGCTGACATTTAGCTCTTTATTACAGATCAAACGGAAACACAGATGTGATCGAGTTTCATTCTGACAGTCTTGTCATGTGGAGGCGAGCCTCACTTCCTTATTTCCTCATCATACCACCTTGATTTCACGAACATGCTCCCTGAACAGAATTCAGAGGCCTAAAGTTGATCAGTCCATTCAGCACAACATGCTTCCTAATGATTTTGAAGAGCTCTTCCACCGTGTGTCTATCTTGATGGCAAATCCCGCCCTACTGTGATTGACTACTACTCATTACTTCAATGCAACCTTGGGATTGGATGCTAACATGCTGTGACCGCAAGTGTAGTTATTACCAATATGGAGTGTTACATACTGCAGTTTTGTTATAATCTTTTAATTAATGTTGTTTTAAATGACCAACTGTAGCTGAATATATAATTTAGTTAAGTTACATTTTAATGGTTTAAGTTTAATTTTTAGTTTAGTCTAGTTTTATTTAAACTCCAGATTTACAGTGTTCGGAGGCCGGTGCAATGTTCATTTTTTGGATTAGTCATGTCTCCCATGCATCGTACTGTTGCTCTTCACCTGGTCATCTCCTCTATGATGGTGTGGCCTAGTATGTGCCCCTATGATAGAGATCCAAGGTGCTCACTCGCCTGCGACTTATTGCCTGAATTTCGTAGTTGGTCTTCATTAGGAAATAGGAAAGATCTGATTAGCTGATTTACCTCAGTGACAATAATACTTGCAAAGCATTGGAATGCAACACCCTGCAACACATAGTGAGGACAGCTGAGAAGATCGTTGGGGTCTCTCTCCTCTCCATCCATCTCTCAGAGGTGCAGTGCATGCAGAAACTCTTCCATCGTGAAGGACTGCTCCCACCCCTGACACAGACTGTTTGCCCCTCTGCCATCAGGCAGAAGCTTTCAGAACAGCATCAGAACCACCCCGCAGGGTTCTGCAACAGCTCCTTCCCCCCAGCTGTCAAACTGTTAAACACCCTGCTGCCATCCACCACATAAGCACCTCACCCCCCACATCCCACACCTACTCCACAAACTGTCTCCTTCCCTCCCTACATCACACGCTGGATCCCCCCCGTCTCACACACACACACACACACACACACACACACACACACACACACACACACAGGAACATCCCCACATTACGTGGTATGTTGTATTTATGTTGTTTTTTTTGTTAGCACCTTGGTCCATGAGAAATGACATTTCATTGGATGAATGACAAATAAACAAACTTGAACACTAAATTCATTCAGTCTGTCTGGATATGTAACAAGCTCAATACAATAGCCTTCATCATCCTATAACAGTATCAGTTTGTGTGTATATATATGGGGCATGTTTACCAAATTACAAAATCCTTTTAAGTAGGCTATAATAAAGTTGTAAGAAGAAGATCACCCTGTCACTCTTGCTAATCCTTTGGAAAAAGAACATGGAGGATGTGATGTGAAGAAACCTTCAGTTGGCTTCTGTATCATGACCATATTTAGGCTTTCTCCTGCGATGCTGTGCGCTTCAACAGCGTACTCTTAAGGTTACATTTAAACCAGGACTTTTCTTGAGCAGTTTTTTTTTTCATTTTGTCTCTGTTTCAGAGTGTGCAGAGTGTAAATGTGACAAGAATTTATACACTAGAAGACACGTGAGGGTGCAGGAGAAGGTGTTTATGGAGGATGTCATGGTCTGCAGCTTCACATTCTTGGAGTGACAGATGAAAAATAGCATTCCTCTTATAAAGAGAGAAAGACTGTGTGTGTGTGTGTGTGTGTGGGCCTGAGGTTTTGAGGTGTGTCACACACATGCACGCACTCTTTGGTTAACTACCTGTTTGTACTGGTGAGCATTTCACCCAAAGTACTTTCTTTCATATGTGATTTTCACCACCTTTGTAACTCAATTTTCTCCACAGAATGGCTGAAATGAAAGGCTACCTTCTTTGTCGAAGGGCTTAATATTCTGAGGACGAGAAAATCTAACGTGAGAACACATAAAAATTGGTGGTGCTTTGAGCTAATGCTCACAATGACAGTGCTAACATGCTGATGTTTAGCAGGTAATGTTGACTGTACTACTCTACTTAGTTTAGCGTGATGGTATGCTAACATTTGCTAATCCTGAATTATGCTGTTAAGAATACACAAATGCAGTATGTTTATTTTGCTGCCATTAATGTGATGCCATCAATGCACATAAACACTAATGTGCATTTGCATCCCCCAGGACTCTACGAGCATCTACCACATGTAGCGCATATCATCTTACAGTATATATCATTCCACTCAGTGAACCTAGTCTGACATTTTGTAAAACACATCACTTTCTGTGTGAAAGTATCCTATCCAGAACTCTGTAGATCAGAATAGGAAACTCTGTTGTTCCATCCTGTCGCACCACCAGGCCACAGAGCAGCTTCCCCCTGTCCTGTGTTGTAAAATGACAACACAGGGCTTGTACCATGTACCTGTATGAGTCAACTACAACCCTGTTAAAAAATAATACTTAACCATAAAAAAGTAATTAGTCTTGAGGTAAGAAAAAAATGATCTCAAGAAATATTTAAGAGTCGCCAGGCTGAAAATGTCAAGCCTGTTTCACCTCTGACTACAGCCAGCAACACATGAATATAGTTGGGTTTGGTCAGAAGTGTAAACACATCCAACAGTGATGTCATGGTGTCCAGAGGACACCTGTTGACTGAATCCCTGCTGCAAGGTGAGAACGTAAACCACTGGAGGATGGCAATAACATGATTTTCAGGGGGTGTTAAGTTATGTCTTTAAGGATGAAAAATAATCACGTTTTATACAACAGGTCACTTATGTTAAAAGTGGTGTTTCAACATATTTACAAAAACCATATTGTGTCGCTACTTTCTACAGGAGAAATTGTCCCCATCAAAGCAATACAGCACAAGACAATTTGGGTGAACTGGCCCTTTACAGGACACAATATCCTAGAGATAGATGAGACATGCACACTGTCAAATAAACCTATTCTGGATTCATCATCTCATCTACAAGTCCCAGGTCCTCCACTGACACAGCCCTTTATCCCCTTCCCCCATAGGAAGTACACTTACATTAACGTACAGTCTCCACATCTGTCTCAATGAGTTACATTAAGTCACAATATGTCACATTACTTTTCTTTACTTCTACTTCTTATTTTCTCTATGTTAACTGTTACTCACCAAAATACTAAAGCACATTCCGTTTGTAATAACTTATAAAACAATAAATCTGATTCTAATTCCCATCTGAGAACAGATATGTAACACCTGTCAAAACAAGAAAATATTTTTTTGGAAGCAGTCACAGTCCAAACTGGGATTCCTGGTCATATGAGAAGAAGTGGAAAGAAAAGTGATATGAAAGCAGGATGTGAGTGCTGTCTCATATTATACCATCAGTCATAACCTCTTCACACTGGCCTATACAAAACAGAGAGTACAGAACGCCCTGCACCCCCCCCCCCCCCCCCAATAAAAGCCATGAAGGATCAAACCCTGATACTGATAGACAAGGAGGACACTTCATGGAGCATCAGGAATCATAAAACATTCCCTGTGTGTGTGTGTGTGTGTGTGTGTGTGGACTCACCATGGCTGACTGTATGTAGTTTGACTGTTTTGGAGATCTTCTCTTCATAGTTGGGCGTGCAGGACTTCCGGCTGACTTTGGACTTGAACAGAGTGTTGACCAGCGTGGACTTCCCCAAACCACTCTGACCTGCGGACATACAAAGCCCATGCTTTTAACCATTCTCTAAGTGTTTGTAATATCTATTTCTGTCATGTCCTTTATCTGGAGAAGACAATAAAAGGTCATGTGAAGCTCTTAGCTTCGGCACAAGCTACCTGCTCCATCAAACTATAGTGTTGATATTAGATCAGAAGCAGAGAGACACCACAACTCCCCTAAACCCCTGGAATTTGTTAAACACACATGGGAATTTCCCTATGAAAAACTAATACAAAGAATTTAATTTCATGGTTGGCAGTAAGACTCAGTGTGTAGTCTCTGTTGTTCTTAAATCCCCTATGTAGAGACTCTTTAATGTGACCTTCAAAGAAGTTTTAGTGGTGGAAATGTGGTAACGTGAATGGAAAGTAGCATACAGATACTTTTTGTCTTTTTGTCTGTTGCTGAGTCCATATATTTTAAATTAAACAGGAATTGGTTCAGAGAGGCAACCAAATAAAGCTCCTGTCCCACATGGGTATGTTTATTATTTTAATTTTTTTTATTTCTGTAATAATACCAAAACAATATATTTTCTTTGTTGTCAGTTGTTCAATGTTAAAGCTATTCTAATCAATACTTCAATACAAAAATGGAAATGTGTAATGTGAAATTGGTCATGGGGGAAAATGATTCAATGGAGTATTATCAACAACTCTGCAGTTCTCCACAGCTCAACCTCGTTACCAACAGCAGGCCCACTGTACACTACCTCCCCAGGATGCAACAGTTAGTGACTAACTAGTGAATTGGATCTTGAGCATTTAGCTGCTAAGGAGCCAGATATTTTTCTCAGCATTTTGCTAATGTTGCTCTATAGCAAGAGCCAGAACGGCAAACATGAACTGTGCTGCACAATCATACAAACAAACTTTCCTACGTGAGTTGACTGACTAAAATGGCAAATTGTTTGTTCAAAGTTGAGCAAGCATATGTTTCATGCTGTTTCTTTCATGCTCACATATTCTCAATTAATCTCAGTTATCTATCTAAAGCATAGACTGTTTAAAACAAGTGGATGTAGCCACTGTAACGTCACCCATGGGTTTGTGGACTACCATTTGTAAGATTTTGAAGTTTGGCATTTTGGCTGATGCCATCTTGGTTTTTCAGGGCCAGTTGAGTCGCCACCTGCTGACCATTAGATATAATGCAGATTTAAGGCATGACTTTAATATGCATAATTTTAAGCCTTAATACAATTTAAATGGGTGAGTTATATAAAATTTCACCCCCCGCACGGATGTCTTTGAACAGGGAAATCAGCTATAGAGACCACACTGCACTTGTCTTTGATAAAACATAACCAATGTGGATTACATTCAGATCTGTCCAGAATAACTTTCAGTGTGTGTCGATTACAGGTGAAGATTTTTGCATTAATCATGTACATGGCAACAAGTCAGGTACTGTCCCATATCCCAGCGCCCTCACGGACTTGGTGTGATGACGACACACACCCCAGACAAGTCACAATATGTACAATCCAAGATGAAGGTCTAGATACCTTTGCGTTTAAGCAAGAGTGTGTGTATGCACACATAAGTTGACACTAATAATAATAATAATACATCACAATGACACACCTATTAAAACTCACTGACCTTATTTGTAATAAAGTTATTGGAAACAATTAACATACTTGAATCATTATCATCATCATCATCATCATAAATCATTACGAAGGGAAACTTCCTGTTTTCAATCAAACAGCAGGGGAAGTGTATATCATCTCTTTGTGTGTGTAGCAGGAAAGAGCAGCAACTCTCAAAACCACTTCCTCCTCACAGAATCATACTTCCTCTTCTAATACGAAAAGCAAAATATATTGTCAATGAGGAAGAGACCCAGCAACCCCTATACCATCACACACACACACACACACACACACACACACACACAGACACATATATTCCAACAGTGGACTATCTTTCTATATTGGCCAAGTGTGGACCACTGTTTCTAGTGATTTTGAAAAAAAAAAAAAAAAAAAAAAAAAATTCAATAGATCATAAATGCAAAAAAAGACTTCTTATCCATAAAATTGTCTCCATTGCCTGCAATGGGATTGTCTGTGGTGAACACAGACTGCATACAGACATAATAGGTAAGACTTTGCCTTTCAAAAAAGGATAATCTAACTATATTGTTTTTAACATAATATTTAAACATCTCTCTCTAATGTTTTACCTGGAAATCATCAGTTATTTGGCTAACCCAAGTATTTCATTTCAATTCATTTCATAATAAGATGTCACTGTGTTTGCACATTAAACTCTTCTATTCAAAAAGCAATGCCCTGCTGGTGCCACTTTACTAAATATATAAAAACACTACAACAGTTTCTCAGTAGTGAGTGCTGCTAGATTCAAGCTTCACATATTTAAAACATCCGCAGTTGTCCAGGTAATGAAAATTATGTCACAACAGAAGAAATTCAGTTAAACAAAACTTTGCTGTGTATTTGATAAACCTAATTGAATGATAGAAAAAACAGATTAATTAGGCTTTTTTTACATTTATTTTGCTTGTTTGCTTTTTTGGGGTTTTTAATGGAAAAGGTCACTGACTAGGGAGCAAAAAATAAAATAAAATTGACAAGCAGTCTGCAGACATTCTCAGTCAAGTGTGTGTGCACTTTTCATCAGTTTCCTCAGGAAAAAAAAAAAGAAAATGTGGTCATTGGTTTGTCAACATTTGCATGAGTTCAATCCACCAACTTTTTTCTTAGGTCCTTTACATCTTTCCTTTAAAGACAAAATGAGTAAAATTACATTTTATTGTTATAAGTAGTGGTTAGACCCTTTCATCCTTAACTTAAATTTAAGTAGTAATACTACATTTACATACACTTCTACAACTAAAAGTAAAGTAAGTATTATGCAGAGGAATATGTGTAATTTTTCTCTTCCGTCTGCCTCAAGCACCACACAGACCAGATACTTAAGGTACAGCCATCTTTCATCTCAAAGTTGGCCAGCAGAATTTCACCCTTACCAATAAACCAGAGTGAATGGGTGTAGAGTGAATATACTGTATATACACCTGCTATATTGAGTTGTAGCGGGTTGTCACTTTTAGCTAATTAATGTTAATTCTCTGAGTTGGCCAACAGAAGAGAAAGTAAGAAACATCACTGTGTGTCATTCTGATGTGTGACAAAGATACAGTATAGAACTGACACTTAATCTACTACCCAAAATGATTGAGTAGCAATGTAGGCACCACTGTAGTATCACAATTGGGAGCTAAATTAGTTTTCTGTTTCGAAAACTAGCTAGGTTTACCTGTAAATGTTTTGGAAATAGAACCCTGTAGATCCTCAACCACAAGCAAAGCCTTATTTTATAGTTTTTTCTTTAGAGATAAGTTTGATTATACCTGGTACAACCATAGAATATTTTGTTTTATACTATTTGGACAACTAATAAAAGGTCTGGAGTTTAATTAATCATAATTTACTTTGCATTTCTTATTATTAATAAGAAACATTTCATTTAGATAGTTTCCCCAAATGGCATAGTCCTGCTGGTGACTATTTTCAACATCTTGCTGTAGAGTTTCACATTTGTGACTGGGTGTTTTCCCTACTCCAGGAAGCCACTGGTTCTTATTCAACTTGAAACTTGCCTGTGTTTGATAACCTATCGCACTCATCGCAGTTCTATTATCAATGCATGATAATCTGTGTGGATATTAATTTGAAACGCCATGCATTAGCATAATGATAATATAACTTTGATAACAAAGCAGACACAGAGGGTCACACTGTTGCAAGGAAGTTAATCTGTAACTGTATTATTATTATTATTATTATTATTATTATTATTATTATTAATAATAATAATAATAACAAGAAGAAGAAGAAGAAGAAGAAGAAGAAGAAAAAGTTCTCACTTTCTTGTTTGTGTTCATGACAGTTCATGTGACTCACCAACCACCATGATGTTAAATTCGAAGCCGGCCTTCATGGTCTTGCTCCTCATCTGGTCCAGTACTGCCTCAATACCCACGTAGCCAAACAGATCAGTGCCCTGGATAAAACTCATCTGAAAGTTTGGTACAGAATGGCACAGCTCCACCTTCATCTCCACCTCCGCCTCCAGCTTAGTCTCTTTCTTCATCTCTCCTTCCTCCATTCCCTTCTCCTTCCCCTTCTCCTCCATCTCTGTATGAACCTCTACACAGTTCTCCTCTTTTTCTGTCATGGAATTCTGCGTATCCATGCTGGCTGGTTGTCCTTGACTCTTGGCCTCATCTCCTTGCTCTTGTCCCATGATGCCTCTGTCCCTCTCCTGTCTCTCCTCCATTGTGGTGAGCGGGTCCGTATCCAGCTCTCCAGAAGTTTCTGTGGGTAAAGAAAGAGGTAAAAACCAGAGAGGAGTTCAGACATAGTTTCCACTGATTTGGCTTTCTGGAAGTTCATGTTTGTATTTTTGGATTGAAGCATTCCACAGGATTCTGCAACAGTATCAGTATCTTACATTTTACAATTGAAAAATAAACTCTTCAGTGATCTATGGTGGACAAACTATGTAATGAATAAACTGTTTCTATAGTACCCCAATTTGTTTAATCTGCGCATAAACAGAAATGTAAAGATTTGTGTTGTGGTTTGTCAGTAAATGGAGATCCTCCTCCAGGCTGTTATGTCATGGGCAACACAAAAAGATCAGAACTGTAAAAAACATATTTATATGGGATAAAACAATCATGCTCACCCACAAGTGACACAGACCCATAAATATTTACCCAAGGCCCACACAAGCATGTTTACACACATAGACACACACTTCAGAACTTACAGTAGCTGGCCTATATGTAACTTAAGTCTATCCCTTCTCTTATCTGTGTGAGTGTGTATGTGTAGTCTGGTCTGTGCTGTAAGAGGATTGGATGGCACAATCCCCCTGAGAACTTTAAACTGTGTGTGTGTGTGTGTGTGTGTGTGTGTGTGTGTGTGTATCTGTGTGTGTCTCTGTGCTTGTATGGACTTACAAATACACTCAAATACACTGACACAGTTGTCTGAAACCAGAATGACTGAAGCATGTTTGTGTTTATCTGCATGATTCAACAAGCTGTACCATTTTACTAGGCCTTACTGTTTCACAACATACACACACACACACACACACAGAGGCTATTGGTTAGTGTTAGTCCACGTAATTTAATCAGCTATAAATATCCAACCATACAACCATTGGAACAGAACTAATCCTCATCAATCAGGACAGAGAAGGGCAGTGAGAGACACAGACAGGTCTGAGTGTTTTAAGCATCTTTAAATTTTACACTGTGCTGAACTCTACTGAAGCAGGAAGTGTTTTACTCACACACAGAAATGAAGTAAGTTTAACAGATCTTAAAATGTTTTTTTACCAGGTGAGGAGGGTCTAACAAAAAGATGCAGTTGGGAAATGTAGGATTCAGTGTTTTTTGGGCTTGACTCATACTACGGGTTTAAAGACAGGATAGGTCAACCTCTAATATACTAAATCACTGCAGTGCCCCTGTACATGGATGTATATCACACACTTTGAGATGAACTTGGAGAAACACAAATACTGTAATAGAAATAGAAAGGGCTGTTCAGAGGAATACCTTGTCATCAGCTATAATTTACTGCAGTTTATTCTGTAAATATCTGACATGTAGAAGAAAATGTAACCAATGGACACACACACATAAATGAATTTGTGGTGACAAGAGATGCATGTGAAAAGCAAGGAGAAAGAGACTGTTGGAAATGCCGGGCAGCGTTTCCTCAGGGAGGGAAAAATACTAATGAAAGGGCAAGAAAGACACAAGAAAACTTTCTGGCTTTTCTTTCTCATCCAGGGGAGTTTTAAAACAGCTTAAAATACACACATTTAGCAGTAATGTACAGTAATACTAAGTACTGCTGGCTTTATTACAAACATGTAGAAGTCTGTAATGTTGTGGGTTATATAAAAGAGTATGCCGTATTTCCACTGCATAGAGGGGCTCGGCTCGACTCGGTTTTGGTACCAGGTACTTTTCTCAATTTTGTTTTCCACTGTAGTACCCCATCAGTGTAAGCAGGATTCTTAGCTGATCATCATAGCAACGGCATATGAAACTGCCGTGACATCTTCATTATCATCTTCAACGCGACACATACACACAGGAACAATGGAGTATATCGAAGGGATGGTGTTTTGATTCTCGGTATGTGGCTGTTTGACCACAGCATGGTTTTTCAGGCTGCAATTTTTTTAAATGTGGTCAAGTGAATAAAAGAATTGCAGTTGCTATTGATGGTAGCTTTGCTATTTAAAAATGGAGTGTTTGTGCAGGATGTCCAATTCTAGTGATTCTTCCTGAACAATCCGGTGCGTGTTTTCACTCCACCTTTTAGTATCAGTTCAGGTCGCTTGAAACCTTGACGGAGGTGATAACAAAAAAAGTACCAGATACCAGGTGCTAACCACCCGCTCACCCCAATGGAGGAGAGACAGGAGAGGGAGAGCGGCATCATGGGACAAGAGCAAGGAGATGAGGGTTTGCTCTTCTTTTAGAGAAAATTTACCATCCAGTCCAGTTTAATACTGCCGCTGTAGCCGTCTGGGAACATTCCGCATCGGCGGCAGCCATCTTGGTTATTTACAAAGATGCCTCAATGGCGCTCCTCCCTGTCAGTCGTATTAAATCCACCTCATACTAGATAAATGGTTTTGATTGGCTCGCCACATACCAGTTCTGGGAAAATCTGTCTGAATGGGAGAGGTGCCAGGCGTACCTGCCCGAGCAAATAAAAAATGAGCTTGCAGATTCGTCTGGCTCCCAGGCTAACGATCAACTACTTTTGCCACTGAAAAAACATAAAAGAACAATCCCCAGAGGACCGCGTCACGTGGAGCCGAGCCGTACCATGCAGTGGAAAAGAGGCTAACACACACCAATGTACCCATCTTTTGTATGTTGTTATGTTGTTCTCAAATTATTCAGATTTACACATCTTTCCCTCAGCCCCTCAACAATGCTTCAATATTGTGCTGACAGAGAATATAAGAATGTTTTAAAATATAATATTTATCTTTGAATTTATATAAAAGTACCCAAGTATGTAAAGTACTAAACCATTGTTAAGTCTTTATAGCGATATTATGTCATGTGGGGGAAGGAGGTTTCCAAAGCCGTTAACCATACGACAAGCACTTCTGAAGAAGTACACTGGTGCCTTAAGGCTTTTTCCCCATTTTCCTGAATGTGTCAACACTGATTGTGAATGACTGATCCACACAGAACTACACTAAATGCATCATGGTAGCAGAGGGGGGAAATGTTGTAACCTCACAATATAACATGTTTTAACCTGTAGTTCGCAGTGTTTCCCCAACATCATCCTGTAAACACCTACTATACAATGTCATGACAAAGATCAGATGATGACAAAGAATCAAGTCATCTTCCGAACCAAGCAGCAATAGCCTCGCCCCCCTGTGTTCTTTAGAGGTGTTAATGCTCTCATGAATAACACAATATTAAGCCGGGGTTGGTTAGATGGGGGAGGCCATCGTCATCACATGTTGAAACATTTGGGCTGTGAGAGTGATTGCCTTCTCTAAACAATTGACAAAATGTTGAATGGATGGATTTACCAAATGGTGTGAAGGCACAGTGGTATGTCATCTATCATCATGCCACACTGGGCATGATGGGATCACTTGATCCAGGGTCAGCATGTGATTGTGATTAATACTTAAACTATTGGTTCTTGGTTTTATCAGGGAAATATACAGGGTGAACAGGCTGTTGCTGGAGTGGTTTGGTCTTTTAATATCCTTTGGGCTCTGTGCAGGCACCTCACCGATATCACTGATGCTCGGTAGAATGGTACCAATGATGCACTGGGCTGTTTTAAACACTCATTGCCGAGCCTCCTGTCCTGTGCCGTGCACATCCCATACCAATTAGTGATTTCCAGTCATAATGCTTTCTATTGCTGCTCTGTAAAAGTTGACAAGAACTTGGTGCGGAAAGTTTGCTTTCTTAAGTTTCCTTAACAAATACAGCCGTTTCTGAGCTTTCTTAACCAGGTGGAGATGTGAGATGACCATGACAGGTTCTCTGTGATGTTGATTCCCAGGAACTAGTTATCAGTGGAGCATGTGACCGACGCTTAGTTTGAAGCAGACTGAGGCCTTTAGTCAGACTTTCTACCATGACCAGCCAAACCCAGCTCAATCAAGCCTTTTTAATCACAGACCAAGACAACTTAAGTGTCAACCCAAACTATGCCAACTGAATTTACTTTTGAAGTCATTTTAAGCTTGATCTGACCCTCAGCCTTAATTTACTACATGAATCACAGAGAACTTGTCTGAACAGCCAAGTACTGAGCTGGCAGAAGCTGGCACTGATTCATTTTGCAGTGAACCTGCTAAAGTATGAAGCATGGATCTACATGTCCACAAGCATTGCGTGGCATGGCTAACGCGTAATTTACATACAAATCTCTGACTGGACAGTTGTTTTCTGACATAGCTGCGGTACACACACAATGAAGTTGTTCATCTCCTTTCCAGGATTGTTTCCCGAGTACAGAGTCACTTTGTTTGCTGTCTTTTTTTAACACGGTACGAGCTGTTGAAATTGTTTTAATACAACTTTGTGCTTCCGTTTCTGTGGCAATCAAAACAAGCGCGTTTGGCTCTTGCCAGGTTCAACGCGCATTGCGTCAAAAGACAACTGCATAAGATTTTCTCAACTTTACCCTGTAGTGTTGCTGTGCGCCTTATAAATCTCTGTAGCTCAGTGGGCATTGCTGTCCCAGCAGCCCATTAGAGTGTCCCCTGCTTCATGATGCAGCTCCTCTGCATAACAGTACAGTATAATTTCTGAGCAGATGCTGATATAGTTCATAAATGTAGCAGGATTTGTCTTCTTACAACAGACTTCCTCTTGCACATGAGAAAGAAGAAACCAGTCACATAAACAGTGACGTCTCTCAGGGTGCAACACCTTTCACTCAAACAAAGATGGCAGCTCACTTTATCTCTTAAATGGACGTAGATTTCTTGAACCACCTGTTGGGTTTTTGTTTTGGTTTGACACTTGATTATTTTCTTCACATTTGATACATTTTTTTAGTTTTTTATGTTTTTCTATAACATATATGTTGTCCTATATGTATATGTTTTATGTTCTATGTGCTGCTGCTGTCTTGGCGAGGAGACCCGAGAGACATGAACTAGTGTGGTAGAAATGGGTGCTGAAAATGGGAAATTATAGTACAGTACATAAATGACTGATTTTGTACCTTAACAATAAATTGATCAATAAACTAGTCGATTGACAGAAAAGGAAACTGAATATTTAGGGGGTTTTGAAATGTTGGTCGGATGAAACAAGACATTTGATCACTTTGGGCTCTACAAAAATGTGATGTCAGTTCTACAGTTTTCTGGTGTTTCTGACCACATGATTGCTTGTTTAATCAAGACAAAAATCTACAAATTAATCAATACTGAAGCTAATTGTTAGTTGCAGTATTTATTAATAATATGAAATGTGTGCATTTGTGGAAAATACCCTAATAAAAAGCTTTAAAGGGTGTGGAAATAACAGCAGTTGTGCTTGATATGGAACATGTTAAAAAGAGTGCTCTATAGATGAGTGAGCAAAGCATGTAACTGAAAATGTGCTTGGTATTCAGACAGATATCAAATCATTCAATTTCTTTGTGTGTTTTAAAACACACAAAGAAAACAGACAACAAGTCAACAAACCAGAAGTTTTAGCCCTTTCAGAGTTTTGCAAGCCACAGTGCACTTCAGTTTCAAGCAACAGCGCTGACTTGAAGAATTGGTTTGATTCAACAGTTTGTAAGAAGCCGAGGCCTAACAACCCTTACCCACCCCCCACCCCCATCCTGACCGCCAAAGTGGACCAGTCCTGTCAGCTTTCATTGTTAGCCCATGAGACTGAGCATACCCCAATGATATCCACGGGGGATGAGGGAAATAAAGAAAATCCTACCTTCTCTCATTCACAAAAGCCAGTTGTGTGACGTGTTTGGCAGTGAAGGACTGAAACACTGGGATGGAAGAACTGTCTGCTTTCTTAATTCCTCTTTCAACAAAGTTTCGCCGAAGCAGAGATAGTCCTGCACTCTATGTGTCTCTTTCCCTCTCTGACTGCCTCTCTCCCTCTCTCTGGTTCTCCCTGATGTCAGGAGGGGTGTGTGGATTGGAGAAAGGGTGAGAGACAAAGAGAGAGAGAGAGAGAGAGAGAGACAGGGAGAGAGAGAGAGAGAGGGAAGGGGGTGTTGGAGGCTAAAAGCAGCTCATGGATCCATTCACATGCAAATGGCCCAAGGAGCTTCCACTAATCCCTGAGAGAGAAGGACTATGCCTCCCCTGTCCTCCCCCCACTTCTCCTCCTCCTCCTCCTCTTCCCCCGTCAGAATCATTTACCCAGCAGTGGCTGAGCTGTCGGTCACTGTGGGATGGAGGTGTGGGGCTGCAGCCATCACAGTTTCAAGTGGCTCTGTTACTGACCTACAAAACCAATTAGATGAATTCAACTGTGATTCCTCATCAGACTGATCCGGACATTCACTCTCCCTACCTTCACTGCCGTTATCACTTTCTTCTCTTTCTTTATCCAAACCTTTTTTTCCAAATTCCACTTCTGACTGCCCACCATTTGGTTTAGGTGCTAAAATCTCTCTTAACAGTATCCTTTTACTGTCAAGCTCTGAGTTGATCAAAGGGCTGATTTCAGTTATTACTAGCGCGTACAGCAGTGAGGGATTTGGCAACAAACAGGCTGTCCTTACCATCTGACTGGTGGAGGTTGTTGGGACTGTATGCAGCCTGAGAAGAAGACTGGAAGACCCTCCTCAGTAGTACAAACTACTGAGGAGGGTCTTCCAGTAGTTTGTACTACTGATTATGTTAATCAAAATATACGCTGAAAAATTATTTATTCTTGTAAATAATTATTTACAAGAATAAATAATTTTTCAGCGTATATTTTGATTAACATACAAAACTAATATCTAAACTAATAACATACTAATTATAACGTTCTTGTTAACAGATGCTAAAATTGAACATCAAACAAATATAACTTTTTATTTAATTATATATTCTATATATTAACTTTTTTGTAGGATTGCCATTATAATGGACAATAACCAATTTCACCAAAGTGTGTTATTCAGGTTGATATGTAAATGTATAAACAGTATATGTAGTTGCAACAGAAATGTTCTATACACTTCCAACTGTTCAGTATGAAAATGTAGCTTCCTGTTAAATCAACAGAGCTTTCAGCGTACTGTCTTATGATACATGCTACTGGGTGAAAGATCAGTTTAGGTCCTGCTTGAAGCATATGATGCCCTTTAGCACAAACTAAACCTCAAACCAAGCAGTGATGTTCTTAAAGTTTCACAGAAAAGTCTGTCATTATTTCTGCAGTATGCATAAGCAAATGAAAACTGCATTTCAAAGTAGATGCAGTAACCAGCAAAAATATGTAAAATATACAGAATTATATACTGTATATTGTTAAGTGAAAAGAGTTGTACAGTGTTTAAAATGAAGAGAAAGGAATGTGCAAAATATTGATATATTTAAAGAAATGTAGTTTCGGTTAGTTTAAATTGTGCAATATGCAAAAATAATAATCGTAGTAATATCGTAATAATAGTAGTGTCGATGGGGTGGGGTAAGAGTCAGGACGGGTGCCGAGTATTGTTGAGGCCAGCTGCAGTCAGGATGAAGCTGTTCCTTGCGAGGTTTTGGTCTCGATGGGCTGCAGTGTCTTGCCGGAGGGTCCATCCAGAGTGAAATTGACATTGACAATATTATAGGTGTAACTAAAGATCTTTTACTTTGACGCTTCCTCTGTCACAGTGCTGCAGTCGGTTGTTTGTGTTTGGTTAGGACTATCAATCGTGACTTAACTTAATCATATAAACTCCAAGATGCAAATAAATGACTAGAGCATTTTATTTTACTCTTTCAGGAAACACCTCTTAAATCAAAAAGGTTGGTAAGAGGGATTTTATGATTATCTTAGCGTTAAGGTTCTTTAAGGAAACATGTCTGATAGTTTTGTCCGTGGTCAGCGGTGGTGTGAAACTACAGTGTCAGAAGGTCAAGACGGACTTTATGGCCAGGTCATGTGACATGTTTTCTGCACCAGTGGAGAGAAAGTTGGATTTGGTTTTCATAAGTGTCTGTGTGCCGCTTACACACACAGCCGGTGTGTGGTTTCTGGTGTGAATTTGAGGTTACTTTAATCCTACAGCACAGCAGATACAGGACCCTCAGCAACGTTTATCTAATTTATAATTTTTTTCCTTGAACAAATGTATTTGTATGTGATATGCTATTTAGCTGACATACACCTAAATCACATTAATCTATAGTCCCACTTTAAAAAGTCAGAAAACAGATGAAAAGGTGTCTTTACACACAGGAAGAGAAATAGAAAGAAAAGTGAAAATGGTGATGTGTCAGAGAAGAAAAATGGGGAAGTGTGATTGTATTATGAAAATGAATTCCGGGATTTTCACGTCCGCTGCTGCAAGACTAACCGACACTCAAATTCACACTGATAAAACTGTTTTCAAGGCAAGTACACAGTTGGAGCATTTCGTTTGATTTCCAATAAGTCTTGTGGACTTAAAACACTGTCTTACACTGCAGTATAATTCTACTGAGGATAAATGTTTCATCCACATTAAAAATGGCTTGATACAATTTCTCAATAAAGTCATTTTGATTTCAACTTAACAGTCTCCATCTACCACTGCCATTCACAGCTAACTGATTCATATTTCCAGCTAATTGCACAAGTCCCCTACAACAAACTGATCTGCAACATCTCACCTGATTACTTTGAATGAGAGCAAGCATGAGAGATTTTAAGAATGACCATAAACTACATCATATTAGCCTTACTTAACATTTAGGTTATTCTCTACAACTCATTTTTAGCTGTCACTGGTGTCCTATTCAGAATTTGTCTGACAGACAGTAACTGCATGAACATGAGCAGCATATCCTCCACTACAAAACCCAACAAAGTCTCTTAATTTCTCTCTGTGTAATGACTAAACACAGCTCAAAAACTGATCTAAAGCACCATTCGAGTGGGATTAATATTACAGGGTGGGGTGGGTAGTAAAATAGTGGCCCTGCTCCTTGGTAATTAAATGTTCCAGACAGGATTTTAGGCTTTTTGTTAAATTACAGGAGTTGGTTCTGTATACAGGTATATTCTGCCATGTGACCTGCATCACCAGTGGTGCTATCAATAACATACATAAAAATGTAAAAATAATATTATTCTATTATTTAAATATTTAACCATAATTAAATTAAACTATTTACACAGTTGCAAACTACTTGAATGGCATTTTGTAATAGTGCCTATAATGCTTTTACGGTAAGAAACATTTTCTTTTTTTTCCCCACACACTTTTTCAACAGGCTGTAACTGTAATATAATTATGTGACAGTGGTGTGTCACACTACTACACACTGAGAAGTGTAACAGTTACAGGACCAACCCCCCCAAAATGCTAAGTAATAAACTGTGCCTTAAAAAACAAACAGTTAAACTACATAATTAATCTGTTAATATTAATTTTACTTATGAAAAGCATTAAAAGTCTGGAAAAGTCCTTTCTATCACACATTCATTACACTTATTTCCAATAATCATTTCATTTCTGTTATGCAACAGTTATCAATATGCTCTGCTTCTGTTCCTTGTGCTAAAATGCCAACACACTCACAGCTAACAAGCATGCAAACTAGTTTTCACATGTTCATATCTGAAGTGCCAACCCTGAAACACTTCTACAACAGACCCACTAACAGCGTAAAGCAACACATGAAAAGAACACAGGACCGTGGTCCTGTTAAAAGCTGTTTAAAGGGGCTGAAAACAGGAAGGAGAGAGCTGTTCTTTACCTGGTGTGGAGACAGCAGTAAGCAATGACACACATATCCAACTGGGCAGGATGTCATATTGCTGCCTGTGTGTGTGGAGGGGCGTGGCACTGTGTGTGTGCGTGTGTGTCACAGGATGATGCATTTCCTGGCATGTGGGGGAAACTGTTTCCTGGTTCTTCTGCTGACTGTATAACTCAACAACAACATTACTATTGATGACAATAATGGTTATAGTGTATATTACCTTATGTTTTCATTCTACACAGTTTGTGCCAGTGTTTCCATGCAGCAGAAGCTGTAAACAGCAAATGGCAGTGGGCAAAATTTAAATTAAACTAAACCCACCAAAATGAAAAGTAATAAAGACCATGTCATTAATCTTACAGATTTTAAAGCTGCATTCATTCATTTTAGCCATGTGGGGGCAGCAGAACCAGCTGAAGACACAATACCTGACAGTATAAAATTGTCTTTGTGAACAACAAACAGACACAGAGCAACATTTCATTCATTTGTAGTCATGTTTGTTTCCACCTAATAAATGTAAGTCCAATATTCACTCTCCTTTAAGCTCTGGTTTGGTCCCCACCTACTCCTGAGAAAAAGATCTGGCTGCTTAGCGGCTAAATGCTCCATTATGTTCACCCACTAGTCTCTGACTGGAGCACTTAGTGTATAGATAAATCACTGAAAACAGCTGCTGGGCTTTTTGTTGCTGCTGGAAACCAGGTTGATAAAAGCAAAGTTTGCGGGCTGTAAAACCAAAACAATGAGCTAAAAGAGGCAAAAAAAGCTGCATAGAGCTGAGGGGAACTACAGAGTTAGTTTTAATTCTTTGTGGGTTTGTTACTACTAGCAACACTTTTCACATTACACTCCATGTCTGTTGACAGGTGTATAAAGTAAAGCCTTTTGTGGCTCCAGGAGAGCTGTGTGAAGTCTGCTAGAGTGCCTCAAGTGATGTCACTTGAGTCAGTGTTGGTTTGGTCTGAAAACTACAAGTTTGAGAATGAAAAACTCTGAACAGTCTGCCTTAGATACATCATTGCATACATTTTCAGTACAATATTCCTTCTTTGTGTTTCCCTGGACAGCGTTCCTGTGCTGAGCTGCAGCTGAGGGATAGCAACACAAAGAGGGCATTTCACACCAAAGTCACCATGAAAGATGGCCACTTGATTTGTCTGATTCCAACTCATGAGGCCTCATTTTAGCTTCAGCTAAAGTTTAGAATGCATTTTTGCGGAACAAAGCATCGCCATCTCTTACAGTGGAATGATTATAATAATGTTACGAAAGGTTTTCCTAAAGACCAGTATGGCTGGAGGCATGATACAATGAGAAAGCCAATGCAGGCTTCTTTTCTATCATCAGCATGTGTCAGTTTGGAGCATGGACAGTAGTTAACTTTGTCGTTTTGCAGTTTCTAATGTGTAGTGGACTCTTTGTCAGTAAAAGGACAGTGAATGGCAGTTTCCTCTTTCCCTGTCTCTTTGCCTTTCTTTCCTTTTTGCTTCTGCTGTAGTGATGAGTTTAAACACATGTCCAGTGTTCGGCCTGCTGTTCCCTTTTCTTCCCATGAATGACACAGAACTGAACTTTGCTAACTCAACACTGAGAGGTGACAGCATTCCTGCATCACCCACATTATACGATTCACAGACACATTCCCATCCCACTCTTTCATCCCACACTACAGAAATATAGCTGCTCAATGAACTTCCCCTGCACAGCCACAACATTCCCAATATCTATATATAATATTCTGTGTGAAAACACAAATACGCAGGGATTTACTTATATCCTTTAACATACAGTATCTTATCATTTCCTTTTTGTCCCAAATATCACATTAGAAACACATGAGGAAGACCTTGTAGCACTTCAATTCAAGTTTGACACAGTCTAATAATAACTTTCTGCACAACCTTATCTTTTGCAATTTTTGAAGCTACTATAAAAGAGGGAGGAGCTAGCCTGGCATCACCAGACTAATTCACAAATGCGTATTATTCTGGAGCCTCTCAGTTCATTTTTGATTTCCAAGGGGTGTTATCGACGGGCAGAGACAACCAATCAGAGCAACGAAACGCTGTCCTGTCGGACGGTTTGTCCTGTCAGAAGTTCGACAAACACATATTTCTTATCAACATAAACTTTAAGTGCAGCTGTTTGTACTTCTTTTAGATAAAATTTACCATTGAGTCCATTAAATTCTGCCGCTTTAGCAGGCCGGGGTCGGTCAACGTATTTAACCCGCCTCCAAATAGATAAACGCTTGTGATTGGTTATCCCGAGAAATTGGCAGAGAACTCAGTTTGAATGGGAGAGGGGCCAGACATATCTGCCAGAGCAAATGAAACATGAGCTTGCAGATTCGTCTGGTTCCCAGGCTAGGGAGGAGTAGGAGTGGAGGAAGTATTCAGATCCTCTACTTAAGTAAGAACTACATTACACTTAAAGTTCTTCAATCAGAACCTTACTGAAATAAAAATACAGAAGTATTATCAGCAAAATCTACTTAACAAATATAACAGTAGTCCTTATGCCTAGTTGGCCCTTTCATAGAGTTACATACAATTATCATCACAAATTTAATAGTGTGTGAGCAGCATTTATATTGTAGGGCGTCGAGGTGGAACTAATTTTAACTACCTTAAAACTTATTTTGTTTATCCTGCAAAAACATCAAACGTGCAAAGACATTTTTGTTATCAATTAAGTCCTAAAATCTTTATTTAACAGTGCAGTGAGAATATTTTAATATATCATTTTTTACTTTAACTAATTACATTTTTTTAAATGTTATTTTTCAACATGTTTAAAAATGTTCTGGAAATGAAACAAAAATGACAGAATAAGCAGATTGTTTCAGTAGTGGCAGTAGAATTTTGAAAAGTTTAATTTTAGAAATTCTTAAAAGAAGCTGATTTGCACTGAAAACAGGTTAAAAGGAGGAGGCTGTGACATTCAGGTGGAAACACTTTTTCCTTTAGACAATGACGGATGACAAGTTGTACAAACTACTGTGTTTCAAGCATACTAAGGCCTTAACCCAACGCCCCCTAGCTATAGTTGAACCTAGTTGAGGATTTTGCTGCAACACAATTTAACATCATCCACTAATGCGCTATGTGGGCCAATCCAGAGTTGTACTGTCCGGTCTTAAAGTAAGTCATCTAATAAGCCTTCTAACTCATGGATCTGTTACTCAAACTGGACTTTCTGAATCGTCTTTCATTGTTGCACTGGTAACCAAAGCAACTCTTCCCACTACGGCTCGATTAATATGAGACGCATCTGCGCGCGGCCAAAGTGACGTCACATCAGCAGACACACCCCTCTGCGGGGGTCTAGAGCAGGGGGTTTTTGCCTGTCTTCGGACATCCGACATTTTCTAACTACGGACAGGTGAGAAAATGGAAAACTTTGAAAAGCTGCTGGTGGCAGAAGTAATGATACTGGTTTGCTGTGAGGAGAAACCTGCATTATAAATGCGCCAAACCTTTCCACGACTAGGCGTCAGTGCATGTCCGTGTGACCATCTCTTAATGTAACCCTTTACCGTTTTTTAAAGCTGCTTTTTTTGGCCTGTTTCTTTTTTTATATTGTGATTGGAAATCACAATTTGTAATGTATGCCATCGCAATAAGTGATAAACAACAATATTTGATTGTCTCACAGCTCTTAAAGAGACAGACACACACAAACACATACACACACACACATACACACACACAGGCTAGTAGAGGAATGTGGAGTGTGTGCCTCCTAGCAAGTATCAACATGCAAACACAAAAGAACAGACTGCAGCCAGAGGACACCACTGATTCTCTCTTTCCTTCTCTATTCTCTCCATCCATCCATCCACGCAACCCTCCCTGGTTTCTGCTATATATGCCATCTACACCATCTACCAGCATGGTCCTGTTTTGTTGTGTTTCCAGGGAAAGTCCTACAATTCAAAGTCTTTCAGTCTGCCTGTGTGTTTGAAAGCTCGGTGGAGTTGGCACATCAGACTGTATGACTTCATTCAGTTTCCAAACTTCACACACCAACCTCTTCAATTCAACATGGCTACCAGAATTACTCACTACAAAGACAAAAACTGAGGTGAGGGTGAGGAACACCTTTCTTCCATTTGCTGCAGTGGTTCTGTTTCCCCATCTTCCCCATCTTGTATGCCCTATTTCATTCATTTTCACCCAAATTTTGCAGAATGTATATTATGGTTATTAGGATAATCCCCCTGAAAGTGATTTGTTATTTAATAAAACATACTGTATTAGTCCCCTTTGCCAAAAAAGGATTCCCTGGATGAAGCCCTACGTTCCCAGACCAGATTTTGGCTTTCCCTGAAAACAGCATGTTTGTCTTCACTGTGTGTATTTTGAAGAAGAATCTGGATGCAGATTAAAAGCTTCTAAAAGGGGTGGTATAGGCTCTCTGAGTGATTTGTTGTTTGTGGTCTGCTTTGAGAGTTTTATTGTAGTAAATAGGTAATAATAAAGACATTTATGGTTAGTAATAAAGGTAAAAAACTAATTTGCCAACTAGGTTTTGTATTACAATGGAGCAACTCTGCTAATGTCAGAAGAAATAATCCCACTTTTATGAAATTTAAAGAGCAGTGATGATTCATAACAAAGTAAAGGCCACATATTTCATGAGCTGCTTTAATCAACATCTAATTACTACATTCATCACAAAACACAACGTGCTGTAGCTTAGCAGGTGATCGATTGATTCGTCACATTGTATGTTCGGCTTTGAGAATTAATCAGAGCTACACATTGCTGTCAGGAAAAATAGTTTTTACAAACTGGAAAAGCAGCAGTGGCTTAATCTGTCACAGTCAGGTGACTCATGGCAGTCAGACACCAAGCTGAAGTTAGTTTGATAGTAACCAGCTCGCCACATTTGAGGCAATACAGTCTGCATTAAGTAGTTAGTTTAAGGTTTCTTTTTTCAAGGGCAGTTTGTCTGTGATGTTTGTGTCAGTGACTGTAATCAGAGAGCTTTAAAAGCTGAAAATTATCTGAACCCATCTGATGCATTAGCATTCTGTCTGCTGTATATATGGGGAGGTACCAGTAATGATACCAGGACCAAAAGTCGTTCTCATATGATTGTGGCTGGAGAGCCTGTGGGACATTATGAAGCACCCAGCTTTAAGAGCTACTGCTCTACAGGATAATGGCGAGTTTCACAAGGATTCAGTGCTTCCCCCAAGTGGGGTAAAGTACACCTGCACTCTCTCTCTCTCGGTCCAGAACACACATATACTCACTGACACACTCTAATAGTTGTGTTTCAGTCACTTCAGGGGACATTACATTGACTTACATTAATTTCCTGGAGACTTACCCTAACCTTGAACCAAGACTTCACCCCAAAAATGTAATGATTTACATTATGGGGACTGACTGTGTAAACAGATTTATGTCCCAACAACATGAGTAATGCATGTCCACACACACACACACAAAGATAAACATCAGAGATTGTAGCTGAGATATACTGTGGTGAATGAGAGGTGAAGAGTGTGCGGCACTTATCTAAACTTTCTGTAAACTCTCTCTGAAGCAAAACCAAACTATCAACAGACAGAACAACTGCACATAGACTAAAGATCTTCTACTTCACACAAGAAGATCTGTTTGTTGTTTTTGGAGCAACACATTTATGACAATACACATGTGAAGGACATGCATAAGATGTTAATAATAAGTATTCTAAACAAATATGTTACCTGAATGAATCCAGATTGAAAATAATGGGATTAGTGGGTGATCATATTCAACAAATACAAAAATAAAAACAGTTGAAAAGCCAGCAAAAATGGGATGGAACACAACGCAACTAGTGTTCACAGAAAGAACATCACATCTTAAGGTAAGCATGTTACAATGTCAGAGTTACAGGTGCTGTTTTCATCTCTCATTGTCACTGTCCCTTTAGTCAACTTGGGTCCACCCTGTCAACCCTAGCCCTCATAAGAGCATTAACTAAAATGAAGCAGAACTCAGTATGTCCCAGTAATTCTTAGATTCCTATGACATGATATATCATTTGTGATGTTTTCCACTGTTATAGTCACATGTTTAGGCTAGTGCAGTGACTAATGCAGGCATCATGTTTCTCTTAATGGGCTACTTTGTAGCTCTGCAAAGAGCTGTCAAGATTCTTCACTGCTCTTAGACAGGCAAACTAATTTTATTGGCATTCAAACATACGCAAGTATTCACAACAAATAAGTGTAAGACAGAGTGTCTGAGGAGTTCATTCCAGTATAGGTGTGAATTTGCAACCAAAACCAACCCATCAACACTGTTTCTTATTTGTAGGCATAGTTTAGCAACCACATTTTGTCAAGACACGTAACATGCTGCATGATGGATGCACTGGCACTGCTAGAGGTTGCTCTCGGTTGTTGACGTGATTTACCGTAAAGAATCATTGGTCAGCAAGCTCATTTCTATGCATCAATACTCATGAGGTGTTTTGCATTGACCACTTATGGTTGAATGGGGGCTGTGGAGGGCAGGATATGTGGGGGATCCATGTGCACACATTTCAAGGTGGACTGTGATTTATAAAGGTAACATTGCCCGCAGGTGTGTGTGTGTGCATGGTTTAATAAAATTACTCGCTGCAGTGATTTTCTGCTCTGGATATTGGTGTCTGCCCTGACTGTCTCTTCTGTCTCATCCGTGGTGTTGGATCACTTTCTAATTTAAAGTGACACTAGCCTGTCCACGTAATGTTGGCACAGAGGTATTTACCACTCACCACATGGGCCCGGCAACTTTAACTGCACACAGCGACCGTCTGCGGTCCTGACTCCTTTAACAACAGCGACAGAGCCTGTTGAAAATTGTACCAGTGACCTAAACCATTTTTACCCTCCTGGATTCATCTGTACCTATTTCTGCCAAAACCCGGCAATCAAAGACGTCTACTCCCTGGTTTACAGATGAAACATGTGCTATTAAACAGCCCTATAAGAGACTGGAATAAAAATGGCGTGAATCAACTTTTTACCTCACATGGTATGACAGTGTATTGAATTACAAGCGTGCTCTCTCTACTGCAAAAATAGCCTATTTCCCTCACTTAATCAGTAACAATAAACACAATCTGAGATTCCTTTTTGACACTGCAGCTAAACTTTCTCTGGCAGTGGTGCACTCTTAACTGATCATGGTTTCTTTCTGTTTTTTTCTGTAGTAAAATAGATGAGACTAGATACAAATTTTCCTCCTCATCTCAGCTTCTTCCCGCAGAATCGGTTGTACAATATTCATATTCTCATTCATAGTTAGTCTCAGTTGAGACTCTCTTGAGACATTGTCTAATCTGGTTATAGCTTTGAAATCAACCACCTGCCTCCTTGAACCCTTTCAGGCTTAAAGTTTCAAAGATCTCTGGCCATCTTGGGGACCTATGATGCTGAATATTGTTAATTTATCCCTGACGACTGGTGCTGTCTCCACTAGATTTAAGTCTGCTGTGGTTAAACCTCTACCTCAGGAACCACACCTTGATCCAGGGTCTCTTAATAAATAGAGACCAGTGCCAAACTTCCATTCTTTTCACAAGTACTGGAAAGAGTTATGTCTCTGCAACTTTCAGCCCACATAATAAACAGTAATCTTTTCAATCTGAAAGCAGATTGAAAAGATTACAGAGTCTGTCACTCCACTGAAACTGCACGTGATAAAGGAAAATTTGCTTACTACTGAGACATATTCCACCTCCCAGAGGTCCCAATTCATGCCTTTGTTTCAACTACACTTGATTGTTGTAATGTCTTGTTGTCTGGTCTGCTGCATGCTTCAGTTAGAATCTTATCCAAAAACCAGAGAATTTGATCATGTTACACCAATTTTAGCTTCACTTCACTGGCACCCTATTCATGTCAGATCAGACTTTATGGTGCTTCTGATGATCATGCCTCTTTCCTCTGGAATAATCCCCCTGCTGACATCAGACAGTCTGACTCTGTTGAGGCCTTTACATTTAAGATAAAATCTCATCTTTTATCTCATCTTATTCTTCGATAACCCAGGCCTTGTACCTGTTACCATTACCCTTTCGGTGGGTCAATCTCTGCTTCAATAAATCTCTACTGATGTAGTATAGTATACTGTCAACTTTATAATAACTGCTGCATTTCCCTAAACCTCTGTTTTAGTTTTTGTTCCCACAAGCCTCCAAGCTGTGTGTGTGTCCTACTTGTCCTGTCTTTTCACTCAGGCTTCTCTGTGCTGGACCATCAGCTGTTCTGGGACTTGTTTCTCCCCTGGTTGTCGGTGCCTCATTCAGACATTTGGATCTAAACCTTTGTCCTCCAGGAAATTCAGCCTCTCATTTTTTCTCCCTGATCTGATTTCAGGGTGTAAGGACAGAGGGTACTGTATGTTGTATAGATTGTGAAGCCCCCTGAGGTAAATTGTGATTTGTGATTTTGGGCTATATAAATAAAATTGACTTGAAACTATGATATTTGGACCATACACATGAATCAACAGCAGTGGTTTCTGCAGCATGAGTGGCGTGAGAGGTTTCTACATTTTGAATATTTATTACTCAAAAGACAGATTTTCAGGGGAGTATCCCTTTGGTTTCACTGCCAGACTGTGGTGTGTGTCTGTTTCTCGCACTATCTCTACATTTCACAAAACACAGATGTGTGCACATTTGTATGATGTATTAAAGTCAATAATTACTCAGATAAATTTTTACACAACTGCAGCAAAGGGGCCAAAGAGGGACAGAGTGAGACAGGCAGGTGAAGGACAGATCACACAGTACCCAGGGAAGACCCTGAGGCAGATATGAACAAGAGGCAGGCACTGAAAACGTTATCCTTAGAACTGCAGACTAGCTGGTAATGGTGGTGCTAGAGAAAGGGTCTTTTTTTCAGTCACTGCACATTTCTCTAGTGACACTGCTTTAACAGCAATGGTTCTTTTTAGCCGTGGTAGTAGCATGGCTCTAGGGGTGGCAATGTATGTCGGCCGGTCGGTGACCACTTTGGTTCAGATTTAAATATCTGAACAACTAGTGGATGGATTGCCATGGAAATTTGTAACAGATACCCAGAATGAATTTTAATGACTTTGGTGATCCCCTGACTTCTCCTCTAGCTCCACTGTGAGGTTTTGTGTGAAATGTCTCAACTACTGGAGGTATAGAAATTAAAAAAATGAAGGTGATCTGGACATGCTAAACTAAGATGGTGAAAAGTGCAGACATTGTACCTGGTGAACATCCGCATGTTAGCATTGTGATTGTGAACTTGTTGGCATGTTGATGTCACAGAGCCGCTAACATGGTTGTAGACTTTTGTCTTGCTTTCCATGTCTTGGCTGTACTGTGACTCTACACTTCCAACACTATTACAATATGTTCTACTTATGCTCGTTGATCAGCAGTATGAATTGAGCTTTTCAACAGACTGGCCAGAGTTCAGAGTGGGGTCAAAGTATAGCATAGGTTTATGTCACCAGCTGCTCTGTATAGCAGAAAAGAGCAGGACAAGTTACAACACTTCAAGCCTGACAAAGACTGTTTATGAAAGACGTATTTCAGTTCAACACATGGAAAGACACTGGCTAATTACTGAAATCCAGCAAATGAGCTTTTCATCCATTACATCACTCTGGGATGGATGTCTTCACATTGGTTGGGTATTGATACTGACTGAGGGTCAGCGTTGAATCTGATGAAGCTCTGAGCACAGCGGTGTGGCAAAAATCTGAGTGCCGCACAGCAACCAAGGAAGAACTGCCGTGAGGTTCAGTGGAAGAGTTTGTGCCACTGATTGTGTGCACAGCTTCTTACTCGTTAATATCTTTTTAGAAAGGACACTCATAGGCAAATGGGGCAGGATCTATCTATCTACACCTCACAGTGTCCTTGAGCAAAAAATGGAACCTCAGTTACTCCCAGTTGCCAGGTGCAACCATGCATGGTGAATGAAAAGATCATGTGATGAGCCAGTTTATGCTAAAAAAAAAAAACAACTAATTTGACCAATGTGTACGGATACCACATTGGAGGGCAAAAGTGTTTATACCTGCTCCGAATGGCCAGACAGGAAGGTGGGGTGAAAAGCCAGCCATCATAGAGAGGGGAATTCACAGTGTTGGACTCGGTTGTAAACACAAAATGTGCCAGAAATGGTTGTGTAACAAATAAAAAATAGAGCTAAAGAGAGTTCTTCTCCTTTGGTGTTATGCATGTAGGTTATCCCACCTACAGTGCAACATCAATCAAGATGGCCGAACAGGAAGAATAAGTGCTAATTCTATGTTGGCAGAAACAGCGTGAAAAAGGGCATTAGGGTTGTGAGGGTCAGGGAGTTGGTGTGGCTGTAGAGGAAAGCACACACACTGCAAACAGACAGACACACCCAGGACTCTGCTGATACAGAGGATTATGTACACATGCAGCTACACTTCACTGCTGAACTACAAGCACACACACAAACACACACACACACACACACACACACACACACCAAGATGCAAATGTCTTATCTAGGGTACTTCATGAGGAGGTTTGTGACCTGTTTATAGGCTGGGAGGAACACAAATGTTTCTCCATCTATCTTTCTCTCTATTATTTTCTGCTTCTCTCTTTCCCCAACATCCTTTCTTATGTCATCCAGCTGAAGCAGAAGCATCAATACAAACTGGGAGTGTGTGTCTGCATGCACATCCATGTATGACAGAGTTTGCTGAAAACTGTCGCAGCTCTAAAGTTTACTGTTTGCTTAATGAGCTGGATTGCCTTCAGGGGAAACCAAAGAGTTGAGGATGAACACAAACATCAACCCACCCTCGCACACGCACACACACACGCACACGCCATTCTAGCGTTTGCAGCCTCTGTGTTGCCCATGATGGCATACCACAGTGTCAGTTTGTATCTCAGTACATACTGTAGGAGGGAACCACTAATATTTCAAGCATTATAGTTGGTTGCCTTGTTGTTGGACTTGTAAACAAGACAAGACTGACATTTAATACTTCAAATTACCCTCAGGGACACAATTTTTCACTTTCAGCTGGGTACTTGCTAAGACTGCAGATGTAAATGAGCCAAGCCATACTTCATCTTAAGTGCAAAATATAAGACTCATTTTGGACATATGCTTGGAAAACTTCACAACCTGCAATTGTGTTCTTGTTGCAAGAGATAGGCTGTATGTGAGAGAATGAGTAGTGAGTGTAAAAGTTAATTCTTGACCTTGGAAATAAAACTATCTTAATATATAGTCTACTGTGTGCATTTCCCAGAGCTTTCAAGTGCATCTCTTGGTCTCATTAGTGGATGGAGTTTGCTCAGTTGTCATGGCAATGGCTCAGTTGCCGTCACGTGATTTTTGTCCCAGTTTGGGGGCCAACATGAAAATAATTGCTATTTGCCAAGTTAAAGTTTCAAGTTACCATCAAGTACAAAGCAGACACTATACATGATGATGGAAACTTGATATTTTGATTTGATTTAGATTTTTTCCATGATTCCATTTGTATTTAATCAAAATGCTCCTTCAGTAGAAAACATCTAGACGTACGTGAATGGACGACTAAAAAACACTGCCATTACCAATTCCATACCTCCAGTTTGTAAGGCTGGCTTTCTGTTATAAATGTGTAGCCTCTAAGCCGAAGCTGAGGCAACCCTGATGACATCACTTTTACATCGTCAGTGTTACTCGCTCATACTTGACAAAGCTTTTCAAGAGCTACAGCACACACTATACAACTGTTCTTGTGGGCTGAGTTGTACTCCTTGTGACTGTAAACTATCTGTTGAGTTCCCCTTTTCTGACAGCAGTCCATGTTTAACTGCTGAAGGGTTAACTCTGCTGTGGAGCCAGACTGTCCTGTAAATGCCTCCAAACAGTTTGAACTCAGAAACAACCATTATTATAACAAAGAGGTTGTCTCACAAACAAGCGTCTGTGCCCTGACCCTCATTAGACACACAGACAGACACACACACATATATTAAAGAGAATGAACACACTCACTTCCACAGACAGCCTATTAAAGATGAGTCAGGCTCCAAAGCATTGCTCAGAGTGGTACTTGAATCTTTACAGTTTCCTGCCCACAACAAAACCTTACATCAAAACACACACACAAACACACCAATAGGCACGCACACCTACACACACCTACACACACACACACACACACACACACACACACACAGCTCAGCAGCTGGATAACATCCTAATTTATAACAATTAGGATCACAGAGAGGACTCAGGACATAACTCTGCCAAGGTTGCACAATCATTCAAATTTATAAACCAAGTAGATCTTTATTTATTAACAATTTATCATTGGAAGCTTTATTCTTCATGTATGCTATATTTCATATTGCTTTTAGAAAAACGTTTACATGTTGGGTTGCCCTGTATTAATCATCAGCTGCTGATATTATCTTACAAGATGTTCTGAAAGCTTCTATGTGTAACAAGTGCAGCTTTAAGAACGTTTACACTTTCAATCAGAGGCCAACCTGTACAACCACTCTGAACATAAACAGCCTGTAAGAAAGGCATGAGTGACACAGATTTAAGATGCTATTTATGATGTTATAAAAGCAATTAGTCAGGGCCGGACAGGTTGTTGATGTTCCCTGCAGCCCGTTAGCTGGGTGTCACTGATATAATTTCCCCTTGGAGAAGATTATAAATTTTCCAATTGATACTAAATCACAAACACTGTAGCTATGAAGAAGTGAAGATGATTACGACAGAGCCAAGTACACTCGCCAACTGCTGACAGAACATTACTACCCCTGTGGCACAAGAGGAAGGAATTTAATAACTCTCTTTCTCATAATTTCTTTTGATCCTTTCACTAACTCTTCCCTTCCTCCCTGTTTCTCTCTATCTTTCTTCTTTCTCCCTTACTTTCTCTCTTTCTTTCCTCTTAATCCCTCTGTCTGTTTTACATTAGAGGGATTAGAAGTGAATGCTGGCCCCCTGAGGCCAAGGACCATATTACAAGGACCTGCCAATGCACATCATGGGAATGCCCTCCAGTGAATCTCATTGGAGAAGAAGAGATAATCGCAGGGATAATGGCAGCTATGTAGGTTAGGGTGGGGTGGGCATGAAAAAGGTCAGGCAGGGTATGAGGAGCACAACTGTTTGGTTTGATGCCCTTTTCCACATTTTCCACACTGAGTTTGGTCTGGATCTGTATTTATAAATGTTCTGAGAATCATACTCTGCATAACCAACTTCTCAGTCAACACGTTGTGATGAATAAGACTTTTATTAAACAATCCACTCCTACTTACAGCCAAGTGTAGGAATAACCTTTAAGAGCAGCTGTCCAGTGTTCATTCACAACAACTGACAACTTTAAACTACATAAAGACTTCCCTGTGGTTACTCATGTTGGTGCTCAGAGAGGAACAAGGTTTCAGCCCAACTTTGTTCATTCTGTAAATGAATTAAAAAGCCCTCCTGTCCTGAAAATTTATCCCTTTTCCAAAGTCTGTTTTGATTCCAATATTTCATCAACATAGTGTGCCTGTTACTGTGTTCTGAAGCCAGTGTGACAGCCAATCAGCCAAGTGGACTATTTAGTACCTATTTTGTTTTTATCTATTTACCTAATACTGAACCAATAAGAGGGAAACATAATAAACCAAAGTGCTGCAATTTTATAAAAACCTAATTCAGCCAGCCCTGACACCCCTGACCTGGCCTTATCCCACTTAGATAAGCACTCAGTTGGTGTGAGGAGTGCACATGTTTGTTTCTACAGCTCTTGCGTTTGATTGGACAAGCCAAAGGGCAGCCATGTTAAGACAACTAAACAGATTGGAAACAAATCCAAAGCCAAGCCCAGCTGCAGGCCCCTGCTGTTTCTGCTACCTAACACACACACACACACACACACACACACACACACTGTGACCGGTCTGTACGTGCCTCTTCCTTCACACATGGCTGCAGTGAGTGAGTGAGACATATCCATGACAAGGCCTGTGTTTTCCTGACCCTAGTCTAGAACATTCCCTACAGAAAAGGTTGGAGCTCCCACTGTGACATGTACTAACCAGCCTCCAACCAAGCAAACAGCAGCACAGCGAATATGTGAGTAACAAGAGATCCCTTAACAGTTTTGTCAAAAAGCACTTATGAATCAAGAGAGGAAGAAGGACAAGGGAGGAGGATTTCCTTTAGACTGCCCTCCTCTACTCTGTATCAGTGTCCTCCTTCCTCTCCTCTTCTACACATTTTCACCCTCAACAGTGCTCTGCTGTCCCTCTATTTGAATACTTCTTGTACACACTGTCACTGCTTCAAAGAGAGGGATGGGAACACTCACTCTTGATTAAAAAGAAACTACAACACAAAGGAACACGTAGAGCTGGTTAGCACAAAAAACAGCTACAGAGGAGAATGTGAGTTCATAACAGCTGAATCTCATGTTGCTTGATCTATGCAGCTTGTGGTGTTATTGTATTGTTATACTGTGTCACTATGCATAAGGCCACAGGTTTGACATTGGGTGTCTTTGATACAGATGCTGGGATATAAATATGTCCAAGAATACAACAAGTGATGGCAAATGCTTCATATCACGAAAAAAGTAAACAGTCTTGCAGGGTGGTGCACAGAGAACAACCTGCGGCTCAACGTCAGCAAAACCAAGGAACTGATTGTTGACTTTAGGAAAAAGGAGGCAAAGACACCCCTGTCTACATCAATGAAGCTGAGGTGGAGCAGGTGCACAGTTTTCAAGTTCCTGGGAATCAACATCACAGAGAACCATCATGTTCATCTCCCATCACCACCTGGTTAAGAAAGCTCAGAAACGGCTGTATTTGTTAAGGAAACTTAAGAAAGGAAACTTCCCACGCCAAGTTCTTGTCAAGTTTTACAGAGCAGAAATAGAAAGCATTATGACTGGAAACATCACATTGGCATGGGATTTGCACGGCCCAAGACAGGAGGCTCTGCAGTGGATGATTAAAACAGCCCAGTACATCATTGGTACCATTCTACCGAGCATCAGTGATATCGGTGAGGTGAGGTGCCTGCACAGAGCCCAAAGGATATTAAAAGACCAAACCACTCCAGCAACAGCCTGTTCGCCCTGCTGCCGTCTCGTAAGAGATACAGAAGTATCTGCTGCTGTACCACCAGACTACAGAGCAGCTTCTTTCCTCAGGCTGTAAGACTCCTTAACTCATCCTCCACTTCACCATAAATATATAAATAATTGAACAAAATGCATTGTCAGCTGTGAGACCCTACATAAACAGGTGTGTGCCTTTCCACATCATGTTCAATCAATTGAATTGACCACATCTCAAAGAAGATCAAGAGAAATGGGAGGCACCTGAGCTGAACTTGAAGAGTTAATGACAAACAATGAGGCAGTTTAGATAATTTCCAAAATCCTGCCTACTTCTGGTGTACTTTAAATCTAGATACAGACATACGATATGATAGATATGTTCTACTATAAGACCAATCCCTTTAAATGGTCTAGGACTTCTCTTTGTTGTATTGAGTAGTGCCAGGAGGGAGGTACCAGTGATGTCCTGTTCTACGGCTAGCCATGACAGGGTAGTGTCATTAGGTTCTACAGGATAAGCTCGCTGCCAATATACAAGCGCTCGTGCATTAGCAGCCCAATAATAATGTTGGAATAGAGGGAGCACTAGCCCGCCCAGTTCTTTTGACTTACAAAGGTGCTTCTTATTTATGCTATGTGGTTTATATCCCCAAATAAAAGGCATAATGATTGAGTCCAATGTTTTAAAAAACTTTTTGAAAATGGGTATATTCTGAAATATGTACAAAAATCTGGGTAAGGTCACCATTTTTATAGCATTAATACTGCCAATCATGATATGATAGATATGTTTAAAAAATCAACACATACAGTTACACATGCAGCAGCTTATATAGCCAACATCTCACTGTGTGCTTCCACTTGTTTTGGAGAGAAATTGGAGCACACAATATTTTTCAATAGATAAGTTGTGTTTTCTTCTTCTACCATGACACATATGCACACACATACTCACTGACTAGTGTGACTCATCCCCACAGCAGGGTTTTGAAGTAGTTTTCCCCTTTAAAAGCCTCTAATCCACCATCTGTTGATTTATGGTGCTTTGATGTACTGTGCACCCATTCACTCATGTCACCTTCACCCTGTTGTCTCATATCTTTGAACCACAAGCCTCAGTCATCCCTCCTGACTTACTTGTCCTTTTTCTGTCTTTTTCTCCCTGTATTTAAAATGGAAGTCACTACTGAGGAGTTATTTAATGTGTGTGAGTTCTTTTGAGGACATTTTTACAAAGTAAAGTCATTTTGACTGACCTTCATTTCTACAAAGGGCATGTTTCCATTTATCTGGAGTATTTATATGTTTGCCTGTCAGCCTACCAATTTCACCTTAGTCAGTGCTTTAATCACTATCTCTCCTGGTGTTTGTGTGTGTGTGTGTGTGTGTTCATAAAACAACCCCAAACAGCCGGGTGAGCTAATCTTACGGTGCAGGAAACACATTTCAGGGCCTTGACCCAAACAACTGGACAGGAAATATGGTTCTAATCTGAGCTGATGGGAAGGACAACCTAGCCAGCTGAAACAGCAACAAAAAGCCGCAGAGAGGACGTTCCCTTATTAAAAGATCTGATTGGCTGTTTCTGTCATCTATTTGTATGTGCTGGATTCCCCAACTCTCCTGAATTGAGATGATCACACACAACTGTAAAACGCAAACACTTCGCTTTCCTTCTGCTTCCTGTCATGGATTCATGAAGTGGATTTGGAAAAAAAAGCATCTATAAGTACTAAGTCAAAGGAGCATGTGCCTCCTCACTGGCCACCACCACTCATTCAGGAGCTTTCATCTGTTCAGCTAGAAACTGATGTAGCTTACTGAAGGAGTGCAGAACATCTTTTTCAAAAACTGTTCAATGTGAATGTTGTTTCTGATCTTACACCGGCCGTCCACTGACTCATTGTGGGTGACCTTTGACTTCTTCCATGACCTTTGACCTCTTGATTTGCTGTGAATGGTTTGAGTCTGGTGTTCACAGACAGCTGATGTTGTCTGTTACAGGTGTTCATTCTGAGTCTGAGGTAGACTCCAAATAGATAAACTAAACTGTAACCATTGATGTACAGACAAAAATGACTGGGTGGCATTTATAGTGAAGAAAATGTCTAAAGATGATGATTATGAGACTAGAAATGATAAGGATTGCCTATTTGTAAATTATTTCCAATAATTTGAGGAGTTGGCTACACTGGCTGCGGTAAGCGTAACGTATCATTTCCGGTTGCCGGCGTCTCTGTACTGTGTGTTTTTGCTGTTCTCACTCAAAAGAGTTAACCTTGTTATCTTCTTCATCGCAGCGGCTAACTACCCGCTGTTCATTTAAACACTAGTCTTAAAACACTCACTCACTTTAGCGGTAACGGTTTATGTATTAAATGTAGTTTATTTGTAACATTGGAGGAGAGGCTTAGTAAACTAGAAGCCCGGCTCCGCACCATGGATACCCAGACTTTAGCTGTAGATAGCCATAGCATCACCGACCCAGTGCAGCTCCTGTTAGCCGTCCCCCGGCAGCTCCCGAGCAGCCGGGCAGTCAGGGCGGCTGGGTGACTGTCCGAAGGAGGCATAGTCCCAGGCAGAGACCCACGGTTCACCATCAACCCCTTCACGTTTCCAACAGATTCTCCTCCCTCAGCGACTCACCCGCTGAGAAAACAAATCTGATAATTGGCAGCTCAATCCTGAGAAACGTGACATCAGCGACACCAGCGGCCATAGTGAGGTGTATCCCCGGGGCCAGAGTGGGCGACGTTGAGTCAAATTTAAAACTGCTGGCTAAAGACAAACATGAATACAGTAAAATCGTAATTCACGTCGGCGGTAATGACTCCCGATTACGCCAATCGGAAGTCACCAAAATTAATGTGGAGTTGGTGTGTAACTACGCTGTGTAACTAAGACAATGTCGGACTCCGTAGTTTTCTCTGGACCCCTGCCAAATCTGACCAGTGATGACATGTATAGCCGCATGTCGTCATTCAACCGCTGGTTGTCAAGGTGGTGTACAGCAAACGATGTGGGCTTCATAGATAATTGGACCACATTCTGGGGGAGACCTGGTCTGATGAGGAGAGACGGCATCCATCCTACTTTGGATGGTGCAGCTCTCATAGCCAGAAATTTGACCAAGTTTATTAGTGGTCCCACACCGTGACAATACAGAGTTCAGACCAGGAAGCAGAGCTGCAGTCCTACACGCTTCTCTGCCCACCCACTGAGCTTCTCTCTTCTCCTCTCCCTCTCTATCTGTACGCATTCTTATCCCACTAATACACATTACTAACTCCACTTCTTCCCGGTAGTTCCTGTGCTTTCTGTGCTTTTTCGGCTTCTCACTTTCTGCAGGTATTTCTGCCTCTGGAGCTGTAGATTCTGGATCTGTGATTGTCGGCCATCTACTGCCCCCATGTTCCTGCTCCACACTCACTGCTGCAGTTGTTATTATTATTAGTCTGATTTGTTGTGCTTGCTCATGGTGGGAACTGTTGGGTCTCTGTAAATAATATTTTAAAGAGTAGGGTCTAGACTAACTCTATGTGAAAAGTGTCTTGAGATAACTTTTGTTATGATTTGGCGCTATACAAATAAAATTGACTTGACTTGACTTGACTTGACTTGACTAGATTTATGGAGTTTTACTCTTAATGGACACCAATATCTCTTGTCAAAGTCACACCAATTCCACCATATCGTGTATGATATCTGTGCATTCCGGTTATGAATTATTAAGTTATGGATCAAAGAATAAGGGGTGTGCTTTCTGTTCCCTTCTTTACATCAGACATATGAGTTTCAGTCTATAGGTGCTTTCCATTCAGCTAAGCCTGCTTGCACTCATTTTTGCTCCTCAGTCCTCCAGGCCGTAAAAGAAACAGCCGAGCTGTTAGCGTCAGCTAAATGGAAAGCACCCTCTCTGCCCTAACTCCTTACCTTTCCAGCAGCACAGCCCTTCCTCTTACCAACATACAAAAAAGTTTTTCTGAGACAGATGATATAAAGTTAAAGTGAGGAGAGTGCAACGGGACGATGGCTTAGACATCTGCTGGGGAGGAATTTATTCTCTTAATCACTGTCATTAAAGCTTGAATCAGAAAGAGAGAGGGATTGGGAGGGGGAGTCAAGACACGCCTGGGCATGATAGCTAAAGAAAGAGAGAGAAAGAGTCAGAGATGAGGTCTGAAAAGAAAGAATGATTAAAAGAGCAGAGAGGAAAGGCTGAGTAAGTTATTGATAACGATGGTGCTGTTTGGACACTATATTCATCATGGTGGCTGTGGGACAGTAATGCCTATAAAGTAACTCTTCAGTTGATGGGATACACCAGAAAGTATGAGGGAAAGAGACAGAGAGGAATGCAGAACTGATGAAGCAAAGAGGTGGGGAAAGTGGAAAGAGAGATAAGAATGCTTTCCCAAGGCGGAGGCATTGTAGAGAGAGATATGAACAGGGAACAATCTGTGGGGTGAGGGGAACCGAAAGATTAATACTGATCTTTATTCAGTACCTGATGATACACAGTGTTGCCTGCTTGAGAGTAGGGATTGGATTCCTACAGTTTCCTTACTGACTGATGGGGTAAAATACATTATTTTCTACTTTAGAACAACATTTCAATGCGAGTTTGATTTTGACAAACTTTTGTTTGTTGCTTTCTTCTACTGTCTGACTTTTCTTTTCCTCTGTATGTTTCTCTAAGAGCAGAGGAAGGGAGTAGAGGAAAAGGCCCCCAGGCCACTTGTTTTCATGCTTTTCATGGAAAACAAACGATTTGAGTCAAGCCACTGGATAGAGCAAAACAATAATTTCACTGTGAACACCCATTATCGCACATTAGCCTGTTATTTACAATGTGAAAACAGATGACAGCAGTGATGCTCATGTGTGCTCTGATGAAACTGTTGCCAAAGCTCAGAGCTCACTCTGAAAGGATTTTGTGTAAAAATCACAACATGGGTTTGCAACAGAGAGGAATGCCCCATCCTCAAGCTACAGATTCAGTTAGTAAATTGTGACACAAGTAAATGTGTCACTTGTAGGACTTGTGGACAATATTTATTTCCAAATATATATATATATATATATATAAAAGTGGAAGTTCTATTATTATTGTTATATTTGTAGAACAGACATTTAGTGGCAGCAGATGCTCTCTCTGAATGGAGTGACTGTAGGAAACACCAAATTTCTTTGCAGGGAACAAACCACATACCATACAAAATGCCTCTTGCTTATCTCTCCTGTTGTCATGTGAGCCTTCAGGAGAGTCAGAGTTAAGATGTGAATTGAGAACATAGCTATGATACAGTTGGATCCTTCAGTTATCTCTCTTTCATCTCAGAGGAATTGGACTAATTCCCTGATGAGATTTGAAGAGGAGAGGGGAAAATCCCCACAGGTGCCTTAAAACAGATGCCTCCTGTTTGTTAAACAGCTCAAACGAGTTTTTGAATCTGCACTATATAAGATTCTCATGTAAACATCTAGGGGTCTCATCAGATTAAGTCACAGTGGGACTAGAACAAGACAGAACATCCCATCGGTCCATCTAACTGACATGTTATAGATGAGCAAATAATTTGCATGGATACAATTAAGGTACTATATGGTTTGTATCCTGTACAACAATAACAGGCATTTGGTGGACCAATTTGGGATTCAGTGTCTTGCCAAAGGACACCTTGATATGTGGACAGGAGGAGCTGGGAATCGAACCGCCAACCAACTTGGTGGACGACCTGTTCTATCTGAGCCCAACTGCCACCATTTGGTGCTGTATTTAGGGCTGCATTTATAAGATCAAATGAGAAAAATTAAACATTTGTGGGACTAAAGTCTGAATCTATCCAAACATATGTATTATTAAAATCACCCTACCAAGCTTAAGGACATAAATCCTCAATCATAAACTAACAACCTGTACTTTAGTTGATGAATTTGTCTGCTGTGTATTCACCTTTGTTGGTTTGACATATAATGCTGATTATCCTGTGACCTCCAATCACCCATCACTGCCAACAATAAACTGTCTAACAAAACAGATATGCCATTGAATACAGGCAGTTTTCCACATATATTGGTTTTGGGGCTTGACAGAGTCGTGCTAAGACACAGAAAAGTTGACTTATCAGAAGCCAAAGGCCGTCAGGGAAGAGGTGGATTGAAAATAGCTTTAAAATTCTTGTCAGACAAGCTTTAGATACCCAACTTGTAAATGTGTATACATGAATAAAAGTACTGTATGAAGAACTTCTAACAAAATGAAAATAGGAAAACCTGCAAATATGTGTGTGTGTGTGCGTGTGTGTTTGTGTGATGAAATTCAAAGCAACATGAAACCATTACAATGGGTGTTGCTCATCTGCTAGCCTTGACTTAGTCTTCCTACATTGACATGAAAACAAAAGGAAATTCCCTGTCATCAATTGTTAAACAGACCTTTGTACACACACACACACACACACACACACACACACACAACACACACAGACACAGACACACACAGACACACACACACACACACAGGGTCATAAAATGGACAGAGTTGTGTTACAAGCGTTTCAGTGTTTTGTCACATGCGTTGGAAGATTTACAACATGAAAATACAGACTACACACCAAAGATGCAAGAGAAAGATCCAGGTAGCCAAACGCGCACACACACACACACGCACACGCAGAAAACTGTTGAACCACTGAACCACCACATATAAAAATAACTGAGAAAGCATTATAACTTTTTAAGCACTTTCTAAAAACTTCTTACCTTCCTGTTTCTTCTTCCCCAGTTTCCATGTGGACATGGGTGTGGTCTCAGCAGGACAATCAAACACAGATGACAACCCACCATTGCTCTGGACTGTAGGGGGCTGGGTTGCAGCTGCTGGGGTGGTGTCAGAGAAGACATGCTGGGAGAAGGAAGCGATCCTCTGTAAAATTGAGCCTACTGTATCTCTGGCATCACCTACGCCATCATCCAAAGACCGAATGACTCTGGGGCTGGAAGGGCTGGATGAGCTATAAGGGCTAGGCAGGCTGGGGACCACCTGGACAACTTGGGGCCCTGAGAGAATCTCCAGCTGGGGGCTCTGAGCTAGAGAAAGGGGCACTGGGCTGGAACTCATCTCTTGGACAGGGATTGAGCCCTGCAAGGGAGTTGGAGAACATGGAGAGAAAGGCAAAAAGGGATGGTGGAGGGTGAGGGGTGGGGTGTCAGAAGAACTGTCCAGGCTGCTGAGAGAGGCTGAAGGGCTGGCCGCTGTGGATGGTGGGCTGGTGTGGTGTTGCTGGCCTCCTGTGCTCCTTGGAGGAGGCTTGGGGGGGTTGGGGATCACGGATACTCCTTGAGTCTTGGTGGGGGAAGTGGTTGAGGTGCTGCTTACCAAGCTGTCCAGATCCAAGGGAAACTTGTTTAGACGTATTGTCTCTTTGGCCTTGGGCTGGGGAGACTTGAGGATCTGGGGGCCTTGCTGCTGGCAGTGGTTTTTGGAGCTACAGTAGCCTTCGTCCCCAAAGGAACTGGCATTATGAAGACGACCGTTCCAGTTGGTATTAGTATTGGCATACCTCAACCCTGGAGACACCTTGCCTCCACCTCCACCTCTTTGCATACTCACCATTCCTCCTCCTCCATCACGAATTTGGAGGTCTAGGCTGGGCATGGAGCCATGGTTCACCCCTTGAAGCTCTGGAACACAAAGCATCATCCCTGGTCCCTGGTCCACCTCAGAGTGGAAAACACTCCTATGGGAGGAGAACTTCTTTAGGTTGGGGTTGCTTCCCAGGTTCGCACCTCCCTCTAGGTACTGTTGTGGGAGCTGGGGCTGGGTTCGGTGGTACTTCCCCTGAGGTGGAGGGCTGGGGTATGACCCTAGCTTTGTAAGAGAAAGGGGACCCCCACTCCCTCCAGAGTACTCCAGGCTAGATGTGGAGCTGTGAAGGCTGTCGTTGTCACTGCCTGGCCCAGACAATACAGAGTAACCGTTGGGGTTTAACCTGCTCTGGAAGGATGCAGCTCTGGTCACGGAGGAGCCATTGTTGTAGATGACCGGCTTGTTCATGGTTCCTCGGTTGAAGGACAGGCTGCTGACTACAGTACGGGACTTAAGCACTGGGCTGGGATTGGAACTCAGGCTGATGTGGGAATGGTGAGCTGTAGAGCCCAGGCTGTTGTTGTTGTTGTTAAAGGCTAATGAAGGGGACTGGCCACCCCCTCCCCGCCCCTCACTGGCTTTGTTGTGGTTGAGGAAGAAATGTGAGGAAGAGGGAGAAACAGGGGTGGAGACAGGGGAAGCTGTAGAGAAGGATGGTATGTCGTCCACATCTTCAATGTCGAAGGATCTCTTCAGCGCTGTAGGTGGGAAGAAAGAATATATGAGTCGTTAATAAAATGTTTAACAAACACCCAGCGTATATGTTCTGTGTGTGTTCTGATATCTAAAATGCTCCACCATCCATCCCAAAATACATTAACATCTCCCCTGCTGAACTGCAACCACTCTTTGCTGCTTTATTTTCCCCTGAATATACAACAGCAGACCTCTCACATCACCACAGCTTTCCGTTTCAGCCTTCCAACTGAGAGGGCAATGCAGCACTTCTGACTGACAATCTACAGTACGCACATGCTAGAGTTATTTATAATTTATCCTAAAAAAAGTAGCGGTCGCAAGCATTTTTTGATTTAATGTCTAAATAATTACTTTTGTGAGATGAACTTGAAGTATATTGTTAACTTTCTACGACATTACTGCCTTAGCGGAGCGAAGCAGAGATCAGCAGTAACCAATGAGACTGGCTGACCAACACACACTGCAGCATTAAACAATTTAAATCAACTCTGAGATGAAGAAAATAATTCGGTGCTCCGTCTGTGTCATCTCAAAAACCCGTGGCTGCTCAGCGTCTCGTACTGATGGCTTTCCCCAGAGCTGACGGTGCAGCAGAAAGGCTGCTCTCCACTGCTGAGATATAATATAAGTAACACAGCAGAACACTTCACCTCATTCTGTTATTCACATACAGACAGGAGACTGCATGATGCTTTCAAATGAATTATTTAAATAATTAAAAAAAAACTCTTAACTTTTTAAAATTAAAAGGCTGTGGAACATTTATATTAAATGCCAGTTATGTTTAATATTGTATTTCAGTGGACTAAGGACACCAGTGAATGGCTTGGCACACAGTAGCCAACACTGGAGCAAGGGACCGAAAATAGTACCTCCTCTTCTATTCATTCAATGGAAAATCCGTTTTGAATCGATTCGGAATCGTTTTGGACCCCCAAGTATCAGAATTTAATCGAATTGAGAGATACCCAAAGATTCACACCCCAACAAATTTAATGTTCCACCCTTGTGGTACAATGAAAGCCAGAGCTAAATGAACCTTAGTTGTAATAAACTGCAGTTTTCGTTTAAATGATCTTGCTACTGTGAGGGCTGCAGAGGGTTGTCTCTCCCTGCAGCAGCGAGATGCATCTTTACCTTTCACAAACTTACGGACAAGTTTGTGCCCAAAAAAACTTTCTTTCAACTCTTTTATCAATATGACAGTTAAGATAACACATTGACAAAACCATCTGCTACTTTCACTTTAACAACTTTTAACATTAAAGCCAGGAATGACACATCTGGGACAGAGTGTAGTGAATGCTCTGTGTGTGGACATACACGCTCCATGGTATGAGAATCTGACCTCATCTTTGCACAGAAGATCATACTAAATCTCTCTCTCTCTTTTGGTTTTTGGGTCCTGAATGATCTTAGCCACTTGCCTTTGTATGGGAACAGTGTCTCCTTCCACACACACACACACACACACACACACACACACACACACACACACACACACACACACACACACACACAAAGACACACACAAAGACACACACAAAGGGTGGATTGAGGTCAGAGCTGGAGTCAGGGCATCCAGTGGGGTTTTGTGTTACAAAAACTAACCACTACAACGTGACACTATGAGAAGGAGTGGACGGGTAGGTGAGTCACAAGAGGAGGGGCATATAATTATAGTTCCAAAGTGAAAGCTGAGATGTGCTACCTGCATCATTTTGCGAAATTTGGTTAAATTAGATCTGCAAAACTACTGTAATTAAAACCACTATAATTTCACTAAATTTTGAGATAACAATTTTTTATCTCCAGTGATTATCCTTCTGTGGGATCAAAATAGTTTCACTAGACCACAATGGACAGTTTTTATGGCTGGTTTACAGCCTGTTTAATTGTCTGACTGTCTGCCCTGTTGGACCTATTTTGAGCGATGCCGCTGCGTTACGAGATCTCACCAATTTACTTAATGAATACAATGTTATAATAACCAAGAGAACCGAAGGCCAGAGCTACAAAGATACAACCTAACTTTTCCTTTACATTTTTCCTTTATAAGCAAGAAGCAGTGCAACACATACAAGGCAGGGAACTCACATTTGTTAAAATGAGAGTGAGTGTGTGCTCCATACTGCTCAGCTTAGAGCGCAGTGGTGTAATTATAGGACCCCTCTCATGTCATTAAGACTCAAACACAGTGTCTATGTGTTGTATGAGCAGACCAATGACCTCTCTGTGACACACACACAAACACATACACAAACAAACAAAAAGCATTCACCACTTCAACTTGAGTGCTATTTTCCTGTTTGTTGTTATTACAGATCAGTAAATGAATGCAGTAAACTAGCTAGCAAAAGTTAGAAACAGAAAAACTATTATATAATAATGTAATATACAAAATACTATATTATTAGTTAAATGGTGTAAACCAGTCGGTCAATTTTCATACAACATAGCTGCAGAATTCACTGTCAGTACAGAACTTTACTGTTCTGGTTCACTCTCACCGCTCTCATAGCGTTGTTTTCGGTTGTTTGGTGAAAAAGCTCTAAAAAGTCACTTTACACTATACCTACTCAGGACCAAAGAGCAGACAGACCCAGTTGGAGACGTTCAGGGGAACATAGTGGAGTATTTAGCTGCTAAATAACCAGATATTTCCATCAGCTGCTGATAGAGACCAAAAACCAAGCTAAAAGAGAGTGAGTATTGGACTCAACCAGGTGGACATAAATACCACTCCGCATGAATGATAATGTTGGTTCACCAGACCAACTTAAAAGGTGATGATATGTTTATGTTTACAACCTCACTGGAAATAATCAGTGAAATAAAACATTATTATTTAAAGTGAGAGCAGCAGAGTGAAGACATGACTCTTGGCTGACATGACACGACTCTGTTGTCATACTGACTGAATAAGTGTTGTGGAAATGTAAAATATACTGAATTTATCACGTGAGACTTCATAGTGAAGGTAATTCTGCCCCTCCTCAATACTTTATATCTGGCTTTCACTCCAAGGAGTCCGAGGACACCCTACAAGGCAGACATTTGGTGGCAAACAGTCAGCTCAAACCTGTCAGTCAACAATACATTATCGTGTCCTTGTTGAGAGAGCTGTATTGTGTTGGCCCTCACAGCATTTTAAAATGGTGACCAACAACATGGCCAGAAGTACAGTATATTACAGGCCATTTGAGTTAAGTGGTTGTGCAGTTTGCACTTATGACAGCTTTAATTTCCATTAGTGCTGAAACAATCAGAAGATTATTGGAAAGATTAATCATGTAAGTTATTTGAAAGCAAAAATGTCAAACAACTACTGAATCCAATGTGAGGACTTGCTGCTTTCTCTATTTTACATGATTGTAAACTGAATATGTTTGTGTTTTGGACTGTTGGTTGGTATGGACTCAAGTATGAATTGATTAATTGGAGAAAAAAAACTCAATAGCTCAGCCTTAACTAACTTGTTTCAGTTCCCACCTGAGCAGATAATGGCTCACAGCCTCTGTAGGCTCCAGGCAGGCTGAATTGTGTGTATGTCTTTGTGTATGTCTGTGTGTGTGTGTGTGCGTGTGTGTGTATTGGGTAGAGTTGTGTGGGCTTGGCTAAGTTTGCTGAGGCTACAAGTGTGAACCTGCCCACCATACAAAAGATAAGGAGTCCTGGTATCAGGTAATTGCTGACACCCTGTCAAACGCTGGGGAAATAATTACGGTGGCAATGGTGCGCCCCGTCTCCGCTCCATTCTACCTGTGTGTGTGTGTGTGTGTGTGTGTGTGTGTGTGTGTGTGTGTGTGTGTGTGTATATGTCTACGTTTGGCTCCATTCCCTCTATTCCCACCGTTTTGCAGACCCTAATCCTCTCCTCTTACACAATGCCTCTTCAATCTGATAAAGAGAGTCTCTCTCACTCACACACTGGGGAATGTGTGTGTGTGTGTGTGGTGTGTGTGTGTGTCAGTGTATGTGATGATAGCTTGCTTCCTGTATAAACAGTCTTGCATGTGCACATTCTCCCGCTTTGTGCTTCTTCTTCTTCCCTTATGCTGCATTTGTCAAGTTTTTACCGAGTGCAGGTGAATAAACATCAACATAAAACGCAACATAACTTCTACCTTTGTGATAAAGGAAATAATTAAAGTAAATTGAATATTAAAAAAAGAATGGATCTATTCTCTAGAATGAATTTCAAATGCACTCCATCTGTGTAAGTCATGTTTTTGTTACTTCTCATACACAGTCACCAGTCAGCTAATTTTAAGTCAGTTAAGTGAAATTATATTTTTAAAATGTGTCCAATACTAAACATTCCATGCTTGACAGCTGCAGGGTCTGTATGCCCTAAAGCAGCCATGGATAATGTAAGTACTGTAAATACAGTATATATACTCTTACATATAGATATGCAGATCCTTTCCATAACATGCATGCAATCTCGTAAAATTGGTGAAGGTCAGTCACAGTGAAGAGCACTGGCGGGATTGCTGGTCTGATTGACAGGGTTTTTGTTCACCCTCTTCTCCCCAGTTATTATAAACTAGGATTAAATCGGCTCATTCAAGGTGTTTCATAGTTTATTTAACAGATTTTATTTTCTTTAGGCATACAACATGATAATAAATGAGATCAGAACAAGATGTGCACATTTAACATTGTACTGTGCTGCTGCTATGTTCATGTTACAGCACTTAATTCAGATTTGTGGCATCTTGAAAGAGTTACAGACATGCTCCAGGCCCGACCTCTTCACATAGCTTTTGTGACTTTTACATAAAAGTGACGTGGGCAATGACACTGGCATACAAAATTGCAATCTCATTTACGTAATGAAGTGCATGCCTGAAAGGGGCTAATGTTTCTTGCTGCTATAAAGTCTGTAAACATGGCGAGTGAAGAGCTGCAGTTGCTGGAGCTTTTGGCAAAAGGCCAGGATCTCTGAAGAAGGACAACATGGAACAACAGGCCTCCAGTTCAGCTGGTCTGGATCACATTCCCTCAAGAGGAAAATGGATGCTGTGTTTGTGTGTGTGTGTGTTTATGTTCATGTACACAAAATGTCTTTACTACATTAGAAAAGATGACAGAAATTCTAGGTAAGTTAGTATCTACAAACCTTGTAGAACAACCATACATTTGTTAGCATACTAAGAATTTCAGCTCCCATTAAGTTCCACTAAGTGCTGCATAGTGCGTAACTGCTGGTTTCTTCCTGATTCATAATATCTAGGTATGCCTTCTTCTCATGTCATCTAACTGACTGTTTAGCTTTAATCTCTGCAGTCCAAAATGTATTGATCACTCTTTATTCTGCCACTGTTAGTCATGTCTGACACACAACCTGCAAAGGTCTTGAATTTATGGGAAAATGTTTTTTGTTACAGGCCACTAAAAAGATAAATCTTTTTTTTTCTCTTTTTATTTTAGATTTCTGCACAGATTTATTCAAAAACTTCCACACTCTTTGTATTTTCCAGTTGGGTCAGGAAGTGACCTTCATTAGGACCAGGGGGCTGAACCGCCTGTTATGTTTCATATTGCATTTCAAAGATTAAAACCTTTAAAATAGTGCACCCGTCTCTTTTTTCAATCGATAATCAGGTTTTGAATCGGACATTTATATCTGAAATGAATGAATGAATTAATGACAAATGAATCGGTGCTGAAATCTCAAACATGTCAAACAAAGTACATGAGAGTAAATCTCACTGCAAGGCTAAATACTGTAGGCTATGGGACGCTTCCTTTTGGTGAACTGACCTTTTAAACACAAGCAATACCACATGCATTTCAGTATTTATTTAGGAGTGAAGTGATGCACATGCTTTCTTTTTCCAATCAGAATGAACTACTCTTTGATATCAGTGATAGAGAATGTTGACACAGTATATGGCAGAGTCTAACTGTTCACATGCAGCTGATACTGACAGGATGGCTGGAGGGAGCGTTTTCTTGGCCCTTAACTAACCCTTCTGATGAGTAACCAGCCATGGGCCAGTGAGACGGGTGGATTAGGGGACCAGTAAGCACTGGTAGGACGGGAGGCTGTCATGTGGATACGCAACGAGGGGATTCTGAGTCTGGGCATGTCCACGTCCAACACCCCCCCGCCTCTTATCTGCACATTCCATACAGGTAGAACTCTCTGACAGAGAGGCCAGCATGTGCACTGACACGTGTGAACACACACACACACACACACACACACACACACACACACACACACAAAGAGTTATGTTAAATAAAATGCATATTGCAATCTATTGCAGACATTTAGCCATTCTCTCTCTCTTTCAAACACACACACACACACACACACACACACACCTATTAAAACAATTTCCACTTACTGAACGCACATCTGGAAGACACATTCCAAGCAGCCATTTGCAATGCTGTAACACTGAAAATAACACAGTGCCTAAGGACTCATAAACATGCAAACACACACACACACACACACACACACACACACACACACACACACCCACACGCACACAAACACACACACACACACACACACACACAGATGTCTGGCTATGATTTGCCTTATAAGCACCTGTTGCCTGAAAAATATTAGACAGAAGCTGTAGTCTATTAAAGGGACAGTGCGTCCAAAGTTTAACTGCCTGCTTAGAGGAGGAAAGAAAAGCAGAGCAGTTACAGGCAAATGTTGTATGAATATTTTCAATTACCCCTAGTTACCCAGCCATGTTAGCTGTGTAACCCCACCTACACACCACAGTGAATGTGAATAGCATTTTCTTTTTTGTGCACAAAGCACTACCACATTAGACATGTATGTCCTCCCAAAGAAAGTCTGCCTGTATAATCCACAGACCTCACTAAAGACCGTTTCATTGAAAAGATAATCCCAGCTGTTCTCTCTGCTGGAGGAAACTAACAGAGCATGTGATCAGTTGCCATTTTGGCACAATTTAGTTTAAGTCTTTGTCTTTGCAGAAAATTTAGAGCAGTTTTAGTAACATTTAACTACTGTTGGTTTTGCTAAGTTTTCTTCAGTGAACGTTTAGTCTCATTTTGGTCATGAATTCTTTATGTTTGTCTTACAAAATAAACCTGTTGCCATCTTTGATGTGTATGTTACCATGGATACAGGTATTGTTATTGTCATTCCCAAACCTTCGTGTGTGTCTTTACCGCAGCTACCTGTTCTCTCCACTGTCATCCTTCAGAAGCTGGGTTCACTCAACTGTTCACTAACACACTGTTCACTGTCTTGGTTCAGCTTGAGACTCGCAGCTTCAAAAGTCAGATTACATTCATGCAGAACTGTTCCTTTAGTTAACATGTAGACAAAGATGAATCGTCATCATTCCTACTGACAACAACAGATAGCAGACTGAAAGTAACGTTAACATTACCCCCGTATCCAGAGCCCTTAATAATGTTATGTTAACATCAGCTTTTATAAAGGTTAGCATGCCAACATGTGACAGATGTTTTCATGGTTTGTTCCGCCTGGTTCATCACAGCTTGTGAAGACTGTTTTACTAATCAGCACCAGAACTGGTGTCCGTGTATTTAATTCATTCACATTTTCAAAACTGTCACCAATCAGCCACAGCGGCCATTTTTCTTAAATACCGACAAATGGGTACACTTGGTGAATATTTGAAATCCTAAATGTCAGCACATTTAAAAAGATGGTGTGCAAGGTGTGCTAAGGGAAAATTACTCACCCATGATACTAAGTTTGAACTGATTTTTCTTCTTTTAATCAATTCAGTTCATCTGAGATGAAGTTTTCGGAACTCAATCCTCATACTTTCCTTGCAGTAATGCTTTTGTCTCCGCTCTCTCATTGGTTCATTAGAACTGATCCACTGTGTCTTAAGGGCCTGACAACTCCAAACATGTCTGAGTAGAAGGCAGCCTGCACTGAAGTCCTGCCAAATCCTGATCCATTATGGAAGAATGGCTTGGCACCAAGCCACATCAAGAGCTACCTGTGTGTGTGTCTGTGTGTGTGTGTGTGTGTGTGTGTGTGTGTGTGTGTGCGCGAGCGAGTGGGTTTTACTACTGTGGTGGGGAAATAAATCTGTTTACACAGTCGCATTGTGGGGACTCTCCTTCCTTATGGGGACAAACTGAAGTCCCCATGACGTGAATCATTACATTTTAAGGTAAAGACTTGGTTTAAGGTTAGGGTACAGTTAGGCAAGTAGTAATTAGGGTTAGGATAAGTCTCCAGGGAATGGAGTATGTAATGTCCCCAAAAGTGATCAAAACACGTGTGTGTGTGTGAGATCACGGGCTGAGGACAGAGAGGAATTTATGCAGATTGAGTGGGAACACTTGTTGGTGAGATCGGGGGAAAGTGCATGTGTGGTAATGTGAATTACAACTTATATAGCTTTATTTCATTCTGTGTTCATGACAAAACTCTGATGTCTACTACTGGACAAATAACACACTCTGGCTGCCGTTTCCTGGGCTGTTGTGCTCCACTGCGTTAATGCAGGTTGGAATGTCAGAGGGGGACATATACTTTGTTTTTGATAGAGGTCCACTCGTCATGTGCAAAGACAACGAGTTGTGTGTGTGTGTGTGTGAGTGTGTGTGGTCACTGGGTCAGTAAGTCATGGGACCCTCTCTGATCTTTGCAGCGTTCGCGCCCTGCTGGAGTGCAGTACCAGGATGTGACAGGGCTGGGAGGGGCGGCTCTTAGCCCCCCTGACCTCCTCTAATCTCCCATGTCACCCAAAGGTCCTAACACCCCCCTCCCACTCCTGTCTCTCCCTCCAATCAAGTACACACCTTCCACTGCCTTCACTCAGTCTGTAGATTAACACAAGTGACTCTTATGTTTGCCCTCACCTTTAAAGATGGAATCCCAAATCGACTCCAGACTTTGGAGTAACAAACCGTCACACTCACATGTGATGATATATGTCAACATCCCACTGGTGTACAGCTAGGCTTACAGAGAAAACAGTTGCTACATTATCAATGTGAAAAATTTTGGACTATCTAAAGGCTTTTATTATGTACAGTACGGTGCCAACACTAAAGAAGTACATAAATTATGTGTATGCATTTATTGCTTGGTACGCTATGATGGTTTAGTGATGGATCACTTTCACTCATTTAACTTTATTAATCACACACAAGTGAAATTATTTCATCATCATACTGTAAGTTCAGCATCAAATCAGTAAACATATTTCTCAGTTACAGGGAAACATGAAACACAAACTCAATCACTGCCTTTTATCTGTTTGTGTGATTTGGCCTGAATAATAAACAGTGTCTACAAAAACTGAACATTAGAAGCATCATAAAAGTTGACTTTATGGCAGGAGAGTTGTACTGGATTGAATTACAAGTGCACAATGAGTGTATATGTCTAGGAAAACACTGTCGATCAGCAAAGCACTGATCTCAGAGTCTGACAAAATGACTGAACTTTTTATTAAACCAGACATTTACACACAGTAACCATAATATTATAGATAATATATAATAGATATTCATTACTTTCTAGCCAAAAGCTTTCACCATGTTGATAAAATTCAAGGTTCACTAGATGTACATAGGTAATTATTTTCTGTTCTTTATATGGAGCATTTATATTATACTGTAGATATATTTATATTCTGCAAAACCCCAAATGTCATCTATTGGATTTTTACAATGTTGAATACATCTTCTCTTCTGCTATGAATGTAAAGACCCACTAAAACCCCCTCTTCTTGGTTGTGTTTCTTAGATCACATGCCTTTAGATGGTGACTCCTATCCATCTGATTAAAACCGAAGTGGGTGCTGCAGATGAGGCACCATCTTTCACCCAGCATTCCACAGCTGGCTGGCCAGACCAGCATCAACAATCGCTTCCCTGTTTCCAAATCAAATTCAAATCTGTCACATCTGATGACCCTCTACCACTGGGGCTCTCAACCCTGACGGAGCCGCCGGAGGAGCTGGGTTCGCTGCCTCTCACACACAGGATCTTTTTTAAGAGAGGATAACTCCGGCAGGTAATCACATGTCAGAAATGTAAGCACCAAGCCTCTATGATTGTTAAGGACAGAGAGAATGACGTCTGTGCCACAGAATATCAATGACTGTTAAGTGCTGAAGACAGTCCTGTCTCCTGGGACAGTGGTGCTGAAGCATCAAATAGACGACAGTTGCGCAAAAGCAGCTACAGTGGCGGTCTGTGGCCGAAGGCTACGCTAATTTGTTTAGAGGCACAGATCAACACCTGTCTAAACAGAAGAATGTGGAAAGAAAGTAAGAATGAAAGGAGAGGAGGCAGCTTTTGTTGTACTGTCCCTGTGGGGTCCCAAGACATGATGGATCACCCTGAGGAAGAACAAAGTCTGTTCATTCTTACATTCCCTCCCTCTCTGTCCTCACACCGAAGACACTCACAGTTACTAAGGTCTTCTTCATTTTAGTTACTGTTTACTAGGCTACATGTTTTTGTTTTTTCACAACCTTTGCTCTGATTTGCAGCATTTCAAAGGGATATAGAAAATATATTGTGAGCATCGCTGACAGCATCCTGTGATGGATTATACTGAAATTCCAACCAGGTGATGGCGGAGAGTCGGAGGCGACAGGAACCTTGCTCTGTTGGCAAACGGAAGTACACTGACAGTTTGGGAAAGGTTTATCACATGACAATCAGATCATGTACATTGTGTATTTCCCATGTCCGCACTGTAACGTAAGATCAGGCTTTTCAGGTATTCACTTTGACGTGCGTTTTCTAAAAGCGGTGTCTGGCTGACCACGGTGTCAGAAATGTTTATAACAGGGAGGCGTGTCTAATATTTCTGCTTCGACAGGTATGTAAATGAGGTGAAGTGGACAAAATACTGCTTACATTATCAAATATGACACGAAGCAGGAGGCCAAAATTGAGAGAGACATTTCCATTTTAGTGCACTTGGAAATGGCCTCCAGATCACACAACAGAACACGCTGTTTGTCCATGCCCTCTGAAGCGGTACATACAGGTGGTTTCTGACATAATTTCTCTGTCTCTGTTGCCTTTTTTAAAACTCTATAATATGATCGTGGTATTGGCTTCAGAAATATAGCATCAGTGACTCTAAATTATTTATTAATGGGCTTCATTTGGAGCCAATAGGAGACAGCCTTCCCTGAAGAGACTCTTTAGTTTGTGTTACTTGACTTCATTCATTCCTTTAAATATGAAACTGCAAAAGGACAGTGTTTCTCCTCCTAGAGGTTATAGAGGGTTTTTGTTGCTTTCTGTGGGTATGTTTGTGAGTGTTTATATTCTAGTATTTTTCTCCATTTTAATTTATTGCCCTATTGAAATGTTTGGTGCACACTGGAAAATTAGAAAAAAATATAATATTATATATAACTGACAGAAAACGTTGTTGATGTTGATCAGAGGGGCTCTAACTTTGTGCACTAAGCAAAGTCAGAGACCAGGAGAGACTTAACAGAGACTGATGGTGTTTGAAGCACAGCCAGCTCATTCACTGAGCTGAATTTACGCTTCTAAAAGATGCTATTGTTTGCTGATGGGATGACTCTCCCACACACACACACACACACACACACAGGCGCCCCAGTGTGCACACACAGAAAGCTTTCCAAGCCTTTGCTTACACTGTGTTATTAGTGCTGCTCTCTCACCTGTCCAGGCTGTTTTACATGTGACTGATAATTATACTGCAGGTCTCATCAGAGGCACACAAGCAAACAGTCTGGAGTGATTCAAACTATTTTTTGGCAATAAAAATCTAATGAAATGCTTATGCAACAGGTGAACAAGGACAGAGGGTAAAAAGAAGACAAAAATATCTTCAACCAGTTCATCTCTATTCAGAATAGCACGTCTACAGCACACTGATGCAAACATCCTGTAAATGTAATCCATCCCTTACTGCAGCTGCTCTGTAAACTAACTGGTCACAGATTAATGACTGAGGAGGGTTGCCATGATCTTAATATCGCACCTATTTTTGCCATTATTCGATTCGTCTGTACACATGGTTTACAACGCCAGAAAGTAGTGCAACATGTCCATCGCATTTTCCCAGAGAACAGGGTGACGTCTTCAAATGGCAAATTATTCTATTTCACACCATTTACGGTTGATCAACTTTATTAACTTAGTTAATGAACTAATCCTTTCTGCTCTAGTTTTAACAAAACAACTACAACAAATGGGATTTTTCTTGCAGGTTCTAGGTGGTTCTTTGCTTCCCAACTATCTGCTCTATTTTAGTGTGTTTAAAACAGTTGAATAATTCTGTAGGGAAACTTCTCAACAAGAAAGGATCCGTTAGACCCTGTAGTCCCGCTGCAGACAGCAGTTTTCCTCTGGAACAGAAAAGGCAGGACGGCCTGGAGCTGCAGCCCCTCACGGGCTTTTATTATGTGCCAACAAAACAGGCAGCAGTAAAGTAATTCAATACTACAGCCGACATACCTTCAAAGTCTGATAAGATCCCTTCGAGGTGGTCATTCACGGAAAGTTCCGACATCCTGTCTGCGTTCACAAAGCTCCGTGATGCCGCTCCGACTCCGATCACAAAACAGTCGGCTGAAGAAAACTTGTGCTCCCGATCGAAGAAGAGATGGACTCGTCCGCGCTGATGTGTGCAGGCTGAGTTGAGCTGATCTGGGCTGAGCTGAGTTGAGCTGATCTGGGCTGAGCTGGGCTGTGTCCTGGATGTCCTCTCGTGCCGTGCGCGTCCTTACTGTCCGAACTCCAGGAGCGTCGGCGCGGCGGCGCGCCGGTGGCCGGCCCCCTCTGATCGGCCGCCTGCAGCATGGAGCCTGAGGGGCGGAGCCGCATGCAACACCTGGAAAAAATTCTCAGTCAAATTTCTCTTGTCTTCGCTTTCTTTCCTCCCCCGACCGGCTCCCCTCCGGCAAAAGGCTCCAGATGACCCCCCCAGCCCCGGAGTAAATCTGCACTCTGTTACAGCCTGTCTTGATTTATACACAGAGGATCAGCGTTGGATATTGACGCTCCTGTGTCTTGTGTTGACCACCTGACTGACAAATTCAGGCTCAAGCTCAGTGTCAAAACTGGGCCTCCGCTTATACAGCAGAACAGCAGAAATTAGTTTACTGAGCAAGTTCATTATGCATTTTGGATGTTTCACTCTGTGAAACATCATAAAGGACTTCAGTAAACATATAATCTTTTATCATTTTACATTGATGTGAATATATATCTAAAGTTTTAACAATTTCAAATGTTCAGACACTTTAACTCTTGTCAACAGAGCAGTAGCTCTAGTCTTACACTCAGATCAAATCAAAGCAGATCAACCAAAGACATTTTGCCTTTTTGGACTGTATTTGGAAGTGAGTTGTGGAATTAGAAGTTTAGTGCTTTTGTGTTCTTTTCAGAAGTAGTTGACTGATTTCTTTGGCCAATAGAAACACAATCTACATTCTCTCACCTTATTTAAGAAAAACCCAATCAGGTGATTTGTTCCACTAATAACTAGTTTTTATGTCCTGATGTTAATATAATTTGAACTGTTACAAGTAATTACATTTCTTTTGGTGAATGAACAAAGCTACAGTATATGTGTCTTGCTAAAATTTATCCTCATTCAGTGTAAAAGTATCTGAACAAGACTCTAAAGCAGCTTTCCAGCACTTCTGGAGGGAGTCAGAGTGTGTTTTCATTCAGGTAGCCCACTAAACATCAACTGAAGGACACACACTCACTCTCTTTCTTTCTCCATATCTTTCTCTCTTTCTCTCTCTCTCTCTCTCTCTCTCTCTCTCTCTCTCTCTCTCTCTCTCTCTCACACACACACACCAGCCTCTGTGCAGATCATGAAAAGCCACTGTGACATTAATCCTGCCCGGTTCAGAGCCACAGGGGTAATGAGAGCCCCTTGACCCCCAGTCCTAACAGCAGGGTGTGTGTGTGTGACAGCGAGAAAGAGAGAGAGAGAGAGAGAGAGAGAGAGAGAGAGAGAGGGACTAAAATAACTTCAAAACTGAATGCAATTGAAGACATGGAAGAATTATGAGGTGTACCTTTGCAGGTATAATTCAGGGTTCATTTGGACATGTGTATTTCAGAGCACGGGTAGACATGGCTTTGTGTTCATCCGTCTGTGTGTGTGTGGTGTGGTGGCTGTGGGAATTTAGTCACATGGGTTAGGCTCCTGTTTCTCTCTCTCTCTTAGGCTGCTTAATTGGCCTGTTTCCTGTGATATGTTTGATAGTTCCAGACGGTGCATCTGTGTGTATATACATGCGTGAGTGTAACTACAAGTGCGTGTGTGTGTGTTTGCTCGTGCTCCGACTAGCCTGAAGGAATTTTCTTGCACAGTGCTTGATGTCTGTGGCATCGTTTTCACAGTTCTTGCCACCATGTCTAATGCAATGATAAAACTTCACCCACCAGCTTCATTGCAGAGTTTGAACATGGGGACACAACTATTCACTGCTCACCTGTGTGTTGGGGCAAAGCAACTCTGGTCTTAACAGGTTTTCACAGATTCATTTTAACCCACTTAACTAAGCCATGTTTTTGGACATGGAAACAAAAATTTTATATACAAATTAAAGCAAAATAATGAGCCAAAATTAAAGCCGCAAGCAAGATACAAGAGGTTTTCAGGCTTCACAAAGCTAAACCAAGATTGTTGAAATTTTATTATTATACATATGCAAATTTAATGTACATATGTATACATACATTACTCTGTACTTCACTGCTGATTCTAAATTTTGAAGTCTCATTATTTGTACTCTGCAATGCCAGTATAGTTTAATCTATTCTAATATATCCCATCTGGTGTGGGAACTAAGCATTGTCTGCATAGAAAAACATTTTAACACTTTTAATCGTACGCTGCATAGTGCACATAATACACTCCCTTTCCATCCATGCAGTAAAAGCTTTGGCAACTGACAAAGAAGTCAATGAACTGATGCTAATATCTAGATATTATCTTTTAGTTGAAGTTTTACAGTGATGTCTGTTTGTAGGAAGTAACTATATAATACTTCAGGTTACATCATGTGCCTGTTTGACTGTTCAGTAGCTCAGTTATTGGGGAGTGGACACTCTTCAGCCTTGAAGACCCATTTTGCAATTTAAGCTGATTAGACAGCTGGATTCTGACATAAAAATCATACCTGGAGCACATTTACAGTGCATAGACAGCTGCTCAGGGGCCTTGTAAAAGATAACAATAAATTCCTAACCTCACACATACTGCACACTGACTGTACTGTATGTATGGACTGTGCATATTTAAACCATTTCACATTTCTGTTACTTTCTGTCTGAAGATATTTAGAAACATCATGAAAATAATAGTTTTGAAATACTCCAACCATTTAAAAAGCATTCCTCAGATTGTTACTTTGTCTTTTCACTGGTAAAAACTGATTAAATGCCTCCAGCTGAAGAAAGAAAATCCTAGAAACATGTTAAGGCAGAAGAATTAGCTTTATTAGCAACACCGGTATCTAAATATTTTAGAATCACAACATGTAAAACTGTTTTTCTATTCTTTCATTCTTAAATTGAACAGAACATAGATTGACCATTGTGTACTCTATTCATATAGTTCAATGAGTGCAATCACCGTTAATGTATATCCCATCTCCCCCAAGCTTGTGGTGTGCATGTTGACCGCATACTGGAAGAGTCAACGGTATTGTAGTACTGGGAAGAGCAAACCAACTACCTAGGGTATCAACATGAGCTGAAACCTCTCAAAGAGTGGAATTAAAAGTATATTTTTACCTGCAATTATTTCATTGTAATCATAAAAATGTCTCATCTGACTGTCTCAAAAACTTGGAATGAAAACGTCAATGAAACTTTGGAACACATGCATTTTAAAGGTTGTTTTTCAGTGATACTTGAAATAATTTAACTGTAACTGTAGGTTTGTGAAGCACTTATTCAATCTCGGAGGTACTGTAAATGCTGCACTGTGAATGTTTGGTTATCTATTTTATATAGAAAAAAAATAGATACGATTATTTTCTCCTTTGTCTAGTGTCTGTCACTCTTCTGTCACTTTACTGTCAGTAGCATATAAAGTATGTTTTCATATTGTAGTTTGGTGGGTTTCCTCAACCCCAAGTAGAGGGGTTTTGAAATCTTAATCTACAACTTGAAACACTGTCCAGTTTCTTGTGCAGCTTGGATCTTTCTGAATGCTCCACTTGTTTGTCTGGGTTCACATCATTTATTGGGATGATGTTACATGCAGCTTCACAGTCTATCTGGAATTTCTTCCCAAAATATGGACACTTTGTTTTTATCCTCTTATGCGTCTTACCACAAAATTAACTACTTTGTTTTGTTAACTGTTCCACAGCATGGACTACTTCTTCCATCTGTCCCTCAGTAGTTTTACTATTCTCTCATGACATCTCTGTGCCTGGACATTTATCCAGAATCAAGATATCCTCTCCAAGCAGTCTTTCTCTTAAGCTAGAGGTATAAGTTCCACAGACAATGCAACCTTTTATTTCCCCAAATGCACAGGTGGTCGCTAAAACTATAATCCAATGAAATTGACAAATATTGTCAATGTTTTCATCCATGGGGTTGCTCACAAAAATGATTTCTCCACAGTCTCAAGAATCAATTATCATTTGGGAGTACAGTGTTTGTCAAACTTCTCCATCATGGAAATTACTTTTACTTTTTTCATCCACCCAGCCACTGGAGGATGAACAAGGTAGTGCATTCTTAGTGCTGGTCCCAAGCCCTATGCCAAATCAAATATGGGGTTTTATCTTAAAAAAATCTCCCCTACCAAATAGTAGAAGAGTTTCACTTTTACATTTCCATGTAAAGCGTAAACTCCTCTCTACAGCTTTCCAGTACCTCGCTTCCTTGTTTGACTCTAAACATAAAGGAGATGGAGACTTAAGCCCTTCCATTTTTTTACACCTCGTCTGCTCCACAGTCTTTGTTTTGTTCCAGATGCGTGTTCCATTGACGTTAGCCAGATAAGTCAAGCGGTCAAGGCTAGGTGACTAGCTGGTCAACATCATAGTTTGTTGTTTTAAAGGCAGACTAACTCTGCCACTATGTTTCATTCTGCTCTTTCCTCTTTGATTGTTTAAACATAGCACAGCTCAGATACACTTCTAGCTCTAGCTATTTAGCATATCCCATCTGGTGTTGCACTCTGATCAGTCCATGCTCTATCCAGTCTATTTGTTTCTTTTACCAGATCTCTCTTAGCAAAGTAAATATACTTGTGGAATGGGAGTCCTGGAACTAGTTATGTTATATTATACATAGCTGGACTGATATGTTTAGAAACAATAATCTGTTTAATCCAGCTGTGTCACGCTTGATTGACGTGTCACTCAATAATATATGCACAGATTTTAAGATTCTAAACTGTAACATGTAATTTGAATGATTGCTTGGAACTTCCTATATACAGTTTATATATATATAATTTTAATTTCGACTTTATTGCTGAAGCACGTATTACCAATGACAAAATTACACTCATAGACACTGGCAAATGAAGCGTGGGATTTGGATTAAGAGTAGCGGACCTTGAGATGATCACTGCCCACGACGTCTTCCGACTACCAACCTAGACCAGCTGGAGCAAACGTTGCAGCGAACTGCCCCAGAAGGAGAAGGAAGGATAAGAGCTAAAATAACCGACTTGGACCTAAAGCTGCTCCTGGCTAGTTTCCGGTTACAGGAAGTTGGAGTGGACTAAATGGGACTCAAGCAACGGGAAATTGTTGTGCTCTTTACAGAACTGCCTCCATCGCTACACTGCGAATCAAGCTACTGCTTTCAACGGGCGGACCGTGTTCTGAGCCAACAGAACGCAACACCCCGACTGGACGATGGAGGTGGCTTCAATGATGCTTGATGCTCAACTGAGACAAAGTGGGTGGACGATGTTTCCCAGATGTTGAACTTTTAATAAGACCATATTATCAACACTGTCTTGTTGCTGCTGTTAACATTCCTCCAGATGCAAATTCATAATATACATTACAGAATTATTTCCTGGGTGTATATGTGTATATGTATATACAGTATGTAGCCTATATAAATAACTGTATATTTTGTTTCTATTTTATTTTATATTTTATCTTGTTCTATTCTTGATTTAGTAATCTTTGTTTTATGTGTGTGTAGCATGAAGGGGGCACAACATTTTTGTTGTGCAACCCTATGTTGTAAAATAACAAATAAATTACCTTGATGCAGTGAAATGAAAAATACCTGTACAGGTAATGTTAAAATGACCATTACTGAAGAACTGCCTATTTGAGAAGGAAACACACACTTAGTTGTGGACAACTGGACAGAGGACAACAGGATTTGCCAAGGGTATTGAGTGCCCAACACTTTTCTCCAGATTACTGGAGCTTCTAAAGCCCTTTGGCTTGCACATGCTGGCAGCCCAACCTCAGATTATATCTACCTGAAAGTGCATTAGATTTTTTTAAGGAGTAATTTATCACCTCCTGAAAATCTCATTTTTGCTGACCTCACCTTGCTGCAGTACAGGTGTACTCCAGGGCTCCATGACATCATTGTTGGGTGCTACAGAGCCCACTTCTGGTGTGCGTAGAGGTGAAACAGGCTTGACAGCTTTACTTTTAAATAATGCCTCAGTTTATGAACTGTGCACGAGAGAGTGCTTTTTGAACCAGTGTAGCTATTCTGGTCATTATCGTCAAATCGACTGATTTGATCCTCGTCCAGAGAGTCTGATTTAAGTTTAACATCTCTGCTTTATGGGATGTTACCCACTGATGACCCCCTCACAGTGTGCAAAAGCTGCCCTGTTTCAATTGATCAGCACTTCATCAAGCTTGTTATATTTTTCAGAATTTAGAGTTTAGGAGATATGATTTTCTTTATAGTCAGCCAGGATATTATTCTGTTCTGTTGCTCTGTTTCCAGTGCTGTATAGAGTGGATATACTGTGAAAAAAAAAACATAACAAATAACAAACATACAAATTGAAGATCTGATAACAGTGACCAAAACGATCTGAACCCTCAGCAGTTGCGTGCTAAAATGTAAATGCTAATAGCTAGCATTACGAAAGCTTACAGACTCACAGCATGTAAGGGTCTCACCTTGGCAAAAGTGACAACTCAAGCCATGGCAGCAGGCAGTTAGTGAGCTACCCAACATGTGAATACGTCCCGTTGATTTTGTGATCCACATCATCTTCAGACACTGCAGAAGACACAGTACGATAGTCGTAGTACATAACTTTGATCTGTTGATAAAGAGCTAAGTTACAAGTTAGCGCACTAAAGGACTGATAAATGAATGTGTCACCTTCCTTCTTGTTCTTTTTTTTTTATGTACTGTTTCTGATGTATTTCAACATAGTTGGGCAGAGTTCAGCTGTCAGTTAAAATTTTGTGAGGACTACTACATATTTACTGATAAGTCTCAGGGACCTACAAAAAAAAAAGAGAACCTTTACCATATTTGGAAAGTGGTCATACACAACCCCTTGTACAAGGTGCGAGGTGTATGCTTGTACATCCATCTCTGTGAGAACCAATTTGAGTTTTAGACCATGGGAGTGAGGACATTTCTGGAAAGTGAGGACATTTTTGCCGGTCCTTACTTTCAGAGACACATTCAAAGGCTGTTTGAGGGTTAAGACTTGGTTTTAAGGTTCAGGGTAGAATTAAGTTTAGGTTCAAGTCAGGGTAAGGGTTGGGGTCAGGCATTTAGTTTTGATGGTTAAGGTTAGGGTAAGGGGCTGGTGATTGCATTATGTCAATGAATGTCCTCACAAGTATATAAGTACAAACGTGTGTGTGTGTGTGTTACCAGGTGTTGTGCTTCGCTTTTTGCTTCTTCTCAGGGGGAGGTTGGTTGTTTCAAGGAGGTCAGAGGTCAGGACACGCCACATACCTGTCCCCTGAGTTTCTCCAGGCCGAACCCACAGGCAGATGAGGCGAAGGTTAAAGGTCACCTATTGTCCAACTAACCTGATTTAACCTGATGGAGGAGGTTAAATTGAGAATTTGTTGTAGACTAAATGCATCGTTTGTGTTAAGATCAGGAAATTAAGTGAATGTAATCAATGAGGACCTGCATATAGTCCACTTTGTGTGTGTGTGTGTCTACTCACATCAGAGCCAGCAAACTAAAGTTTACCATAGCTAAGCAGCTAAAAAAGCATCACTAAACATTTTTTTGAAAGTCTTTCATTTAAATAAAGAAAACTATGACAGATTTTACAGACTGTGTTATTGATTTGCCACACTGTAAAAATAATTTTATAAGACCATAAAACAGAGCTGATCCACTGTAGCCTGAGGCACCTGTAAAAAGAGAAGCCTTGTTCAAAATACTCCCATACAGCAGTAAAGAGTTTCAGTTGTGCTCCACCAAAAATATTCCAGGCCTGGATCAAGATGTTGAGGACTGAAGCCCTAGCGATGGGCTCTTACGATTACACTGCTCTGAAACATCTGAATTGTTGCAGTTATTGTGCTACCTGTTGGAAATGGAATTCACTCTTTACAGTGCTGTCAGGACAGTTCAAATAGTTAGAAGTCAGGTCCACTCATACCTGGTGCACACCAGAGGATTTTCAAAAAAACGTGGGAGACCACAGATAGATTTAACCATTTTTTAATATTCACAGAATCTTGGAGATTCAAAATTGGGGAGAATGGAATCAAGCAAATTTTCACTGCAATACTCCATCACCAGGCTTCAAAGGCCTCTCAATCACATCCTGGAGCTCCTGCTGCCAGTCTGGTTTCACAATGTCAAGTGAAACATGCATGCCAAATTCCACTTTTATGCATTTATTTTCTAATGTATTATGGTCTGAGGGCTCTGTAGTCCTCAACTGCACCTCTCTTTAAGTTCAAAACATGAGTCAGTGCAAATACACACACCATATCAGTGCAGCATCAATAAATACTTGCAGTGACTTTAACTTTGAAAAAAGAACAAGGTAAAGTAAGTCAACTTCCTGTTTAATTTCTACTTATTTGATGTTTATCATAATATATTCGTAAGGCTCTGTAATGTGACATGTTTAAATAATGTTTTAATTACCTTTAGGAGGGTTTTTGAACATACTTGTCATCTAATACTGTCAAATTCACTGTATATTATGCAACGTTTCCCGCTCAGTCATAATGGAATTTGACATCCTGGAAAACCTGGAAAAGTTCCTAGCTGCAGGGGGCCCCTCATCATTCCACTATCTGTCTGACTGGTGGCCTGTCTGTCTTTCAACATCTGAGGTAGGCAACCAAACCAGACTGAGGGACAAAGTGTGGTTAGGGTGAAAAACGAAGTGGTTCAGCAGATGGTGGGGTGACCTACATTAACTATTTCCATGGTCAACCTTCAAGCCACACAAATAATAAATGAACAACTTACAAAAAGTAAGAAAATGTGTCTATTAAATAAATATGGTGAAATTAAAATAACATAATGAAAATAAGAAATTACTTCAGTATGGTCAGTGTTCAATAGTATTTTGATGTTTTCCCTTTTCATTTGTAAAACTCACAAAACATTTACATATAATACTAATTGTGAGGACTGTATGTTACTGTATATAAGTGTCTTCCTTCTCTCGGTTAGTTACACAGTACAGACTAAATAAAAATTTAAGCTGTGCTGCCCTCCAGTGGACAACAGGGCACTCACTAGTGTACTGTATATGCTGAGGGAGATGGGAGGTATGTTTGTTTCTTTCACTTTTGCTTTTTAGAATAATATCCCGAATTGCTGGAGATATCAAAAAAGTGTTATGTTCAATTGGATGACGCAACACAGCTAATACAATAGCTTCCTCCTTTGTCCTGTTTTTGGACTCTCCGGTTCGCTTTAATCCCTCAAAGCTCAACACTGTCAGGGTGGTTAGCCCCCCTTAATTACTTTTATCAAGGTTTCCCTAACGTGGCAGATTTGCCACTTGAAATTCAAAGTAGTTTTTGAAACAATTGGGCCTGGTGTCATGATCAGCCTTTGTCCGGAAGCCTTAAGGTCGCCAGACACCTCCAAGGCTCTGGCCCTTTATCCTTCGCCTCAGCCTGTTAAAACAGGGGCATCAATCTTTGGAATATGTTCTTGGTGTGAAGATGCACTGAGCCTACAGTGTTTTGACTCCCACAGATGCTGCTTCAGCCAGTCCTCCCAGACAAAGACCTGCTTTGAGATCAGCTTCTCTGTTGCAACATCTTATAGCCAGGCGCTGTGGACAAAACATCGCAAGTAAGTTTATATCATTTTTCCCTCATTGTGGACAAAATTTCTGGAACTCTCTGGTAGGCTGAATTTAAACATGAAGTTAGCGCTTCATGAATCAACCTTGAGCTGCAACACTAAAGTGCTTAACGTTCTGCTTGTGCAAAGTTCCTACCTGTGCAAGTACAGTATTCACATTTGTTCAAATCTTTTTAAGTAAAAATTTCTTTTTACCTAATTCTCCTCACTCTTTCATGGACGCAGAAGCGGTGACGCGGACAAACAAGAGCTGATGCAGCGGCTGATATCGCGGGTGATGTAAATTGGATCATGAACCAAAATATTGTCATTGCATAATAGAGTGTACTAGGGAGGATACTGTAAAAAGTCTTTTTCTGTATGTAAGCGGGTGTGACACTCTTTATCAGTGATGAAAACAACTGTTGGAATTATCAGGCTGTAATACAAGAGTTAAATCAATGTATTCAGTGAACAAGAACCAGGTCTGCCTTGACCTGTTCTCAGCTATTGATGATGCTATTGCTCAAAGTTCAAAATCCAATAAATCATAATTGTTCAGATCCCAACTTTCTGAGTCCTCAATGTTCAAAATGAAACAGAAACTGATGGCTTTAGTGCTTTAAACAATGCTTTAGAGCTTTTAAAAAAAATCAGATCCCCCTCATCACAATGAGTCCTTGCAGCAAGAGGGAGATAATGTGTGTCTCAATGAATTGAATTGAACACTAATTTTGCTACCTTCTATGAGCGATGGAGGTCATAGAGGATCTTGCTCAAAGGGCTTTTGAACACACAGGTCATCAAGATCTGGTACAACTCGAGTTGAGAGGTGATAGTCTGCCTAATAGTGCCTCTTTCATCTTGAACGGTGAACAGGACGATGTATACTAACTGCGCTCTGTCATAGACTGAATAGTACAATCCAACATGGCTGTTACTGCAGACAGTAATCTGCAGTTGATAGCACAGGTCAGTAGCCCCCAAGGAAGTGGTAAGAGTGCTGGCAAAAACGTTAGACAGTGAAATCCTGAAATAAAACAGTTTGTATGTGGTAGACAACAGTTCTGACATCAACTTTGTTTTGCTACTAATCTGGCACTTTTGCTTTATCCCATATCACCAACAGCGACGCAACCGCACAAGGTAGATACATTCAGAATTGGATTGCATGATCAGACTGCATAACATTTAATGATGTACCAAAATGTGAAAGGACAAAGAATTATTAGGCTTGTTCAAGATGAAATGCGCCTCGCCTGGAAAGTGGATGAGATCAGGCGGCAGCAGCAGGGGGCAGTGACAAAAAGCTGCAGTCAAGTTGGACAGTTTCCAGCACCCTTCAAAGAATTTACAGGAAGTGACAGAAAAATTTGCATCCTGTTCGATCCATCTGTAGGCTGATTGTAGTTTAAGTAGAGCCAAAGATGATGTAACTATGTGAATCAACGTCCTCACAGCTTCATACAGGCATCAGAGGCACAGCAACAGTGAGGACTACAAGACACAAGTTTCCTTCATTGAGAGACAGAATATATTAGACTCAGTTCCAAACAAGTTTTTAATAGCTTTTCTGTTACTAATTATAACTTGGACTAAACATATTCCTCTTCTCAGGTTGACAAACGCTGTTATCAAGTTGTACTAAGGCTTTATTATAATTTCTATGTATTGATTAATTTTGTTATTATAATTAATTTTCAATTTTATATATATATATATATATATATATATATATATATATATATACACACATACATATATATATAAATATAATTTAGTTACATTTTTGTCAGGCATGCCCAGCCCTTACAAGACACCATGAACTCAAACAGACCAGGATCAGAGTGCTGTGCAAACATATTTAAACTAAAGTCCTTTCACAGACAAATCCTCAGACCATCATTCAGTAGAACATAATTTATAAATCACTAACCGAAACATTTACTATATTCTGGACAAATCAAAATAAATACTAATTAATCTATCTACACAGAAAATTAGGATTTTCTACAACACATGGTGTTTGTGGACAAAACTTAGAGCCAATCAGCTCTTTAAACAGGCGACAGCCAGGCGTTTCTCATCATGCCCTGAGTCTTGCAGTCGGTGGAGAGTGGCCGCAGCTCTAAAAACTGCATCCGCCTCGATTTTGTGAGGTTATCGTTGTCCACTAGTGCATGATGTCAGAGCAAGTCGGACACAAAACTAACATGCATGTGCGGCGATCGCCGGTGATTGATTCTGTGCCGGCCTGGCTCATCTCAAACGAGATTATTATTTATAATTATTTATTATTATTATTATTATTTTTTTTGCAGCCAAGACAAACGTGCTCTGGAGTTAAAACACTGTTTCTGTTTGAAAGAGAGAGCAAGGTACACCAGTGTTGCATACAGCCTTTATCTGCTGAAACACAACATATGGAGAAATTGATATTCTAAGAGACAATTGATATTCTTTGAGACATATGTCATCAGGTGTACACATCCCTTTCTTGGTATGCCCAAAGTACAAAAAAAATATTTATTGCTCACAATGCTAAAGGATTTGACAGCTACATTGTGCTCAGTGCCATGGTTTTGAATATGCAGCAAAGTCTCACACAAAGACTATAAACACAAGCACATCGAACACCCTGATGGGTTTAACTCGGAGAAACCTTTGAACTATATAGTCCCCTACCTGCCGACAGAGGCTTACTGTGTAGGGTGAATGCCAAAAGCTGGGAAAAATTTAGTGCGTTGTATGAGACGTTCGATTTTGAAAATGTATCCATTAGTCAAAATGATGTGGCTATTCTTGTGGAGGCTTGCTGCCTTTTCAGAAAAGGCTACATTGACAAAACAGGTGTGAAACAGGTCAAAGTGATTGTCATGACAGTTTCTCCAGCGTTGCCACGCTCCTCAAACTTTCACCCTGTGATGCTCTGTATGGCAGAACGAATGTAGTGAGGCTGAGGTACATGATGGGACCTAATGAAACTCTAAAGTAGGTAAATGTGACATCCTTGTATCGCTACATCAACTGTGTGTTTCCTTACCCTCTAGGACCCCCCCCCAAAAAAAAAATATATATATATATTCCAAAGATTTCGAAGAACCTCAAAACTACTTTGGGATAATCAGGGCCATTGTCTACCCACCGCAGGGATTATTTTCCCTGTTTTACCATACAGAACCGCTGCGGGTAAACTGGTGTTCACCCTCTATCGTAGGTATGCCAAGGTTCATTTTCCAGATGGTTGGTTTACACATGACAACGACGAGGCCAGAGCATTGACAGGTGTTTGGGTCACTGCTTAATTTAACAAGGTCTTGGAGATGAGGCCTTATCACTTAGCTACAATCAGAGGCGTGGCACTTTAATTGACAGAGTGATTCTAGATTTGTGAAGTACATGATCACTTTTCTGAAGGAGAAACAGGAAGCATCAGGGTACCCCCTCTGAAGCCACAGATCAGGGAAGTAGAGCTGTGTGTGTGCCTGCCTGGAAAATGTTTTCATCCAACTAAATTGACTTTGCTCCTAGATTGCAAGTACTTTTTTCTCCTCCCAAGTCAAATTGTGGGACCTAGTGGATTTGGGGGGAATAACTTTTAGTAAAGTGTTACACAAAATATCTTTACAGTTTTCCATGGTACCTGGGGAAAAATGTTGTATGGATATATGCTTTGTTTCAACTGTTATATGCTGAACTGCAAAAGAATAAAAATTTAATTTGTTGATGTACTACCTGATTCTTTCAAGGATGACAACCTGTTTCTGCCTGATCAGAATCATTTTTCAGGCCTCTGACCAGCTTGAAGTAGTGTGTGGGTTTTTTTTTTTCTCCCCACAATACAGGCACCCCAGGAACATGAGCTTCATGATGCTGATGCAAAATCTGTTTCACTAGCGTAAACCTAGTCAAACCATAAGTTTGAACAGAAATTCCTAGTGTTTAAAAACCCTTGAGACAGGTTACAGAAATATCACCTCAACAAATTTTCCCTTTGCAGAAACTTTTTTTTTCTTGACCATTTTGAAGATGTTATCCTCACGGATATTTAATCATTGACCTCACCCCTACTTGTCCAGAGCCCTACAGATGGTTGGGGTTATCTAATCAGTGGCCGGTCGTCTATCTACCCAAATCTTAAGTCCACATGTCGGCGTGGATAAAAAGAAACACTCCTTTACTGCGAGCTCTGTATTACACCATGCCTCAGAGATGTAAAGATTCTTAGCCATTGCTCCCCTGACTTTATCTGGTAGACAGGGATACATTTCCTCGGCCGAAAATTATTTTGATGTAAAAATCAGGGCTATAATAAATGAGCCAGGGATGAATCCTTATGAAAATTAAGATACAATGCTCTGCTGCTGATATGCTTAATATGATCAAACAAGGAGAAGGAGGCTCCGACTGTTAAGACGAAGGATGGAGAACCAAAATTTCAGCAAATCCAAAATTCGCGATAATGCGTCACACGAGTCTCGCTGTTCACTGAAGCTATACTACGTATTCCCACTATTTCTTCAGCGCACTTGTTGGGAACCAGCAGGGCTTTAGATGTTCTTAGTTTAACCAATTTTATCACAGATACATTTGGATTTCATGAAAGAAACAACCCTTTCAACATGCCACTCTCCTCTTATTGTCCCCTTTAACAACAACTCACTCTCCCCAGCGCTTCATAGGCATAGAACTTAGATGATGTCACAAATGGCAGAAAGGGAGGGAGGGGCGGAAGGGGGGCTGTTCGGAAGGTCAAAGGTCGGGTTCATGACAGCTCAATCTGTCAAGTTGACGAGAGGTACTTTTTGCTATCTCTATTAGCCATGTTTGCCTTTACTTTCTTCATCAGTTTCTCTAGTTATATCAGCCTAGACCTGTTCCTGAGAGTTCACTTCTAAGTACTTGTTACCTGTATCCTGAATTGTGCCTGCCTGCGTTTAAGGTATTCTATCATCAAGATCTTCCTTTGTCTCAATCTGCATTTAAGTCCTACCTCTGCATTCCCTGCTACTAACTGACAGTACAAATCAACCATTATATGGACCCAACAGAGCAACAGCTTTTCTCAGAAAGGGTTTCTGAGTTTGATCAGACTATAGCAAATCCAATCGCTTCTCACTCACATCAGCGTACTCTGAAGAGATCTTTGGAGATGGGAAGGAAAAGCTTTTGTTACTTAAATCCTTTTGGGCATGTACTATATTTTTCACCTGGGGCTCAACACCAACCTGTGTGACTGGATCCTGAACCTCCTGATGGGCAGACCCCAGGCTGCGTGGATAGGCACCACCACATCCTTCACCCTGACTCTCAACACCAGCACTCCTATGGGCTGCGTGCTCAGCCCTCTCCTGTACTCACTGTTCATGTACAACTGCGTGACTACCCACAGCTCCAACATGATCATCAAGTTGTAGACGACATGACTGTCATCGGCCTGATCACTGGCAACAATGAGACAGCTTACAGAGAAGAGGTCAGAGCCCTGACTTCTTGGTGCCAGGGCAACAACCTCCAGCTCAATGTAAGGACTACTACTAGTAGTCCTTACATTGAGTACAGGACTACAGGACGTAACAAGGAGAAGGACACATCCTCATTACCATAAATGGGACAATTGGTGGAATCAGTAAGACATTACAGAAGGTGGTAAACTGCACAGTCTTCAAAACCACAAGACTTCCCTCAACAAGAATAATTAATTTCCATATCAATTAATGAACCACTGCCTCACAGTGCCTCCAGAAACAGTCAGCACTTAAATCAGGCAGCCACAGATAAAGAGGATAAAACTTGAGACGAGGTGATTCTGCTTTCAAACTGAAAACCTCCAATTAGTAATTTGAAAAAATATGAATTTGATTTGATTTACTACAGAGTCCTCTTGACGTTCATTACAGGTAGAGAAAGATGGCAATGCCAGTCTGTCGGTTTGTCCACCACTTTGTTTCAGACTGAAAAATACATCTACTGAATGGATTGCCATGACATTTTGAGTATACATTCTAGGCTCCCATAGGTTGAATCCTACCAGCGCTTGTGTTTAGTGCTAATTAGTAAATGCTAGTGTGATCTGCCCAACTGAAAGATAAGGCACTGCTAACCTTAACCTGGGTCCACCCAAGACTAACTTCTATATACAGGTCAAAACACAGATGGGTGTAAAGCAAATTAGGCAGAGATGTGGCTTCAAGAGCAATTGTACAAAACGTTATTAAAGGGTAAGAAAGCTGCAGTAGAGTTAGATGACCACTTTGGTGTTATCAACTGAAATACTAAAATGCCAAAGCAGATTTAAAATGGCATCAATATTGTGATTCTACAATGCCATGCTAGTTCGGGGAAACACAGGTAAAAAAAAGATTAAGTATTCCTACACAAACAAAGAAACACACTACACGACAAACAAAAAATAAACACACACTACACTGCAAACAAACACACACACTGCAAACAAACAAACACACACTGCAAACAAAAAAAAACACACTACACTGCAAACAATCACACTCCAAACAAACACACACTACATTGCAAATAAAACAAACACACACTACACTAAAAACAAACAAACACACAGACTACACTGCAAACAAAAAATAAACACACCACACTGCAAACAAAAAATAAACACTACACTGCAAACACACACACTGCAAACAAACACACACTACACTGCAAACACACACTGCAAACAAACACACACTACACTAAAAACAAACACACCACACTACAAACAAACACACACACTGCAAACAAACAAACACACACTGCAAACAAAAAATAAACACACACTGCAAACACACACACTGCAAAAAACACACACACAGCAAACAAAAATAAACACATACACTGCAAACAAACACTGCAAACACACATACTACACTGCAAACAAACACACACACTACAAACAAAAATAAACACACACTACACTAAAAACAAACAAACACACACACTACACTACAAATATACACACACACTGCAAACAAACACACACTACACTAAAAACAAACAAACACACACAGTGCAAACAAACACACACACTGCAAACAAACAAACACACACACTGCAAACAAACACTACACTGCAAAAAACACACTGCAAACAAACACACACTACACTGCAAATAAAACAAACACACACTACACTAAAAACAAACACACAACACTACAAACAAACACACACACTGCAAACAAACAAACACACACTGCAAACAAAAAATAAACACACACTGCAAACACACAAACTGCAAAAAACACACACAGCAAACAAAAAATAAACACATACACTGCAAACAAACACTGCAAACACACATACTACACTGCAAACAAACACACACACTGCAAACAAAAAATAAACACACACTACACTAAAAACAAACAAACACACACACTACACTGCAAATATACACACACTGCAAACAAACACACACTACACTAAAAACAAACAAACACACACAGTGCAAACAAACACACACACTGCAAACAAACAAACACGCACACTGCAAACAAACACTACACTGCAAACAAACACACACTACACTGCAAATAAAACAAACACACACTACACTAAAAACAAACACACCACACTACAAACAAGCACACACACTGCAAACAAACAAACACACACTGCAAACAAAAAATAAACACACACTGCAAACACACACACTGCAAAAAACACGCACACAGCAAACAAAAAATAAACACATACACTGCAAACAAACACTGCAAACACACATACTACACTGCAAAAAACACACACACTGCAAACAAAAAATAAACACACACTACATTAAAAACAAACAAACACACACACTACACTGCAAACAAACAAACACACACACTACACTGCAAACAAACACAAATACTACACTGCAAACAAACACACACACTGCAAACAAAAAATAAACACACACTACACTAAAAACAAACAAACACACACACTACACTGCAAATAAACACACACTACTGCAAAAAAGCACACTACACTGCAAAAAACACACTACACTGCAAACAAACAAACTAATAAAAATAACACACTGCAAACAAACAAACACACTGCAAACAAACACTACACTGCAAAAAACACGCTGCAAACAAACACACACTACACTGCAAATAAAACAAACACACACTACACTAAAAACAAACACACAACACTACAAACAAGCACACACACTGCAAACAAACAAACACACACTGCAAACAAAAAATAAACACACACTGCAAACACACACACTGCAAAAAACACGCACACAGCAAACAAAAAATAAACACATACACTGCAAACAAACACTGCAAACACACATACTACACTGCAAAAAACACACACACTGCAAACAAAAAATAAACACACACTACATTAAAAACAAACAAACACACACACTACACTGCAAACAAACAAACACACACACTACACTGCAAACAAACACAAATACTACACTGCAAACAAACACACACACTGCAAACAAAAAATAAACACACACTACACTAAAAACAAACAAACACACACACTACACTGCAAATAAACACACACTACTGCAAAAAAGCACACTACACTGCAAAAAACACACTACACTGCAAACAAACAAACTAATAAAAATAACACACTGCAAACAAACAAACACACTGCAAACAAACACTACACTGCAAAAAACACGCTGCAAACAAACACACACTACACTGCAAATAAAACAAACACACACTACACTAAAAACAAACACACAACACTACAAACAAACACACACACTGCAAACAAACAAACGCACACAGTGCAAACAAACACACACACTGCAAACAAACAAACACACACACTGCAAACAAACACTACACTGCAAAAAACACACTGCAAACAAACACACACTACACTGCAAATAAAACAAACACACACTACACTAAAAACAAACACACAACACTACAAACACACACACTACACTGCAAACAAACAAACACACACACTACACTGCAAACAAACACACACTACTGCAAAAAAAGCACACTACACTGCAAAAAACACACTACACTGCAAACAAACAAACTAATAAAAATAACACACTGCAAACAAAAAACAAACACACACTACACTGCAAAAAACACACACACTGCAAACAAACACACACTACTGCAAAAAAGCACACTACACTGCAAAAAACACACACACTGCAAACAAACAAACACACACACTGCAAACAAACACTACACTGCAAACAAACACACACTACACTGCAAAAAACACACACACTGCAAACAAACACACACTACTGCAAAAAAGCACACTACACTGCAAAAAACACACACACTGCAAACAAACAAACACACACACTGCAAACAAACACTACACTGCAAACAAACACTACACTGCAAACAAACACACACTACACTGCAAATAAAACAAACACACACTACACTAAAAACAAACACACCACACTACAAACAAGCACACACACTGCAAACAAACAAACACACACTGCAAACAAAAAATAAACACACACTGCAAACACACACACTGCAAAAAACACGCACACAGCAAACAAAAAATAAACACATACACTGCAAACAAACACTACACTGCAAACAAACACTGCAAACACACATACTACACTGCAAAAAACACACACACTGCAAACAAAAAATAAACACACACTAGATTAAAAACAAACAAACACACACTACACTGCAAATAAACACACACTGCAAACAAACACACACTACTGCAAAAAAGCACACTACACTGCAAAAAACACACACACTACAAACAAACACACACTGCAAACAAACAAACACACACTGCAAACAAAAAATAAACACACACTGCAAACACACACACTGCAAAAAACACACACAGCAAACAAAAAATAAACACATACACTGCAAACAAACACTGCAAACACACATACTACACTGCAAACAAACACACACACTGCAAACAAAAAATAAACACACACTACACTAAAAACAAACAAACACACACACTACACTGCAAATATACACACACACTGCAAACAAACACACTACACTAAAACCAAACAAACACACACAGTGCAAACAAACACACACACTGCAAACAAACAAACACACACACTGCAAACAAACACTACACTGCAAACAAACACACTACACTGCAAATAAAACAAACACACACTACACTAAAAACAAACACACCACACTACAAACAAACACACCACACTACAAACAAACACACACACTGCAAACAAACAAACACACACTGCAAACAAAAAATAAACACACACTGCAAACACACACACTGCAAAAAACACACACACAGCAAACAAAAAATAAACACATACACTGCAAACAAACACTACACTGCAAACAAACACTGCAAACAAACACACTACACTGCAAATAAAACAAACACACACTACACTAAAAACAAACACACCACACTACAAACAAACACACACACTGCAAACAAACAAACACACACTGCAAACAAAAAATAAACACACACTGCAAACACACACACTGCAAAAAACACACACACAGCAAACAAAAAATAAACACATACACTGCAAACAAACACTACACTGCAAACAAACACTGCAAACACACATACTACACTGCAAAAAACACACACACTGCAAACAAAAAATAAACACACACTAGATTAAAAACAAACACACACACTACACTGCAAATAAACACACACACTGCAAACAAACACACACTACTGCAAAAAAGCACACTACACTGCAAAAAACACACTACACTGCAAACAAACAAACTAATAAAAATAACACACTGCAAACAAACAAACACACACAGTGCAAACAAACACACACACTGCAAACAAACACTACACTGCAAAAAACACGCTGCAAACAAACACACACTACACTGCAAATAAAACAAACACACACTACACTAAAAACAAACACACAACACTACAAACAAACACACACACTGCAAACAAACAAACACACACAGTGCAAACAAACACACACACTGCAAACAAACAAACACACACACTGCAAACAAACACTACACTGCAAAAAACACACTGCAAACAAACACACACTACACTGCAAATAAAACAAACACACACTACACTAAAAACAAACACACAACACTACAACACTAACCTTAACCTGGGTCCACCCAAGACTAACTTCTATATACAGGTCAAAACACAGATGGGTGTAAAGCAAATTAGGCAGAGATGTGGCTTCAAGAGCAATTGTACAAAACGTTATTAAAGGGTAAGAAAGCTGCAGTAGAGTTAGATGACCACTTTGGTGTTATCAACTGAAATACTAAAATGCCAAAGCAGATTTAAAATGGCATCAATATTGTGATTCTACAATGCCATGCTAGTTCGGGGAAACACAGGTAAAAAAAAGATTAAGTATTCCTACACAAACAAAGAAACACACTACACGACAAACAAAAAATAAACACACACTACACTGCAAACAAACACACACACTGCAAACAAACAAACACACACTGCAAACAAAAAAAAACACACTACACTGCAAACAATCACACTCCAAACAAACACACACTACATTGCAAATAAAACAAACACACACTACACTAAAAACAAACAAACACACAGACTACACTGCAAACAAAAAATAAACACACCACACTGCAAACAAAAAATAAACACTACACTGCAAACACACACACTGCAAACAAACACACACTACACTGCAAACACACACTGCAAACAAACACACACTACACTGCAAATAAAACAAACACACACTACACTAAAAACAAACACACCACACTACAAACAAGCACACACACTGCAAACAAACAAACACACACTGCAAACAAAAATAAACACACACTGCAAACACACACACTGCAAAAAACACACACACAGCAAACAAAAATAAACACATACACTGCAAACAAACACTGCAAACACACACTACACTAAAAACAAACAAACACACACACTACACTACAAATATACACACACACTGCAAACAAACACACACTACACTAAAAACAAACAAACACACACAGTGCAAACAAACACACACACTGCAAACAAACAAACACACACACTGCAAACAAACACTACACTGCAAAAAACACACTGCAAACAAACACACACTACACTGCAAATAAAACAAACACACACTACACTGCAAATAAACACACACTACTGCAAAAAAGCACACTACACTGCAAAAAACACACTACACTGCAAACAAACAAACTAATAAAAATAACACACTGCAAACAAACAAACACACACAGTGCAAACAAACACACACACTGCAAACAAACACTACACTGCAAAAAACACGCTGCAAACAAACACACACTACACTGCAAATAAAACAAACACACACTACACTAAAAACAAACACACAACACTACAAACAAACACACACACTGCAAACAAACAAACGCACACAGTGCAAACAAACACACACACTGCAAACAAACAAACACACACACTGCAAACAAACACTACACTGCAAAAAACACACTGCAAACAAACACACACTACACTGCAAACAGAAAACAAACACACACTACACTGCAAATAAACACACACACTGCAAACAAACACACACTACTGCAACAAAGCACACTACACTGCAAAAAACACACACACTGCAAACAAACAAACACACACACTACACTGCAAACAAACACACACTACACTGCAAATAAAACAAACACACACTACACTAAAAACAAACAAACACACACACTGCAAACAAACAAACACACACACTGCAAACAAACAAACACACACACTACACTGCAAACAAACACACACTACACTGCAAATAAAACAAACACACACTACACTAAAAACAAACAAACACACACACTGCAAACAAACAAACACACACTGCAAACAAAAAATAAACACACACTACACTGCAAACACACACACTGCAAACACACTGCAGACAAACTGCAAACAAAAAAATAAACACACACTGCAAACACACTGCAGACAAACTGCAAACAAAAAATATACACACACTGCAAACAAACACACTACACTGCAAACACACACTGCAAACACACTGCAGACAAACTGCAAACAAAAAATAAACACACACTGCAAACACACTGCAGACAAACTGCAAACAAAAAATAAACACACACACTGCAAACAAACACACTACACTGCAAACACACTGCAGACAAACTGCAAACAAAAAATAAACACACACACTGCAAACAAACAAACACTGCAAACACACATACTGCAAACACACTGCAGACAAACTGATTCTAATGTTTTGAGTTTTCAGGCCAAACTTCAAAAGACATCACATTTGAAAGGGCAAAAAAATGTACATAGCAAATTAATGCTCCCAAGAGCACCCTGCTGACCCTTTTGGATTTAAATCACCCCCTGGCCTTTACTCTTGTGCCTCTGGACAAACCTCACAGTTTTTAAGTTTATATTCCATTCACAGTTGAACTGATACGGTACATGGGATTTGGTTTTGGTACCCAACCCCTTTCTCTGGTCAAATATTGCAGTGAGAATTGTCTGCATCAAGTTTTGAAAAGTGTATTCACACTTTGTGACCACCTTTGGCTCGTCATCGCCCTGACTGTGTTTGACTTGAACAAGCAGCAGGGGTGACATAGTCTTGCTCTCTCTCTTTCTCTCTAGCGTATACTACAGTGTAGCCTACTCACCCTGATGAGCTCTCAGGTACCGACATTTGGCACTTTATAAGTACAGAGTTTACCAGTAACCATCCCTTACAGTTTAAACTACAAAAACTCAGGAGAACTGAGAGGGGTTGTTACCAAAAATTACAGAATTATCTAAGATGTGTAATTGACATTGCATCAATCTGAAAAGTCTTTAGTCCATCTGTCCTGTTGCATACTCAGACACACTGCAAAAAAAGCACACTACACTGCAAAAAACACACTACACTGCAAACAAACAAACACACACTGCAAACAAAAAATAAACACACACTACACTGCAAATAAAACAAACACACACTACACTGCAAATTAACACACAAACTGCAAACACACACACTGCAAACAAACACATACTACTGCAAAAAAAGCACACTAAACTGCAAAAAATAAACTACACTGCAAACAAACACACACTGCAAACAAAAAATAAACACACACTACACTGCAAATATAAAATAAACACACACTACACTGCAAATAAACACACACACTGCAAATAAACACACACACTGCAAACAAACACACCACACTGCAAACAAAAATATAAACACACACTGCAAACACACTGCAGACAAACTGCAAACAAAAAATAAACAGATTTGAATTTGTTGAAACAATTAGTTTTACCCTTTCCATTATTAGCCTGAGAACTAAGAACTCAACTACCAGTGAGATTGTCTCCCCACAGTGTCTCGTCTCATCCCCTGCAGTGAGGTAGCTGAGATTTGGGAGGTGTGCACGTCAGCTCCTCTGCGACCCTCTGTGACCTACGATTACCCATAACACCCCTCTTTGCATTCGTTCACAGACATGTTTAGTTCCAGCTTAACTGTTCACTGGTGGCTCACAGCCTGGAGTTGATTTTATTTCATTTGAGTTAACAAAGAGATCTAGAGACAGAATCTAAACCAAACTACTTCAGGGATGAGGTTTGTCCGAGTTCTTCACTCTCTGCACCTTACTTGTGTTTGTGATTTCTTCATACTTCTGTCTCTTGGACATCCACCTCTGGCTCATATTAGATAAGACACATCTTCTTGACATTTGGTAATCAATCAATAGGGCAATGACAACCATGTTACCATGAAAAACACCCAAACTCAGCTCACATGTTCATTCAGAATGTCTGACCATAGAGAAAAAAGGGTGACAATGATGTCTGTTGGAGGCTGATAAGGACTTTGATAGTTATTGTTTATCTTCACCCAATGCTTATTTCAACTTCCATCATCTACCCCTGTTTGTCTTCACTCCTAAATCAATACTGTCCACATGCTTTCATTTTTTGAGAGTAGAGGTAGATATTGAGGAAGAGGAAGAGAGAGTAAGGAGGATGTCAAGGGTTAAATTAGGAAAATGGGAAGGTATTTCTAAAATTGTGATTTCGACAGAACAATCACTTCAGTCCCTGTGTGTTATTCCGTCTGCTGCAGCCTTCTTGTTCACCTGTTCTCAGAGGGAGGCAGATTTTAAATGAATCACGAGTGTCTAACTGCTACTGTTTTGTTTTCAAGGAAAACTGAATCTGTTTTTGCCAGCATACAGTAGGGTTATATTATGTTATGTTAGTTAAAGCAATGTTTGATAATAAGAACATTTTTAAACTGACACCTTGGACTTTGATTTATGCATAACATATCCCTGCTCTTTGAGTCACTGGAAGGTTTTTTAATGTGAAACATCTTTGGTGGAAGTGTTGAGTTGATGGTAGCTTAACAGTGAAGAAGTTCAGAGCATGGGTGAATATTGTATGGCTCTATTCAGTGTCTTTTCTTTAATGTAAAAATACTCCAGTACAAGTAAAAGTCCTGCATTCACAATTCTGCTTAAGCAGTGTAGCGTGGTGTTTTTGTATGTAAAAAATTAATGGGCCACCAATCACTTCAATAGATAAGCTACATACCAGAAAAACTGTAGTACTCTCTCTTGCTACTGGTGTGTTTTTATTTATTTTTTTTTCTAACGTGTCATAGGTCCACAAAACACTTCACACTTGATTCAAGCAAGCTGGACGGACAAAACCAATTGAGGAAGGCAGCACGGTGGTTCTTTCTCCAGGCAAACTCCTCGATAACACTAGGGAAGAAGTGTTGAATCAGCTGGTTTCCAATGGACAGCATTGTCAATGCATTTAGGCGCGGCTGTCCCATGGTATTGTGAGTGGCACCTCTTGAAGGTGGAAAGTTCCTCTCTTACTTATTTTTTCAGCAGAGTGATGGTCTCAGCAAAAGCCTCCTTTAAGCTGTTCTCATGGATGGCAGAGCCACGGCTGTTCTACCAGTACGAAGCCCTACAGGTCCACAGTTTCTCAGCACTCTCAGGCTCAGGTGTAGGGAATGACAGGACAAATTGTGGGAAGAGCAAGCTGTCAACCAGCTTTGCAGCGATCAGGTGGTCACTCTGTGAAAACCTAAGAGGTGACGCATGCCTCCTTTATCGCCAGCGATGGGTTGGTTGCTCGTCAGCTTGGCTCGTCTGCTCCATAATGAGTGATGACGACTGAGTGTACTATATTCATCTGTGTTTATATACTATATATATCATATTTAGTTACTGCGAATGGCGAAGGAGTTGGTGGTGGACAGCAGGCGGAAAACACTGTACAGGACTGGAAACTGTACAGGAAGTAGCCTGGGAGTACACCTGGACAACATGCTGGACTGGGTGAAGAACACAGAGACTGTGTGTGTAAAAGAATGGCCAGAGCCGAATCCACTTTCAGTGGAGGGTCCGGTCATTCGATGTCTGCAGCCTAATATATAGGCTATAACCTGTTCATATTATGATAACTTGTTTATGTTTAACATAACGTTTATTTGGATTGGATTTTGGCATTGTGTATATTTGGATTAGACCTCACTGTTATCTTGTGTACTTGCCGTTAACTGTTAACTTTTTGGCATTGGGTACTGTGTGGAATTGCACCTTACTGTTAACCAGTTTGTATACAGTATATTTTATGATACTTTTGTACATTGGTTTTTGCACCTTATTGATAATTTTTACTTTTTACAATTTTGTTATTTTCTTTATAGTTGCACTATATATTTACACTTTTTCCTACATTGCACTGCAACTGCTGCACATTAAAGTAATATGTTAACTTATGTTTTCTTACTGTATACTGAGCATCATGAGCATCTCGTGCTCATCAACATATCCCATCTTCTCTGATCTTATCTTCTGCACAACCGGATTTTAAGGTGAAGTTACAGAGAATACAGCAGCTGAATGCTTCTAACATGTCTGCCAAAGAGCTTATTGTGTCAGCTGAAAGCCTTGTGGAGTGGGACTGGGAAAGTACCTCCGTTCAATTTGTTTCTCTCCATCTAGTTTACTTTTCTTGCTGAAACATTACCAGCAGCTCCTTGTAGCTGCCCTGCTTCTCACGAGTCCACATTTGATCCTCCAAAAGTGCAGTAGGATCAGCACCAGACAGTCAACAGGGACAACAGTGGGAAATTGTCGTACTTCAATGTTTTGGGGGTGAGGAAATAGCAGCACTTATCTATTAGAGCACCGGCAGTTATCTGTTAACACTGGTGTCACCCAGTACCACTCAGCGCCTGAGTCAAAATGAGCAGAGAGAGTTTAGAGTCCAGTGACAATAGGTTTTTACTGTGTGATTTCCTGTTTCTACTGCTTTAGCTGCAGTTTAGCTGTGGTTCAGCTGAACATGGGCTCATTCTTACAGAGCAACAGAGCAATCAGGTGCCAGTTCCACTTTAGCTGGACCCATTCTTAACTGCATTTAATTGACAGCTAAGAGCAGCAGCCACTTATGGAACCAAAAAAATGAAGGCCAACGGTAAAATTATTAGAGTTTCCATTCATCACAGTTTACAATCCACTTTCTGTACTTGTAGTTGTGTGTGCTCACGAGGGATTATTTCTGACAGTTTGACCTCCAGATTAAGATGTTTACAAACTGTCTGACTGTGAGCAGCAAACAAATATAAGTCAAAGAAAGATTTAATAATCCTTTAAGAACACATTTGAAAAAGTATGAATTTAAATTGTTCTAACATTCAGGGTTTAGGTTTGTTCATCTTTTTAATTGTTTTTTGTATGCATGGGCCAGCTAACTTTGTATCAATGAAAAGGATGCAATGTAGACTGTGTGGTGTGTACAATTTCAGTGCTTATTGAATCAACTTAGTTGATGAGGCATGGATATAAAAAAAGATTAGCATCCGACGCCACAATAAATACTTATTAGTCATTTTTTACATTATTACTAATCCAAAAAATACAAGCTATATTTGTGTTCATGTTTTAGTCATCAATATATCAATTAACAAAAATGTATCTCCTGTGTCTGTGTGAGCAGTTGGGGTGGGGGGGGGTTCAGAATGCTCGGAACACACTAGACGGTACAACATATTGTCCGACCACGTCGGTGTCTTAGCCGTGAATGTCTTCAAAGACAAACTGTCTAAAGTGTGACGTTACTGTACAAAGATGGTCACCTTGAAGTCATGGAAGCAGTTGTGTGAAGAATCTAAAACAGAACTTGAGAGAGTTCAAACCTCACCAACTTTCTACCTCAGCAATGTGATTGATGGACTGTCTTTTTCTAAAAGTTAAAAAAATGTTCAGCTGCTGCCAAGTCTGACGTCAGAAAGACACTGTTGGACGATACAACGGGCCCTTTGTTTGAAACCTTCTGATGTCTTAATGGCTCTTTCTTTATAAATCAATTAATTTGTTTTGCAAGTGCACATAATTAAACTAAAGTAACAACACTCAGCCCTTTCTGACAGGGAACTGAAACTGTTATATTTCTCTCTTCAAAGCCACCAGACTCCTTTTACAAAAACAGTAATTTTACCTTATACAACATGGGGGAGATGCTACTCTGCTGCTGCCCATTACAATTGTAACACGTTAGTTCGGATCTGAACAAACCAACCGATCGAGGCAGCGGTAGATCAGCAACTCCTGTCTGTTCCCTGACTATTTCTGTAAATTGTAAACAAGAAAACAGTTGTTCAGTGGTGCAGAGTGCTGGAATAAATATTTAATGATTAATATAACAGGTTACTTTATGAAATGAAACGCTCAGTGTTGTTCGGTCCAGTAACCGCTGGGTCCTAAAGCACAAATACAAACACACATACATTACACACAAATGGTCAGTTTACAGAACTAGTGAAATATCCAGTTCAGTCAGATGCTCCTGCAGAATAAATATCTGACCTGTTGATTTGCTGGACATCTGAGATTAGAAAGACAGATTTGGCTGCACTCTTAGACTGACCTCTCTCTGGTAAACCATGGTTTATGACAGGATCAGTTATAACAGCTCTAATCATCTAACCTAAGAAACTACACCTCGGGTCTTCCTCCTCGCATTGGTGCTCCTCCCTTCCCCCCGGCCACTCTTCCTCCTCTGCCAGCCATCTCTCTGTGTCTGGCCAGGTCCATGTTTACTGGGAAAACTAATTTCAAAGACTTGTCCATTAAATAGATGGCATGAAACTGAAAGCATAATTACCTGGGTAGATGCTCAGGTCTTTATTATCTTTACTTTTCCTTTTTTTTTAGCTGAAAATGTAGCAGATTGTAGCAAATTGCAGTCATTTTGTGTTGTGTTTTGAATGTGAATGTGACAGTAAATACACAGTTGGCGGCTGAGTTTGAGTGTGAAAACAATTTTGAAAGATGTGGACATTGAATGCATTTTGTGTCAAAGCAACAAAAAGTGAGTCTACACTGACTGCTGTTTGGAAAAAGTGAACTCTATTAAGAAATGTGTGTAGCCAATTGTAGAAAAACTGTAACTACCTTCCAATCTGCTTCTCTAACATCTGACCTACTGCTGTCCCCTTGTCTGCCTCTGTGTGTAGCAGCAGTCCATCTTTTTGTGTTTGCGGGCCTGTTGTTTGCGTGTTGTCGGTTTGGTTACACGCATTTCAGTTACCATAGAAACAAGGAACAAAATGAGGGACAAGACCGATTGCAACACAGCATAGCCTGGGCAGTGTGTTTGTGGCATATACTGTACGTGTGTGTGTGTTTGTGTGTGTGTGTGTGTGTTTCAGTCTTTTCACAGTGACCTTGACTGTGGACTGTGTATGTTAAAACTCTGCTGTACATGTTTGGAAGTGTATACACTTAAAATAGGTGTAAGTGTACACGCATAGTGATTCTGTGTTCGTATTTGTGTTTGTGTGTGTGTGTGTGTGTGTGTGTGTGTGTGTCCATGTATGTGTGTGTTAAACCTCCACCAGTTACAGCCCAGCACTTTATGAATTCCGAAGCCTATTTTCTTTAAAACCGTCCATTCCCTCATTCTTTCTCCTTTTCTGCTTTTCCTTGGATTCATCTTCTTTTTATTCCGTTGCTTTGGTCATATTTGTCTGTGTAAATGATACTGTAATGCATTGAATCAGTTAGTGGGAACAAGAAGAAGTGAAGAATGAGCAGGAAACAAAGGTGTAATGGACAACAGGAGAGATAAACAGCACCTTTAGGCAAAAAAATAAATTGCATTAAATCTCAACGTACACACCCCCCTTCCTGGGAAAAACATGAGTTGCACCCCTCAATACATCATTGTAAACATAGATATATAATTATAATACTTGAAACAAAGGACGTGTCAGACATTTTGTGTCTGCTTGTGAAGCTGAGAGGAGTTTCAGGAGATTTAAGGGTGGCTGTGGACCAGGTGGTAGAGCAGGTCATCCACTGATCAAAGGGTTTGTGGGTCGATCCGCACCTCCTGCTGTCCACATGTTGAAGTGTCACTGAACCTCAAATTGCTCCCAATGGTCAGGCCATTGGTGTGTGCATGAATGGGTGAATGAGCAGCAAAAAGTGTTTCATTGTTGAGACAGATTGTGCAGTAATGTAACAATGTTATGCGAAGTAACAACAGAGCCTCAGGTCTCTGAGCTTGATGACTTGGATGGCAAAATGGTGTTGAATGCTGAACTGTAGTCAATAAACAGCATCCTCACATTCTCCTCCACAGTCTGCTCTTTGTTTAACTTCTCTGCTCATTCATTCTCAAAGAATAATATAACCGGTCTGCTCAACCTCTCAGGTCCCACTGCGCTTGTCAGTTTGTGTGCATTTTTGGACAAACTGCTGGCCACAGTCCAGTTGCGACCTCGACCCCCCTGATGATCGGTCACTGAAACATATATCTTTTTATATATTTTTTGAGTGACAGCTGGGGGATTTAGTCAACTTCATCCATCTTATGTTTGTCTACTTTTTAGTTAACAAAAATTCTGGTTTGAGAAAACCAACACTTCAGTTTTAGTCAATGAAAATTACATTTTAGTGTTTTTTGAATCATCAAAATATTACTTCACAAAGACTTTTGAATAAGAATGACAATTTAAGTCAAACTTCGGCAAACTGCTTCTGTTTTTGAATTCACCCAATTGATTATAGGCTAAAAGATTTGATTCTGGAAATTGACCACAGAGTGACACAGAATGTCTTTACAGAGAGGAATTCTGGTCTGATGTTAATAATTGAATGCATCCAGACAGAAAAATGTTGTGATTTTTTTCTCAACAGACACTTTTCCACAAATGAAGCCCTTGCATGAATGGAGGAAGTCTTTACAATAATTGTATGGAAAAATACTGCAGAGATTCGATTAGATTCCATTCAACTTTACTGTCAGTGCAGAATGAGTACTAAGAGAACCAAATGCAGTTTAGTATCTAAGCAGAAGTATGTCCAGAAAAAACGCTGTCTGCGTCGAGCTCGCAGCATTCTGAAGGACACTTCCCACCCTGCACACAGACTGTTCTCCCTCCTGCCATCAGGCAGGCGCTTCAGGAGCTTCCGGACAAGGACCAGCAGACTGAGGAACAGTTTCTTCCCCAGAGCTGTGTCCTTATTGAACTCTACCCCCTGCTGACGAACCCCCCCCCATTGCACTAGTCTAGTAACGTTAGGCAGCTACTGTTTATTATTATGCACTATTTAACGTTCACTCAATCTGTATTACCTAACTTATCATATGCCCATTTGCCTTTTGTAAATTATGTTTATAGTTCCTGCTTATAGTCTACTTACATTTAATGCACAAATCAACCTGTATAATATGTACATATTACCTCAACCAATCAATCTGTATATTCTTTACTTATATATTACAGTTCCACTTGGAACGTTAACTTATTATCTGTAAAATACTTATTTATTATCTGTATATCGGTACTTACTACTTATTGCACTTCTGGTTGGATGCTAAACTGCATTTCGTTGCTCTGTACTTGTACATGTGTAATGACAATAAAGTTGAATCTAATCTAATGTAATTAGTGTACATCTCCTCCCTTGCTGTCATGTCAGTGATGGCACAATCCCACCAAATGCATCCTGTTACACAAACACACACTGATGTGCACACCCATGCAGCATTTCTCTCACTCTGTTGCACCAAGGATTTCATCTCATGCAGCAAGTTCATACACATCCCTACACAGTAGTATACCTCATACAAAATTAGAAATAGCCAAAAATCATCCTCCACTCCTCTATCACTCAAGTTACCAAAAGATCTTTTCTCTGCTGTTTTCCCTACCTGCATCATATTCCTGCATGCCCTGCAGTCTCACTATCTCCTGTTGTTGCTTTTTAACACAGCACCGTGAATGATGATTTGTCTGCGATACGCAGCAGCGGTTCTTGTCATGCTGGCACTTAGCTCGTTAATTTAACCACTGCACCAACGCTTCAATTAGATAAGACCGCTCGATGTGCCTTCCTGAGGCTGATAGTGATCAAGCCCCCCTGCAGGAAGCTGAGAAGCTGTGTGTGTGTGTGTGTGTGTCAGTAAACTATTTGGTAATTGTTGTGAAAAATTGTCAGTTCAAGCTTTGCAGCTCATGGAAGTTTCTGCTGTGGTCCGTGGGTTGGTTTGATGGTCTGTCTATGGATCTGTCCAACGCTCTGGTCCAGAGCAAGTTGTATCTACTGTAGATATCTATCATCCATAAAGGTTTAGTTAAATTAATCGATCAATTAATAAGAACATTCCTACACAGAGTGTGTCTTATCAGTGCAGAGGAGGATGGAGAGAAGGAGCAGGTCCAAGGGGCAAGCCGCAGCAATGGACAGTATTATGATAAATGTATTTTAAATACATTACATGTACATTTGAAATAAAAATAATGTTTTGTAATTTATATTTGATGGACTTGATAGAAATGGTTTTGTATTTTCTATCAAAATATTTTACCGTTCTGTATTTTTGTATTTTAAAAATATTGAAAATACTTTACCCCGAAACTGTCTGTGTGGAGACGTCACATATATGAAAGCTGATACAGTGATGCCATTAACAATCGTGCACAAATAGAGCTTCAAAGAAAATCTGCCATTCTATCTGCGCAAAGCCCCCAGGAAGTGCTTCAGGCTTTGAAGCAAATTTGACATATTCCCTGTTCCCAAACAACCAGCTATCGGCTAGTAGTTGTGCTTCTGACTAGTAGCGCTAGTAGCACAACATCAACAGAATTTATATATATAGACAGAAAACAAAGCAGCTTTGAGCAGTATACAATTCTAATATGTTCTTCCACTTACCTATCCACCGGGAGGGGCAGTGAATATCACAGCTGAAACTGGTCACTGCCATCAGACTGCTGGGACTTCATAAGTTTGCCGCTGGACATTTTCATTGGTCCAGTGTGCATGAATTCAGCTGTTCTTATATTTACATTTGATGTGTATGAGGAAGTGTGCTCCCCACATAGAGAGTATTTTTTCAATGAAGAGCTTGTCATCATCAACCATAATCATAAGGTCATGAAAAAATATATATATAACACAGATTGTTGTTTTTGTGGATTAGCTTAAAGAAAAATATAAGTTATTGTTTGAAGTTTGAGTAGAATTTAGAGATCGAGCCAACAACTGATTATACCCTCTGTTCAATGTTATTAAAGCAATACAGGTGGGAAATGAATGATATTCAGTAAGAAAAAACTGTGTGACAGTCTGCTGATCTGTCCAGCTGAATTAAGGAGGCCAACATGCTGGGACAAACTGACAAAATGTATACATTTTTCCAAATTCACAATAAAAGCCCATTAATTTTAAAATTGCTATACAGTACTTTTCACAAATTTTATAAAGTTTCTCCTAACTCAATAACTTATAAAAAAGCAAGATTTTTTTATGAGAGTCTGGGGTCATAGTATATTGATTACTGTTTACTGTATTTTTAAAATTTGACATGTTTACCAATAATAAAATGTTGTCTTTCATAAATACAGTGTAAATTGTAAAATAAGTTGAAACTGTGTGTTCACAAACATCTGCTGCTTATCTTGGCAGGTACAGCAACAGCAAGACAAACTGACACAATGTGGTTTACAAGGAAAGAAACCACTTAAAGTGATATATTTAATGCTGAATTTACAATAATATGTTCTTTATTAGACAGTAAACAAACACAGTTATATCCTAATTAGATACCATACACCTAAATTATGCTGTAATTAGAAACCACATATAATGCTGTATTAGACCCAAAACATACTACACTTAGACGCTTCTTTGGGAGGGCCGTGACGAAAGTATTCTGTGACGGTTACAACATGGACCTTTCCTTGTAACACGCCATTGAGTTTGAAGTTGAAAATCAGCCTGATCCAATCAGATTTGCTAGAGTTACAGTAGAAGATCAGTAGTATACCTAGTATACCCGATCGCACACATCAGAAGAACTCCAGCTGTGGTCTTGAGCATTAGCGACATTTAGTTTGAAAAGTATAAAATTATAATAACTTAGAAACTGTGTTTGTTGTTTGTTATAATTTATTATCAAGGTTACCTTGACAGTGACATTATAATATATGAAAGTCAAGTCAAGTCAAGTCAATTTTATTTGTATAGCGCCAAATCATAACAAAAGTTATCTCAAGATGCTTTCACATAGAGTAGGTCTAGACCATACTCTTTAAAATATTATTTACAGAGACCCAACAGTTCCCACCATGAGCAGCACTTGGCGACAGTGGCGAGGAAAAACTCCCTTTTAACAGGTAGAAACCTCGAGCAGAACCAGGCTCTGGGTGGGCGGCCATCTGCATCGACCGAGTTGGGTTGAAAGGGGAGGAGAGAGGGGGAGAGGGAAGACAGAACAGGAGGAGAGACAACAAATCAGACTAATAATAATAACAACTGCAGCAGTGAGTGTGGAGCAGGAACATGGGGGCAGTAGACGGCCGGCAATCATAGATCCAGAATCTACAGCTCCAGGGGCGGAAATACCTGCAGAAAGTGAGAAGGCGAAAAAGCACAGAAAGCACAAGGACTACCAGGACGAAATGGAGTTGGTAACCTGTATTAGTGGGATAGGAATGCGTACAGATAGAGAGGGAGAGGAGGAGAGAGAAGCTCAGTGTGTCATAGGAAGTCCCCCGGCAGTCTAAGCCTATAACAGCATAACTAAGGGATGGTTCAGGACTCACCTGAGCCAGCCCTAACTATAAGCTTTATCAAAAAGGAACGTTTTTAGCATACTCTTAAACAAAGAGAGGGTGTCTGCCTCCCGAACCCAAATTGGGAGCTGATTCCACAGAAGAGGAGCTTGATAACTAAAGGCTCTGGCTCCCATTCTACTTTTAGAGACTTTAGGTACCACAAGTAACCCTGCATTCTGTGAGCGTAGTGCTCTAGTGGGGTAATACGGTATTATCAGCTCTTTAAGATATGATGGTGCCTGACCAATAAGAGCTTTGTAAGTGAGGAGGACGACCTTAAATTCTATTCTAGATTTCACAGGGAGCCAGTGCAGAGAAGCTAATATCGAAAAAATATATAATAATAATTGAAAGTAAAGTCAAGAAGGTGCTTGGTGAAAAATGATCACTTTGTGATACAAACGTCCAAGAGAGCATGATAATGTTTCATGTAAATTAATCTCTCTTGTACACATTTGTATCACAATTACATGATGGCTAGAAACAGGCTGTCTGCAACAGATCTTGAGTCCAGTGTCCACACATGTGGAGCCTCCAACATGCTCTGCAGGCCCTGGCTCTCCTCCCACCTGCACTGACTGCCTCTCCAGCACTGGTAAAGCCTCCAGCAAGCTCCACTGACCCTGGCTGTGCTCTGCTCCTCCGCCAGAGAACCAGATGGTAGGGTGGGAGGTTGGCAGGGTCCTCTGTCGGCTTTCCTTCAGTATCCACACTGTGATGAGGTTGATCCAACCTTGCAAAGTGAAGCGATGTGGTTCCTTGACAAAAGACGCTATTTTTAAGTTTAAGTTTTTTTTTCACGTAAATTTGTGATTTCTTCTCAAAAATGTATCCCTTTAATCTCTTTAAATGACGCCATCTTGGTTTTTAGGAGCCAGTGGAGTCACCTCCTGCTGGCCATTAAAGAGAATGTAGGTTTAAGGCATGGCCTTAATATGCATAACTTTAAGTCTTAATATAGTTTAAATGAATTATATAAAAATTCACACAGTTGTCATGAACGAGGAAATTAACTACAGACAACCAAGACGTTTTTTTGTACCGTGCTGTAAACATGTTTATATTATATATGCTGTAGAGTTGGGCATTTTAACATGGGGGTCTATGGTGATTTACTTGCTTTTGGAGCCAGCCTCCAGTGGCCATTCGAGGAACTGCAGTTTTTGGCACTGGCTCCATTTTTCAGGCACGCAGGTTGCTGTTTGGAATCAGCACAAACAACTTGACATCTCGTTTCTAGCAGACATCTATTTTGGAATAAAGACAAATCCTGTCTCACGCATGGTATTGCATCATTCCCTGTGTATCTTTTCATGTGTGTTTTTGTGACAAAATAGTGTGGAGACCAGACAGACTCATTGGGGGATTCCTCCTAGTGAAAGATCTTGTAATGTGTGACCCCCTGTCGCTGAACAATCAAGTTGTGAGTAGACCACAATGACTTCAAGATACCCGATTACAAGACAGAACGTCATGTATTGTGACCAAGGCATTAGTTACTGGCTGAGACATCAGCTGGATTAAAATGACAATAGATGAATCACCTCCTTAGTTTTCTGTCCTTCAGTCTCTCACATCTTCAAACATTAGTTTGAACATAGTTAATATTTAAACTGTAATGACCAGTTTGAATTCAAAATTACTGTCTATGAGCGCAACAGACCATTTGAAGTAGTTTGACATGTTATCCAGCAGAGAGTGCTCTAAATATTCACTATCAACTTCACCTTTTGCATATGCCCTATGACCCCATGGAAAATGGAGGATACTAGATGTGAATGAATTTTCCTTCTTGATTGTTAAACTTCCCTCTTGTAAGTTAAAGGTAACTTAAGACAGTGCTTCACAGGTCAGGTCAACTGCCTGTCTCTGTTCGCCTGTCTCACTCTGTGTGCCTGACAAGGCCGAGTTGGCTCTGGCCTCTGGTAGACCAAGGTCTGCTAGATATCTTCTGTATTCAGGTTTAGACACAACAGGCTGGCGCCTGGTTGTTGACGCTGGATAAGAGATACTGTAGAGAAGCTATGATGTTGCTAGGACAGCAATGGTTGACGTCTTTCCTTGTTTGGATCCGATATCCAATAGAGTCATCACACATGACAGGCTGGGTTAGGAATAACCCTATTTGGATATAGTGGAACTTATCAGTTCTGGGGAAGGTTAAACACTGAGCTTCAGGACACCATCTTCAGATTTGGGTAGCAGTACACTGTGATTCACACGTGGTGTTTCCCTTTTCTCCTCGATCGAGCTTCAATAAATATTCCTGCGTAAGACATCCAGGTCTCCAGAAACTTCTTGTTGGAGTGAACAAGCTCTAAGATTTCCTTCACACTAGACACCAAAGTATCTGACAAGCAGTGTGTGGAAATATTTTTGGTTCTCTACCAACTAACAAAAATAAGGCGGTTTGTTCACTTTGTACAAAGCAAATGCTTCCTCTACAACAGCAACAAATCTGTGGACTCACCTGCTAACTTGTTACCCAGGTGAGGCAGTGGAGGCACCACAGACAAGCGGAGCAACGCTGAACGAATGGTTGTCATCCAATGTCTCATCGAACTTTTGGAAAAAGATGCAGGTGCCTTGATCAAGATCTTTGAGGTTAGTACAATAAATAGTTTCAGGATTTATAGCAGTGTTAGTTGTGAAGTTTTAACTAATGTAATCACAGATGACTGTGAAACAAGCGTAGTGATACAATAACAACACGAAAGCAACCGAAAAAGTGGAACAGTGAGGGTAAACATTTGAGTGTCAGAGAGTCAGCCTTCACTGTAAGACATGCTGCCATAAGGCATTTGCCTGTTAAGGCAGACACGAAGGCCAGTAGGCATGTAGGAGTGTAAAGTGGTGCGGTGATGTCACAGTTCTAGATTGACACATCTCCTTGGGCCTGTGATTACTGTTGCTTCTGCACACTATATAAGTAATGGGCCACCATTCGCTCAGCACAACACACACACATGCACACCTCTATACATTTTCACAAATTAAACCTGGCCCAGGATCTTTCATTCCTGCAAAGGATGGGGACTCTGCCAAACGTCATTGACAAATAAACAATATTCAGCATTGTAGGACCCAGAGATGGCCAGCGACCTTTAAAAGGTTTTGCTGGCAGGGGGTCAAGGAGGCAGGTGGTTGGTTTAGAAGTCAACACCAATTTAGACAGTGTTTTTAACAGAGATAATCTAAAAAATTGTAATATCAGAGACTGTCTTCGATTCATCTCAGCAATATTGCAGTGGCTCGAGATGAGGAATGAATTTTGTATCTCATCTATTTTTCTGCTGATAATCTAGAAAATCATGAGCCGTAAAGGGTGAGCAGCTAACAGATGGCTGCTTTTGAGTGAGTTTGGCTGCAGCGTGAACATGAAATCTCAGATTGTGTTAATTGTTGCTGTTTAAGATAGAGAAATATGCTGATTTAGCAGTGGACAGAGCAGACATGTAATTCAATACACACTCACACCATGAGAGGTAGAAAACGTTGATTTACACCATTCTCGTTCCAGTCTCCTGCAGGCCTGCTTGTGAGCACGTGATTCTTCAGTAAACCATGATGTAGACCTCTTTTACGTCTTGTTTTGGCAGAAAGAGGTCAGGAGACTAGAGAGCATTGTGTTTAAGTCACTGGTACAATCTTCTACAGGGCCACTGCTGCAGTGAAAGGAGGCAGGACCACAGACAATCAATGTGATGGACCAGTATGTCGAGTAATAAATACATCAGCACCAACATTACAAGGACAAGTTACGTTGTTTCAAATTTAATAAGAAAGTGATCTGACACCATGGATGTGACAGGAGAAACCACTAGTCCGGGGTGTTACCACTGCAGTGAGCAGGTTCTTGCACAAACTAAGTGAAACCAAAACTATGAAGAAGTGCCAGAAAGGCTACATTAGATGTTCAGGGGCTTATTCGGGTGAATATTGAGATCACCAATTCACCAATCATTAAAATGGCATCAGAATGTGTAACAAGGTCTGAGATAAAATATCCAAACTCTTCTTAACATTTGGAAAGATCTGTGTGTGTTGCCCTGGACAAATTTATTCATAGTTGTTGGAGATAGTTTTAGGAGCCTCAGATTAGTTGAATTTAATATCAAGTTTGGAGGTTCAATTGAAAATAGAATAATAGATTACAGCAACACCTAGCCTGGCATCCAATAAATATGTAATCTACTGGTAGCTCTACAGATTGCTGAAAGTTTCAGCCCTAGCAAGACCTTCAAATTTGGTTTTGTAAATATCAGATAACCTAAGCCTTACTGATAAATGATTTGGTTCTGCAGCATGAAGGGGGGGAGTCTCAAGGTTGGACATATGGCTGGACATATTAGATGGATTAGTTTAGATTTTATTGTCCCAGAGGGAGATTTGTTTTCACAGCCAGTACAACACAGAAACATGCAGATATGTCTACAGCAACATATAGATAACCACGCTAGTGGACTCCAAATCCACACTAAATTAAGATATAGTCCAACCAGGAAGACTGTCTATCTGCCCTCACTTATTATTTTGCATCCATCTCTCTTCCTGCTTTAATATCATCAGCTCATTGTGGGCGGTTTCACTCTCTCACTTAACCAATCATATCCTTGCCAAGTACTTCATGAGCCAGTCACCTCATAGCGGAGTTTTAAAGCCGTCGTATCTCTCTGGTTCCATCAGCTGTCATTTCAGGCAAAGCGATGTGACCCTCCTCCACCCCTTTCACCTCCAGTCCTCATCACAGCCAGCTTCATAGAGTCCTTCCTCCGGCTCCCTTCATATTCAGTTCCAAAGGTCCGACCCACCGTGCTCATTAGAAGCTTGCTGTCATCCATCCAGGCTCAGCATTCCTTCATTTCTTCTTCATCATCACCACCGCTACCAGTTTCTAGACTCCATTCGGGGGAATATACTGTTATTTCATACGTCCCTATCCCCCTAAACATACATATATTTATTTATAGTTTGATGTCATACTGATGGGTTCTAAGTGCCAAACACTAGATCTTCTGTTATCATTCTCGCAATAAAGTAGCTGAACACTCTTCAAGCCTGTGGTGATTAAGTCTCCCCTGATTGAACTATAAACCAAGCAGGCTCTCTGATCACCTGGAACTTTGCCTGCAAACTAAATGTTATTAGTTTACCAATACCAGCAAAACTAATGACATTTAGTTTTGCAAGTACAGTATCTACAGTAGTCCTCAACCAAAGTATTGGCCAAAATCAAAATATTGACCTGATGGTTGCGCTAGATGAAAAATCACCAAAGTTATTACAATTCATTCTGTGAGGAACATGAATGTTTTTTTTTATCAAATTTCATGCCAATCTTAGTAGATTTTAAGATATTTCACTAGATAATTAAAAACGCTGGTCTGCTAGTTTTGCTAAAGGGAAAAGTTAAGGGTTTAGTAAAGCAATTAGGCTTTATCCTTTGGGGACCTTGAATCTCTTAGTCTTCTGCTGTGTCTCTATAAATGTATAATACTCCCCTGCTGTCAAGGTTTGTGTTTGTGTGGATGAAAAATTGCTTCTACATAATTGAACCTTTCTCTCAAAACTGTATATCCCTTGTTTATTCTTACATTACTTACTCCATTCTCCAAGGTTACAACAGAGGTGCAGTCAAATGTGTTAACTTCATATGTACTCACATGTACCTCTCTTTTGCTTATTTTATCTCTCAGGGAATCCTAATGTGAGTGTTGTCTATTAGCCTACAGCAGCCTGGCAATACTCATTCAAGCGTTAAATTGCTTTGAGACAGCCTACTGAGTTATCAGGCAGCTTGCCAATAAAGCTCTCTTTATGAATAAGTATATTTGGGAAAGGTTTCCCAGTGTGGGGGACTAAGACAGACTGAAACCTTCTAACACTTCAATTTGACCCCGTTTTTTTCCATTTTTCACAACGTACATACACAGAAATAGACAAATAAACAAAAAAAACAAGGACAACAAAGGTAAGAAAGAGGTAGAAATAGCTGCAGACACATCACACACACACACACACACAGGTTCACTTAAGTCTTTTTGGGATATTTACATAGACTTACATTAATTTTGTGGCAACTAACCCTAACCTTAACCATAACCACTACTTGCCTAAACCTAACCTTAACCACTGACCAAAAAATCAGCATTATACCAACTGGGGTCACAGTTTTTGTCCCTAGGTACACAAGTTGTCCCAAATCAACTGGTCTGGAGTCTGGTGTATGTCCCTGAAAGTGACTTAAGTCATACACACACACACACACACACACAAACACACACACACAGTTGTGTTTCCATCACTTCAGAGGACATTAAATTGACTTACATTAAGTTCCTATAGACTTACCCTAACCACTACTTGCCTAACCTTACCCACAACTACCCTACCATTACCACACCCCTACCTCCATACCTAAGCCTTTCTTTTAACTTAATCATACACCCACTCCTGTACCTGACCCTAACCTCACCCCAATCCCTTGCCTGCCTCCAACCCATACCTTCCACCCAATGGGACCAGTAGCTTGCAAAAAAAATTTGACTGAAACTTGTGAAAAGCTAAGCAAGGTTGACCCTTGTCACAGCCTGGAGAGGAGACCACATAGCAATAGACCGAGGATGAGAAGCTGGGATAACTGCTTTATTGCCCCACCCCTAAGGCCTTACTGGCATCTCTTTTTGTATTCCTTCTAATAAGATATTTTATCATTAGAGGACTTTTATATTGATTCTTACTGGTGTTGGTGCACCTTTCCTAAACCAACCTTCACCTTAACCTAAACCTAACCTTACCATACCTTTAAATGATTTGTGTTATGGGGACCTGTTTTCTGTCCCTGCAAGGAAGGCGTCTGCCCACAATGGGATTGTGTAACAGATTTATATCCCCACATAATGAGTAATACATTTCCACACACACACACACACACACACACACACACACACACACACACACACACACACCACTGTATTCTGCTAGTTTATCTTCTTCTCTATCAGTGATGATAGCAGAGACAGTGGAGCTCATCCTTTAAGAAGTAACATTTGTGGCTGATGACAATCTCAGTCATCCCTTAATGACTGACCTGACTCTTCAATGTGTTCACCACTCTCTAAAAATTAACTTATGTTGTTATCGCTCCATCTTTGACACAACTTTCTTGTAAGAAAGGAGAGAGGGAACAAGAACCACAAACATGTTGCTGAGCCTTTGTGTCAGCTCAGCCCAGTCTGCTAAACACGTGTGCAGAGCTGACTTTAGCCTGTGGCGGGATGACTGCTAGTGGGGACAAGATACTGTCCATGGTGCTGAACTGTGCTCCTGTACAGAGGAACTAAAAAAATTTCAACAATGATCAATGATTTCTATAGGATGTTTCCAAGTCACAAAGCTATGTGTGGTTTAGTGGTTCATTACGCTCCACAATAGCAAAATGCTGTGTGGAACAAACATAACTCTGCTGAGTTTTCCACAACTTAACCAGTAGTGGAAATAAGAATATAAAATTTGTCCTGTGGATGATTCTGAGGGAAAGGCCAGTGGCTCATTGAAATCAGAACTGTTTATTTGATGATAACACATGATTATAGACTCTCAAACCAAACAAGTTTTCATTTTTTTTTTGCCTCATCGCATGATACCAACATAGATAATGTAGAAATATAAATATAGATTATGTAAAATTATTTAAAGTTTTTACATCCTTGATCTGATTTAATCTTGGCTAGCAAGCTCTACATTAAAGGAGCAACAGGTTTAACATCCTGAGCCTCATCACTATTTTCAATTACTGAATTAAATGAATTAATTAAATGCAGATGACAGGAATGCAAAATAAAAGGTGTCCCATTTTGGGAAAGTGCTCAAGAAAAATAAAGATGATATGGCACATTCGCCAGGCAAAGCCAGCGCATCCAGATGCAGCAGCCGGAGCTCCTTCAAACTTCACAACATTTTTGTTAAGGGAAGCCTTTGGGAAGAGAGCTTGGATAAGAGCTAAAATAACCTAGTTTGGGCCTATAGCTGTTCATGGTTAATGTCCGGTCACGTGAAGGTGGAGTGGACGAAATGGGACTTACGCTGGCCAAGCAAGAGGAAATCAGAGATTGTGTCCAAATCTTTACAGAGACCTGGCTGCACACAGATCAAACTGCTCTTCACGAGCAGACCGTGTTGCAGTCAAAGTCAGTGTTTCACAGATGTCAAACTTTTAATGTGAAGATGAAGACCATGTTATCAACACTCTTGGTACTGGTCTTTAAAATTCACCAGATTCTTCATTTCCCGTTCAGCAGCAAAGTGAAGCCAATAGGGAAGTGCCTTAAACCTGCATTTTTTTTAATGGCCAGCAGGGGGCGACCCCACTGGCTGCAAAGAGAAGTCTGATTGCATTGAAGTCAATGAGAAAATTAACCTACATCATCTTGATTTATAACCTCAGTAAACATTCTGATGATGAGTTTATGGTCTCAGTTGCTAGTTTCAGGTCTTCTTTAGTACAGCAGGATGTTCATTTGTTAATTATGGTCACATTTACATTAAAATAGACATAAAGCAGCCTATGCTTTAGGGTGGGGCTACCTTGTAATTGACAAGTCCCTACCACAGCAACCGCCAATCAGGATAGAGACAGCGCTCCCCTTTTGTGCAGTTAAAGTCACTTCTGCCCCAAAAAACCAAGATGGAAACAGCTAAAATGCCGAACTCTCAGCTTCGAAATAGGCGACCACACTGAGGCTACTTCCACTTCTTTAAGACAGTCTATGGCCGCGGCATAAGAGGACAAATAATAATAAAATGGGCACAAACTGAACAGTGTTCTACCCCTTCGGAGTTTCAACCCTAAAAAGTAACTATAATATCATCTAGACAGCCATTTTTACATTTTAAATTCCGCTTTTATTTCGAAGACAGGATATCCCAGTTTCCGGTGCGTGGAGCTCAGTGTGGCGAGCTTTACAGTGGCCGCCGGTGCTGGGAGCAGCACAGGGAAGCAGAGAGAGAGAGAGAGGGAGCGGGTCTCAGCAGCCGTCAGTGTCTCTTCACCGCGGAGCGTCCGGCAGCACGCAGGCAGGTGAGTGAAGCGGCGACCGCGGTCCGAAAGCCGGGCGGCTGGTTCTGCCACAGCTCTGGAATCCCTCCGGTGCTCCGAAAGCCCGAACCTTCTCTGTGAATGAAGTAGGGGGGTGAGGTGTTGGTGGGCGCAGGTTGCCTTCGCCTCCCCAATTGTCTGCTCACGGCCACTTGAAGAAAAACGAAATGTTACTTTGTGAGCTCGTTCGTATTACCCCCGGTGGGCATTGGGTTTTGCTGGGGAGACTACACGAGGCAGGGGTGCTGGTGATGATGAAGGAGGTCTTCCAGGTAATCCAGGGATTGTGGTGAAGTTGTTTTTGTTGCATCACGTTCAGGTGAAGGCAGATATCCATACAGCCTGTCATGAGGGGAACTCACTTCAACTCTCCAGTGTCTTCTTCATGACCCACCTACATTATTCTGGCTGGATGAATTGCGAAGCATCTTTATTATCCGCCTCTCTCTTGGGTACTTGAGATACCTTTCCTTCTTTTCCACTGAAGTAGTGAAGATGTGACAGAATGTGCACCGGCTGAGGTTCCAGTGTGCCGGAGTGCATTTCATTTCTTCTTTATAGAAATGCATATCTGAGTGCTTTCAACTAGGAATGTGGGACTCATGGACTTGTGATGTGTCACTTCATGAGCTTTTGTGTCAGATGAAAACAGTTGTTGCAGCTCGTGAAAGTGACCTTTACTGTGAGCATTGCTTTTTACACAGGAGGTGCTAGACGATGATCACAAGGAATGTTTTCTAAACTAGAAAATAAGCCTAGCATGAGAACTAAGGATGTCTGTCAAATCCAGTTCATTAACACTTATTTGAAGACATGACTCAATACAGATTTAGTTGTTGAATAATGTTTGCTATCATTTTGAATCTGCTGAAGGTCTCAAGCTCCCTCCTGCAAGGGAAGGAATCATGAAAGCGATTGTTTTTGGACCCAATATCTTCGTACTTTTTGTAGTTTTTTGTAGTGTCAACAATGAAATTATGCTATAAGTATTGTGTGTGTATCACAGCCTGATGTTTTTTCTTCTTCTGTGCCATTGATCTCCATTGTTGTCCGAAAACTATGAAACACACATCAGTGTTGCACTGGTGAGATGTTCCTTCATCACCGTAAACACACACACTGTTGTTTGTTTTGACTCAGTCACACGTACACTGTCCTGCTGCCCCCAAATACTCAGCAGAGCACCAAATGTGGATTCATCCACCGCTGAAAATAGTCTACTATTGACTGACTATTTCTTCCTCTTTGAGTAACGTAACTACAGCGAGCAAACTGAAATTACTGAGCCAAAAATCTAACTATATATTTTTGTGGGGCTGTGCCATGTCGTATTGTTCATAATTATACCGGTATAATTTTTAATATGATGAAATACCTTTTTGATAATGGCAATATCTTGTTGACGTAATGACATTATACTGTTACAAAGCAACAACAAGCATGGCTGAAATCGAAATTGCTCCACAATGGAGGAGTTAATTCAACTCTAGCTATCATACTTTCCTCAAACTTGGGGTCATGATTCACTTATGTAAGCGGATCAGAGTGGAGAGCTGCTTCTGGTGAAATCAAGTGACGGCGAGTCTTGTTCCGACTGTGATGCAGCCGGAACAAAAGATTCAAATACTGATTTGGAAATACCCTGAAATATCGTGATGATATTTTAGGGCCATATCAGCCACCCCTATATTTGTGAGCTTTTTTTTATGACGTCTGTGGGATTCAACTGACTGGGGGCTGATAGTTACAAACAGGGTTGGGGAGTCCCATCATTAACATTAACAGCTGTGTAAAGGATGGGACTTCTACAACAGTCTTTTTGTTGGTTAGTGATTTTTGTAACAAGGGACAGCCTGTTGGCCACATTGTTGCTCTACTTTATATGATGGATTCATAGATTGACACAGCTGCTTGGTTGCCACAGTGTTGCCTGTTTACATCATTACATTACATCGCAGAAGATTCACTTTTGTTTTAAAGTGCTTTCCTATAAAATACTTAAGCTAAAGGTAATTAAAGTCCAAATTTAGTAGTTTTGTTAACTGTGAAATATATAACTTAAAGTTGTGTCGTCTCCTCTAAAATGTTTTACTAATAGGGGCAAACAGTCCCCAATTATGTCCTCCAGAGGCTCTCCACAGATGTCGAGTGTGCACTGAGGCTTTTACGCCCAACTCAGTATCTGTTGCAGTATTCTCCAAAACGCGAGGGGGTGTAAAGAAAAAACAGAAGAAGCAAGAAGTTAATGAGTTACTATTACTGGAAGAACGCCATAGACCAAACATGTCTGCACGCTCTTCTGTACAGCCCCTCAGTGCAGAGGAAGGATTGTAATGGGTTTGTAAACTCAAAAACTATCTATTCATGGACATACTTTATGCCTTTACACAAAAGAAGTCAAGCATTTGGAACAAATTCTATTGAAATTCTAATGAAACAAAGGTTGAAAGGTTAAATATCCTGTAAACTGATTCTGCTGGAAACATATTATTTATTCAAATGGAGATTTTTAAGATCTCCTGTTTTTGAAGGATTTGAAAACAAATTGGCCGACTTTTTAAAATGCTTGAGACATATGAATAGTAAAAACAACTAAATACTTTGATTAATTCATTACTTTTAATTTCTGTTATTATCAGTATTTGTGGCAGTCATGTTCTCAGTTGTGATGTTATGAACTAATATTCTAAGGATGTCTGTGTGAACTTTTGTATTCAATAAAGTGAGAAAAGACCAACCAAGAAAACCCTCCTGTGGACTCAAATTAGGCAGCGTATTTGCTGTGAACTATTTGCATACAGTGAAACCTAATCTTAGGAGGAATGTTTTATATATGACTTAATGGCACAGAACTGAGGGTTTACCTCTTACAGGCTGATGTCAGACTTGTACATTTAAATGACCCACACAATTATGTGCAAGGCCCACACATATACAGTATTTCTGGCTACACTACTGATTTATGCACACAATTATTCCCCATTTATGCATTGGAATTTTGGGTTTGGACCAAAGACTATAAAAGAAGTGAGAAAAAGTAACCTCCGTGATGTCATCCGTTTGATTGTGGACAGCTGTTTTGAAGCCTTGAGTTCAACGTTTTGGCGCTACCATGTGTTGCAGAGGTTGCCGTTTAGTTTGGACCCGGTCTGAAATGGCTTTCAAAGTCCAAATCCTCACCAGCAGCCATTAGAAACCTGCGCTATTTTCGACATTAAAAGTGTTGAATGGAATAAACAACATACTTTCCATTTCGCTATGTTGAGAGCCAGTAGTGGACTTAAACATTCATGTTTGCCCTGAGGTTGAAAGTTGGGACTAATTGTGGTGAGTACAAAAAAATAGGTAATCACCTAAATAATGAAACATCCTCTGGGAACAATAAATATAATTTACATATATCTAATCTAATATGATCCAAATACCATAGCAGTCCTGCAAGATGTTGGTCTGGTGGTGTTCCAGAAGTGTTGGACATGTTGGCTTATGTTTACAAATATGACTGTGTAGAGGAAACGTCCAGTATGTATCCAGAATTTAGTTGAGATAAATGTAAGGTAAAATGAAAAGAATCAAAATAATTTAAGTGCTTTCCACTCCGCATAGGTCCTAACTATTTGAACCTTGTTAAGAGACAACCCTCTTGCTTTAGAACGATCTTTTGTCTGGTGAATATTCAGAACAAGGGAGAGAAGCATCTGCTGTTTGGCTTACAACAAGCTGGCTGCCATGTAGGCAGGGACCATGTATTGATTGCCTCATGAAACTGTATTGCTGTCGAAAAAGAACTATAACATGGTGACAGACTGTGCAGGCTGTAATTGAGCAGCACAGAGTGAGTCCTGGGGAGTGGATTTACAAGCTACTGAAACTGTTTACAAGGTTTAAGTTAATATTGGAGGCGCTGAAGCAAAATGTCCACATGCTGACACTAAAACGTTTATCCATTTCTACTAATCAATGAGGAAATAATTTCTTCATTGATTAGTAGATACTAAAAAATATGCATTTGCCGTACTTACGACAGGACGGCATTTGTTGCTCTGATTGGTGGTCTGCACACGCAAAAAAAAAGTGTAGACATGACACGCAAAATGTTCTTAAAAGTGGGGTGCTGTTCATACGCCATCCCATGAGATCAAGTTGGTCAGTGTGGTAAACAGCTAAATGATGCTGGTGACAATTACTATTCATGGATTGCTAGTTTGAGTGGGAGGCTGCCAGGGTACAGTCACACAGTACAACAGCATCTGTTGTCTCCAACTAAATCTCTGCCTGGCCTAGAGCAAAAAGTTGGCTATTACCAGGTTGGTTAACTACAGACAACACTTAGCCTGACAATACCTGGTGATTCCATCCAATACGCCAGATAGGCCATGTCTGGCCACTGTGTTGGGTCACTGATCTACTTGGATAGGGGGAAGCTGAAGGAGCATGATGCCTCCGGCCTAATTACATTCTGAATCCAAAGTGTTCTGTTTGCTCTGGCAGATACGTCTGGCCCCTCTCCCATTCAGACAGATTTCCTCTGAACTGGTATGTGGCGAGCCAATCACAATTGTTTATCTAATATGAGGCAGGTTTAATACGATGACTGACAGAGAGGAGCGCCGTTGAGGCATAAATATCCAAGATGGCTGCCGTGTTTCACAGCCAGCTATAGCAGCAATATTGAACATTAAATATTACAATATTAAATTTTCCTTAAAAGAAGAACAAAAAACTGCACTTAAACTCTATGTTGAAAAGAAATATGTTTGCCGTACTTCTGACAGGACATACTGTCCGACAGGATGGAATTTTGTTGCTCTGATTGGTTGTCTCCGCCCGTCGATAACGCCCCTTGGAAATCGAAAATGAACCGAGAGGCTAATACGCATTTGTGAATTAGTCTGGTAATGTCAGGCTAGTCTTTTCCTGATCCAGATAAGGTATGCAAGTACAGATTGCATGTTAATTCAAGGCGTAATTTAATTCTGTCTGTTATTATTAATTCTAACACTATAAAGAGATTACAGTTGAGAAAAACATCACACTTCCTGACCAACAGACTATAAACAATACATTTATTTTTAATTATATGCAGTTATGGAAATATACATGTCGATGTTTTAATGTAGAATCAGATCAGATCAGTCTGTTGATCTTCGTGCACTTATGCACTTTTCTCTGCTCTAGTAGAGTTTCCATTCTGCTGATGTACTGTAATCTCCAGAAACCCATACAATGACAACTCAATGGTGTTGTCTCTATAAGAAGCCAGCTACACTCCCATTATGCTTGGCAGGGGCAATAAATGTCCAGTGGTCCCCACTCCTCACTCTACAAGGTGAATGATATCTTTCATCTCTCATTATTCATATTTGTAGCTGCAGAGTCAACAAGCACACGCACACTCTCCCTTGACTCAGCCAAAGGGGCTTCTACGCCCTCCCTCCATCTCTCAGGAAGCAACAGATATTTCTCATCTATTTTTTCGACCCCCCCCACCCACCCACCCCTTTGTCTGCTAGCAAGTGATTAAAATGTGCCTGCTGCTGTCACAGAGGAACACACTGGCAGCAACCGCAGCAGCTGAGACCAGAAGATGAAGACCTTTGTTACATGCTGATGAGCTGAACATGGACAAATACCATGAGAAGTCTAGATAACCATGTAGTGCTGACACCACACCTGGCCCCTTTTCTACAAACCGCACCAGTGAGATGTCTCAAAATGTTTTACTGACAGTCACTGAAACATATGTAGACTTGTCAACCCATCCAAACTTCGTTTAACTAACTTTTTATTTTCAAAGGACAATCTTAAGGTCTACAAAAGTGTTTTAAACAACCACATTTGAAGGCAGGTTGAAGCCCTAACCCATATAAAGGGCTGAGAGGCCATGAATCATACAAATAAAGACAATGGTGCACACTTTCAGTCTCCATAAAGGGATTCATGGTGTGGTAACTTGGTTGTTCTCATGAAAGACAGATGTAGTAACGTGAAAAATGAAAAAAAGAAAGAATGTTAGATATGTTCAAATCCTGCGTACTGAGTAAATTAGGTGTGCTTGTCTGTTTCAGAAAGATAGAAGAATTATCAGATAACACTTGGTCAACTTGCTGGCTGACCTACCTGCTGTATTCTTGTGTGCACTGCGGTTTGTTTACTTCAGTGACTCACTTTTGATTTGTGTTCATGCTAACTTCTGGGTCCTGCTTCAGAAGTAATAAAACCCATTTGTAATAATACAAATCACTAAAAAGCCTTGGAACATAACCCTACTCAACAGTATGTCCTGTGGTTCACTCCATTTGTCTAGACAGGAATGGTAATGATATAATATGTAGTAATGTTGTTGTTTCAATAATTCTGTTTCTATTTCCCATAAGTCCAATGGTTACACGTCACCAGCTTGATAGAATGAGAGTCTGTGAAAATCTAGTTAGGTTCACCTTTCAACATTTGCAAACAACTGACATTCTAAACTACAAAAAAAGTATGTTAAAGTGCAGAAACTGTTTTAGTAGCAGCTTAATTCATGTTTACAACCTGTAGCTACAGTCAAATTACATTAAATTGCACCTGACCTAACTTTCATCCTTTTTTCATTGGTACATTTTTGAGTATGAATTCATTTTAGACATTTACCTTGTTTGTTGCTGCAGGTCTTTGCATGTCTTTACATTTAACTTTGTGTACACACTTGGTCTTGTGTTGTTCCTATGTTGGGTAAACAGGGTTTACATCGGCAAAAACAGAGATGAAACTTATCTACTTTTTTATAATGTGCCAAACTTTGGAAAATGGCATTCTCCGGCCTGATAAGCCTCTGACACTCTCCCACAGGGCCAGACAGTCCGCCTTGGGGTTGGGGAAGAAGAAATTGTGCATTTATGGTGGTTGCTCATTGTGCAGGGTCATTAAGGTCCCCGACTGTAATCAATAGCAATGTCAGTTGGTGGGATACAGAAGAGAATGCTAACGAGAGTGTGCGTGTGTGTGTGTGAGAGAGAGAGAGAGAGCACTGTGTGCTCGTATCAGTATCTCCAGCGGAGGTGGAGCAGCCTTTCATGCGATGATGGATTTGCTCTCAGATCTAGGCTTTTGAATCCAGACACGGTTTGCAGTGATAAACAGGCATAAGACTAATCTTCGTGGACTTCACGGTGTTGGAAAAGCAGCATCTTACACTGCCATCACCTTATGATGAATGCAGTGAGCAGCCGTCATCATAGCCTTTCTCCACAGCTGACAATGATTTTTGTCATTTTGGGGTCATTTTGGTAGTGCATATATTCATGAGGCAGTTGTTATTTTAGTTTTCATTTTGTTGAGGCAGGTGGTTGGAACAACTGTTTAGAAGCTTTAAATGTAGGAATGTATCACTGTAGGGTTTGAAAAGTGAGCAGAGTTCAAGCGTCAGTGTCAAAAAATCTTTAGCTACGTAACTGGGTAGTAATGCAATTATGAGTATTGAATTATTGGAAAAGTCTGCACTGAAGGGTTGAGACAAATTAGTACTGTAAAATGAAGATATTATATTCAAATGTATTGTTTTTTTGTCTGACCAACAGTTTAAAATCCAAAGGTAAACCCAAAAACCACCAAACATTCAATCAACTCAGTTCCACCTTTTCAGTTGTGAGGATTCACCATGGATGTATAAAGAGAACTGGATACAGCGTTGGAGGCGGAGTTCATTCCTGGAAGTTGCTCAGTGGCACATGAAGCAAACATCCGGGTATTCAGTATGCGGAAGTTTCAGATTTTCCCGCTCTGTTGGGCTCATAGAGCATGCGCACTAGCGTTTCCTTAAGCCCCGCCTCCCGGCCGCTCGGTCTCGGGCTCGCTCACATGACCGACAGACTAAAGTAACTCTGGATTCAGCTGCTACTGAATTTTATAACTTTAAGGACCTAATGATTTAAATAAGGGCTATTAAAGTGTTAGAACTGGGTAGTTGATGTAAAAAAAATAATTATCCACTGAGTTACAGACGTCTCTTTCTTAATGTTAGTCGATGGAAAAAAAGTCTTCTTGGGCCCAATGGCATCATGTGAAGGACCCGGAAGTTGTAATTCCACCGTTTGGCCACTATGTCAAATTGGCTTCAAAGTGCAGCGCACTTCCTGGGGGCTTGGGATTCACTGCTTTTTTTTGTCTTATGTGATATTAAACTGAAAGACATTAGTAGTTGCCTAGTTAATACTTACCTCATATACCTAAGTATAGGACAAATTACAATTTTGACCTGATAATGGCGACTAGATGAAAAGTCAGAGAATCATCAAAATTATTACTATTCATATTGAGGGGGACATACAGTAAATGTTTATATCAAATGTCATGGCAATCTGTCTAATAATTTTTGGGACATTTTACTAAAAGGCAAAAAATGCCAACTCCGTGGTGGCACTAGAAGAAAAGTCAGTGGATCACCAAAATCAATAGGATTCATCATCTGGGAACCTTGAATGTCTACAAGAATTCATCCAATAGTTGTAAAGATATTTCAGTCTGGACCAAAGTGATACCATCCCATGCACTCCACCTCTATTGGGGCTTAAAAATGCCTCAAACAACTGATAGGGTCAAAGTTGGTACCAAAGTAGTAAAACTACAAAAGTGTTAGCATCAAAATATACTTAATGTAGGAGCCAAAATAATTATGTGTGGATTATATGTGGGATGATGCATTGTGTTCATCACTTTGATGTTGCAGCTGGTAAAGGTGGGGCTCATTTTATACAGCTTAATCTATAATGATAATAATTTATTTGTTGGTTATATGTTGTATTAGTAATCAGAATCTGAAAAGTAACTATTAATTAAAGATTTAAAATAAAGGCAGTGCAGTAAAAAGTACGATATTTTTAGCTAAAAATGAAAATACTCAAGGAAAGAAGTACGTCAAAATTGTACTAAAGTACAGTACTTAGTTACATTCCACCACTTAAGATGACCAGTTGTGACGCTTAATGGCTGACAGGCAAGGAGAGGTCAGTCTTTGAAGAATGTTGTATGTGAATTAAATACCTGACAAATCAAAATACTTCATCACACTGATGAAATGCTGCCATAAACTACTGTTCACTGATTTGCAATACTACCCACAATGGTCTAATACAGCCACAGTAATCAGAGGAGTAGCTGCATCAGTACACTTTGCATTACTCATTTTGGCGCAGTTCACAACACACAAGCTTCTCTGCCGCAGTCCAGTGTGGCCTCAGCTGATTTTTACCAGCCACACAATAAAAACATCAACAACAATAACTGTCTGGACTTCCATTGGAATTTCATGCACCTGAGCAGGAGCAGTGTAACCATGGCGATGTTAGCTGTCTTTCGACTGGAGCTTGTGAGAAATCTCTCAGTGCTTCAACTCACCTTGGAAATCTACCTGAGAGGTTTCTCGCAGCACTTGAGCACATCTCGCAGCATCTTGAGCACATACACTGTAAAATCCAATTAGTTGTCATTGCTTAAAAAAAGCATGCAAACCGATTGCACTTAAAAAAACAAGAGAACTAGGTATTTTAAATTGTACTAACTAGTGCTTCCTTCGTAGAGTACACTTATGAGTTTAAGCAACTAAAACAATCAAGTAGAGCGTACTTGATAACTTACTTTAGATGTACTCTTGACTTAGTTAAGACTACTCAGAATTCCTATTTTAATCTACTAAATCATTGCATGTTAAATGTACTCTGTGTTTAGTCCATATAACACACTTATCTAAGTTGGACTAACTTAGCATTTCTAAGTTATATTTACTTGAACAGCAATCTGACTTACTTGCTAAAACCATGCAAACCGATTGCCTTGAAAAAAGCAATTAAGTGTTACTTCAGCAATCTAAGTGGGTCAAATATCTATACAGGAATGAAAAACAGGTTCCATTCTCCTAAAATAATCTGAATTAATTACAGTTAAACAACACATAACACAGTTGAAAGTTCAATTATATCAATTGTTTTTTATTTTTCTTCCATTCATAGCAGCTTTTTTTTAAAGATTGCCTTGAAAGACATCCACAAACACAGCTTTAATACTGTAATATACAGTAAAGAGAGAGAGAGAGAGAGAGAGAGAGAGAGAGAGAGAGAGAGAGAGAGAGATACAAAAAAAATACAAAAGCGCAAAGTGGCTTTATTCAATGAGCACAAAAACCTGACAGGGTAATAACTGGCAATGGATCTCACATATGTGTGAATGAATATACGTCTCTAGTAACTTGCTGATGAACCCATGGGCTGACAATTTGAGTGGAGTGTATTAATTTACTGAACAATAAAAAACAACTGAATCCACTCGTACATTTGCATTCTAACTCAACAAGAGATTTTTAAGACTTTGCAATTTTGGTGGGAGTTTGTTCTCTCCCAAGCCAAGCATCACTCTTTGAATGAAGCAGGAAGTGTTTTTCATGGCTTTAGGGTAGTCTAAATGCAAAGTCTAAAAACAAAAGGCAAAGTGCCTCAGGTAGGTTCTGGAGATCATCCATTACAATACCTCCCTCAACAATGATGGCAGTAGACATTGGGTGAAGGTGGAGCTGATTTGGAAGGAGTTGCACATCTTCACGGAGAACAGTCAGTACCCCGACAGATACTTGTGCCCAGGTCTCATCAGTGTCACAATCCTGTGATGTAACCAAAAAAAAACATTACATTACAACAGGAAAGTGTTGTTGGCAGTTGTGTCCTGCCCGACACTGCCTTCCAGCCTTGTGCATTAAAGGAATACTTCAACGATTTGGGAGTTAACCCTTTCTCTATCATTTTCATAGTGAGACAACATGATCAATACCTTTTTTGTGTCTGTACGTCCAGTAGCTGGCTTTCAGCTCTTAACATCACGGCTTAGCTCAGCGCAAACAATGGCAGTGGATAGAAGTCAGTGGCATACTCGGTGAACTAAGTGAAAGAAATATTCACTGCCATGATTTGCGCTAAGCTAAGTTGTGATGCTAACAGCTGGAAGCCAGCCACTGGACGATATCAATCTAGAAAACATTTAAGATTTTTTGAGGCATTTCTGCTTTATTTGATAGTGACTGTGGAACCAGCTCTCTCCATGGGTCAGAGAGGCAGACACTCTCTCTACATTTAAGTCCTTCTCTTCTCTCTCCCCATCTCCATCTCCATCACCTTCTCCTTTCCTCTGGTGATGTGAGGGTCTAAGGGCAGAGCCAGCTATGTAAAGCTCTTTGAGACAAACTGTTTGTAAAATGGGCTATACAAATAAAACTGCTTTGCCTTGACAGTAAAGAGAGAAAAAGCATGGAGGAGAGAGGAGGAAACATGCACCAAAACACTCCTTCCAAATCAAACCCCAGATGCTGTGGTTTGGACTCAGCCTTGATATGTGATACATCTCTACCAGGTGAACTACCAGACAAACCAAATGCATCTGCATTTAAAACATAATACTTTTTTTTCTCTTTTCTAAATCTTAAGTCAAATAGGCAAGGTCGGAGGGGTCTGTCAGCTCACCTGGTAGAGCATGTATCACATATTGAGACTGTATCCTTACCACAGCGACCCCAGGTAAATGAACTTTGAGTGCATTAAAGATTTAAAAACGCACAAGCAATCCATATATGGTATTGGTTGTTACCGAGAAAAACCTCCATGTTTTAGGCGACAGTGTTTTAACAACTGTCCTCTTTTGTCTGCGGAAAAGAGGCACTGCTTACAGGTCCAATGCATCTGCAAGAAATATTTTCAAAGGAGATTTTAAGTAAGAAAAGTCTCTCAATTTAATCTAATTAAGGTGCAGCACTTGTCAAAAACTGTTCTACTGCTGGTGGTTATAACTCCTTAAAGGAATAGTTCCCCCCAAAATGAAAATACGGTCATCATCTACTCACCCCCTTGCTGATAAGATGTCAGGTGAAGGTTTTTTAGCCCTCTAAGCACTGCTGGAGCTCCAAGGGGAAACAGCTTCCTGTATTTTTCCAAACAATGGATGTGTGGTAAGCACAGGCAAAACCGAAAAAATGTACCCCAAAAAAAGTTCAAAACCCTCCAAACTTCTCATTTGCCACAATCCATATGTCCGGAACCCCCAACATGCAAAATTAAATGTAAAAGATGGCATTTTATATATGCTTACCGGCTAGATACGTCTCTATGCTGTTAGCTTTGAGCACCATTTATATGCTCTCTCTCAGGTCATGTGACTGCTCATGCACGTGTGCCTCAAAGCTAACGGCATACAGACTGATTTAACCCGTAAACATATATAAAATGCCATCCTTTGCACATAAATTTGCATGTTGCTGGTTTTGGACATGGATTATGGTTCACGAGAAGTTTGGAGGATTTTATAAGATGAAATGTTCTCCATAATATAAGCTACTGGCATCTCACCTCCAGTGCACTGGGCCCGCGTTCTGAAAAAGACAAAAATATTGTAGTTACAAGGAACTGATATCGTGGTTTGTAGATTACTGACACATTCCTTAATATGTGCATGCTTCACACAGGTATTACGGGAACGTGTTTTTAATAATAAAATACAATTTTAGGCAAATTCAACCTGGGGCTATAGTTTCCTAATCATTTTGGTCAAAAAAATTATCTGATTTTTTTTGTTTTATTTTTTGCTCTCTCTGTCCTCACATTGGCACAGCAGCTTAGAATGGGAGCGGATGGAAATATATGTATATGTAATATTTTAATTTCATTAGACGTTAAAGGTGGTCATGTAATTAATCAATCTTAATTTATATAGCACATTTCTACACCCAATGTGCTGCACATGATAGAAAGACACTGCAACAAAAACAAAGCACAGGTGAGCAAGGGCACAAAACTTAAGATAGCATTAGGCTATATAAATCAACTCATAATGTAGGCACCTTGCTTAAAATTCAGGCTAAAATTATGTCTTTTTAAATTTTTAAATATCAGAGGTAGAGGTCATGATTTAAAAATACTTTTGACAGTAAAATTGCACCTTGAAAAACAACTTAGACCCCAAAAATTATATTTTTTTGTCCGCCTAGTCTCTCTGTGTATAAATGCTTTAATCATAAAACATTGCATCAAAGACTCAAATGACTATACATTTCTTCCATTGAGCCACCAGTTCGCGTTTATTTCTCCTCTCCCTCTGTCCCGGTCTCCCGCTGCTCGTTGACGTGGTCACGTCAGAGTCTCAAGTAACTAGTCGCTTTTTGTGAAAAAACAAATCGCCGGGTCTGAAAAGTCGCTAAATATAGTGGAAAAAGTCGCTAAGTTGTCAACACTGGACCACTGATTAGTGTGTCAAACAAACGAAGCAGCAGGGTTACAGGTCTTGACCTGTGTGTCAGCTGTTGCAGTGCATTGTGGGATTTGTAGTATGAGTGGTGGGAGTGCGATTTACCGGCGGGCCATCAATAACAGACGTATGAAATTCTCCGGCCACGGAAAAAATATCAGCAATGACCTGTCGAGTCATTTCATGCAAGTCTAAGTCAAGTATCAAGTCATGAATAGCAAGTCAAAGTCAAGTAAAGTCTTTTATGCCTGTTTGGTTCGTTCGTTAGTTAGCTAGTGAACGCTAACAGTCGTAGCAGTAATTAAAACATATTAACACAAAAAACTTGCTTGATAACTTACCTTATTATTTTTCAAAAGAATGAAGAAGACGGCGCACCCTCACCCTCAGTGTCCCGGCCTGTGCGCTGGTGTGTTGATTGCTGAGCGGGAGAGACTGAATGTTCTACTGCGCATGCACACTTCTTCCTCTTCTCCTTTGAATGCGCAGTGGGAGTGAGACGGTGTTGGCTACTTATTGTTGCGAGTGAGCTTAACTCTAAATAAAGTAATGTTCTCTCTAAACACTTAGTATTTTGCGTTTTTCACCATGCAAGTAGCTGTTACTTCATAAATACCAGTCATAAGTGCATATTGTTGATAACCTAGTAAAGTTAACTAATGAATGTATGTCAGGGCAGCTATTGGATTTTACAGTGTACCTATAAATCAAGGTGCTGGTATTCACCCAGCATGCTAAGCTCCATCCTGTGTAACTGCAGGACTTATTCACATGGAGCTCTTGGCCCAGACTGAGCCACATCTGAAAGCACTGGTCCCGGCAGCGACTGGATGCTGCCGTGACATGACACAACTAAGAACTCTCTTTAGTATGCTGCTGTCAGAGCAGGCCCAGTCATGCTCTCATGGCACTAATCCACTTGCAGAGATCCACCTGTCTGATTGTAGGTGTATCAACTTATGCAAGGTCACGTCCAGACCTTGGTCAACCTGCATGTGATCTCAAAGAGGGGTTTGCTTTAATCTGCTTGAAGCAGAGTCTCAACCTTTCAATCTGCATATTCCATTAAAGGATGACCTCATACTTCACGGTCTTTGCAAGTGTATCAGAGTGATGCCCTGGCCGTCTATCAAGGTGTTACAAAAGGACAATTGATCTGGTGAGAGGAGTTCACATGTGACAAGCATGCTCCCTCCTCACACTGTGGCAACTTAAAGTAGCATGCAGCCTGCCGGAAGGTCTGAGCTGACCTTAATGTACCCACAGTGATGAAGCCATCAGCTGGCAAGGTGAAGCATCCCAGCCCCGGAACCAAAGGTCACATCAGTCATGTCATGTCATGTCATCTTCAGATGTAAACAGTAAATATTCAGCCACACACTTAGTTTGCAAATGGTCAGCTCATGCTGGGAAAAACTGGCAGTTTATACTTCTTGTTTTGTAAAATGTCTTATGCTCATCTACACAGTAACTAATTATTATTAGTTATTTTTTTGCTTCTGGTATGATTTACATTTTTGGAATGAGAAGTAGCTTTTCACTTAAATCATACTGTAAAAACATGATAACTGATTGGGTTATAATGTTGGTATAAATTAATTTCCAATTTATTGGTTAAATGTTTTAGCTGAGGCCCTTAAAGTCTGTATACATTTTATTTTATTAAGACAATGAGATAAAATAAGATGTTAATCCAATAATTATATTTTAAGAAACCATATTTTCGAGATATTCAAACGAGCAATTTGTCGATGTGCCAGCCCAGAACTGAACCGACCAAGGTGAAAGGGAAATACTACAGTTTAGGCAACCCCCCCTCCAATTTACAGCCAAGGCTGTGTATTGATAATGCGAAAGAAAGAGAGTTTCCTCGGGCAGCTCCCACATCCCTGGCTTTCCCAAGATCAGCACCTTGGACAGCAACTGTGGTGAACAAATTGAAGAGAGTTCTTTGTAACAAATGGCCAGGTATTGTTTGGAGATGTTCTTCTGCCCAAATAATCTTATCTTATTGAATAATATCTTGCCTGGTGTTTCTGCTCTTTGGTGTCTCTAGGCTTATTATTGGTGTTCATTAATTCCAATCAAAGCATCCTTGCAGATATGCACTCCTTATTGCACATCTGAAGGAAAACTGATTGCTAATAATTGGTCTGACGGGTCAATAAACATGAGCAGTCAGATGATCATACAGGTTGGAAACAAGTCAATCTACATTATGTAAGCCACTTTTAGTGTGGGTCAAACTAAAAGTATTTGAACTGTCAGTAATAACCCTTTGATGCACAAGAAAACTATGGACAATTATGGCAAGTACAGTGGGTCAAAGTTGAAGTCTAAAATTGTAATGGATGTTAACAACAGACAGTTTGTAGTAATTTTATAGTTTGTTTTCTCTTTCAAATAAGTTGGGTACAATTGTCTGATCATCTGACTGCACAGACAATCCAGTGGACCTATTTTACCTAACCAGTTAACATGGTTAGTACAGTGTTACCAGAACCGATGGAACCAACGGCTGGAGCTACAAAAGTGAAACCAGTTGTAATAAATAAACTGTAGTTTTTCATGTGTTCATGGGTTAAGGGAATTGCTTTTTTAATTGGCGCCTTAAACCTCTACGCCACCAGGACACGCAAGAATGCATTTTTGCACAGAACAAGGATGGTTGACGTTCGCATTCTGAAGGGATGACTTCCGAGCACATATCGAGTGGAGGAATGATTACAACAACCAATAACTCACAACCTACAGCATCTGAGTTTTGTATTAGGACAGACTTGAAAAAAATCCATACATATCCTCTCACAGAGCAGTACCTCACCAGTAATGATTTGTTAACTGGAACAGGTAGGTTAACAATCTATTAAACAGGGATTACCATCAAAACACACTGCTGATCAGTAGTTTGATCTGATGGATGACGACTTCCTTTTCCATTTTTCCATCTAGGTCACTGAGCTGTGCTGGCTGGTCAGGTGTGATGCCTATGCCCTGTGCCACGTCTGACATGCGCCACCATCACCACTTGCAGTGCATACAGAAAAGCTTAGCAGGGGGAAATAACAGGTTTTTTTTTTTTTTTTTTGCTTTGAAGATTACAGACATCAAGACCTGACACAAGAGTAAAAAAAAACTAGTGCTGACTCTTGCCTTTCACGCATCTTTACATAATTAGTGCAGAGCCACCTTCAACCAGCAGAAAGCTCTCTGCAGACAAACTGAGCCTGAGGGCTTGAATGCCACCTCCAACGAGCTCCTTACATCAGCAAGTTACTGTATCTGAACCTTTTTTGTATACGTCTCTCTCATTCTGCCACTCTTTTGCCTACAATGTCATACAGGGAGTCTTACTCTTTCATTCACTCTCTCTTAATTTCCTTACTTACTGAATCAGCAAACTTCATCCACCTGAAAGACCGTTTATCTCTTTCCCTCGCTCCTCCTCTCTAAACGCTGACTTTTCCCATGCTGCGTTCCAATTACTCCATGCTGTCATAAAGCCGGACTGCACCCCCTTATCTCTCGGGCAGAAGAGGGAGAGTGGTCTTCAGCTGGGCTTATCAAAATGCTAATGCGTTTGAAAGGAAACATTAGTCTTCCTGAGTAAAGGAGGCTGGAAAAAAGGGCATTATTAAACATCCACCTGTTTCATCTTGTAAAAGTGGCACCATCTCCCCTCAGGATTGCCAGATGGTCAGGCTCAGCTTTCTACGCATTCTTCATTCCCATGCAGGCGCTGTTGTTGGGGGCGAGGGGTACTGGAGCGCAATGAAAATTGCACAGCACCCTCAATCAATCAGAGCTTTAGATGGAAAATAAAGGGAAATGCATATCAGGGACAGGGAGTGGAAACATGAGTAGATGTGTTTTGGGACATGATGGGCCTTCCAATAAGGGATGTGGTCGCTGACTGCTAGGGGGTGCTCTCTGCAAAAAAAAAAAGAAGAAGAAAAAAAACTGGATATGTATGCTGGTCATGTGTTTTCAAGTGCCACCATCAAATCTGGACATAAGGTCTGCAGTGGTGGCGTAAAGGTGGTTTGGTGGTTTGTCATTTTTAAGTGGCAGAATGAACTGAGACCTCATAAGAATAGATAAGTTTGCCCCGACTGAACACAAGAATCTGACAAGCAGTAGAGAAGGACAACATGTCATGTCCTTGGTTCAGTGTGTATTGAGTGCCTGCAGTTAACCAGCTCACTTGTGTAATACTCCCAACAAAATCAGTTCAAATTGTTGATTATGACTAGAGTCAAGATATTATAGATATTATTGTTCAAAGTTAGCTTATCACAGATATCTTCAATAAACAGTTTCACAATTTGTCCACCAGAGAGAAGTGATAAATGTAAACTGCCCCACTGAGTATATATTTTGATGGCAACTCTTTAATAACCACATTTAAGTGATTTATCAAATGTTTGTTTATATTATGTGCTTATTAAACAAAGATTATTTGGCTAATAAACCTGTGCTACAGAACTATTATTCAATGCTTTCACGGGTAACTTCTTGTGTTTGCATTACTTGCATGTGGAGTTTACATTAACAGCATGGCTTGAACCTTGGTTCTTTTGCTTTATTTCCAACAGAATCTTTTGCCATTGTGAATTAACTACAGAGTATGACTTGCAAATCTCTGTACATATGTTTCACACACACGTACACACACAAATTAGGTTGGCCTCCAGTAAGAGGGTTTTACATGCTGTTTGATGTTGCATCCTAGCTGGTCCTTGGTTAGGAATTAGCTCTGTCCAGATGGAGTCTGGCAGCTCAACATGCGCTGAACACATTAGATATCTTGGACATTTCCCTCAACTGGCTTTGTGTGTGTGGACAGAAAAGAGAAAGTGGAAAGGAACAGCAGCATGCAAAATGCTACTGCACATCAAAGGGCTCTGCTGTGATACAAACAGAAGCTCAGTGTCTCTGCCAGCAGAGACCACTTCTAATACAAGGCTGTGTGTGTGTGTGTGTGCATATGTCTGCATTTGCATTTGAGTGCCTGATCTCCCTAAGACTCTTACTCAGCTAGCCTGAAGGCTGACACCTTGAAATCCACCCAGTAAATTACTGAGCCATCTTCAAGCAGACACCCATTTAGTTCTGAACTCTGCTTCATCCATGAGATACAACCAGACCTTGTTCAGTACTATCCATGTTTAAACAAAAATACACACGCACAATACACCATCTTCACCTTAAAATGAAATGATTTACGTTCTGTCCCCAGAAAGTCCCCACACTGTGATTGTGTAAACAGGTGTCCCCACAACATGAGTAAAATATGTCCACAAACACACACACACACACACACACACCACAATATGTACAGATCTCTTGAGTGTCATGCTGCTCTACTGAGGTTAGGGAATCCCTCCTCCTGCTAAGTAATGTCAACCAATTCACAAATATCCAATGTGGATCTGAGTAGCTATTACAAAAGCTCTCAGTGCTTGACAGGTCTAATCTGCCAGCTTCCTGCTGTGCTGCCAAGAGATTAACATGTTTTCATCGCTTGACACTTCACATATAACTTTAACCACTGGATGTGACTGGACGCAAATAGATTTTTTAAATTCAGAAATACAAACTTTAGTTCAGTTACTCAAATACCTTTTAGACTGGTCAATTGAGTTAGGCCACATCCACCTGATTTGAAACCTGTGAAGACCTCTAGACCTAAATCGGACCCCTAGAAATACCTACCCAAATGTAACATGCATGCATTAATAATAAAAAAAAAAAAATCCTAAGGCACTTGAGATCCTAATGATCATTCTAATGATCTGATAGTGTTATCACACTCCGCTCCAGTCTTCCTCTCAGTGGTTGTCCATATTTAAGGTGTACCAGCAGAGATCTTAGGGTGCTGAATTGTGTGTATGGTAAGTGCTCACTCTTTGTGACTTGAAGACTCTGGTTAGATGTTCTGACAGTCCAGATACGCGAGGAAATCCCACTGGGAATGCTTCTAGTGGTCCCTGTTGAGTTAGCAGTGTCTGTCCTGGTCTTAAGTTGCGGCAGGATTCGTTGTCCACTTACCCCGAGTGTCCAAGGACCTGTTGGACCTGTTGTATCGTGTACACTGTGGTCTTTATGCTCCTGTCAGCGTTCACATAAACACAGATGGAATGCAGTTTACCGTCCTCCTCTTCTTCACTGTGAACCTGATGTGTATGTTGATGTTATTAATGTGTCTTTTGTTTAATGTGTCTTTTATCCCACATATATGCTTTGGGTTTACTGAGCAGATAGACTCTGTCTTGGCAGGGAAGGAATGGTGCCCACCTGATGTGTCTCCGAAATGGATGACAATCGGTGCTCAAGCATCCAAGTGTTCAGTTGTGATTGTCTCCTCTTGGGTAATCTTCAAGTTGGTGCTTCATCTTCCTCTTGGTGCTAACTGATACACACACATATAATACATGCACGTAAACATGTCAGACACACACATGCACAAGAGAGCGCACAAGCACACACTGCCTCATTTATCTCCCGTGAGACCAATTACACATCGACTCAATAACTGGAACTGCCACAGCTGTCAGTGCCAGCCATATTGCCACGGAAGGATGGATACTACGCTGCACACACACACACGCACACACACTCATTCTTCTATCTGTGTGAGGATGGATTTATTTTCAGCCGTCCTTGCATGGGGAAATGATTCTGGCATAAAGCAGGATGTAGTCTGGTTAAAGTTCTGTGTGAAGGTGACTGACAGGTTCCTGACTAGATTATACAGCACTGAACCACCACTTCACCTGGAACAAAAGCAGGATCGTAACAGGGTTTTTCCTCAGTGTAGTGTAGTAAAGCCTCTGGATGTTATCTGAATAATGACATGTGATCACATGCCTTTGTGTTTGAAAATTAGGAAGGCAGAGCTGGAGGACTTACATGGTGTGTCTCTGGTCAAGGGAAGCCATGCAGGATACTCTTGAGCTTCTGCTATGACATGCAGTTTTTCTTTTAGGTCTAATAAAATTGGAAAACAGAAAAGGCTTTATCAGTAAATTACTTTGATTGCCTTTTTAATGTGGCGTCAGCAGGAACTCAACTGGCTCACTGAAATTGGTCAATGATGCAAATTTGTGTGTCACAGTTCATCAAAGTTGGATTTGCCTCCAAAAGCAAATGTACTGATTGCAGCTTTTTCTTTAAAATTAAATGTTATGAACTGGTACGAAATGTTTCTCTGATAAATGCTGATATGACCTGGTCCTTACACATGTAGGGTATGAGTAGAAAAGGAGCTGTAATATTGCTGGTGTAGGCAGCTGTACTGATCAACATCGAAGCCTATCTGTTCTGTTTCATTCGTCAGATCAACATAAGATAGACGAATGGAAAATGTGTCTGCAGCTTGTCTGGTGTTGATAGGGTCTATCGGCCGGTATAACAGTGAAACAAACTAGCTTGCACAATGCTTTTCTTGACCACATCTAAGTGTTAGAAAGCTGTTTCCGAAAGGGCACTGGCATCATACAAGAGCTTAGAGACATGATACTTGTTCAAATGTGTTCAACGTAGAACTTTTTCAGTACAGTCTCCCCCTTTAAAGACATTCCTGTATTGCATTTCTTAGGGATGTCCAGAATTAACGTCACTTAGCGACAGCTGAAGTGACCTGCCGCCGGTGGTGATTGTCATTTTAATGACGGTCATCACCAGCTAAAAATAAAAAAGCTTCTACCTGAATGTTCTCTAGACTGCTCTTTGTTAATAAGAAAGAGGGTGGAGAGATAAAAGATCTGACACCAGCAGGCTGAGGTGGTACACAGAACAAGTACTGTTAGGCTGTTGGGCATTTGATAGACTTTATTTTATCTGATACCAATCCATTCAAATATGCCCAGGTTAGCCCCGATTTGACTCTGAGGGATTGACTGGATTAATTTATTATGTAGGAAAAATTTACATCCCAGGGGACATCATACCCTGTGCACCAATTTGGACGCTAACAGCATAACAGTGATAACGATTAATAATGTTTTATTTAGCTGGTTAACCAACATCCGGAGCACAGCTTGTTTAGTGTCACACTGTGCACTTACTGTACAAATCCTGTCCCCATAGCTCAGGTGTGTCTGTGTGTGTGAGTGTGGCCATCTGTCAGGTGAGAAAATGTGCAGTAAACATTTATGTTAATTTGGCAGTGACAATGTGCAAAGGAAAAGCTTTTTGTTCCATTTAATTTATTACCAAGATATTATGTCTTTGCATTGTCTGAATGTTTGTTTGTATATGTGACGTTTTGTAAATGTTATTATCAACTAAATCACACAATCACAAAATCAATCTGTTGGCATTCTGTGATTTTGGGGAACTGTTGCTGTAATCACGGCCTGCTGGCACGGATCAGTGGTCTAAATTCAAATTAAGCCATGGATTTTGAAGCTCTTCAATATTACTCTTCAAATAATATTAATTTTGTGTGTGAATTAGATGTGATGAAAAGAACAACAAGAAGATCAATGTTTAGTGTGAGCTTATTTTCTGTAAAAGCTTGGTGCAGAAATTCTACTAGAAATCTACCAGACATAACCTGAGTTGAGTTAAATTTGTAGGAAAGTAAATAGTTGACAAACAAGTGCCTGGTAAACAAATTTGAGTGCTATCCAGTCTGTGAGTTAACCTTTACTTTAAAAGCAGAATCAGTTTTATGCTGGCATTTTCCAGCACACACATTGTTTCTGTGCCTGATCTCTCTGTTTTCTCCAGCTGTTTTGGCAGATTCTGTCGAGAGAGATCAGAGTGATAAGATGAACCTTTATTGATTGCCAGTGGGGAAATTCGGTTGTTGAAGCATCACAAGAACATTAATAAGTACAGATAAGTATAGAAAGTAAAAGACATAAATAATATATATATATATATATATATATATATATATATATATATATATAAAAACTAAAATAAGAATAGAATACTATAAACTATACAAGAGCATTTGGAGACAAAATTACAAAGTGACGAGGTAAAGTGACAGTGGTGTGATTAATAGCAGCAGAGTTAACAAGTCTATGTAAACAGTGTACATCAGACTAATATATGATATGATATAAGTAATGGTGTCTAGTCTTGTCTGTATTAGCATAGAGATGTAATAGATAAAATGCAAGTCAATGTAGCATTAACATAATATTATATAATATAATAGGCTATGGTACATTATAATATAGTATTAGTATTGGATATGAGACATAGCATGAGATCAAGTTGTCATAATAGTATAACATAATATATAGTATGGTACAGCAGTATAACATAGAATATAGTATAAGTATATCGTACAGCAATATGACATAGTATATAGTACAACACAGTATATATACAGTACATACTGTATATATATAGTACAGCAATAGAATGGAATGTCATAATATATATAGATATAGATATAATCTGGTTTAGTATAGTATATAACAAAATATATCAGCAGATATGGCGAAGTATAATAGTCAGTCCAACAGTCCAACTGAGAGACTGGAGGGGGAGAGTGGTGTGAGTGTCTCAAACACTGGAGTAATGGGTCTGTGTGTGTTGTGTTGTGTGTGTTATATTCTGTGGTCTCCATTGCTGTTGTACAGTCTGATGGCAGCAGGTACAATTGAGCACCTAAAGTGTACCATTTTTCACCTAGGTGGGATGACCTGGTGACCGAATGAGCTGCCCATCTGGCAGAGTTCGTTGTAAAGTGGGTGAGAGGGGTATTCCAGGGAAGCTTTGATTTTGTCCTTCACCACCTACTCCAGACTGTCCACTTCATCCACAGAGCTGGCCTTCTCAACCAGCTTGTTTGGTCTGCTGGCCTCCCCAGCCTTGATGCCAGCACCCAAGCACACCACAGCAAAGAATGGTGCACTGGCTACCACAGACTGATAGAAGATCTTCAGGAGCCTGTTAGGGTGTCAGTATCGTGTGACCAGTCCAGTTTGTTATTGATTTGCACCCCAAGGTAAATCATGCCGGGGTAGTGTGGACACTAGGAATAAATAATTAGTGTAGATGTAGCCTCACAGTGCTACCCTGCTTCTTCAGGTGTTAGAGGGCCCTGTGCATCAGGTAGATAATGGCATCCTCCACTCCAATGTGTGGCTGGTATGCAAACTGCAGTGGGTCCAGGAAAGCAGTTAGCAGAGTCTTCAGTTGGTGCAGGACCTGCCTCTTAAAGGTCTTCATGACATGTAGTCATTGATAGTGCTGGGATGTCCTTCCTTTGGCACTGGAACGATGCAGGGAGTCTTCCATAGATTGGGCACCATCATCAACCTCAAGGAAAGATTGATGATGTTGCTGCCAGTTGCCCAGCACATGCTTTGAGAACCCTGTGACTGATGTTGTCTGGCCCACTGGCTTTGTTTGTTCAGAGCTGCTTTTCTACCTGACTGGAGGTAAGAGTGGACTGGGGGAGGGTGTGGGGTGCAGTGAATTGTGAAAGTCAGGCAGTGGTTGACATGTCATGGAGGGAGGTGAGGGTTGCACTACATTAACTAAGCACACAGGGATGGGGATTGTGTCAAACCTATTGAAGAATAAGTTCAGTTCAATAGCAAATTCAGGTTTGCCTTGAACTCTGGATGCAGGCTTGCTGTCATTCGCTTCCTCCAACTCCACACCTTCTTTATTCTGTTCTGTCCCATTTTGGCCTCAATCTTCTCCCTGTAGTTGTTCTTGGCCTTTCTCGGTTTCCTCTTCAACTCTTTTTGGAGTTCCTTTCAATCCTCTGCCATGAAAGCCCTCTTCTTCCTGTTTTATCACCTTATTAATCCATGTTATATTGTTTGGGAAGCAGCAAACCTCTGTGGAGGGTACATTGCTGTGCAATGCATCCGGAAGGTATTCAAAGCCCTTCACTTTTTACACATTTTGTTATGTTACACCCTTATTCCAAAATGGATTAAATAATTTTTTCCCCTCAAAATTCTACACACGATACCATATAATGATAACGTGAAAAACATATATTTTTTTAAATTTTTGCAAATCTATTAAACATAAATAACAAAAAAATAATTTGTACATAAGTATTCACAGCCTATTTATTTGTCCAATACTTTGGTTTATGACCAAATATCTGGGAAACCATTGACATTCCCATCAGCCTCAGCTGTACTGTGTAGTATGTAATTAGCAAATGTTTGCATGCTAACACACTAAACTAAAATGGTGAACTAAACCAGGATCACCTGCTTAGAATCAGTATGTTAGCATTGTCATAGTGAGCCGAACAGATTATGCTCTGCTCTCAGTTGAACAAATATAGTGACACTATTTCTCTTTGAAGCTCGAAATACCTGTTAGGCCTACAAATCTGCCCTCACTCTTGCACAAATCTAATTCTGCCTTTACAAATCAATGCCTGCATGCCCTTAAATGTTGACTTGCAGACTGATCACTGCTTGACTAGTTCTCACTCAGTTCTTTAGTTGTTTATTTATTTCCATAATTTAGGGTGGGCCAACAAAAGTACATCATCACTGGACTATTCTAGGAAGTCTCTTCTGTCAGTCTATGTTGCAAACTTACTGACTGACTGTTTTGGATCTCCTGACTGCTGTGCGGTAAAGGCCAAACATGAGCCTTGCTGACATAATAAGTGTTGTGGCAACCAATTAGCAATCGGTGCTAAACTGGGTGACTAAACTATGAGTCATTTTGGACTGCAGCACTCCGAGTTTTCACTTGTGTGTTGCACAGGCTGTATGTGCATGTGTATGCAGTGGCTTACTATAACTACTTGGACCTGGACTGCTTCTGTTTATCTTTACCAAGTATGAGCCAAAAGCTTATTTCTTCACACAGCCGTTCACTTCACTGTGGAGAGAAGGGTGAGGAAAAGCAGCTTTCACATCTGTCACACTGAGCTTAGCTCTCTCCTTCTGTTTTCCCATTCCCATGTTTTTGCGCCCAAATCTTTCCATTTGTTCCCTTTCCAGAGATGTTTCCACTAACAACATGCAAGTACGGTTTTCAGGAATAATTGCCCTCCATGCTGGCCTTCTCCAGGGGTCTAGAAGCAGCCTTTCCCCCACTTATCTGTAGACGCAAACCCCATGTTAATATGAACACAATGAATAATTCAATACTCGTGTTTAAAACACTATACCAGTGGAACAAGAGGACATTCTACTCAGTTTTGATCATTTATAATTGGTGATAAGTTGAATAAATATAATAATAATATAATAGTATGTACAATAATATTTACTAGGCTGGACACATTGGGACTGATTGAAATGAAAAAAAAAAAAATATATATAAAAAAGGTTGCCCCCCAAAATGAAGAAATTATGCAATTGTCCACTTTGATTCAAGCATTCAAACTGTCTTTACTGTTTACTTTTTTGTGACAACTATACAGCTTGGCTTGCGTTACCCATTACATTATCATATATGCTCCAATTAGTTAGGTATTGTTATGGTAAATTCTCAAAATAGTGAGCATGGTTAGTTACCTCAACTGCAGAGAGAACCAGATCTTATTTTCCCTGTTGTTATATTTCATTTTATTTTGGTAAGAAGCCTCCCTTTTTTTTAATCTGCGCCTCGTTTATATTTATTTTTATCCAAAACCAACTCGTCCTCCAATGTTTATCTTTTGTCTGGATGAATTTGCTATAATGTAAATTTTAATTTTATTCAAACTCACCACTCTGCTGCTCCCAGTCTCACCAATTCTGTTTTTTTCTTATTTTTAAACCAAGATTTCATAAATGAAACTCAACCTTTCCTGCACAGTTGTTTCACATTCAAAGCAGCGACTTCAGCGTTTTTGAGAGACTTTAGTCTCAAAGTGCTGTGGAACCAGTGAACAATTAGTACAAGTAATTCCACCCCTCCTCAATATCTTTTACCTGACCTTTGTGAGCAACCAGCCTTTACTTGTTCATTGTGGCTATTTCAGTTACTGAGACTCAGCCAGTATTTGAATACTATGTTTTACTGGACAATTTATGGTTATTAGATATTAGATAGTTACCTTGCAGTATTTTGTAATCAAGTAGGTTATTATTGTCACATTTCCCAGCATAATATGCTACTGTTACTGTTAACAATTATTTCAGTGATGAATATATCCACCTTAATTGTAGTCCCATCATAGCTTTCACTACCAACCTTATCCTTCCTATGACAGGAAACAGACGCACACTGGCGTTGTAGTTGCCATACAGGACAGCGTTCAGATACACACATCAAGGAATAAATAACAGTTGGCAGTAGGGGTCCTAGCGCGCCCTCCACCAGCACACATGTGCATAGAGTGGCGTTCATGAATGCAGACTGCCGTTTTCAACTGGTGCTTATAAACGCCAGCTGGTGATATAAAACTATATTAACAGGGGCATAAAACATTAAACGGCAGGAAAAAGGAGACATATCATAAAATTGGCTTTCCATAGCTAATGGGCATGTGCACATTTGTATGAGTGTGTTCACCAATGAAACAATGGGCAAAAACAAGCTAATACCAGCAAACTCTAATGCCAGTGTGACACAGAAACACGTGGAGCCGGGAGAGCTGGGAGTTAAAACAACAAAAGGAAAAAAAGAAAAAATGTGTGTCTTCCACACATTCCATCTAAAGAGCTAGGTGTGTGTGTGTGTGTGTGTGTGTGTGTGTGTGTGTGTGTCTCAGCCTCCACGGCAGACGCTTAGCCATGTGTGCACTGCCTAATTAATGTGTGTGTGTGTGAGTCTGTTTCTGTGTCTTTGTTTGTGTGTGTGTGTGTGTGTGTCAAAGACCCCCAGAGAACGTTGTTTTCCTCATTTGTGGTGACAAATAGGCAGCCTGTGGAGAAAGGGCGATGCGATGCGCTGCACTGCGTTGCAGTTGACCCTTGACATCTCATTTGGGCCTGATAGATGGGCGCAGTGGCAGGGTGCTGTTTCCCATCTGAAGAAATGACCAGGTAGCATACACACTCTCTCCCCAACAAACTCCTCCAGCACACAGCGGCTGCCTGGGAGTGAGGATGTTACTGGACAGGTACTGGGTGGAGGAAAAGCCTGATGTCTGTATTTTCATGAATTGTATGTTCATGGTGAATTGTATCAGACAAAAACAGGATCTAACATGGATTGTGTGGTGTTTTTGTCACTGTGAACTGTAACCCAATGAATGTTGTCTGTACATCCATTGGAACAGGAAATAATGCACCATAATGTTGTATGGTGCAGATTTGCCAAAATGTGAACAGTGAACAGACATACAGAGAGATTGATCCTCAATAACTTTTGAAGAAAATCATATATCAGATTAGTTGTGTAGTGCAGGAAAAAGCTTGACTGATGTTTCACAGGTTCACACAGTGATATGGATATTGGCTGTTATTTATACTTAGAATTACTGTATTCAGAGGTGGGGTTGAAATACAAATCCTGTTTTAATGTTTGATTAATTCAGGTACATGATTTTGACAATTTATTCAGGTTCTTAACCTGCCATGTTGTCTGTGAACACACTGAATTAGATTTAATTTGTAGTTTATACGTGACTTACTTTCAATAACTTATGGAGTAGGTAGATAGGTGCTCTAATAGCACCAAGATTTTGTTTATGCTTTGAGCATCCTTGGGTGCTGCCGGCATACTTGCATTCCGTTCTCACCAGTTGGGAGGAGGAATTTGCCATGCTTGGCATCAAATTAGAAAAGAAGGGGAAGAATGCATTGACCAAATTGTGATAAAACCTGTCACTGTAATACAAATAAGATATTAACACTACTAGAAAGTTTGTCTCATTTGTTAATAATGGTCTACAGTAATGATCACTAATGCTTTTTCCATTACATCGTCATCATCCACATGATCGGCCAGTTTTCCATCCCGGCTGTTACTGCCACATTCCCCAGAGGCATTCTAATTACAGGCAGCTCCACCATCAGACTGTACTGATGCCACAGTAGTATTTATACTCCAAAGCAATGAACTGTTTGTTGGCAACATCAAGAGTCACTTGCAGTCTTCCTGAGATAATAATGGAGAGATAAGACAAAGCATTTGATATTCAAATCGAACTGGAACACGACGGAGAGGGAGTGCCAAACTAACAGAATGAGAGACATCAACAGACATAACGAGTGAGGAGAGTAAAGGAGAGGCCAGCACAGAAGTGTCATGGACATGAATATGAATATATAGATTGTCTTTAAAAGTACAAAGTGAAGGGTCATGGGTTTCTATGTAAGGTGTATCTCTTTAAAAGCAATTTAGGAAATCCAAAGCACAAATGGGCTGTATAGAAATGATCATTATTATACTGTATATTTGCTGAGAGGAGGGTTTTGTAATTTTTGGGAGTTTAGTTAAGTCCCCATTCTTGCCTAGATAATATACATTTTTGGCTGTGGTCAATCACCGAAGCTCAGATTAAGGGGGAGCAATGTGGATTCCTTTCTGGTCATGGAACAGTGGACCAGCTGTTCCTGAACCTGGAGGGGGTCATCTGTAGGCTGCCAGGCCTTTGCTATGTGCCATCTGATCCTTGTATAACTGGAGTGAGAACTGTATCCATGTCTTCAGCAGGAGGTCACCCATGTCATGATTCTAGTTGTGATTTTCTTGGACAGAATATCGCTGCACAGAAGAGGTGTGGAGTCTGTCTGGTAATGGTGACCTCTGGATTTGATGAGCTGCTCCAATTCTGAGGCCATTTTACATGGTACTTTGCACCTATGAGGTTGGGAGTGAGTTGCAGTCCCAGGTGAAGAAGTTCAAGTAGCTTGGGGTTTTGTGAGACAGGCCAGGACGTTGACAGACAAATTGGTGCAGACTTGTCATTGATATGAGCGTGGTACCAGAATGTCGTGGTGACGAGGGAGCGTAGCGGGATGTGCCTGTCTAGATACAGACATAGCTCTGAGGCTGCTGCTGCTCTGCTAACGTGCTGCTCACGCTAAATCAAGTCAATTTTATTTGTATAGCGCCAAATCATAACAAAAGTTATCTCAAGATGCTTTTCACATAGAGTAGGTCTAGACCATACTCTTTAAAATATTATTTACAGAGACCCAACAGTTCCCACCATGAGCAAGCACTTGGCATCAGTGGTGAGAAAAAACTCCCTTTAACAGGTAGAAACTTCGAGCAGAACCAGGCTCTGGTTGGCGGCCATCTGCATCGACCGAGTTGAGTTGAAAGGGGAGGAGAGAGGGGGAGAGGGGAGACAGAACAGGAGGACAGACAACAAATCAGACTAATAATAATAACAACTGCACTAGTGAGTGTGGAGCAGGAACATGGGGGCAGTAGACGGCCGGCAATCACAGATCCAGAATCTACAGCTCCAGAGGCGGAAATACCTGCAGAAAGTGAGAAGGCGAAAAAGCACAGAAAGCACAGGAACTACCAGGAAGAAGTGGAGTTAGTAACATGTATTAGTGGGATAGGAATGCGTACGGATAGAGAGGGAGAGGAGGAGAGAGAAGCTCAGTGCATCATGAGAAATCCCCCAGCAGTCTAAACCTATAGCAGCATAACTAAGGGATGGTTCAAGGCTCACCTGAGCCAGCCCTAACTATAAGCATTATGAAAAAGGAATGTTTTTAGCATACTCTTAAACGAAGAGAGGGTGTTTGCCTCCCGAACCCAAATTGGGAGCTGATTCCACAGAAGAGGAGCTTGATAATTAAAGGCTCTGGCTCCCATTCTACTTTTAGAGACTTTAGGTACGACAAGTAACCCTGCATTCTGTGAGTGTAGTGCTCTAATGGGGTAATATTGTACTATCAGCTCTTTAAGATACGATGGTGCCTGACCCTTAAGAACTTTGTAGGTGAGGAAGAGGATTTTAAATGCTATTCTGGATTTTACAGGGAGCCAGTGCAAAGAAGCTAATATTGGAGAAATATGTTCTCTTTTGCTAGTTCCTGTCAGTACACGTGCAGCTGCATTCTGGATCAGCTGGAGAGTCTTTAGAGACTTATCAGGGCAGCCCGATAATAAGGAATTACAATTATCCAACCTAGAAGTAACAAATGCATGGACTAGTTTTTCTGCGTCCTTTTGAGACAGGATATGCCTGATTTTTATAATGTTACGTAAGTGGAAGAAGGCAGTCCTTGAAATCTGTTTTATATGGGCATTGAAGTTCATGTCCTGATCAAAGGTTACTCCTAGATTCCTTACAGTGGTTCTGGAGGCCAGGGCAATGCCATCTAGAGTAACTATATCTATAGATAATGCGTCTCGCAGGTGTTTAGGACCCAGAACATCAAACTTCAGTTTTGTCTTAATTTAATAGCAGAAAATTGCAGGTCATCCATTTTTTGTTTTGTCCTTAATGCATGTCTGAAGTTTGGCTAACTTATTGGATTCATTTGGCTTTATCGATAAATATAATTGAGTATCATCTGCATAGCAGTGAAAGTTTATGGAGTGTTTCCTAATATTATTGCCTAAAGGAAGCATATATAAGGTGAATAAAAGTGGTCCAAGCACAGAACCTTGTGGAACTCCATGACTAACTTCCACGGAGGATTCATCATTTACATGTACAAACTAAAATCTATCTGATAAATACGACTTAAACCAGCTTAGTTTAGGTCCTTTGATGCCAATCAAATGCTCCAGTCTATGTAATAGGATCTGATGGTCAATGGTATTGAAAGCGGCACTAAGATCTAACAGAACAAGTACAGAGACAAATCCTTTATCTGATGCAATCAGAAGGTCATTTGTCACTTTCACTAGTACTGTCTCTGTGCTATGATGCCCTCTTAATCCTGACTGAAAATCCTCAAATAAACTATCATTGTGTAGAAAAAGTCACATAACTGATTGACGACCGCTTTCTCAAGGATTTTGGAGAGAAAGGAAAGATAAAGTTAGATATAGGTCTATAGTTGGTTAAAACCCCTGGATCAAGCGTAGGCTTTTTAAGGGGTTTAATTACAGACACTTTAAAGGACTGTGGTACATAGCCTGTTGATAAAGACAGATTGATCATGTCTAGTAAAGAAGTGCTAACTAAGGGTAGAACTTCCTTAAGCAGCCTAGTTGGGATGGGGTCTAAGAGGCAGGTTGTTGGTTTAGACGGAGCTCATAAAAATATTACTACTGAGAGCTCTGGGAATACATGGCTCAACAGAGCTCTGACTCTGTGTCAGCCTGGCTACAGTGTTGAAAATAAACCTGGGATTGTTCTTATGTTCTGCTCAATAGTGAGAAGTAGTAGGTACCTCTGGCGTTAAGGAGGGCCTTCCTGTATATTCTAAGACTATCTTGCCAAACTAAATGAGATTCCTCCAGTTTGGTGGAACGACATTTCCTATATTGAGATATGGCATTGAATTAAATGCCAATGGAATCACTTCTTTAAACTTATCACTTCTTCTTTAAACTATCAGACAGGCATCTACTGAAGGAATGTTTGCCTAATAGCCTGTAGTCCAGTAATATGAATTCAAAAGTTATTAAATAATGGTCTGATAAGACAGGATTTTGTGGGAGGACTATTAAATGTTTAATTTCGATTCCATAAGACACCATATGAACAAGATCGAGGGTGTGGTTAAAACAGTGAGTGGGTTTGTTTACACTCTGACAGAAGCCAATCGAATCTAATAGTGAGATAAATGCAAAACTAAGGCTATCATTTGATGTCCAAATGAAAACCAGGACCAGGAGCATGGTACAATACAACAAATAGAATTGGCTGTAGAGTTTTCTACATTGGGTGTGAAAGACTAAGAACAAGGCTTTCGAATGAGTTCAAACTGAGTTTAGGTTTAGGGTTGATTAATAATCTAGAGTCTAAAATGGCTGCAACTACACCTCCTCGGGCCGGTGCCTCGAGGAATGTGAGTATTACTATGACTAGGAGGAGTGGACTCATTCAGGCTAACATGTTCTTCCTGACACAGCCACGTTTCAGTTAGACAAAATAAATCCATATGATAGTCAGATATTAAATCATTGACTAACACAGTTTTAGACGACAGAGATCTAATGTTTAAGGGTCCACAATTAATTCTCTTATTTGGTTGTACCACTACACTGGTAGTTTTAATTTTTATTAAGTTTTTCATGGGTAACTCCTCTTCTGTTTGAATTTGAATTAATTAATTTAAATGGTCGGGGGACAGACACAGTCTATGGGGGTTTGGGTGGGTAACCACTCTAATGGAAGCGGATAGAACCGTCAATGTGTAGGACTGCAGCTCTTCTTCCTGGTCTCAACTCTTGATTGTCATGGTTAGGGACCACTAATAAACTTGGTCAAATTTCTGGATATGAGAGCTGCACCATCCAAAGTAGGATGAATGCCGTCTCTCCTCATCAGACCAGGTCTCCCCCAGAATGTGGTCCGATTATCTATGAGGCCCACATCGTTTGCTGGACACCACCTTGACAGCCAACGGTTGAATGACAACATGTGGCTATACATATCATCACTGGTCAGATTTGGCAGGGGTCCAGAGAAAACTACGGAGTCCAACATTGTCTTTGCATAGTTACACACTGACTAGACATTAATTTTTGTGACTTCCGATTGGCGTAATCGGGAGTCATTCCGGCCGACGTGAATTACAACTTTACTGCATATACGTTTATCTTTAGCCAGCAGTTTTAAATACAATTCAACGTCGCCCGCTCTAGCCCCGGGGATACACTTAACTATGGCCGCTGGTGTCGCTAATTTCACATTTCTTAGGATTGAACTTGAACTTTTTTCTCAGCGGGTGAGTCGCTGAGGGGGGAGAATATGAGTGCTACCTATGCACTCACAGACATCTTACTTCTCATTGAAATAAGATGGCTCCCCCATTTCTGTACTCTTTCCTCTTTTCTCCCACTACAGTCCCCCATCTTTCCAGTCTCATCATTATTCTCCCACCACCCTTCCCTCAAGCTCTAAATGTAAGCCGGCTATTCTCTGGCCTATCTAATCCAAACTTAATCAGCACACACATCTGAGAGATGGAAAGATGAGAAGTGAATGGGAGATAGAAGAGTGAAAGAAGAATGGATTGTAGAAACAGAAAGCATGATGAGAGGGAGATGGGTCAAGCAAAAAATATAGAAGGAATTAAAAACCTGGGAAAGCAGAGACAGAGTTTGAGTGACAGACAAACAAGAGGGGAATGGAGAGGAGGGAGCACAGATGGTTCTTTCCAATGATAAGCAGCTAAACAGCACACCAGGCGGGGTAGGAGAATCTCTGAGTGGGGGGAGTGTGGATTCATGGTGTCCCCTTTTAAAATGGTTGTTGTTTAATTTAAAAAGAAAGAAGATTTGAAGGCATATCTATGTTTGGATGCAAGCCAAAAATGGCCATTTGACAAAGTAATCTGAATTTAAGGTTGACTTAGAATCTTTTCCCAGAACTTTCAACCATATCTGATGGCCCTCATCAGTGAATGCTCAGTTGTCCCGAAATTGCCTAGAATGTATGGTTTTCATTCTTAAACCAACCACGTCTCCTACATATTAAGCTACATCAATTGTTTTATCTTCTGAAAATGAATTAGGCTATTTTCTTGGCTAACATGTTTCAGAGAAAATGTATTGGCAGCCAGACTGCTTTTAACATAACGAAGATGATGTTGAATGTATCTGAAAAATGTTCACGGTCAACATTTAACGCTGGTTTTCCTACAGTATGCACTCCTGGCAACTGAAGCATTTTTGAGGCAACTCAAAACACTTCAAGTGCATTAGAAACTGGTAAACAGCACCGCCCGCCCGTACAGTACAACCCTTAACACCATCATCCCAGACACCCTTCAACATAAACTCTTCCAGCTCACTGTCCCAGCCTCTACCTCTCAGTCGATCACAAACTTCCTGACAGACAGGAGGCAGCAGGTGAGCCTGGGAAAAAACACTTCCAGCACCTAGACTATCAGCACTGGCGCCCCCCCAGGTATGTTTGCTTTCCCCTCTGCTCTTCTCCCTTTACACCAACGACTGCGCCTCGGGAGACCCTTCTGTTAAACTCCTGATGTTCACAGACGACACAGTGGTCATCGGCCTCATCAGGGATGGTGATGAGTCTGCGTACCGAAAGGAGATTGAACAGCTGGCCCTCTGGTGCGGTCAGAACAAGCTGGAGCCGAAAACAAGCTCAAAATAGTGGAGATGACAGTGGACTTCAGGAGGAACCCCCCCCAACACTTTCCCCATCACTATTTTCACAGAAATGCTGGGAAAACCTTCAGGTTGCTGGGATCCATAATCTCCCGGGACCTAAAGTTGGGGTCCAATGTAAACACACTCATCAAAAAGGCCCAGCAGAGGACGTAATTACTGAGCTAGCTCAGAAAGTTCAATCTGCCTTAGGAGCTGCAGATCCAGTTCTACACTGCTATCATCCAGTCTGTTCTCTGCACATCGCTGCCTCGTTTGGATCGGACACCAAGCAGGACAGGAACAGACTACAACGGACTGCCAGGACTGCAGAAAAAAACAGAGGTGGCAGCCTGCCCTCCATTCAGGACTTTAACATGTCCAGAGTCAGGAAAAAAATTGCTGCTGGCCCATAACACCCTGGACACATTCTTTTCTAACTTCTATTCTACGTAAGAGCCACAGAACACTGTACACCAAAAGAACCAGACATAAGAACAGTTTCTGACCATAAGCCATCACCATGATGAACAGTTCAATCAGTTAAATCAGTCATAAAGGGTTAACAGCCGTGTAACACTAAAACATCCACTTCACATCCGCTACAAATCATACATTATATATTACACACTGTGCTTAAACACCATCATTGTCAAATGAAAGTCCTGCACGCAGTTTATACTGTAGACATGTATACATGCATATACTGTACATCCCATATAAGGTTATCTATTACATTACTCATTATATATGTATGTATGTATGTGTGTGTCTGTGTGTGTCTGTGTGTGTACAGTATTTGTACAATTTACAGAAACACTTGACTTGTATGTAGACATTAAATGTTGTTGGTCATTGATGCTTATACACATACTTTTTTACCCACTTTTGTGTACATAATAGTTCTATGTTTATTTTTACCTACATTTTTGCTTTGCTGCCCTTGTTTTTAGCGGTATGTCTATTTTATATCTCTCTGTAATTTGTTCCTGGAACTGTGTGTTAGTACATTGAGAGCAAAACTGGAGTCAAATTTCTTGTATGTATACACGTACTTGGCCAATAAAAACGTACAGTAACACATACAAAAAAAGACACAAACACAAGGAAAATTTAGAAAAGGCAACATTACTGAAATGGTTGCTAAATGAGCTAAAACATTTTTGGCATCACTGCACATTACTACATAACATAACATAAGCCGCAATTTTTCTCAGTCTATGATGATGGTGGATTTACATTATTAAGGACCTCATCGAGGTTGGTTACTTGTATTTTGCACAGTGCTATGAAAGATTTCACTGTAAAATCCCCTTGGCATTTTCACCTTGGCCAAATGATTAACGCTTTTCTGGCATCACGTCGGGTGAGATAAAAACCCATCCTTGGGAGATGGCAAGCAATTAAAAGTTTATTAGCCATTCAAGACCAAAAATAATTACTGCTTCTGCACCATTGTGTTTCAGAAAATAGCTGCGGGCTGCAATCATAAGCTGCATGTGCTCATTTATACACACAAACACACCCTGCACTGCAGCTACACTGTAGTGTGAGGGGCACACATACACACTACGCTGTCGAGCAGCCAGCAGACAGAGGACCTGCATCAAACCAGCATGAAGCTTTCTGCTCGACTGTTGAGCCCGCTCAACTCAAACACATGCCCTCTTTGAAAGGTTTCACTTTGATTTCACCTATCTTTCCACTCCAGCCTGTGGCGTCTTTTCCTGAACATTCTGCCTTTCAGTTTCTCATTTTGCTCTAGAATAGGATGTTAGCTGCATATTAATCAAATGAGGTCAAAGCTGGCCCTTTCTGTAATTATACAAGGTGCTCATGCATGAAACAAAATACCTGGACGATATAGGACGTTCTGTTTTGATGGTAAGTGTCACAGCCTAGGCTCGGTGAGCTGGACCAACAAGGAGACCATACAAGAGTTAAAGTAATTTAAACAATGTTTAATGTGAAACTGCAATATAATAAATTAATCTGTAGTCTCTCAGTCTGTGGTGGTTGCAATGCTGAATGTATGTGTGGTGTTGTGAAGGCTAAACAAAAAGGAAAACCAAACGAAAAGGGTAGATGATGATGGTGAGAGAGAGACAGAATGAGGAGCCAGCTGAAATAACCTAGGCCCAGCCTGCCCAGGTGCAAGACAGAAGGTTGGCTCTGCCTGTCTCCACCTGCAGGCAACCTGCAAAGGGCAAAACCAGACTGTCACAGTAGTTTAACAAAATACATGCAATGTCCATAATAGATCTTATTGGATTATTTAAATTAGATCTGACTTATATAATATTTAAGTATTTGATGATCAGTCAGTGATGACTGTAGGCTGCGATTCCATGCGAGGGATTCCAGGCAAATGATACTGTGGGCTCATGTATCTTTCACTTTCATCTGCTGAAGAGGAAAACTTTACTCACCTCCAATCTCAGTCTAACACGTGGATGTGCAAGCTTCAGTTCGCATGCAGTTTGGATCCAATCGTGATCCAACATCCAACTTAAACAAGTGTGATGTGGAAACTTGAAGCCTCCAGTGCACACTGACAATGTAATTTTCAGTGAAGTAGGAGACATCTTGTGTCTAGCAGTTAAACAAAAAGTTAAAGAAAAAATAAATGGAGACGAGAGAAAACACATCCAACAAACTGAAAGGGGAGGCTGTCCAACACAGTGATTGATGATGGTGAGAGAGAGACACACACATATTGTGGATAACAGAGTGCAACACTATGGATGTCTGAGGAGAAACTGTCTGTGGGCTCTTATCCCACATCTTATTATTTTTTTTTTTATTTAACTTTATTTATCACCCAAGTGTGAAATTATTTCTCCGCATTTAACCCATCCAGTGGCACCTGTACGCACACACATGCACATGCACAGGGTGACACAAAGAGACAGGTGCCATATTCACACTGGAGCGGTGGGTTCACAGCAGTTCACAGCGCCCGGGGAGCAATTGGGGGTGCAGTGCCTTGCTCAAGGGCACCTCGGCCGTGGCAAGTAGGTGGGCTGCCACCCCACCAGCTGTCAGTCCACCAATCTTCGGGAGGGAGAGCGGGGATCGAACCTCCAACCTTGGGTTATTGGACGACCCCGCTCTACCACTGAGCCACGGCCGCCCCTATTTGTGCGGTTCATGAGACTACAAAGATGACCGTCTTTTCGTCATGCCTTCTACTGTGGCCATCTGAAACAGGCCTTTAGACGTGGTCATATGAGACGTCATGTGAACTAGCCTATAGTGAGGATTATATAGTGGCTGTTAGAGGAACTGCAGAAACATGCATTATTAGCACAGGTGTTTTAGTTGTTGTGTCTACCACGTGTACATGTGAAAGTGAAAGGTAGAGGAGATGTGTGGGTGAGAGAGTATGTGTGTATGTGTGTGTTTTGTAGAGACAGTGTTGGCTGTGACTGGCCTGAAGGCAATCGTCTTCTCTTCAACCAGAGTTACTGCTAGGAGATGCGAGCCTGCACTGCAAAAATGATATATACCAACTACCACCCGCACACCCACACACACACACACACACACACACCTCATCTCTCCAGACAGACAGTGTGTGCTGTGAAAGTTCTGCAGGACTGTCGTCAGTGTAAAGTGGTTGCTGCTGATGTATAATACAAAGAGAGAGATGGTTGTATTATGTAAAATTAAAAAAGTTATATGTGTGTGTGTGTGTAGTCCAGAAATAGTTTCTGCTTCAAGATTTAAAAAAAAACAAACACAGGGCAACAGGCAACACACACATGCAGATGAAAAAAAAAAAGATCCAGAGCCACTGCAGAATAGGAAGTAAAGGCAGGGATGGAGGGAAGGAAGGTGGAGGTGGGTAGATTGGAGATAATCTTCCTCTGCATTTATTTGTGCTTCTCTTGCAGTCTGCTGGTACATTGCCCTTGGATGGAGGTGTGGGGGTTTGGAACAAGCTGTCTGCTCTACCTGAAAAAAATCAATAAAATGTCTTAAAGCTGCATACAAGAAGATTGGCAGTGTGCAAAATACAGGTTAGTGAGCGAATGTTTGTAAAGGGCCAGAAGGGGGTGCTGAAAACACAGGAAAAATTTTAAGGCTCCAGTTAGCCGAAACCAGGACAGTCTTCTGTGCAGCAGAGCAATCACTGCACCGCCATGTTCTGCATGTAGTAAAATCTAGATGGGGCTTAATGTAGTGTATTGTTCTTAAAGGTTGTTTAATGCAGATTTAATTTTCCCCTGTAGCAGTTGGCTGCTCTCGGGAAGTCTTCAGAATCTTCACAGTGACCTTTAATCAGTACAAATATTTTTCTATCACTGACGGATATGTTCTTTTTAGAGATATCAGCAGGTATGAGTCTATTTTCTGTCAGGAGCTGTTAGGTTGAACTTTTAGTTAATTTCTAGTCTGCATAAGTCAAGGGCGTAGGTTTGGTCTCAACATTGGTAGGGACTTTTGGTAGGGACAATTCATGCCCCCTCCATTTCAGCCACCAAATGCAAGCATAGCATGCCTAAATCGAGTCTTGGAGATATGGCCTCTGGACGGGCCCATCGGAATGATATAATATGACTTCACTCAAATAATAATGCAAACGAGTTTGCTCAAATATTGGTAGGGAGAATTCTGTCCTCCCAAAATATTGGTAGGGATATGCCCCATGTCCCATGTCCCCATATGCAAACCTACGCCCTTAGTACTTTGATTGCCATATCAAATTTACAGGACAGCAGTTTGCAAAGGGAATTTATTCTCTGTGTATTAGTTTATGTCTTCTCCTTCCATTTCCTGCGTCTTCCCTCGTCTTTACCTTATTTTCTACTTTCTAAATCCTCCAACTCTGTATGTATCTTGTTCTGTTCTCTTATTTCTTACTGTCCTTATCTCTCTTTCAGACATGCATCTAGTGGTTTTCTAGCCAGTGGTTGGGTTTCACTCCAACATTCCATGTTTCTGTGGCTGGATGTGGGGAAGAAACTTTATCTTCCCCGTGCTGTCAGAAACACTGGAACGGACAAACACATACACACACACACACACACACACACACACAAGCCAGAAAGCGCACGGTGTAAGGGAGGACATGCTTATCTTTGCACTTCTGTATGGTCTGCTCTTGATGTGTGCCTGTTTATAGTGTGTGAATGTGAGTTAAGAGGATAAATGCTGTGTTTTCCATCTTTGGTCACATGGAATTTAGAGGGTGGGAGAGATGGGGCTGGCTATTCAACATTTCTCCATGAAGGAGTTTGCATCTGTGTTTCCTTTCCTAGATAGCCGAAGATGAAATAAAAACTCAGACGTTCCACAGTTAAATCATCCTGCCCCTCCTCTCCCCTCAGCAGCTCCCTGCTTTATATTCACATTGCTGGAATTTTTAATCATCTCTCACAGAGCACAAATCCTGCTCTGTCTGTCAGTCTAAGAAGTTTACAGCTGATACTGTACTACTGCTACAGTTTTTGTTTTTATTCATACATTTTCTTATCATTTTAGTATCCTAACAATACATCAGCTGTTTCTTGGTTGGTGCCAATTTTGGCCTTTTATGAACCCCATTGTAAAAGGGGATAAGAGTTTCTCACACTGTATACTGCACTCTAAATGTAAATCTCAACTCAGCAATTTAACTAAACCAAAAATTCTGGTAAACTGACCTTGAGTTTATATTATTTAGTTAGAAGTTATATGATTGTATACTGACACCTACTGGTTTACCAGTTCATTTTTACAGCAATCTTCCTTTCATGAAAATAAAAAAACGTCTCCTAAACATTTTTAGATGTTATTGCCTCCTATATGTGAAGGCATGGGACTCATGTACAAGCTCATAGCAGCCAAACTGGTAAAATAATCAAATCTCTGGGTATCAAAATTACTGATAAGCAGTACTGGTAAGCATCTCTCTGCACTAGGGCTTGAACTAAAGACTATTTCTCTTTATATTAAATTGGTGATATTGAAAATAGTGAATCATCGTCTTCATATGTTGTGTTTTATCTTGTCAAATGTAAAACAAAGAAAGCAGCAAATCCTCTCATTATGGAACCAGAGAATGTAACTTAAAGGATTAATAAATTATCAAAAAAGTTGTAGTTGTAGACTAATCAATTAATCAACCTAATTGATGCAGTTCTAGTGTGCACTAAGGCTAATGTTAAAGTATGTAAAATGATGTCCTCCTCTTGTACAGCATTGTCTGTTTGTGTGCCTGTATCTCAGTCATGTTTTTCTCACCAAATCTATTCCACGAGATTGGCTCCCAGCCGAGTGAATCATGATAAAGCTCTCATATCAATTCTGATGAAGCAAACAGAAGGTAAGCAGATCAAAAAGACTGCATGTTACATAAGCCAGATGCTCTAACAGAACATACACTGTGAACCTGTTCACACTGCCAATTTAAGCCAAATTTTGTTTTATTGTTGGTGCGTTGTAATGTGATTACTGGGTATTGTCATAAAGTAGGTGTCAGGAAATGGGATATGGATCCAAATAAGCCTTACACAGCCTGGGGCCTATTGAGTTACCATGAGCTCTCCCTTTTTTCACCCAAAATCTAGACAACTACATATCTATCAAATAACTATTGTTGCTTTTTCTTCAACTTCAGGGCCCAGGCTATCTGAGGGAATAATTCATGAGAGAAAGTCTGCGAATATGTTGAGAAGAAAGGAGAAGTCATCCGTCTATGTAGTGCTGCTACTTGTTCAATTAGAGTACTAATTCAGAGGCAGTCTGACTGATGAGAGTTTTTAATTATAATCATGCTGCACGACCAGTGTGATAAATGACTGAATTAAGGGGCCTTAAGTTTGATAAATGTTGTTGATTGCACAGATCGGTCCAATCAAGGCCAATGCCATATCCGTCAGAAAGTTTCAGTGGTGAGGGAGAGGGAGAGACAGACAGAAAAGGGGAGGAGAGCTGTGTAAAGGAATAGCATAAAGGGAAGGTATGGCAACATTTGCTGGAGCTGACAAGAAGAGGAGTATCAGAAATTTCTTCTGACTATATCACTACCACTTTACTTCTATTGTATTACCTCAATGTCATTCTTTAGCTGATTGACAACAGTGTACTTAAACATCTTGCAAGATTAACATGGTTATTGTTGTCTAACAGAATAATCTTAACATCAAAGGCCAATTTATTAAAACTGTCAAGTACATCAGTCTTTTATCTGCAAACAGATGGCTCTCTAGTCATCACATATGTGTGGAACATTGCTCGCATGATAAACGATGGTTGTATATGAGGAAATTTAGTGCTTTGGCCGCATGATGACTGATCGGATGAATTTGGACCGGGTCTGCTCCTTTCTGGGTCAGTCAGTGTTGACAGTTGTCAGATAAAATAATATAGTGTGTGATATGTAAAGATTCTAACTTTAAGTCTACAGATCCATATATATAATCTATAATATCTGTTAAAACATGTTTGGTATTTTTGACTGACATTTGTGACCATTGATATCACTTGTGTGTCACCCAAGGTAGACTTACCTATAAATAAACAGCTTTACCCGAAGTTAGCTTTGTTTCACAGAGTAACACACTTCCAATTAATTTTGTATGCTTTACAGTCTGTATTGCCCACCCCTATCCAAGATGTCACCCAAACTCTGCACTTTTTTCTTACTTTTCAACCTTTTCTGTGCAAATTACACTGGTTGCTGTCCATGTTGGCTTTTGTCCAAGAACATGCAACAGTTGGCGTTCTTGCAGGATTTGCAGTCTTTGTAGGTTTCAGCTAGTCTTCAGGTTTGTGCCATTCTTTACATAATGACAACTGTCACAGTCACAGCTTGTCATTTGTCATTTTTGAGTGGTTCTCTGTCTCAGAGGGATGGGTCTTATGTAATATGAGCCAGCCTGGCAGGGGAGAGGCAGTGAGAGTAGAGGAAGAAGAGAGGATTGTGGTGTGCAGAGCGCAACTTTTTGTTGAGACTGTGATGGACAATGAATGATAACCTTCATCCCTGAAGTATTTCGATTTTGTTTCTGTCTGTGTCTACTTTTTAACCTAAATGAACTGAAACCAATGCAAGCTCAGTGCATGGTTCTTGGAGCAAGAAGTGGACCAAATGGACCTGAGTGAGACTGGCCCAGCCACGCCGGGGTGTGGGCAACACTGCAGGAAAACCAGTCAAGCAACAGCAGAAACTCCGTTGAGGTCACCTGGGTTTCTAGTAAGGCCTGCATCCTTATCTTGTTGAGTGGCAACAACGGCATTTCTGTATGTATGTCCTGTTAGTAGGCAGTACAGCCATGTGGCTTAGCGGTAATTAAGTCCTCTAGACCTATGCTGACACTGAGTGGAAAATGCAAATTAGTTGCATATGCATTTTCTAACATTTGCAGTGTTAATGTGTAGTGTTGATCCCTATCCCAGTAACCAGTTATAATAGGAAGAAGCCTGGCATCATATTCAGGTAATATCCAGACTGCAAACTTACTGTGATATATTGTAATCTGTTTGGGCACGCTGCTCAGGCCCTGCAGACAGATTGCTTTTTCAGACTAATCTATTATTTAATGGAGCTGCTACTTGAAAAATAGGCCATGGCAATCAAACAAACAAACAAATACAATGACACCTCAATTTCCTGAAAGGACAATAATAATAAACAATTATATGTTTACATGTTGATCTATATGTGCATAAACATGTCAGTTTCACTGGACCATGACTAACACTCAGCAGTTGTGAATCAGTCAAAGGTGGCTGAGATAATTTAATAGTACTCCTAAATGGAAATATGCTTGAGAGTAACTGAGCACTGAAAATCATCATATGATAACAGGTGGTTGTGTATGTTTTGGAGAATGAGTGAATGTGCGGCACAAGTGTTTATGAGGGTGTATGTATGTTGTCAGTCAGTGACGGGACCACTCCGTCACACCATCCTAGGCTACTATATTGGTCTTGTGTGAGAGTGTCAGATGTAGACCATGAAAGGTTGCTGGGAGAGGTACTGGTATGGGGTAAGGCGGATATTGTGTTCCTTCATGATGTTGATCCAGGTGAGAGCACAATGATCAGTGATCACTTTGAGATTCACTTTGGGACTTGGTCCGTCAGCCTTTGGAAAGTTGCTGTCTCAGTCCAATAGGCATCACAGTTAACTGGAATGGAGTCCAGCTGGTGTGTGAAATGCCAGCTTCAGCTGCACTTGCCAGTATCCCTTACACAAGTCAAGGGTCATGATATATCCTTGGCATGGGATTTGCATCAAACTCAAATTGAATTGACCTCACCTCAGCCTTTTCCTTGTATCTTGCCTATCGGTCACTCATATCCAGCACAAACTGCACCACCCCTCTGTCAGTGGATGTGGTAATAGGAGTTTGCCAGCCCCTTCCGAGGTCCAATGGCCCTTGCATGTCCCAGCTATACAGTAGAGAACCCCGTTGAAGCCTGGGGAACCTCCCAGTAGGCAAAGAGCAGGAATGGCAGCCAACTGTCCCAATCTTTGCCAGTGTCATCCACAGTTTTTTGCAGCATCCTCTTCAGGGCCTGGTTGAACCATTCAACCGTGCAATCAGTCTGTGGATGATATGGTGTGGTCCTGATTGCAGTGATACCTAGCCTGGATGTAAAATTAGTTTCCTGGTCAGTCAGGATCTCATCTGGAATCCCCACTCTGGAGAAAAGTTGGGTGAAGGCATGCAGAACAGCAGGAGCGGTGATAGTGTGTAGTGGGAAGCAGGTGGCAAAGTTGCACACAACCAAAATGTATTGGTGGCTGCTCTTTATCAAAGGACCAAATATTTCCATGGTAACCCCTTTGGGAAGGTGTGGTGATAATGTGGAGGGTGTGTAGGAGAGCCCTTCAGACTTATGGATATTGCACGTTTTCTGATATGTGAGGCATGTGGAGCAATATTTTGAATTCACTGACACATAGGTGGGTTTGTGCCTGACCATTGGAGTGTATGTGCTAGGTGCATTATCAATTGGCTACAGCTAGCAGGGATTACGAGGCATCTGTGGGCATCATTAACTGTATACAATACACCATTATCAACAATGGAGTGTTCCTTTCCCACATCGTTCATCTTTGCCTCAACTACCACTTTAGCAAACAAAGGTCTCAGAGTTTCATCCTGTGTCAGTATTTCTGCAATATTTTCAAGCACTTTTCACATTTTGTCTGTATCGTGCCTGGTTAGCCTAACCAATCAAAACTCTTTGATTTTCTTTGCCCTTTGATGCCACCAAGTGATCATGGACATGAGCACATGAGGACATGAGACACAGTCCATGACATTTCCCCCACAGTCAGATTCTCCCCCCCTGCAGCAGGTCCATGAGTCCAGGTAAATCTGTAGAAAATCTGCATGTAGATGTGCCCAGAAGGACATCTGCTGGCAGATGTTGTACAAGACCAACAGTCCACAGATTGTCATCAATAATAACAGTAACTTCTGTTTTGGGGTATGCATGTCCCATCCACACATAATTCATACATTTTCCGCTGTAGTCCACACTACTTACTGACAAAAGAAATGTCTTCATCATGGCAGGAAGTTGTTCTAGCCCCCTCTCTACCATTTTTTGCTTGGTACCCCATCGTGTAGAGACGTCCTGCGGGAAAGATAAAGTTAATGTGGCAATGACTACAACATTTATGTTTTCAATTTCAAAACATTTTCTAAAGCATTTACTAGAGAAAAATGTAAATGCTAAACAAATAATGTACAAGGAAATGATAAATAATGAGGACTGTTTAAACAAATTGAATTTATTTTCTATTTTCAATTAGGAAAGCATATTGAAGGTTTATAAATGTTATAAATAAATAAATACCATAACTAGACTGTGTTGGGGGCTATTCTCTGGTCTCTCATTTTATCCAGCTCAGGTTGAAAGTGTTGGTGAAACTTTCATTTAAACACAATCATTTTTCACCTGGATGTCACCAGTGGGGTTATGGCTGATGAACCTTTTCCCAGGCCATATTCCGGTGACAAAAATACATCAATGGTTGCAGACAGCATGAGTTTGCAGAGGAGAATATGTGCACAGAGACCGTCAGGCCCCACCGTTAATATACTCTTGCTAATGACATTTTGGTTACTCTTTTAAATACCACTGTACCTCTTAACATTTCTAATATGACCTGAATTGATGAATCATACGGCAAGTTTATTTCTTGCCAGGTCAATAAAGCAGATATGAATTAGATTGAAATTGAATGGAAGAGAAATAGATAAAAAGGAGAGAGTGAGGGCGATGAGAGACAGATGAGATTCATTTCATAGAGATGCTGGCTGTGCTCCATGTCTGCAAATGGACTCATCCAACAGACGTTGAGGGTCAATTTACTTTCCATTCAGCTTCTTTGGGAACTAGAGTTTCCCTTCTAATTTAAGACTTGAAAATCCTTTCAGCCAAAGGAAAAAAATCTCTTATCCAATCTGTAAAGGAATTACACAGAATGACTGACACTGACCAGTGGCAGTTAACAAGGCATTGCAAGGCAAGGCAGGTTTATTTCTACAGCACCTTTCAACGACAAGGTAATTCAAAGGTTTTACATTAGAAATAAAAGGCATAAGACAAGATATAACAGACCGAAGACAATGTAAAAATACACACATAAATAGGATTTAAGATTAAAATACAGTGCATCTACAGTGCAGTGCAAGATATAAATACATAGTCCCAAATTTAATTTAATAGTGCTGTGTCAAACTGAAAAGTCTTAAGCCCTGATTTAAATGAACCTTGAAGATAGCATAAAAACTGAATGCTGCAGCAGACCTGTCACAGACCACCTAAGAGGTCTGGACAGTTCATAATGTAGCAGCAGATCAAAATACCATATCTATACCATTCACTTTATAAACCAACTGCAGAATTTAAAAAGTAAATTCTTTGACACACAGGAAGCCAGTGTAAATAGCTGAGAAGGAGCGATATGATCCACTCTCGTAATCTTAGTGAAGACTCTAGCAGCAGCATTCTAAATCAGCTGCAGCTACTTTTTAGAGATACCTGTAAAGGCACTGTTTCTGTAGTCAAGCCTACTGAAGATAAATAGGTTTTTCTAAAACATGTATGCACACATTCTTTTGTCTCCAGATTATCTAGGTGACTTAAATTGGGAAAACATATATTTTGAAAACTAATAACTTATTATGTAAACTATTGTTTACCTTTATCCATACATTTATTCTTAGAGGGTCACGGGTGGGCTGCCAACTGACATTGGGCAAGAGGTGGAGTACACACTGGACAAGTCGACAGTTTATCATGGGAGACACATAGAGACATTGTCACATAGGGCTGACACAACAACCATTTACACTCACACCTACGGGCAATTTTAGAGTCACTAATTAACCTAACCTCTTTGGATTGTGGGAGGAAGCCAGAATACCTGAAGAGAACCAGCGGGTTCAAACCTGAAACCTTGTTACTGTGAGGTGCTAGTCACCGAACCACCATGCTGCCCAATTTCATAATCATGTTGAAAATAAATGTATATTCCACAACATGAATTAGCTAACAGTTGAACATCTGATAGCATTACTCCATACAACCATTACCCAAACAGAACTACCAGGCTAGGAGGGAACAGTGTGATTTGGTAAAACAAGCAGGATGATAGTGATTGAACCTTACAGGCTACTATAGGAAATTTTTCCAGACATTTCCTTGAGTGTGTGTCGGTGCTGCATTTTTTCAGTAGTGCAGACATTCATGTTCCCCAGAGGATACATCCTAAAGACTTTAGGGATCCCTTGACTTTCCTCTAGCTCCACCAGCTGGTCAAAGTTTTTACATGTGAAATATCTCTATCTTTACTGTATGGACTGACATAACATGTTGTACCTGTAATCATGGTTCTCAGAGGATGAATCCTACTGACTTTGGTGATCTCTTGACGCTCCTCTAGTCACAAAGAGGTCACAAAGGTTTTTCATTCTTCTTATTTATTTGTTCTCTTCCTTTCCCTTTTCCTCCCTCTTCTTATCACGGCTTATTTGTGTGTTGGCACATCATGTCAGAACCAAAAGTTTCATGATTTGTGAATCAGTGCGTGAATCTGCAGTTGTAAATCCTACTTCATCGTATTATAACCCCTGTTTTTATTTTTTTTATTTTTTATTTTTTTGCATCTGATAAACCTTCAAACTCATGGATCTGTTACTCAAACCAATTTTCCTGGATCACATCTTCTGTGGTACCTGAAACAACGTGTTCACACCACTGCAGTCACCTTGATTTTTTATAACCCAGCGCTGTTTTTGGTCTGAACACTCGGTAACACAATTACACTCACTCCATCCTGAAATTAAGAGTTTCCACTGAGCTGCCTTGCGTATGTTTTTGAACTGTGGGAGAAAAATCAATGCAAGACACAAGGAGGCGGCAAAAACTCTGCACAGAGAGCTCTCGGCTGACTCAAACCCATGACCCTCTCTGCTATGAAGATAAAGTGTTAACCACTGGGCCATGAGGCCCACCTTGTGCCAGTACCACTGATCAACACAAATCTAGTTGCTGCAGTCTCTGGACCCACTCCAAGTGTGTGTACACGTGTGTTTGTGTGTAAGATTCAGGGACAGCAGATTTCAGGGAGGATCTGTTGGCAGATGGGCAAGGCCTGACACAAATCAACACACTCAGTCAAGCACACATGCACACACACCACTCCTAATCAAACATGGTGCAAACATGCTGTTCTTGCCAAGCTTGACTATGTGGGTGTTTGTGTGGGTGCTTGGTTGTTGTGTGTGCAGCAGCAGATGGTGACGATCTGCTTACCTGTGTGTATGTAGAAAACTGAGTTGATTATGAAGATGAGTCAAACATTAAATTATGAAATATGAGTTCTGCAAACACAAACGCCTCTTCCTCATTAAGATGCCAGCTTCAAGTGGACTGTGTAGCTGTGGTCTGCCTGTCTGTCTGGAGGAGGACTTTTTTGTCTACCTGCCTATCAGTGTAATAGTCTCTTTTCCTGTCTCTGCTGTGGTGTCTATTCCTGTACTTAGGAAGTATGTGTGTCATACACACACACACACACACACACACACACACACACACACACACAGTCTGTTTGTTAGGAGTGCCATCTGCTGGAAAAGGGACAAAAACATCAAGAGATCAAGTGAGATACTGTATCATTAATATGTGTGGTGGAAGCAGTACATAGTGACACTGGTGCACTGCGATGACTGGTCAAGAGACTAGGGGTTGAATTCATTAAGTGTTAACAGTGTTAACAGATAACAGTGTTGGATGTTATGCTTATGGATGACATGACCTAGAGGGAGCACAGAAATTGAAAATAATAAAGGGCCATGGATAGACCCCTGAGCAACAGCGTAAGTTTGATAGGCTGATGAAGAGGCAGCATTACTAGCAACAACAAAGAGGGTTCTGTCTGAGAGGTAGGAACGCAGCAGTTGGAGTGTAAACGCTGCACTTAAATCTAGAAGGACCAGGATCGAGGACTCACCAGCATCCATTGTCATGAGGAAGTTGTTAGTGACCTCAATGAAGGCAGTCTCAGTACTATGGAGGATTCTAAAACCTGACTGGAACTTTTCAATAAGGCTATTGTTGCTGAAGTAGGCCAGGAGCTGTGAGGAGATCAGTTTTTCCCAAATTTTAGATGAAAAATAATAATTTTGAAATGGGTCTGTGATTAATGGGAAGATGGGGATCAAGACCGGGTTTCTTTAGTAGGTACTGGACTAATGCATGTTTAAATGAGGAGGGAACAAAGTAATTTATAATTGAGAGGATGTTGGGACCAACTGTTTCAAGTACATCCTTTAGGAGAGATGTGGGAATAGTGTGTAATTGGCAGGACATGATTTCATTTAAGATATGGTTTTGGTGAGAGCTGATAAAGCAGTGGGTTCAAACCGACTAAGTGAATCTGAAATGTTAGGTGAAATTGAAACATCAAGGAGAGTTGATGTGATCTGGAGCATTTTTCAGGGCATGGTTTTATGGTGAATAGGAGCCGGGGAAATAACTGAATGAATACCTTTAAACAGGGTCCTGGAGTTATTACTGTTATTGTTGATGATGTCGGAGTAATAAAAAATATATAGTTATACAATAATTACTAATAAAACAGCCTGCTGATATTTCACCATAAGTTGCTTTAAACAAATGAGGAAAGCATGCAATTTATTTGACTATCATTTATGTTCCGCTCTTCTGCACTGTCTCTTGATGGATCATGTATGTTCATTGAACAACATAAATAACATCTATGATAATTCTAATAAAAGATGGCAAGCCCATCCCCCTGTGGTTTCAATGAAAGGAACATTGTCTTTCAGGTTTAGCCATGTCCGGTGATCATAAAAAAAGTTGATGTTATGCGACAAGATAAAATCTTAACAGATATAATGCTTGTTAGACAGAGACCTGACATTTAAAAGACGAAAGTGTGGAAAGCCGATTGACGATGAATAGTAGGTCAGACTAAGTTGTTGTTGTTGACAACACACGCCGGGGGAACTCGCAGAGAGAACCTCTATCTGATAAGGACTAGAATGTGGGTGGATCTGGCAATGTTGCCTGGGGACAGAGGAGAGGGACATACTGGGCCAGAGGATTACTAAGATTACTAAAATGAAAAAGTGCTGTTTTTGCCATAGCCTTGATATGAGACTGGAATGTAAGACATGAATGCAAAATCACTACAGGGTGTTTGATGGTCGAGCTTTCAGAAATAATACAGCCATTAACATTAACACTCAAATTCTCAAACAGATGCCCATTTGGCTGGTGTAACAACCAATAACTGTTTTATCAGCATTTAACAGCAGTTCATACCCATCCATCCATTAAATTTGTGATAGGCATGCCTCTAAATTTAGGAGTTTGGAAAGGTAATTTGGCTTTACCGGTACACATACGGTACTGTGTATCATCAGCGTAACAATGAAAATGAACACAGTATTTGCAAATGAGGTCACCAAGGGGAAGCATACAGATAAAAAAGAGCATAGGGCCAAGGACCAACCCTTGGGGTACACCAAACTTTACTTCAGAATTTACGATAAAGGTAGCAGTTGAGTTAATGTCAGGTGAAGCACCAGGAAGGGACATGGTTTTTTAACAGAGCAAGAGAGAAGCTGCAGGAAGAACACATGTATGTTTGCTATTGAACTGGAAAATAAATCAACCCAAAACATGAATCTTTTCTGGACAATGGATTTCTTAATTGCTTAATTGAGTACAATCCAACTGAACTGGTGCATCCGTGGCCTTTTTTACAGATAGCCACTACAATAGTTGTTCAGAATTTGCACATCAATATTAGTTTTTTTAAGATGTGGTTTGATAATGGAGGTTTTAAAAGCTGAGGGCACAGAGCCCATGGAAAGCGGTTGATAATACCAAGAATAGGACTATTTGGAACAGGAAATGGTTCCTTAAAAAGATTAGACCGCATTGGGTCTAATATACAGGTTGTAGGTTTGGAAGCAGTTACCAGGCTGGCAAAGGCCTCAGGGGAAATTATTTCAAACTCTGAAAGAGTGCAGTTGGTCCGAGTCACAGTGCCTGCATCAATCGAAATATTGGATGGTTCATAGCCATCCTTTTAAGAAGACTAGGAACCAGGGATTTTTTTAATTGTATCAATCTTATTTGTAAAGAAGTAGTAGTAAAATCATCTGTACTGAAAGAAAAGCTATTGGTAGGGGTATTCTGTGTGAGTTTAGCAACAGTATCAAACTGAAACTGTGGATTATTTTTATTAATGTTAATCAAGTGAGAGAAATATGCTGTTCTAGCAGCTGAGAGTCCACGTTTATACTTCTTAAAACTCTTGACCCAGGCTAGACAGACAAATCTGTTTCAGTGCACGGATGTTATTTTAAAACCTTGATTTTATCCAAGTGCATTTTCTGGCTGTAAGAAGAGTGACAGAGTCAAGTACTTTGAGCAAGGCACTATTCAGATTTATTCCTGCAGTGGCATTCTTCACATGTTGGGTAAAGTCTAGACTAGTAACAAGGTCCATAAATTCCACTGCTCTAGAATCTGAACAGTCATTTACATGCAAGTCATATTTGACAAGAGCTATTGACAATAATTCAGAAAACTCATATAAGAAATTAGGATTGTGCTTTCGGGATCTATATATAATTAATGCAAGAATTTGTTTTTGAGTTCAACCATAGCTAAATATAAATAAATAAAGGTTGAGAAATCTCCAAAAGTGCATTGGGTGCAGGTGAACAAGTTGGGCAGATGACTGCTATTCCACCCCCTTAGAGAAGAAGAAACTATAGCTTGGGTGAGATGCCTCAATAAGTGTCGCAAAGGCAGTGGACGAGAGCCAACATTCAGTAAGAAATATAAAATGGCATCCAGGAGCAGTGGCCGTAGCTCATTAAAACTTTGCTACAGTTTTGTTTTAATTGGTTATTTTTTGGCCTTTATTGCTGAAACACCCATTACTTATGGAAGAAATAAACTATAGGCATTGGAAAATTAAACAGCTAAATTTCTCTGTGTCTGTGTGTGTGTGTGTTCCACAGCACCTTCAGTACAGAGAGTAGCAGCTGCAGAAAGAAGGATAGCAACTTGGTAAGTACAGAAATGTCACTTTCTTTTACCAGTTCAATCCAGTTCTTTCCTGATAATCAGACTGAAAGGCCATTTCATTTTACTTCCTTATTCAGCCTAACACCATGTTTTATTTATTTTTTTTAATTTTGCACTAACCAGTCAGCAGTGTGTGATCAAAGAAATATGCCGATTTAAGAGCTGTTATTCCTGTGGGTCGACTTACAACACAATTTTACGACAAGGACTTACCTGTTTTTTGTGCTTTACAATTTTTGCTTGTTTTTTTGGCGCTGGTACAGGAAGACGACGTCCCATTCTTAATTTTGCCTACAGAGAAATGAGTTAGTCCGGCTGTGTAAGCAGTTGAACAATGACTGGTTTTCTTTTGTTCTTGTGTGAGATAGAATTGGATTGTACGTTAATTATTGGTTGATTAGAAATGTAAATTACATTGTTTTCTGTTCTGTACTACTGGTAAACTCATCAAGGCATATATGTTGTAGTTGTGTGAAGAGTGAAAAATGAGAGCTTGAGAGAGAACCTCAAACCCCACGCACTTTAATACCTCCACATAAGTGGCGAGTCCATGTGCTATACATAATACATAGAACACACTGTCCAGTTTTTATATAGTAACAGGGGCACAAATTCCGGAAAGAGATTAAATGCCATTCTCAATGCTGTGAGCACCACAGGCACAGAAGTTCCATCGGACTCTTTAAAAAAGATCGATCCTAAATTTTATCGATATGGTCCACTGACTCCAATGACTACTGTTGTATTCTTGATTCACTTTGATATTCCAAATGTTTGAAGACAAACAGTTTGTATACCCACTTTTAAGAGGGTATTGTAAAACCAGAGTTCCATTAGATGAAAAAGTGGACAAGCTTCAGTGTTGTAGCTTTTGAGTAGTCAGAAACATGTACTGGATTATTAATGTAAAAATAATATTGTAAGTCACTGCCAGTCTTTTGGTCTCTTTTGGTTGGCTTGCCTGTAAATGGACCATATCTACAGTAAGGCTGCAACATATGAATATTTTCATCATTGATTATTTTTTTGTTTTGTCTATAAAATGTCACAAAAAAGTGAAAACTGCCAAATGCAGTTTCGTAAAGATTTTCAGTTTACCATCACATGTGGCAAAGAAAAGCAGCAAATCTTATAAATTAAGAAGGCACTGAGAAAGGCCTTTGTGTCTGTGCCAAAAAGCAGCCAGTGGACTGCTTCCTTGATTTCCGGAGAGTATGGAACTTTACAAACTGCGGGAGATCCATGGATGGAAACCATGTGCAGATCTAAGCACTACCAAACACCATAACAACACAGGTGTTCCTGGGAGATGCAACCATGCACCTTTAATGCGGCCCTATCCAGGTAATCTACACTCACACCAACACATTCACTATTTCCTTAACATCATACAGACTCAAAATGTAGCTTGGTGAAATTCCAGTGTTTTTGTTAAATTGTGCAGTATCACAAAACTTAACTTATATTGGCATGTGAACGTAACTTTGATCTTATCTAAATGCCTTATTTTGATCTCATTGTTTTTTTGTTTTTTTAAATTTTTTTTTTGTTAATTACAGTGTGGTCTAATGTGTTCACTTACATCTTTCCACTTGTAGGTATAAACCTTGATGAACAATTACCGCCACTCATGGGCCAGGAGGGTGATAAAAAGCGCTTTTGGTATTCTGGCTGCCCGCTGGACGGCCCATAGATTTCCACCCCGAGAAGACTGTAGATGTAGTCAAAGCCTGTGTTGCCCTACACAACATGCTTGCCTACACTGATGCTGCAGCTTCTCCTACAGCCAGAAACATTCCATCTAAATTTGTTGATGGGACAGCAGCGTCAGGGGAGCTTCTGCCAGGTGAATAGAGGAGGCTGGTTGCCAAAGACAACAGTCTGTTGGAGCCAGGGCAACTATCAACTGTCCGAACCGACCTGAAGTCATACCTCTACACACCACAGGGTCATTAGGAGAGGCTGTTTGAACCAGTGATGTATCTTTTGTAAATTAAAAAACTTTTATTTACAGTAGTTTGTTGTATTGTTCACACATATTACAAAAATAAAACCAAAACTGTACAAAAGAACAGCTGTCTCTGTGTTATTCCTTTGGGAAGTCTCTCCCCGCCTCAAACAGCAACTGGTAGTACTACGATCAATTTAAATGTAATGTATAGCTTACCAATTTGGAACACAAGGGTGATATTAGCCAGTATGTCCTTAAATACATCAGCAAACCGAGAGTCTACGTTGTCCTGTTGAGTCAATTTCTCTCTCACTTGGTCCAGGTACACCAGTTTTCCCAGACGATTACCTGTAGTCACCACATTCTTTTTTTTTTTATCTTCACTAAGCGAACCCTCATATTCTTCCACACCCTCCAGCAAAATGCCTCTTCTTTTGCCAGTGTGGTGGCGATCTCCCTCCACGAATTCAACCCATTTCTCTGGAGCAAAAGAAAATGGTGAGCTGCAGTTTAAAAGTCTTGAAATGACAGAAGTCAATGTTAGGGGAAAATCAATTGATGTGCTTCCATTTTAATTACAATATCAGGTTGAGAAACAGACACCAGTCACTAAGACAAAAAACTAAATAAGTTAATTCAATGACTGCTGCTTTCAGTGTGCTCTGTGCTAGCTGATGATAATTTATGAGGGAAGATAACCTTCACTCTGTAACATCTCTCTACAATAACAAGTGGACTTCTTTCTGAAGGAGAGCAGTGAATCAGCAGGGAGCTCCCTGAGACTTCTTGCAGTCCAACAAAACCAGCAAAATGATGAGTTGTCTTGACCAAAATGAACAATTGATCACTTCATGTCAATTTCAGGAGAATCTGCCAGTTTCCACTGTATCATGTTTATAATATAAGTTAACTTAATGTTTCTCAATCAGTATTTGTTCTGCCTTTGCAGAACACAAAAAAGTTATAAAAAGGAATGAATTTGCAAACTGTTACCACCCTGTAAAAAGACTTCAGTGGCTGCTGTGTTCATCAGCACTTCAGACTTCCATATTGGGAGCTGTCCATGGTGCTAGACAGGTTTGTACTAACAGATAATTAACACTAGATGGAGCCAGAATGCTACCTATGGCAAAACACAGTCAACATGAAGACACCGGCACAATCATACATAAAATAATGCTGTCTGCGTACATGTATGTTTTATTTTTATGTTTTTATGTCATAGCAATGATGTGAACTGTGATATGTTAAACCATTTAATACCAGCCTGAAAAGAACCACATTTCACATGACATAGTGAAAAAGGCTCAAATATATAGATTTAAGAGATTAAAATATTTTTTAGAATTGCAGGTTAAATATTAAGATAAATTATTTATATTTTTATTATTTTAAGGTTTTCCAGCTGTTATTAGAACCAAAACAAAGCATGCACTCTCAAACCTACAGCACATTTTCACCTTTATTCTGTATTTCAAAGTAGAGAAGGACAGATGGTAGGGGCAGTGATGGCCTAAATGTTAAAAAAGCATTTTCTTTTCTTTTTTTTTTTTTTTACCCGATGGTTGCCAGTTCAATCCCCTCTGATAAATCTGGGTAGAAAAGAGGGATTGCCTCATTATCACCAATGTGGTGCCCACGAGCAAAGAATTTAACCCCCAACTGCTCCAATGGAGCTGTTCAGTGGCCAGCAGCGGGCTAAAGGTTGGACTGGAAAATGGCTGTTTTTGCAGTTAGCGTGTTGCCATGGCAATGGCAGCGCATCCAGTTGCAGCGGCCGTAACTCCTTTAAGCTACATTTTTGATTTATTCTGCTATTTTTTCAGATTTATTACTGAAACACATATTACCTATAATAGAAATACACTCATAGGCACTGGAAATTGAAGTGTGGGGTTTGTATTAAGAGCAGCGGATCTTGAGATGACCACTGCCCACTATACATATTTTTTATTTTATATTTGATCCTTTTCTATTCTAAATGTAATTATCTGTAAATATGTTCTGTGTGTGCATAGCATGAAGGGGCTACAACTTTGATTTTGTTCTGCAACCCTGTGTAGCAAAATGACAAATAAATGACTTTGTTTTTCTCTCACATGAACATACACAGCCTGCTTTCAATGGTGTGGGAGTGAAACATGTTTTTGATGGACTCATTTGTGGATGGATGTAAGCAGCTCACTTTGAGTGAGTGTGTCTCATACTGTAGCGACAAAGTTTGAATATGTTTTAGGACTTTATGGCTTTATTAACATTCCATTTCCTTCTTAATTGTCTATCATTCTCACAGCACGGCCCTCAGTCCACTATTATTTTAATAGATGTGGATGTTGTGACTATGATATAAGCCTGTAAATAAAGGGAGTAAAAACAAAGCAATACAAGCCTGGGATTTAAAGTGCAGCTCTTTTGTAATGGTGTAAAGGAAATTGCAGCCTGTGGGGGGTGCTAGCATGGCTTTAGACTTTTATTGTGTTAACACACCTCTCTAACAGGGTACTCTAACAGAGAACAAGCTGGTTGCAGAGAGGGAAGTGAACAGCTACTTTTAGAGTTGCTGGTGGGCAGAAAATCAGAAAATAGCAGTGAGCTGCTACTTTAAGAGCCTGCTACCCAGCTTACATAAATAGAAACAAGGGATGTGTGGAGAAGAAGAAAAGACTCTTCTCAGCCAGTTAATCTGGCACAGTATTAAGAGTATAAAGAACTTCAAATGTGGAACCTTTTGTTCAAATGACCCATATTACAGGCGGGACCTCAGGGGGCCGGCAGTGGAAAGCGTCTCATATTCGCGCTGCTTGATTATGAACGCTGCCCGGGGATATTACTGAACTTCACATAATTGTAGTCTAAACAAACTCACCTCAGAGCTGTGTCCTCCAACACACCACCGCTCTGCTCAGCACTGAAGAGGCCCTTAATACAGAGGACAGCTTTTTTAGCACTACTCAACTTTCTGAAGAAGAGCAGTGAATCAGCAGGGAGCTCCCTGAGAAGTTGAACACACAGACACACACACCCACACACACACATACTCAGGACAGCAGTAACAGCAGTGACACCTCACCACTGTTGGTTGTTTGAAGGGGTTCAGTGAGCAGTTGGATTCCAATGAATGAACTGATGATGTGAAGGATGGATAATAAAGTCATTAGAGATGATGAAGATCAACTGAAGGAAGGAGACAGAGGATATGTTTTGAAAGGCTCCGCTGGTGACCATGTGACCATGTGTACAGTCTTTCCTAATGGATGGAGGGATGAATGAAGGAACAGTGGGAAGTTGGGAGGTTTAAGTGGCTCACCAGCCTGGAAGCATGAAGGCCCCGAGGACTGCACTGGAAGTTTTTTTTATCGACATAACAAGGACAACTAAAACATGAATTACATTTTAACAGTTCTATCCATTTGCTGTAGATATTCACACTGCCCAAAAGATGAATGGGGATGGAAGGGTTGTGACCCTTGACCTTTCCTCTAGTGCCACTATGATGACAACATTTCCACTTGAACAAAATAAATATCAAACATGTCTACACACACACACACTCTCTTTCATATCTCCAGATTACAGTTTCTAACCATTTACAGCATGTACAATGGGATTATCCTTGCTGCTATTTTTGTTACAATTTTGTATTGCCACATGTATTCAGCCACACTAGAGGTGTGGCTCTGTTGGTCGATCACCTTGGTCTAGGCATCTCTTCAGTGGATTGACATAAAATGTGGTTCAGACATTCATGGTCCCCTGACAATGACTTCTACTGACTTTTTATCCAGCCTCGCCAGCAGGTTTCCATTCTTCATCTCTCTCTTTGTTGAACCTTTATTTACTCAGGGGAGTTTCACAAAGAGCAGTGCCCTTTATTTGCAACAACACCCTGTTCACACTGACAGTAACACAGATCCAAACTTGGAAGGGATGATTAGATGGATTGTCAAGGAATTTGGTGCACTGATTCATGTTCCTTTCAGGTTGAATTGTTATAACTTTCATGATTCTCTGACTTGTCATCAAGCTACGTCATCAGGTCATAATTTAAGTACAGCCTCTTTTAGCAGCTAACATGGCTGTAAACTCTTAGTCTTGTTAATATACTTCATTACAAGCATCCTGTTATTATATGTTATATTCAAATGCAAGACTGCACTTTATCATCCCATCCTATATAAAAAGCATAACCAGAAACTGTATCATTAGTATTTTATCGTATTGTGTTATCATATCATATATCATAGTGAATGACGATAAAGTCAACCTTGATCAGTGGTGAAAGATGTAAAGTATTCAAAATTCTATTCAAGTAGAAGTACAGAAGGATTATTAACAAAATGTAGTTAAAGTATCAAAGTAAAAGTACTTGTTCTGCTGAAAAAAACCCCCAATGATAGGATTTTATAACTGACATACTTAATAAATGTTAGAGCAGCATGTTACTGTTGTTGCTGCTACAGTTGAACTGCATTATATACACTCAGCTAGTTTAGTCTAGTTGTTTCCCAAACTAGTGGTTGGGCCCCTCCAAAGAGGGTCACCAGATAAATCTGAGGGGATGGAGAATATTAATGCAAGAGGAAAGCAGAAAAAAAGGGTAAGATATACAAATCCGTTTACCTTTATAGGACTCAGTTTTCTGAAGGGGCCCTAACGTCACACAAATCTTAATCTGAAAGGTTTCAAGTAACTATAGCTGTTAAATAAATGTGGTACAGTAAAAAGTATAATAGTTCCCTCTGTTATGAGTAAAAATATAAAGTTGTATTCAATGGATGTACTGAATTTAGAGTTTGAGTACAGTAATTGAGTAAATGTACTCAGTTACTTTTCACCTTTTACATGTTGGGGTGTAAAGAAAACTACAGCCTCTCTGCCTCTCTCAAGCAGGGCTGTATGCCATCAATCTATTCACTTGATATGTTAATCTCAACCAGTTTTGTTACCATTATAAAGAAGGAAATTAGGAAAAAAAAAAGACACCTATATGAATAAAGCAAATTCTTCAAGACACGACAGTGAGTTCTGCTCCGTTACAGTAATACATTCTGTTCCTTGACCCTGTGCTCCATGCGCAGATTGTTCGTTATGGTTGCAGTGAGTGTTGCTTATGTGTCTGAATGCAGACGCACCTCTGCACTCTACACAACACACATTATACTGGCACAATATTCCATGTAAGGCACAGCTGCCCTCACTCAGGTGTGTGTGTTTGTGTGTTTCTTTGATTTCTGCGAATTAACCCACTGTGCTCATCACTTCCCCTCTGGCTGAGTGTGTATGACTGTGTGTGATAGAGAGTGACCAGCAGGGGGCAGGAGGTTTCCAGTTTGCAGTTTATTTTGTGTGTGCGTATGTGCGCACGTGCAGCCCGCAACGGGACTTCATCAGTTAATTAGTTTTTCTCCCTTATTTTTACTCATAGTCTGCCCATTGGGGAGTTCTCTCTCTCTCTCTCTTCATCACTGTATCGTCTGTATCAGCAAATTATACTACAGGGAAATCTTTTTTTCTTTTAAATAGCCCTCTCTCTCTCTTTCTCTCTCTCTTTCTCTCTCTCTCTCTCTTTCACACACACACAGTCACACACACACACACTCTTTGGCTCTTTTTTGTTCTTCACTCTCTTTTTTCTCTCACTCTTTCCTTATCCGTTTCTCCCTCCATAAGCCTATTCCCCTTGAAGTGTGCTGGTTATGGATGCTCAAGTTGTCGGCCTGAGACCAGGAGATTATTAGGAGGATACATGATTAAAGAAACTCTCTCATTTCCTCCATGGCTGCATTGAAAACTTTGCCAGCAGACAGAATCAGACCCATTTAGTTTCCTTAACACGTCTGTTGGCGCAACCAGACTACAGGGCAGGCTGTCTTACAATGTGGCATTAAAAGCACTGGCTGTTCTCTCTTTAATGGCAAAATGGATCATTCTTTGCATGAAGAATTCAAATCTAAAGTGAAAGAGAGCAGAATGAAAAGAAGACAAAGGGAGAATGAGCACCTGGTTGTGTTTATGGAGGCATCTCTGGAAATATTGTTGTTTTAGGTGATGTCTCTGAACCATGAGCCACTGTCACACAAGTCTGCAGGTTTGGATTGCAGGTATCATCACAGCACTGAGAATCTCCAGCAATGTTCACAGCTCTTGAAGGCTGTTCTAAGGCACTGGGATGCTTTGAGATAAAAGTAAACCTCGAAAGGCTAACATGCTAACAATAGCGATACATGCAGATGATTAGCAGGTATAATGGTAACCATGTTCACTACCTTACTTGAGCATGTTAGCATGCATTTGCTAATTAGAGTCCAGCTGAGGCTGGGATACAAGGTTAATTTATTGTCATTCTAGATGCAGATATAGTTCCATTTTTCTTCTTCAGAAAAATAATCATTATTTATGGTGAAGTGGAGGATGAATTAAGGAGTCTTACAGCCTGAGGAAAGCTGCTCTGTAGTCTGGTGGTACAGCAGCAGATACTTCTGTATCTCTTACGAGACGGCAGCAGGGTGAACAGGCTGTTGCTGGAGTGGTTTGGTCTTTTAATATCCTTTGGGCTCTGTGCAGGCACCTCACCTCACCGATATCACTGATGCTCGGTAGAATGGTACCAATGATGTACTGGGCTGTTTTAATCACCCACTGCAGAGCCTCCTGTCCTGGGCCGTGCAAATCCCATGCCAATTAGTGATGTTTCCAGTCATAATGCTTTCTATTTCTGGTCTGTAAAACTTGGCATGGGAAGTTTGCTTTCTTAAGATTCCTTAAGATATACAGCTGACCATGACGGGTTCTTCGGGATCTTGATTCCAAGGATATCAAAATTGTTTACCCGCTCCACGTCAGCTCCATTGATGTAGGTTTGAATGTCTTTGCCTCCTTTTTTCTAAAATCAGTGACCAGCTCCTGGGTTTTGCTGACATTGAGCAGCAGGTTGTTCTCTGCACACCACTCCAAAGTTGAATGTCAATTTTATAGTAATTCTCCAATTGGATCCAAAAATGTCAACATGCTGGTGGCACTGGAGAAAAAGTCTGTAGGATTCATCCTCTGGGGAACATGAATGTCTGTAAGAAATTGGAATCCTTCCAATAGTTGCAGAGATATTTTAGTCTGGACCAAAGTGGTAGACAGACCGACCAACAATGTCATGTGATTGACAAGAATTTCAAGATTGAACAAGTCTGCATAAGCTTAGGTTCATTGACTCTTGACAAATTTTTATTACATCCAAAGCCAAATTCTCACTTTCCACAGCCATACAGGTACAGTTAAAAAAAGGTAGTGGTTACTCAAATACACGCCCATCCACCACCTGCCTTCCACACCCTCACTTTCCTTTCCGTTTGCAGTAACCCTACTTGTTGTGCCTTGTCTGTATGGAAGTGTGATGTTTTATTTCCTCTATGAAAATGTGCTGCATTTCTGTTATTGATTTCTGTCCAAAGTGTGATGAATTGGGTTAAAATCATACTCTTGGAAATGAATGGAAGATGCTTGTCTAGCATGTGAATGCGTCGTATCCCAGATGCTGCCGTCATCTACATATTTCTGCTCTCTTGCCCTGGGTGGTGTCTAGCAGAATACATTAGAATAGCAAAATATGAAAAAGTATTGATTTTGTCATTTATAAAATGCTGAAGTCATGTATTGATTGCTGGCTGTGTCGCAGAGAGTGCAGATAGTTGCTGGCTCTCTTTAGCTGCTTCACTTTGGATTTTTGGTAAAGCAGCAGTGTGTGCTGTTTCAGAGGGGTGACTTATGGCTCTGGTCCCCAGCTCTCACAGTGGTAAAGTAGTACTTACTTTAGAATCTAGACATGAAATTAATGTTATTGTTTATTTGTAGAGTTGGATGATGAGCATTCCGTGTTTGAAGTAGAAGAAGCAATTCTCCAACAGTCACAAGATTTTCCTAATGTTGGACAGACAATATATGTTCTGTACTGGGCACTATTCTGTAAAACGTGCTTAAGAAACTGTAGGGCTTATCACCATAAAGCTACAGGAAACTCAAAATCGTGAATTTGTCACTAAACCGGTATTAAGGCCGTAGGTTTCATCTGTTACTTTATCCACTGCATAACATGGTTCACGTGTTGATAGGACAACCTCATCCATGCAGATTCATCTGCATCTAATAGAAATGCCTGCACCTTCCTTGCTTCTTGATTCCTTTGAGAAAAGTCTGGATAAATTGTGGTGATGTTTCTGATGTTTTGTGTAAAATTGAGTTGCTCTTTCTAAATCAAGTTTCCTGTAGCTTTAAGGCTAATTAAGGATATTATTACTATATCTGGCTTGCAAGGTTATCTGCCCTTCTTTATAGAAAAAACAACAACGTATGTTTAACCAAATAAACATGAACATAATTAAGCAAATGAAGGATGAACATTGCTATTGACACTTTAACCAGGTCACCACAATTGTCTCCTAACTATGCACATACAGCATCAAAAAAAGCTTTTAGCTGAGTATCTCTCATTCCAGCAGAACTACAGGCAGCCCTCTTTTGATTTTTGGTTTCTGCATCCAATCTGTAAAATCAGTGTTCTGGGAGACGAGCCAGGGTAGAATGACCAGTGAGCGCTTCACTTCAAGAGGAAGGAACAACGTAAGCTTAGTGGAAAGAGGAGAGGGAATATGTGGAGGAGCTTCTTAAATTTAAAGCGGGGGGTGGGGTGGATCCTAATAAGCAACCGTTTATCTTTTTTTTGTGCTACTGCAGCAACCTCGTTCAGCAGTCTGTAATGTTGAATTGAAGTCATCAATGAGATAATTTATAAGAAGAGCAGCAGCTGAACTGACCTCCCAGAGATGAATATAAGCTTTTCTGTGTGTGTGTATATGTGTGTATCTGTGTGACAGACTGACAGACAGACTGAGAATTTTTAAGGGGCCAGATACAATGCACTCTGCAGAAATGCAGAAAATGGACTTCCCATTGTCATTGAAAAACAGCTGTCAGCACCTTCCTTTTATCCCCTCTGGACTGGCTGCAGTAAAAGAATTTGGCTGTCTGAATGCTGAATGTTTGTCTGTGAGATCTACAGATTCAAAAGTTGCTCCCCTTTGACTTAAATTAAATGTATGACACCAACACACCCGTCATTTGGAACAGAATTCATGCTTTGTAACACTCTTCCACTGTGCCTCCAGCCAGTTTGAGTAGTTTGAAAACTGAATTTTTAATGTGTTTTTAATTGAGCTTCAATTTAATTTCTTTCAGAATAATACTTTCATTTCATATGTGGTCATTTTTTAAGGGGCAAACAAAGGACCTGTTCTGTGTCAGTTCATTACTAATAAAGCTGAAATACCCAGATCAGACTACACAATGGTTTTGTTTTTTGAGATGGCCTCTGTGTCAGATTAGATTATCATAGAGTCATAATTTCAATTTTTTGTGACCTGGCTGAGACATAGCAGCATTATTTAGTCTTAACTTAGTCCTGTGTCAGATGTCCTTGTTAGTTTTTATCATGTCCACTCAGTCTAAGAGTTCACATTTTCCATCACCTGCTATTTTGAGGTGCTGTCTGTTATGCTGCCTGTGTAAACTCACAATCCAAACAATGCAAAAAACAATTTGGGAGCAACAGTTAGATTTGTTGTGCTTTGATATTCATCACAATCCATTATGCTGATTTCTTTGGTGTGCTCGTGTCCAAGGGCCCGATGGGCTGATGCAGTTTGTGTTTGATTGATTTCATTAAGTGATGAAAGCTTGTTCACTTTTAGTCTGGAACCTTATCAGTGTGTTTAGTAGTTTGTTTTCATGTTAGATGTCACGCAGATCTGAAACCAGTGTTGTGATCAGGAGCTGAATAGAGTTTCAGAAAGGCATGAAGTTATCACACAGTTATTCTTTTTTTTTTCCATTTCTACTTTTTGCAAAGCTCTGGTTCTGCCCTCCATTCAACCTCCGATTTGCTTTCATATGGAATTGAAAGTGGCTAAATTAATCTATGTTTCTCTTATTTTTCACCACTGAACATTATGTGGATGATCCTCTGAATTATTTACAAGGTTCTGCCAGAGTGTAGTGTAAACAGGTTAAAGTCACTATATGTAGTATTTTTGTGTGGTCATTTAGTTTCCAGAGTAAAGGTAGTATAGCACAACACTGGCAAGATTTTGTCAGCCATATAAGAAATAAATTAATAAACATTTTGGGAGGGGATGCAAATATGTTAGGCATCAAATTTGATGAGATTGGATAAATGTAAGCACTGTAGAAATCAACTCAAATATTGAAATGGGCAGGTCCTATATGGATAGTTTAGAGTTAATTTGCAAAAACAAATAAAAAAATTTTACATTTCTGGAGTGTCATTTCATGTTCCTGGTGGGTGGAATTTGAAACCTACCTTTTACTGCATGAACACTTTTAATGGAGAAGAAGAAGAAAACAAGAAAGAAAGAAAGAAAAAATAATGAGCAGCAGCGAGCTGGTTGGACCCCTAATAAAGCAACACCTATTTGATTTTTCCTGGAGTGCACAAACATCTTTTGTGTTTCCAGGGGGTAAAAAAAGCATAGTCTTGTGTGCCTATGTGTCACAGCTTTAGCCTGATAATCTTTCAGTTTCACTTTAACAGCTGCCATCGCCACAGGGACAAGACCCAGTAAATGGCTACTTCCACACACCTCTACTGACATAGTTAAATTTAGGAGGTTTAAAGATTATGTATGTGTCTTGAGGAAATGGATGCATTTACACCTTTTGAGGTAGTTTGAGACCCTTTCTGAATTGCAGCTGGGACCCTCCTTCACTCCGCCATTTGCTGATTGCTAGCCTACCAATTCGAATAATGGTACATACAATCTGAATCACCCAATCGTAATGTTAAAACTAAAACGCTGTTAACTAATTTCCATTACGTGAATTAAACTTTTTTGTAAACCTTTTTTTAATTTATTTTAGTTATGTGTGACTTGCAGCGTTTCTGTATTTGTTCATATTTTATCACTTTGCAGCTTTTTTTCGAAATGCTGTGTGTTAGCAAATTAATTAAGATGTTTTCTTAATTTCCTTTTGTTTTATTTATTTGCATGGGGTTTCTTAAGTTGCAGTGCGTTAAGCTCTTAAGGCAACCGTGATGAGAGCCAGTAATGACAAACTTTAGTCTTCTTCGTAGTCCATGAATGTGATTCATGAGCTTGTGTATCTGGGTATTAGACACTTGTAAGTGTAAACTGAGTCTAACGCTTCTTGGTTGCATTTACACTTGGCTTATTTGATATCAGATTTCTATCTGATCTGCCTGAGTCACGTACGTAGAGTGGCTGAGTGTAAATGTGACACACTTGATCACTTGATCTTGACTTTTCAGCATAAACTGTCTTTATAGTACCCACCCAAGTGGAAGCTATGATGTTTACACAAAGGTTGTCTGCTTTTCTGGGGTCATTCGAGTGACAGCCTCACGGCTCAGCAGTATTGTGTGCATCTTCCTGTTCTGAAGTGTGCCATTTAGGGGCGTATAAAAATAAAACTGCAGCATGCAGCTTTCATTTCTCTGGAAGGGAATTGATGCTCAAAGCCAACATTACATAAGGTGTTAATATTAACGTTGCTATTGTGAGGAACGTGTGTGGGTGGGAATGATAATGATAACACTCACACACACACACACACACACACACACACACACACACACACACATACACCACTATCTATTCCAGAGCTGATGTTAATCAGTAAATAGTAGGTCATTTTCCCTGGAGAAAAATAAGCTTTTAATGCTTACACTTATTCTCAGTTCACACACAACATGTATACAAACATACACTTGCATGCACATGTACTTCCTCCGCACATATTGAACACAAACATACATTTACTTGCACTTAATACAGAGTTATTGTGTTAAAGACATTCCACTCTCTCTCTCTCTCTCTCTCTGTGGTGGTGTTAAACTATAGACAATAGGCCTGAAGGTGCAGCGGATCACAATAGTCCTGATAAGCCTAACAGAGTGTATCAATTGCCTGTGTCTTGCCTCCATCCCTTTGTAGAGGAGGGGGAGGGGTGGTGGGGGTTTTCACCCCCAGCAGCACTTTGGCAAATGAAGCTGACTCTCTCTCTGTAGCTAATCAATTAGCAGCCTCCTCCTCTCCCGCCTGCTGTCTTTTTCCTCCCTTTCTTCCTTTCTTTGCCTCTTTTTGTCTTCTGTTCAGAGAGTTTAATCAAACATGATCATTATTAGAGTTTATGTGCTTTTCCGACACTTTGGATGACAATACAGTCTGGCAGTGAGAGATAAGCTCCCATCATCTGTAAATGAATCCAAACTGTAGTTGTGTTGATGTTTTACAGTTAGAAGTCACAAGTCAGCCTCTCACTTATCCATTTTTACTGAAGCTGTGGATTCAGGACTGGAACTTAAAGATTTTCATTCTATTAGATCCCATGTTTGGTACTATTTATGGTTTGCATTTTTTTATAGCCATTCCATTTATTTACATTCTGTAATTTCCTCTATATATAGTAGTTTTCATTGTTAATGGCACAATTTCTGCACTGGATTCAGATTTTCATCATGGCATTCATGGGTATTCAAGGGAAACAATGCATGAACCCTGTATACTCTATAGTCTTATCAGAGCTGTTTACTGCTGTTGCTAATGCTGCTGCTTAACATCAATATAACTTGAATAGTAAACCTTGTTGTGGCTTTTATAGTGAGGCAGCCACAGCAAATACAATGTATTTGTTCCAAAGGTTCCTACAGAACAAGAAATGTTCATGTTTGGTGCATTTTGTCAGTGGATGAGTTTTAAAGGAATAGTTTGGCATTTTGAGAAACACACAAACTTTATTTCTAAAAATGAGATGAAAACATCAGGATCAATCCCTGTAGGGGGTGTGTGGTTGGGTGTATTTCTGAACTTTGGACAGAGCCAGGCTAGCTGTGTCCCCCTGCTTCCAGTCTTTATACTAAATGTGGCTAATTGCCTGGCTTCAGCATGATAGTTAACACACAGACATAAGACAAAATATGGAACTATTCCTTTAAAGGAGAAATGCCACAGTGTGACAAGTTTCACACGCCCATGCTCTAAAAGACAAATGCAGTTTTTAGGCCAAGATTCAGACGAGCTCCTGCCAGTGTAGTGTGGAAGGAAGGAGTAAGCAGAGGAAGAGAGGGATGGCTGTGAGGAGTGGAGGTTGGTGCGTGTGTGTGTGTATGTGTGAGTGTATTAGTATGTATGAAGTGCGTAAATGGAAAGGCGCATACTGCTAGCGTAAGGGACTTCCATGACACGCAGGCTTCGCCTCGCCTACACTCTGCTCCGTCCGCATATTCTCTCCCTCATCAATAAATTACATATTCATTCCCCTGCCTCCCCCCCTTCTCCTTTCTCTCTGTCTGCCCTACTCCCTGCTAATCTCTTATTTTACTTCTGTGTAGCACTTACTGTACTGTACTCCTTTGTTTTCTAATCTTGGTCCTCCTTTTGTCCCCTCTCTTTTCTTAATGCTTTCCTTTTCCTTTTTCTTTCCCTCTCTTCCATTGTCACACATCACATCACTCTTATTTTATTGGTCAGTCCTCGGATCCCTCCAGAAGGCTGAAAGAAAGCTAATTTGTTCGCCTCAACATATAGCGGTAAACCAACTCCAAAATGCACTGGGGATGTTTCATGTTGATGTTCTTGTAAACCAGCAACAGTGAACACAACAGCAGAGTATGTATCACGTGTATACTGGGGTGACATCCTGGAGTTCCAGAGTGGTAAATGCTACTCCAACCAACAGGAACACACAGCACAAGCTTAAATGCATAAATACCAAATAAAGGTCTTAGGATAGAGGGTGTCATATGTTCTGCAGGTAGTAACGCCCGTTTAGGCCTATTTATGATTGTGAGCTGTATAGATAAAACTGACTTGACTTTTGGCTCTGTTCTGTAACCTCCATGTGGAATGCACATATCTCCCTATGGGCAGTTCTGTTTGAATCATCGTCTGATGTACATGTCACACTGCTGTCGTTGAACTGGACAACACAAGATGAGGTTGGAGGGATAATCTTCCCTCAGTCACTTGCCTTTGAAGAAGGATCTGTTGTCAATTTGTCAGTTAACTGTTTCATGGTTAACCCATCTGGTTATCTTTGTTAAGTTGTAAAATGTAGACATGGATGCAGACATACCTGGACTGATTGATAAGGTGTATTTTTTTTTTGTTCTTGTTAAAAACTGTATAATTATACTTGATGATAAAACTAGAGGTAATTTAATTAAACTGGTCCTGGCATAGATTCTGAGTTATCACAACTCACTGACCTTTGTTTATGTAAGAGCGCTTCAGCTTGGTTTGTTGGCACAACTTTTTTTTTTAAATGCTGGTCCTTAAAATGCTGTAATCCTTATTTATGCCAGGCAACATTAATTGGTGTTTGTACAGTGTTCACGTCTGGAGTGTGAGGAACAAAGACATAAGAAAGAAAAAACAGCTGTGAAATCACTGTAAACATTTGTGTGAAAAAGGACAAATTAATTGGTCACTAACTTTGTTGGCATCCAAGGTTTTATATGATTCCGCCTCAGTTTTTATTACCTTTGTTTAGTCACAAACCTGTACTTTGTGTACACTGTTATTAATCAGATCAGAAAAATCAGCACTTTTCTTTTCCTGGCGTGTTCCCTCAGTCCTTTGGTCTCTTTCTCTTCAGCTATTTCCCCTCTCTTCCCTTTCCCATCTGATCTCATCATCTCCCCCTTCCAACCTCTCCTCCGCCCGTCGTGTCCAGAGGTAGCTTTCAGTGAGAGATATATTAATGTGGCAGTTTAATTAGCGAGAACCCACATGGCTATTGATTATGCACTTGCCTGGGGTAAAGTTTGCCTTCTGCTCCCAGTCATGTATTGATCTCTGGGTAGGAAGGAGCATATCGGCAGTCACAGAGTTCGCATATCAAGTGGGTAAACCTCCAGGCATACAAGTCCTCACCACTCACTTTGTCTCTCTTTAAAGCTACAATATGTATTTGTAGGGCAGAATTAACCATTAGTCAAGGCAGGCAACTGCACGGGGCCCGCAACTAAGAGGTACCCCCAACAGCTATAGATTTGATTATGTTATTTGATTATATGAACATATAAAGTAATGTTGTTATCCAAACTCATATACCTTGACATAACAAAATGTGTTTACTTTTCACTGGATGGTTCAGGAACCAGTTCAAGTCAGGAAAGCAGACAAAAACCAACCAATGACTGCCTCTGTGGCAACAACCTCCTTCATACTGGGGGTAGACAGTAATACAGCTTAATACAGTTATGCGGTACTAGGTACCTTACTGGAATATTTCTATTTTATGCAACTGTATATACACTGTACAGCATTTATCTAACAGATTCAGAGTTTAAACACAAATTGTATGATCAACAAATAAAATAGGCTGCATTAATACAGATGAAACTATCCAGCAGAATATATAGCAGTTAAAATGAGCTGCACCTGGAACAGGCTGTAAGTAAATGTATATAGATTTTGTTGATAATGCTTCTGTTCATTTACCACAGTAAAATTAGAAATGTAGGATGTTTGCTTTTAATAGAATATTTTTACACAGTGGTTACAGAGTGAGTTTGCCCAAGGCCCCCAAACCACTAAATCTGAAACCGGAAGATTTCAGTGTTTTATAAATTTACAAATTTTATACATCTATTCTGGAATTGTGAATATGCTTAATATCTCTTCTGGGTATTTTGTAGACTGTGACTCATAACCAGTAGCAGAGACACTTTTGGTTTGGCTTCCCTGGTGTGGACCAAAGCAGAATGTTTGCATTTGAACTCTAAGCTGTTGATGGTTCATTGAACAGTTTTGTTGACCTATTAGTCTGGGGCAGTATGAATTTGTTTGCATTTTATCCCTGACAGTGTGAGACATCTATAATAATAATAATAATAATAATAATAATAATAATAATTATAATTTTATTTGTATAGCACTTTTCAAGCTGGGAGCACAAAGTGCTTTCCACAGACAGCAGATCAATACAAATACAAAATATATAGACATAAAACAGGAAAATAAAAACAGCATAAACAGCTAAATAAAAGCACACAATTAAAAGACTGTAAAATACATTTACGGATGAAACATTAAAAAGCATATAAGGTACAACAGGTGAAACTAAAAACTAAACTCAAATTAAAAAATAAGATTCAGCAGATGAGCCTTAATATTTGAGGTAAGGTGACCAATAGGACCATAGGTAGTCCTCTACTTAAGATTTTACATAAAAAAACATATGATCAGTTAATATAATATGATGCAATGTCCTATGCCAACTACAACATTAAATTGCTGAAAATAGACTGCAAGACAAGGCTGAAACACTTACTGGATAGAAACACTGTTAACGTAAGGCAGCAGTGCAGTGGATGAAGCTTCATGTGTGACAAACCATCCTGGTTTCAGCACTCTCTTGCAGGTACACTGGTAAGTTGACAAAAATGTTCATCCTAGCTAGAAAAGTTTTTTCAGAAATAAGGTGTAGCCTATTTCACAGAGCAAGGTCTGTCCAATCAGAATCCCTGGTAGGCGGTACATCTGTCCTACTAACCGATTCAACAACACAGAAGGAATATTGAAAATGTAAACAATTATGCAAAATATCACAAAAATATCACACTGACTACATGCTTTGGGAAATCCACTTTAAGTATGCTCATATCGTTCAGGTATAGTCTACAGGCCAGTGAAGATACTTTTTTGCTTTACAGGTATATTTCAGCTATATGTCATGAATCTATGATTAAATCCAGGGCGAGCTCAGCATTCCATTAAAGCTGAAGCTTTTTTGCTTATGAGACTTGTAGTTGAATGTTAAACTATAATTGTAATGTTCCCTGACTGATCCTGGCCGATGGCTGCCACTGAAAAATGGACTGATTAGGGTCTCTGTGTAAGTTTTCTGAAGCAGTCTGTATTCACAAAATAAAATGGCTGTTTGATTATAAAAGGCCAAGTCAAGACAACTGTAAAAAAACATCAATCTTTAAGAAATCACTTCAGCATTTTGGCAGCTTGTTCCTTTTCAGCACAGCTTGCAGTATGGTGTTGAAATCCAGCCAAACAGAGACACAAGGAAGGGGGGCTGGGGAAAGGCCTTAACCCTGTGACAGGGATATTAAAATGCATTATAATTATATTCCTGCCTAACGCTCTCTTCACCACTGTAGCTTTAGGCTCTTTAGCCACAAATGGCTCTGAAAGGTCAGGCTAACATGTTATTTGGGCACAGATAATCTCCCTTTGTGAATCCACTTCTATCAAGAGTCTTTTTGTCCTCTGGGCAAAAAGACTCTGCTTTCGGTTTCCTTTTCAGCCTCTTGACTTTTTGCATAAGTTGAGCAATTTAACTAGTTTCCCTCCATATAAGACCAGTCTAAACATTCCTTTTGAACAATCAAGAGCTTCTCTGCTAGGGTTAAAGTAGCAGGGGTGGGTAGTAACGTAAATTAGTAAAAAAATAGTTTTTAGGAACAGTGACTTTTCAAGTTCCTTTGTAAAACTGTAATTTTACTTTTTAATAAACTTTTTTTGGTCCATTAATCTACTTTTAACTTTGCTTCATTTGCCATTTATACCTTCATTATAACTAGTCAGTTATCTATGAATTTGACCACATTAAAGAAAATGTGTGTGAGTCCACGGTTACTTAAGAAAGCTTTAACCAGTGCACTTTTAAATTATTATTAATGAGCCTGGCAAATGCAAAAATTAAGAAAATCAGTCAAATCCCTTTTTAGTTGAAGGTTTAGTTGTTCTACTAATATAAATCAACTTTAGTAACTGCAGAATATGCCACTGGTGGCCGTGTTGGAAAGCAGCATGCATCGCCCTTTCACAAGCAAGCAGAAAAACGTTCACTTTCCATTAATGGCATATTAAAGGTGTATTTAGTCTATGCAGAACAAATGTAGGCTCCACACTGCTAAAAACATTTTTTGCACAGAGCGTATTTCTTTTAAACAAAACTTGCCTATTTCTTTTTCTCTAATTTGCATCAGTTGCTATTGGTTAATATAGATGCCTGATGTTGAATACATTATATAGAATGCTGTGAGAGAAGCTGATCTTGACTTTCACTCAGTAGGCTACTACGCGTGACACACAGACCTCCCTCTACGTATAGACATTTATTCAACAATGTGCCCCAAAGACTTGGAACTTGACTTGGACTTGCATAAAATGACATGTGAAGACCTCTGGAACACACACACTAAACAATATTAAATCACAGTACAAGTAACTTGTACTTGTCCACTTTCTTTGTTTAGTTGTCAGATCCTTGTTTCTTTGTTACTTTGTTGGTTCTGGATACCCAGTTATCTGATTATTCACCTGCCTGCTTTGGACTTATCTTTTGTCATTTTTGGTATAAACTGTTCATACCACACCGGCCAGTCTCCTTTCCTCTCTGTGATTGGGTCCTACCCCTGCCAACCCGGTACTCCCTGTGACACTTTTATGAGTAAAGCTTGTCAGTGTTCTACCCACCATTGGGTATAACATAATACTCACGTCGTGCTACCTCAGTAGCCATTGTTGAGGCTAATGGCTGATTTAGCCACAAGCAAATCCCAAAGGTCAAGTTAACAAGTGTGAAATGTAATGTCTGGCTCTTCACTTATGAGATAGGAGGGAGGGAACTCTTCTGAATTCAAGCCACCAAGTGGGCTTCACAAAGCATGTAGGTTTGGTGGCTGACCACTTGGAAATTGGCTGCTTCTTTGTCATATTTTTGATTCTTTTAATCTCAGAAAAGACTGACCTTAAAGACTGTAACAGTCACTATGCCCTACAATACTAAATGAACCCTAACCCCCTAATAAACAGATCAACAAATTCCCCAGGAAGAAAACAGCATGTGGTTGTACAGCAACAAAAAATGACAGAGACCAAGAAAGATGTAGCAATGGCACAACTACATACCATAATATGTAGTGTGGCGTTAAGGTGAGATTTGGGAAACATGGTGCGGCCAACTGTTCTGGCTTCATATTCGTGAATACTTTTGTTTATGGCCAAATACCTGGTGGGGAAAACAGTAAACATTATACCTGTTAAACATCAGCATGTAAGCATTGTCGTGTTTGCATTTAACTCAAAGCTCTGCTGTATCTACGTACAGCCTCACAGAGCTGCTAACATGGCAGTAGACTCTCAGTGTGGTTGATCTTAATGTATCTTAAGTTTACATTTCACATGTAGGCTAGAATATAGTAGAGCTGATTATCAGGGTTTTTTTACCACACCTGTATTTTATAATTTAGTAGAGTTTCTGTTAGTTTGTAAGGTATTTACTTCAGCTATAAACTCAATTCACCTCTTGGATGAATAAAGCCACAGATAATCTACCACTATTTTCTTACCACTGGGTCATTTTATATGCCCAATGGATTAAGATCTGATAATACAATTGTTATTTGTGAGTTCTCACACCTAAAAATGAGCTAATGTAAACAGTTTTAACTGAAGGTGTTTAGGCATTTGACTTTGTCTGTTTTGACTGTAAAAGCCTGTATGTGAAGACGGGTGTTAGAATGGTGGCAAGAGTCAGTGGGGGTTCTCACAAGTACTTTGTAGAAGAGGTGAATATCACAAAAGATGTGATCGTGATTACCCTCAGCTCTCAGCATGCATCTTATAAAATGTCCTCCATGTTTAACGTCAGATCTCTTTTGTCACAAATGAGCCGCTGCTCTTCCTTTCAGCACACTGATGCAAAAAAGCATTTACAATTTTGGAGAGCCAGCAAGGTACCGAGCTCCCGAAAAAAAAAATCTAATAATTATAGATGTTTTATTGTGTGAACCCTAACCCCATAGTGTGTCAAAACTACAACAACGAGACAAGCAAATACAGGAAAGAAAGTTGCATATTTTATTATAAGTTTTCTCACAGGTGTGCAGTGTGTGCCCCAACAAAAAAAAAATCTTAAACAGCATGCACAGAATGAAAAGGCTGTAGCTTCTGAACGACACTGTCTATATGTATTAATGAGGTCTGGACAGAAGGGTGACCTTTCAATGCCCTGTTGCTGTCAGAAACACTCAGGCCTCTAGTTTCATGGTAGTGCAGGGTGGTATGTGCAAAGCTGGCGGTAACGAGGCTGAGAAGGTGGGAGTGTGGGTTGTCCCTTTACCAGCCATCTTAGCTACTGATATCATCAACCTCATCATCTTAACAGAAGTAAAATTTCAGTTCACTGAGATCCATCAGCCTCCCAAAGGCTGTGACACATTTATCCTCAAAATTGTTCTATAGATTCACTCCTTTTACTGACATACATTTGTGTTTTCTAATGTACACATTCCTTTTAAATAATACACTTATAGTAAACATTTTGTGCTTCATGCATTGTGACCTCTATCACATTACAGTACTCTTGTTTATTTCATTGAAAACTGACACTACACACTTTTACTTCAGTTCATCCTTGATCTCATACATCATACTGTATACACGTAGCACTCCAGCACCATGACCTCAGTATCACTAAAATCCTGGCTATGGCCCTATTTAATCCATATTAACAACTGTGTCAAATCCAAAACATGAACTTTGAATTTAATTATTTTAAATCCAAAGATGATATATAGTATGATATATTGTTATCTAAGCACCAGTCTTGTGTGGTGATAAGTAACCTATGCAAAGGGACAGTATAAGACATGTTGCACCCACACACTGACACATAGTACCTTCAGTTTTCTGTAGCAGTGCTGCTGACAGCGGTCACATATGGAGAAGGCAGAATAGTGAGGGTCCTGTAATATATGGACCCAGTCCACCATGAGGAAATCTGGCCCAATAGAGTGATATGTGTGAAATAATTTATGAGCATAGGAGGACTGAAAAGTGACACATCTGAAGTGTACAGACCTGTTCGTTCATGTACAAACCCACTTGGCAATGATAAATATTCATTTTCAAGACGTTTTAGAAAAATCTGCTGCTCCGACAGCAGAAACTGTGATTAGAGTGGGCAGGAAGAACCTCTGTACAGCCACTGCCTGTATGGAAAACAAGCTGGGTAGCTGCTAGGCTGGAATCCAGTCGCCTGAGGCTGAGCTGATCTAATTGGCAGCTGTCTGACATGTCAGCCGAGCCAGCGCTGCCATTTTAGGTCCTGATCAAAGGTGAATGCTGGCTGTTATGGTGGTTGGGGGAGGGAGCGGGGGGTAGGGAGTGAAGCTACCAGTGCTGGGATAAAGGTCCAAACCCACTCCATTAGGCCTCAGTTCCACTCTGCTCCTGCGTGTATGTGTGTGTGTGTGTGTGTGAAAGAGAGAGAGAGACAGCCAGTACTATTCTGTCATCAGAGCTTTGCCAACTGATGGCATGTCACTTTTAGCAGCTTGTTATCACTGAGGTTGTGACATCGTTAGGCATGGAGTAACATGCGTGAGCACACTAACACACACGGTCATATTTGTGGCATAATGCAGCTGGCCAGATCCCTCGTTCATTGTTACTATGAAAATGTGCTGTAATGCACTGCTGTTGCACAACACAGATGTTTGCACTTGAACCACTGTTAAAACCATCATATCAAATCTGGAGCCTTTTGAACAAACACATTTGAATACTAGAATTTGAATTTTCATGCACAAAAAGTTAATAAAACAATATATAAACTTCCCATCAAGGACAAATTCCAACCAATACCACTAAAATTATACCTCAGAAGGATTGTAGTCACATTTGTGGATCAATATATCAGAAACCACTCTGATACATTAAGCTCTGAGGCAAAGCCACTAAATCTATTGTAAGGAATGAAACAACAAACAGGATGTGTTTTGAATATTTTCAGTGTGAGGTCACAGGGATGGAATAACTTTTCAATCATCTCCCACCAACAGAAACACTGATCCACCACACAGAGATTAACTTGATCCCAGCTGTATCACACCATCAATTATTTATCTGCTCTTTTTTTTGGTGGGGGGGAGGTTTGTGTTTGCGTGGAGTTTGATGGTTCGGGAGTTTGTTAATAAACTGGGTTGCAAGCAAGGCGACGGGGAGAAGGTGGAGGACGGCTTGCGCAGATTTCTCTTCCTTTATCCTGTCCAAAGATGAAATGGAGAAGACATTCCACAGTGTTTTTAGATTAATAGTAGAAGATAGCCTCACCTCTGTAGCAACACCTCAACTCCCAGAATCTTTGGTGGGGATATTAATGACTCTATAGCACGATGATTTGATAAAATAGTGTTATCTCTAGATGTAAATACTAGATTTTTCTGAGCTTTGAACGACATCGCCCACTCTTGAACAGAGTAAGCTCAGTTTTCATCTTGTGACCAAGGCTGCTTCTCCTGCTCGATGACCTTTGACTCCTTGTAGATATACACTGTGTAAAGTTACTGTAACAAGTTACCTACAGAAGAGACCATAATTAAAGTGAATTAGGATCCTGTAGGAGAATTGGATTGTCCTGGTTCCTTTCAGGGCTTCTGTACATTAGACTTGCCACATGAAAAATCTCTTTTTAGCTGGGTTTTGTTTTGTGAAGGAGAGCCCTGCTGAGATGCTGACAGATGCAGAAAACAGAAGCAACAGAAAGCTGGAGGGAGAGACTGAGTGTGAGAGAGAAAGTGAGGGCTCATTAGGACAAAGCTGAAACATGAGTGCTGTTTGAAAGAGGGAGAGGAGAAAGGGAAACAACAGTAAAACCAAGGCTGGGGCTAATTAAAAAGGCTTAAATTAATTGAGTTTCTGTTTTTAACTGCCATGCAAATCTACACACACACACACACACACACACACACACACACACACACAACCACTCAACTAACCAACCAGTGATGATGCAGAGAACAAATCAAAGGATGAGAAAAGTCTGATTATGAGCTTAGAAAACTTGAGTAGGAAGATGAAAGGGGAGGCATGGTGAGAGATGGAGGGAGGAACAGAACAAGGAAGCGCTTTATATTACAGACACAATGTTGCTGCTGGAGGAGGCCTTCAGAATAATGCTCTGGACAGAATAGTCTGGACTCTGCAACCTAAAAGGTTAGGCAGCTCATCCAACCTGTACATCCCAAAGATTTATATGGTGTGTCCAAACAGAACGCAAAATGAAAACACATCTTTGTCCGTGAATCAGTATCATTCCCTTCTATGCATCCACTTTATATCCTATCAAGTTGCCTCTAACATTCATTTCAGGTTCAGTCTGAACACATCTTTAGAATTTTATAAAACAATTCCAAATCCAGGTCCAGAACCTTTGCTCTATATCAGTCTTCATCAGCTTTCTCGGTTGTCGTGGAGATGGATCTGCTACAATGCATATTACTTTGAGACTTTATAACAAGCATTGTTCACACAAAAATAAATTAAACCTATAAACTAAGACGTTTTGTTGTTGAGCATCATGCACCATGGGTACAGTAATAACCATGTGGGTAGGTCAGGGGAACAAAACAAAGTTGACCGTCAACTGGAAACATTGTTCTGACTATTTAACATTAAACATAAACCGACAGTGGCCCCTATAACCTTTTAAACTGGATTACACAGATTTGGAAGGAAATTCATATGGCTTTATCATACTAAAGGATATTTCTTTAGGCCTCAGGAAACATTTTTACTGAATGGACATTGGCATTTGTAAAGTTACAATATCTGCTGGGTTATTAAATTTATAATTTTAAGTGCATTTAAATTTATTAGAAATACAAAATTCTGTAGCATGTACAGAGAGAGGGGCTATCCAGAAATGCTGCGGTTCTCCTGAAAAGCGCAGGCACTGCTTTGTCTTAAATAGGTGTCTTTGTAATGCACGGCATTTGTGTTGTCTATGACACTGTAATATATTTGTCTGTCACTCTTTTGCTTTCCTCCTGAGTAGCTTGATGAATGTACTGAGCACAATAATCCCTCACTCATTCACCCCCGCCAACACACCACCACCAGAATAAGAAGCAGAGAGAGAGAGAAACAGCTCCTGGACTTTACAGTATTGTTAAGAAGTTTGAATGTCTTCTCAAAAGCAGAAAGCTGGCGCAAATCCTGCAAAGTGAGGATATTTGCTCATCTTCACTTTTACAAGGGACCAGTGTTGGGCTAGGGACTGGTTGAAGTCGAATTTTTAGTTAGGATTATTTTAATAATGTTTAAGGCATAAGCGTAGATTTGGGTATGGATGGTACAGGCATGTCCCTACCAGTATCAAGATGCTGCTGAATTGTTCTTGCCAATATTACTTAAACAATCTTGTAATTTGAACTCCACGCAGTGTTACCTGTGAAACCTGCTACAGGTGAAAGAGCGAGATCTAAGGGATACCTGACCTAATGATCTGGCAAACGACTATACCGTGCACTGTCAGCTAGCTCCAGCTCTGGCAGTAATAGTAGTGTCTGAACAGTGATGAATTAACAGCGGTTTGTAGTGGTTAGCCTGGTTGAAATGTCTTTAATGAATAGGTATCATCAGTTAACTAATATATTAGATTTAAATTCCATGCATCATTTCTCTGTACCCTCCAAAACTGTTACAAATCACTGTTGGAAAACAAATCAGTTTTGCGATGCTCTGGTAAAGGTTTTTATTAGGTTTTAGGCACAAACACAACTTGGTTAAGGTTAGGCACCAAGCAATGGTCATGGTTAAAAGAAACCAATGTTGACTACTGGTAAGAAAATTGGACACACACAGCAATTTCCCTTGTTAAAGTCTAGCATTGTGTTGACCTCTTCTGTCAGCGACTTTGTCTCATGACTTCAGTCAATGGAGTGTTTATAAGCTCAGTGCTAATTCTGCTTGATCTTAGTGCCACTTTGGACGCGGTGGATCTTTGCATTATTATTGAAATGCTGAGAACATGGGTTGGTATCACTGGGACTTCCCTCCAGTGGTTCTCTTAACACTTCTCAAACAGAAAATGTATTGTGTCTGTTGATGGCTTTTCTCTTTATTTACTACCTTTGGGCCACCTTAACAAACTACATGGTATTTTATGTCACTGCTATTCTAATGACACTCAGCTGTACTTGTCCTACAAACCATCTGAAGTAGCTATCTTCCCTGCACAACAGCCTGGCTGCAGTTAAGGATTGGATTGCAGAGAATTTTCTTTAGTTTAAAAATGGAAATCTTTATTATAGGGTTTGACTACACTTAAGGACAAGTTGTGTCTGCCCTTGGCACTCTAGCTCAACATGTTGTTCCTACTGTCAAGAACATTGGAGTTATTTTAAATCAAAACCTCAATCTTAAGTCCAATGTTGACAGGCTAGCTCAGTCATCCAGTACAGTTTGAGAGTATTTGCTCAGAGAAAGTAAAAAGTAAAAATTTTGTGGTTTTCCAGAAGTTCCTAGGGTCATTTAGATTTTTACTGGTGACAGACAAATAATATTCTGATTTGGCTTTCTTGATAAAGAATGAGCATTACTTTCTCAGTTATCTAAAAAACATCCAGACAGTGGTAGAATCTGTTTTCCTTGCCATAGCCCAAGCCATGAATAATATCTGCTAGTTCAGGAGAAAACCATGGGATATCACATCCCTTTAATCTGCATCTCCTGAATGGGGCATATGAATTCATGATTTGTGTAAAAGCATCATTAAAGAATGTCAAGGCTGTCTCCACATCAGGGATCAGCTCTATTCTTCACCAATTAAAATTAAACAAATCATGATAAAACCGCTGTTCATTAAAATGTTTGAGATTCCTTTTACAAATGACATGTGGTTTTAATTTAGGGACCTTTGAGTTTGTGATAGCAGCAGCAACACAGTGGTCACTTAGGTCATTCCAAAAAAAGCCACCAACAGCTGGAAATTTATGAGGAGCATTTGTCAGAATCAAGTGGACAAGTGGGTGAATTAATCAACTGGGTAAGATTGGTGGAAACACAAAAAGATTTAAAAATTTCAGATACTGGCTTAAGCCAATACCAGTTAAGGTCATAAGATAAAACTATTTCACTGTAGGTCAAGTCAATTTTATTGTGTATAGCACCAAATCATAACAGTTAACTCAAGACACATAGAGTAGGTCTAGACCATACTCTTTAAAATGTTATTTACAGAGACCCAACAGTTCCCACCATGAGCAAACTCTTGGTGACAGTGGTGAGGAAAAACTCCCTTTTAAGAGGTAGAAACCTCGAGCAGAACCAGGCTCTGGGTGGGCGGCCATCTGCATCGACCAAGTTGGGTGGAAAGGGGAAGAGAGAGGGGGAGAGGGGAGACAGAACAGGAGGAGAGACAACAAATCAGACTAATAATAATAACAACTGCAGCAGTGAGTGTGGAGCAGGAACATGGGGGCAGTAGATGGCCGGCAATCACAGATCCAGAATCTACAGCTCCAGATGCAGAAATACCTGCAGAAAATGAGAAGGTGAAAAAGCACAGAAAGCACAGGAACTACCGGGAACAAGTGGAGTTAGTAACAGGTATTAGTGGGATAGGAATGCATACGGATGGAGAGGGAGAGGAGGAGAGAGAAGCTCAGTGCATTATGGGAAATTGCACGGCAGTCTAAGCCTATAGCAGCATAACTAAGGGATGGTTCAGGACTCACCTGAGCCAGCCCTAACTATAAACTTATCAAAAAGGAACATTTTTAGCATACTCTTAAACAAAGACAGGGTGTCTGCCTCCCGAACCCCAAATTGGGAGCTGGTTCCATCAGCTCTTTAAGATACGATGGTGCCTGACCAATAAGGGCTTTGTAAGTGAGGAAGAGGATTTTAAATTCTATTCTGGATTTTACAGTGAGCCAGTGCAGAGAAGCTAATATTGGAGAAATATGTTCTCTTTTGCTAGTTCCTGTCAGTACATGTGCAGCCGCATTCTGGATCAGCTGGAGAGTCTTTAGAGACTTATCGGGGCAGCCCGATAATAAGGAATTACAATAATCCAACCTAGAAGTAACAAATGCATGGACTAGTTTTTCTGCATCTTTTTGAGACAGGATATGCCTGATTTTTATAATGTTACGTAAGTGGAAGAAGGCAGTCCTTGAAGTCTGTTTTATATGGGCATTAAAGGACATGTCCTGATCAAAGGTTGCTCCTAGATTCCTTACAGCGGTGCTAGAGGCCAGGGCAATGCCATATAGAGTAACTGTATCCATAGATAGTGCATCTCGCAGGTGTTTAGGACCCAGAACAATAACTTCAGTTTTTATCTAACTGCAGAAAATTGCAGGTCATCCAGTCTTTTATGTCCTTAATGTAGGCCTGAAGCTTGGCTAATTTATTGGTTTCATCTGGCTTTATCGACAAGTATAACTGAGTATCATCTACATAGCAGTGAAAGTTTATGTTTAAGAGTGTTACCTAATACTATTGCCTAAAGGAAGCATATACAAGGTGAATAAAAATGATCCAAGCACCGAACTTTGTGGAACTCCGTGACTAACTTCCATGTGCACGGAGGATTCATCATTTACATGGACAAACTGAAATCTATCTGATAAATATGACTGAAACCAGCTTAGTGCGGGTCCTTTGACGCCAATCAAATGTTCCAGTCTCTGTAATAGGATACGATGGTCAATTGCATCGAAAGGGGACTAAGATCTAACAGAACAGTACAGAGACAAATCCTCTGTCTGACTCAATCAAAAGGTCATTTGTCCCTTTTACCAGTACTGTCTCTGTGCTATGATGCTCTCTAAATCCTGACTGAAAATCCTCAAATAAACTATTGCTATTTAAAAAGTCACATAACTGATTGACGACCACTTTCTCAAGGATATAGGTCTATAATTGGCTAAAACCCCTGGATCAAGCGTAGGCTTTTTAAGAAGAGGTTTAATTACAGCTACTTTGAAGGACTGTGGTACATAGCCTGTTAATAAAGACAGATTGATCATGTCTAGTATAGAAGTGCTAACTAAGGGTAGAACTTCTTTAAGCAGCCTAGTTGGGATGGGGTCTAAGAGGCAGGTTGTTGGTTTAGACGGAGCTCATGAAGATATTACTACTGAGAGCTCTGGGAATACATGGCTCAACGGAGCTCTGACTCAGCCTGGCTACAGTGCTGAAAATAAACCTGGGGTTGTTTTTATGTTCCTCTATTAGTGGGAAGTAGTAGGTACCTCTGGCATTAAGGAGGGCCTTCCTGTATATTCTAAGACTATCTTGCCAAACTAAATGAGATTTCTCCAGTTTGGTGGAACGCCATTTCCTTACTAATTTTCGCAATGTTTCTTTTAATTTGCGGGTTAACGAGTTATACCATGGAGCTAACCTCTTTTGTTTTATTATCTTCTTTTTCATAGGGGCAATAGAATCGAGAGTCGTTTGCAGCGAGCCTGCAGCACTATCAACCAGATGATCAATTTAGGAGGGACTAAAGGTAGCATAGGAGTCCTCCGTTATATTGAGACATGGCATTGAATTAAATGCCGATGGAATCACTTCTTTAAATTTATTCAGACAGGCATCTACTGAAGGAATGTTTGCCTAATGGCCTGTAGTCCCGTAATATAAATTCAAAAGTTTTTAAATAATGGTCTGATAAGACAGGATTTTGTGGGAAGACTATTAAATGTTCAATTTCGATTCCATATGATAGAACAAGATCGAGGGTGTGGTTAAAACAGTGAGTGGGTTTGTTTACACTCTGACAGAAACCAATCGAATCTAGTAGTGAGATAAATGCAGAACTAAGGCTATCATTATCGACGTCCACGTGAATATTAAAATCACCTACAATAATGACTTTATCTGTTTTGAGGATTAAACTTATTCACGGACTGCTTTCGCCTTGCCAACCCTGCCTGCCTTGGACTTTCCCATTTTGCTGGAGACTGGGCTGAGAGACTCTGCTGCAAGCCGCAGTTTGTCTGGCGTCCATTTTGTGTGCGTTCATATCTACCTGCTGGACTGTCCATTAAAAATCTTCACGCACTGTATCTTGGGTCCTGTGTGCTGCTTTTGGGTTACCGTTACAGTCACCCGTTACAGTACAATCTGGCCAGTCATGGACCCAGCGCACTCCTCTTCATCGCAGTCCTGTTTCGAGAGGATTGAGGGGATCCTCCAGCAGCACGAGGCGATGATGGCCCACACTGCTGCTGAGACACGCCGTTTGGAAGCAGCACACGACCAGGCACTGGTTGCATTAGCCGCTCAGATGCAGCAACTCACTGCTGCCCTGACCCGGCAGGCAGTCTCAGCTCCCCCTCCTGACTCTCTGCCGCCTGCTCCAGCTCCTGCACCCGCATCTGAGCCCCGTGTGGGGACTCCTGAGCGCTACACTGGAGAACCTGAGGGATGCAACCCATTCATCACCAACTGCTCCATCCTGTTTTCCCTGCAGCCCAACACATTTGCCTCGGAGGAGGAGAAAGTGGCGTTCACAATTAACCACCTAACTGGCAGGGCATGGCTGTGGGGCACCGCTGAGTGGGAGAGACGAACTCCAGCCTGCTCCTCCTTCCTGAACTTTTCGGCTGAGTTACGCAAGGTGTTCGGGGTGGTTTCCATGGGCCCTGATGCTACCGGGGGACTCATGGGCCTGCGTCAGGGAGACCATCCAGTTTCTTATCCTGCGGTCACCCCAGCTTCCATTGGTTCTAGGATACTCCTGGCTCCACTGCCATAACCCCCACATAGACTGGGCTACTGGAGCCATCCTGGATTGGAGCTTGTCCTGTCACCAGATCTGCCTGAAACATGCACCTGTACCACAGCGGTCAGACTTTTCAAGCTCTGCTTCAGACCTGTTGGGCATGCCTAGTGAATACCAGGACTATCATGAGGTATTCAGCAAGACCATGCCACATCTCTGGAGGAGTACATCAACTCCTCTATGGCCGCTGGGATCATCCGCCCCTCCTCGTCACCTACTGGTGCCGGGTTTTTCTTCGTGGAGAAGAAGGACAAGCCATTGAGGCCGTGCATCGATTACATGGGCCTTAACGACATAACCATTAAGAACCGTTACCCACTCCCACTCATCTCCTCTGCCTTCGAGTTGCTGTGGGGAGCCACCATCTTCACCAAACTAGACCTGCACAATGCTTACCACTTGGTCCGGATCCAGGAGGGTGATGAGTGGAAGACAGCTTTCAACACCCCCACTGGACATTATGAATACCTGGTGATGCCCTTCGGCCTCACCAACGCCCCAGCCATCTTACAGGCCTTGGTGAATGATGTACTGAGGGAGATGTTGAACAGGCATGTGTTTGTCTACCTAGATGATATTTTGATTTTCTCCCAGTCTCGAGAGGAGCACATTCACCATGTCCAAGCAGTCCTGCAACGCCTCCTAGAGAATTCTCTGTTTGTGAAAGCAGAGAATTCCGAGTTTCACTCCTCATTGGTCTCTTTCTTAGGGTACATCGTGGGACAGGGTTCTGTGCAAATGGACCCTGCAAAGGTATCAGCTGTTACATCCTGGTCCGTCCCGAGGCTATAGCACCGTAGAAGCCCCACTCACAGCCCTAACCTCGTTGAAAGTGCCGTTCCAATGGTCCCCCTCAGCAGAGGAGGCCTTCCAGACCCTTAAAGCCCGGTTTACATCCGCCCCCATCCTTCAAGTCCTTGACCCTGAGAGACAGTTTGTTGTGGAGGTGGATGCCTGTGATGTTGGGGTAGGAGCCATCCTATCCCAGCAGGCAGCGAACGACCAGAAGCTCCATCCCTGCGCCTTCTTTTCTAGGTGGCTCTCACCGGCTGAAAGAAACTACGACATTGGTAACCGAGAGCTGCTGGCAGTAAAGTTGGCCTTGGAGGAATGGCGCCACTGGCTGGAGGGGACTAGTCTGCCCTTTCTAGTATGGAAAGATCACAAGAACCTGGAGTACATCCAGTCCGCCAAGAGACTAAACTCTTTACAGGCCGGATGGTCTCTGTTTTTTACCCAATTCAACTGTTCCCTCTCCTACCGGCCAGGTTCCCGCAATGTCAAGCCTGACGCCCTGTCCCGCCAGTTTATGAAGAGGGAGGAATCCACCCTCAGCCTTACCCGTGCCTCATCGTCCTTGGTCCCACATCTCTTTGGACTTTGTTACCGGTCTACCACTGTCCAACAAACACACCGCCATCCTGGCGGTGGTAGATCGGTTCAGCAAGATGGCCCACTTTATTCCCTTGCCCAAGCTCCCCTCGGCCAAAGAGACTGCTACTTCATGTTTTCCGGCTCCATGGTCTCCCCACTGATGTGGTCTCCGACAGGGGACCTCAGTTCACCTCTGTGTTCTGGAGGGAGCTCTGCACACTCATTGGGGCCACAGTCAGTCTATCGTCTGGTTTCCATCCTCAGTCTAACGGCCAGATGGAGCGCAAGAACCAGGAAATGGAGACTGCCCTACGATGCTTGGTCTCCAAGCATCCTTCGTCCTGGTCCCAGCAGCTCATGTGGGTGGAATATGCCCATAACTGGACATGAAATGGACATACCCGATGACTATTAGCCCTCCTACAGGCCCCCCACCCGGCTAATCAAGCACTATTTATACTCCTGCCTTTCTCACACTCATTGCCAGATTGTTCTTTGCTCTCATGCCAGACTTTCCAGCGTTTATTCCCGGACTGATTTCCCATTGCCGACCCTGCCTGCCTTGAACCTTCCTGCTTTGCCTGAATCCCAGTAAACGCACCTGCCTTATCCCCGGACTGCTTTCCCGTTGCCGACCCTGCCTGCCTTGGACTTTCCCGCTTTGCCTGACTCCCGGTAAACGCACCTGTCTTCTGTTCCCGTTTCGAATTAATTCTGTCTGCTGTTTCTACAGCTCAGCTGGAGACTGGGCAAGAAACTCTGCTGCAAGCTGCAGTTTGTCCATTTTGTGTGCGTTCATATGTACCTGCTGGACTTTCCATTAAAAGTCTTCACGTACTGTTCCTTGGGTCCTGTGTGATGCTTTTGGGTTTGTACACCACCCGTTACATCTAATATTTAAGAGTCCACATTTAATCCTCTTATTTGGTTGTACCACTACACTGGTAGTTTTAATTTTTATTAAGTTTTTATGAGTAACTCCTCTTTTATTTGAATTTGATTGAATTAAATGAAGTGGTCGGGGGGCAGACACAGTCAATATGGTGTTTTTTTATGGGGGTTAAGGTGGGTAACTGCTCTAATGAAGCACAGAGAAGCGTGTAGGACTGCAGCTCTGCCTCCTGGTCTCAACTCTGGATTGTCATGGTGTGGGCTTATAACACCCTACAACAGTTATACAGAGACCCTTTGCAATTTCCACATTTAAAGCCAGAAATTCCAGTTGCTTGCAGATTGATTCAGACAGAACTACCCTCACATGACATTTTTATTTCATATAAATGGAACCACCACCACCTTTCTTTGGTCTATCTGACCGATAAACATTGTATCCATCCATGTGAATATCCTTATTTATAACTGATTTTGTCAGCCAAGTTTCAGATATTACAACAATGTTCGACCCCATGGTCCAGTATCTATGAAATGAGTCTAGTTGATTATTTTTTTAATGCTTTGTCTTTCTGCAGAGATGTATTCGAATAGTGGAAGTTGCCACTGTGATGTTGAGAGGTTATGTCTGTGTTTCCAGTTTTAGTGATTATTATGGCAGCAAGTAGTGGTGGTTCAACTGAAGAAAGATCTTCTAGCATACATACAGGAGGCTGAAATGCTGCAACCTATGAATGGGTGGGCAGAGCCAGGTGGCATGGTAGTAGTCATCTGTAGTGTTTAATGTACAGTGTGTACATATTTCGCTGTCTGTGAGTCCCATTTTGTGTACCTTATATTGGTTAAGAACTCCGTGTATCATTTTGTATTGAATAAGTTGCAGTTTGGCGCTTCAGGACATTGAAAAGATATTATTGCATATGCGCATCCTGAAGTTGTTATCGATTAAAACTGTTCCAATCTTGAACCAGTCGTGGGCGATTATTGTCTGTTTTAATTAGGATTTTGTATGTTTTGAGAAGCATTTTTTCTGGTTCTTCGCTGTTTCTCACTGAACCGGAAAGTTTTACAGAGCTTTTAGTTGGAGGAGCTGCAGCTCTCTACGGTATTTACCAGAAACACCGACGGGGAAAGCGAGTGGGAGCGCTCGTTAAACTGCAGCAGCAGAGATTTTGAAATGCGCTGCTGTCAATCCATCTAGCGAATGTCCGCTCTCTGGCCAACAAGATGGATGAACTGCTGCTCCTCAACAAAGCAAACATGGACATTAGCAGATCCGCCGCCCTGTGCTTCACTGAAACGTGGCTTGGTGAGCACATCCCGGACAGTGCGCTGCATCTGCCGGGCCTACAACTCCTTTGAGGGGACTGGGAAATGGTGCTAACGGGAAAAAACATGGGGAAGGAGGAAATGGACCAACGAGGCAAAGCTGGAGTTACAGGCCTGCTTTGACTGAACTGATTGGAGTGTCTTTGAGGATGCTACTACAGACCTGGATGAGCTCACTGACACTGTGACATCATACATCTGTTTTTGCGAGGACATGTGTGTGCTGACTAAAACCTTCTGCACATACAACAACAATAAACCCTGGTTTACTGCAAAACTCAGACAGCTTCTTCTGGCCAAAGAGGAGGCATACAGAAGTGGGGACAGGATCCTGTACAACCAGGCCAGAAACACACTGAAAAAGGAGATCAGGGTAGCTAAGAGGAGTTACACTGAGAAGTTGGAAAACAGGTTCTCAGACAACGACCCTGCATCAGTGTGGAGAGGCCTGCAGGACCTTACCAACTACAGGAAACCATCCCCCCACTCTGTAGAGAATCACCAACTGGCTGACGACCTGAATGTGTTCTACTGCAGGTTTTATCAGCCCACTCTAACACCCCCCAACTGCTCTGACATCAAACAACCACCTCCAACCCCTGCCACTTCCTCACCTCTCCCATTCGACCACCCACCTGCACTGAGGATCTGCGAAAAGAATGTGAGTCTGCTCTTTCACAGACAGAAGATCAGGAAGGCACCAGGCCCAGACGTTGTGTCACTCTCCTGTCCGAAAGTCTGTTCTGACCAGCTGGCCCCCATCTTCACTCAGATCTTTAACCGATCACTGGAGCTGTGTGAAGTCCCCTCCTGCTTTTAGGTGCTCCACCATCATTCCGGTCCCCAAGAAATCCTCCATCACAGGATTAAATGACTACAGACCCGTCACCCTGATGTCTATGGTCATGAAATTGTTTGAGAGACTGGTGTTGACCCACCTGAAGGACATCACAGGCCCCCTGCTGGACCCCCTGCAGTTTGCCTACCAGGTAAACAGGTGGATGATGCAGTCAACATGCACTACATGCTGCAACACCTCGACTCCCCAGGGACATACACAAGGGTCCTGTTTGTGGACTTCAGCTCGGCATTCAACACCATCATCCCAGAAATCCTTCACCCCAAACTTTCCCAGCTCACTGTGCCAGCCTCCCCTTGTCAGTGGATCACTAACTTCCTGACAGACAGGAGGCAGCAGCCTTACACCAACAACTGCACCTTAGGAGACCCGTCTGTTAAACTCCTGTAGTTTGCAGACGACACAGCAGTCATCGGCTTCGTCAGGGATGGAGACGAGTCTGCATACAGACGGGAGGCTGAACAGCTGGCCCTCTGTGGTCAGAACAACCTGGAGCTGAACAAGCTCAAAACTGTGGAGATGTGGAGACTCCAGGAGGAGCCCACCAACACTGGCCCCTCTCACCATACTCAACAGTACTGTGTCTGCTGTGGAGTTCTTCAGGTTTCTGGGATCCACTATCTTCCAGGACCTAAAGTGGGCATCCAATATCGACACCATCATCAAAAAGGCCCAGCAGAGGATGTACTTTCTGCGACAGCTCAGTGCTATCATCCAGTCTGTTCTATGCACTTCCATCACTGTCTGGTTCAGATCGGCCACCAAACAGGACAGGAACAGACTACAACAGACAGTCAGGTCTGCAGAAAAAGTGATTGGTGCCAGCCTGCCCTCCATCCAGGATTTGTACATCTCCAGGGGCAGGAAACATCTCTGCAGACCCTTCACACCCTTGACACAACCTGTTCCAACTCCTACTCTGGTAGGCGCTGCAGAGCACTGAGAGCAAAAACTACCAGACACTAGAACAGCTTCTTCCCGCAGGCCGTCACTCTGAACACTTAATCATATAAACACATATGGTCATATATATATAAATTATCCTGTGACAATCTCTCCATATTTATTTTGGCATCTTTGCACTCTTTCTGTACTTCATTCTCATTGTTGTGTTATGCTCATATATATATATATACACTTGTATATATATTTATCCTACCTTTGCTGTCCTTGTTTTTTTGTTTGTTTGTCTATTTCTGTGTATGTACGTTGAGAGCAATGGAAAAATGGAGCTGTGTGTTCCAAGTGTTCCAAATGTGTAATTCCTAGTTTTTACCATGATTTGAATGCTAGTGGTTAATTTTTGATCTGAAAGTCTAGGTTTTGCCAAATTGGGGTGAATTTATTTGAAAATATGAGGTGTCCAGTGATTTGGTATGAGTTGCTGCTATGAATGGGTTTTTGAAAAAGTTATGTGTTTTAATTGACTGGGTAAGGAATGGGAGGTCAGTTATTGATAGTTCTTGACAGTCATGTTGTTCTTTGTCTAGCCAAGGGCAGTGTGATTGTTGAGTCTCTTGCAGCCATACAGGTATATACTGAAGATAGTTTGCTAGGTGGAAAATCTGAAATTTGGGGGGCTAGGTCACCACAATCTTTTTGTTTCTTTCCTCTTTGGTCTTTAATCTTTTATCCATGACCACAATCTTTCCCTAACCTTAACCAAGTAGTTTTAGTTGCCTAAACATAACCAAGCCATAATGATAAAGTGGTAGATCAGAAAACACTCAAGTCAATCTTTTTTGACATTTGTAACAGTTTTGGAGAAACAAGTTTTGTTGTTTAGTGTAGAGGACCTGACGCCAAATATACTGACATGTGCCAGTCTTTAGATAATTTGTTGTGTTTTAAGCTGATTCCTATCTGTAAGTGTAAAAGCATAAAGAGGGAACGTCTGACCGAGTTGTTAAAGGAGCTATTTTTGTGCTTTGTTTAGGTGAATAGTCAAATAAGGTTTAACCCTGTTAACCATTAACCAACTGCTCTTCAGTGCAAAGTTGGTGCATGAAAAGTAATATTACTATTTTAGAGTCATAGTGGGTAGGATGACCGAAATTAACTGACTTGCTGTGAGGAACATATGTAGAGGCACATGGGGTGAACAGCAAAATTCTCCCCCACCGCCCCAGAGACCCTTGTGGTATCAGTAGCCCCGTGGTGTATTGTGTTCTAATGAGGTTAGTTGCAAAGAACTTAGTGAGAACTTCGCTCCAGATTCAGAAGATTCAGACAATATGATAGGTCTTCTCTTACTTTGTGATTTTAATAAATGGCTTTATGTTTCTCTAAATCTTGTTTAAAAGCAGCTTTAGATGTCACTTAAATGTGTTGTTTAAATGCCTTTCCAGTCTCCTTGTTTAATCCAGCCACTGAGGGTTTGTTTGCAGCACTGTGCTACCTCGCTAACTTCCAACCCCACGTGTTCATTCTTTCACTGTGACTCTCCATCCGTCTCTGTCTGCATCTGTGGTTATCCAATGGTCTCAGGGGGTAGAGAATGAGGAGGGGGAGGACCAAAAAGTCGAGCGCAGGTGGAGTAAACAGTGTATCCCCTGGCAACCCATTAGTTGACAAGCCCCATCCTCCCAGCCCTCAGCCTGCCTTTATTTAGGTTCATATTAATTAGTGTGCACAGGGAGGAAAAGCACCGCCCCCCTGCTTTTCTCATCCCTCCTTAAGACCTTAGAATACTTCAAACAAACTAGTTTTGCACCATTCAAACATCGTCGTCATGGTAACAATAACAAACACGTGCTTAATGTTGTGATATGGTGGTTTGGTTAGGTTTAGGCAACAAAACTACTTGGTTAGGGTGAGGAAAGGATCATGGTTTGGGTTTAGATAAGTATGTACGTGACTAATGTAACTAACGTATGTACGTACATAACTATGTCACGTATGTGATGTATGTTAAAACGTAACTTAAAATAACACAACATTGACTCTTGGTTCCACACGGGACAAGAACAGAAGTCTCCTTGGTCAAAGATCTGTGTTCGTGTGACCTGGCCAACTACCCCGACCTCTAGCCTCTGTGGACTTTGTGGCTCTTTATACTATGCCACCTGACAGTACATGCACTTTTTCACACGACTGCTAAAGGGTCGCCTTCGTAAACATCAGCCATTTTAACCACCTTAAAAAAAAAAAAACACTGTTGGTATTCTGTTTGAGGATGGGCTGCAGTGAAAACACCAGTCAAGTTCTGCATTCAAAGTGGTGGCAGAAGGCAGCAGGGAAGAACTAGTTAGTTAGCAAGTTAGTATTATTTATCTGCACTGGTTTCCTCAGATCAATTGTAATATGGTTATTAACCAAAGCACTAAGCCTGTGTGATTAGTTCAGAGTTTACTTCATTAGAGAGGGATTCAGTGGAGCAAGAAAGAGCACTAAAACTGTTCAGTTTAAATTCGAATCTTAATACTTGTAGTTAGTATAAAAACAGTGGAACAAATAAGTCAATACATCTGTGAAATGGAAATACAATGCAAATGGCCTGGAAATAAATTTTACCTCACTTGTTAATGTTCAGTATTTGTTTATGTGTTGATTCACTTATCAGTCATTACTGATATTTGGTAGTATTGTAGTGGACTGTTTATAAAGCTGTGTTTCTGACACTTTGTCCAGATCACAACTTCACAAATACAGTTATAAAATCACCATAGCATCTGATCTGACCAGACTGTAAATAACAATTATACCATTACACAAAAATGCACTGATTTGCTGTCTTGCCAAACGTTAGATGAGCAGATTGATACCACTCTCACCACCGGACTATTTCTTGGCTGGGCACCGTAACTTACTGGGGTCTTATTGTCATTATGAGGTTTCCAGGCAACCAGCAAAGACTACATAAAGAGAGTAAACTAGGTTTTCAAGTGGTGGCCGTTATAAGCTACACAGTTGTCATATATGTTGAGACTAATTAGGCTGATGCACTCTGCATTTTGCCTCTGTGAAATGTGGTTGTTTTCAGATTGTGGATTTTATACCATTGATTTTAGCCTGCGATTAAAATCGAATTACTTATATTTAGGATGATTGGATTTGATTTGTTTTCATTTCACATTATTAGAATATTCTTCTGAAATGTGCATTGCATCTTAAGACATACACTGTTTCACACAAATAACAAAACACTACATATAACCAAACAACAAAACAAATACTACAACACACAGGTGTGGCCGAAAATATTGGTATGCTTTCAACTTTTGTAAAAAAAAATCATAGAAGTATATGGTATCCATCATTCAATAACTGCAATCAAGTGCTTTCTGTGACTCTGGATGAGATTTCTACACTTGCTGCTGCTCCAGTTCTCTCAGGTTTGGTTTCTCTCAACTGCAAGTTTCAGCTCTTTCCACACGATGGACTCATAGCAGGCCACCTCAGAATGGTCCAATGTTTTCTTCTCATCCATTCTTGGGTGCGTTTTGATGTATGTTCGGGGTCATTATCCTGCTGGGAGACCCATGACCTGCAACTAAAACATAGCTTTCTGACACTGTGCTGTGTGTTTCGCTCCAAAATGCTTGATAGTCTTTTGATTTCACTGAGCCCTGCACAGCTTCAAGGTTCCCAGTGCCCAAGGCAGCAAAGCAACCCTCCTCCATGTTTCACAGTGGGCATGGTTTTCTTTCTTTGACAGCTTTATTTTTTCTCTTGTAAATGTAGAATTGGTATGATTTACCAAAAAGCTCTAATTTTGTTGTTGTCTCCATTGTAGAAGTAGGGTATTCCTGGATCTTCTATCATGGAGCCCATTTTCATTCAGAAAGTGACAGATGAAGCAACTTGAAACTATTCTTCAGCTTGGATCTGTTTTGTGTTCCTTGGTTCTTTTTTGACCATGCAGGCGATTCCTTTGTTCAATATCAGGCCAATCCTCCTCTTGCAACCATGTCCAGAGATGTTGGCTACACTTCTATTGGCCTTAAACTTCTTAATAAGCAGTGGTCACAGGAACATCAGGCTCTTTGCAGATGGTCTTTCTAACATTAATGTTGACCATCCTTGGCTATTGCCTTTTTTTCTAATCTCTGCAGACCAATTTCTGGTTTTCCTTCTGTTTTCCATGTTCAGTGTGATGCACAAAGTGGCACAAAGCAGCAGAGTGAGTCATTTTCTCTTTTCAAACTGGCTGCATGAGTGATTATAAAATTCAAAACACCTGTGGTACTAATTAAAGCACACTAGTCTGCATAAAGTATCACTACAAATCCATTGTTTCTTCCAACTTCTAAAGGGTGCCAATAATTTTGTCCAAGCTATTTTAGAACATCTTTGTAGAATAAACATGAATTCAGTTTTTTTCAAAACTTTTACTTTGTTTTGTTTCGCTGCAAACCAAGCATAGACATGCATTGATAATACAAGATCTTTTAATTTCAACACTTGAATGGGTGAATGGTGAAAAATGGGTGTTACCGGGGGTGTGCTCAGGTAGTGCAACCCGTAAGAAATTGCAGGTTGTCACAGTGTGTGTGTGTATATATGTGTGTGTGTATATACGCATATGTATATACTAACGCAGCAAACAAGCAAAGTAGATAAAATGTGGGTAAACAGGGTTGTATTTGGCTTTATCCTCCATTGTTTAAACAAGTCTTGCAGATGCCAATTTCTGAAAAAGAAAATAGCACAGACCAAGAATGTATTAAAGAGATTCCCTGCCCCCTTCTTATGTCGGTCAGTATACTGGACCCAAGTGAAATGTGGAAAATCAATAATTTGTTTTGTAGAAGGACCTTTCTTTAATGAGGCGGCAGAAAGATAAGAATCACTGGAGGATTATTTATCTTTTTCCACATTTTGGAAGTCTTTATTTATGGAGATAAAGAGAATTCTAGGGGACAAACTAAACAGAGAGGAAACAGAGGTGGAGATAGCAGGAGGACAAGGGAGTAAAGGGAGGGAGTAGCAGTGGAAGGGAGGCCGACTGCTGTAGCTGCTGTTTCATTAACTGCCAGTCGACAGCACATACATCAAGCTCCCACAATGCTTAGGGAGCGCAACCGTAACCTGCAGTGATCCACCCGCAAGAAGAGCTGCCTGTGATGGATTGTGTGACATGAACTGAGAGCACTCTCTCTCTCTCTCTCTCTCTCTCACACTCACACTCACACACACACACACACACACACACACACACACACACACACACACACACACACACACACTCATTTCACACAGCATTTCTCCTGAGTGCAATTTCATGGAATCTGATGACATCTGGAAGAAAAAATACATACTAATGGCTATCTTACTTGGAGTGAAAATATTTAATTTGCTGTTATAACACATATACTTTTTAGTACTTTACTGTACAGATGTTAGTGTATTAGTCATATATGGTCCTGTGACCTACAGTACAATGTCAGCACTAAGACCATATCATTGGAAAGCCAGCAGTTGTTGTATAGTATTTGGAATTAAATAATGTCCAGCTACAAAAATAACCCAAGATACATAAATAAATAAAAAACTAACTTTCGTCCATCTTTAGTCATGGACTGCTTTGCTAAAGCAAAGATGTGTTTTAGTATCCAACTTTCTGTCAGACAATTACCTCCTTATGTCTATCAGAGTGCTGCTCTGCAAACAAGTCCTCTGTTCTCAGGCTCCCTCTAACAATGCTTATACAGATACAGTTTGTATAAGAAGAAATATAGACAGGTTGTGTAGTAATGTAGTATGTACTTTATATGCTTAATGTGAACTGGTCATGGAAAGGATATAAGTAGTGCACATAAATATATATACTATGATGTTAAACGGCTTATAAACAGGTCGTAAAATATGTATATAAACAGGTAGTATCAGTAACAGGTATGTATCAACAAGGTGCTAGCAAAATGTCATAGGGAGTTGAGTTTGAGCTGAATAGTTCAATTGTCTTATGGCCCGTGGGATGAAGCCGTCCCTGAGCCTGGAGGTGCAGGACAGGATCCTGGGATACGTCTGCCCGACAGCAGCAGGCGGGACAGTTTGTGGCTGGGGTGATAGGGGTTTCTGATGATCTTGTTGGCCTTGGTCCTCCCCGGTTGGCAGCTCCGCCCCCGTTGATGATGCTGGGCAGTTTTCACCACCCTCGTGAATGCATTGCAGTTGAGTTGCAGCCAGTCAGGATACTCTCAAGGGTGCACCTGTAGAAGCTGTAGAGTGTCCTGGAGTCCATGTTGAGCCTCCTCAGCCCCACTGATATGGACTCCAAGGAACCTGAAGGCTATGGGGAAAAGGAGGGATGGAGAATGGTAAGGCAGCAACGGCAGAGGACGCGAGGGAGAGTGGGTTATCTGGCAGGGAGGCAGGCAGGCAGGCTGGGATCCTGAGGCACAGGAGACAAATAAGCATTAATACCTGGAACAAGAACACAAAGAAAACTAGTAACTGATAAAAATTCACTGAGCGAGAGGAGAGCCGGGGTGGGACGAGCTGCTGGAAGGCAGGTGTGCAGGTTGAACAGGAGCCAGGACAGGAACAACACACACACAAACACAGAAAAACCAACTGGGGACACAGAAGGAAAAGGTGAGGGAGACACAAAGTAAGCTACTGGGGCACGGCTGTGTCCATGACAGACCACATAGGGGCATGGATTGTGCTAATGATCAAGTCTCAAGCCCTATGTGTGTAATACAGTGTGTGTACATATATACAGTACCTTTATATGGCAGCCATCCGTGCTGTAGTCATTTCTATCTGAGATTATTTGAATTTACTGGATTAATATTTAAGCACACAAGAATCTAAAACTTTCTCACATCTTCCCATCTGTATCGTTTTCTTTACCAACCGGCGGTCTTATGCGGAGGTGCCTGTCTATTTCATGCATTTGATCTTTCCACATCCTGCCTATGAAGTGGTCTGTGTGGACAGCAAGAGCTCAGTCTGCATAGTAATTGGTTGGGTAGGTGGCCGTAATGTTTTAATGCATAAATATATCAGGCATTGAAATTACAATTTAATGGTCTGTGGAATTAGAGAAGGAAGCCCTGGTTCTCTCCACTAACTCTCACTTTTTCACTCCCTGCACCTCCCTTCCCTTTCTCTGCTCTCTGTCACCTGCTTCCATTTACTCCCAATTCTTTGTCTATTTTACATTTTCTATTTTTCATAATGCACAAAGCTAACTTTGTCTTTTACCATCTGTAGTTATCTTATAGTATTTTGAAGATACTGTATGTTGCGGCATTATTTTGTGCAATACATGGAGTGAAGAAATGGATCACAACATCAGGTGAATCTTATCAGTTGGCAGCCGAACAGGGTAGTGAGGCCGGAGCGCAGTGGATCAGCTGTTTTGAAAATCATGCCACAAGTGTCTTTGTCAGAGATAACCAGCGAACTGCCTTCAGATACAAGGTGAAGTGAATTTTTGGCTTGTTTTCACCCCTGATCCATATTTTTTCTTAAGTTTTGAACCATGCACAGTGGCTGTAGGGAGTGTCAGACAATTAGTCATTTAGTGGATCTACCACCTTGGTTCTGAATAAAACACAGCCGTTATTATAAGAGCTACAACTGTATATATATCCATCCCTAAAGCCCTTTTTCATGTAAAAACATGAAATGTTTCACTTGAAACACATTTGGTAAGTTTTTATAAAGAGGGGAAACCAAAGCTGACCGGGTCAAATGTATGCAATGTAACAAAAACACAAACGTTCAGTTGTAAAAAGGCCCTGAGACCCAAAAAGAAGTAATGTGTCAGTGGACTGTATTCTGTAGTCGACTGTAGTGGTCTGAAGCATGAAATCAGTTCCAGATCACGTTTTTTATGAGCAATTCTCATTAAATTAGGAAAAGTCATTAAGTATTACAGTGATAAAACAATGTGAAGTATGTTTTTATGAGTTGTTCTAGAAGGCCTGGGGTCTCCAGGACTCCAATAGATAATAATTAGGGTTAATCTGACGTGTTTACCCTGTGACGTATGGATCAGTACTTGCTCCATTCAAAGAGATCATCTATACATGTCTAGTCCTTGATTATTTACCAAAGTAACATTCGGAAAAAATAAATAAATACCAATCTTATGTTTTGACAGAAGCCGTGTGGGAAATTGGACTGTGGAACCTCTAAAATCAGTCAGGGGCAACCAGTTCGGGGCTAAAATTCAGTTTAATTTGTAATGTGTCTGCATGGCTTTAGTGAGGTGTAGTCTCCACATGCAGCTGTTCAAATCTCCTGCTGCTTCTATGTGAACTTACTAGCATCTCAAACAATTTATCAAGGCTTTGTTACCATGTCCGCTGCCGGTTTAATGGCAGAACAATGATGTCCCCCACCTCCGTTTCGTTTTTATACAGTAAACCAGGCGGAATAATGCCACATCTTTCCCGCCTGTGTGTAAAAGGCGCTCGAGTCTAGTGTTAGACACTTATAGGCAGCACACACTGGCCGCGTGTGATGCACATCAAAGCACCTGGACCCATTTCCCGACATCAGAGACGTGTTGAATTGTTGGCAATTTTATCACCTTTAGTGTTTTCTCACAGCGATGTGAAAACATTCAACCCTGGTGTTAATGCCCACATGCACACCACATATGCTGTGCACATGCATGCACACACAAAAACATGCTTTCTGAGACTTTTAAGCATTACCTATTATACACACACACACACACACAGACAAACACACACACCCATACACAAGCTTACTTGAGGTTTTCAGACTAATTTGTCTCCCTAACTGTCATGTTCTGACTGTACACTGTGGATTGTTTGACAAATTTCCTTTTCTTCACCATATTCATTTTTCTCCCACTCATGCACAACTAATTGCTTGTTGTAAACTGTCACTCAAGCTGATGAGAGGTGTGAGTGCGTGCCAGAACGTATGCGTGTGTGTGTGTGTACAGTACGAAAACGGGGCGGCCAATTGGTATCTGTTTGTTTAGTTGAAGTATAGCTACTGTTACTGTGTTTATATGAGTGTGACATTGTATGATTGACAGAGTGTGTGTGTGGGTGTGAGTGTGTGTCTCCTATCACTCCCTGATGTGACAACCGATTGAGCTCCTGCAGCCCTTGTTTCTCTGTGTAGGTGCTCATTGATTAAGGTGTCACCCTCCCTCACATTTAACATGAGAGCTATTTACATTTTGGAGGGTGTCTGTGTCCCCCTGCAGTATGTGGGCATGGCCTATATTGGTTCAATATAATACTTCCAAAATTTAGCCTGAGGGTGCTAACTTCTCTTTAGACCGACGTTAGTATTAAATCCAGCAAAGACGAGCTTGGTGATTGGATAAGGCATCTAATTGCTTCTGTTGACCATAACAGGTAAGAACCCAAAATGGCAATTTGTGGCAGAGTCTTCCACCAGGTAAGTAGCCCTCAAAACAATTTGTGTAACGGTTAAAAAAATATATTTATATAAATTCACGGGCGCAGCTTAAAATTAACTGAATGCAGGTGGGCAGCAGGTTTTTTTTTATTATAGAGGAATCAGAAGTTAAAATGATTATGCAGTATATTTAGCATCTAAATCAGCTCGCAGGATGTTCTTTTGTTATTGTGAAAGCCTGACACACAACCTTTGACCCCTACATTCACATCCGACCAAATAATAGGACGTCACGCGCTGATTAAACAGCGTGTTTGATCACAGGTCGGGTCGCAGGTCTCATATGAACGGGGCCAGATTTGACTTGGAGATAACTGCGGGTAATGGGTCAGTTCCAGTACTGAGCTTTTGTGGGACTTATTTGGTAATATGAGTTTTTTATCTGATTGTACACAACATTTAACCTTTTATTTATTCACATAAATCAGAAATCTCATCATATTTCACAGTAAATGTTAAAAGAAAATTAATGCATAATAACCGGTAGGTAATATGCTATAGCAGAGTATACTTTGTTTAAACCGACTATCTGCTCTAATCTCACCTCTGTCCTCCTTTCAGTTTGTTGATTAGGGCTATATAATTCAAAGGATTCCTGCATCTCATAAACAGCTGCTATGGAGCATTGTGTGGATATTTCACTATTCAGAGCTCACCTGTCTGTGTGTCTCTGTGCTGATCAGGATGCTGCTGACAGGATTAAATTGATAAAATGATGCCTGACATTCATTGAACAAATCAGTTGGACAAGCTGTGGGTAACTAACCCTCTAATTAATGTCCATATAGTACAATAATAACTGGTCCTGATCCACTCATGGAAATGGATAGAAGGAGACATTCAATAAATAGTTTTTCCTACTAATGTCAAAAACAATAAATGTTTGAACTGATTAGCCTACAGAATATTATGTAATATGTGTTATTAGCTAAGCTCTGCTGTTACTTCCTCTTTGGTTGGGACCTGAGGTCCTAATGCACTTTTGAAGGGGTGTAAAGAATATACATCAATAATAGTTTGTTGAAGCTGTTATACAATCGTAATCATAATCATCATCGTTTCAATGTTGTTTTAGTCCGTTCTATATCTCAGTTTGTCAATGGTCACACCATGTTATAAGTGATGCGTTACAGCATGCGTTTCAAGAATAAAACATGGGACGGCACTTTTGCTGTAGATTATTTTGTAGCAGCCGGGTGTAAACACAGTGGATGGCTGTGTGTGAGGGCTCCAGTGCGGCATGCCGCAAATCAGAAGTTCAGATGGCTGCAGGGATTTAATGAACCAAGGGAGAATCTTTTTGTCATATAAAGCAGCTGTAAACTAGCCTGGGAACCAGACATATTTGCAAGCTCATGTTTTATTTGCTCTGGCAGATACGTCTGGCCCCTCTTCCATTCAAACTGATTTCCTTGGTACTGGAAGCGCCATTGCGTCGGGCAAACCAATCACAAGCGTTTCAATCTAGTATGAGGCGCCGTTGAAGCATCTTTGTAAATATCCAAGATGGCTGCACCGATGCAGAGCGTTCCCGGCCTACTACAGTGGCAGTATTTCACAGATTGGACAGTAAATTTTCTCTAAAAGAAGAACAAACAACAGCACTTAAACTTTATGTTGATAAGAAATACGTGTTTGCCAAACTTCTGACAGGACATCCTGTATGACAGGACAACGATTTGTTGCTCTGATTGGTTGTCTGTGCCTGTCGATAACGCCCCTTGGAAATCAAAAATAACCGAGAGGTTCCAGACTAATACGTATTTGCGAATTAGTCTGGCGATGCCAGGCTAGCTATGGACCACACGTACTGTGAAGCTGTGTTCAGACACAAAGTGAATAATTTATGCAAATTTTTCCGCAGGACCATTTGTGTTTATTCACCTTAACTGTGGGCTAGCTGTAAAATGTCTGGCAAAGGACGCAGTCTGTGGACATTAGCGCTCCGCTTAGCCTCTCACCAGAGACTCCACTTCTTTCTATTATTTTCCTCCAGCCTCTCCTCTCTGTGTTTACATTGTTTCAGTCAAGTTGAAAGATTTTCAGCTCCCGTGAATACGTCTTCATGTCAGTTTGCTTTGTGTTCTGTCTGAACATGCGGTGAGAATGACCCATATTTATTATAGATAAATTCAGACTGCTTTTCCAACTTGACTATAATCACATGAAGTGTACATTTTTATGCCAATTTAAGCACATCTACTGGTCTTTTTGTAGCATATACGTGGTACCTGAAACGATCACACATTCTGATATTCTTTTCATTTTCAAGAATAAACGAGACACGATGTGCACTGAACAATACTAGTCACCATGAACAATGGGGCTGATTAGGAGGACTTTCCCCTGGGGAGTTAGTTCTGGCAGTGGTGGGTTGAAACGATTGCACAGGCATTCCCTCTGTTTGTCTTTAATTTCCATTTTTGCATTATTTCCCTTGCTTATTTTTGAGGAAATAATGAGTCACATTACTTAAAGGGAAAATGCAGAGTCTGAAGCCATTTCACAGGAAGTTGAAAGGCAAACTGTGGTGGTGATGTCATCCAGGGACCTGTAGTTGCTCAGTAGACAATGAATAATGGACAGGCTCCTCGGAATCTGTGACAGCAGCCGTGGTGATCTGAGTGGGATAAGGGCACTTGATATCAAGCTTAGGGAGACAGCTGTCTGTGGTTGTAGATATTGATTTTACTGTCCTACATCTTTGTAATACCATAAAGTCAGTTTTAAGGTGGATTTTCCTTTTTAGTGAACTCATAACTACACTGACAGATTCACTAAAGATTTGGTGCACCGTTGTAGACAGTGACACAGATGCTGTTTGCCACTATTTACTGTGGGCCACACCAAGGTTTCCAGTGTTCCTGTAGGACCACAAAATATGGGTCAAGAGTGAAGCTCTCGATTACTCTCAAGATATTCAGAGGATGTATCTTACACAGCCCAACATCAGCTCTCTAAGTATCTCCCACATATAATTTCCACATTGACATGTTAAACCAGTACATCACACCCTTTGTGTTTAATTAAATCCCTTTCCTCATTTAACTATTTTCCCTCAGAACCAAATTTGTTTAGTTATATTGTTGCATTGGAAGCAAGCACCACATTAATCATTTCCAGTCAAGGGGCCTCCTACAGGTCTCAGGTCAACATATACACATATCGGTCCATTTAATGCCTTGGATGTTGAGAATAAATTGTATAAATAAGTCCTAAAAGTGTCAGGAAACCAGTGGAGATAAGCTCATACTAGTGTAACTTGTGATCTATGTTAATTTTGTGTGAAAAGCCTCGCTGCAGAGTTCTGGACCTTCTGCATCGAAGTCAGAAAAGATTTGTGAGGCAGGTTACAACAGTCGGTGCATGACATGATAAACCTAGCCAGAAATATTGTGATGGGTGTGCTGTTAATTATTGGGCAGCACAAGAAAGGTTTTTGAACTCTACTATGTCTATGGTTCTATGGTTCTGATCTCTCTTTTGCAATGCTTACATGGAGAGTTTGTGGACTGTTTTTCCTTTATACAAGTTAGCTAGCTTAATACCTGCTAGACTAATGACATCAGTCTCAGTTGCAGTGTTCATTTTCTAACCTGATTTTGATTTTGTCTTTTGATGAAAATGGGTTTTAATTTGATTTAAATTTTTATATTCTATTTATATTTAATATTCAGAGAAAAAACTCAGAGAATTTCCAAGAATCAAATCGTAAAGTGTTCTTACCTTTTTGTGTTTGGAGTTTGTCTCGACTGTTTTGTTGCTGCTTCCTGTCAAACTCTCAGTGGATTGTTGATTGAATTTAAATCAGTTTCTTCTAGTGACGTCAGATATCATTACTGACAGAGACAGAACGTTAGTGAATGCAAGATTCTTCACTGTGGTGAAGGTGAAGCGGCTAAAATGACTTCTGAACAAGAGATATTGATAATAATGGTTCTTAGCTGTTGGTTTGCTCCTCTGTTAAACAGCTGTACAGAATACCACAGGAGGTGGTGATAAGCTTTTCTGGAGCTTTCTGGAGCATTTTTCACAACTTACACACAACTCAACTCAACTCAACTACGGCAAGCAACCTCGGTCACAAATGCTTTTTCATTGATGAAATGAACACTGGTGTTTGAACACCAATTAAAATATGTATAGCTTGCTAAAGTGCTAAACTAAGATGGGGAATTTTGTAAACATATACTTGCTAAACATCAGCATGTGGGCATCGTCATTGTGAGCATTTTTGTACGCTGATTTAGCTCAAAGCACCACTGTTCTTAAGTAGGCCTAGAGCCTCGTGGAGCTAACATGGCTGTAGACTTGTAGGGCTTGGTTATTGTTTGCTTGACTGCGCCAATTTGTTTTTTTTTTTGCGACTTTAAAAATAAATTCAGAAGGAAAAGAAAAAACACATCATCAAAATGATATTGTATTATATTTGATGAAACCCTGTATCCATGTGGGTCACAAGTGCACCACCCAAGCTTGGCCATAAAAATAGTGAAAGTGCCTTTGGAACAGCCCCAATGCACTGGGTAGGGTGCACTTGACTGCAACCTGCGTCGCACTGTAAGGTTCACGAAAATAGACCCCTTAGTCTTGTTGAACTCTGGAGTTAGGCTAGCCGTTTCCCACTGCTTTAAGTCTTTATCTTAAGCTAGGTAACCATGTCCTGACTCCAGGTCTATTCTTAACACACAGACCTTATGTTGATATCAATCTGACATCGTGAATAAGCATATTTCCCAAAATGTTGAACTTTCCCTTTAAAGATAGAAAAGATGTTAAGTATGTGTCTTAAAAATAATGCAGAATGTTTCCCCTTTTTATTGTTAAAGACGATTCGGCAACATTTTCATATAAATTACAGTAGTGGGTAATTTATCCGGTAATAACACAAAAGGCACACTGTGGAGGCTCAACATTAAACCAGTTTGATACAAGTGCTCGTTAAATCACGTTAAAAAATACTGACTAGAAGTTAACCTGAACCGTGGAAAATAACTCCCTGTTAGCACAGATGGCATGCCTTCTCTCTCTCTGTCCGTCTCTCTCTCTTTCATTATTCCTCAGCCGTCGCCCATTCTGCTTTTATGAGACTGAATGATCAATAAAGGATTGTGCAGGGAGGCAGAGCGCCTCACATCCCCATTTGGGAAGATAATTTGCGTCAGAAAATGGCAGCCGCTGCACAATAGTATATTGATGTTTTAAAGAAAAGAAGCGGATGGCACACATTAGAGGAGAGATAGCCAGAAACAGAGAGGGAGAGAAAAACAGTGACAAAAAGTGGGAATGAGAGAGATCTTAAAGGAGGCTGGAGGATGTAAAAATAAAAATACAATGTGAGATGTGTGAATATAAAAGAAATACTTTTCAGTACGTACAGTATAATGGTAGCTGGAAGGGCTGTTCCATTGACCATAACAGACTACAATTATGTCACAAATATCCCATCAGCCGCATGGTCAACTGCAAAGCAGGTCAACTGTAAAACTGGACTTGCACTGAGAATATCTGTGAATACTGACACACAGTTGAGATATATACCCTATTTTTTTTTCAAACCAAATGTACCTTAATAATTTGGCTCGGTCACATGCAAACACAGGGGATATAGCTTAATATGAATACATTATTTGAGTATGAACAGTTAGTGCTAACACATGTGAATGACTAATAGAGTAATATTCTTTTTTTCCCACTGACCTGTAACCTGATTAACACAATTTGATTCTTCTCATAAATTAGTCAGATGTGAACACACATCAAACAGACGGTTGGAATCAGTCCAACTCACTCTTCCTAGTCTCTCTGTTGTCCATTACGGTTAAAAGTTCATAAATGTTATGTCAAATGACATAAAAAACTTTCCTAACTTCAGGTCATTTCTCATAATTCAATTTTTCCTCCTGTATTCATATGTGTAGCAAACAACAAAAGAAATGTTATTAAAAGTAAACTTGCAAAATGGGAAGACATTTTTCATCTTCTGCCCAGAGTTCTGCATCTAACTATAAAGCAAGGAATCCTCTGTGTGTATAAACCATATAAATGACTGCATTGACTATATTTATCAATGCTGTTTGTGATTGTATTTTTTAAATTTTTAAAATATTTTTAAAATATTTGTCAGTTGTGTCAAAACAGAGAGCAAGAGATATGGCTGCAAGAAGAACTTCCAGGGGCCAAGTGTTCGGCCCGCTCTGGATGGCCAAGCACCAGATGGGCACCTAGTGTTGCCAATGTTACAAACCCGCCACATCTACAAAGCTCGGCATTGGAACTGTCCCATTACCTTCAATTATCTTTAAATGGATTCTGTAAGGTATCAGACTCCACAGGTAGAAACTGTAGGGGTGCACAACCAGGCACTAAATAAATATTATAGATAAATAAATAGATAAGTAAAAATGCAGTGAGAGCTTGTGCAGGTTGCAGAGGCACCCTACAAGTTTTTTATTAAATAATTTTTAATTGTGTTTCCTCCAGTTCAGACCAACTTGATGGCAGAGACACACGTTAAGTCTTCCAACAGGACACTGGGATAACCTTGTGAGCTTTTTTGACAGTGGTAAGGTGTTCACAGTTTGTACATTGAGATCATTTGTAGAATAGCTGATCTCCAAAACCCATGTCTTATTATTTTGTTTCCAGATTTAAGGACTGTTACTTTCTGTTTTATGTTGCATAAATAAGGACATAAGACATAAATTAGGAGGAGCAGAACCAGTTCAGCAGTTATTATTTTGCCTATATAAACTGTTTAGTTTTAGGACCAACACCACTATCCATGCCAGTAGCTGCAGCATAAATATAGGCTACATCAGCTGCCTGTTCACCGTCTGTCACATTTTCTGTGTTGCCCCTCACCTTTCAATATTTAAACATGAAATACATTTTACAATGTAGATAAATAGAGAATAATCAAATTAAAATACATTTTGACATCTTCAGGGGGTTCCTAGGTGTTATTATTCTTACATATTTTGCTCAGTACAGTACAAACAGAAACTCTTAGTAGATAATTGAGCTTGATTTTTCCATGATGTGGCTATACCAAAGTTTAAAGATGGTATAAGTTAAAAACACAGAGTTGTAGACAGTTTTAGATTGGATTTCTAGACAGCAAGGTTCATTCTCAATAAGGTTTCATGAGTTTTCACATGATTATTTGTGCAGTGCAGGATAAAGTAGTTGTACAAGTGTTATTTTTGCGTCATCATCTGATTTTGATGTCTGGTGCTTTTAAAGTCTTTGGGATACTTGATAGAACCCGCAATATTTTTTTGTTTTAGCATTTAGCTCAAAGCAGTGCTGCAATACTGCATTTAGCTCTAAGTGCAGCCTCACTTACCCCCTCTATAAGTCGAATACCCCGAGATTGGATAACAATTCGTTATTGGTCATTTGAAAGCAGAGTCAGCCTCGGTAGAAAAGGGGTAATAGAGCCTCTAGCATGGCTGCACACTATTCACAGTCCATTGATGGTCAAGTTCAAATTTAGATTTGATTAAAACACAAACTACAACATCCATCCACTATTCCTTTGTGTTACAGTAATCAGATATCATTTTTAAAAGACAAGTTGCTTCATTTGTGTTTCTAATTATCAGTGTCAGTTTTATACAAGTCTATATTTAATGCTACTTTTTCCACCACAATCTTCCATCTGCACTGGGAGTTGTTTACACCTCCTTTTCAGATGCAGAGAATTTTTACCTGCAAAACTGATAATGGCTATAATGTGCCTTCAGTAAATCCAGGCAGAAGATTCTACTGGTCTGTATACATGGTTAAAGTGAAGGCACTGGTTTTGCCCTTAAAGGAAAAAGAGAGGCTGTTTGCACACTGAAATTTCCAATCTCCCAGGTTTTTTATTACTGCAAGGTTTTCAGGCACACATCCATTTGAACAATAAAAGGGCTGTATTGTATATGCAGATATATATGTGTGTGTATATATATATGTGTGTGTGTATATAGCGTGAAGGCACACTGCTCGTAAGCTACACAACATCTGTAGTTTCCTGCAGGGAGAGTGAGAATATCTGAGGATGGGTGAGGGGCAGACCTAACAGCTTTGACCAGAAGATCATGGAGATTCACAGACTGTTTAAAGACCATGATGTACCAATGTTTGTGAATGGTTTTGCAAAGCTCTTAACCCAATGGGGAGTATTTTGTGCACCACATGGGAGCGTCATTAAAAGCACCTGGTGTCCATTCTGATTAAAGACACTGTTTGGGACATACTGGGCAAGTGATTCATAACCTTATCAACCCATTCCTTCTTATATCTTCTACTGAGGGATATGTTAGTGGGATCTGTCAACTGCCTGGTGAATGAGTCATCATTACTGCAAATTCTATGGGACTGGTTAAATTTAGTGTAAAGTTCTTAATAAAGGATCTTTGGTCCGATGTTTAGCGCTTTTGCCTCACAGCAACAAGGTTCTGAGCTAGAACTGGATGGCCCGCTGGGGCCTTTCTATGTTCTCCCCGTGCTTACGTGGGTTCTCTCCAGATACTCCAGCTTCCTCCCCCAGCCCAAAGACATGCAAGTTAGGTTAATTGGTTACTCTAAATTGCCCTTAGGTGTGAATGTGAGTGTGAATGGCTGTCTGTCTCTATGTGTCAGCCCTGGGATTGATTGGTTAACTAATTTATATTTTTATTTAAGATAATTACCATTAACCTGTTACATTTCTGGCTGAACATTTTGTTTTTGCACCTTACTGATATTCTTTTACTCTTATATTGTTTATTTTGTGTATATTTGCACTCCTTTCCTACTTTGTACTGCAACTGCTGCACAATAATTTCCCTTAGGATAAATAAACTGCTACTATCTTATCTTATCTTTTTTTTACCTTAAGCTGTCATCCCTTCATGCTACTCAAAAAAAAAAAAAAAAAAAAAACATTATTTATGGTGGAGTGCGGAGGATGGGTTGATGAGTCTCACAGCCTGAGGAAAGAAGCTGCTCTGTAGTCTGGTGGTACAACAGCAGATACATCTGTATCTGTAGCCAGTCAGCAGCAAGGTGAACAGGCTGTTGCTGGCCTATCAGAAAGTAAAAGTACTGGTTCTGCAGAAAAATGATACGTTGACTTATAGCTGACATAATTAGATTGTTAATACTAATGCATCTAATGTATAGGCAGCATTTCACTGCTGTAGCTGCTAGTTTGAACTACTTTATATACAGTTAGGCAGATTATGGTTATTATGATTTGTGGTCCACAAAGGATGAATCCTACTGAGTTGGATTGTTTTCTGACTTTTCTCTTTAGTACCACCATCCGGTTTACATGTTTTATTATTTGTGAAATATCTGGATGGATAGCCAAGAAACATGGTCTTCATGTCTTTAATGGAAGCTTTATATGACCCCAGTTGTTGGTGTAAGGGATGCGTTTATAAAATACACAAACACTTTTTACTAAGGTCCTTTAGTGGCAAAATGAGTCCCATGCCGAACAGAGCTGTTAACGTTGCCCTTAATTGCACCTTTGCTAATACCCTCCATCCTTTATATTCTTCCATCTCATTGTCTTTTACCAACAGTATGAAACAAAAAGGTTAACATGTGGATAAAGAGACATGCTTTGATCAGAGAAAAGGCAAACCAGACATCTGGATTGTTCTTTCCTTGAAAAGAAGGTTGAACTTGAAAGGTTACAGAAGTTACATGTGTAAAGTGTCAGTGAAGTGCGCTACTGTATTTATTAATAATGAAACATATCTGTTCTGCCAGATATGTGTGAGATGAATAACTGAAAACGTGTCTGAAATGCATCTGATGTTTCACCAGTGGAGAAAACGAGTCAGGATTTATATTCAGTGTCAGTGTCTTTTTCATTTCATTTCATTTATGATATGACGACTGATGGGACCAAATTGGACCGGGACCATGTTCCAGCCAGCCTAATACCCATTCAAACCTGCTTGAGTGGGTATAAAAAGAAGGAGACAGAAGGTAAAAATGGCCAAAATCCACTATAACAATAAAGTGGAGGAAAAGTTCACCCCTGGAAATGCAAGAGAGGCATTGCAAGGGCTAGAACACACACCGTTTACCTTTGGCGTAAAGTACAACAGATGACGACACCTTCCTTGAGACTTGTTTGCATATCACACTTATTTAAGAGCTATACAGTTTCTATATCTTTTTGCTTTAATAGGTACACTGCTAACACAGACCCCAAACATCGAATAGAGTGCACTGAAATAGCAAATTAAATACATTAAGGGTTTCTATTTAACAAAATGTATATGAATACCCAACCAATTAAATTGAAGATTAATTTAAATAAGACATTATAACTGTCCCTTTAAAATATTTTCTTCTAAACTCAACAAAAACATCTCTTACCATACAGTGTTGAAATAAAATAATACGATGTGTGTCCTGTGGGTGGGGAATTTTTACAGTGCGGGGAACAGGTAAGGCGACTCGACTTGGGCCCTTCCCGCAGATCTCTTCAGCTGCAGCTTATTCATTCATATATTTGCAGTTGTATGTATTTGGCGGTATGCTCTGTTCTGGGACCTCCCTGGCTTTCCATGCGCACACATGGAAAGCCTAAGGCAGGGAGAGCAGCGACAAGAACCCCCCGTAGGGTACAGAACAGAGCAGGCATCAATGGCAACAGAAATTACATTGATAAGTCATACACAGCATGAAGGGAGGAGCTGGGGTGGAAGTGGGTTGTGAAGCCGCTTGTGGAGGAAACAGCAAGGATAGGCGGCTGAAGCATCTTAAATAGGGCGCCCTGAATGAGATCGCCAATAGATGCATAGAAGGAATCAGCTGATCCATCAGCTGATGTGGCTCCTGGATTGCAATGGCCAGCTGATGTAGCTGGGATATTGAGCTGAGCTTGACTCCGTGGCCTGCCTGAACTAACGCAATGCTCAATTTAATCGGTCAGCACTAATTTAGATGCTGTGTATTGAACAACAATCTTTCCCAGAGCCTTACTGAATGCTGTAGTTGTCTAACCTTAAAGATTAAAGAAACTCAAAATTGTGTATTTGTATTTTAATAGATGTTTATTATGTATGTTGTCTTGCCATCAGTTCTATGAAATCAGTCAATTGCTGTTAACTGCGCCCTTGTTGTTTCTTGACAGAGTACTTCATCAATTTAGCATTGCAGTCCTATAACATTGTCGGACTCTTTCTTGTCAAAACCTGGCGCCTATATTACCTACAATACAACTTGACTACTGACAGTTGGGTCTTAGATTCAGGTGTGTTACCCTAGTAGTGGCCTTGAGCCACTAGCCTCAAGAAGAGATGAGTAGCGACACTAGTTTTTTACTTATTACTTATGAAAAAGACAGCAATATACATTTGACCTTCACACTTTTAGCTGTTACATTCTCATTCTGCAGCACAAGTACACATGAAGTGAAATATTGAAATATTTAACTATTCAGGTTATTGATACTAAGATTGCTGAGACTTAGATGTATTGATAGTCATATTGTTGATACTAAGGTGTATTTATATATTTATTTTAGGTTTATTGACACTGAGGTTATCTATACTCAAGTTATCGATAATCAGGTGTATTGACACTCAGGTTACTGATACTCAGAGACTTGGTGAAGCTGTTCATCCTGGGGCCGTGACTTCCACAAGAAAAATCAATTGGGTTGAATTAAAGGTGCCGTAGATAACTTTAATAAAAATAACTTTTTGTCATATTTGCTGAAACTGTCACTGCATCCTGACAGTAATACATGATGAGACAGGCCCTCCTAGCGCTCCTAATAGCATTTGTAAAAAAACACCACGCCTGAATGAAAACAACCAATCAGAGCAGGGGGAGTCTATAACGTAGTGTCAATCACTGCTTGTGCACCCGCTGCTCAGCCCCCCTCCCCGGCCACTCCGTCCCGCTGTCGGAGAGGGAGCTCTGTGGAGGCTTTGGAGGCAGAGCTGAAGTGCAGCAGAGAGGGAGGGGGAGGGACCTGGAAGTTGTACTCATTCCAGTTCTTAAGCAAAGTCCACTCTCTTCTCAGTCTTACCTACTGCACCTTGAAAACATGGTCAATAACCACCACAGCAACCACAGCTTTTCTTCTGTCATCAACTTTGAAAACATTATTTGTTTACTCAGGTGGCATACACTGGCAGACAGATTACAATCCATTTACAATCCATTTTGGTAGGTCCCCCGATCCCCTTGCTCCGATGTCATGAGCTGTGCACTGATGCTCCTTCATGAAATGGATCAATTGATAATTGACTGTGATGAGGGTGATTGACACCCATAGAATAGAAGAGATCTCTCCAACTGCAAGTCTAATATACAGAACATACATACAGTACACATACAATAACTCTCAAAACTCATAACCATTAACTGCTCACTAACTCACTAACTGACATAATGAAACAAAATATTTCGACATCCACAGATCTATTGCTAATAAGCATACTGTTGGCACACACTGCCTTAGGATCTGAACTCAGCTTCTGTGCAGTGTAAGGCACAGAGCAATGACGAGGATATTGCACATTTCTGTTACAGTGCCCTGCAATGCGTTAGGGAAATAAAAAGAGAGCAATCTGACAGCTTTGTTCATTGAGAGTGTGAGTAAAGAGCTTCATGTTCACATCCAAACCACGTCCATATTTCTCTGTTTCTAGATTTGTTGATGAGCCAAGGTAAAGGAGTTGTACCAAAACTGTGGATTCTGAGCCTGTCCTTTCAGCAGCAACAGCACTGGTCATTTGTTCAGACATCTTATAGGTCACTGAGTGACGTTCGTTTATAATGCAGCCGTAAAGGTGCAGAGTTTAAGTAGTGAGGCCCAAGCCCTTTAATAGACAAACCCGTTGCAGATGGGTTAAGCACATGACATTGTTTGTGTTTCCACAGACATGTCCTAGTTTTCATCAATCCACCACTCTTTGTCAAGTGTCACTGAAACTTACAGGGTAGCCATAATCTACCCAAAGGATAGACCTTCCTGACTTGGCGGTGGAAAATGGAAAATGTCTATTATCTGAAGACGGAAACCTCCTTGTTAGCTCAGAGTTCGGAATGAGAATTAGCTCTAGTAATCTGGTCAGAGCTCTGGATTTTATATGATGTAAAGTAATGGAAGGTAGTGCGGGGTTTAACACAAAACTTGGTGAGGAAGAAACGCTCGGTACGACAGCCAAACTGTTACCGTTTGGTGATGGTTGTTTAATTATTTTGTGCAAATGCTTGATGCTTGATAGATGGTTTGGTGATCAGTTTGATGTGTATTTAAGTCAAGTCAAGTCAATTTTATTTGTATAGCGCCAAATCATAACAAAAGTTGTCACAAGACTTTTTCACATAGAGTAGGTCTAGACCATACTCTTTAAAATATTATTTACAGAGACCCAACAGTTCCCACCATGAGCACCACTTGGCGACAGTGGTGAGGAAAAACTCCCTTTTAAGAGGTAGAAACCTCGAGCAGAACCAGGCTCTGGGTGGGCGGCCATCTGCATCGACCAAGTTGGGTTGAAAGGGGAAGAGAGAGGGGGAGAGGGTAGACAGAACAGGAGGAGAGACAACAAATCAGACTTTAGACTTTCAGTGAGGGACTTGGGGATAGCTGATAGAGGTACAGACTGATAGCTTTAGATGGAACTGCATCACGTTATTGTACATTTTTTTCTTAGAAAAAAAAAATCTAATGGGTGTGCAGAGTCTCTTTTCATGATCCCGTGGGGCCTCCATGCTGCCAGTTTATGTTTAGGGACTCTCATAGTTAATTTCTCCCTGGCTGTTGAGCTAATTTTGTGTATAGTCTCAGCTAGTATTATCATTGTTATAGATGCTTTCTCCCCCTGGAATTCATGTTAGCTATCCAGAGTTGACAGGCTTAGAGATAGGTGTGTGGTAAAAAGTTTTGAAAATGCATGGAGAAGCGCCACAAAGAAATGTACCTTTAAACAGACTGGTTTCCCGCAATTTGCTTCATTTCTAAATAGTAACAAGGCCCGTAGTTAAGTTATCATGACAATGTGTCAAATGTGTTTTCTACCCCCCTGCTGCGCTTGCATATTGGATCCTTTGAAAATGGAAAATTCAGGGACTAACCCCACCAGCATGGTTTAGCTGACACCTGTCCCACTTCTTAAGCTTTCTGCGTGGAACTTCCACCTTGAACTGTATGTTCTGTACACCTAACAGGAATATAACTGGCAATTCTGACAGCAGACAGAAAGTCGTGAACCTAACAGTTTTGTACCCCTGCACCCATAATTACAGTATTCTGAATACGATTTCAGAGAATGACTCAAGAGATAAAAAATAAAGCACAGAACTTGAATTTTGTCTTATCTAACCCGTGTACCTTTTTTTTAGGATGTCATTTATGGAATTCTTTCCTGGTACTCTCCCTTTCATCATGTATCTACAGACATATAGACATGACAATTGGCTGTACCTGTATGTTTTCAGTCTGGGATTTGAAGGTTACAGCATAAATGCTGTGAAACAAATACTTGAAAACAAAAAACCTAGAGAAAAATGTCCGTGATTTGTGTTATGTCTAACAAATCCATCTCGTGTTGTAGCTTAGCCCTGGTTAACCCACCTCATACTGTCTTGTTTCATAAAGAGACTATCATTTACTTTTCCTTTAGTTCCATTTTTCAAAATCAGTCAGCCCATGCTGTTCATTCTGCCTTGCTTGGTTGCTTGGTAGCCCCTAAAGCATTACAGAGAATGAGAAACTACTTTTGAGTATTCTATAAAACACTCTTTGTTGCACATGCATACACAGGCACATGCTTGCACACGGACACACAGACACGCATACACTTTGACAAGCACCTGAGGGGCGGGACATATCGACTGAGCCGTGGACTCATCAGAAGATTGTTCAGTTGGGCCACTCGCATTAATGGTGAAGTAAATTGAAAAATGCAATCAATGATTGGAGTGAATGCTTGGCGGTAATGATATCAGTGTGAGATAATCCAATAATTGCCAAGCTGATGTATTCTCTATTGGTATTTGGCTGCTCTGCCTGTCACTATAAAGTATGCTTCCCTTTTCTTTCCCCTGGCCAAGAGTGGAAGGCAGATGGATTGAGAGAAAAGGAGGATACAGCTGCTATGTGAGTGGGGCTAATGAGGGTAAGGTTTTCTCAGTGTAATGTACAGAAACCTTTCCTCATTATTCCACAATAGTGTATGTATTATCATGGGGGATGAAAGTCTGAAAGAATTGGCTCCCTTTCTGTTAATACGGTCTAAGTACACCCTCTGCTGGTGATCCGCTAGACTGTTTTTGAGTTGTGTGTAACAACGTGAGTGACGTCAACCTCTCAAGAGTTTTGTGTGTTTTTATTTTAAGTCATTGTAATGCTTCACTTCAGCCAACGTCTGGCTAGCTTGGTTTAAGTGTTAGCAATCATATTTCTTTGGGGAAATGGACATTAGAAAATGGCTTACCATCAAGAAAAGCGCAACCAATAAGGATGGTCACTCAGCAGGTGCAGTCACACTACAAAAACCAGATACCGTTAGCAGTTTTGTAGATTCCAGTAAGGAAACGGGAAAAAGCATTGATGTTACTACCAAGCTAGCAACCGCAGCAGGAACAAATCCAGCCATCACTGTGCCATCTCTCCCGCCATCTCCTTCCCACTTTCCTCCACCACCACAACTACCAGGGCTTCGGAACCGCATGGCAGTTGTGCATCTGTCAGCAGCCCTTCTCCCAAGTTAAACAATGTGATTCCAGATGACCTTGGGGTGGATAAACCCAAACTGGTATTCCTGGGTAGTTTTCCAGTTCGACTCATCTGAGGGAAGAAACACTTTTGCCAGTGCATGGTACAAAAACCAACCCTGGCTTGAGTTCTCTGTGAAAGGCGATTCTGCGTACTGTTTCCCTTGTAGATAGTTTAGGAATCCTGCATCATTGGATTTAACGTTTACAATAAAGGACTTCAGAGACTGGAAACACGCCTAGCAAAAGGATAAGGGACTGAACAGCAATGCCTCTTCTAAGGACCATCTAGTGTGTAAGAAACTCTGGAGAGAAAAACAAATGCTCATTGAAACCAATCAGGAAATCCCAAAGCTTGTGCATAAAGATTAGCTGACTCACAACAGGTATTATGCTACATCATTGACATTTTGACATTTCTTGCTATCAGTCATCTACCCTGCAGAGGTGACCATGACTCCTTGGAATGTTCGGCACTGTCTGACAGTGGGTTATTTTTATCAATGTTTGAGTAAACCCTTGAAAAATACCCGGAGCTGGCAAAAACTGCCCCTACCTTTCCAAAGAATGCAACCTACATAAACCATGACATTCAAAATGATATAATAGAATTGATGAGCAAACTGGTGACAGAGCATATTGTTGTGGAAGTCGGCAGTGCCAGATTGCATGGATGTAATCGTCTATGGTGTTAAAGGGGCACAGTGAGCAGTGATATGAATCCCAAAGGCCCATTTGGTGCATTTTTTTGAGTGTCAGGTGTGTTCTGTGGTTGACCTTGCATTGTATGAATTGGAGGAAGGGTTTATTTGTAATTGAGAATGTGTTTTTTGGCAGATTTTGGTCCAGGAGTCATTGTCTATTGATATGGAGAAATTGTTCTCCCATTTTGCAGTAGGGATATTACTGCCAGGTCAGCGTTGATAGATTTGTACAATTTAGAAAGGGTTTTATTAGTTATTATGCACTTGATTATTTATTTTGTAAGTAGAGATGTTTGCTTTATTTTAAGATGACCTGAAGTGTTATGACTGATTTGAGATGTAGATACTGAAAAAAGATTTCCGGCCTATTCTGTAAGTCAATTATTTGAAAGGAATGAAAGCTAAGTTTTGTATTATGTGTTGAAGCTGTGTGACACTTTGTCTGTCTTTCACTGTCACTGTCTTTCCAAGTGGTGAAATTCAATGAGTTTTATTGTCCTGAAGGAAATTCGGATTATTCCATAGTGGTGTGTATTTACAAAGTGTGTGATAAGTGCATGGTTAGGTGAGCTTTTACCAAGCTGTCAGAGCTTTAGCTATGGTAGTATTCTTAAAGCAGGTATGGCATTTTATTGAGGTGCTAATAAATGGCAAGGTTGAGATATCCTATTCTTTGCATTGTTGTTCAATATTTAGCCAGGGATAGCGTTGTATTCAGGGATGGATCCATTTGGTTAGAATTTGTAATTGATTGGCCAGAAAGTAGTTGAAAAAGTATGATGCATCAACTCCTCCAGTAATAGTTTTGTAATGTGGTTAGTTTAATTTTAGGTTCTTTGTTTTTCCTGTAAAATGTTATTATTGTTAAATCTAGAGACTTGGGTAGTTTTGTCACGTTGGTGATTCCGATTCTTTCGATTACTGACACAGGTAGATTCATTCATCTGTTTGTGTCATCTTTATTGTTTTGATAAGTGGGTTGAAATTTAAGTGCACAAGCACTAGCAATATGGAACTGGAAATATTAATACCTAGGTAACTTATGGTGTCTGTAGAGGGGATGGGTAGTGGTAGGGCTGATCGATACCAGCTCTTTTTGGAGAATGTTAACAGTGTTCATTTGGTAGTGTGAAATTCTAATCCTTTTAATAGGTTAATGGTTACTTGTAGTGAGACTTGTGGGTAAGTAGAGTAGGATGTCATCTGCATATAAGCATGTTTTATGGTTTTCCATGGTGAATTGTAATCCTTTACTGTGTCGCGTGGGAGTTTGAGTTGGGTCTTCATGAAGTCCTTTATCAGTGTGTCAGGGTTATCAGATGTGCGTGCTTCTGGTATTTCTAATATGGTTCATCATTTAGTTTTCTTTTATGACAGAGTCCATTTTTATGCCCAGTGATTTGAAAGAGGTTTGGAATAAATAGTTTGACTGTTCTAACTTTTCGATGTACCTGTGGTTGAAATACAGGCCTCGAGCAAACCTCTTTTATTTCATCATTACGTGTAAAAGGTTTGTTATTGATGGATTGTAGGATACTGATTTCAATTTCTGTAGTCTGAAGATCGCTTGTGTCTTTGGATTATGTCTTTTTCTGTTTATTTGGGTTGGATGATTCTTGCTGAGGGGTGCCAGGAATTGTATCCATTTTGCACTGGCTGTAATGATGATGCTTCCAGATCTGCTAATTCCTCCACTATGTGGAAATTACTTTCTGTTTTTTGTCTACGGACCGAGACGTGGGTTGATGTGTTGTTTAACAGAGAGGAAAATGTTGAAAGAAGTCCAAAAATATGTTTTGTGAATACAGCCCTGATAGCTGAATACAAAATGGTTCCCAGGGGATGATTCCTAATAATTTTGGTGACTATTCATATAGCGGCACTGTCAGATCACATTTACCCCCTGATTAACACAACTACATGACAACATATCTCAAGAGCCAATGGAGTGAAATGAACACTGCAGCCTCTAGGAGGCACTTGCAGGGCTTCAATAGGTATTGTATGTACTCTTATCTTTCCTAAACCCTCCCCCTCTCTCTCTTCATCTCTCAACCTCTCTCACAGTCTGCTATGAGCTGACTGCAGTGGTTGAGGTACAGTCTCCCACTGGGGGCTGCAAAGCATTCTTGCTTACTCAGCGTCTTCTCACTCATTCTTGCTCTGTTTCCATCCCTGCCTCCCAGCTTTCATTCCCAGCAGGTTTTAGAGTGGTGTGCGACATACATTCATTAATTACCTACATAAAACTGTCCCTTCCCCGCAATATTGTATATATATATAAAAAAAGAAAAACATGGAGATCTGCGACAGTACTGCATTTTCAAGATCAGATAAGAAACAGTGTGTACATACAATAAATGGCTCTTTAAATGCACAAAGCACACGGTGCGCATGGTACAATGGCTATTTACTGTAATAATGTGCAATATATAGAAATAAGTTTAGTGTCAATAATCTCGTGCTGCTCACACATTAATGTTACCACATTCTCAAGTAGCTGCATGGCATACCAAGAATATGACACATGCAAACATCTTTTTAATTATTTGACTAGAACCCAAAATAAATGAATAATTAAATAAAATAAATGTCTTAATTTATTTTTGAGATAAATCTTGACAGTAAAAACACAAGCCTTAACCCAACTTTCTGTCACAATAAAGGCTCATCACTGCATTTTAATTTAAACACTTTATTATTATTTCTGTAAATGTGTTGTTACTCTGTTTACAAAATGAAAATGGCCACTACTTGGTGAAGGGCAGGTAATGACAGGGCAGGTTTAGAATTCAAAGTTTAGGACTTGGTCTTGACTCTGGACTCAAATCGGGGCTTTACAGCCGGGACTTACTTGTGACTTGCAAAACAATGACTTTGTTATACCATCCGATAGCTATTATTCCCATATATGTCCTTTTGTGTGACTATATACACATTTTGTGCAATGTCTAAGAATTATTTGAAGAAAAACAATGTTTTTGTTTTTTTTCCAAATAAACCAAGGCCCAGCTTCGTCAAAGAGGGCGACTGCCTGCCAAACCCTGTATGATTCAGACAGACTTTGATGCTAAAGCCTGACATTTTGCTCGGTAGCTCTGATCGGTCATAAAACCCCACTCAGGGAACACTTAGGCCCTCACTAGCCTTTTCATAACATTCAGAAAGCAGTCATTCCCCCAAACTGAGCTCAAGTAAATGATTTGGTACTGAAGCAGTGATGGATTGACATCTGGTTGGCAGCAGCCAGCTGTTGTGGCTGAATGGCTGAGATCCAGCCCCCTCTCTAATCCCTGTGTCATTTGACTGTAGGCTCTCTCTCCTGCCTCTTGTCAGGCTCATTTGGCTTTGATCAGCAGACTGCATAGCTAAAGCATACAGTGTTGCACAGGGCTTTGCTCTACCGTCCCATCTTTATCGCTCTCTCTCGCTGTGTCATGTTTTCTCTGGCTCCTATCTTGACTGCCTAAATATCTTTTGAGTTTGCAACTCAGATCTTTTCTTTCCTCCTTTTCCCATTTTACTCTCTGTCTCTAACTCTCTTTCACTCTGTTCTCCCTTTGTCTCTAAGAGCTGTCCTCTAAGTCACACATTGGATACAAACAAAACTTTGTTATTAATACTTTTTGGAGCTTGCTATGTACTAGGTCTGCATTGGCACTTCCGGAATAGCCGCAGCCTTGCACTCTGAGCCAGGCATTGACAAAAGCTTTCTCATGCCTACTTAGGTTTTATATATTGCTGAGCTAATCTAAACACTGGCACAAGATCAGCTGAGTGCTGTGGCTAAGTGTACCTTACTTTGCACAGTGCATGTGGTGACTGACACGTTTTTGCCTCTGTGCTTGCCGTAGCTGTACAAGCTCTGATTCACAGTCAACTGAGATTTCAGACACTTACTAATCATCACCACTTTGCGTCATCACTGCCAGGTCGCTCAACGGTAGTTTTCACATGTTCATAGTGCGGCACATTTTTTGTGGGATTATTAGCAGAATACTTTTTGAATTTTTGAGGGACACTGAATTAAAATGGCGGACAGTAAATATAGTGCACCACTGTAACAGTGTGACTTCTTGCTTTACATTTAATATTATAGTCTTGTCCTTATTAGTGAAAACATATCAATTGTATTATTAATTAGTGCACATATATATGTTTCTTATATTAAAATATGACTAGTGTATTTCAAGTAATCTGTGAGTTATGAAGGAAAATGTAAAAATGTTACAATTGCCACCGGTCTCCCCCATGTGTTTCAATAAATCAACTGCAGTTATCAGTTATCAGCCATATAGTAAGTAGGGAATGACTTAAGACACAACGTAACACTGTGTGCTCCTTCACAACTGACCTGAGTCGCCACAAAAACCTGTAACTTCAGTTCCACCACAGTAACCTAGTGTAATTTGAGAGCACGTATTAACAATTTGTTCACATAGATGAATAACTCATGCAAACAAAGTACTAAGTTCAGAGCATGAGATATACATTTTTGCACATGAATTCGTGATTTTGTGCGCAAATTATTTCATGTTGATACATTACATTAAAGTAAAGGATTTATTTAGTTATCTGTCCATCAGTTCTAGACTGAACAGGGGGATTGGTGAGACTATAGCAGGAAAAGACAAGTAGTCAGATGATCAGACTTAAACTACTTAATTTTGCAGGTCAATATGAAAGAAAGCACACCTGGAATGTTTCCAATAATCTCCCTTTTTACAGTGAAATTGTGTGCACAACTACAGGAAGTACAGTAGGTCAAAGTTGAAGCAGGAAGTGGGCCTGTAAACTGTGATGGATGGATACAGGCACTTTGGGTAATAATTTCACTGTTCGCTGTTATTTTTTTGCCCCGTCTGACCTATTTTTAGCAAAGCATCAGCGTACAATCAGAATAATTTTCTCTACCATTCTATTCCCTCCCATTATTATCTCTCTCTTCATAATACTCACAGGGTTATCCTTTCTCCTCCAAATCAATGCGAAGCGATTGGAAATCACAGCAAACCCATAATAGGCAAAATGGGAGAAAAGAAGGGAATGAAACAGAGAGCAAGAGTAGAGCAATGATAAGCAAAGGAGAGAGGCTGGCTGGAAGTTAAGATGAAGGTTTATGTACATCTGAAAGAGAGACACAGGGCAGAGACCGGGGAACAAGAGAGCTGATCTAAGCAACTTCTCATTTTTTGTAGCCTCAAGTGGCAGTAAGAGATACGTTTGATTTTGGCAAGACTGAAGAAAGTTACTCCAAACCTTTGTTAGGTGGGATCAGTAAAATGGCCTGTTTTCATCCAAAGATACATTGCCGAGGAATTTGGTATGGATATTCACATCATTAAAAAGATGCTTCTGATTGCTCCTGAATTGTCCTCTTGTGCCACCTTTAGACCAATATTTCTACCTCAAAATGTCATTGAGAATGTAATGTATAAGAGGTTTTTTTATGTACAATATGTGTAGACTTTCCCTTAATGACAATATCAATAGCAGAATAATAATAGACAATAATTTTATTCAATGTCAATGTTTTTAAAATTGTGTAACTGAAATAATTGCGCTAACTTTGTACAGATATTATAGCTGTAGTAACTACGCAGCAATTACAGTCTGATTTACCTTAGTTAACTTTAAAGTTATGGCAGGTTATGGGAATGGCTATGGTTTAGGTGAGTCACATAAAGTACTTGGTAAAGATCGTGGTTACGCCTAATAAAAAGACAGTTGTTAACTGTAAGTCTGTCTCAGGACATGAACTCTGGTCTCCTGTATTAAAGTGTTACCTCCACACATGTTTGCTACATAAAGGGCATATTAATTCCTGTGTTGGCTGATTGTTGGACAGAAATCTTGAGCTGCAGGAATCGTCCAATATGAATGCCATTTCTAGGGATAATGGGCTGTGCAGCCCCACTTTTCAAACTGACACTAAAGCTGGCCTGTCCCAGGCAAAAAATCTTTGTCAAATAATAATAATAATATTATTTTAGTTGGACAAGAGAAAGGGCTTTTTGGATAAGGGCTAACTAATGAGTCTGGTTAACGTATCTCCTTCCTTATACTTTGGCTCTTGTATTTTTTGGTTTTGGAAAATCAGATAAAGAAGACACGTCCTTCAAAACTGTTTGGATCCAAAGCTCAGACCTGCCATGCCTAGTTATGGCTGATAAGATATGATTGGACAAATGCTGTTCGGAGGAAAGGTTTAGTGAATAGCATGACTTGGACTAATAAAGGTATATTTTGGATAGAAATGTTGTGTTGGGTGAAGCTTTAAGTCTGATTATTGTTATTTTCTCCCTCAGGCTTGTGAAACCAACAATTTCCAATAATTAACGGAAAGTGTCTTAATTATTCAATTGCAGCATTAAAGTCTTTTTACAGATCAGTTTACCCTTAGCTTTCACTGTCTTGATTAGGATTGTGGGTGGATAATTTAATACAGTGCTCATCGATAGTAATGGCTGCCTTTTTGGCTGCTGAAGAAGGATTGTGGTCTCTTCAGAATCTACAGCTAATTATTTCTTCTCTTGTAGATTTCAGGCCAACTAATGAGCTGTGAGCAAGAGCAGCTGAGGGTAAGTCCTGCCTGTATGGAGGTATATTTGCAAGAAAAACACCTACATATGTCTACATAGTCTTCCACAGAACTACGCACTTGATTATACACAGACAAATGCCCGTCTGCAAGTGCTCATGTGTTTAATAGAGAAATGCCTTCACATACCTGACTGAGATGTATTTGCATGTACTATGTGCAGTTGCAATATGCAGTATGTTGTTATAGATACTGCACATAAAGACATGCAACAGAGATGGTCACATACTTTGGAACACTGAACCTGATTGGTGAAAAATCTCCTATATTTCCACCTGTGGTTTTGCAGTAGTTGACATGTTGGTAACATGTTTGGTCTCTCAACTCTAATTAGCCTAAAGATCCATCACACATCAGAAGCAATGCCCGGGTGAGAGTGTTTTTTTTTTATCTTTCTTTTTCCTATGCTGTTACACTGCCCAATTGTTTTTTAAACCCAATGGGTCCTATTTTGATCACACAAGCACAACGATAAGTGCAAAGTGGCAGGTCTTTGGTGCACCGACTGTGTGGGCGTCTCCATGCTCACCTGCCTTGTTCATGTATGTGCAGAAGTACAAATGCGCTGGGTAAAGGTGAACATAGATCGAAGGGTGTGGTGATCAATAAATACACTCTCAGCCGATCACATCATCCTTTCCTTTCCAATCCCCTCACTCTGAGACTGCTGAGCAAATCACAGGGAAGCAAGGCAACAACAGCTCAACCAATGGAAAGATCCTTCTCCAGGAAATCATATTGTTGGATGGAGCGGCCGGGCACACACACACACACACACACACACACACCCACACACACACACACACACACAGCTGCACAAATCTGGTGGTCTTTTTTAAATGATCTCATCAATCCACTCCTATTTCAGTCTTAACTCTTCTCACGTTGTAATTGGTTACGTAATTTTGTAAAATGTGGTACAGATCATTGAGCCTCCGTAATCTGATGTCTCCTGCACAAAAAACTGAATACTGAAGTATAAAGGACTGGTCTGGTGTGTGTGGGGTTTTCAGCGCAATGTCTGGACTGACATTTTAAGAGGTAATGTCAAGACCATCAACAAAATTAACTATTACTTACATGTTAATTTTCATGTTTAGAGTTTCCTGTATCTTTTAATAAATAATCTATTGACAAAAACTGCAACACAGTAATACCAACATTAACATTCAGTTTCTTTGACACAAGGCTTGCAGTAGTCTGTAGAGCATGTTATATCCGAGAATGTTCAGATTACAGGCCTAGTCGTCCTCTTTGTAGTTTGTGTGTGCATATGTTTTCATGCATTTAACTGGTATGTATGAAACATCTGTATGATGAGCATGTTTTGGTCCCATTACTGACTTGACAAGAGACCTGAGAATAGCGGTGAACCAGGAGCCTCATTATAAATCTTGTAGATTGAGTAGAGTCAGCTCATATCCACACTTAATGAGTCAGATATCTCGCCTCTTTGCTGTTATCTTGCCTCATGAGATTTTGAATCTAGTTCTGTTTTTTATTGCAAAAGTGTTTATTTTTTATTTTTATATATATCTTTTTCCAATAACTAACCATAAACATAAAAAAATAATAAAATACAGTTACAGCAGCAGTAGGTACAGCCCATGTTGGCTTTGATGCCATGCAGCACAACGCTCATTAAAGTGTGGGTACATTTGGAGTCTAAAAATAAACTTCCTGCCGTAGTGTTAATATTCATGCCATGGCATCTTATTGCAATCCCCTCTACACACAGCTACCAGCTGATTTCATTTCTTTTTAATTGTCCATAGCCATAAAGAAATAAACAAGTATTTCCGTCAGGATAATGGGGAAATGAGAAGCAAAAAGATTACACTCTCAGATTGGATATAGACTCAGAATTTTTTGATTTTTTTTTATTTGGTTATTTGGCCCTTGGAAATTTTTTGATTTTTTATAAACACAAACTTTTATTTTATTTTTTATCACAGCTGGTTCATTTATAACTTTTTACTCCCATACACGAAAATGTTGCTATTCCAGTTCAGTATTTTTCATTTTCTTAATATTAAAATCTGTTTGGCACTGTGTGCACATCTGGGATCTAAGTGATTACACTGAAGTTGACAGATGTTGATGCTTACACTGATGCCCACTCCATATATATATGTATGGATAGATAGATATAGATAGATAGATATAGATAGATAGATAGATAGAAATAGATACTGATATATCCTTTATTTAATCAGGTAAAGGTCTCATTGAGATTAGATCTCTTTTCCAAAAGTGACTTGGCCAGGGGAGCAGCATAAAAATGATATATAAAAACAAATACAACTGCACCCCCAACAAAAAAAAATAACACAATATCCAGTTATTAAGCGATACAAGGTCAAGGACAAAAATCCAGTTAGAATGCACAAACAGGTAACATTTTCTGAAATGATTTGAGTGAAAATTTAGGAGCAATCACATTGACCAAGAAGACTATTTTCTCAATCCTTTAAAATTTACTTTAATTCCCTCTATAGTACTCAGCATAGTAATTTCAGGTCCTCCTGCAAATTATTCCACTAAGAAATAGCAGCATATTAAAAAGCTTTTTTTTTTTACATAATTCTGTTCTAGGTCTGGGGACCAACATCTGTAGAATGATTTCTATATAAAAGCCAACCAACATGAAAGTCTGCAGACATATAGAGATGGTTCTTAGCAGCAGCACACATAGTACAGTGGTGTAAAAGAATGCCACAGCCAACCTAAATTGAGTTAAATGGGACTGAGCAACATCAAAGGTGGACTGCAGGAGCTCAAGAGTTTGTACCACTGATTGGATGAGCATTAGATAACTGCATTATCTGTATAACAATGGAATGCAGCCTTAGATAGATTATCACAAAGAGTATTTACATATATGGAAAACAGCAGAGGTCCTAGTACGGAACCCTGTGGCACGCCTATTGATACAGGACCCAGCAAGACCTAGCATGCTGGACACATTGTGTTCTAGCTGGCAAGTAATTTGAAAACTAAAGGCTGTCAATCGATAACTTTTTTTTATCTAATTAATTACATGAAATGCTGATTAATTAATCAAATTAATTGCATATATCATTAGGAAAGTCCCCAGATAATTACAATTATTACATTATTGTGGCACATGACAAGACATAAAATAAAAAGATTGAAATGAAAGTATTTTTATCATTGAACATATGCCAATCAAAGCCTAATTTGTGGCCATGACAGTTTTTTTTTTTGTTTGTTTTCTTTTAAATTAACATCAGCTCAGCACTGTGTGGTGCTTAAAACTGGATTGCTAAACTTTTGTTTTTCCCTTCAGTGATCCCAGGAAGCAACAAAAATGACATTCATTTATATGTAAAAGTTCTGCACTCCAGCTTTAAGTGATGACCACATTAACCACAGTCTCTTTTAACTATTTACATGCGCAACTGACACACAGATCTGTTGTGGTTGAGTGACAAATTCACTCCGGTGGTGTCAGTGGTTCCCTGAGTGCTAAGAGTGCTGCTCTCAGAGGCTCGGAGCCTCTGATATAATGATATTATATATGCTAAGTTGCTTACTTTTTTTATGTGTTAATTGTCTTGTAATAATTAATCAAAATTAACGTGTCAATTTGACAGCCTTAGTTGTGATAGAATACCATTTGTCGCAAGCGTAGCTGTCCCTGCCACACACACACACACAAACACATAGTGTAGCCAACTTGCGAACTTTCTATAGACTTAGCGACTTTATTTCTAAAAAGCGAAAAGCGACAAATCTAGCAAGTTATTCAGACCATCAGGGGGAAAGTGAAAAAAATTAGATTGTAATCTATTCCCACACATCATCGTTGGCACGCAGGTGGGTGAGAGTGAGTTACTATGGTAACGGGGACGCTCGGCATCTCTGTGACTCTGAAACTCTATTGCGATTCCCCCCTCCTCTCACATCACCCACATAGTCTACAACTGTTAGTCTTTATAATGCCATTAGAATGAATGCTGTTTTAGCGACGGATGATAAATAGGTCTAAACATCTCGAGCTGAACACAGGAGGAAACAGGGAGGCAGACAACACACTCATTATATAATGACCATAAAAATCATTAACAGGTAGCATTACAATTAGTGTCACTATTGTCTTTGTAAAAGTATCTTTATCTCTATCTATCCATCTATCTATCTGTCTCTCTATCTCTCTATCTATCATAAACCAAGATTCCATTACAACAAAAATAAAGCCACTTCTTTACTGCATGGGTTGTTCCTCATAGTTGATGTTACTGAAATGAATCAGAGGTTCCAATATGCTTCAATAATTTTTTTTGCCATTTTTGCAGAATAATTTCCAAGTGCACAAAATGAAACTAAAGTAATTCCAGTAATACAACACATAACTCTACATATTCACTCCACATCCTTGTATAGGAGAGTTACAGATACAGAAATACAACAGCGCTGAAATCTTGCTAAAACACATATGAATTCATCATTGACGTGAATAGGTGCCACAGGCACATTTAAAGAGATTACTTGCCCTAACAAAAGACAGAAAAGAGGACAGAAAAGTAAATCATGCCTGTGTGTTGACTCAGCAGGGATAACATTAAATGAGAAAAAGGTGATTTACAGGAGAATAAATATTTGAAAGCATTATAGAATGCGAGCCTAACTGCATTATATTCCATTAGATTTTGAATTGTCACCTGGTGCCTGACTTTTGTGTTTTCCTTTGCATAAACACATTTCCAACATAAATTGAAGCATAAAAGGCACAAATTGGTGCATAACAGTTCACCAGAATGCAGGAAATGAAGGTTTGACACCCAAAATTTGCTGGGGGCATTTATTTCATATGAGAAAACTTCTTTAGAAAGGTACAACTAAGATTTAGCCTTTTTGATGAGAGAACGATTTCGAAGCTGTCTAAAAATCAAGCCTGGGATTTGGATTGGCTGGCCCAGGAAAAATTCCTTTCTTTTAGTAGACATGATAGCTGAGTGGAAAACAAGGGATAATTCCAGTCTTTCACTCTAAATTTGCAGTGGGAGCATGTTTATTTATAATTTTAGTGAACAAATCAATGAAAGTTATTTCCAAGCCAGTTATACATCATTAATGAAACACATGTCGTTCCAGTCAACGTCCCACATAGCATTAAGAAAAGCTTACAATATCAAAATATTTCTGAGGAGCAATTGTTTAAAAAAAATCAAGATGAGAGAGAGTTCAGCTGTTAATCAGTTATGTAAGATTAAATGGATCACAGGTAGATTTGAAACTGTCGGAGACAGAGGACAACCAGTCCCAGTAAAAACTCCATAAAGCCTCAATGCTTGCTGAGGGGGATAAGAGTAAAACGAAAACCAGTCATATGGACTATCATAGTCATATGTTATTTGTGTGATCCATATGGGAGAGTTCCTAAAATATTTAAAATCCCAGTTTTGTTCCACATCTTTCATGCACCTCATGTGGAAAAGAGGTGCATGAAAGGTGTGGAACGGCATGTGGCTGGGAGCAAGACCATTGATGAAAACCCAGTCCGTGCAGTTGTAATCCTATCCATGTTTTTCGTCCTTCTGAGTCAGATGATGATACAGCATGATGTACACAGGAAAACAAGCCCAGTGAATCAATGCTGTGGATAAATTAATTAGAATCAGGACCGGCCCGGTCTAAAACATAGGAATACAATTTCAAGCACCAGTATCAGAGCTAAGAAAGAAGCACTTTCCTTTATCATGTGAAATTCGGGCCCCATCAAAATCAAGCAGCATGCTGACATTCCAGCTCCGACAAGTGAACAGGCTCCATGGTCCAAACAGACAGAGTCATCCAGAATCAGCGCAAATTTAAGCCGCACTTCACATATGATCCAAGTACACAGCATGATGGACGGGATTGCTTTATTTAAAAACGGGATTGTATAATAAAGGGTGATTTCCTTCATACAGAACTAGCCTGTGCCAGACTGACAGACATCTGACTGACAGATCAACACAGTAGTTTAAAACAAAACAGGTGTGAAGTGGTGGTATTATGTCACAAAACAGCGGATATAATTTAGACAAAACTAGAACCATCACATAGACACATGGACGGGTAGAGACCTGCTGCGGCCGTCTTGGGATGATCCAAAGGCTCCAAATATGAATTAGATGTACACTGTAAAAAGTACATGACTTACATTCAACATTCAGTTCTTAAGAAGAAGCATTTCTGCTAGTGTCAGGGAAGCTGAAGGTTTAAGGGAAAGCATGATATGGGTTGTTAGTAGGATGGACTATCGCTGATAGTCATAGCAGAGTTGAGGCCACCAAGACACTGAAAAAGTAACCCTGTTATTTCACCTGAAGGACAAATATTTATGTGCTCTTATGTGCAAGCTGTAGAGTTCCTCTACTGCCTTATAGTGTCTTTAGTAGGTGCCATGTCTGAAATTCTTTTGCATACCAATGGTTGCACTTGAAGATATTTTAACTCATTTGTACCCTTACTTCTTTAGGTAACTGAAAACTTCCCCTCAGCATAATGCACAAACTGAATCAACAGACTGTAAAGTTTTTTTATCAAGTGTGTCCTATTTGGTTTGTTTATATAAAATCCCTTGTTTAAATCCTGTCTGGATAATGTCACTAAACTAGCAGAGGACTATTAAGGTTACAGATGTCAAGCAAAATTACATTGTTAATGAAGTCTCACTGTATTATAGAATGTTTCTCCTGCTGCCTTCTTAACAGATAAATACATTCTAGTATTAATTACTGTATTATGTTTATTGTTATTATTATGTTTATGCAGGAGGAATTGGATGAGTAAATTAAGTCAGACTTGAAAGTAAATAGTGTATTGAGCCACTGGAAGTGTAGGATAGATGGGCTTTTGTTTTTTAAATTATTCTTTAAAAAAGCTTGAGGAGTTACAAAAAAAAGCTGGTGGTCTGTCTGTGGTAGGTGCACATGTACAAGGCCAACCAAAATGAACATTTACAGAAATTGTTTGAGAGGCTGAAATTGTATGGTGGTTGATTTCAACTTTTGATAGTCTCTAAACTTATTCTAAAGACAATTGGCTGATATCCTGCAGCTGCAGCCAAATGTTTTATTTATTAGCACCTATGACAATGTTTCCATTCATCACTTTAAAACTTACATTAATTATGAAATTTAGGGAGCTACTAACAGATATTTACAAAAACATTTCAGCTGGGTGTACACATGCATATATATGTGTGTGTGTGTTGGTTTTCTCTACCTCCCCGTCCCTCTCTTTTGCTCTTTCGCTTCCATTGTGCAGTGGTATACCGTAGCCTCCTGCTGCATAGAGTAGATTTAGTCATTAGGCTCTCTTTCTCCCTCACTCTCTCGCTCTCTCACTCACACACTCACACACACACACACACACACACACACACACACACACACAGACACACTTACGTATACTGAACTACACACTCACTGAGAAGTGGTGGCTAAGCAGGATTTTACACAAAAGGAGCAGGGAGAAAAAAAAGAGATGTCAAAGGAAAACTAAAGAAAGCGGTCAGAGGCATCTTCCCAATCCAAGAAGAGTTGGCACACACTGACCGTGATAGTGAGCTGGTGGCCGAGAGATACGCAGTCTGTAGGTTGCAGAACTTGTGTTTAAAGTAAAGGAGTAGCCTGTTTCTGTGCTGCAGGGGAAAGCACTCAGCTGTCCGGTCACCATGATGATGTATCTGTGGGTAAGTTGGATCTGCGTGGAATACTCTGTGTGCATGTGTGCTGTTTGTAATCTCCTTTTTTGCGTGTTTGCTTTGTATATTTGCTCTGTTTTAAATGTTCTGCAGGAGGTGTTTTGAGCTCAGTTTGATCAGCTATTAATGGTTATCAAAGCTACATTGCAAGCAAACTGTTGTTTGCTGAGCATTAAGCTACAGGAGCATTAGTTACGCTGAGATTGTGAACATGTTATAACTAGCACAGATGTTCATATGTGACAGATCCAAACTAAGGTTTTACCTGTTGTTCCATACTAGTTAAGACATACACAAATATATCTATTTCAAGATATATTTCATCTCCTATGAAAACTGTCTTATTGACAATCAAAAGTACAGCATAAAAAAGAGACCCCTAATAATTATTAAGTTTAGGTGTTTCAGCCACACCAATTGCTAACAGGTGCATAAGATCTAGCCCCTACCAAGAAATCTCCATAGACTAACATTTACAAATTTGAATGGTTTGTAAAGAGAGAAGCAACGTCAGCTCACTAACTGTGAATCAGGAGCTTCATGAAATGGGTTTCTATGTCCGAGCAGCTCCACGCAAACCTCACCTCACCTTGCGCAATGCCAAGCATTGGCTGGAGTGGTGTAAAAAATGAAATCTGGAGCAGTGGAAACGTATTCTTTGGAGTTATAAATCACGCTTCACTATCTGGCAGTCTGATGGAAGAAACTGGGTGTGGAATATGCTAGGAGAACGCTACCTACCGGTATGCAGAGTGCCTACTGTAAAGATTGGTGGAGGAGGGATAATGGTCTGGGGCTATTTTTCAGGGTTTGGGCTAGGCCCTTTAGTTCCAGTGAAGGGTCAACCCTGACTTTGTTTTGTTTTCAGAAGCTGTATAATGTTGGATATAGCTGATTTAGTGTGAGAATACTGCATTTTTATCTATAAAATGTTGGTTTGAAAACAATGGTCAAAAGAGCATTAGGATCTGATCATGAATTGACTGCTGAAGTCTCAAACCCAAGTCAACCTAAAAAGGATCTAGGGGTGACTGCGAGATGTTATAGCTTTTCCCAGTCTTGTGATTTTGGCCTATCATTATGAATCTCATTAGGACAATCAGCTTGGCCACTTAGTTGCTCACATCCTTCTGCTAAATTGCTGTGGCAACTGATCAAGTTCCTTAAAATGGATTCTGGGAGGGGATGAATCACCAGGAACCATTTCAATCTGATGGGGGCGGCGGAGGATGAAAATTAAAACAATTCATCATGGATGGAACCCTAGGCTTTCCACTGTTGAGTCATGTCTTTCAGTCTTTAGGCATTTTGATATTGAATGTGTTCATTCAACTTCAAACAAGGACATTTGTTTAGAATAAAGGGCCCTCCGCCTTAGTTGTGTCAATTTCGCTTTATTAACAAGTGAAAAACAAGACGAGGACTCCTTGTGTTTCTGAACTATGGGTGGTTTAGCTAATGCAAATAATGTTATACTACTTTAATGAAAAGACAAAAATTTGGAAAATCTTTTTCAGTTGTGTGTGACGTGATTTGACTAAAAATAAATGGCAAAATAAAAAGAACCCCGTTGACAGAGGAGATAAATGAGGCGTAGAGGGACAGTGATAAAAGATGGAATAAAACCACAGGCATTCACTAAATTGCAAGAGCTCCGGGTCTTCACGGGGTTCAAATCCGACATTGAGTTGGCATAATTTATACTTGGAACATGCCTACTCTTTGAGACTGCTGGATGTTTTACTCTGATGCTGTCATAGCACTGACATCAGGGTTTTCTAGTTCAAATTAGATGCTAGCTAGGGTTAGCCTTGTTGCTATTGATAACACTAGCTAACCCTAGCAGCCAGAAACAATGTAAAAGAACATGTTTTAATGCGGTGGCCTTTCTAAAAAGAGCAGTGGCAAAAGTAAATACTAGTGACGCTGAAATCGATAAATGGCTGATGGTTTGCCACTAGCAGCTGAGCCATCCAACCGATGCATAGAGTGGTATGTCGGTAGAAAACGGCATATGCTGCTGGATCAGGAGTGGTATGCTGTGAAAATTCTTCTTTCTTCTCTCTTATTTCCAAAGTGGTGTTTCCTTTTTTTTTTTTAAGAACAAAGTGTCCTGTCTTGTCGGGAGTCTTTGCAAAAACGGCACAGTGGTTGTCTTTGTGCAGTGGCGCTACCATTCAGAGATGCTTTTGATTGCCGTTTTAATGGTTCTGTTTTGGCAAGTCAAATATTGTACCACAAGACTGTGGTCTTCATTCCACATTGAAAAAGCCATAGACAAATCTGATGGCTGATTTATTTGTTGGAATTTAACATATTTACAGTGACAATGAAAGAAGATTTTTAAGTTCATCTCGGTTGGCTGTCACCCCCCTCTGACAGATGAAGGTAGTCCAGTCTGCTTCTGTCCGACCTCCACAGCCTGGATTTTAAAGTGCTGTGTGCAGTATAATTAAACCAAGAGGCATTTACTGGCTTATGATTTATATCATAAATATATATTGTTTTTAAAATTTGCAAATAAACTATCATCTTTCTCTAGCTTTGTGCTTTCATTTTGAGGCTAAATTTGCTGTACTCACAACAGTAATTGAAATTACTTTTTGGCTGTGCAGGACATCATGGTATCCAGTGTCAAACGTGTCCTGTGCTTTGTATATCCAATCATGCCCCCAACCTCCTACTTCTGACTTGTCTGACATATAAGAACGTGACATGTTCTGGATTGAAAAAAAAAAAAAAAGCACTCAGGAATCTTGGCAGGAATGATGTTTCTGTCCAAACGTATTTGGCAAAGCAAATTTGGGTTATATACAGGTGGTGTTTTGTAGAACCAGAATCACAAGTTCACACTGCTGTATCACTATAAGAAGGTCCTTGTATAGAAGCTGACTTGTTCTGAATGCTGTCACATCAACTAAATAACATTTATTCCAGCAATATCATACTGTCTACTCATCATGAAAACAGCATAAAATAATTACATTTTGAAAAAAAAAATGAAACTCTCCCCTTCAGCTGTCTTATAATTTCTGTGTGCCTCCTGACTCAAGGGCTTTGACAGTGGGAACATGTTAATTGAGAAATATTAGGCCACCTTTAATGAAAGGCTTGATACTTTTTTTTAGTAAGTCCTATCCTCTATGCAGCAGTACACTTCATTTGAAGAGTTCATATTTAATTGAGATTACAGCCCCACCATAAAGTAGACTGTTGCCCCAGAGAGACCGAAACAAATTCACAAAAAGATTCACCACACTTAAAAAAGTTCATTGGAATCTGTTTCATGAATGAGGAACCCAACAAATCTATCACATTACCATTGAATTTCCCAAGGGCTCTGTATAAAGTTTTCTTGAAATTGAGAATGCGCCGCATTTCTCTCCGCTTTATTAAGATTCAAACTCTTGCAGCCCCAAAGAAGAGATCATTAGAATCAATATTCAATTTGAAGGCTGCTGCTTGTGATGTGCGGCTGCGCTTCATAAAAATGTCAAACATATTTAGCTGTGACATACACTGGAGGGACGGCTTGTATTTGTTGATATTGATTTGAAGATAGTATAAAGAGAATATCCAGAAAAGCACTTTTAGCATCTGCATAATGACAGAAGAATAAAATGGAATAGCACTGTGATAGAATTAACGGCATTAAGCAATTTTTTTTATTAATTTTAACCTCCTAAAGAGTAAACGTATATCAAGTAACGTAATGATGATATGTAAGCCACTGGTCAACAATTAGGTTCAGCTGTGGGCCAATTTTCAGCAATGTTCAATGGGGCATATTTTATTTTTAAGTATTTTATTTCTTTTAAGAATGATTTATAATATATCTTCCCATTAGCAAGTGAGTGCTTACACAGTTACAGCAGCTTATGTTACTTTAAAACTCATTTTAACATTACTCACACACAAACCTATTCTTTGTGTTGTACTATGAGACTTAGAAATGCAATGAAAAAGTTATCCACACTCAGTAAAAAGTGCTCTTTCCCGTTTGTTCCAATACTGTTGTTATAGTTGCCTTTAAAAGAAAATGTCTATTAGACTGCTACCTATTAGTGTTTGAGTGAGTGTTTAAGTCACTGATTATATTTGTTGTTATAAAGTAATTTTTATCCGTATTACAAGTCTGTTATTTACATTGTTACCTACAGTAGTATTGTGTAAAAGTGTTTGAAGCAAACTATGAAGGGCAAAACTTTTGTTTTCATCTGGGATCAAATATTTTTGTTGGGGGCTTGATTTGGCTCATGGGCTGCTATTTTCCTACCACTGATGTAAGCAATAATGCAGTAGTCATTCAAGGTGAATGAATGAAGTGAAGATGAAGAACACTAAAGTTGAGCCAAACGTCCTCCAAATTAGACAGCAAAATTCCTTTGTCCATGTTTTTTTCTGATGTGGCACCCGAATCGACAGGACATGTTTTTTTCTGTACCCTCTAATATAGTTACACATCCTTGTTGAGAAATAAATCTAAACGATGTGACAACACTATGGTTATAGTTCGGTTAGGTTTTGGCACAAGCACGACTTGGTTACGTTTAGGGAACTATCACAGTTTGGGTCAAAATTACTACTTTGTTTAGGTTAGGGGACCTTTGTTGTAATGGTTACAGTGAGGCCGCTCATAAATAGCTGCTAGAGGGTGCAACGCTTGTTGAAATGAATGATGCTGTCATTCTTCTTAAAACAGTCTCATTTGTTACATTATTTATGAATTTCTAAATCGTACTACATATTTTTAAATCACTCATTAACAGATCCCTAACTTAACATCTTGAAAAAAATAATATACTTTAAACACATTTAGACACTTTGCAGAGGTCATTAATGAACAAAGCACACAACTTTGGACTAATGACTTATACTCAGAATCATACACATTCTGGATCTGAATGTCATATCGCGCCATGTTGCCATCATTAAAACAATACGTGCTTAGGTCACTCAGAGCTTCCACCATCATATCAGTGCATTCATATTAAACATCATGTAGCTAAGATTTTGTATGGGCAGTACGACGTATATGAGAGTAAATTTGGCTTTGTGTGGTTGTGCCCAGATGGCCACCAGCACAGAACACAAATGATGCTTCCTGTTTTGTAGTAAATTATGCAGGGTTTCCTGAGTGCTGGCTGAGCAGGGACTCCATATATTCCCGCAGAACAGCAGAAATATGATGTGGGAGCAAGCCGGGCTGACGGGTATTAATGGCAGGCACTGCAGCAAGGCGAACAGAGTGCTGATACTGTAGGAGGAAAGACAGTTTGGATACACTCAGAGTTTTTCAGAGGAGGACAAATCAGTGCAGAGCTTTTTTACAATAAATGGACGCAGAGAGTTTGATTCAGAATTGTTTGGGAGAGGCCTACTCTACTACCTGCCACTTTGGAGCTCACATTGAGTGTGTATCTGTGTATAGGTGTGTGGAAACATTTGTCTAAAAGGACATCTGTCTTTTGTTTTATTGTCTTTTAGTATTTTATTTAGCAGCACTTTTTCATGTTATATTATTATTAATTAATGTATATGCCATACTGGAAGCTCAGCAGTACGTGCTGTACCTGCTTTTTTATAACTCTATTGAATTTTCTAAATTGAATTCATTATTGTTACTTTTATGGCAGGGTTTCTTTTTCAGGTCAAGGATTTAGTTTTCTTTAGAGAACGATGAGCTCATGCCTTTTGAATGAACAGACTTGTAACTTCATGGGACATAGATACATCCCCACTTATTAACAAAAACTTTAAGTGCAGTTGTTTGTTCTTCTTTTAGAGAAAATGTACCGTACGGGGGGTTTAATACTGACACAGATAGCTGATTCATCCGAATGTTCTGTATCAGTGGCAACCATCTTGGTTGTTTACAAAGATGCCTCAACGGCGCTCCTCTCTGTCAGTCATCAAGTGTACATGGCAGCTTTGGATCAGCTCTGTCTGGAGATAAAGTTACAACACAACATCATTAACAGCTCCGCAATAGTTTATCTAGGTGTTATAGATATTATAATATTTATATATACAATATAATATAATATTTTAAATTAACTTCCCTCACAGTAACCACAGCAATGCTTTTGTCAGAACAAAAAAACACATAGCACACATGTCTCCATTGATTAATTAAACCAGATCCTATTTTTTAGCTCAGTTATACAGATCAGTGAGTGATAGCTGGTGCTGGAAGAGCCTTCTGTCAGATATTCACAGATGACTAAGAAAAATATAGATATATAATATGTCCATTATTAACCACCCATTACAATCTAAACCTGAGCTCTGAAACACATGACATGATGTGTCTGCACTCTGTTGTAAAGCTGTCCACCAGAGTTGCCATGTCCCCTGATATTACAACACAGTTTGCTAGAGAGAGAGAGAGAGAGAAAGAGAGAGAGAGAGAAAGAGAGAGAGAGAGTTTCTGAAAACTTTTTTAACTTTCTGAAACATACAATCCAACACTCACTGCCACTTCATGCAGGTGTGTGGGGGTGTAAAAGTGGGCAGGGTTTGAACTTCTCTCTCAAGCTGTCTCTTTTCATTCTTCACACAGCTACTTCTATCACTTTTCATGTCAACAGCCGCATGCAGTGCCTTCAAGGAGAGGCTGTCTGAAAGCGGTCTTTTGCCTTAGGACACGTTTGTACAAACAAGTTCATTTCATGCATACCCAGGGTTTAAGGCCTCATTATGCTACAAACAAAGTGCTTGTTGAATTTTCCAATAGTGTCTGTAACCCCCTTTTCAATGCCCAGATTGTGGAGACTCTGTCTAACAGCTTTCTGTAACAAACACACATGCCCAGTTTACATAGTGATTGTCCATGGTGTGTGGAGGTGTGACTTTTCTCTCAAAATCCTTTTGCATTTGTTAAACAACGTGTCACAATCATTCGACCAACTGAATGAAAAACTAGGAAGGCTTTCAAGGAGAGACTGTCTGAAGGTGTGCGCTGTTCTTTCCATTTGTTTGCTGTTGTTGGAGAGAGATCAGGGAGGTGGTGGGATCCAGCCAGTTTCACGTCCCTCTTTCAGAACAGGTAACACTCTTATGGATGCGGTCAGACAAGACAATGTATGATCTAGTTCATTTGAAGCATACTGAGGAATTTAATCCTCCAGGGACATATAGATGAGTTTACCAACAGAAATTTGACTTCAGCCTGTGTCTTGCAAAAAACACATTGTGATCATTTGCAAGAATCAGTAGATTTCGCCTTCACTGGCTGATCCACTTATTTGTCCAACTTGCGCCAGTTTGTCTCGTACCTTTTTGTCCGGCAGCACACTTGATTATTGACCAAATGGGCTATTTGTCTCACACAAGTAACCATCACTATTTACCAAATTGTATTTCCCTGCTCGCTAGGCTCCGGCGGGGCTCATTCAGCCACATCAGGCACGTTATCAGCCCTATCATCAAGCTTGAAGCGTTTCCACGCTGCGCTTCATTCAATGGAGCCTGTGAAAAGACAGGCTTCTCTGCCTAACAGCTTGCACCAGGCAATCTGTACTATCACACATGCACACACACACACACACACCAAGGCAATCTGTGCTATCTATTAGCTGAGAGCTGAGGGTAGTCTATTCCCCATGCCCTGAACAGTACTCTCCTCCTCAGACATCTCCTCAGATTCAATCAATAGCAGCTAGTTCACCACAGAGAGAGGGCTGTGTATGTGTGTCTATGTAGGTGTGTGTGTGTGTTTGTGCGTTCATGTCAGTGTCCACAGGAGGAAAAAGAACAGAGACTGTGGGGATACTGGCAGAGAGATGGAGTGGAGGCTGGATTGAGATGGAGTGATGGTAGAGGCAGAGGATGAGGAATGCTGATGTTGCTGTCTTATCAAAGAGGATCTGACCACTGACTACATCTCTCTCTCTCTCTCTCTCTCTCTCTCTCTCTCTCTCTCTCTGACCTGCTCTCTCCAGTGCCTCCCTCCTGCACTGATGCTTTGACTGCTTTCCTTTGAGTACACAGCTAACCCAGGTCAAAACAGCACTCTCTCTCTGTGTTTTGTATTTACCAATTAAGCACTGCAGTCACCTAACACACTAGCTTCTTGTTTCATGGTGGTGTGGTGCGGCATGGAGTGCCAGAAAGAGCAGCGGTGGTATGTGCAAATTCAGCAGTAACAAGACTCAAGAGGTGGGCCTAATTAGACACAATGAGAGCATATGCGTGCATACAAAATAATTTTATTATTCTTCTCTGTCATGAAATCGGCAGGGGATGTGTTTCATTATTGAACAGGAATGCATCAAAAACAGAAGCAGTGTGTGAGTGGGAAACACTACCAACTAGTACTGAATCATGAAAAGAATCGTAGCACTAGTTCACCTACTTTATTATTTCAGACCATGTACAAGACCTTATGTTGATTACAGGTGGATATTTAATCTAATAGAAGTGGGGTCCAACAGTTAGTATTAATTGTTAGTATATTTAAGAGTCCCTAGGACCTAAAACATGTAAAGTGAGGGTTAGCGGCTGTAACACAATGAAAGTACCTCAGGCTACTTTACATCCTTTATTGTAATTATTACTAATGTCACTATAATATTTTAAAGTACTCCTATGATAACTCGCAGTATTTCTGCTCAACAGTGAGTTTTATATGGTTTGTCAGTCTATGTGTCCTATCCAGAGGCTTTCCTAATAACAGCATCCACCCGGGTTGGGGTTAGCACAGGGTAGCCTAACACATACAGACTCAAAAGTGCTTGGCATTGATGGCCTAAAGGTTGGAGAAGCGAGCTTGTGAGGTCACCAGTTCAATCCCCCAGAACGGCAGGATGAATCTGGGTTGAGAGAAAGTGAAAAGCAGCGCTTGCCCCCCACCACTTATTACTACCACTGTGGTGCCCCTGAGCAAGGAACCAACAGTTGTGAATGTGTAACTGTGAGTGTGATCAGGGCGTTCCTGAAAAAGAGAGCAGAGGAGGAAGATAAAGAAGAATTGAGCCTCAAAATAATCTGCTAGTGCCACAGGATGCTGCCAACAACTCAACACTCAGCCTGCCCAGCAGCCTGACCTGGGAAAGGCGTGGGGGAAGTGGTGTTCAGTGGCAACCAATGTTGTTGTGAGACAAATTCTGGTGTCACTCGGAATTTCCATCAGCTTTTTGAAATTCTGAATGGAAAAGAGTAAAACAATTCACAATTCAGTCACTAATTAAAATCAAGCTTTCAAAAGTTTATCTACTTGGTGAACATTCTTCTTCCTAGGTATGTCCTCCATCTGTTCCTGGGGTGTTCCCAGGCCATGTAATCCTTACATCCTTTGAGTACTTTGAAAAGGAGGCATACTGATCAAATGCCCAAAGCACTTCAACTGACTTCTTTTAATGCTAAGGAGCTCCTTCCGGATGTCTGAGCTCCACATCTTGTGCTTAACCCCTTGTTCACACATATTGATTGAGCCACTGGAGGTGGGTCAAAATGCTTTTCATTGTGATTTGAGCCTCACAATGACTCAAAGATTGCCCAGCAGCATGACCTTGGAATGTTGAGAATGTTAATGTTCAGCACAGGAGTGACCATGTGGAGACAACCAGTCAAGCTCGAGTCCCTCTGGAAACAGAAGCCCAATAGCTTTCGACTCCACTCAGCTGCCAAAAAGTGCATCAAAATAAATGGAGGAGAAGATGATCTGCAATGATCATCTTCAAGAGCAGTGCATAAAAAAGTGGAATGGAATGATGGAACGGCTTGGAGGAATGATTAGAGCGCATGCCACATGGTCCATGCTGTTGCTGGACCATGTGGCATGTCATACCCCTCTCCCTTCCTGTTTCCTGTCGGCCTTTTCACAGTAACTGTGAAAACTGCCAAAAACATTTTCTCAAAAAATAAAAACAAAACTGCATAATTGGAGCTTGGTATGGCTTGGTACAACTCCTGGCTCAGTTCTAAGAATGCCTGCAAGGTTTGTGAGGGCCAAGAGACACGGAGGGTTCATTATGGGTACAAATATGGAGCGCTCCTTTTTGAGGTCTCTACCTACAGCATAGCTCATGACTGTAGTTGAGAGTTGGACATAAATCAACTTGTAAAGTGAGAACTTTAGCTCCCTCTTCACATCAACAGTCCAGTACAGTGTCCTCATGACGACTGCTGTGATGCCAGTCTGCTTGTTGACTTTCACAGCTTGTTACCCTCGTAGGTGAAAAGAAACTCTCACTTCCAAACTAAGGTGGTCCTTTTTCGGTCCTGTGGCCTCTGACTTGGAGGCACTGACGATGTTACGCTGCGTATGTCAGGCTGATATTACAATAATATCACACATGAACAGAGGTTCCCTCTTAGCAGTAGTTGGATTCAGTCATTCACATAGTTTCAGTTTCATTTGCTGAAGGTTGAGGTCTCTCCCTCCATTATGGAATGAAGATGATTGGCTTTTTTTTCTTGCACACAAGGCATTTACAACTGGTCTTAGACAAGCTCAACAGGAACATTCTTTCCACACTGTTTGACAACATTACATACAGTATACTGTGTTGCTTGTTCCATGTTTTTAATGAAGCTGTTACACATGTCTTGTGTGAGCTATTTAAATTCACCATGCCATGTTTACATCAAATGGGAAATCATGCTATGTAATTCTGTTTGGCATACTGAGTACCTCTGGAAACTTTGGAACTTGCCACATGAGTTTAATGATGGATCTACCAAAGGGTCCTGGGGGTTGAGGAGAATCCAGGGATAAATGCTAAAATGACAAGCCTCCATGAATTTTAATCACCTTGTTTTTTGAAGTTTTACAGTGAACAGTATATTATGGTCCAGAAGTACAGCGTCCCTCATTTATCAAACCTCTTTTAGAAACGAGTCCTGCTCCCAAGGTGTCAGAGAGCTGTTGGAACCTCTGCATGTCTGATTTATAAGCTCTTGCAAAACATCTTAATAATCAGTGATGTGACGGCAGATTGATCAATTAAGCTGTAGAATGTGCTATATAAGGCCTTTATTTCTGATTTTCCTTATCTTATAATATTGTACTGAACTGTAGTCTAGATAAATGCACCATAATGTACATTTACATAGCACTTATTCCAATTCCATCATACTGTTTTCATTTACTTCAATCCTTCTTACTTTTGAGTTTTTCGTTTGCTGTTAAGTTACACTGAATGAACCCTAACACTTCCTGCTCATATGTTTTATATTAAAATCATTCCAGCACTTCTAAGGGCAAAGTTCCAACCAAGCAGAAGTGCCTTAACCCTGCATTATCTCTATTATGGCCTCCACTGGCTGCAAAAAGAAGTCCAATTGTATAGAGGTCAGTGAGAAAAATGACCCTACTTATCACTGGATTTATTACCACAGTAAACATTCTTTGAAAGAGTTTAAATTATTACAAAATAGAGGGCAGGGCTAATGCTTGATTAACAAGTTGCTACCACACCTTCCGGCAATCAGGATGGAGGCAGCGCTACCCTCTCATCCAAATAACATCACTTCTGGCTCCAAAAAAACAAAATGGCCAAAATGCCAAACTCCCAGCTTGAAAACGACCGTTCACAAACCAACAGGTGACATCACAGAGGCTACATCCACTTCTTTATACAGTCTATGTTTCCAACTTTTCCAGATTTTGGAAAATGCAGGAAGTGTTGTTTCATTGACTGTAGCAGCAATCACATAAAACAGAAACAAGAACAGATTGGACATGTGATTGGACAATTAGTGAATAAACAAGTTTCTTTGTTAGAGAGAAACAGCAGCAGAGTGGTGAGTATAACTTGAGTTTTACTGATGGAATTAGTGCTGTGGAAATTACCATGTGAACTGTGCATGACAACACGCTTCATGTCCAGCATTGCAATCTCACAGTCTGTGAAATGATGTAACAATCATTATAAGACAATATTTCATATTAGACAAGTGAGTGGGATTCTTCGATTGTCAAATACCTTGCTTATTCATTAAGTGTAGCCAATCAGAACCATGTCCAGTAGTGACCCCAGGCTCCCTGGAGGATTACTGGGACAGGGGGGCTCCTGTTCCTCTGGTACTCCATCACCAGGGCTATTCTTTAAAAGACAAATTAATTCCATTAATGCAATGCTTTTGAAATTGCAATAGTAAGCTAATTAATTTGTAATGTAGTTTTTGATGGCCACATTGAAGCCCAGGTCAGTTGAATACAGCAGGTCAGGCAGTTACAGACATTTCCCCAGCTGAACACATGCACTGTGCTTTTACATTATTTCATTGCTCTAGGTCTCAGCCTTTGCTGCTGACATTTGGGTTCCACAAGCAGACTGAATGACTGTTGCCGCTAGTGTTCAATTGCCTTGCTCTACCATGCATGGCAGGTAAAAGACCACACAGCCACAGATGGATGTACACTCATACTTTCAACACACTACAAACACAGTTACACATGTACACAGTCTCTGATTGACTCTGACTCTGAAACTGCACTCTGCACTGCAGATGAAAGTCACTGTCTGTGGCACAAATACAAATAGTAAAGCCTGTATCAGCATTTCAGCAAAGAAATAAACCAAATACTATAAATTCCCCAATAAAACCCAGTATTCAGATAATGGTTGGCCTGAATAATTAAAGGCTGGGGAAAAAAACACATTAAGAAAGGGTGGAATTGTTAAATTCAGCATAATGTATGTGTCTTCAACAGCACTAAATCCACAACAGGGTCATGCCATGCTCACATACAGGTCAGGTACATTACGTTTTTTTTTTTCAAATGTGGTTAAGCCACTGTCAATGAAACTCAACACGTCCTGCAGATGATTTAAAATAAAACCCTACCAGGACCTGGAGGGGTAATGCCCTTTAAACACCTGGAAGGCTTTTGATGTGAAATATCTCTGCATAGTATTGTGTTGAGTTTCATTAACAGTAGCTTAACAGTGATTGAATAACCACAATGTGGCAGAGTGGAAATAATTAGTGAATGAAAAGGTATTTGTGTTTAAAGGAGAATGAGTGTGGCATGACTCTGTTGATGCACTGACTGAATTAGTGCTTTGGAATTGTACATTATACTGGATTTATCAAGACAACAGAGGAACACGGAGTGTTGAATTTGCATCAACAAGAAGTTGAAAAGGAGCATATCAGAAAACAGGGATGCTTCTTACTAAAATATAATCAAACATACTAAGAAAGCATGGGGAATTAGAAATAAAGGCCTGTCTATAATGCCAATATTTGAGAACAGTGACCTGGGCAGTGCAACAGATCTACCGAGGTGCTTAAACAAACCAACACATTTTAAAAAACATTGGAAAAAAAAAGAAAGAAACAATGTTCTGCAGGAATCCAGTATTTCTTGAGATATATCAGTAGTGTCCTCAAGTGGCCCCTAGAGGATGCAGTGTTCATTGCAACTCACAATTAAATCACACCATTATTGTATGTGACTGTGGCTCGATTTTCCTTTATTATTGCCCTAAGAGTGTCCCAATGTCTTCAGCATGTATACACAATTTTGGACAGGAGACAGCATTATCTTCCCTGTCTGATTTCCCCAACACTTCCTGTTCTTGATTGATTTCACACATGGTACTACATACCAAGATCAAATCCCTAATCTTACCTCATACCTAATTTGTTTATTTTCTTATTTTAATTGGACAACAAATGCAATGTAAATAACATAACATAAACAATGTAAATTGTACAACAATTTAGACAATGCAGGGCACTGAAGACATTCTTCACACCATTACACCAAGAGGCTATTGAGATACAGGAATAAAGTAACAAAGAAATATATAAAGTTCTGAGTTCATGGTTTACATGCAAAAAGGCTTCACACACAAATATAATATAAAATATTTCAATATTATTTTTAATGTTAATTATGCATTTAGAATATACCTGTGTCCCAGTAATTCTATCATCTATGTTCAATGTTACATCCCAGGTTCATTTGTTCAGTCTCACAACTAGAATCAAAGTTTGACACAAGTGAAATCAAAGCAGTACCCTCTAGATATAAATATTTTAAAGGTTAGATTATTTGTCATTTTTCTGTGGGTGTGCAGTAGAGAATGTACAGTATTTCATTTATGGAAAAAAAACAAAAACAAAAAAAAACATTTGTAACAAGATCGACCATTTCTTACTGTGTGTGTGCATGTGCATGTGTGTGACAATGGACATGGTGTGGCACGTGAGAAGGCTCTGGCTTTTTGATTGGCTGACTCACTCCACACACCACTGTAGTAGAAAATGTCACATCCCTCAAGGCTCCAACACACATACACACACCAAGACTCTAGAGTACACCTTCAATTGCCTTTTAAAGAAGCCTCATTGATTTAGCTCAGACTGACAATAATTTTCCTCTAGATCACACTTGCCAGTGGGAGCTCTGGTTGCTCTTCTAGAGGTAACAAAGCAACATCTACACACACACCAAAAACACACACATGACCATAATTACAGTGAGAATGTTAGTGGGCCACTTTGTTGATTTTCTGAACCTGGATATTGTCATATGTAGAGGAGATGTGAAAATTGGACCCTCTGTGTTTGACATTTACCTGGCTAACCTTACAGCACAGCAGTAGCAGATGGTGTCCAGAATTAGAGCTCTTACTTCTCAAAGTGCAGAGAATGTGGAGTCATGAGTCAGTGTGGCCAAATGAAGCAAACTTCAGAGTTGTTCATGTTAGGGAGTGTGAAGACCACTAAAGGGCAGGTTAATAGTATATAGTGAGAGTAGAACAATTTATGAATATTATTTATATACACAGTGATTATTACCGACTGTTTATTTTATATTTACTTCATATTTGTAATATGATTATATTTTTTAAGATATGTTTTGTCTTTATTTGATAGATATTTTGAACACAGACAGGAAACAGGGAGAGAGAGGGGTACGACATGCAACAAGGGTCCACACCTGGAGTGAAGCTGGGGACAATGTGATTATGTAATCTGTAGTTTAACCATTACACTTCCAGGACACGCCCATCGCATTGTGTTTCACTGCAAAAACAGAAAAAGATGACTGTGACCGGTGTATTTATTACAACTTGTATCAAAACTTGTGGCCCTTCTACTCAGAGTCACAGCTTGATCAAATCTGAGCATACAGACATCATACACATGAAATTAACAAGCTTATTCTTTCCACTGAGATCCCAGATGTTCACTGTAGATAAACATGGATATCATAGAAAAAAATCTGATCTTTCCTCATGATCATCATTGCCATCATTGGACGGTTTCTTCAGTATAGAACATACTCCAGTGGTTGTTGTCTGTCCATCCCTGCTTACAGTGCAAACAGGAAGTATGAGCAGCTAATTCAGCATGACTTTTCATCGTGCAGATTCCTCTTTACATCCCACAAACTGTGATACCAAAACATTAGAACAAGAAAAACAATATGAGTGACAAAGATGAATATTAACGTTTTTCGTTTTGCACTATCAACCTATATTTTGACATTAGTAAAGCTTCAGACTGAATACGACTTTCTGAATAAGAAACATGTATAGTACCAGTTAGATGCAAACTAACAATACATGGCATGCCTAGCTATGACATGTAGTATATGTAAAAAAAGCCTGTAAATACAAGGGAGTGAAAACCAGAAAAAGAAATCAGAGGGTTTAGAGGGTTAAAGTATTATTTTCCACAAAACAACTCGACCTTCAATACTGTGAATTCTTAAATAGAGTAAGACCGTGTTTTCAAATAATAAATGGGGGTGCAGTCTGCATTAACAAATTAAGACAATTAAGGGAGCAATAGCTCATATGGTAAGTGTATCATAACTGTACATACTTCCTAATTCCATCAGTATAATATAGTATACATAGTTCTGTCATACCACTCACCAATCTGCTCTCATTTTCTCTTTTCTCACTCATTATTTATTCTGAGTACCTGAACAGGAAAAGGATCACTTGAAACATCTCTAAACATTACAAAGAAACCAGATTTAAGAGCTTGGAAGGAAGCATGGCTTTCTTCTGTGTCCTTTAGTCTCCACCCAGTTCTCGCAAATTAGATCATCAAGTACTTCAACCCGCTTAAATAACTGCCAATATTTACCTAATGCACACACACACACGCTGCTCAGCTCATTACGTAGTACCGTATTTATTTTGCTGTGAGAGTGCTGCTCCTTTTAGTCTGCTTTACAAGAAGAGGGCAGTCCTTATTCCTGCTGCACTGTTGTTTAATTGAAGGAACAGAGTCTTTCCTTCCTCTAATTACCAGCCGTCAGGCTGGCGGAGGAAAACCCTGAGATATGGCCACTTTCTCTCTGCACAGACAGCCAATTATGGGAGTAAATTGGAATAGCTGGGTTGAAATGTTTGCTGGCTCTGCACTGTGGGAAGCTTGGTGTCCAATGATTTTCTACCATTTATTTTGGCTTTCAAAACTCTACTTGTGTGATGGGAGCAGGCATTAGTAGCTTATGTATAAGCTTCATTACCGACAAGATTATTTACTTCATTAAATATAAAGAGCTGTGTGTATTCTACATTGTAAGCCTACATTGTAATATGTTGTTCAGTGATTTATAAGTAAATAAAAAAGATACATGCAGACAGTGTTCTTTATAAAACAAATTAACTTTATATAAAATAAAAATCAAAATATAAAAAATTATAAAAAATTATAAAAATATAAAAAATAGTCTGAACAAATAACACCAAAACCTGAGCCCATGAGCTGTGTGTGTGTGTGTGTGTGTGTGTGTGTGTGTGTGTCTGAGACTGAAGAGCGATAAGAGGAGGAAGAAACGGCAGAAAAAGAATTCTGCCGTCGGTATTCAGACAAATTAATGCAAATCCATGGGGTGTGATCATGAAACCAAAAAAATGTATGTATTCATTTCTCCCTTTTACTTTCTGATTTATTCTTAAAAAAGAATACAGGGCATGTGATCTTCAGAGCAGATATGTATGCTGAAGCAGACAAAAAAAAACGCTATTTCATTTCAGTTAGACTTTAAGTTGAACAAGTGCTTTTCCTCCTTTTGAGAAAGGGAGTCTATCTATACATGACTCATGCTACAGGTCTGGACCAAATGTGAATTTCCATAATTTCAAAAAAATGATCAATGTGACAAGGTGTCTTAATTCACTTGTATCACTCGTGCAACTTAAAAACAAATCTGTTCATATGAGTCCTTCTCGCATGAGGCCCCTTGTTACTGTAATACTCACAGACAAAGGATGAAGAGGGTACATAAAAACTGTCAGTCATTGTTTCCCTCTTTCACTGGTCAGTCCTTCAATGGAGTGTAATGAGAATAAGATGCATACTTACATTACTTATATTACACTGTATGAATAAAAGTTATGGGGAATCATTTGGACAAAACACGTATGTTCTCCTCCAAACACTTGGTTTGTGAGGGCTGATACGTTCTTTCATTACACTGAGAGAGTGCTTCATTTAAAATAAAACTGAAAGCTGGCAAATGCATTCAGAGCATTAGTCATCAGGTTGCCACTAAACACATGAGTCAGCCAAACACATGCAGCTCTTAGTGCAGATTATTTTAGTTTTCTGTGAGTATGTGACCAAAGCCTTGTGTCCATTGTATCCTAAACACATGTGAATGCCTAAGAGAGAGACTCTGAAATGACTCTCATTTTGAAAGGCATTTTTATTCACTCATTCATGGCTGTAGGGATGGCGACGTCTGGCTTTCGTCCAGACTGAAAAATCTGGCCATGGACATTGTGTGAAATACATTTTCTGATAGATTACTATTAAGTTTAGTACAGACTTTTGTGTCCTACTCAGGATGAACTGTAGTAGCTTTGTCGATTTTAACTTTTCATCTAGCGCCATCGTTAGGTCAAAATGTGAATTTGTCCAGTACTTTGGATTATGACCAAGTACCTGCAAAACTAATGACATTCCCATCAGCCTCAGTTATAATTTGCTTATCAAGAAATGCTTGTAAACTCAGGGCAAATCCATCTTCCCCAGCTTCATGGAGAGTCAGTTGTCTGATGTCACACAACAATGGCAGCACCTATCTCACATAATCACAATTGTATCCCCACATCCTTATATGCACAGGCCACCAAACTGTTCAACTAATAATATAAGGTATCTTGTTCCAATACATATTTCATTTACTGGCATCTCCACAGACTTCTGAAAGTTTCAGCCGACCCTCATTTTAGTGATTGGTGATCTCAGTATTAACCTGAATGAGCCCCTGAACATCTAATGTAGCCTTTCTGGCACTTCTTCAAGCTATATGCCTATCTCTTGCTCTCTCTCCTGTTTCTCCCCTTGTTCTCTCTTTTTACTCAGGCTCTCTGTGCTTGACCATCGGTCGTCCTGGGACCACCTCCCTAGCCTCTCCTTTTGCCTCTCTCTCTCCCTTGTGTGCATGTTGTCCTTGTCTCTCTCTCCCTCTGTGTACTTGTTTCCTCTCTCATATCTGTGTAAATGCTGTGCTTGAGTTTTGCCTCTTGTGAATCTATGTAGTCTGTCCTATTCCATATTTCCTTGGTGGAGAGGAGGCTTGGCTAAGTTTCTATCTGTTTGGCAGCACTTGGAAGTTGCTTGACATCCTCCTGGATCCATATTCTTCATATATGTTAAAATCTTGACCTCCTTGGCAAATTTCAGCCTTATGGGTTGCAGTTGCTAACCCTAACCCTAACCCTAGGGTGGGCACAGCTTTGTGGATCACTAAACGGATAGGTGTATGTGGACCAATGAACTGATCAAAAGAACAAGATAGTGGAGCTAATCAACAAAAAGGACCCTCTGAGTCCAATGATGACTCTCACAAGTGCCTGCGACAAACAGATCATGAGTTATTAAGAGACGTGGCTACGGCATAGGGCTAACACCTCTTTGCTGAGCTCAATGATGCCTCCAACAAGCGTTACAAAGTTATGCGCCTTTTTGTTGTAGGCATGACTCGTTAATCAGCTGTCCTTTGGCTCATGACCAACCTTTCCACAGAATCTTGTGCAAGTCTGTGAATACATTTGGAAGTTATGCACCTTTTTGCAATAGGTCACCCCCTTTTTGGCCAATTGGCATGCAAACACACACCTTCACACACACACACACACACACACACACACTTGATCTCCATGCCAAATTTCAGCCTCCTAGAGCTAAAACTGTTGCCGTGTTGACATTTTTGTGGACCAACCAACCAACCAGCCAACCAAGCAACCCGAGTGACCTGTAGAGCTGCTGGTTGAAGCTAATAAAGGCTGGTCATTATTTGAGTAACTTGACAAAGTCATTAAAAAGTACAACTGAAAGTATTCATCATTAATTACAACTAATAGGGAGACCATGTAATGTAGTAGGCAGACTAAAAATAACTTGTTTTGCCAGCAACAAGAATGCTACAGCTGACATTTAAATTTAAACAATCACAACTTTCTGACCACAATAATAATACACAATCTGGCATTGTTGATATTCAGCTTTAAATTTTAAATCTAATAAAATTATATTTGCAATAAATCAAATGATTAAAAACCAAGTGAAATACTGTGAATATTTTTGTACTGACCGACTGACACAGTCCACCCTTGCTATGTAATGTAAAATTAATTTATGGTAATGAATGTTTAGCTGTAAGTCAAGTTTTTCTCTGCATGCATGTCAGTCGGTTTGCATTTTGTATAGAGCTGCAAAGTGTCAGTCTGGACTAACTGAAACTTTTTTAATTGCTCAATAAAAGGTTGTTAAAACTCTGCTCCAAACTTTCTCCACTGTAGCTCCCTCTGTCTCCCTTTGTTTTTCACCTTCACCTAGGGACTTATTAGCTGACTGTTTGCCCCCAAGACATCATGCAGTGATAACCCTTAGCAGGCTGCAGCCTCAACACACACACTCATGTGTACTCACACACCAGTTACACAGAGAAACACGCAGCACATTTTCCATCCATCACTGTCAGCTTCAATGGGGAAATGAGCTGTCAGAAACATGGTGCTTCAGAAGTGATTGCGTGATTACACTTGAACTTCAGATGCAGATAGGAGGGGAGGAAAACAAATGTACTGTATCACCAGAGATACCTCTGACAGTTTCAGTCTTTTCCTTTTTGCATTTATATCACACTATAGTCACACATTCTCAACATAGCAATGTAAACTGAAACTGCTTATGGCTGTGTCTTTAGGTATTGATCCTGTGATCATTCTATCTAGCACCACTTCCAAACCAAAAGTACCAATGTTACACACAAGCTATATCTAATGAGCAGATTGGCCATGTCTGTTGGAGCAAAATTTCATGATGAAAATGTAGACCGAAAAGCCTTGACTTGGCTCAGGGGGCATTTTGAAAACCACCAGGGACTGCTAACCATTTAAGGCATCGCTACCTTTGGATGCCGTAAAAATTAACAATCATAATAATTAAATCAAAATATTATTTACAGACTACAGACAATTTATTTTTTAGGTCACACAAAGGTGGAATTGTTGCAGCGACTTTTGCAAGGTCAAAACAGGCTAACTTAAAAACAGCATAGTATTGGAAATATGAATGGTGTTTTGTCTGCCTGGCATGACGATGCCTTGCTTGGCTACAATCACTGCCGCTTGTCATCACTGGAACGTCTGAGTGTGACACCCCTTATAAATACGCTTCAGTTAGTACCAACTAAGGGAGCAATTTTGCATCAAATGTGCAAATATTACCTAATTTAAATACATGTAAACAGCACCGGAGCACTGAAACACAGTTAGGGGTGCAGTTCAACCTTTGCGGGTGCTTTGAGAATCACACAGGTTCTTTTTGTTTTATTTGTGCAGGTTTAATGGCTGCAAAAGCCACACAATCCTTGCAGGGTGTTGTGGAAACTATAGCTGCCTTAGATGTGAAGCAAATCATATGAATGTACATGTATTTGATTTCATTTGATGTGATTGTCCGTAGCTCCATTAAGCCGCTCAGACACTGTTCAGATTAAACCCAATTTTAACTTAGAACTGGTCACCCAGGCTGAATTACTACCCGACTGGTTGATCAGCGATCTGGCTTTCAGATGATCAGTTGGATCTCTGGCAGGTCAGAACTTCTGGTCGTCTTAAACTGAACTTCACTGCAGAACAGACTGATCAGACTGTCTGTATCTTCCAGCTATCTGCAGCTCCATATTTAATGTTTTTCCTCTTACTTTCCGTTCATTGTAGAATTGTACTTAGTAACGCTGCCATTCACTCTTTTAATTGAGGATGCGACATCTTGTTTGAATTAAGTTTATTTTACCACAACATGCCAGATTCATAAAAACGCATTGGTGGATTTTGCACGTTTCATCCCTTTAACTACCTCACCAATGTTATTTACATTACTGCTGAGCATTCATCAAAGGAGACCATGGCTTGTAGTTACTATTTGTACAGTATGAGCTTTTTAATTCTATTTCTTTTACTAATTAATTAATTGTTTATTGGGTGAGAAATGAAAGTAAAAAAGAGGGGACAGAGATGTGAACCTGGGATCTTGTGGTATATTGTTGACACCTCTATTGGCACCCCGGTATGATCTTTAATATGTCATATTTAATAATTTATATGTGAATTATGATTCAGATTTAGAGTGTGACACACATGCTTGAGGTGGTGGCAAGTTAATCCACATGGCTACAAAAAATCATGTGAAACCAGACTAAAGATGTTGAATGAAAGCAAACAGTACTGAACAATATCTGCTCACAGGAGTACGGGGTCTGCTGGGAAAAGAGCAGGACAACTCACAGGCTTATGTCAGGCACAAACACATGAGAATAAATGATAAGTTACAGCACTGACTAAACTAAGGAGTAGGGTTTAATACATGAGAGATAATGAGATAATTATGAGGAGCAGCTGAAGCAGGAGGAGAAAACACGAGGGACACCTTGTGGACTGTGTGAGAAAGACAGAATAAGGAGGGACCAAAGTGTGTGTGGGGACCTTCTGAAGCCAGCATCTTGGGTTAACTGGTGGCTATTTTTGTCAGGTTCAGAAGGCATAAAATCCCAGTGGCTCTCCCGCCATGGCTGCTGCCCCACTGCTTCCCTGAAAGCTGGTGCTGCTGTTGATATTGTCGATGTATTTAAAAAAAACAGTAAACTTTATACAGCAATACAAGATGGCGCCCCACTTATTCCTGTGTAAATTTCTCTCTGACCAAGATGACATCGAATTCTGACCACACACAGACTTATTTTGTTGTGTTTTTGTCACTCAGAAACACTTTTTTGTAATGATTGTGGATAGGAAAAAACATATTTTTGGGCTGTAGACTTTAATGGATGTTGACAACGGAGAGTTTGGGTAATCATTTTATCATTCAACTTCCACAGTTTGTCTCCAGCAGTTTCTTTGATGACTAGGTCTACAGTCTTATCATAACCAACAGAACTCTGGCCAGAGCTATAGAAAATATTACCCAACACAACACATGCTGGCAGTGCATGACGCTTGTCAAAGCACCTGCAACACACCAACCCTTCAGAAAACAATAACTGGATCACATTTGCATCCCAGATCAACACATCCCAGTTTCTGTACCTTATACGTCTTCTGTCTTGCCATTACACTAACTTTAGTTTAAGAACCTCCTGGACTGGCTTCAGCGTATATGCATACTTTAACCCACTATTCTTCACGTATGGCTACATCATTGGGCTGTAGCATTTAGCCATGGCGGTTGGCTCTTTCTCCCAAAGTCAAAGATAGGGTTGGTGAGCAGGTTGGCTCAGTGGCTGGGAATGACCAGACACTAGGACCTTGTTCACTCTGTATATCGGGGACATGGGACTGACAGACCCCATCAACCAGAGACGAGGGACCAGGGACAAGGACGGACTGGACAAAGGACTGCATTATGTTATCTACCACAGTGTGTTTTTTGGTACTATCAGTAGGGGTCACGAAAATCAGAAGTGTTAGAGTGTTAAAACTTACAATTAGGAATTTTACAGAATCTCAGTGGTTATGGGTTGAACAAACATAATGACTCACTGGCTCCCATAGCCAGCCCGTCTCACAGCTGCCTTTATATTATGTTTGCACGCTAAGGTAATATTGTGATTAAATTAGGACAGCAGAACATTTCCTGAGGGCCTCAGCAAGCTTAGTGAACCATTTAAAAAAAAATGGAATTGACAAATAGCATACTGAACTAGTACGCATGCAGACATAACAGAGTGGATTTGAACTAAAAGGCAACATCATCTGACACACAAATGCTTAAACCATACACAGTTTTAAAAAATCATTGTGTGTGAGTGTGTGTTTGAGAGGGCATTCAAGTCTACATCCTTATGACTTCAGGTTGTATCCATTTCCTCATTTGCTACTAACCAAACACAAAATACCATCTATGCCCTGTAGAACTATCCAGTCATTTATCGGAGACACTGCTTTGCTTGTTCATTTCTCGTTTTAACATGCAATAATTCTTTCTGTGAGCAAGCTACTACACTTTTGAATATGAGTTTTGTAGTCATCTACCATAGAACATTAGCGCAACATTTCAAAGGGCAAAAAATGCATAATTTAAAGCAGTTTGATTTCATTTTTATTTAGTTTTGGAATATCAGTGTTGCTTTTGGTTTAATTTAGGTACAATATTTGTGTAACTGTCTTTTCAAGAGCTGGGGTAAATTAGTATATTTACAAATTGTAGTCTTTACTCCAGAGACAACAAGGCCTTTGCTTAAAACAAAAAATGTCTAATATCTCTTGTCTAATATAATACTATTTTTGTAAGAGTTTCTCTTCTTCAACAGAAATATTTTACACTTCTTATTTGTGTTTTTGGATTACTACAAATTTCATGTACAGATGTTTCACTGTAAAAGCTCTCAGTGGCTTACTGGGCACAATCCCTCCCATTTCTGTTACACTTTTAATTTGAAACATCTAGGGTATGTTGAGTTTCAAAACAAAAAAATAGAAGCAATTACATAAGTGAATGAAAACCTGTACACTGATGGAAATAGTGCTGTGAACATTATGCTGAATTTACCATGTGAGCAATTACACTACAGGCTTGGATACCGCCTTTTACTTGTGAATTATTGTAATGTCTGTTTATGTGCAAAATATATATTTTTAGGTTTAATTTCCCCAACATTTAGACATTTCTTTTAATTGTATTATTTATTACAAAATTCTCATTATAATGGGGAATTATTGAGTAGTGGAGAAGGTGTTTGTGTGGATAAGAGCTCTGCCTATTGCTATACAGGCTTGGCTAATGGCTTGTGTGTGTGTGGTAGCAAAATAAAGATGTGCCCAAAGGATGGAGGTGGAAGAGAAAAAGCAAAGGGTAGAATAAAGGGAGCGTGTCTTTGGTCGAACGAATGGATAAAAGGCAGCTCCTGGCCTGCAGCCATGCAGTTGCAGTGTTCTGCTTCATCCCATAATATACTCGTATTTGCCTTTATGCCCACCCCCCAACACACACACACACACACACACAGACACGCATGCACACTTGCATTTCACCGTGCACCACAGCAACAGCAAACATGCACATATTGTATCTATCGAGTCATCGAGCTATTTGCTGTTAGCTAGGGCTATGCTGATGCTTTTAGTTTACTGTTTGCAAATACAAAATATATATCATATTAGCCTTTTAAAGGGTCAATTCATCTAAGTGACAAAAATGCATACTGTCTCACAGTACAGGGTGTGGTGTTGCAAATCCTGCAGTGTACTGCAATCTTGTGTCACGTGGTCCAGTGCCCGCCTGCTCAGAGCAGGTTGACAGCTCAGCGCACTTGTGTTCTTTAATTTTTTATTAGTTTAGTTGACTTTATTTGGTTAAGGCACACCCATGTAAACCTCTCTGAAAAAGAAATCTTCATCTGTATTTTAATGCCTAATGCCTATTTCTATGGGGGTTGACCTAACCCAAAGATTGTTGTTGTTAATAATCAGATCTCTGGATACTGGTGTCGGAACTGTTTAGGCTGTCAAAGATAGTTAGTCTGAAAAAGATACACCACTCTTTTTGTTGTTCCAAAGCAGCAGCAGAGTGGGAAGTTTCTCTCTAGATAAATTACCTAGCTGATTTCATCACAATATTTTGAGCTACATAGGTGTCGAGTATAAGTTAGCAGCAGCTGGCAGATAGTGAGCAGTAGTTGGAATGTTTACAGATACTTTAAAACAATATTACACACAAAGGTCATTTTAATCCTCATGGTGAGTCCCAGTCATCCATGTCTGATGTGGCTCTGGAGGAGCTTGGTCAAGTCTAGCAAAATAACCCCTGATGATGTCATAGCGATGTCATCAGATTTATCTTGGATTGGATTGGATTAGATTTATAAGAGAAGGCTTGTGTTAGAAACTGGAGGCATGGAAATATGTTCACGTTTACCAGGTAGGGAGTCTTAATGAAAGTGTTGCATTATGGGAAGGGACTAAAAAGTCAGGATATCTTGGCCTCTGCCTGTTCAATTCTTCTTTCTGCTATTTTTTATTATTTTTGTTTTGAATCTGTGTCTCTGCAGAAAGCGCAAATTTTGGTTTTGGTGGACACAAAACGTGTAGTACAGCACAGACGATCAATACTTTCACTTTCATTAACCTTGTAGGAATCCAGTAACGTTAGCTCTAGCGGCACTTCCCCCAGATAGTGAATGCCCAGTGCCGTTGTTTAGTGTGTCCAGCAAAACTGAAACTCATGCTTGCACGGAACAACATCTGGGGCACTGAGCTGTCACTCAAAAACTCATTAGCTAATGGGGATGTTGTATTTAAATACTTTTATAATAAATACATTAATATGCAGTACCTTTATAGTTGTGCTCTAATGTATTGTTCATAACTCATATGCTTTTTATATACTTTTACAAAGTTTTCTTTAACAACTCATAACATATATTAAACATAAATAAATATATGCTGTTCAACTTAAGTAGTATTTAATAATAATTTTGATTATACAGTACTTTGTTCATACAAGGCTATATACTACAAGCACAATTCTCAAAAGTAGGCTCATATTTATTTAAATATAAATGTAAAACAAGTACATTGTGTTAAACTATTAAAAAGTATCTATATACTTTTACAAAAACGTTTAGATGGAGAGAAGAGTCCAGCTAGCCAGCTGTAGTAGAATGCAGTCTCGATGGTGGCTTGGAGTCCAATGATGGTAACAGCTGGGACAGGAGAAATGAGGCCATGGTGCTGCTCAGAAGACGAGGAGAAGGAAAAGGATGAAAGGGTCAGTGAGTGCCACAAACCCTCACTCAGAGAGTAGTTCCTACCGCTCCATTTCGTTGTTAGATGCAGGTGTGAAAATACAAGCTAAACTATCTATCGAGAGTTAATGAGATAATGTCACTGGCATTATATCTACAGATCACCGACTACCTTCAACAATACAAAGACACTCTCATCTCAGCCCGATCCAGCTACTACTTAGACCTCATACACACTGGCTCCTCCAATCCAAAGGCTCTCTTCTCCACAATAAACAAACTCCTCAAACCCAGGGACAACACCTCCAAATCCTTCACAGTGGACAAGTGCAACTCCTTCCTCTCATTCTTCCAAACAAAAAAATTGACACCATCTACAGCAATCTGAATACCTCCCCCACCCTTTCCACCCCTCCACCTGCACCTCCCTCTTCTACCCCTCAGCCCCTCTCTCAGTTCTCCCCTGTGTCCCCAATGGAGCTGTCTGCCTTCACAGTAGGAATGAGAAGCTCCACCTGTCTCCTGGGTCCCATCCCATCCAACTTCATCAAGGACTGTCTACCAGCCATCTCACCACTCATCACAGTAATCATTAACTCCTCCCTCAGCTCAGTCCCGGACACACTTAAACTGGCTGCTGTCACCCCCATCCTCAAAAAACCTGACCATGACAACCTGACTTGACCATGACAACCTGAGCAATTTCCGGCCCATCTCCAATCTACCATTTTTGTCAAAAATACTGGAAAGTGTTGTCGCCTCACAACTCAAAGCCCACCTCACCTGCAATGATCTGTTCAAGCCATTTCAATCCGGCTTCCGCTCACAGCACAGCACTGAAACAGCCCTCCTCAAAGTCACCAATGACCTCCTCCTCTCCTCAGACTCTGGTCACATCAACATTCTCATCCTCCTCGACCTCATTGCAGCCTTCGACACCATCAACCACAACATTCTTCTCTCCCGCCTCGAATCCTCCCTCAACATCACTGGAACTGCTCTGTCCTGGCTTAAATTGTATTTTACAAACAGAAAACAGTTCATCAACATCAACAAGTGCACCTCCTCCACCGCTCCTCTGTCACAAGGCGTCCCCCAGGGTTCAGTGCTTGGTCCTCTCCTCTTAATCCTCTACTTGCTCCCTCTTGGTGACATCATCTGTCAACATGGTCTCCACTTCCATTGCTACGCCGATGACGTCCAGCTCTACATCTGCACCAAATCCATTACCACTGCCACTCACTCCACTCTGACCAACTGCCTCACTGCAATTAAATCATGAATGCAAACCAACTTCCTCAAACTCAACTGTGACAAATCTGACATGATCATCATCGGTCCCAAATCCCTCACTAAATCCAGTCCCAACTTCTGCCTCACCATCGACAACTGCACTCTGTCTCGCTCCCCACACATCAGCAACCTCGGAATCATGTTCGATAGCAACCTCTCTTTCGAACACCACGTTAGCCAAATCACCAGGACTGCCTTTTTCCACCTAAAAAACATAGCCCGTCTCCGTCCATCACTCTCTTCATCTGCTGCTGAGACTCTGATCCATGCCATCATCACCTCTAGAATCAACTACTGCAACAGTATTTTATTTGGCACATCATCAAAAGTCCTAAACAAACTCCAGTACATCCAGAACTCTGCTGCTCGTTTGCTCACCGACTCCCGCTTCCGTGATCACATCACCCCTGTTCTCCAGAACCTCCACTGGCTCCCCGTCCCACAATGGATCCGATATAAAGTCCTTCTCCTCACTCACAAAGCCCTCCATAATCAGGTCTCCTACCTGACCGACCTGCTCCACCACCACACCCCATCCTGTAGCCTCTGCTCCTCTGACGCCAACCTCCTGTCTCTGCCACTCAGAACCAAACACCAGACTTGGGGAGACAGAGCCTTCTCCATAGCTGCCCCCTCCCTCTGGAACTCTCTCCCCAAACACATCCATGACTGCTCCGATCCTTCCATGTTCAAATCAAAAATATAAACTCACCTTTTTAGAACTGCTTTTAATATGTGATCAATGTACTATGTTAATGTATACTATGTTTTAGTGTGAAACTTTTAGGATGATTTTATTGTCTGTAACTTGAGTACCTTGAAAAGCGCTATATAAATAAAATGTATTATTATTATTATTATTATTATTAGATCAAACAGGATTTATGACAGGTTGCCACTCCTTTACAAATGTCCCCCACCTCCTTGGTGTGGTGACTCCCCTGCTTCCTCAGAGGATGCTGAAATAATAATTTCATTGTATGCTGAGAAGGATGGAGTTGGGATATCTATTTTCTGTTTATTAGACGTTTGGTTTTGACAAAGACAAACTCAAGCTCAACATTAAGAGATGGGGTATCTTTCATGTATTAATGTTCTTCCCCGGTTTTTGTATATATTCTAGTGCCTTCCTGTTTTTCTATCCAACTCTTTAATCCACAGAGTGGACAACCTGGTATCACTGGCTTTTCCCAATCTTGTGTCTTATTACTGGGCATCAAATATGCAGAAAGTTATATTTGAAATCTATTTAGGTACTTTAAAATTCATAATTTTATTCACAATCATAGTCCAACTTTACCTAATTTACCTCAGAGATCAGGTGTAGAGGCCATTCTCGTGACCCCTCATTGGACAAAAGGTGTCATGTCTTGTTTATATGATACTATCATGTCTCTAACAACACTGTCACCAACCACAAGAAGAAATGATTGGGAAGGGGAACTTGTAGGGGAGATCCCTGACAATGGGTGGTTGCGTGCCATGGTTTGGTTAAACAGAAGCAGCTCTTGTGCATGGATTGATTTAATTAAATTTAAAGTTCTCCATCATATTAATTTGAGTAAAGCCAAATGATCTAAAATATATAGCGTAGGAACCAGTTTTTATCTGTGAACTCATGTTTTATTTGCTCTGGCAGATACACCTGGCCCTTCTCTCATTCAGACTGATTTTGTAGTTTCAGGTATCTGGTCGAGCCAATCACAACCGTTTATCTAGTATGAGGCGGGTTTAATATGATGACTGAGAGAGAGGAGCACTGTTCAGGCATCTTTGTAAATAACCAAGATGGCTGCCGCCGATATATTTATTTTTTTGCACCAGGCCTTTCATAGTATTCATAGATATTTAATTGACTTAACTGTATTTGTGGATTATGCCAGATGGCCAGTACATCACTGCATCAAATATTAATAATTATTCAACATTTTCAATATTATTTCTAGAAAAGTTAAAAACATGGGAAAATATTTAAACGGGAGGTCAGCAAGAAAAAATACGGGAGGTTCCCAGAAAAAACACTAGGTTGACAGGTATGCAGTCACTAGGATAATGATCATTTCACATTGAACAGGTCAGCTATCCGGCTTCTGACTCCATCCATTCCACTCCGTGTGAAGGAATGTCGACACATGCTGGTGTAGGTTGTAACTGTACCTCACATTTGTGGATTTTTTTGAAAGATATGCTGCGGTGTGAATTGGACAAAAATCCGCAAACATATAGTAATTGGAAAGTGATCCGCAAATGTACAAAACCCGTTTCACATGTACAAATGCATTCACAAATGCTTAAATATGACTTTTCATGTATATGTTATGGAAATACTGTTTGCATTTGTATAACCTATGTAATTTCTACATTAAATTTAAATATTTAAGGTGGAATAGTGGAGTATTTGTGGATCATGGTACACGTGTGTGGACTGTCTTTTGTCAGTTACAACTATTAGAGTCCAATAAAAACTTCCCTAGCGGTGAGGGCAAAAGTCTGATCAGTGAGAAAGAAGCAGAGGGAACTTTAAACAAAAGGCCAGTATTTTACACGACTAAAACAATTAATTTGTTAGCAGGTTTTCAGTTTTACTTTTTTCTTTTTTTGCTTCAGTGAGTTTTATTCTCTCTTAAATTCTTATTTTTGTTTGATATTTAAGATGTTTTGTTTGATTATATTGACACAAATCTGATTCCATAGATAAGGGCTGCAGAGTCTAGTGCTGAGAAGCAGCTCGTCCTGTTTGCTGAAACAGATATAAATTCACTGCATAGTGTCATCACTGTGTGCATTTGCTAATTTTTACAGTGAACTGAAAAATAAAGCTGTTGTCAGTAAATATAATGCGACTTTAGAAACTAAATATGGGCTAAACAGGTCATTTTTTTCTATAGAACTAACTTTTACTTCTGCAACAACAACAACAATCGGCAACATTTTATCTGAATCTTTTTATGTGGAAACCAGATCTGATTGGTTCAAAATGATCAACCCCCTAAAGTCTGACCATTCATCCAGGGTACAATGAGGATGTTTTATTTATAGTAACATCATTTTATATATCATGTAGAGGCAAGCTGGATTTTTTTTTTTTTTTTTCAGATTGGTATTTTGCATGACTCAAAAAGTTTTGCCAGCAAATGATGGCAAGTCAGAGAGAGAGAGAGAGAGAGAGAGAGAGAGAGAGAGAGTTGTATTGTGGCTGCAGTCAGCATCCTCGATCGCCTCCAGTAACACATGTCAGAGAACTTCAATTCATCAAAAGAATGAGAGAGAGAGAGAGAGAGAGAGAGAGAGAGAGAGAGAGAGAGAGAGAGAGAGAGAGCGATCAGCATTTTTTGCAAGAAACAACGCACGCACATTCACACAACATACACACAGCTGGACTCTCTCTCTTTCCCTCTCACTCTCACACACACACACACACACACAGACAATTTTCTGCCTCCCTCACGCTCCAACGATCGCAGTCGCACTGACTGCTGGCTTTCCTCCTCACACACACACACACACACACACACACATAGAGATACATACTGAGTCAGACTCACACTGACTCTCTCTCACACTCTCTGAGTCACACACACTGCAGCATAGTGCTTCCTCTCTCTCTACCCCCCTCTCTCTCTCTCTCTCTACCCCTCTCTCTCTCTCTCTCTCTCTCTCTCTCTCTCTCTCTCTCTCTCTCTCGCTCTCTCTCTCGCGCTCGTCCCGCCTTCTTGCGAGCAGCAGACACTCGGGTCTCTATCGTACGGGACCGGCTGCTGCTTCCTTTGAAGCTCCATCTCTCCGCTCACTCTCTACCAAGCATTCTTTCTTTCTCTTTCTTTCTTTTCTTTCCCCCTCCCTGCTCCTCCTGCTGCTCGCTCTGCCTCTCCGCTCAGAACAGGCTTGTGTATTGTCGGGGTTGAGGGGGTTTGTGTTGTCAGCCAGAGGAGGGAACATGCAGCATCCTGGAGGAACATGCGTGGCGTTACCCAACGTGGACGCCTGTCCTCAGCTGTCCTGCGCCGCCCTCACCTTCATGTATTTACAGCAGGTGAGTGTGTGTCTGTGCCTGTGTGTGTGTGTGTGTGTGATTGTATCTACATCAGTTGACATCTTGTGTACATGCATCAGCCTGCTGCTGCTGCTGGACATGAGGAGTGGAGTGGAACAGAAGAAGTGCGTGCCTCTTCTTGCAGGGCAGCGCAGGAGACGCACAAAGAGTGTGTGGATATCCAGCGTCTGTAAATGCGTAGTGTCAGTTTGTGCCAGTTTGAGAAGCATCTGTCCTCCTTGTCCTCCCCTTGTGCTGAACTGTGTACAGCTGATACCGGGGCTCTCTCCTCCAGTCCTTTGAAGATGATGCAGGTGGAAGTGTACTACCACAAAAGGTTCAGTGATGTTGACATGTTAGTTGGAGAGGCCATAGATCAGGACCATCTTGCTCTGCTTTGTTTACATCCTATAAAAACACAATGTTTTCCATGTTAACAGTGTGTAAGGTAAATTATTTGGAAAAAGAATGAGATATGGAAATTATGTAATTTATGTGTAAAAAGCAATGTTGTTTTTTCCACGTGATCGTAATTGAAATGCAGCTTTTACAGTGTAGACAAACCTTTAACAGCATGAGAAACATACATAACTTTCAGTGTGATGGACTGATGTCCAGTCAGTTTGGAAGTGTCCATAGGTTCCAGTCAGTGACTAGAGGTATGGTGTTAAGCTACTTAGCTAAGTGTAAGGTTAAATTAAATTATTTTAAGATTAATATCTAGGTTCATTTTATAATCATTGGCCATAAACAGAATGCCATTATGATTATTTTTTGTTTTTAATTCCATGAGAAATGACCTTAAATAAGGAAATATTTCAAATTCAAATGGAAAAATTAGTTTGCCATTTAATTTTCAAATTAAGGTTGCACACTGAATGCCAACTTTAAAAAAAAAAAAGAAGTCAATTTTGCATTCAAGTAAGGTTTTGTGTTTAGTACACAGACAATGATTTCCCAGTGGAGTTTTTATTTTACTGGCACTAATTATTCAGACATGAAAATAATATATATTTTTTTATTTACAGAAAAAGTATTTCTCATTTGTGTTTTATATTTGATTTGATTTTCAAAATATTATGACAAAATAACTCAACACTTTTAGTAATTATATGCTGCTTCAGTCATACAAAAGTTTATCTTAAAGTAATAAAATAATTTTTTTTTTATCAAACTAACTTTCTAAAAATGTATGTCGCTACAAGGAGGCAGCCATCTTGATTTGGTAAATAAGGGAGCTCTACTTCCTGCATTGCACTGTTAATCCACTAGAAAGCAGTTAACATGTGCCAGATTGTAAACAGTAGGCCACAGTAGGTTTGTGAGGTAATTATTGATCTAGTTGATGATGTAGAGGTCTCAGAAACTCATGTATCAAATTTGAAATGAATTGCATTATAGGGTTGAATGATTATATTCTAATATTGGCAGCCATAACCTTCCCTACAGTCCATGCTGTTCTGCGTTTTCATACATATAGTGAGAAAAACGTTGCACATTTTTAATGTAAGCATGAATATCCTGTCAGATAAGGCTAGTTCATAGCAGCTGTATTTTACGAAAGTGTTAGTGGAAAACAGTTTAAATACTATTGCAGAAAGACTAGCATGTGAACTCAAGACTCAAACATAACAGAGTATAAAAACTGCTCTGTACTGAGCTGATATTTTGCTGTTGTTTGCTCGGCCAGAGAAGACAAAACATTGTTCTGAGCGTGCAGGTACTGCATTTTAAAATAATTATATTTAATTGATGATTATGATCACCTATCATGTTTTCAAAAAAAAATCTTTATATTTTGTTTACTTTCTCTCTTTCGAGTAAATAAGGTTTGTGTTAAGTTAACATTTTGAGTGTGTGTGTGTGGAAAAATGAATATACAAGCAGCATTTCTCTGACTAAAGAAATGTGATCATGTTTGTGGGAGCAGTGTTTACACCCTGCAGGTTGCTGTGCTGTACACTGGCCTCATGTTCCTCCATCATTACACAACCCACAGATCAATCACGAGCTGTGATGAGTCCCAGTAGATGGCACTACACTGTTACACATCCATCACTGTGCATTCCATATGGTGTCAGACTTTTAGCAGGGACTATTATGACCTATTACTTAAAATCACCTGCACAAAATGAGCTGATTTGCCTCTGCAGAGCATGCACAGTAACACAATGTATGGAATTGCAATTTCACATTTGATCATTCAATTCAATCATCAATTAATCACTTTATTTGTCCTGAAATGGTAATTGGATGTACTGCAGTGAAACAAAAAACAAGATATTGGTTGGTTTCTCTATGTGGTGTAAAAAAACAAAACAAAAACAAGTCAGAATAGTTTAAAAAGAAGCCACATTTTGAGTAAATTTTAAAATCATAAGAAATAATTAATACTTATATCCTGTACTCGTGTTACCTTTACCTCACTAAGTTTAGTTGACAGAGGTTTTGGCTTTGGCTCATAGGGAAAAAACACAAATTTAAATTAAACAATGACACTAATAATGAAATTTAAGTGTAGTCAAAGATACAAAATTAAATAAAAGCAGAAAAAAAAAACAATGCTCTAAATAACTCTTTAGAAAGAGAGAAAGAGATAATAAAACTGGGAGGTGTTGAATGTGGGAATGTGCAGTAATGGAGAGTTCCAGAGAGGGGGAGCAGCAGCTTGAAAGGCCCAGGTTCGACATTAGGTCCTGGGGATCTGTAAGAGTCTGGTATCCCTGGACCTAAGTTAGAGGGAGTGGACTAGTGGAGGAGACAAAAGAGTACTGTGGCGTGGAGTAGTTTAGTTACTGAGGGCCTTGTAGGTGGCGAGGAGGACTTTAGAGTTAATATAGAATTTGCTGTTGCAGTAATGGAGCCTGGATGTGATAAGAGCATGAATGAGAGTTTCTGCAAGAGGAGGTGACAGTTTCGGAGGGAGGCAATGTTCCAGAGATCGAAAAAGGCTGTTTTGGTGATCTGATTGAATTTGATCTGAACCATAATGACTTGAAATTTTCTACAGTACTATACATCAATATAGAATTTACACATAATAGACAAAAACACTAGAAAGGCCAATAGAATTGCTAATAATTCCTGAGCAATATTCAAGTTTTTAAAAGCTGATAATGTAAAACAGATCTTTTTGAAATGGACATATTGTACAGGTTAGATGGTCGTGATATTTAGCAGTAAACATACAAATGAACAAAAACAGTTATTGTGGTGCAGGTTAAGCCATGATTTTAAATTGTAATTGTATTATTTCCTTTTTCTTTGTTTTCTTTTTCCCTTCTTGTTTCATTATTTCCTTCTTCAAAGACCTTTAGGTGTGCACAAACACATGCATATACTTGAGTATGTGTGTTTGGAATGATGTATATACTGTATATACAGCTGGTTTTGTGTTGTATATGCAGATACTGTAGGCTTATGCTCTTACATCGGGCTTTTGTTTGCATAACAGTTACCGTGGGTGTACTCAGGCATGCATGTCAGTGTAAAAAACAGGTCTGAGTGTGAATTAGGCTTCGTATTGTTTCCTTCCCTTTGGTGGGCATGTTGGGTAGGTGGAATGTTTTGGAGATGGGGTAAGAGAAATTATTTGTATTTACAGTATGATCTATTCAGTGTATTCACACGTATTTGAATGACCTGTGAATATATTAATGTAAAACAGGCATACCGAAATAACCCCAAATTGAAAAGGTAATCTGATATCAGTAAATTGGGAAGTAAATGTTCTAGTAGTAGAGGAGTAGAGGAGGCAGTTTGTCTCACTTTCTGCTGCCACACTGGCTGAGGCTGCATTCTTGTACAACAGTGCAGCAGTGGTTTTGTGCTTTTACACACATTTGTGTCTGTTTGGTACTTGTGACTTTTGAGTGACAGCTCTGCTCTGTAAGGCTGCGGGCAGCTAGAGTGGACAGCTGTTGTTTGAATTCAGTTATAAGTTTTGATGTTGAGGAGTTTAGTTGTTGTCAGCTTCTCCTGCAATTCTGTCTGAATAGCCAAATGACCTATTCACTTTCTGACTAGGAGTGCTGACTATATTTCCAGTTAATTTAATCAATTTAATGTATGTATAGGTTATTTCCAGTCATCACTGTGTAATTAATTTGAATTTAAAAAGACACAGTAGCCTCCAGTCAGCCTTTGGTCTCTATTAATTTTGTGTGCTACACATTAGGTTATGAAAATTGTATTTCAGAGACTGATCGTAAAAGTGAACATCACGTGATGTTTTAAAAGAAGTTTCAGTTTAAAACTATTATATATATATATATATATATATATATATATATATATATATATAATACTTATAAAAAAATATCTGTAATATGTGCAGATAAGCAGAGTATGTATAGTTGGTTAAAAAGTGAAATGCTTAACATTTCTGAATTTTATTTCCTTCTTACACACGCTTACAAATGCCAACCCAATAAATAACTAATGATAATAATTTAATACCAGGGGCTTCATCACACCAAACAATACAGTGGAATACACTTTAAGCTGCTGTAAACATACAAACAAAAATCGTATTTGCTTCCCCCTGGCAATGAATGAAACTTATTTCTGTTATACAGTGTATGCAGTCAGAATGTATGGAGTTGGTGAGCATGCTGGGTGTTTTTATGACCCAGTTTTCGAGCACATCGGCATTGTGGGCCTTCTGCAGCCGCATCTGGATACAGAGAGAGAGAGAACAAAATGCAAAGGGAGTGAGTAAGAAGAAATTGAAGTGTGACCGAGCAAAAGCCTGAAGCAGAGGAATATTTTAACGGCACTCTGGGATGAAAGAGCTAAATGACGAGCAGAGAAAATGGCTTCTGCAATCTGACAATTTGTCATTAAGCAACTTTCCTCCATTAGTCTCATTCCTTTATCCAACTCTTTCATCCCTCGCTACACGCTGTGAGAGCGTGCGTGTATGTGTTTGTGTGTGTGAAAGAGAGAGCTTTTGTTTTCAGATTGCACTGTTTGAGTATTCCAGATTCTGCTAATGTGTTGGCATGTTATGCCAGAGCATATTGTGTGTGTGTGTGTGTGTGTGTGTCTGCCTTGCCTACATAGGGAATCTGGGTCTTTGAAGCTATATATAGTTGAGCCATGTGAGACATTTTGAATACATCTGAAGGCCTTTGGGGATTCTGTGTGTCTGCGTTTGTGTGTGTGTGTGTGTGTTGGGGGGGATTTATTTTCTGACAGTATGGCACATTAATTATTGTTAATGCTTTATTGACACTATTGATATTGTAATGTTTATTATTCTGAATTCTGATTTCTTGTTCTTCTTCCATACATTTTTTGGACTACTACTACCTCTGCATACTTCCAGCTAGAGAAATCATTCACGTATCAAAATGTTCAGCTCTTTAAGGATTTAACATGTACATCTCTAATGCTTACACGATGTAAGTCAATGGGAGGAATCTTTAAATCCTCTTCAACCTACCTCACTTTGAAATGCTACTCCTGCATACTTCGAGCTAGCCTGGCATCGCCTGATTCACAAATGCGTATTATTCTGGAGCCTCTCAGTTAATTTTTGATTTCCAAGGGGCGTTATCGACAGGCGGAGACAAACAATCAGAGCGAAGAAACGTTTGTCCTGTCAGAAGTACGACAAACACATATTTCTTATCAACATAAAGTTTGAGTGCAGCTGTTTATTATAATTTAATTTACCATCCAGTACACTAATACTGCTGCTTTAACGGGAATGGGAGCCACCATGTTGGATATTTAGAAAGATACCTGACACCTGCGGTGCTCATCTCTGTCAGTCATCGTATTAAACCTCGCCACCTACTAGATAAACGCTTGTGATTGGTTATCCCGATAAATCGGCAGGGAACTCAGTCTGAATGGGAGAGGGGCCAGACATATCTGCCAGAGCAAATGAAACATGAGGTCACAGATTCATCTGGTTCCCAGGGTAACTTCCAGCTACTAACTTCATTCAAACTCGTCATGTGACTACCAAGTTTTTTTTATGTGATAACATTTAAAGTGAGAAATGTGCATTTTATTTTCATAACCTTTGTTCAGTGAATGTATATGATCTTTAGTTAGTTATTACTAAGATTATGCAAGGTTGCTATAGTCGTCACTATGGACGGTGCAATTGATGAAACCTTGTAGCTTGCATGTTGTTTAAATCATACATTTCTCAACACAAAAACACGGAAGTGTCCTTGATAATTCAACAATACAATAAGTTAGTGTTGAGGCCCTCGAGTCCCCTTCGATTCTGAAAAACAACTTTTTTTTTTATATGTTGGCTCTGACATTTTTTAACAAAAACACAAATGACTTTTTAAACTGTGATATCTCTGTCATTTTTAACTGTATCCACAGAAATTTTGGTCTTCAGTGTACTCTTCCGGTGCTCACGGTCAAAACTGTTCAACAATATGACCTACACTTTTTGAGCTATGATGTCTTGTTCGAGTGGTATGTCAGCAGGGCTCTCTGTGTGTTATCACCAGTTCTGCTCAACAATGACTCAGCATTTTCAGGCTCCAGATACAGTTACACAGCTAATGTTGATTAGCTGATTACATTTCCAACAGTTTGTGGCTCTCTCTTTCTTTCTCTCTCTCTTACTACTGCTACTGCTACTACTACTTCTTTTCATTTCTGCATTTTCAGCAATGCTTTTTTCAGCTGTCAGCATTCATGCATTTTCAGCAGAAAATGCAATTTTCATTTTTTTTATTTACCTTTGGATTTGCCCTTCAATGATTTTTCGATTTATTTGAACACATGCATTTCATATTTTTGCTTTTCCAAAGAGCTCATTAGTCTATCACATAATGTATGAAAGAGTGGACTGATTATCCGCACAAAATCGATGCAGTCAATCTTTAATCATGTACACACCATGTTCCCCTATTCATGTGTGTATGAATGCTGTTGGGGAAAATCAATTCTGGGTGTACGCACTCAGCCACCCGTGGAAAAAAGATACTCCATGAGAAGAACTGTAACTTCTCAGAAATATTAGTGTTGGTGTCATAAGAGTAACTGCACTTCATTGTAGCTGTTAACCCATATGATGTCACAAAGACTTACAAAAAGGATGATAGGAAGAGGGTGATTTTAGTATTGAAATAATGGCAAAGTTTCAAATAAATGGTGGCAAATAAATAAAGGCCGGTCTGTAATAATGGCCAAGTAAAAAATAATGAGCAGGCGTGAAACCTGTATTTGTACTATAATGGCTCACATGATATATTCCACTTTCCCTTTTGAACCGAAATTGTGTTTTCTTCATTAATATAACCAGTTGTTTTCTACTTTGATGTATTTCTGTTCTTTGCCTTTCTTGGTTCTAATTTTAAATCCAACCTTGTCTATTTTTTTTTCACAGACACAATGTTTGGTTGTGATTCATCAATAACTCTGCTTGGGACGCAGTGACTTTCTGTACACGTCACTCCACTGCTTTCAGTGGAAATGATTAGAAATACTTTAGCTATGATTTGTAGTATCACCTGTAATGCCAAAACGAGCTGGGAGGAAAACTGGGTAGTCTAATGAGCAGTATCTCCAAATCAAACAAACCCTCTTTAATGGTTACAATCAAAGCTGGATTACTGACTGCAAAATACTTCCCGGGCCCTAGATCCTCAGGGCCCCACATCGTTACAGTTTCAGTGTGGCAGTTTGTGCTAATTTGATTATTACAATTCTGTTAAGCACATTATGAACTGTAATGATAGGGGCCTTATCATCATCACCAGTAAAAATAGTACGGATAACAACAATAACATCAGCTACTTCAACAACAACAACAATAATAATAGTGTGTATATTAAAAAAAGTTATCATGATGGTAAAAAAAGAATTATATATAATGTAGCACCATTTCATCCTCAGTATTCTCTGGTTCAAACTGATATGCTGCAACAGTCGTTCTGTAGAAAGTGTAATCGTCTTTGCAGCAGAGCAAGTGATTTTTGTTACCAACTAACATGTTTTGATGACATTCACATCAATAATTATTTATATTCCTTGTTGAGTTTCTAAACATCAGAGTTTATGAATGCAATGCCATGTGCCAGCTGAATGTATATATTTGGTTTTATTTTTACCACAATGAACTGGAACCAATGGCCCCCTGAAAAGTAGGAAAAACACATTTAAAAAAAAGACTCCCATTACATGAATTGGGAAATGGTTGTCAGTATATTAAGTTGTAAGCACATACGAGTTACTGGCTGGTATGGACATTTAAGATGACTTAATCTTGTAGAGGACCTGAGTTTAAATCTTGTTATCATACTATTTATTGGAGCATATTTTCGTTTCCATTGTGCATTTTTCAATTTAAATTGTTATTAACAATGACTAACTTATCCATGCACAATCCAGAGAGAAATAGGAGAATAGCTTGGAGGTCATTTATTTCTGCCCCACCCGCTTTTAACCCTGTTCTCAGTACAGCAGTTGTGTTTGATATATTACAGCTCAAATTTTAGTAGAGGCACGGTTCCCTGGTTAGGGGTCGGCCAGGGGCCTTTGTTACATCTCTCTGTTTCCTTTCACTAGTCCACTTGCTTCCTATTTAGTTTAACTGAGGTGATCACCCGATAGGCTGTTGTATTAGTTTTACTCTTCTGTGTTTTTGTAGTATTTTGATGTCTCTAACTGAAGGGCTTTTTCATCAGGTTTTTTTTTTTTACTTCCTCAAGCTATTCACCACAGCATTCCAGGCAGTTCAGGAACAAGTGGCTTTTCAACCAGCCTCTTCACTGCAAGCGGGCTGTGAATGCTTTTCACAGAGCTGCATGTTGTTGTAGGGGAAAGTGAGCCCTTGTTGAGAGGCAGCTCTTGTTCAAAGAGCGGATTAAAAGTACTATCGTCAGACCTGCAGAGAGACAGAGCGAGAGCACAGGGTAATAGACAAACAGATAGTGTCTGTTACAATTTGCAGCAAAACTAGAAAAAAAGACTTTGTACACATTTCTGCTCTCTTTTTAGGATTTCTTCTCCTTATATTGTTAGTTCCGTTCTTTAGGGTGTAGTGGGACTGTCCACTTACTGGATCACACCAATACATTTTGATCATTACAGAAAAGGAAAAAAAGTCAGCAGTCATATTAAGTTATAATATATTGTAAATGATAAGTTTAGCGTCATTTTACTATGGCTGTTACTATGGCTGAACATCACTAATATGTTCAGTTCAATAAAGGATAGAGCTGTTGGTATGGTAAGTGTTTCTTCTCATAAACAATTCCATGAAAAGATCAAAACCAACAACTAGTATTTTCTGTGCATCCAAAGCCTTATAGATCTTATTCCTCTGTGTCATAGAGCTCTGTAACATTTGCTAAAACCTACAGTGGCCAGCTATTTTAGGAAATTATTTAAGAGACGTAAAGGTTCATTTATACACCTTGTACATAAAAAACAAACTGGCTGCATACAAAATCAGGGCTATCATAGAGTGGGAGTGCATGCTACACACAGCTTCCTCCCTTTCTTCTACATGTCAGCAAGCACAAGACTGTCATTTCCTAATGATAATTAACGTGTTTTGATATTCTGGAGCTGAATTTCAATAAAAATTAAGCTAAAACATCATCACATCAAATTTATGTGAATTTTTTTTATTTTGAATTCATGGGTGGGGTAAAAATGTTATGGTCCTCATGTCCGCCAGCGCTCCCTGTGCTCCCATAGAGAGGTTACTCCTACTCCTGTAAAATCTGTTTATTTAGAAGACTTTTTAAAAAAATAGAGACTAAGGTACGCCTTCCTAAAGTCTTGTTGTGGAAAACAAATAGTGCATATTGAAAGGAATATATTATACATATACATATTATATACAGTATGTATATACATATACTGTATATATACATACACATATATACTTGAACAATAGTTGTTTTTGTGCATGGAATGAAACAATGATGTGATTTTTTCCCTGAAAATCTGAACTGGCATGTAGCCATTTTATAATACTTAATTAGAGATTTATTTCGCCAAATGAAATTGTGTAGCAATTACCGCATGTGTGTATGCGTCACTGATATGGCTGAATGAGTGTGTATGTGCTGTTCTGAGGTGCTGTGTCATTTGCTGAACATTGCACATGCCCATTTCATCTCCCTCTCTCTCTCACACATACACACACACACACACAGTCCATGGTTGTGTTCATGTAACGACAAGCCAGCGCTGCACGGATGAATGGAGTGGAAGATGGAAAGAGAGAGAGCGGGGGAGAAAGAGAGCGATGAAAGGGAAGGATGAAGAAAGCGGATTAGAAAAGAGAGAGAATAGAGAAGTAGGCCAAAGGCAACCAACTTCTGTCTTCTCTGTTCAAAAATATATTTCTACACGCTGTTTAAAAAGGCAGGTAGATGGCTGAGGAAAGTGCAGAGGCAATGGAACAAACAGGGTGTTTGCTTCCTGTTGGATGTCAGCATACTCAAAGACACTTTACATGGCAAATGATAGTTTTTACCATTGATTTTTTGACTGATTGATTATATAAACTAAGATTTCATGACAAAAAAAAGATGGTGCCTTCCTGCTCCATGGATTCTGCCACCTTACTTGCCTGACTAATTCTCCTGGAACTTCACAGTTCATTTTTCGATTTCCAAGGGGCGTTATCAACGGGCACAAACCAAGTTGCCTCTGAACGCAATTGGACAGACCTACAACCAATCAGAGCAATCAGTATCAAACCGCCCCAATGGTTGCAATTTCCAGGATGGGTGGAAATCTGTCTGAACAGGAGGAAGGGCAGGGCAAATAAAACAGGCTACTACCTTAAAGCATTCAGAAATGATGCGGTATGCGTCACTAGGCTTTATTTTCCTAAATTAAAGTAATTCTAGTATTGAATTAACAAAAATATGTTTCTATTCACTAGACATGTATGTATAGGATAAATACAGATATAGATATACAGAAATGCTGTATATATATAAAGTGTTATAGTTTCTTACAATTGCAACTCACATTTCCCTATAAGAGTTCACTTTTTCAAAACTCTTCACAGTACTGCACAGCAGCAGTCAGTGTGGACCAAACTGTGTCACTTTTCATTGCTTTGACACAAAATGCATTAAGAATGCATTCATATATCTTTCTCCCTCAACCTCAACCACCTCAAAAGAACTCTGTATTACACTCCATTTTGTACATTGCACATGCGAAATGTGTGTAATCAATTATACAAAAAAAATCTACACATCAATAATGGTGAGTATAACTATATTGTCCCTATTGTCACACAAGGACCAAAAATAACATCAACACAATTTGTGTTATACTGATAGTTTTTCTATTATTTTGTTCAGTCCATTTATAACATTGATGGTAAGCTCAACACCAGAAACACCTCTCAGTATAATGCAGTAATACAGTGCAACAGCACCACAAACTACATCCTGCAAGTGTTTGTGCAGTTAAATCGACACCTCTCTGAAACAGTGTAAAGAAAATTTTCACATTAGGATTTACTGCAGGACTGTTGGATTAGACTGCATTAGTTTTCGCTAGGTGGACCAATAAACTGAGTATAGTTACACTCTGCTGAGTCCTGCCCTGAGCTGGCCCTTACAGACCAATATATGGCAGATTTGGTTAGTTTAGTTTTTTTCAGGGGATGTGGACATCACCTGATTTGGGCTGAGAATCAGGTTAGAGGCACTCAGGCCAGCTTTGGGTTGCTGTCGGCACCTGTAATTGGGCCGATGTACCTGGGATGAATCAGATGAACCTGGAATGGGTCACACGGGCAGGTGTGCTGGATTCATTCTGCTGGGCCAACACACGCAAACACACACTATAGGTTGTTTTCAGTTTTATTTCAGTTGCAGGTATCTCACACCTCTGTTACAAGTATATTATTGTATTGGGTGTTTTTATATGTGTGTGTGTGTGTGTGTGTGTGTGTGTGTGTGTACTTGAATGCCTAAAATCCAGCTACCTGCACACCCCCCACCCTCCTCTGGGGTCTGCTAATATGTGGGTCAGAGTTAAAATGCATATGTACACACACACAAATACACACACACACGTGTCTGTGTGTGTGTTTGAGTGTGTGTACACACCCTGTTATTTTGTTGTGTTTCCTTCCTGTACTGACAGTTAAACAGATTAAAATTGTCACAGCCACAGTTGTCCGTGTCCCGTTTGTTCAGAGATGAGGTAAAGATCAAATTATGTGGCCAGACCTTTAGTTATTTAGCAGCTTTTAGCATCAACCCGCAGCTTTTATTTTTTACATGTATGTTCACAAAAACAAGATACAGCATTTTAAATGAATGAGCTTCAGAGCTGTTCGTGTGTATATTTTAGAACTTTGGACGGAGCAAGGCGAGCTGCTCCGCCTTCCAGCCTAAAAGACAAACACTACACTACACATGTTTCTGAGACCTCCACGACATTCATCAGTAGGAAACTCTCCCCCTCTCTGTCTCACAAACACACACACACACACACACACCTTCAGATGTAATTACTTTTCTCTCTCTCTTTCTTCTTCTCTCACTCACAAATGCACACACTCTCCCATAAACACACACACAGACACGTGCTATGATAAACTAATTTCTCTCACACACACTTTCAGATGTAATTACCTCTCTCCCTCCCCCCCACTCACTCACTAACTCTCTCACATACTCACCAATACACGCACACACACACACACACAAACACATACACACACACACCTGCTTTTATGCCTTCGCTGACCTTATTATCTTGTTTCTTGATGCAGAAAAAAGGATTTTGCTACAAAAACAGAGCAAGTGCAGTCGGGGAGGTGTTAGAGGAGGAGTTAGAGAACAACAGCAGGTGGTGTCCCACGTTCAGGGAAGAAAAGACCATTTTGCTCATCTTGAGGTCTCTCCCTGTTTTCCCATTAAAGGATTTTTTTGTAATCCAGATTTAGGCGCCAAGAAGAACTGTTGAGGCAAATCTGTGATTTTAGGCTATATAAATAAAAATTACCTGAATTGACTTGCGCATGTGTGGAAATCAAAAAAAGCAAATACAACCCTGTGTTCTTCCAGCATGAGGAATAACATATATAGCCTGATGTTGTTAGCAAAATTAAAACCAAAAATCTACCTAATGAGTATTGATTGTCTGCTTCAGTTGCGTCTCAGTGTGAACCACTAACAGTCCGGTAGAATACATGTAGAATACATGAGGCCAAGAGAAACAGAAAAAGGAAATCTGCTCTTTGGTCTTGTGTTGTTGTGGTGCTGAATGGATAACTCCTGTAAACTGACCTAATGTGCATCTTTTCATTTGCTGCTGTGTTCATTACTGCTGAAGTGTTTTCATTGTCTCAACTATTACTGAGCAATGCAGATGAATAACTGCTCAATGAGTCTTCTCTCTCTCCCTCTGTGTATATCTCATAAAACAGTGCTGTCTACCTACTAGTTTAAGATGTACAATTTCAGACACAGTTGTCTTTGCCGCAGTTCACAGTCTGCAGTGATAAATCAGGTGCGACGGGGCTCAACACAACACACTGTACTGAGACGATCACAAAGACAAGTCTCAGGCTGATGAGAACAAAAAGAAAGGCAGTTGTGTGGGTTCAGAGGAAGATACAGTGGATATGTTGGTGGGGCGCTATGGTGTGAGTTTTGATGGGTGCTGTGAACAATGGGAAAAAGAAATTCTATTTACTTGTTTAAATAAATAAATTGAATCATTTATTCATTTTTTTTTTTTTAATAAATAAAAACTGCACAAAGCCAAACAAGGTATGTTTAGTGGTCCAAAACCACCTTTTAGTAAATAACTTATTTTGACTGTAGCACTACAGAGGGGCTGCAATTCCTCACTAAATATCCCTCAGTTTCATTTTCAAAAGGCTCTGAAATTTCCTAAAACAGCTGCTCACTGTAGTTTTTAAACAAACGTTACTCAAACAGGAGGAAATTGTACATTTGTTGGGGACTATTTTCAGCCGCAGGTGAATCCACATGTGGTGCTCTTGTGAGCATTTGGGGCAACAGGATGGTGTGTGTGTGGGATTCAGTCAAAATAAACTACAGTGTGTGTGTTCATAGTGATGAAGGGGTTCTCCACCGTTTACTCATCGTGAGGAGTACTAATTCCTTCTCAGCTGTACAATGTTTTTTTGTGTCTCTGATGATGTCATAGTGATGTCATCATTAATATCTCGACTCATGCTTGGACAGTACCTCTAACAACAAAGCCTGCATTACACTGGGTGCACGGAGTCTGTAAGCTGTGGGCATTTATCACGCAGACCAACAAAACTATGCAATCTGTTGCATTGTGGGACATGTAGGATCCACCATTGGAGCTTGGCCCATACTAGGGACTAAAAGTCAGGGTATCTCAGCCTCTCTTGCTTCCCTTTTTGACCATTCTTTTTTGACCTGTCTCTTGTGAGTCCCCAAACTTTATAATTATATAATGTAGAGTAATACAAATACATAATGTTAAATCATCAATGGAGCTCAGATGTGTCAGGCTTTGATACACACACAGTACCTGGTTAGTAGATACATTCATTGTAAATTTGAGTCTGCACATGGGATTTGTTTTAAAATAAAAAATATACAGAATATTACAAGACTTATACTTAAACCTTCTACATCACCTGCTGTTGAAAGAGGAAATGCATGAAGAAGAGAGTCGGAAAGAGAAAGCGGAGGAGGGGAGTGGGATAGAGTTCAAGAAAAGGGGGGTTGGGGAGTGGAAGACTCCACAACCTCATTATGTCTGTTGGCATTTTAACTCCTTTTGATGATTTAGTAAGAAGAGGGGATGGAGGAGGAGGGGAGGAGGAGATGTGTTCTCTCCTCCATCCATGACACCATTTCAATCCTCCACTCACACATCCCTCACCCTGCTCTCCCCATGATGGAGAGGAGAGAGAAGAAAGAGAAGTGAGTGTCTTTAATTTAGAGGGATCCCAAATGCGTGAAATCCTTTATGCTATCTGGGTCACAGTGTGCCTTACAGGCTGAAGAAACACACACACACACACACACACACACACACACACACTCACCCACCCACACACACACACACACACACACTGACAGCCTGCTGGTTTGTTCGTTCATTTGTTTTGTGAGTGTCTCTCTCCATGCGGTGCTGAGTATGTAATGTGTAGGTAGCAGCATTGTGCACTCAGCACTACAGCTGAGTGTTGGAGCAAGTCCTCAGCGCCGGCCCCTTAACATTCAGTTTCCCACTTAAGTAGCTTTAAGGTTTCAAAAACCATGAACATGGCCAAAAGCATGTGAACAGTGGAAGAAAGTATGTGGACACCTGACCCATTCCTCCTCTGCCATAATGGCCTCCACTCAGCTGTGCAGGCTTTCCACAAGATTTTAGAAGCTCCCATTGAGAAAACCAGTTTCAGACAGGAATGTCGTTTTTTTTTTTTTACATTGTGACTTATATTTGTGACTCTAATCTACTTGTGTTGCAGTCACACTTTGTTTAGCATACAAGGGATAAAACTCCAATGGTTTTGTCACAGAAGTAAAACCAGAATTAAATAAAGTGAACCTCAGTATAGAAAGAAAACTTATTTTCCCAAAATGTCAAACTATTCTTTTAAAGCCTTGAAGTCGAGAGTCTTACAGCCATATTGAGATAAAAATTAAATATTTAATTCTCTTGTGTTCACACTGATCTGGGCCCTGGCCCCCATGAAGACATGTAAGAACAGAATTCTCTTTCATTCTTCCTAAGAGCCTCAGACAGGGAAAATCCAGAATTCATAGAACTGTAGTTACAAGCATTACTTTCTTAAGAACAGAAAGGTCAGTTAAGCTGCACAATCTGTTGTGTTTATTTGGTCATCATTAGCCAAAACATCGATCTGGTGTATTATAATGAGAGATGCTTGTTCTTTAGACCTACAACATGGCCTGCAGTCATGTGACAGTGACGTAACACAGGGATGCTATCAGTATCTGTAACAGTTTATTTCACTAAATATCTTATTTTATTTTTTTTATCATCATTAAACTGGAGATTGTAATTGGAGGCGGTCTAGATACAAAAAATAAAGTGAAAATATAGTGCATATGACAAAAATCTGAAAAACTCTCTCGGCATTTTTGCATGCACTTTTGAGACTGTCCCTAACTTCAACTCCTTAATTTTCTGTATACTGTCAGGTCTCATAGGATTAGACTATGAGGTAAAAATAACACCAGTGCAACATCAGCTAAGCTTTATCCTGCACCGCATGTCAAACCTAATGAAACTGGATGAAAAGTTATTGATGATTAACCTTAGCATTCAAATCGTCTACTCTGTAACTTCTCATAAAAAGCTGAGGCGGGGCCAGCAGGAAATACAAGCTGCTCACTGATACAGGCTGGTTAAAAAATAACACGGAGGGGACCTGTAACCAACAACAGCAGCTCTCTCATGGTAAATTCAGCATGACATATATTTCCACAGCACAGATTCCATCTGTATGACAGTCATGTCATACGGTGTTCACCACTCTGCTGCTCTGTTCTAACAGAAATACTTGTTTCATCCACTTCTTTAAGAATTTGTTTTCTTCCATCAATAAAAATCAAGACTTCCTGTAGCTTTTTCACTTTAAACGCCTACCAATAACTGGAAGACTGGAATGCTTTTAATGTGAAAAACCTTCTGATAGTGATGAGTTTCACTGAAGGAAGTCTAACATTGGTCGGGAAAAATTGAATAACTAAAGTGCTGGAATTCATTGGTGAATGGAAATGGCTTTTTTGTTCTGCGAAAACAAGAGCAGCACAGAGGTGAGTTTGACAGGACTCTGTTGTTGTACTGAGGGAGTTAGTGCTGAGGAAATGTTCATTATACTGAATTAATCAACACATAATAATGGAGGAAGTGTTGAGTTTGCATTAACTGGGAAGCTCTACAGTCAGTCAGTTCTGATTAAAGGCCTGGTTCTCTCTGCCATTGAGGTTAATACTAGAATATGTATTCTTTATATTTCAACAAATATAAGAAGTCATGCTTCCGGAAGTAGCAGGAACTGTTACTCTTGATACTTTTGTATCAAGAGTAACAGGGAGTATCAGGGAGAGTGAGGAGGGAATTTATGGATGTTTAACCTCTGATAAATATTACGGCACAGATTGGATGTTGTTCACATCAGTTCAGAGCACATTATCTGATCATACAGTATCGGTATTAACATCTCTAGCGAAAGTCCTCTGTTGTGTTGGTTCAGGCAAGATGCTGAATTCCCCTCAGCTTCAGGGTGCTCAGTCTGACCTTTGACCTCCCAGTGAAGAGAGAAAAAAACAATCAATGCACCATCACATCATTTCTAGATATTATTTAAAGGAATTCAGAGCTCTGAAGCATGCTTTCAATTGAATTCCTGTGTTCCACAATCGATCAGCACACAGACAGTTTCACTCACAAGTCTTTACACAAACACACACACACACAATCGGCACGCACTCTGCTGTAGGGTGTGTTTGTGTGTGTGTTGGGTGACAATCAGTGATGGAAGAGCACTTAAAGCAATAATTGGAAATGTTGTTAGAGACAGAGCAGAGTAATTTTAATGTGATTTGAGGGTATGGTGTGTGTGTGTGTGTGTGTGTGTGTGTGTGTGTGTGTGTGTGTGTGTGTGTGCATAACTTCATACCATAGAGAGAGAGAGACAGAGACAGAAAGATTTCTATAGAGTGAGCTGATACACACAGATGTACATACACACACACACTGGGGGAAATCACAGAGACGGATGACCCTCATGGGTGTATTGACATCTTTCACGGCTGAACAAATGGTGCAGTTGAGTTGCGTTCACTGACATCGATCAGAAAACTGTTTAACATTCAATCTGTGGCCTCACCTGGGTTAGCCATAGATCACAGGGATATTCTCTCTCTTATACACACACACTGTGGTTTATTACATTTTAGCTGTTGAACAAGGGTCTACTCCTCCTATTGCTGATATTTTTGTTGACAACTGTTTTGTGATGTTGATGACAGCAGCAATGATGGCAGTGATAAGATTAAGTTGTTAATGTTTAGTTGATGAAGTTTAAGATGCTGATGCTGATCTCTCTGTAGGTGTTCCTGATGACTGCAAGGACAATATAACACTGATCCTCGTACAGGCCTGGAAAGTTACTGTAATAAGTAGATATTGTATCTGTCATATATTGTGTGTTTATCAAAGGCTGATATTATTCCTCTGTGATCAAAAACTATTCAAAACACATCACTGTATGTTCCTTTATCACCATGAACACACACTCTGTAGTTTATTTTGATTCAATCCCACATATACTGTCCTGCTACCCTAAATGCTCACTAGAGCACCAAATGTGGATTTGTCCGCCACTGAAAATAGTCCCCAACAAATGCACAATTTCCTCCTGTTTGAATTACGTTTGTTAAAATCTATAGTGAGCAGCTGTTTTAGTAAAATTGCTGACCCTTTTTAAAAAATGAAACTATATATTACTTAACTGTTTTTAAAGATGTACGTCTTCAGTAGGAACCACGATGCTTGGAGCTGAGAGTGACAGGTTAAGGAAGTCAGTCTTCATCCCAATATGTATTAGTTTGATACTCCACCGTTTTTCTTTCTGATAACTTTTTCTTTGAAGGATGGAAGGAAGATGACTGTGATGACGTTTGCAAGTTCAAATTTTGGCTAGGCTTAGGTACTCTCCTTATTTCTGTGACCTTTTGTGCAATACTTTTCAGCTACATTAGTTGCATAGATCTAATGTTGGTCAATTGGTTGCTTCACCACTTTGGTCCAGACTGAATTTACTAGGGTATTGGACGGACTGCCATGCAATTTAGTACAAATATCCATGTTCCAATTCAGGATGAATTATAATAAAGTTGGTGATCCTCAGACTTTCATCCTCAGCACCATCATCATGTCAACATTTTAATTTGTTCCATACTTTGGTTTATGACCAAATGCCTGCAAAAATAATGACATTCCCATAAGCCTCAGCTGTGCTTTGTGTTTAGTGCTAATTAGCAAATGTTAACATGCTAACTCGTTAGAATGTGATGGTGAACATGGTAAACATTAGCATTGTCATTGTGAACATATTAGCATGCTGACATTAGCATTTAGCTCAAAGCACTAAAGTAAAGCTTCACAGAGCAAAAAAGATTCCTCTGACATATGATATTTCTTTGTATTTAAACCTGATTATTTTATCCAACTTTATTTCAGTTTTTATTTTTTATACCTACATGGTTTTAGCAACTCAATAGTAGGTTTATGATTTTTTCTTATTATATCATATAGGGTCTATACGTCTGTCCAGTGTTTCTCCAGATAACAGGCACGAAAAAGCGGAATATTTAAAACACACAAACAATCTTAGAGCTGGTTCACTCTAACAAGAAGTTTCAGGAGACCGGGATGTCTTACACAGGAATATTTATTGAAGCTCGATCGAGGAGAAAAGGGAAACACCACATGTGAATCACAGTGTACTGCTACCCAAATCTGAAGATGTTGTCCTGAACCTCAGTATTTAACCTTCCCCAGAACTGATAAGTTCCACTATATCCAAATAGGGTTATTCCTAACTCAGCCTGGTCTGTGTGATGACTCTATTCGATATCAGATCCAAACAAGGAAAGACGTCAACCATTGCTGTCCTAGCAGCAGCATAGCCTCTCTACAGTCTCTCTTATCCAGCGTCAACAACCAGGCGCCAGCCTGTTGTGTCTAAACCCGAATACAGAAGATATCTAGCAGACCTTGGTCTACCAGAGGCCAGAGCCAACTCGGCCTTGTCAGGCACACAGAGTGAGACAGGCGAACAGAGACAGACAGTTGACCTGACCTGTGAAGCACTGTCTTAAGTTACCTTTAACCTACAAGAGGGAAGTTTAACATACAAGAAGGAAAATTCCTTCACAACTAGGATTAATACACTGTGTTACTGGCTGTTGCTGCCAGTTTACTGCCCTGAAGCGAGCCACTGTTTGTGTTTGTACTCAAATGAAGTGACAAGACCTGAAATCAGGATTTGAAAAGAACTGGATTCAATAAACAGAATCATAGTCAGAATCCATCAAATCTAAAAAGAGAATATTCAGCCTGCCATCAGCAGTTAGCAAGCTAACCATTTTCTTTCTCACACAGGCAGCACACAGACAGTTTCAACCTGAAGTTGTTGAAATACAGCATGAGGAAGGTGGAAGCTAATGGCTCCAAGGTCGACAAACACATTTCACCCCGTTCATGTGCTTTTGTCTTTTTCCCTTTCTTTCGTTCTCCTTCAAACACAGGCACACACACACACACACAAACACACCAGCAGGCAATTACCAATATCTGCCAAACCTGCTGACATGACACAATGCAAATTTGATGTTGTAATGGTCTTTGAATAATGGCTGTGAGGCTGCCATACATCCTCTGCTGCTTTCCTATAGTTTTCTTTGATTTTAATTAATTTCTTTCTTTACCATCACTTTCATTTCTTTGTTTATTTTCATTTTAACATTCCCTCTTTCATTTCTTTGTTTATTTTCATTTTAACATTCCCTCTTTCATTTCTTTTTGTTGCATTCTGTTTCCTTTACTGTCCTGTCTCTTCATTTCCTTTACCTTTGTTTGAATCCCTTTCCTTTCCTAGTCCTTAACATGAAGATGTAGGATTGTTCGAACAGATTGACCGTTTAAATGAAATCCTATACAGGCTTCTCTCTCTCTGTCTCTCTGTCTCTCTTTCTCTCTCTCTCTCTCTCTCTCTCTCTCTCTCTCTCTTTCTAGTCGATGGAGGGATCAGAAGTTCTCTGTCTACTTTCTGACTCTGTGTCAAAGCACATCGATCTGGACATACTCCTTTAACTAATTGTTTGGTGGATTAACACATACACACACACACACACACACACATATGCTCCAACCTGTGTGTGTGTGCGTGTGTGTGTGTGGACAAGTATTACTCATGTTATGGGGACATAAATGTGTTATAAATACTTGGTTTAAGGTTATGGTAAGTGTAAGTCTCCAGGAAATTAATGTGAGTCAGTGTAAGGTCCACTGAAATGATGGAAACGTGACTGACTGTGTATGTGTGTGTGTGTGTGTGTTCTGTCAGCTTATGAAATGTTTGATGTAGATTTGCTGCTCATGAATTCCCATATGTAACAGTCTGTTAGAAAGAGCACAGCTGGTCATCTGAACATGTAAAAATATCACATTTGTAGAGAGGCAAGCATTCAATTCATAAATATCTATGATACAATATGATATGATAGTAAATAAATATTTACTGGTTTAAATATATTTTGTGTCAGGTTATCCATAGGTTAGTTGATAAGATTTTAACATTTCTTTAAAGGAAATTCCTTAACTGCCTAATAAAATCTACACAACTAACGAAACTCAACAGATAGCTTAGAAATTCTTTTTTTTTTTTTCAGGAATCTTTTAAATTACAGAGAATTACATTAATAAAGTGTTTTTAAACAGGCTTTACAATGTTTCCTTAACTTTCTCTTCTTCACATCTTTAATTAGTATAGAATTTAAGTGAAATTAGTATCGTCAAAGTTTGGGCTCTATTAGAGAATTTACTTAACTTAACTTAGATTTTCATTTAATTAATTACTTCTATTCTTTCAATTTCTTTCTTTTACATCAATATTTTATCTGACATTTATACTTTGTAGATTCATATTTTAAATTAGACATATGATCTTCTACATCTTCCAAAATATAATATTTATTATAACAGATTAAACCACACAGCAGTATATAAATAAGTTAAAATAAGGTCCACTGCCACAAGTCCATTAATAGTACTTAAATATAAATATTTATATTATATATTTATAAACATAGTTGAATTTTACACTGAGGAATTTACTAATTTACTAAAGTAAATGTTTCAACCTACATCACTAATGAACTCCTTTACATACACATAAGATAATCTATGAGGCAAGAATTTCAGCAGCTTGTGATATTTCACCTTATAGATACTTATAGAGGTTGTAGAGGTACTGGACTTCAGTACATGAACAGCTTAGAAACAAATTATTCAGGTACAGTGTGGCTCTTTTGGGGGATTGCGATGTATGTTCCCACAGTGGTATATTCCCACAAAGATTGTAAATAACTGGAGAAATTAGAGTTAAAAAATATGGTTTTAGTTTTAACTAAGTATTAGCTGTGCAATGTGGTGCTGCATACATGATGGTGCTAGTAGAACACACACATTTTCATTAATTATATTGTAAAATTTTATTGGATAAGAAAAAACAGGCTTGAAAATGTTCCCATGAAAAGCAAAATGGTAGTTATCTCAATTATTAAAATTGAATTGGTGGGCTGAGGACCTCCAACATGGCCACCAGAAGGAGTGATACTAGAAGACGGAGAAAGAGAGACCTAAATGGACTTTAGCTGGGACCCTAATTGACCTTAAATAGCTGTGAATTAAATAACAATTGATTTGTAGCAATGCTTATTACTGTGCACACAGTGAAGCTGCTCTGTCTACAGCGCTCCCACACATATTCCTACATTACCAACAGAGGACTATCATTCTACGCAGACCAAGTATTTACAACTATTTCTAGTAATTTTGAAAAAACAAAAAAGAAATAGAAAAAGCTGTATTTAAGGTCTTTTTTCATAATATAAGTGCTAAAATGCTTTTTAAATTTTCTTTTAGAAAATTGGCAAGAAGGGACTTTTAGAAAAGCAGATCGACATAAAAGCAGTTGATATAAAATATTTAAATCATTATTAAAAATATTATTTAATTAGCAATAATTTAATGAAAATGATTACAGATGATTTAGTTTAAACAGTTCTGGTTAATGTTGTAATGTATTTGATTAACTGCTCTGAAAATCTTAATATATATTGTTTTAATATGATGTAAGGGTCACTCCATCCTATTTAATAGGAGACTTATCATTATCTACAGCAAACATTGGACTTTTCTTGCTGTTATGTGCATGAACCTATGCATTTTACACATTCAATATTTCACATTTTATTTTCATATAATTTAAATACATGGAAGATAAATTAAAAAAGTGTCAATATCCCAAGTATGTCCTAACATATTTGCTGTTGCTTTACTAACTGATATAATAGGTTGTCACTGTGTTTGTCCTGGCTCCTCCAGAGAGCATTGAGCAAGACACTAAACCTAACCTAACCCTAATCCCTCCTGATGAGCAGGTTGGCACCTTACATGGCATCTGCCATCAGTGTACGAATGTGTGTGAATGGGTGAATGTTGGCATGTGTTGTAAAGTGCTTTGAGTGGTCAGTAGACTAGAAAAAACACTATGTAAATTAAGTCCATTTCCCATGCCATTTACTCCTACTGGCCTCTACTAAAATTATTAAAACCCTACAGCAATCGTTAATGCTATCATTATGTAGAAGTGAAAAGGGGACTCTATTTAAAAGTATGGACTTTTTTCTGTTATGGGTGTCAACAAACAAATTGCATTCCTATACAAATATATTGGTACAAGTATGTTTTAAAATTGATTGAAATCCTGTGCTTGTGAAAACTGGTCTGGGGAGTTTTTTGGGACTGAACATTTTAAAAGTCTAATAAAAGTGTGATTAATTTAAAGGAAAAGAAATGTTCCTATGGTTGACCCTTTTATTTCTAACCTTATCTTGATTTTAAAATACTTCTTATTCCCCTGCCTTCCAGGTCCCATCCCTTCCTTTAGTGTGAAGCTTGAAACTAGTTCTCCACTAAAATTTAGCATTTATATTTTGTTTTAAAACAGTAATATCAAGCCATGTTTAAGGAGACTGGTTTCTTCAGTATGTAGCCTGCTAAATAACCCTCATGTAGCACAATGCTCCAGCCTGCAAGGGCAGTGCTGACTATGGAATTTAGTGATGATCCACTGATGGTGGTAACAAAGCAGAGGTACACTGTTGGATTGCTTTAATGCATTTAGTGTCTATTCAAAATGATTTCATTGCACGCTGGCATATCCCCTAGCTCAATAATCCAGTTGAATGCAATTGAATGGGGATTTTACAAAAAAATAAATGCCACATAAAATGGGGCTTTTACCTGTATTACACATCACCTATGTGTTTACTTACCTCTAGTTGCCTATCTAACCATGTAGATAGTTTGGGTTTTATTAGGCCAGTTTTTTTTTTTTTGTATCTGTCTCTGAGTTTTCTATTTCCACAGGAGGTGAATGGGTGACCACAAAGCTTTCAATATGAGGCCTTACAACATTGAAACATTTAAAGAAAAACAACAATGCTATTCCGGTAAAAATATTATTCTGGATAATCCCCATACCTCACTGTCAACTGTTTTCATTGGAACTAGTTTCTTCTTCTAATAAAAAAAATAAAAATAGTCCCTATAAAAACTGTTGACAGCATGTTGACACCATGTCTGCTAACACTCTGCTGGAAAGCTGCAGGGGATTAATACCTCAATGGAAACACTTGGTATTTTCAGAATAATAATATTGTCTATGAGTGCTAAGAGACTTGACTGAATCCACAAGTGTTTTGTAATGTAATCAACATGGAGGCAAATACATCATTTTTCTTATGGGGACACACCGCATTGACTGGAATCATGATTTGGGCATGACAACTGATCAGCCTCTGTTGGACTGATTCTCTGTTCAAGGCCAAGTCAGTTGTGTTGGTAGCAAGGGTGGAATTTCCCCTGGGGAATGAAAAGAGGGCTAAAGGTTGTTTGGACTGTATGCTGCCCTAAAGGTAAAGCTGCAGTCCGTACTCAGGTCTGAATAAAAGGTACTGCCCACCCTGTTTTTCACTAAATATTTTTAGTTACAGTTGTTATTCTGGTAGAATTTAACATCAGTCAAAGACTGATTTGATTCTTCGATGTTACACAGTCATTGACATCTGTCCGTCATCCATCTATGTGTCTGTTATGTGATTTTGTCTGTTTGTCTGTGTGGATGGAGCAGCTGGGACAGACAACAGTGTTGCCAACAACTTCCATGCAAGTCCTCCAGTAGCTCCCCATGTGGCTTTAGATGTGCTAAAATTCAACTTACCCCATTTGTCTGGCTGAAATATGGAATATTCAACTCTCACTGGACACAGATGCCCTCTCTAAGGCTGTGTGTGTGTGTGTGTGTGTGTGTGTGTGTGTGTGTTTGTTCAAAGGCGACTGAGGTGAAGACAGATGGGGAGCAGAGGCAAGGAACTCCAGCTCTTTCATCCCTCATCAAACTATTAATTTATCCTCACTCAGTCCACAGCTACTCTCTCTTCTCGCTCTCTCTCTCTCTCACACACACACACACACACAGAGTTCCAGATGAATATTAATTGGGATTGTGCTGGATCTACACATTCTCCTTCCCCACTAACTTGCTACATGGCTGAGCCTGATTAAAGTCAATCATTTACATAATTAACATATGGTTCAGGCCTTTCCTTTAATGTGCTGATCATCCTGCCTCGCCTACACACACACAAGGGAAATGAGAGGAAAAAAGAAGTAATGTAGTATGCAGCCAACAGTAGTGTTATTATTACTTATTACTAGTAATAACCTATTATTATGTGACTATTACCACTACATCATCTCCAACTGCATGCTGCTGCTGTGCACGTTTGTAAAACAATATTCCCCTGTAAAAGCTTTAGGAAGTGGTTGCAGTCTCACTTCAGGGAATGCTACTTTGTGTTTGTGTGCTGGTTTAGGAGGTAACAAAGTATTCTGCAAAGTAGCCATTCTGCTACAGTGACAGTAGTATTTCCTCTAACAGTGGTTAAATATGAAAGTAGGGTATGGCCACGCATAGTGAGAAATAGTGCTTTCAGTACACTAACATCCTAAACTCCTACATGTCATAATGTTGTAGTTTGAATTTAAACTCTTTACACTATGCTTCAAAAAATGTTAGTAGAGTAGAATGTAGTTACCAAGGAACGATTAAGGAGCAATGTTGCTGTTAGAAATGAATACTTAATTGATGATGTCATATGTCATTAGAAATAAAAACTACTTTAATGTTATTATTAAAATAATAATATATCATAATAAAGAGTTGAGTTTTTATAACTTTTTTCACTGATGGCTTCATTTATATATTTACACAATTTATTCATATGACTATTTATTTCATAATTATTTATTTATTTATTTAACATTGAACACTTTGGTTCTCAGTTTAAACCCTTCTGACAAAGAGGTGAAATGCAAGAACATTAAATGTTTGTTTAGCTTTATCTGTAAATGCTCTGACTCAAGTGCTATTCATGTGGAGGAGCACAGATTTTTCCTGAACAGAACACTTGGTGAAATTATGAACTGAATGAGTTCTTTTTTCTGAGCCTATCCACAAAAATATGGATGTATTACAGGGGTACCCCAGACATTTAGTATTGCACTTCCAATAACAGATTAAAAAAGTAATTGAAAAAGTCAAATCAGCAGAGGTGAGATATGCTGACTTTTATTCCATATTATGGGTCAGCTCTAAAAACGCTGAATCCTACATCCCTTAATGGATGCCCACATACTTCAAGGTCTATACCCACAGACACTGATCACCCTGGTGACATCGCTATGGCATCATTGAGGTGATTTTCTCAGATTTGACAATACTCATCCAGAACCACAGAAGATACTATATGTTCCATGACAGCATTGTGAAAATATGTGTTTTTCTTGTTTTACTTTCAATTACTTTCAAAGAGGGAATCTGTATTTTGAGGCACACTTTTACAAATGGAGTGATAATGTAGCTCAGGAGACAAAGCATCTACTGCTGGTCTGCAGTTACAGTTAATACTGCATCTCATTGAAAAGAAAACACCTCTGTAAAATATTAGAGTTGTATCACTGCCATTAGGAGAAATTTCACAGATTATCTGCAGTGCAATCGCAATCATCTTCACATTGCAAGATCAGAAAGTGACAATAATCACTAGAACTACACACTGTTATCATTCATTAGCTCCTCTAGCTTTCTCACACACTTATCTCTCTCTCCGTCTCTCTGCCATCACATTTATCAGAGATTCTGTGTTGAACACCAGCACTGACCAAGGCCCAAAGCTGATTTCCCCCAGCCCCAGTCTTTCTGCAAGCTGAGCTTGCATAAGTGCAGAATAAAACTGGGGTGAGCCTGGACAAATACAGTACTGAAATGCAACAACAGTGAAAAATGAAAGGTGGTATGTTCAATACACTAGATTTAAAGAAATTTCCTGACACACCGCAGCCTCTTGGACGGGCCGTGACAAGTGATCCTACAGGGGTGGCGTGGGGTCTCAGAGGCTGTCATGTGTTACAGCCACAAAACATCTTCATAAAATCTAAATGGCCATTCATAAAGACAAAATTCTAATAAATCTGACACTGCTGCTAGATTTATTGCCCTGACACAGTGCACATCTGAGATCCAATGAGATGGTCCATAGAGAATGCATTATTCAGTCAGTGAGTTGAGTCCACTACCTGCCTGCTAGCCACACAGATCTCCATGCATATACTGTATAATAACTGTGGTGTTCGGTTTGGTTTTATACTGTCATAAAGCGAGAGGAGACAGGGAGCCTCTGTCAGTGGTGCTGACCTGGGCTACTGTTTTTTAGTGTTAAGAGGCAGTTCAGTGCACCTCGATATCTTTTCTTCTCAATCACATGATGGTGTGGTGTACATGTGTGCATGTTCTATTGTTTCCCTCCGGACCCCCTGCTTTTTGCTTCTGTCTCTGTACATTTATGAAGTGAGCTCCAGTTGTATAACTGTACTAAAAAAATGTTGCTTCTCATTGCATAATGCAACTGAGAGGCATTCAGCCCATTTGCTGGGGAGTGAACTGAGCAGAAGGGTATTCTGTCTGTGTGAGTGAGGACCATGAAAAATAAAACCCAGAGCACAGTGATGCCTGCATTTTTTACTTTTTTAACTTGCCAAAAAATGCCTTAATGCACCATTAGCTTTGGTCTCTTTAAGGGTAGGAACAGGAAGTTGTGATGACGTTATGGTGAATTCTGTATAGACCATCTAATTTGGGTAGGAGACAGGTTCAGCTTCCAGTCCTCAAAATGCTGCACCTTCTGACTTGAGCCACAGCTTATGGCTCATTATTCTCTGGCTCTGCACACCCAGAAAATGACAGACCCAATTCAACATTTTTGGCTCATTTGTGTAAAGGGATGGGAAGAAAAGCAAATGGAATTTGTTATTTTTATTTTATAGTAAGCAATAGCAAAACTTTAATATTTTATGATTTCTTTTCTGACCTCATGGTTTTGACTTAAAACTTTAGAATTTAGGCTCTCTGCCAAGTAGAGCAATCTTTTTTTAGCAGGAAAAGTATCATGAATACTATTATATCATTGTAAAGTGATGACAATGATAAAACAATGAGATCATTTTTACTTGGTTTTCAGCATGGAAGTTCTTCATTTAGCGAATGGGGCTGGCTCAGGTGTTGTAATCATATGACCCAAATGTGGAACTTTGGTCATGTGATAACAAGCGGTCGTGTATAGCGACACTTGTGGACCTTTATTATTATTTATCACACACGAGTATTCACATTTTCCTGTACTTCATTTCTTGGCATTAATGAGCTTCCATAGGATGGACTCCTATATCTGTCAAAGCAACTGTGATGTGAACACACCGACAAAGGATTCAGGTCATTTGCATTCATTAGCTGTGAGACAGCAGAGAGGAGGAGAGTGCAGGTGTGCATCGCTCTAACTCTGTGTGTGGGTGTGTGCACACGTAGTGATCATTTTTCTGCAGTTGAATATTGACTGTCTCATAAGGATCTCTCTGTATGTGTGTGTGTGTGGTGCGCCTGTTGCAAAAGTGCTTGCCTTGGCAGGTTCATCCTGAGAGCCTCTCAAATCAAATGACCAAGAATAATGTGAAGAAAAATGCTGAGGTCGGCAAGACTACACACACACCCACACACACATTCATGCAGACACACATTCATGCAGTTGCACAGCTGGGCCTGAATGTATTTCTATATGTGTTTCAGTCATTTTTCTATCTTTATTTTTTCCTACCTGTTCTCCTCCTTTTCCTTCATCCTTTATTTCTTTACCTTTACTTTTTTCGTCTTTTCTTCACAACCTTACTCTCTGTCCCTGCAGTGTCTGCAGTATATAATCCCCATCTCTCTGTAAGATCTACTTGTCCACTCATTCATTTAACCAGGGAATCTATCACTGCTCCTGTGTGCACTGCAGCATCATTCGCTGGTGTTTATGAAGAACAGATGTAGATTTTGAAACACAATTGCATATAAAAAAGGCATTTTTAGCATTTCACCCTGCAAATTCACTCACCGCAACTGCAGTAAACTTGTTTTTTGTGCTTTTATTTAATAATTCTATTTGACATGGCAAATGTCACATCAAAGTTATTTACATATGACTGGCAGGCCATCTGAAAAACTGTAGACTGTTAAAACAACTAAATGAAAAGAAAAATAAAATAACAATTTGAGACCAATGAAAATGAAAATGTAATTTTATAGATTTAAAAGCTATAATAACAGTAATAGTAGTGAAATAGAGTGGAAATAAAATCTAGATTAAAGCACAATAAAATAAATTAAAAAGTCAAAAGCAAAAGATCAAAATAAGGACAATGAAATACGAAAAATTAGATTGAAACAATAAAATGAATCATGGTTAAATAGAGGGAAATAAAAAAGATTAAATAGAATAAAAAGACAAAACTAAACAAAGATAAATAAAATCAATATGAGGGATAAAAAATATATAATAATATTAGAAATAACAAAATAACAGATAAAATAAAAAAGAACAACTTGTTCAACATAAATATAAAAAAATAAGTGAATAACAAAAATTCAATTAAAAAAATTTAAATAATGTCTATAAACCATTCGTAATCAAAAGCCAAGCTGAAGAGGTTTTCAGTTTATGTGTAAGGATTTCAACACTTCCAGCTTCTCAATAAGTCGTCTGAATCCAAGCGGCAACCTGCTAATGGTCAACAGGGGGCGACTCCACTGGCTGCAAAAAAAAAGAGAAAATTACCCTACTTCTCACTGGATTTATTACGAGTTTATGGTCTTAATCGGTAATTTCAAGTCTTCTTCAGTACAGCAGGATGTTCATTTTGTAAATTATGGAAAATAGGAAAGTAGGTAAAAAGCAGCATATGCCTTAGGGCGAGGCTACCTTGTGATTGACAAGTCTTTACCAGCGACCGCCAGTCAGGATAGAGGCAGCGCTCCCCTTTTGTCCAAATAACTTCACTTCTGGCTTCAACAAAACAAGATGGTGATGGCCAAAACGCTCGAACTCTAGGCTTCAAAATGGCCGTCCACAAACCAATGGATGACGTCACTGAGGCTACGCCCACTTCTTTTATACAGTTTTATATATCTATATCCCATAAACAAAATAACTAAAGCAACCAATGACTTTTAACCAGACATTCAACCAACAAATCAGCCCAAAGTCCAGCCCAGATGTCTGGAATCTTAGACCTATCACAGCTTAAATAATTTAAAAAACACAGAAAAAATAAGCCGATAAAAATGGAACATTTACTGTAATGGAGATAATTCAGTTGATTGATCATTAATGGAAAGTCTCATATCATGATATAGATTTTAGCTTTCTTGGTTTTCACTGCCTTTATTTACAGGCTAGTCACTAGACAGGTCATATATTGTCATTTTCAGAATAAGTCAGGCAACTTGGAAAGTCTTCAGTTGGCATGTCAGCAGTGCCTGTTCTTATGAAAAAAAAAAAAGGTTTTCAGAATTTCTCAATTTTGCTGGTGTCCACAGTTGTCACCACAGTAAATATATGTATATGAAAGGATAGAGGAGAATGTCAGTGTTCCAGGGATAAGAACTAGGGGGTGTAATGCAAAGTTATAATCTGCATCTGTTCATATCACAACAATATGTTTTTAGGAAATATACACCATATATATGTACTCAACAAAATGAAGGCAACAGAGTACAAGCAATATTATTAATGAAATATAACTGCTTGGTATTGAGTTAATATACATTAAATTAGACCTTTTATAGTTTTCCATTTAATATGAATAGATTCAAATAGAAAACAAAACGGAATTAATTAAAACCTAAAAAAAAATTACTGAGTTGATATGAAAATCCAACATGTTTGTATATATTAGTATATTGAACTGTAGAATTCTTTCTTCAGTCCATAAGAAATTGAAAGCCATTCCCTTGTCCCACGTCTGGTACTGTCCCCTTGGCTCTCGGTGCTATCACCCAGTCAGCTAAACCCTCCCCTGTGAACCAGAACATAAGAAATGCCCAAATAAGAACCATACGCGCTGTGGGCAATAGCAAGGACTATAAGCCTAGCTCTGTAGGCTCACAGGCCCATATGCCAAAACCCAAACCCAATACCCACTAGCCCACTCTCTGCACGGAGCTGAGCGGCAGGCCAGGGGGAGAAAGAGTGTATTAAGAAGATGATCAAAGTGAGGAAAAGGTGGAGCTAGGTTTAGAAGGAAGCAGATTAGGGTAAAGAAGAGGTCCGGGGTTAGAAGCAGATAGGGCAGAAACAACAGTGGCAGTGCTTTTCAGGAAGTGCTTTTCAATTAAAAACTGCCTGATTACATTGTATTGGATTCACTCAATATTCTCTCTATTTGGAATTACAGAAACAGAATTCTTATGTTTTATTTAACTACAATAAGGGGATACCCTATTTTAATTTATTTCCTTTAATTATACTTATTAAACTCAAATGTCTTATTACTTAGCAGAAAATATATTATAGATCTCAGGCAAAACACTATGATAACACCATACTACATATGCGTACACCGAGGGGTTTTGCAATAAAAACAAGACTGACCAGTGTGTGTGAGTGTGTTGTGCGTGTCAGTGTGTGTTCTCTTGCACCAGTGAATAGCAAAAAGCAGCATTGTGGAAGCAGTATAACAAATAGGACCTGTCAGCTCTAAGCGGAGGGAGGGAGAGAGAGAGAGAGAGAGAGAGAGAGAGAGAGAGAGAGAGTCACACTGAGCAGAGGTGCTGATGTCAACCCTTTGTCCCACCAGACTGAGAAGATACGGAGTGTGTTTGGATGCAGGATGCCGGATGTTCTCGGCGTATGGAGGAAGAATAATTAGGAGCAGCTAACAGCAACACATTAGACACACACAAACAGGCACGATACAGAAAGGGAAGAAGAGAAATCAAAGAGCCGTTGTGAGGGGGAAGGAAACACATGCAGAGAGGGGGGCAGAGGTATTGCAGTCCTATCTTCAATATCTCCACTAAATTAAGCTTATGAGTCATTACAGGAAGAACACACACTGTGTGTATCTGGCTCCAAGTACTACGGGCCAACAGTTACTGCAACTACAGTATGGTCTGATACAAGCAGAGCACTTTCCAGGCATCAACAGAAACATCGGGTCTTGCTGTCAGCCCTTTAGTATCAAAGAGCAAATGCAGCTCCACAGCTGCCATTTCACACCAACAACAGAGAGGGATCCAGTGTAGAAGAGGCAGATTCACATTGGTGCACTTTTATTTTACAATGCAGCGGCTCCAAAGGTTATTTTAATTCCACTTTTTGGCATGCTACTATCAGGGCCAAACAATGTCCATCCATCCAGCATTTTGGAGCAAAAAACTCCAGCTACAGATCAGACTGCCTTGAAATTATATTTATTCTGTTCATAGCAGACTACTGTCAGGGGACTGCTGGACCTCAGAGTCATACCAGAACTAATATACATACTGTATATCTGCCAGACAGCAGTGGACTTTCAGTTCATTAAAAATGTTTGCTGCAGTGAAGAGACAGTGTATACAAAACTTTGTTGCTTCACAGGATCCTTTTGAAAAGTTAATACAGAAACAGAGTCAGAACAAGCAGAAAACGTTAGTTGAGGAGGAGGACAGTATCTACTAAAGGGTTATAGTAGAACTCAGCAACACAGCAACAGTGATTTCAGCACATGCGATCATACAGAAAGAACATGAGCTGTTGTAGCTTTATCTGATACTGATCCGTTTGACCAGTGAATAACGTATATGGGTGAGAGAGTATTGATCTGTATTGATGAGGGAGCATTGATCTCTATTGGTGAGAGAGGATTGATCTGTATGGGTGAGAAAACAGTACAGAAAAGAACACAAGAAAAGAATACAGTATGCATGTTTAAATATATGTATAGTACATATGAAAAAGATAGTGGAACGTTGTAAAGAACCAGTAAATAAGCAGCAGTATGAAATGAATGCATATGATCAATATGAAATGATGATTTATGTGAATATGTTCTGGTCCAAATAGGATGGAGCATCTGCAGCGGGGAATGCCCCGCCCAGCTAATTAGTTCTGACTGTATGCAAATGAGTGGATACTAATCTACATGGATACATGGCAGATGATGCAGAATCCAATTTTTCTACTGATAATAATTTAATTTACCCACTATTTTACATCATACAGTAGCTGGTGTTGAGAGACAGTGCGTGTGTGCGGGCAAATGTTGGAAGGGTTGGCTTTGTGCAAGCCAATCAATCAGACTGAAGAAAGTAAATACACACACACGCACACACTTGATGAGAGAAATCAATCAGTGAAGGAGATAGTCCGAGTCCGTCACTCTCTCTCTTTGTGTGTGTGTGTCTCTGTCTATGTCTCTCGCTCTCTGCTCGCTGTGATAAGTGGGTTAAGCTCCTCTGGGTTAATTAGACTGTTTCAGATGTGACTAATTTGCTGGCTGCAGGCACCACAATATGCTAAATACCCTGCAAGTGTGTGTATGTGTGTGTGTGTGCGTGTGTGTGTGTGTGTGTGTGGGCAGGGCAGGGCATCCTTCATAATAGACACTTTGACATGTGTATATAAGATAACACATTATGAAGCTGTAAGCTCCACATTGTTAAATGTTCAGCATGTCTGGGTGCTCATCCATCTTATTTGTGTTCATGTGTCCCGTCATTTTAGTTCCACTTACGCATTATGCAGAGGAACAATTTTAACATTTTTTAATTCATTTTCAACCTCTGGAGTTCACTGCTTCTACCTGGTTGAAATGTAGTTGTTAATAACATCCAGCAGAAGTCTGATCTCACAAGTCATTTATATGAAAATGCATTCAAATAATCAAAAATGTCACTCAGCATTCATACAAACATGCCACCTATCTTCATATGTGTGGACATTGGTTATTTCATGCCTTAGCAGCAGTCACTTTGTGAGAATTTTAAAATAAGTTATATTAACACTTTTGTTTTGTCATTTTCTGCCCCTCTCTCTTTCTCTCTCTGTCTCTCTCTCTCTGTCTCTCTGTCTCTCTCTCTCTGTCTCTCTCTCTCTCTCTCTCTCTGTCTCTCTCTCTGAGAGTGCCAGTAGAGGAGGCTGAGGTTAACAATCTTGAGAAATGCATGTACTCTATCATGTGTCATTCTGAAGGCTCCAACAGACACACACACACAGAGAATGTGTTGGGCGCATCACAGTCACAATCACACAGCAGTAGATTAAGTATGACTGGGTCACTGCATCACTCTGGACATTAATATACACTTACACACAGACAGAGGAGGACTGAGTCCTTACATACAGTAACATTAAACTGATTTCAGCTGATTTTAATCCACTTCACGCTTTACAACAACGACCTAATAGGATCCAGAAAAGATAACAACAAACAAATCTGCTTTATAACTTGATGGTACTTCATGGCAAGTTAAAGGATAAGTCCTGCAATATTCTATATTTTTGTTATAGTCTTATCCAAAGTATGATATCGTCTTCCTCTGAGCCATAGAGTTCCACTATTTCAAAAACTATTAAAAACACCTCAGTGAGCCTCACTGTTGCTCTGGCTCACATGTTCCTTCATTACCGTGAACACACACATTATAATTTATTTTGACTCAATCCCACACACACCATCCTTCTGCCCCAAATACTCGCTAGAGCACCAAATGTAGATTAATCCGCTGCTGAAAATAGTCCCCAACAAATGCACTATTACCTCCTGTTTGAGTAACGTTTGTTAAAAACTACAGTGAGCAGCTGTTTTAGGAAATGACTGAGCCAAAACTGAAATTAAATGTGATATGTTTTTAAAGATTTATGCCTTCCCCTGTTGGTTTGGGTCTTTTTATGGGATTTGGTTAGCCATGTCCTTTCAGTGAGTTAATAAATAAATAAATAAATAAATAAATAAATAAATCCCTTAAGGCCCTGACTATCCACACAGCGACCTTAAAGAAGTAGCAGGCAGGGATTAGCCTACTTTATCTCAAACACTGGAAGGAAGGGTAAACTGCAAGCCAACAATACATCCACAGAATATTGTTTTCCTGTGAAGCAGACATTGTCCTTTTGCTGTGGGGCTCTTTCCTGTTGTTGTTGTTGTTGTTGTTGTTGTTGTTGACTTTAAAATCATATCTAACGTTTGTGTTTTTGTGTTTGGATATATCATCAACATGCTGAATTACATGAAAGTTGAAATGAATGTTACATTCAAGAGCATATTGTTGTCAGTGGTAAACACGATGACCATGAAAGCTTAAAGATTAATGCCTAGTCTTTATTTTTTCTCTCTGCTGGACGTGATGAATGCATTTGGCTTCAAAAAGGTATGGCCAAAAATATTTTCTACTTTTCTGTGTAACATCGTATCACCACTGGGCTTTCATTTTGTCCGACATCTGACTTATTGATTGACTGACTGGTTAATGGTTATGGTTTAATGGTAGAGTTCTTTGATGGCAGATGGTAGACTGCTATGCTATCCCACGTACCAATTTATTGCAGAGATGTAACTTAAAGCTTGAAAATGCCCACCTTTAATATGTCAACCATGGCCATGGTGGCCATGATGTCTTCATGGTGACCATGATGACATCTTTATATTTACAGTTGTGCGTGTGTGCTCTACATATAGTAAAAGTCATTATTATATATATATAAAAAAGTGGGGTAGCAGAGACCTAAAGGTTACAGAAGTGGGCTTCTGACTGTAAAGTTGCAGGTTATACAACCAGCAAGATCAGTCATCACTGCTGAGGTGCCCTTAAGTCAAGTCAAGTCAAGTCAATTTTATTTGTATAGCGCCAAATCATAACAAAAGTTATCTCAAGACGCTTTCACATAGAGTAGGTCTAGACCATACTCTTTAAAATATTATTTACAGAGACCCAACAGTTCCCACCATGAGCAGCACTTGGCGACAGTGGCGAGGAAAAACTCCCTTTTAACAGGTAGAAACCTCGAGCAGAACCAGGCTCTGGGTGGGCGGCCATCTGCATCGACCCAGTTGGGTTGAAAGGGGAGGAGAGAGGGGGAGAGGGGAGACAGAACGGGAGGAGAGACAACAAATCAGACTAATAATAATAACAACTGCAGCATTAAGCGAGACCCTTTACCCCCAAATGCTCCAGTGGCCAACAGATTGTACTGGGCAGCTTTCCAGATGTGATTTTGTAAAGGTACAGCCACATTTCACTGAATTCAAGTACTGTATGTATCGTGTATTGAAGTTACTGTATCTCCTGCGGGCCCTATCATAGTCCCCAACCGCGTCTCCTAGAAATGACACTGTCATAGCACTAATACATTACAAAATTGACTACATTTTTTATGGACATAATGAGGAAACATTTGTATTTCAATGTATTTCACTGGTTTTCCTTTAATATCAGAGCCAATTCAGCTTTTTAATATTTATGTTTTGGCAGGAAGAGGTCGTGGTCTTGGTTCATTACAGAAAAAGTTTGCAGTCACTTGAAGCATGTTTTCTTTATATGCATTTGATCCAAACCGATTTATCCTGACCTTAACCAAAGGTTAGGTTGTTTAAACCTAACCACAGACTGGACTCTGCGCTTTGCAAACCCACAACCAACGCAGACCACCTCCCAACGCTTCGCTGGTAAAACATTGTATGTGAAAATAATCCAGGCATGATTTAGTTGGGAAAACAAGTTAGTGCTATAGGAGATGCGGTTGGCTCCAATTTGCACAGTTGGCCAATAGAAACAGTGATGCTCTGTGTTTGGAGAAGGAGAAGTCATTATTCTAGTGGCGTATTATTACTTTGGCTAGTTTATTATGACATTACAAGACTACAAACTGCTTTCATGCACTGTGAGTGCATTGTGATTGCTCTGCTCATTATTTATTTACTATCCACATCTGAAGCGTGAATTCACACACTTTTTTGGGCAATAAATGGTGGATTTCATTGAAACCTATACTATGTATGTGTAACACTGTATCCTCAGCTGTGAACCAAACATTCCTGATTAAAAATTCTATGCAGAAATTCTTTAGTTGATTGATAGACAGTTAACTAATGCCTGGGTTGGGCTACACACCGATGTCATTACTAGACACTGGCTCTAATGTCTGGAGCGGCTTTTCTCTTATTTCACCAAGCGACAGAGCATAATGAGGACTGGGACTAAAAGAGAACAGTGCTGGGGGCCAGCTCAGAAAGGAACTCCTTTAGCCTTTTTCTGTAGCAATAAGGATTCCAATGTAGTATCATGCAGAGACTAATGTTACAGCCAGTGAGATAGTAACAGACTGAATGGTTATTGACTGACTTGCTCTTGCTCAGTCATTTTGTGAGCATTGCTTGTGTGTGTGTGTGTGTGTATGTGTGTGTACGAGCCCTCCTCTGCATCGTGTTAAACAAAATGGGAAGTGACAGATTCTCTAAAGGATAATGTGGACAGTGCAGAGGCTGATATTACCCCACACACACATACACACACTTTTACAGATCCATTTCCAACAAAGCAGGTCTTTATATTGATCTGTGTCACCTTCATTTGATCAAACAGGACTTCTGTGTTATCAAGCTGGGACTGCTGTTTGTGTGTGTGTGTGTGTGTGTGTGTGTGTGTGCATGCGTGCATGTGTGTGAGTGCATGGAAAGATGGAACTCAATTAGGTTTTAGCTTACTGTTAGGCTATGAGTTATGCGCAGGGGTTAGCATGTAGTCGTAAAGTTGTTCTAATATGGCATATATATTTGTGTCTCAAAAATGGAGTGGGTGGGGGGGGGGGGGGGTTGAGCACAGTCAAACTTATTTGTTCCATTACAGAGAAAATGGTGCGTTACACTGACTAACAGAGGACAGTCACACTCATAGATGAGAAGCCACTTGATTGACAGAAGAGAAGACTAAGGGCTCTACTTTCCTGCAGGTGCAAATCCAGTGCTAGGGGAAATTTTCCTGCGGCGCTCGTCTCTTTTTTTTTGCATCTGCGCCTGTTCGGTCATTTCCTGGCAGCAAACATACCAGTTTGTGCCGAGGCGGGAGGATATGCAGCTGAGCAGCTGAGGCTGTGTTTATGGTGATGAAGCGGTGCAGTGCAATTTGGTGCACATTTTTGGCAAATTTGCACTTTCCCGTGCAGTTGATTAAACTCATGTAGTCATCACACAGCAGCAGGAATTATACATGTTTCATCTACAGTCTCTGATTTGAGAGAGGGGCTGTGCATAATGAGGATGGCTCAGCAGCAGCAACTTCATTAATTATGAATATCTCTAGGTGCAGTGACGGGATTGGTCTGGATCTAAAGGTGATTCATGTTCTGTGTCATACTTGAAAGCTTTTACTCAGAACAGTCAAATCTTCTGGAGTAACACAGCTCAGGATACTGCCAGGGCACTCAACGGCAAGAGATAATAAATTATGATGTTTTTAAAATAAATAGAAACTCACTGATACGTGCAGATTGCAGAGGCAGAAATACCCTCCATGTTTTTAGTGGATTATGTTTATTTGTGTTTCCTTCTGCTCAGAACCGACTCCATGGCAGAGGCACACACTCACACCTCTCTCTGAAATCCTACACAGCTCACTCACAGCTGCAAAGCAGGGATACCTTCATTAATCAAATTAAATCCTCTGACGAGACACCATGATTTAATGATAACAGACCTTGTGCCTTTTTTGACTAGCATATCTCCAAGCCATATTTTGTTTCAAGAAACTGTTCAATTTATTTATTTATTTATTTCTCCATTGGATAAATGAGGACTGATGTTTTGCAAATAGATTTGATTATGTTCATTGGTCTTTAAAGACATAAACAAATGTTTTTTAAATATGGAGAGGAGGAGAACAACCGCATGGTTAAATTTATTAATTAGTCTATTGGTTGTTTGCACCACTATAACCAGCAGCTGCAGCATCATCAACCCGCAGCTGTCTGTTTATTCTACCACTGACAGCATATTTGTAGTGATGCATATTAATATCTTGGGTGTTGTGTATTTTTTATTTTGGAACTTCTGGTGCCTCATACAAATTAACTTTTTTTTCTCTCTCAGGGACCTCAGCCTCTCTACTCCTGTTTCACCTGTTGCTGTTTTAAAAGGGGGTGAGAGGAGCTCATGTGACTGGTCAATACTCAAACTCGCCCCATTCTGTATTCCCTCAACTAATAACGTATTTAGCCTCTCTTCCATGTTGTGCCCAGCCCGGTTTGTGCCAAAGTCTGTCGTCACCAAAATTGCAAAAAGTTTTTGGCCGTCATCAATGTGAAAAACATATAGCAAGATTTATGTTGATGGTGTCCCTGAAATTTCTTCCCATGTCAAATGTCAATACAAATTCAGATCATAAATAGACTAGCAATATAGTAGTGTTTAAGTGTCAAATATAAAGAAGGGAATGACTTACCTAGGGAAGGACAATACCAATATATTTGGTTCATGTATGTGCAGCAGCGCAAAGTATAGACTTTGGAGAGTTTTGGGTGAAGGTGAGTATAGATCAGAGGGTGTGATGATTAATAAAGAACATTATCAGCCAATCACGTCATCCACCTTGTCACTCTGAAACAGCAACAATCACACAACACAGCAAATCGCCGGCACGTGAAGAATCAGCTCTTGTCACGACGTGAACACACAGTTAATTAGCACAATGATGATAGAAACAAATATTGTAGACAATATAACATAAAACTGTGTTTGATAAGGTATTTTATATGATCACATCAGTCCTGTGCTATTGCAGTTATAATTCTACTGTATTTTACATTGCAAATGGTTACATCATATATGAAAATGTAACACAGCAGCATCTGCTTCCAAATTCATTTCAGGAATAAAACATGGAACGCTGAATTCAAACAAGAAAAAGGAGGAAAGGAGGCTGTGACGATCTCTGACGAAAACTTGCATAAATGGGATATAATAGGTTATTACCAACTGGTCTGGTGTGTGTAGAGGTGTGTGTGGTTGCAGCCTGGTGTTGTTTGCACATGATTTAACAAAGGTAAACAGTGTGTAATGGCACGGCACTCTTCAAACCTGAGGTGGCAGATTTATCAACATATGTGTCTTGCTGCCTTCAGATGGCTGCAGGGATTTAATGAACTAAAGTTAGTTGATTAATTGATTAGTTTAATCAGCAGAAAATGAATCATGACTACTTTCATAACAAATTAATCATAAAACATTTGTTGGTTATAGTCATGGCCAAAATAAAGTGTTAGTGGGCCCAGGGGAACAAATTAGTTGCTGGGCCCCTGTTAACCCCTTATGTATGCAGTATGTTTTTCTATCCTGGGACACTGTGGTATTTTGATTGGACACAAATTAATTTAGGAATGACACTCTTCAAGACCAGCTCAAAAGCCAGGTAATAAAGCCACGTTAAGGCCCTATTGTGTCAGGTTATTCAAGCTTTAGTATTTCATATTCCAAAACAAATTTTCAATTAAATTAGCACAAACAAGTTGACAAGCAGTAAACCAGGAAGTAAACGTGTGACTTTTGGAACTCTGTTGAACAGTGTGCCCGATTGGTAATCCAGCCTTGGTTCTGCTTTGTGTGTGTGTGTGTGTGTGTGTGTGTGTGAGTGAGTGAGTGAGGCTGATTACACAGGGACACTGGACTTAATGATGGCTAATTGGAGCATCCGGAGAGTTCTTGTTGTTGTTGTTTTTTGGCGCGGCTGCAACAGCTTGCTTACATTGATGACTGGCTCTAATGATGATAATGACATTTGCATTGTAAATATACCTCTTCAGCTAACAACAGCCGCACAGAAGTCATGGGGATAATTGGTATAGTTTTATTAATATGGTGGAGTTATTTAGCCTGCTAGGGTAAATAGACCACCAAACTAAACTGCGAACACACTGCTTATTGGTTGACATTTTTCCATAATTCATTACATGGATTTCAAAGCTGTAATGGCACAGTAGAAACATAAACAAGCCATGTAGCAAATTAATTCATAGTATTAACAATATTAGTACAGTACATATCTAAATTAGTTTCTGAATCATACAAAGACATAGAATAGATAATGTGACCATCTGTAATAGGAGCAATCACACTAAAAGCACTTCCTATAGGCCCTTATCATTTAGTCCCTCTCCCACCTCCTATTTCCCTTAATCAGCTTTAAAAATACAGTTTATTGCAAATTGGGTTATTTTGTACCTATAGCCATCAGTTCTATCAGTTATGATAACATGGTAACAAACACCTGCAGACAGGTTGTAAACAAACCAACTGTTTAGCCAGATTACATACCATTTATTTTAAAGGTAGGACTGAATCTGATCCCACATGAAAATATCACAAATAATTGCTCATTTCATATGAAAACTGACACACATTTACATTATAAATAAATCTATTATAACAACAGTAACTGCAGTTAGACAAAGTTGATAGTGACTGCTTGTGTTTCTTTCCCCGCTGGATGTACCTGTAGCGATGTGGCCTCGTTCCTTATTTCACACTGTCTGACAGAAACCAAGCGGCAACTTCTGGATCTGAAACTTAACTTGCGGCTTCAAAACAGCCATCCACAAACCAATGAGTGACATCATAGAGGATACTTCCACTTCTTTTATACAGTCTATGACAGAATCATATCATCTGTATCTGCTTTTTCCAATTTTTCATGAGGCTTAATCATTCCATCATATGGAGATATTCTCGACATCTTGTGCATCATTTTATACAAATTGACCCAAAATTCAGTTTTACATATAGTAAATGGTATTTAATTTTGGTTAAATTTTAAGTTTTTTTTTTTTTTTTAATAGGACCTAAGCAACTTTTCAAATAATGAAAATAATGTTTGTATAATGACATTGACAAAACATTGTAGGGAGACACCTCTACTGTTGGGTGTACGAAGCATCTGACTTTGCCACAACGGACAGCTGTTCACTTCCCCTCTCCTACCAACAGTTAACACTGCTTTCTTTAAACTTTTAACCACTTCATTCCTTAACATTAACTTATCAGTTTTAGTTGCCTTAACCGAACCAAATCATAACCGTACTGAAGGTAGATGAGAAAATGCTTCTATGAAACTTAAATGATAGAACCTAAATGAGCGAAGATGTATATGGAAACACAACTTTCATAAATTAACTATTTTGTCATGTGGAAGTATCGTCGCAACATGTGACAATAACTGCCCAATCAGAGCTGAGTATGTAAATGACAGGGCTCAACACAGACACACCTGCCTCTTTTTGCATTATGTGGACACACCATTAAGCATTAGGACACCACAATCTTACAATACTAAAATCTGATGCGGTCAACACATCTGTACTGAGTGCAACTACATGTTGTCTTATTGTTGGCAGAGAAAGTGGACTCAAGCTTCTTACTGTATGTCACTAAGGGATTTGTGGCTTATAACAGCGTATTTTTTGCTCAAACAACAAATACTAAGCAGCTGAAATGTCCCCCTGGAGTGTAAGATCATCAGAGAAGGTTTGTGTTCATTTAATTTAGTGTATATTTGTGCCATTTGTTTTCCGCTCCAACAACCAATTCTGTGAGTGTATTATAGACTTAGCTTCATCTCTTCATCTCTTTCCTTCCGTGTAGGAGTCTCTAACAACACCGCCACCCAGGCATTCAGTTTATGCTATGCTAATCGTATGCTGATCACCCATAGTCAATATTGTTAGCAGCTAATGCTAGGTGAATTACATAATGAGACGCATCAGATTTACCCAACAGACACTACTGACTTACAGACAGTATGTCTACTGAGGACTTCAACAAAACGTTTGTAGTCTCGTGTGGATACTGTGGCCTGGGAAAGAAAACACCCTGTTGATTGAACCATGTTCATACAGTATGCTGTTCTGTTTTCTCCTGCTTTGTATGAAAAGGTCCAGTGGGGGCTCTTCTGAGTGTAGCCGACACCTTGATATTCAGGCGCTGCTGTGTTCTGACCTGAGGAAGACTACTACGTTTTGTTTATTTTCCTGGTCTGAATTTGTGTGCTTGTTAGCTTGTGAATGTCCGGCAGCTGACACTAAAATATTAGATGTCCAGATAATTATACCAGCACGAATGCCCCAGTCAAAGAGAGATTTCAAGCTGCATGTGTTTATTCAGAGTTAAAACATCAGAGGGGTAAAAACCTGTTGAGTTTGTGCCGGTTTATTATCACTATTTTTATCAGGGTTCAAACCCAGAAGGTGTAGAAGCCTCTTGGACCATCAAAGTAAGCCATGATGGATGATTTGTTAATGTAATGTTAATAGACACTTTTGGATTTGGTCTGTCAACTGTCAATTAGGTAAACAGCATTGCAGGACTGAGATACACATTTCTATTATAAATAAATTCCAAAAACATAAATCAAAATATGTTCGCAAAGGGCTGAGCCTATCAGGAAACTAGCCATAACTCAAGCTGTCTTTGAGTTTGCTCTGAGGGGACATTCCAGACTACGCCACAAATGTACACACCAAATTTTGTTTCAAATCTGGTAAATGGGGTGTAAATGGTGAAGCTTTGAGTGCGAGTTTTAAATCTGCTCCTTACTGCTTTAAGTTTTAATTTTGGCCGATTGGGCTGCTTCCTTCTGTTGAGCGCAAATTGGAATGCACCCTGAATTGTTGCTTGCGACTATATTCTTTATTTAATTTTTCCTTTGAGTAACACTTCATTGTTGAGTATTGGAGCTTCCAGAAATAGAGATGAAATCGAGTATGACTTACTTTGCTCAGGTCTACTAACCTGCTGTACAGTTGTAAAAGATTAAACCATTTATGACTTTGAATATAGAGTTTAAGGGCACGCTGATCGATCGGTAAGCGATCGGCCGATATTCGTTTTAAATATATCCAAATATATCTCTATAAAGGCCAATCAGAGGATCGCGAGACAAAAGTTTTCAATAGTACATAACCACCAATTTCGTTAGCTTACAATGAGCCCTTCATATCTACATATGGAGCGGGTCCTCTTGCACGGAGCTCGCCACGTTGCACCGCCATGTTTCTACAGTATCCCAGAACGGACAAACCAAACACTGGCTCTAGAAAGGGCCTTTCGCGTTTTCAGGTTGATCACCGTAGATTCCCCTACACAGTTGGAAAGGGAAGGGTGAGGAGAGGGGTATTCAGTTGGTTGCAATCGGCAACCTCACCGCTAGATGGCACTAAATCCTACACATTGGTCCTATAAAGAAATCATGCAGTTTATGAGGGGGTCTGAAGTTCTTATTATGTTTTAATGACACAATAAAACCAAAAAATAGTTTATAATGGAGACTGTGTTTATTGGCAGGCAACATGTGCAACATATTCCACTCTCCCTCTCTTGGAGACACACCTTCAACAAACAGTTGTGAGTTCATGATACTTCCTCATTTCTTCATTTTAATACTTAATATACTATGTTGTTAGGAATAGTTAATAAATAATGCTACACAATAATAAAGGCTTTAAATAGACCTTATGATCTGTGAGCGGCCGATAGCGATCAGTAATCAGCGCCCAAAATCATGATCGGAGCACTCTAAATGGAGTTCTATACTTGTCATCTTAGTTTTGGAAGCTGGTATAAGCTTTTGCACTGTTTTGCATATTTGTCAATTTAGTTTAATACTTACAGATGTAACTACAGTTCCATCTCCATAAATTGGTTTTAAAATATTAAAAAAGACTTCTTAAACTTCATCAAATTTTATCTCATAATCACCAGATTCAGACTTCAGTATCTGAGTAATCCAGGTGCTTTTTGTCTGCACTGTGCAAACAGGAACTGCTGGCAGCCAAAGCAACAGGACTTTTCATGATAAATCAGAATGTCAGAATGTAAACAAATAGGTTATAGGCTAAAAACATAGAGGTGCACTGAGGTTCAAGTTCAATACTCAGACATTCAGCCATGCTTTTCCTTCATAACATTTCATCAGTTTTCACCAGATTAGTTGTTTGGAATATAAATTGAGTTTGTACTCTAGACAATGTGTAAGATGTAACTAAAATGTTTTATTGGATTGTTTTATCAACTTTATCATCAATCATCAAAAGTATAACCGTTATAAATAAATACATTTAAAAACTTTGTGAAACTAAAGAAAAAACTAGACCTGAGCAGAAAAGCCAGCACTGCATGTCAGACTATGGACTACAGCCTTGAATTTTTTTTATATTTGGCGAACTACAGCAAATCATGGACTGCATCATTTTAAAAATGCAAAAAGGTTGCATATGTGCATTTGGATGGTGGAGATTTTAGGACTAGAAAATAATGTTTGCCTGGAGTCTGCCTGTAAGAGAAGCTGCTAAAACATTCTACACACATTCTTCAAGTCTGTTTGAAGCACTGTATCCCAAATTATATGGTTTTGTTTCCAAGACGACTCATTTTAAAAAAGCAGGGAGGCTGTGTGTGTGTGCGTTCTTGTCCTGACATGCATTATTTACAGCCTGCCTGCGCTGCTTGGGAACCCTGCTATTTTCCGTGGGTGTTAAGCGTGCACGCGGGTGCTGCTCGGCTCTGTTCATCGCAGCCGTTGCATAACGTTTCCAGTCCCGTGTGACTTTGGGGCTGTGGCTGTGTGCAGCTAACACTGCTGGCACTCTGCTGCAACACAAATCCTCCTGATGTCTGCTGATGCATTGTGGCTATGCGGGGATGTATGCTGCATGTGTGTGTTATCCTTTAAAGCAGCATTCTGCAAGATTTTATTGGCAGAGTGGTGAAGCCAATTCCAAGTGTTTAGGAGTAGTTTTTTCAAATAACCTCTAGATGCTGAGATAAAAAGCAAGCTTTGTTCATAACACTTAATTTCTTGGTGTAGGTTGTAGAATTATGACTGCAGTGTGTGTCTCCTTGATTGACGGTTCTGTGGTTCCTATACTGCCCCACCAGTTGATAGTATCACAGTTGAGGCAACAGAGTGCAGAATACTTACTGGGGACTGTTTTGTGTTTTTGGTCTATTTTATGTGGTCTTGAGCACATTTCAACTCGATCTCGTAACTACTCGAACTTGAACTCTTAACTGTCTCGAACACAGCCCGGGTATAAAAATGTTGCAAGCAAATATGTTTTCAGTTGGTCAGTTTTCAGTTGATAACTTTGGGCCAGATTGTCACAAACTTTGCTGTGGATATCCAAGGTCTCAACAGTCTGGTCAAAATATTACACTTGCACAAACAACAGGTGAAACTCCAACAGGCATTTTTTTCCGCAAAACATTCACAGCACATCCTCCCCAGAGAAGGAAACCTGTTCATTTTGGAGCTTTCCATTAGTGAGTCTTTACATTCTTCACACTCTGCCATGTCATCAGCTCACAGGTCTACAAGAATTTAAGGTGTAAGTGTATGCTTCATGTTACGCTGCCAGGCTGAGTGTGACACTAACGCCTGCCCGTCTTTACAACCAGCCGTGGGAAAGGATCGGTGAGTGGCTGAGGGGACGAATCAAAAAGCATGGAGGTGACACTGGAGAGAGGGTCCATCCCAACCCACACTGTATATTAGTTGTGAGTGCCCAAGTGCCCATTGAGACCATAATTGCATTAAAGCTTATCAGAGCTCACTGGGAAACATTAATAAGAACACTCGTCACAAATAATTGGAAACAAACACACAGTTTTAAAGTTACAATCAGATGACAGTAAAACTCACACATTCAAGAGCCCAACAGGGGTATACAGTAAATAATGCAATTAAATCAAGTTTACTAGAAGCACATGATGTTATTTTAAATGGTTTCTGTCTGATAAGACTTTTAAGAACATATTTCCCAAAATCACGCTAAAATCACGCAAAGACACGCTGGTCTACTAGCTGCCGTCACATGAACGCACACTTGAGTGAGGATGTTGGGACAGACCCAGAGAATACCGAATTTATACACACACACGCGCACACACACACACACACACACACACACACACGCACACATACACGTACATTAATGTCGTAGACAAGACATAAAAGGTATGCAGTACAAAGGCAACAGCACCCAAGAATCACATGCACACACACGCGCACACACTCTGGCTTACATACACACTCTGTGTTCCAGTGAAGGAATATCCCTTGTTTGCATGCAAGAGCTGCTGCACTGGAGAGAAAAGCCTGTTTTGTAGATTATGGAAATTACTGCATGGAGATGAAGTCTTTATGTGTGTGTCTTTGTGTGTTTGTGTGTGTGTGTGTGTGTGTGTGTGTGTGTGTGTGTGTGTGTGTGTGTGTGTTGCTGCTGCAGACAAGCTGTGGTGTGTTGACAAAGCAGTTCCCAATGAACCAAGTCCCTGGTTACACAGTGGCTAGCTGAGTATGTGCCAGAATGTCAGCTTTCTTTGTGTGTGTTTATTTTAGCACAAAAAAGCTTGAATGTGTGTATGTGTGTTCATATGAACAAATACATATGTTCCTGGCTGCTAGCATATGCATCTTTACTTGTTTTTGTGAATTTGTACATTGTGTGTGTGTGTGTGTGTGCGTGTTTGTGGTGTTGCAGTTAAGACAATACAAACAGCAGGTCAAGGCAAGGTAAAATGTCAAGATAAAGTAATACACCGTGTGTGTGTGTGTGTGTGTGTGTGTGTGTGTAGCAGGGATTATTTATAATGGGGAAAAATGCAAATCATGCAATTACAAGCCCCAAAGCCAAGTATTAGAATTAATGCATGCAGCAGATGTGATGGAAATGAAGTAAATTTCTGATGTGGAAATAGTATACTGTACTGTAGTATGCACACACACACAAACACACACTGACACACATACACACATACACACACAAAGAGGGCTTATTGTCCCTTTATCACCTTCATCACATTTTACAGTTATGTGCACATAAATTATAGGCCTTTGCTTTGTGTGTGTTTGTGTGTGTGTGTGTGTGCGCGCATGCATGTATGCGTGTGTGTGTAAATCAGAGGAAGTAGCACCAGCCAGTACTGTGTGTGTCTTTAGTGTTACAAAAATGTTTTATGGTCTGGAGTCCTGCCAGTTGCCCCACTCTGTTCATTACACCACACACGATCTGTATTGTGGCTACAGATAGGGAGTTTATCCTGAAGGTGGCAATAGAGGAAAAGCAAAAGTGAATGAAGAGGGTTCATCCTTTGGGAACCCTGAGCATGGATGTGTGTTTAGTAAATCTCATGTTTCCTTCTTTCCTTTTTCTACACTGCATTGGTTCTTATACGCCCAGCTGTTTTTATGTTTTCTTTTAAACTTGATGATTTATGACTTGTCTGTTTAATTTTGTTCAAATCAAAGTGTAAGGCCTCATAAGATAAAGATGGCTTCTTTTTTGTTTCTTTGTGCTGTTAGTTCTTTAATGTAGTACTGTATGTGTGTTCTCTTTTCCCTCTGAAAAAACCCTAATTTTATGAACATGTAAAGCACATACATAAATACATTCAGCAGTGTTCCCGTAAAGGGGCCCATTTGTAGAATTCCTTAACATTCCCTGTTTATTAGATTCTGTGATCTTCCAGGAATTCATGTTGAAGTATCTGCAGCAATTCCTTCAGCTCAACTCTCATAGTGTTGGGATTTGTCTATTTTTATTCTCCTGCCCTATCTCTCTCCCACTCACACACACACGCACACACACAAAAGAACTGGGTTTTGGATCAGTTTAAAGCGTTGGCCATGATGCTTTTGAGCAAAGTGAGTGGAAGCTCATCTCCATGTTGCCTTGGAAACGTCGTAGGAAGAAAATGTTTGATATGTCCTTGGAGGACGTAATGTGTGTGTGTGTGTGCCTTGTGTTTATGTGCATGCATGGATGTTTACATATATATTTCAGTTGCACTCTCTCTGTGTGTGGGTATGTGTGTGCGTATTGAGGGGGGAGGTATATTTGTAGTTGTGTACTTTTTCCTTTGTTATATATTGTATTTAGCTCTTCCTTTGAAAAAATATTACACAATAAATATATAAGTGTGAGCTCCACTAATAATTCACCATAACTACAGTCTGTGATAAAAAGCCCTCATCCTGCCGGAGTCTTGTCTGCCTGTCGAAAGCAATAGCTTGATCCGAGACGTTGAGAGGGAGCCTTAGGTCCAAGCCGGGTTAGCTTAGCTCTTATCCCAGCTCTCTTCCCTCTCTTCCTGGGGTGGTCACACCACCCACGGCGCCGTTTACGTATCATATGTAGACTTGGTACAAATCAAACTCACAAAAGAATCAGTAGAAAAGACTAACTTGACTAACGACAGTGTCTCTCACAGAACAGCGTGGTTGGGCCAGCTCAGCTCTGTTCGCCTCCACGGGCCCTCTTGATGGGTTCGATGACCATGCACCGAGCTCAGAGTCAAGTTTCAGTTCCTCTAGGTTAACACTTACACACTGACACAAACTAAACTAATTTTTATTGTAAGGGATGAGGGTTTTGATTCATTGGCCATCATGGTCTCAATGATAGGTTGCTCTGTGCATGCATCTACAGTACGCCACCGTCAAGCATCCACATCTCTACTCTCTCCTCGCTCATTTCTGTTTTTCTGCTGTCTGCCCTCTGGCGAATAACAAATGACAACCTGTGACTGTTACACCTTTCCCGGGCTTTGACTTGTTGAACACAAGAGGGTGCATCTGCAGACCTCACATCCCTCAGGCAAAAGCCAAGTGCCAAGCCTAAAACTAACTAAATTTGGTTTGGCGGACAGATGACACAATATACCCTCAACATTAATTAAATTATTAAAATGCTACTGTTACTCAGAATGAATATATACACAAACACACATTATATTTTCTGTGCTTTTTTACAGATGGTATTTGTTATTTCACATACAGATTTCTTTTTAATTTAACAAAGAAGTTACTATACTAACTATGAGAATAAACAATTACATTTTATACTTTTGTGGCAGCAAAGGAACGGTTGCACCTCACATCTGGGAAGGCACCTCAGGCCAGGGGACTAAACTCTGGTCCCCTGGCCTGGGGTCCCCAGACATGAGGTCTGTAGTCGGTCCCTACTTTTTATACCAGCTGCAAAACAAATATACACCAGATGTGCACTGCTAATGTCAGCTGTAGCATTTTGATCAGCTTTCAAATGTACCTGCAAATGTCAACATCAATCAGTTTCGATGCTAAACATTGTGGTACAGCCCTGCTAACAAATCACTGTCTGTCAATGGCTTTTGAGTTACAGTTAGCGGTGCAAGTTTGTTTAAACACATACACAGGAACTCCCACTCTAAGGCTTGGAGGTTAAAGGAGCATTTCTAATGAACCTTTAAAAAGCTTATTTTCTTCTTTTCAATATTAAAAAAAAATGTATCAATAAGTTAAATCTTTCTGAGATCAGTTTGACTGCAAAAAAGAATGACAAACTGCGATTTAGTGTAAGAGTGAGCAAGTGTATATTGCATGTCATCAATTCCACCCGGAGTGACCGTGTGATGTCCCTAGTAAGGGTCTGTCTGACTGGTGAATAAATTAGTAAATAGATGAAGTAGATTGTAAGTGAAAACCCCTCAAATGACCCCTGCATAATACCCTCTCACACACACTTAACACAGCCCAGAGATTCTATTGTACAAAATGTATATGTGTGTGTGTGTGTTGTGTTTGGGCGTGTTCAGGCCCATCTGCATGGCAGTTGTTGCAGTCAGCCAAGGTCACATCATACTTTATGACAGGGCTCTCTGTCAGAAATCAAATTTTAAACGGGTGAGATGGACCTTGAAAACATGCCCACACATTCTGAACAGGCTGAAAAAAACATGTCAACCATCAGATACTGACTTGTTCTATATGGGCCTATTACTAATACTGTATACACATATCTATAAGATAAAAAGGTTGTTGGAAAAGCCTTGTTAATTGTGTCACAGAGGTGCACTATAGCACCATGTTTGCACAATATTAAAGGCCAGAGCTCAAATCTGAGACAGACCACACAGGCCTGCTTTCAAAACCAAAGAATGAAGTGGTGTAACATTCTTAGAGTACGTTCAGATTTAACTAGTGGATTGACGTCCTTGCAGTCCATGTTTACTTGCCACTAACTGCCAATGTCTTTTCTATACAGACTTTAGCTGCAGCTATTAGTCACAGCTAGCAATGTATGCACTGACTATGTCGTGGTGTGTGTTTGTGTGAAAGCTTAGCCACTCACTGATCAAGTTCTCCAAATTAAACAATAAAATAACAAATGCAGGAAGACATCTTTTTGTCAAAAACAATTACCATAAAAAATGTGATTCATGAGAGTTTTTATGATCTGCCACCACTGTGGTTATAGTACAGTACAGTAGGTTTAGGGACAAAACTGCTTGATTAAGGAACAATTGTGGTCATGGTTGAAAGCCACAACATGGACTGTTGGTAAGACACCAGAAACGAATAGCAACGTCCCATGTCAAAGTGAAATACTTTAACTTCTCAGCTATAGGAACTTAATGACCCTTAACAGTTAATTTGCAACATGGCAAACTTGTTTAGATGATAACTGCAAGGAAGTGTGTTTCAATATAGAGGCAGATACAGGTTCAGGCTATGGGAAGCTCCAGGTTACAGGTCATTAAGTTCCCGTTGTGGAAATTAGCTATTGGACACTTTCTCAAAAGCTCGTCTAATGAACCTTTCAAAGCAAATTTGATTCTCTTCGAGAGACTCTGAGAAAGTGGAACGCAGAGGAGATTTCCAATGAAGTACAATTTTATAATTGTGTAAAAATTACCAAACCTGTATGGCTTTTATTGACATCAACTGGATTTTGTGGAAAACCAAAAATTGCAATTATTGGATGTAGTTTCATGAAATTCCTAAGAATCCTGAGTTTTAATGAAGCCGTCCAAATCGTTGTTTTTTGCAAATAGTCGTGGCATCTGATACATTGTCATTGAGGCATGATTTTGATTCAGTAAGATGGAAGAGAAGGAGCTGATTTACACTCCGGCTATCGAAAGAATCAGTATTTATTACATATTACGGGATTCACCAACGAGGCGCCACCCTTTGAAAAGGAAAAGCTTGATAGCCGACTCATTAACTTACTCTGAAGGTTGCCACAGATTTCCTGACAGTGACCTTAATATTTCCCACCCACAAACTAACACTAACTACTAAACATACAAATAATCAATACAAGATGGACACTTGAAATTAATAAAAATACAGCTATTGATAAATGCACAATGAAGTAGTGAAACCATGACTTAATGCACTGAAAAAAGCAATGAATACTTAATTTATGAATGAAGTCATGAATACAGCAACATACAAAATTAGTGGATGAAGATCACCAGAACATCTCTTCATCATATCATCACTCTATCTTTTATCACGCTAGGAATGATGTTTTTAAAATTACTGGAATTTTCGTTCAGAGCCCGCAGTGCAGTGCATATTTATTTCTGTAACACTGTGGTGCTGTACATACAATACTTGAAAGTAATGTTGAATCATAAAAAGTTATTTAAACATATTGCCTGGCCATAAAATACCCATAAAAAAAAACAAAAACAGGGGGTGATTTACGATGATTGTTCAAAGTTTTGTGTATGAGATATAAACACTTCTTACCCAATGACAACAGCCAACAGATGGGTCTATATCACTGAACCATCATCTGTTTTTTCACAACCACTCGCTCTCTCTCAGCTCACTGTGTGTGCCAGTGTAATGGCTTTCAGTTACTACAAAGTGCAAACATTGATCCTGACAACAGAACAACATCTGTGGGCTTGTTAGGCAAATAAACAAGTGATGAACACCAAAAAAGAGAATCTGCTGTAACAGTGACAGACTCGAAAGTTACAAAGCCATACACACACATACATGTACAAAGCAATATATGTCCAAGTTATGCAATACACACATCCTTCCTCTGACACACCTCAAATTAACACACTCACGCAGCATTAATTATAGCCTGCAGTTCTTAAGGACTTGACTGGATTAATTAAGAGTTACACTGTGGTAGCTTACATTTCACGTTTCTAATTGATGGGAGCTTTTTTCCAAATGTCATTTAATTTATAACCTGGAACAAGGAAAGACTTTGTAGTGCATTATATTCCTGTGAATAACCCAAAACATTCTCAATGGTCAAACAGGTCGAGTCAACTTCAACTATGTAGCATTTAAAAGAATGTAGGAGCTGTGTGCACCAGTGTGAAATATAGAAAATTACAATACAGGGGGGATGTTATATATACATGTATGTACATACTGTATGTATATAATCACATTTGCTTCAGTCAGTATACGTGTTGAACAGAACTCTGGGGCCTGGGACCACACCTGTGGTTAGCACTATTAAACACAGGTGTCACCAATTCACCAGGACTAAAATGTTAAAGGGAAATTTTGAGTTAGGGACATACAGTGAAAAAATGCCTGCAGTTGTTGCAGATGTTCTCTGTCTCTCTGGGGCTAAATGAAGATCATATTTAGAGAAAAATAAATGTGTTGCTGCCTCTTCAGAGTACCCACAGTGATATACACTCAATGACGCACTCATATAGATATACTAAGTCTGTTTTCACTGCCATTTTTCACATTATGTTGTTATCGAAACACCCACTTTTACACCTTAGCCAAGTGTAAACATTTTTATGCAATAGTTTGGAAACATACTTAAGCAAGCAATACTCAACTCCATAAATGTGTGAAACAATCGCTTTAGACTAGACAAAATTGAAGAAATCAATAAGTGTTAAAAATCATACCTGCCATTCAAGCATGACCTTGGAAGGTTAAATCTGAATTTTGGAGGGTTTTAAGATAGGGTTCATGGTTTTCCCATCCCAGAAAGCAAAGCTTTCACCTTAAAGGCCCTCTAAATATGTAATTTAACATTTTTAGATGGAGTTTTCCAGATCTGGTAAATTGCAGGTAGAAGTTATTTCCCTTTGGAATTATACGGTTCTTTCTGCTTGCATCCACTTTTTTGCCTGGACAGGCTGGTTAATACTGTCAGTGTCTGAGTCCAGATGTGTAGACCTTCACTGTAGTTTTCACTGTGGTTTTCTACCACTAAGACAAATATGGACTCTGAGTTCATAATAAATACAATAAACAGCAACAATCACATATAAATACATGTTCTGTCTGATAGTGGGAGCCTGGCCGACTCATAACTGAGATGAAGTTCTGTCTCAATGACTGAATGAACGAACAACGTCTGGCCTCGAGTGACTGAGCAGTCCTGCAGTGCTGTGTGTTTGTGTGTGTGTGTGTGTGTGTGTGTGTGTGTGTGTGTGTGTGTGTTCTTCCTGCCTCATAGGTGTTGCTTTGGTCACACGCTGTCTCACATCGCTGCAAACCATCTGTCAACTACATGACCAGGACACACACACACACACACGCACACACATCTGGCAGGAACTCACCCTTCCATTTCCTGTCATCCAGCTTCTCCTTCCAAACACTCCCTCTCTCTGCATGTGTCTGGGCGATCAAACAGTTAGAAGGCCATGGCCGCTTAGCAAGCTATTGATCTGTAGATGATACACTGTCTGTATGTGTGTATGTGTGTGTGTGTGCCTCTCTCATTTCTTCCTTTCTCTGCTCTGTAATTCATTGTTGACTGATAAGATTTCCAGTGAAAGCCACAGAACCACAGAGAGGCTGAGACAGATGTCCAAAGAGAACCTGGCATTACATAAGAGGTGTGGGGTCCAAGAAGCAGCCCCTAAAATTATTGTCACTATCAATAGGGACAGAAAATGAGGCAACAATGAAGTTTTTTTTGATTTGATGAGAAAAGTGAAGTGGAGATCTCTTTATTACTTGATTACTCTGACAATAAAGGATGTATTTTTTTAATCAAAATATTTGGCAAATCACCTATATCAAATCTTATTTATTAATTAATTGTGTATTATTTGTGTTGGGAAATCAAAAAAACAGGTATGGCCTTGTGAATAGCACCACTTTTTTTCTTAAAACTGTGAAAAACATACTATTTGTAATATTAACCAACATAAATATGTAACTTTTTGTGGGACAAAATCATCTCAGAGTAAGGTCCACTCCCTAGCTTTTGTTGAGATTTAAACATAAGTCTTCATCAGCTAATAGATGGCTCATGGGCCGTCACATGACTTAAGTGTGGAACTTGGTCACATGATAACAGGTGGTTGTATATGGGGGGTGGTGGTAACCTCTGTTTCTGTTCAAAGATGCTCTCTTTTGTGAGATGTGAATGTCTTCCTGGAACTTTATCCGCACTGCTGTAGCACACTTGATTGCAGGCTTTTATTGGATTTTCTTCTTTCACTGGGCATTCTGCAAAAATACAGAATTACAGCAGATTGTTATTAACACGTTTCTATGCAACTTTTCTTCTTCTCAGTATTGCACTACAAAGTGTGGTTTATAATTGTTTTTGGTTTTTTAGCACTATTTAGCAGTTCAAATAAAATATTACTATGACCCCTTTTCTTCAGGCCTCAAATGTACCGACACATTTGAGCTAATTTCAGCTAATGTTAGTATAGATGCTTTTTTAACTTGACAACAATTCAACGGGAATAAACGTTCTGACTTTCCCCACTGTGAACCTGTATTTACATTACACATATGTACATGTAATTACACACATTATGCCTGCTTACCAAAATCATACAATCACGTGCACTAAGCCTGTGTGCAAGAAACTGGAGCACAATAACTATATTCTTACTAAACAATAACATGAAAATATAAGTATCAAAGTGAACCAGACTTGACCTGTTACTTCAGGCGCTGTTGGCCGATACCACAAGCCCTTCAAGCACACTGACACTTTTATTGACAGCGGGCACTGATGTTGGGTGATAAACCCTGGCTCATAATCCAGTACAGCCAAAAGGTGTTGCATAGGGTTGATTCAGGACTGCACACGGGCACTGTCATGTTGAAACAGGAAAGGGACAAACACAAACTGCTGTCCAAAGCTGAAAGCACACTATTGTCTAAAAGATCTGTATATGCTGTAGTGTTAAGATTTCACATGACAGGGCTGTCCATATACTTTTGGCCAAATAATTTAACAGTGCAACTGAAAAAATAAGAACAGAAATGAGGGAACATGAACAGAAAGAAATACGACGACTACAGGAAGAGGAAAATTATTGTGAAAGAGGAAAGACGAGAGTGATGAAAACATTTTTGGGGAATGCTGCTTTCATTCACAGTGGCACCTCCTCCTTCTCCTCCTCCTCCTGCTCATTCCCCCACTACACACACACACACACACACACACACACACACACACACACACACACAAAGCCATCCATAATTGATGCTAGCTGTAGGCAGACACTGGCGGGCTGGACTTTATAGCGCAGCTGGATGTGCATGGAGGAAGGCTGAGGCAAGATGGGAGAGCAGGTACTTCTGAGAATACACACTGTTTTTCCTCCATCTCTCTCTCTTTCTCTTTCTCTCTCGTTCTCGTTCTCGTTCTCGTTCTCTCTCTCTCCCTCCCCTCTCTCTCCCTCTTTCTCCCTCTCTCCTCATTGTCACTTCTACACTCGCTCTCTTGCTCCACTCTGTTTGTGCTGTGACTGCAGAAAAGAAGGATGCATCCTGTGTGTATGTCCAGTACATATGGATTTGCAGGGCTGCATGCTCTGTTCACGTGGGTGTCGGTGTGTCTGCATGCACTCTTTCTTTCTACCTCATCTATGGAAGAAGCTAGCAAATCGATGCATTTACGCATTAGAGAGAGATAGAAAGGGAGAGAGAGAGAGAGAGAGAGCGAGCGAGAGAGGGGGAGAAAGAGAGGAACTGCGGCTTTTGGAAAAGAAACCAAGAAACATTGCAAGCTGAAAAAGGTTTGCTGTGTTTGTTCAGCAGTGAGAGGAAGGAGAGGAAGGGAATGTGAAGAAAAGAGGAAGAGAGAGGGAAATATTACTATACTTTCATTATTTTGTTAGGGCATATATAGGCTACAATATTAATCATAAACGTGGTAATTTGGTAAATTTAACTTTCCGTTTTTTACTATAATACTCAAATATACAGTATGTTGAGAGAGCTTTACCACTGTAATCCCCCAGGCCCCCGTTTATATTAGCCACAAGGGGGTCCCTTAACAAAACTTCACTGTAAAAGATGGAGGACAAAATACCCCAAAATGTAGTTGAAGCTAATAGAGAAGTAAAACCGGAACATCCGGGTTTTGTTCCAGAAGTATGAAAAGCTCATCAGTCATCACTAAACTGTAGTTTTCCTCTGAAGGAACTGACAGATCTGAAACTCTGTGTGTCACCTGCTAAAATGTTGCACTGATTTTGGCTTTCACAGAGAAAAGCTGAAGAAATGCAGAGCGGCAAAAGGCTACAGTACAATCTGTTGTGGAAGTCAAGTCAGTGTCACATTTTATGTAGTTCTCAGGAGTAAGATGAAGAGTTAATCAGGGGAGGAGGGGCCGAGATGGTAAACATTTAAAACACAACACAAATGTTTGAGTCGAATGGACAGTTTCCTTTGGAGAAATAGTGAGGTAGTTCTACAGAAGAGTAACACAGAGTAATTCCTTCTATACGGAATTTTAATTGTATTCCCTCAGTCGCCTGTGAGTGTGTAGGTGAGTGTGTGTGTTTGTGAGACTGTGTGTGTGGAAGGGGGTGCAGTGCTCTGCCACGTAAAGCATATTTCAGCCTTCTAAATGTGGTTCTCATTACACAGCAGAGCATTTAGCCAAGACTCACTGTCTGCATCCCTTTCTCTCTCTCCGTCTCTCGCTCACCCTCTCTTTCTTTTTCCTACATATGGCTGCACCTCTCTCTCGCTCTCTCTCTCCCCTTCTCTCTCTCCCTCTCTCTCTTCTGTAACGGCTAAGATATAAATGTCCCACAGGACTAACTCCTCTCACATACACACTCACACATGATTACACACCACACTCTGTAAGTGTTTGGGGGCACATTCACTTTCTGTCCTTCAATGTTTCCACATTACTAAAACACATAATTCCCACTGAGACTCTTTTTTGGTTTGTTTTTGAACAACCATTGCTGAGGTATTTTATAGTTTATGTCTGTGTTTGGTCGTGAGACCTCGGCATCTTTGGTGTTGGTTATGAAGGTTGAGGTACATCCTTTTAGTACAAATATGGGATTACTGGAATAGGGGACATACTGTAGGCCATATGCTGGCTGAGAGGTCCCCTACTGTATTCCAATGTGTATGGAAAATTTTCTCTTTACTTTCTGTACTCCACAGAGTTTGTATCTGATTAACTCCACGCTAGGAAAAGCATTGTTGCACTGATTTCTATGAGCCCTGACACACCAACTCACCAGTAATTACATCTGATCACAGGTCTGTGCAGTAGGTTCTATGAGCTGGTGGACAGGACAGAGACAGACAGCTGAGGGCAAAAAACAAAAATTGAGCATCGCGTTAATTCAGGCAAGCCACGGAGTCAAGCTCAGCTCAATATCCCAGCTACATCAGCTGGCCATTGCAATCCAGGAGCCACATCAACTGATGGATCAGCTGATTCCTTCTATGCATCTATTGGCGATCTCATTCAGGGCGCCCTATTTAAGATGCTTCAGCCACTTATCCTGGCTGCTTCCTTCACAAGCCACTTCACAACCCACTTCCACCCCAGCTCCTCCCTTCAAGCTGTGTCTGACTTATCAATGTCATTTCTGTTGCCATTGATGCCTGCTCTGTTTCCCCCTACAGGGGGTTCTTGCCGCTGCTCTCCCTGCCTTAGGCTTTCCATGTGTGTGCATGAAAGGACAGGGAGGTACCCAGAACAGAGCGTAACGCCAAATACATACAACTGCAAATATATCTACTGCATGTAGATCAAGTTTCTTTGTCATAGTGGTCCTGACTGAACCATAATGTAAAGGGATGTTGAGTAAGAGGATACAGGGAGTGAGCAGAATCTCCAGTGATGGAATGTTCAAGTGGTCCTGTAAAGTAAAAAAGTGAATCTCTTTGTCCACACAGGGTAACCAGGACACACCGGCACCCCCGGATCCATCCATGGCCCAGGCTTACCCATCAGCCCAGTTTGCCCCCCCTCCGCAGAACAGCATTCCAGCTGAGTTCACAGCTTCACACCCCCATCCACATCCACACGCCCACCCGCATCCACACCAGCACGCAGCAGCACCACAGGACTACGCCGGGGTCCAGGCTTCCGTCAGTGAGCATCCACTCAGCATGTACCAGTCCTCACAGAGCCACAGCGAGCAGAGCGGGTCAGACTCCGGCAGTCAGACGGTCACCGGCACAGCCACAGTAAGGCAGCATGGGAGAAGCTGATGTTTAGGCCAAGTTTAAAGTTTCTGTGCTGTATGTTTTTAGCTAGAATTAAATCCTGTCCTATATACATGTTGTAACTTGTTTATTCAACGCGGATACAGCAGATACATTTAAAAATGAAATATTGTTGTTTTGGAGAGAGTTTGTAGATCACTATTTCTTTTCTTTCTTTCTTTACTTGTTGTAATTTTGCATACCCACATAGTCTCTAAATCAATACATAGAATGAACCTTTGCAGTGTCTTTCAAACAAAATAACTTGCTGTAACTGGAGTTGCTGAGGTGCAGTTTGGAGGGATTTGTTTTCAAGATAGCTCCAACCATGTAACCACCATTAAACCTACAGTGTGCACTTTCTATAGACAATGTGAAACAAGTAATGTATGCGGACAGTCATTAATTGTAGTTAATCATTTATACATCATTGTGGGACTGCAGCTACAAATGTTCTTTCCTCCACATAGAGGCTTTAGTTAAGATTTATGGAAGCCTTCCGCCCTGCTAATAGTCTAAAGGCTTGGCTAGGTTAAACATTCCCACACCTACATTATCTCTGTAGTGGACACAGAGATGGAACTGATAACCATCTTTTCATCTATTTGTGGCTTTGAAGAGTATTTTCCCAAATGTCAGGATGTTCCTTTGGAGAAAATTGGTTCTTACCAATAGACTGCAAACTTCTAAGATATGAATAGCAGTGTGTTTCGAAAGGCAAGCAAACTTGATCATGATATGGAAGTATGGTTAGTATGACTGAATCCTGACAAAGATGTATGGAGTTAGAAAGCTAGATGATAGCCTGGTTGTAGGACTGGATCATTACCTGGAGATATGGGGTTCTAGAACTGGTATTATAAACATTAGGGGATTTTGATTATCAGATATGAAGCATTTCTTAAAGTTCCTTCAGAATATATTTTTATTCCTAACAAACTGCAATACAAATTTCTGAACCAAAAGTCTTATTTTAGACATAGACACAGACATAGATAAAGATACATGGGGATATACACCTGGTTAATTTTATGATTCATTGAATCTAATTTGTTCAAAAGTAAGTGGATACTTAAGGTCACTTTGACAGCTGTAGTCTGGGTCAGTTGGTCAACGTGAAGGGACAAAAAGGTACTTTCATTACTGATACTGATATTGTTGCCTTCGAGGGCCATAATGACCCAAGACACCATGGTTACCAAATTATCTTGAATAAGTGTGTAGATCGCTTCTACAGATCACTTTTCTGATATTTCATGCTCATTAGATTAATAACAGTCTGGCTAAATTTAGGGTGTAATGGCCCAATGTGTCTCTTATAATATTACTATCAATTATCTAGCTTCACCAAACTTTCAGTCTTTTGTGTTATACAAACTTTACTTCTTTGAATGTGTGTCTTGGTGCCCATTGTGCTTGATTTGCTTGATTGAGTGTCTTAGCCTCAGTAGCTGCCGATGTTATGCCATACTCTGAAGGAATACAATTCAGTCTCTGACTGGTTATGTCCCATTTGTCCCATGTAAAACCAGCGCCTGTCTAACTATCCCGAGATGTACAGTTACGAGGCTGGTTAACCTGTCCGTCTGGACTGAGCTCCACTCCCTTACTATCCCCTCCACTGTGTATTTGTTCAGCTGTAGGATGCAACTAGCAAGCAGACCCATCCGTGAATTTGAGTGTTCTCTGATTATCACTCAAACAATAAAACTCCACAAAAACAATTGCCAGTGATCTCTGGGGGCCATTTTTGAGTCACTGTTCTAATAGAATTCATATGATTTTTAATGCTGCATATGCGGGTTCTGCCTCGCAGGCGACAAAACTTCTGCTATTCATTTGTTCTCTGGATTTATAACTCAGTTAATTTTCATAAATATTTATGACACCATTGGCCATCATAAAGATGTGTATTACTTTGCATAGTAATAATGTGTTCCCCCAGCACAACAAAAAATGCTTAGTTTTCTTTTTCCTTCTCGGCTTCTGGACTTTTAAACTTAATTCACAATAATAAATAATAATAATAAATATTTATCTGAATAGAAGATTAAGCTCCTCTGACAAAGGCATGGATGGGCCTGTAATTACACAAATATAGTTCATATATACAGTATATCTAATAGAAATCTGATGAGACAACCTCTTACAAAATAAGGTGATTGCTATATTTAAAAATATTTAAAAGCATGTCTGAATTGAAAAAAATGTATTGTGTGGAGTAGGCTGTGATATGACAACAAAAACACAACATTAGTAACACAACACATGATTAAGTATAGTGATGTGCTAGAACTAAATCAACAACAATTCTTCCAGAAGTAAAACAAAGAAGCTAGCAGTGTTTTCCACACAGATCGTGTGAAATAGTGTTTTTAGTTACAGGTACACTTCAATCTAGCACAAGAAACAATGATGAAAATTGGTTACAATGTTTTCAATATTACAACATTTAAATTATATACCTGCTGCTATATTGTTAATGCAGTAACCCTTCTTGAAATGTTAGACTTGCTTGATACAAATAATAGATAATGTTGTATTTTCACCTTTACAACAAGGAACTTATTTATTTTATTCAAGCGTCTTATTAGGAGAATATTATTATTCTCTTATATGAATAAAATAATATAGATTACATGATATATTTATTTTTATCTGAACAACATGCAGAGGAGGTGTAAGTACCTCATTGGAAAAGAAGAAGACATAAGAGAAGTCTCTGCAGGTCTTTACTTCAGGCTGCAATACAGGCCTAACAACGTCTGTATGTAGCCTTATAGGCAAAACCCAGGGCAAAATCTCTGTGTAATCGCTGCACCACTTCCTCCCACTGATTAAGCTCACTGCTGTGGGCTCACACTAATAACTGAAGGAGACTTAGATGAAAATGTAATATTTTTATTGCTGCCTCTCTTCTCTCATCTCGACTGTGACGACTGGACAGTAAGAGGACGATGTGTAAAGACTCTTTTATAAGAAAATCAATGTGAAGGTAAAAAAGTGAAGGGACATGCCTGTCTGATCCTGTGTTTCTTGACCTGTTGGACTTAGCAACGTCACCATATTCCTATTTCTTAACAATTACTTTGTTTACACTCCATCCATGATAAGCTGGGGTGTGTTCCACAAAGCAGGATGAGAGAGTGAACAGCAAAATCACTTTTCCAGCTCGCCTTTAATCTTTTAAAACTTTCCGAATATGCTTCATCAGAAATGCAGGCCTTGTTTATGTGCTGAGTGTTGTGTGACGATGTCTTTTTCCGCAACCCCCAAGTACTTCTATGATAGGAAAGAGTGAGGGACAGAAAGCACGTTGGCAAAAAGAGGACAGCATACTGTACATCTGGAAGTCTCATCAGTTAGTCTGTCTCTGTGCTGCACTCCTTCCCCCACATCATCCAACCTCCCTCTCACTGCTTTATTTCTATCTTCTTTTCAGCCACGTCTACTCTGTCTATGCCTCTCTCCTTCCTGCTGCATGCCTCAGCTGTTTGCTCCAACAGTGACTTTCAGCCCCAAAATACAATGAAAGCAACAATAACAGCTATCATATCTGGTGATCTTCTGTACACCATACTTATTTCACATCTACACAGGACACAGATTATCTTCCAATTATTATATGTTACAACACATTACAGGACAGAGTCGTCACAATAAGAAGAATAGGCTAAGGAGTATGATTACATTTGAGACTGGCCATATGATGAAATGATCTATTTGCAATTTTTCTAATCAATACTGTCATCACAATGTTCTATGAAATAATGCGGGTATTATTTCAGCCTCACAGACTGGAACAAGCTACTTCACAGCCCCAAATACCCAATCCTGGAGATCCTGATGATATGACGGCAGTGGTGACAATTACAGTTATTTAAATACTGTGCTTAATTAAGTACAGTTTTGTGGTAATTGCACTTTACCTGAGTATTCTTACTTAAGTCAAGAAAAGAATCTCAGTACTTCCTCCACCACTGACAGTTTGTCATTTACTTGACAAATACCATAAATAACGTGATCCAACTAGCTAGAGCTACGTTCCAAATCTAAATCTCTATCTAAACAGTCTTAACACTGTTGCTTTAATAAAAAAAATTAAATAAAAAAATTGGAATGGGAAAACACAAAGTCCACTCCCAAATTTTGTCAAACCTCAAAATGAAGCAGAGAGCAGTGTTGTACCCAGGACAAAGCATTTTTGACCGAGCAAAAACATGAGGATGCAGATATGCAAACTTTAATTTTACAGTTGCACCATTAAGTAGCTGCAGCTGAGAACATTTGCTTCTGATGGTTGTCACTTTTGGCCGGGGACAGGTTTCACCTCTCTCAGGTCATTAAGGCACTGACAATAGCTTACTACTTAAAATCATGGCTATTGTCATTTGAAAATTGTACTTTTATGATTAATCTTTCAAACGTATCCTCACAACCTGCCAATGTAAATTTATTTTACTTCATTATTTCATTTACTTCATCACTAAAACATACACAAGGCAAAATAGCAATGGATACAAAAATTCAAACAATTAAATTATTTAGCTGGTAGGGAGATTATTTCATTTTCTCGTTAACCATCAGTGGAATAAAATTGTAATATTATCATTACATTATGTTATCATTTAATCATTTTACTAATTTCTGTTGGCAAAGTAAATATATAAACCTTTCTATATACAATCCATTTACTTATTTATCTCTGGAATTATACTGATTCAACTGATTCAGTATATTAGAATTACAGTTAGTCTGCAATTGATTTGTTGCTTCTGGGACTTTTGGACTGGATTTTGGACAGGAATGCCACAGATTTAAAAAAGCATTTAAAAGTGTGCATATAGTGTGCCAGAGATATTTATGGGTATGGTGGTTTGAATGAGAGGTGGTTTACTGGTTAAAACATTTTGCACACCAAGCATATTTTGTCAAAATAATGAAAACAATTGAACACCACTGTGCTTACTGCCTTACAACTGTTTAGAAATGGTGAACCCAATACTGGAAAAAGCTTAAAACAAATTTGTGCCTTGTTTGTGTAATGGTTTGTGGCTGGAGGTGGAAATCGGCATCTATCGGCTTCTCTCTCTCAGTAGTGGCAGTGCGTGTGCTGTGTTTGCATCCTGGAAGAATGACCTCATCTGGTTGGCGTGTTTATAGAGCAGCGTAAGCCTCCTCTCTCCTCACTGTGAGCCCCGCAGTGTGAGAGAGAGAGAAAAGGGCGATGGGAAAGTATTTAATTTGTGGAATACTCTCCACAGAAACATGTATTTCTGCTCTTTCTGGTGTTATACATCTGATACATCCGCATCATTCCACTTGTAAGAGAATCCAATGGAATAATTGCCACTGGATACAATTGCTAATACAATTTCACAGTCATGCTCCCCAAAGGATAAACCTTTTCCATGTTGGACCCAACTTTTCATAAAATATTTCATAATTTAATGGGCAGATTACCATAGATTTGCAAAAAATATTCAGGCTTAATAGAGTTTAATTATTCTACGGCCTATGACGACACGCGTAGAACCCACACCTTTTCTCCCCATTGGGGTTGAGGCTGTACATTACATGGCACTACATTTATTTAGCTGACAATCCAAAGTGACTTAGTATATTCAACCATGTGGATACACCCCAAAGAATCATGCAAGTACATTAACTTTATCAAATATGCTGAAATGCTTCAAGTTATACATTTAGAAACAATAAGAGATAGAGAAAATGTAAGTTGTCAGTCTGAGGATGTGTAGAGTTCCTGCTCTGCAAACAGTCATGATTTTGTTGAGCGGTAGCTGGGCCACCCTCATAGTGAGGGTATAGCAATTGTAATGTAGTAGTAAGTACCAATTGGCAGTAGCAGATTGTAGGGCAGGCTGGGATGTATGGTTGGACCATGTCCTGGATGTAGGATGGGCCTGAACCATTTGCAGCACAGTACGCAGGTTCCAGTGTCTATGCTGTAGAGATGGAACTCTCCATTGGTCAGTTGGTCTGCCCCTTTGGTCCAGACTGAAACATTTAATGAATTGCCATTTTTGGTACAGACATCCATGGCCCCCAGAAGATAAATCCTGATGACTTTATTGATCCCCCTGACTTTTTCTCCAGCACAGGTCAAAATGTAAATGTCTCCAATACATATGACCAAATACTTTGTGAGCAAATTATTAAAGAAATACATTCCCATCAGCCACAGCTGTGCCTTTTGTTTAGTGCTAATTAGTAAATGTTAGAATGCTAATGCTAAACTTAATTGGTGACTGGGGTAAACATAACGTGGTGAACATCACCAGTACGCCAGTACAGCCTGGCAGTGCTGGTAGCGTTGTTGCAGGCTTACACACAATATATCCCCTAATTTAATGGGCAGATTACCATGAAATTCATATTCATTCAAATATTAATTACATGTAGAATCATTCAAATCAGAAGGGTTCTTCCCTTTAGATTTGAATGATTCTATGGCCTTCATTCTGGCACCACCCTCAGGGCTCTTACAGTTTTAGCCCCTGTATTTTACTGTTAGGCCTCTATGAACTTAATATCAAAATGTTTGACGAGAAAATCTTAACTCAAGGTCCATTTACTACCTTTTTCATGGGCATGGTATGATGTGTCCAATATGTCAATAAGCTTAACACTGAGTCAAGAGCTCTAGTGAGGCTTTTGTCTCAGGGTTATGGTTTTTTGTTCTGTTTATCTTCCAGGTTCTACACAACAGAATAACTTTCAAAAAACATGTTTTTTAATAGCCAGCCTTTTCACCGCATTGTTTCTCCAGGTTACATCTTATTGTTTTTTTCTCTGAGAACCTGATGTTAGCCAACATCTCCAATGTTATCTCCAATATGTCTGAAACCACTCTACATTCAGTCTGGCCTCACCTCACATATCACTTTCTGTGCCAAAAGGGGTGAGATGAGATGCTTTGTCTCACAGTTTGTTTGTTTTATTTCTTCGTTGCAAGTGTAGGTGGATGTCGCCACCGACGTGGAGCTCTGCACAGATGGCAGTCACTGCTGCGTGTGTGTACACTCCTTTCCATATGTGTTGGTGTATACCTAGGCGTTGCGTGGAAGACTTGCAGTCTGCTGGCCTTATGCTGCTTCTTTTCAAGCTCACACACCCACGCACACATACACACACACACAGGGTGTATTTTTAGCTGGCTTGGAGGCTGGGACTGTTTGTGAGCAAAATGAAGAAAAAGGAGGAACAGAAAACATTGTCTTTCTTGTATGATCAGAATTCTGGTATGTTACACATGGGTATGGCAGCAGTCTCCATGTTCAGTCACATTTATGTCACACTCTGCATTGAATAATCAAGGCCTCTTTGGACCTACATCTTTTTGACTGTCAGAGAGGCGTCGCTTCAGTGAAATTGTTATTTTTTTCGTCGTTTTGAGTTGGATTGCATTATAGCCCATCTAATATCCTTATCGTTATCCTCCCATGTCTCTATATGGGGGTATTCATTTATGAACAAGAGACACACAACAGTTTTTGTCACACACACACTTGCAGTGTAACAGGATACTGTGGAGTCCTCTCTTGTGTTTAACAGGCATTGATCTCACTCACACTGAGAGCTAAAGGACAAACACAGACTGCTGCTGGTACTCTGTATACGTGTGCATGAGCATCTATTATGTTTGCAAATTTTAACTCTTTCCAGCTCAAACTCCTTTTCATCTCAGCCTCCATTTATAACTTCTTTCTAATTCATGGGCTTTAAAGATCCATTGCCTCATGTCTGATTGCCTTTTCACAATTAGGTGAGTTATTAATGTTAGAACTAACCTGACATTGAAGAGCAACTTAACAGCCCATTTTGGCTCAAATATGCCCTCCTCACATGTTCCAAAAAAATTAAGAATAAAATATCTAAGTATAAGTGAGGGTAGGCAATGTCTCAGATTTTCCACTTATTATTTGGGGTCTAGATGTCAGAATCACTTGATTTTCTCTAGAAAAGGGGAAAGAATTGCTATTACAATAAACTAGACTGGAAACAGTCTATATAATAAAGTGACTATTCACATCATTTCTACCTCAAATAGAGTGGATTTAGTGCTAAATTACTCTTTAAGTTTATATTGAGTGCTAAGCTGCAGAAAAAATATTTTTTATTGCCCATGATATTGTGATATTTGTTGTGTGCAATGAACACAGTTGGTCATTTAACATAAAAGTAAATTCTTGACCGCAAGAGTACAGAAGTAGTTTGGCAAAATAATCCCAACTCAAGTTGCACATACCAGCTTTTTTTAGAGCTTTCAACTGCATCTCAATGCCTTTATCAGCAAATGGAGTCTTCAAGTCTCTTGTCCTTCCTCATTACAGATGTCCAGTTTTGTCTCTAACTTCCAGTTGCTATTACTGCTATAGTAAATACAAGTAAAAAGTTGCGGCCCTGATCTGTTCACACAGCCTACTATACATTTTCCAAAGTTAGAAACATACATCCAGATTTATGAGGAGATCATATGACTTGACACCACCACACATAACTAGCTTTTGTTTTCAAGCAAAATTCATGGTTTTATGTCAAAGAATGTCACAAATCCTGTAAAATTGCATTCATAGTTGCTGGAAGTGACTTTGTGTGTCTTTCATTTGTGTCCTTTGTGTTTTCCAGCAGACAGATGATGCCGCCCAGACGGACAGTCAGCCACCAACACAGACTGTATCTGAAAGCACAGACAACAAGGCCCAACCCAAGAGACTTCATGTCTCCAACATCCCCTTCAGGTTTAGAGACCCAGACCTCAGGCAAATGTTTGGCGTAAGTAAAACAATATTTGATGTAGGTAAAATTTCAAAAATTACAAAAATTAAAAGTTTATGTACTCCCAAGGTTTTACAGGACATTTGGGTTAGCAAAAATGTGAACGAAAAAACTTTTGGGTTCAAAAATTTCTGTTGAATTGATGACAAAGAAAATATGTCAAGAGATTTAAAAATCAATCTCTCAGCATTTCCTTTTTTGTTTGTTTTTTTACAGCAATTTGGCAAAATCTTAGATGTGGAAATCATCTTCAACGAGCGCGGTTCTAAGGTACATGTTATTGCTGTGTTTTTTCTAAGCATTTCTCTAAATCCTTTTTACTTTCTTTCTTTTTTCTTTTGTAGTACTGTTTCAGACTGTCAGCACACAAGTTTACACAGTTGGTTCTGCTTCTTTGTATTTGACAGAACATTGACTTATCTGTGTACTTGACATAGAGGCATGAAATTAATATTGTTTGCATTGCACTTCTGGTAACAGGGGAAACACAAAATAGAGTGTTATCTTTAAGTCTCACTATTTGATAACATAATTGATTGATTAGGCCTAATTCAACACAGCATCCCTGAAATACATTAGGTCTTTCTCAATACCGTTTTTGCAAAGTTTGAAGTCTCTCGGGAGTTTGAACTTTACAAGTTTAACTCTACAGAGGACAGACAATAGCCTTCTTGCTGACATCACCAGCTCAACTAGGTTGAACCACGTGCTTGGATGTCCTCTGCCATGTACAGTAAACGGAATACTTGTCTATCCAAAGTTTACACTAACAAGTCTCATAACTGTTCAAAGCAAGAACACTTCAGGGCATTTGGACCATACATGGCTAAATGCAGATTTTTGAATTGGGCCTGCACTCGCGCCACCACTGATGACTTTCAATGATTGAAAGTGGCTTGATATGTGGATGTGCAAAACAAAATGCTGAGCCACAGCACATCAAGACATCAGCAGTCAATGGTATACTCAATGATAAACTACATTAATGAGGAGAAATAAGATTTTGATATTGATAAAAATTTTGTAAATTGACAAAGTTAATTAAGTCTCTGTCCACTCTATTTCATTAACAAACCAAAGAGTGGCTGATCAATACTGGTATATTAAAACGCCCTCCTTAAAACAACAACCTTCTTTTATACTGAGCTAGACTATTGTTTATCAAAGATGAAGTTGCTTTAAAAAATGTAAATTCTAATTAATAAAAATTTGCTTTTTTAATGTCCTTAGTTTTGGCTGATATGCTTTGCTTCCTGTTACTACTATTTCTTATTGCTGATGCCATGCCATAAAGAAGTTAATTTTCCTTTTATTTTTTTGGTAGATTTATTTTTCTCTATTATGACCTCATAAGAGGAATGTATTTGCCGTACCACCTTGCAATATGGGAACACCGTAGAAGATGATTTATGTCTATATTGTATGAATATATTGTATGCAATTGTCATAAACCACTGCTATAAAAGCAGGCATTTATTATTTAGGCCTGTTATTACCCCTTGAGGCCTGAGTTTACCAGGAAAGTGTAGATAATGAATGGGAGAAAGCAGTGGAAGGCTTCAGTTCCGATAGCCAACAATTGTGAAAAAAAATATCTTAATAACAGTAATTCAGTTTCATTGTTCGCATTAAAAAAATCTTTACTTTGGTTTTTCTTTTTTTAACTTATTCACTCACTTAATTGGTGGTTTAAATTAATTCAAATGACCAGTCACTAAACCCTTCCCCAGCGATTGTTCAATCTTTGCTTAACAATCGTGACAAGGGACGGCAGGCCTGTCAAGCTTTGGTTTTCTGAACATGACAAAGCAGTGTACATGGGACTCTAACCTTGTATTACTTCCAAGGACAAGGAGCGCATAATTAGCTACCTACATTATTTTGTGTTACTGGTCATGTGGGTAAAACCATATTTAAGATCCATTGGATTCCCATTTCAAAAGGAGTAAGCCAAAGACAGAGATTTCATCTAACTCGCAAAGTTAAATTTCAGCCAACAAAATGAAGGTTTAGCAATGCAGAATGAGTAGCTGCTTTTTGTCTACTTGAAATCTGCATAAGCCCGCACCCAGTCTAGTGGAAACAGAATTGTGTGCGCATCCATGTAGGTGTCCGTTTTGGTCATATACGTAAAATTGCAACTGAATATGTGCCATGCTAGAATGGAAAGCTTGGCAGGCACAGCAACAGTACCAAAGGGGGCAGGGCTTGGTGAAGGGTCTCTTTCCTCTCATCAATGAATTAGCTTTTTTTCCAGACCTGTTTAATATTACTAGATATAGTTTATATGTTATAGAATACTGAAGTATAAGCAGAAAAATTGTGTTATCTACTGTGCTCCTATTGAAGCAAGCCGTTGTTGAGTGTAATGTCGAATATAATATGTAAAAAATAATGTGCATGTTGTTCTTGCCTCTTTCCGTCCTGCATGCAGGGTTTTGGGTTCGTAACGTTCGAGCATAGCGTGGACGCCGACAGGGCCAGAGAGAAATTACACGGCACCGTGGTAGAAGGCCGTAAAATAGAGGTGCATGTTCTCAAATATTTATTTCAAACTGGTTCCTTCTCCCTGTCCTCATTTTCCTTTTTGTGTGTTTGTGTATTTGTGTGCGTGTTTGTGCGTGATAGCGTTTGAGAGTCCACATCACATCCCACCTTGCCATCTTTCTCATGACATCAAACTGTCAAGTCATTCAAGCCTTTATCATTTCCCTTTCCTTGTGCAGTTTAATTAACCCAAACACCAATAAATGTTGACATATAACTAGTCCATTATTGTATGTGAGAGACTTTGCTTGTTTTATTTATTTTTGGTTTTGTTTCTGTTTTATTTGATTTTGTACTCTCAAGGAAATTGACCTAACCAAAGGCTTAAAAGTGAAAATCCACACTACCCACCATTACAGATAGACGTATTTTTGTTTAAGAAGTTGCAAATATTGCTTTGGAGTTTGGCCATATATGTTCAAAAGAAAAGATGTTCTTACATATGTTTAATGAAGGTAGGAGCTTTCCCCCAGACAAAGGCCTCAAATCTTGCTTATCCATGGACAGAGGAAGTACCTACAATTTTATGACACCTTGAGAGCGAAATGCAAAGTTCACAACTAACCTGATCCAATAGCATGACAATTACTAAGTGCTGTTTCAATGTATTGTGTCCACTCAGAGGAACAACAGCTAGAGATCACCAGCCTCGAAGCATAACTCTGTCCATTCTGACGAAGTATCAACGTGGAAATGTCTACACCTGTCGTAACTATAGCTATAAAAATCCTTTATTTCTCTGATTGTAACCTGACAAAGGCTATAATACCCTGGTGCCACAGCAAGTATCCTCAACTGAAACCAACAATACATTCATACATCCACTTCAATCTTATCTTATTCTTTTTTGGGTCGTGGTGGCAGCAGGTTTAGCAAAGTAACCAAGAAGTCCTCACTAGTCACATCCTCCAGCTCTTTATAAGGGATCCTGAGGCATTTCAATGCCAGATGAAATATGTCATCCCTGGGTCTACCCCTGCCATGTCCTCCCAGCTGGACCACCCCTGAATTCCTACACTGGACGAAAGTTCTAATCAAAGCCCAAAACTACCTCAACGGTCTGCATTTGCAGATGCAGCATTAATCCATCAGTTAATCTTATATATCATCTTAGATTCTTTGGTTAAAGACAGCATGAGATGCTTGTAGTCCTTCACTTGAGGTAATGACTCCAGCCATATCTATCTAGCCAGCAAATAGCAGTTTCCACCAGACCTTCCTGACCTGTAGGATGCATATACTGCATCCTTGGGAAGAAGTAATCTAAAGCAAACTGAATGATCCAGCGAACCCTACATCCAACTACTCATAGGCCTACAACACCCTGGAGTTCTGTGCACTGTTGCTACATATAATGTCTGATCCAGAAGGTTATCCCCAGACACAGGTCATCCACCTTAATGCCATCCAACTTCATCGCCTCCTTAAAAATCTAAATCTAAGTCTAAGATGCTGTAAGAAACTGAATTGTAACTCATCGTGAGTGAATGTTTAAGCCAGATTGATTATATTTTACACATTTTCCTTTAATCTTACTTTGATCCTCACATTTCCGGGTTAGCCCAAATATCACATATAATGTCTCAAATGGCTTTACAGGCTCACAACAGTACTGCTCCAGACCTTTAGACTCTCTAAGAACACTGCTTCGTCATCAACCATTTTAAGGCCACAAACATGGCCCATACAGGGACCATATTCTCACCCCTGAACCCTACTCCCTCCCCCTACTCTCTATTTCTAGTTCTGAATAACCCGGTGAACAAAAGACACATCTGTGTTCACAAGACACACACAATCCCAATGGTGACACATTTGCCATGCTTCCATCTTTACCTCCAATCTTTTTCACACTTTTTTTCGTGTCATCTATGATACGTCTTTGGTACTTTGTTTCTTCTTCCCTCTAATCAATGCAAAGACCTCATCACCACCCACACAGAGTGGTTCATCCCAGCTTCCTCGGTACATGCTGGACCTTTTTCCCTTACCTCAATCATTCTCCTATCCTTCCCAGCACTGTAAAGTTTACATTGCAGCTCTGGCACCTGTGTTTCTGCCTGCACTATGATAGCACACTCTTTTAAATAATTATGTTTAATTATGTTTGTATTTCCGTCGTTCACATGCTTCTTGCATACCATCCAAGTGCAGACCAACTAAATCTCAATTCAGCTCTGCCACAATTTACTACCATAATCCAAACAGCTCACATCCACAGGATTCACTTTTAAAATCTCCTTCTGACACTGCACTTAGTATATCTAGACCCATTGAAGAGCCAAAACTACACATCAACACTAAGGTCTAGTTACTAATTTTTTTACTTCAAGCTTTCCCTTTCTCTCTACATAGTATTTGTCCTTGAAAAAAATATGCAACATGGAACTGTTGCAGGTCAGGTGCACCTTGTGGACAAGATAGTGTACACAATTTACAGAAGCACAATTGACCATACACACCATGGTGCTTACCACTTATCTATTCTAAATCCCCCATATCAACTCATCACTGGAGTCTTTGTTCTTCTTGTCCTTGTTTCCTTTTTTGATTGGTCCATTCTTGACAAACCAGCTTATACAACATTATTTACCAACTCCCTGATAGCAACCAACTGGAACACTTGTTTCCTATTTACAACATTAGTCTTAACTCTGCCCTCAGGCTGTTTGCACCTTTACAACCTATTTCCACCTGTTATTAATACGTGATCTGTGATCATGTGATCTGAATTGCACACATTGCAAACGGAATGCTATCAGATCAAACAGACCACATCAGGATGGGCCAAGACTGTATCTCTGCCTTTTCCTGCTATCTCAAGCTGCCAGTCAAAAAGGTACAGATGAGCTTTTCGCTGCAAAGGGAAAATAATTAGAGCCCTTACTGCAGCATCACTTAGGCGTTCAGACTAAAAAGACCTGTGTTAAAGCAAAGCAAGGATCTGCATTGTTGGGGCTGTGTTGCTTTGGCTTCCAGTGAGACAAAACTGACAGATAAAACTGTTCAACTTTTTTTGCCTGACAAACCTGCATCTTTTTGTTCGGACTGGTGAAATAAATGAGGAGGCTGCGTTTTTTCATGCAGGTCTGAAGTCGGTCTGAAGTTCTTACTGCCTCTGCTGCCAGACTAGCAATCTCAGATACAAAACCATAAAACCAACTGAATTCTGACGTTATTTATAACGGGCTTAGTGCCCTCACATTTGCATTAACAAAAATGTCCTTCAGTTCTGTGTTAGATAAGTTCAATCATCTTATCTAACACAACATGGCTCAGTGGAGTCTTGTATTCTTTCGCTAGCTCAAAACTGGAAATTTAAGTTGACCCTCATCAACGCCAGCCTCGATCCGCCTGCTCAGCTCTCTGTAATGCAGTACACAACTTTTATCCTTATATTTTAATGGTAATGTAAAAACGTTATAAGATGAATATGATATTAGATGACATTCATTTACATATATTTGTGTTTCATTACAGATCAATGAAAAAAAAAAAGATGGATGTAGACAACTTGTCCAGACAAAGTGTTCAGAGTTATGCTTTAAGAAAGCAGCTAGCTGCTTGTATAGAGAGAGCTGAAAGAGAGAGTTTGTGCAGTGGAATGATTGCAAAGTTTTCTTGGCCACCTGAGTAAGATGCTGCTTATTCCTTTCTCATCCCCTCCTCCCCCATCATCCTTCCAATGGTAGCTTGTTTAGGGCCCCATCCAACACAGTTACAACGGTAACAGTACACAAACAAGTGGGCGGGGCCAAAAGGTTTGGGAATGGTAAGTGTGGGCGAGCAAGCCATTCTGCCAGCATTTCCTCTCTCTCTTCCTCTCTCTTTGGAACGTTTGCAACGCTAAAACTCACGTGACATTTCTTTTTGAATTGTGGTTGAGTTGATGCTGTATATTGACATACATATTTTCTTGCGTGTCGGCGTGCGTGTCCATTCACTAAGTGTTCTCCTGAAGCTGCGTGTGCGAGCGATACTGACTGAGATATGAATTCGTTTGCACATCTATCTGAGATTGTTGGAAACCCATTATTAATTTATTTTATTTTACTTTGGAAGCCAATGCACCCTTATTTTAATTTACCCTGTTAGCTGTTGTTTGAATTGGGAATGATTTGATTGGTTGATTGATTGACTTGGTTGGTTTATTTGAGTTTTGATCTTAATATTTATTCTTGCAATGAATTAGAGAGGCTGTTGTCTGAGTGTGAATGCTTTGTGTTGCTTTCATCACAACAGTTCTTCTCACATTTTAAGGTTGACTTGATGTTGCATAATGCTCCCAACATATTCTCCTCTCCCCTTCCCTCAATGACATTTTCTTTGTCGTTTTTTCTCCTTCTCCTCCTCCCCACCGCATGCATCTATACATTTACAAAACATAATTTTGCCAAGTGCATCTGTTGTTTCTTTAGTTTTTTCTGTATGTTATTGAAATGTCACTATAATTGGGGAGAGCATGCTGAAAAACTTCATAATATGGAAAATATTCAAATGAGAGAGAAAATGGTTTCGTTTTGGATGTGTTTTTAAGTGTTTCTGAATGCAATTTCGAAAACACACAAATGACATGGGTGTTTGCCATGATAGCGTGTACTGCTTTCTTTGTTTACAACATTAGGAAACTATGCATGCAGATGTATCTTTACAAGTAGCACTTACCACAAATGTGTAAGTATCATAACTCATGGACCTCTCTTTATCTGCTGCAGGTCAACAATGCGACCGCACGAGTAATGACAAATAAGAAGACTGTCAACCCATATGCAAATGGTAAGGTCAAATCAATAGACCCCCCCCCTCCATAATTTTATGTGGCTTTTTGACACATCAACAGAGAAAGACAATTTAATTTCAAAGTGAAATCATTTCTCTACAAAGTGATTTAAATGAATAATAAATCAAAATGACAATATACATGTTTGCATAACTTTTCACCCCTTTAATAAGATGCACAAACATCAACACAGGTGCAGCAATGGATTTTAGAGGTCTCATGATTAAATAATAATAAAAAATAAATGAAATAATGACAAATACAGCTGTATTTGGAATTCCAACTTTTGTTCAATCAGTATCGTGACAAAACCTCCACTACTGAAAAGTTCAAAGTCAGGGGATGGACACAAGGACATTTCCAAAACACCTCTAGGAGTTAAATCAATCATTAAAAAATGCAAAGAGTATGACACAGCTCTAAGAGAGAAGGAGACTAATGAGGGAGAACACCAAGAGTAGTGTGACATCTCTGAAGGAGTTCAAAGCTTCAGATCTTTGGAGAGGCTATGCATACAACAGTTGACTGGGTGCTTGCAAGAAACCTGTGAATACTGTGAAGATTTGTTTGCCAGCAAGACAGTTAGCCTGAGCATAAAGCCAAAACTACACACAAATAGCTTAATAAAAACTATGTTAATGTCCTGGAGCGGCTGAGTCAGATTCCACATCTATCAAGTATTTCTAATCAAATCAAAGCAAGTTTTATTGTCATGTACACAATCATACACAGTATGACTGTGAAATTCTTTGGTTTCTAACTCCAGAACAAATCTAACAGTTAGATAAATACAATATAATGAATCTTACAATAGAATAGAAAATCTAGTAAATAGATACAATAAAATAGAAATACATAACACAGAATAAAAATGAACAGTAGAACAATATAATCAGTAAATATTTTAAATTTGAGTATGAGTTTCAAAAAAATGATATCCTCTCTGCCCTCGTCCTGCACCTCTTATAGTGTAAATGTCCTGTAGGGCTGAGAGTTGACATCTGACACCTGACAGAGCTTAAACAGTTTGATAATGAAAAACAGGGAAACATTTGCAGTCCGGATGTGCAAAGCTGATAGAGACCTATCCACTATAAAGACTGCAGTTGCTGCCAAAGGTGCATCTATTAAGTACTGACTTAAACTAATACATAATATTTGCAATCAATTTAGAGATAGAGATCTGTTTACACTTTGACATTAAAAGGTCCATTTCTTTTGATCGATGTCAGAAAAGCCACATTAACTCTACTCTGATTTAATGTAGATTTTAGAAGTTACATAATAATATCGTTTGATATCTCCCTCGTGGCAAAACGTGAAAAGTTCCAAGGGGGTAAATTACAAATGAAAGCCAGCATCCAGCTGTGGATTTCAGGCCTATTGACATCCAGTCACACATAGACCTCAGTAGTTCCTGGAAGTTGCAACTGTGACATCACACAAAGTTTTCTGAAAGGACATTTGAAAGCCTGTACTTTAATTGACTGTAGCCTTGTTCCAGCCCTCTGAATCGCTTGGTTTGGGTTAACTCAAATCTTTATTGGCCTACAACAGAAAAATGATTTTTACAACAAGGCAGCATAAAAAGCACAAAAACATAAAACATAAACCAACACAATAAGAAACTTATTGAAATGACAAGTGCTGCACTATGCACACAATTCGGAATAAAACAAAAGGTATATGATAAAAGCAAGGAAAATGGCAACACGAGGAAAAATGATAAGAAATAAAAAGCTAAGCTGTGTGAGGCAATTTATAATGGATTAGAATCAAGAGCACTTTTTGCACTTGAGATAAATGAAAACTTGAACCTGTTGCACCTAATTTTTGGAATGAGGGGGTGATATCAGTCTCTACAGAGAAGATGGACCAGGGTTGATATGATGGATTTAGCTTTCCATGTGACTCATCTGCTATAAACGTCAGACTGAGAAGCGGCTGCTTACCAACTGCTCTGACAATGTTTTCCAGTTGACTCCTGTTTTGTACATTTAGATTCCCATACCATCAAATCAGTGAGAAGGTAAGGACTGAATCTATGATGGATCTGTAAAATAACACCAGGCATCTGTCAACATTAAAAACATTTAACCTGTGCAGAAAATCCAGCTGTAGTTGTCCCTTCTTGCACATTGCCTCAGTGTTCATATCACATTATCACATCCACATCTCCGGTTTCTTAGGTAATTCAAAAAGCTCTGGTGTTGTGCTCGTTCGGACGGGGACAGGATTAAAAATGGGGACATCATCTTTCTGTACCAGAGTCAGATAAATAGTGACAGAAAAATGGCCACAAGGCAGCAAGCATGGGTCAGATTGACAGCAATGTCAGACTGTATAATGAAGTGGAGAAAAAATTCAGTCAGGCAGTCCAGTCTCATTATCAGGCTATGTTAACCACACACCAGCATTTCTGCTAAGTAGAAGAGCCAAATATCCTAATTTGGGCAAAGGGGAAGAAGTAGAAGACGGATGGACCAAAGTGGTGGACTGGATGACTTAAAATCATTTCTTGATCCTCTAACTTTTTATCCAGCCCCATCGTCAGGTCAAAAGACTAACTTTGGTTTATTGATACTAATTCTAATATCTGCAAAACTAATGTCATTCCCATCAGCCTTAGCTGCACTGTGTGTTTACAGCTAATTAGCCAATGTTAGCATGCTAACGATAAACACAGAGTTTCAGGTACTGGAGGGTGGATGTTATGTCATTGTGAGGATGTTGCCAAGCTAGCATTAGCATTAGGCTCAAAGCCCTGCTGTACCTACAAGTACAGTTGCACGTAGCTACTAGCACGGCTGTCGACTGTTAGTCTTGTTGAAACTTAGCTCATAATAAGGACTAAAAGTCAGGATGTTACACCCTCTCTCAGAAGGCGCCCAGCTTTATGGAAGTCTAACACTAAATCACTGCATTACCCCTTTAACCAAGTGCTTTGAGCCGCCTTTACTCACAGATATGTTCCATATCAACATTGTGTTGGCAGGCGAAACTTTGTTCCATACTTCCAACTGTTTTGTGTTTATGTCTTTAGAAAATGTTATGCAAGACAATATATTAGTATTGAAAATGAGCTGTATGTGACTGGAATTTGTGTCCGATATTATGAAATGTCAAGGGCGAATGAACTCAGAAAGGTTCAGTCTGTTTATTAAAAGTTCATGTGACATTAGAGTGTTCAAAATACCTGCATGAATTACTAATCACAATAAAACACTGTTCCCTGTGTCTTTCTCTTCGTCTGTCTGTCTTGCTGTCTGACTTGTTGCAGGCTGGAAGTTAAATCCAGTGGTCAGCGCTGTCTACAGCCCAGAATTCTATGCAGGTAGGAGGACATGCCCTTCTCCATTTGTCACCATCTCCTTTGTCGTTATCTTCCTCCTCCTCATTCATTTTGTTCTTCAGCTTCTTCGACATCTTCATTTTCTCCTTCTCCTCTACCCTCACCTTCATTTTGACCTTCGCCACCTCTCACTCCTTTGCTTTCCTCCCAAGCAACATGCAACCATGCAAAGTCTGTTTATAGCGGAGCATTATGCTGAGTCGCACAAACGCAACAACAAGCAGTCATCTCTAATGCAAAACAAACGCACATTCTGCAACCGCCACCTACAAGCCATCTTCAGTCTTAACCAACCCAAGATTCACCTCCCCAACCCTTAACCACTGCCCAACCCCCACCCTGTCATTATGGCCATTAAGGTGAAAAATACCTGGATTTTGTGATAAGGGGAACAGAGGCAGATAAAAGAGTGTGGCAGGGGAGAGGAGGGGTGAAGGAAAGCAAAGGACAAGAGAGAGGAAAATCTAATTGTCCATTTCTGCAAGGACATTAAAAGGTATGAAATATATTTTGTAAATTAAAATCAATATTTTCAATTTCTCCAGACAGTCATTTGCCTAATTCACCCCCACGTTCTTTTAATTACAAAATAGCTTTGTATTGATTTACCTTTGTTTCACTTTCAGATACCCAGAATGCCATTGGGGCATGTGTGCGTGTCTTGTTTTGCGTGTATGTGCATCTGTGCGAGCAGTATACAACCTTTTCAGGCTTCTCCTGTATTAGTAATTTGTGCTATTATGTTTAATGGGTTATGATTGCAGCCGTTCAGGATAGAGGCCGGGATCTGTTCTGGTGGTTAATTGGTTCAGATGTTTTGATAGCAGAGCAGATTAAGGTTCACAGATACTCACCAAATTACCACAGCAAATTCCTTTGTAAACAGTCAGGTAGAACGCATAAATAAAATCAGATTTTGTTGGCTGACTTTTATAAAGACTGACTCTGTTACATGATCTGACAAGCACTTTGTTACATACTAAGACCTTAAGTACTTGAACAGATTACCAATACTGTTGTTTTTGTGGCGAAAACAGTCTAGGTTAAAAGGAAAAATCTTTGTATGGTCAGCATTCAGATTTGTATTTCGACTTGCAATGTGTTTACTTAGCCTTGTGACTTGACCTGCCTGATGGACTTCAGACTTGATTTGGAATTTGTACAAACAGACTGAAGACATGGCTTAGAGTTGCCCCCCAGCTCTGGCATTATAACCTAAAAATGCACTTTCTGTCTTTTTCCCAAAACTATGCATTGGCCCAGCTCATTAGTATATACATCCATATGTTATGAAGCATTGCTTAGTCTTATAAGTCATTGTTCTCTATCTGTATATGCTAAGCACTCCTTTTCATTCAGGCCATATGAACAGCAGAGTGGAGTAGTGTTGGGAAGAGTCATCAGTGTGACTTTAAGGGCAGCCAGACCACTCAGTCCTAAAATCAAGGTGACAAAAGATGAATAGGAACAATTACCAGCCTCACTCCTCTCCTTGTCTCTCTTTGAGAAACTCTTATCCTTTGGCGCAAACCTTCCATTTTTCATCAGGTCAATGAATGATTCACTGTTTCTATTAGCATTTTATTAGATCTCCTTTTTGAAGAGATGTATAATTAGGGTTGGAAATGGCACCTCGATCTCCTTCTCAACCTTCACTCACCCCAGCTCTCAAATTAAGCTTTGTGTCAGTCGTCCCCCATTAAGATTAATGATAAGTTAATAACAATACCACTGCAATAGCTCCACTCCACTGACACTCTGTCCCTTTATTCTTTCTTTCTCCTCACAATTTTCTTTCCACAACTGGAAATGGGAGAACACTTTACACATTCTCTCCAGGATTCATGTCAGATTGTGCGTTCTTTTCTGGGACATTGTGACAACAGGGAAGGTGTGCATCATTTTCTGTTCTCTGTCTCCAGTACCAGGTTTTCCCTACCCAGCAGCCAGTGCAGCAGCAGCATACAGAGGAGCCCACCTACGAGGGCGAGGACGGACCGTCTACAACACATTCAGGGCGGCTGCTCCTCCTCCCCACATTCCAGCTTACGGAGGGTGAGCATCCTTCCTTGCGCTTATCCTGTTGTCATTTCTTCCTCTTTGGTCTCTCCTTCTCTCTTTCCCTTATCCAATGGCAAGTCCTGAATCTCAGAGTCAGCAGAGCAGTGCATGCCAGCCTCGCTTCACGGTGATATCACACTCCCCCACTTCCACAGCATGCTGAATCAACCAACAGGCATGCTCCAAGACATGTGCCTTTGCACAGACTCATGGGAATTTGGCCTTGTATTGTGGTGGCACTGAGCGAGGCTGTTTTGGGAGGTCTTTCATTTAAACTTAAACAGGAGTTTACCCGGGTGCCAAAAAAATGAAGGAAGAAAGAAAAGTAAAACATCTTTTCTTCTTCCCCCTGGCTAACCCTCCATGGCTGAATTATTGATGGAGATGAGCCAAGCAGAGCTGTGCATTGTGGGCAGTCTGATTTGCCATTATCCTGTTGGTTCTTTTTATCTATTTCGCTCTTTATGACGGCAAGCTAATGGACACTAAGGAGGCTGGCTGGGAGTCTATTTAAGGATAAGTTTTAACCAAATTTCCCCAAAAATTGCAAAAGAAAATGTGGTTTAATGTGACTTTCGGTCCACTACCGGACTGTTATGCAAATATATGTGTATGTATATATATATAGTTGGTATTGAAATAATGTTTCAAATGAAAGTGGCCAATACCAACAAATAAAGGCAGATAAAAAACGTTGGGGGGAATTACCTGTTCTCTAACAGTTCACGTCAATTCAGCATAATATGCATTTCTACAGCCCTATTTCATTTTAATTCTCTAATTCATTTCAATTGTTTCAACTTTGCCATTTTGTCAAGTGCTGTTAATTTACTGTCACTGAAACCAAACACTTCCTGAAATGTTTCAAATTAAAAGTTTACCAGTAAAGGGGGAATTATGCCATTTGAGCTGCTGAAAGGCTTTTTAATGTGAAAAGTCTGTGCAGGAAGTGTTTAGTTTCATTGACAGTTGCTTAACTCCATTCAACAAAACAAAGGTGGAACTGATTAGTAACTGATGACTGTATTTTTTTTAAAAAGAGAAAGTGAGAGCAGCAGAGTGGTGAGTATGACATTACTGTTGTTGTACTGATTTAATTAATGCAGTGGAAATTTACATTATACTGAATTTATCAAGACAGCATGGAGGAAGTGTTGAGTTTACAGAGTATCCAGCAAATTAAAATGACTAAAATATGAAATATTTGAATTTGAAATTGAGACTTGTCTCTTCAATTAAAGCCCTGCTCCTTTATTGAGTAGAAGCTACTATTTGAGGATATATGGAGTATTATTTACTGGTGTATAAAATGGAAATTACAGTTTTTCAAAGGCTTTCTGTTGGAGGAATGAATAGTACCTTCACCCACTCAGAACCCTGTCACTGTGAGCAGTCACATAGGATAAGTGTTGTGGGTGAACACTCAGGCATGGTCTTGACAAAGAGATATGTGCTACAGATTGTACTTTCATTAACGCTGCTGCACCACTTAATTGCCCCGGTGGCAGTCGGATGGTGAATTATTAATGTGGACCGTGATATATTTTTATTAAAACTGTCTCGAGTGGCGAGGAGTCGACTCCAAATAAATCCTTTGACACAGCTGGGAAACAAAGTTTGCTTTGTGTCTGTGTGTGTGTGTGTGCTCATAAAATGTTCCTTCATGTCTGTAAGGGGCCCTGACACGACAGCATGTAGTATCAATAAGCCAATATGTGCGTGTAGCTTTGCTGCAGCCCCACAGAATACGTTTTAATGAGTAAAGCAGCTCTCTGGGCCACCTTGACATTTGAGAAGCTATTGATTATCAGGGATAGCACAAATGGTGTGAAACCGGTCTTTTGGCTGGTGAAATTGGAAGCTTGGTCCTCCAAGGAGCTCTTTTTAAATGGAACTCGATCGTAATGCAGTGCTGACAGCAGCATCCTGCGCGGTTTATTGGAAGCTAGATGAGGAGTGCTTTCTCTCTCACACAAATAGAGAGAGGTTTTTAATCTTAGCACTTAACGGTCATACGGTGCTTTCACATCATTGGACAAGAGATTCCCCTGCAGATCGGGACACAAGAATAAAGAAACACACACACAGTAATGAAATTATGATCAGATGTCTTTGTCTTCTGTTGTTTTGGCAACCTTATCTCCAGCAGTCAGTGTTAAGGTGAGCTACTGTGGGTGTTTACATATACACCCCTTGATTTTCTTAAAGTGGTCTCAGATAACAGTTGATGTTGTGAAGTTTTTTACCTGTGTTAAGACCATACACAGTCTTAGTTCACCATCTGGGTTTGTCCATAGACATGTAGACATTCTATAAACTATATAATCCAAATCTGATTTTGTGGGCTTGTTTGGTCACTGTCAGTCAGATCTGTTAAACCCATACCCACATAGTTTTTAAAGCGTTAAACTATAATAAATAATAAACTATAACTATAATAAGTAATAACTTTTCCTGACTTTGATTGTATCTTCTTCAGTCATAAACATTTAATGTTATATTATAGTTATACATTTTCTTTAGATAAATTGGTGCTTGCCAAACATTCCTTCCTCGAGTCTTTAGAGACTTTGACTAGAGACTTAGACATTTGAACTTTTGGCTACTTTCATGTACACATCTGTCTACACTGTAATACAAGCAAATAAACAGCTGAGCCCTGAACACAGGTAATCCTGTTTAACTGCTACCACGAGGCTGGTTATCTCTGTCAACTCTGCATTTTCCAGTCCGGCTCTGACCTCGAACCAGTTGTTACAATCAACATCTTCAGAACCATGAAACAAGAGGAGGCAGTGATACCCGCGGGAAGACGTGGTTATAGCGACAGCAAAAAGTGATATTCAACAAGGTGAAATGTAAACAACATAATCACATAAGGAGAATAGAACAGGAAGCTGTAGAAACACAAGAAGTCATTTCTGAACATTAAAAGTAAGGCTGTAAATAAGTATGGGAGATATTATGTATGTCTGTAGTATAGAGTGAGACTAAGTTTTTTTTGTCCGATGAACAAACTTTAATGAAATGTGATGCACATAAAACAATTCAAACTAATGTGAGACTGTTTCTGCTGCCAAAGCAGAGGGTAGAGGAGAGAGGAGGGGGAGAGTAGTTAATGCCTGACGAGGTCTATCTGACCCGAATGTTGCATTTATAATCCTGGGAAATATTTAGCAGTGTGGATTACTTTTATAATAAAACACAATAGACTGTATTTTATGTCCAACTATCATCCCAAAGTCACCTCTTGTCTGCAAAAAGAGCCTTTGCACAATTGAAATGTAGCTATGATCGTCATTATGTATGATAGTTACCTTCAGGGTCAGTAGAATCATACACTTTATTTTAAAGTCACTTCTCATGTCCATGTTGGGATCCTGGAGGAATGATGACTCAATTTTTCCAGTGAGATGATTGGTCGGTGGTGATTTTGATCTGGTCCTCTGTACCAGGTTAGCTGTGCTCCATAGGTTATCATGGTGATCTAGCCCAGTTAAGAGTGATATTAGAAAACCTGAGTTAAACCCAAAGGCGGCTGGCTAACCTGCTAATCTGGCTTCATGGAACAGGCCCCAGCAGAGCTACTGACACTCCTGACCCTGTTGAAAAAAGTGTGCTAAATCTTCCTGTCCTTCAAAGTTTAGACTCCATAATTCTACTCGCCAAACTTCAAACTTCAAACTTCCAATAACAGAAAGCTCTCACAAATGTGCATACTCTTCATCCAGAAATGCTCCTTGATATCTGTTTTAAAATGTTTTGTGCTCTTATTATCTTCAAATTGCTTTTGGCATATAATGTGGAAAAAAGGAACATTTTGAGAAACAAATAAATAAACTAAATATATTGTTAACAAAATTATTCAAAGCCATGTGTTTCAGTTATTAAAATAAAATATAATATTCAAAAATGAATAAATAGCAAATAAAGTATTTTTTCCTACTTAGTATGCGCAAAATAATTAATTCCTTTATTTTCTTTGTTAGACACAAACCTCAGTATAAATCTAATGCTGCCAATCTGGATAACATTTGTAAACATGTTCAAATGCAAACACAGAGAGTGTTTTTGGACCTTTCCAGCCTCCTTACCAAGCCATTAGAGATCAGAGGGTGCCTGCTGTACTTCCCCTTTGCCTCTGCCCCTTCTATGTCATTTGTTTTGGTGGTTTTTTGGATTGTAGAGATGGGGGTTGGTTGGTAGCTAGCCCACTGCCTGCATGACAACATGCACTAATATGGATGTTTTTGTTTTATTGTGTGTTTGTTTGTCTGTTTGTTTGTGTTTGCATCCTCTGCAGTGTTGTTTACCAGGATGGATTTTATGGTGCAGATATTTATGTAAGTATTATTTACTGGTATGACATTGCATGCTACACCGCCATCTCTGTGGTTTTCTGCCCTGTTGCTACGCACATGCAAGCCCCCAACCTTCCATATTCATACATGGCATCACCTTCAGCCGGGGGAGCTGATTACAGCCTGCAGTTCAGATTATGGCCCCAGCAAAGAGATTTTAGGCTCAAGCTGCACTCGAACCAAGAGGAAAGTAAAACTGTTTTTTACATGTGCAAAAACACATTAAGAAGCCATCAACACAGGACTAAGAACACCAGGAGACTTTAAAAGTGGAAAAATGACTTTTTAGGCATCTCACAATCTGATTTGATTTTAATTCAGAATCAATTCTTGATTCAATAAATAGAGCGAGGCACTGTTTTCAGCCTCTTGCTCCAGTGCACTGTGTTCCAAACCATTCACTCAACATGACTGAGTTAGTCTACTGAATGGTAATATGAAACATAACTCACTGGTCTGATCAAACTCATAAAGAAAAGTGTGTTGGTAAATGAATAAATTGATTTGAAAAGCTAACAGCAAAAATGAAAAAAAAAAACTGTTTGCAGCTTTTTCTATCACTAAATAAATATTAAAATAAAATATTGCTGCAGAGATAATATTTAGGAGAATGTTTTCATTTTCAAGTCCTTGGTTCTCTCTTGTAAAATACATCTTGACCTCCGTGAGACTCACTGAATAAATAATGCTTAAATAACATGTGAGGTTTTAACCCAGTGAAAAGGACTTTTCAAAAATACAAAAAGCCAATGAGATGCATTGATGTGTGTTACGCAAAAGCAAAAAGTTCAACTTTGAAATATATAGTCAAACAAAATCTTCATTGTTAAAGTTTAAAAGCAATGAACATCTGTTTTGGTATTTTATTCAACACAACTTTATTTTAGCAAATATTTACATATCTCAAACACGGCCCAGAAGGAAGATTGAAATCAAAACAATAATAAATAAAAGGGGGAAAAGACACTGTTTATTATAATTCAGAAATTTGGTTTTATACAGGTCCTTCTAGATAAGGTTTCAAGATTTCAAGACTTGCAACAGACACACAATCGTAGATTACAGTAAAAACAAATCTTTAACCTGGTCCTGACCAGGTGTGACTGAGTTACCCCTCAACAGTTACATCAAGCTCACTTTGTGAAACACACTCATCATGTTCTCACTCTCTAATTGTTTAACATTTTCAAACCAATGTTGCCTGGAAGGTCGAAGAAACACCTTCAGAAATGAGAAATCACGGCATGATTTCAAAATTAATGTATAAAAACACACTTTAACCACTTTTCTTTTAAAATGTTCTCAAGCACTAATAGTTACTGCACTGGTGAACAATAGAAGCATAAGCACACACACAGTGGAAGCTTCAGGGACATAAAAGACTAATGATACACTGTGCGTGTGTGTGTGTGGAGGAGGTGCCTAGATAGCTCCCATAACATTCGACCTCCTTGCCTCCCCATTAGCCCCGCGCCCCTGCCACAGGGATTGATTGTCATGCTGCAGTCAGAACATTTAATATTCATTAGCAAAGGGATCAAGAGCCCCTGACGCTGTGATTTTGTTTATTGGAAAAAACGATACTTTAGAAGTGTTCAGTAGATTAGATTAAATAGAAAAGGAGCTCAGCCATACCAGAGAGGTTCCTGCTATTGGAAAACATGGATAAAAAAAGGAAATACAGCACATTCTCTAATAGCGGTCTGTTATTTGAAACAGGCTTGCATTTGAGACAGGACTTTATTTGTAATTCCTTGTCCAAGACAAATGCAAACTCAAAAAATACTCATGCATGAATCAAAACATAAACTACCTCCTGCAAACATGTTGCACACTGAAAGTCTCAAAAGTGAAAAATCTGCAGGCTTTATGTTATCCACTCTGTTTCAGAGTGTCTCTGTGTTCAGCTCTCAGTACTTGTGTAGCTTCTAACTGAAACTCTGTGCTTTGGAGTTTAGTTTGACTCTTGCATTGCTGTTTGTACTTTCAGATATCAGCCTTATGTTTTGCTTTGTTAAGATACTGATGCAAGCCCACTATCTCCTGCTGCCACTACTGCTTCAGTTTAAAAGCCTCTTTTATTGTGAAGCAACTATAGGAAATGCAATGTATTTGTTGCTTTTCTACACAACATTGAGCGCAACTGGCCAGTAGATCAGTTTTTAACATTACAGAAAGGATTAATACAAGACGTGAGCAGTTAGCTTAGAGCTGCAGACTACAGGCTCTTACTGCGTTTTCTGCAAACCAACACACCCCTGTATAAAAGCATTTGACATGTTTACAGCATGATTTATTATAGGACAAGGAATATCACCAATGTTTTTTACCCAGCTTTTTAGGAACAGGTGTTTTTTATTTGGATAGTGGCTTTTATTTCTCGATCAAGAAACAAGTGAACACGGCATGTCAAAGTTGGGAATGTTTTCTGATGCCTTTGAGGATTTTACTCTTGTGCAATTAGTTGCATGAAGGCAGCACCACAACATGAGTGTGGGCCTGCAGCTTTGTTGCCGAAAATACTAAAAATCAGTGAAGATGGATGGACAGACAGGGAGAGGAGCTCAGCTCAGCCTGTATTCCCTTCAGTGAATCAGCAGATGTGATGGATAGGAACTTTCCCTATGTGAGATTGTGTGTGGGGAAGCCAAACCTTGACCATATGTGCACACACACAACACACACACACACACCAACTTTTAGTCTCCTTTCCAAACCAACTCACAGAGCTGCACACAGAGCTGGAGGGTTGCCATTAGTCACTCAGTCAGGAGTGACAGTCCACGGTGGCTGGTGACTAACACAGGCCAACCTGTTCATCTTCCTGCCACGGCCCATCATCACACGCACTGAGTATCACTTACTCGCCTCCACAGTTTATAGTGGTAATAATACATTGCTCATGTCAGGACAGACACACTGTCTCAGTCGTAGAGCGTGGAAGGGTGGAAGGTGAAATGATGTGAGAAGTGCTGGAGTTGTCACTGAGCCCGGGAGAGAGAAAAATGGCTTTTGTTTCATGATAAATTAAAGCAGGGGTTCTCAGCCGTGTGCCATTCACAGTCTGCTGGGTTTCAATGCAAACGGAAAAACTACCAAGCTTTAATATCATTGCTTGTATCTTACCAAAAAAAAAGTAAAACATGACTAAAACTCAGCCACAGTAGAAAAGTGGTGAATTGAATAAATGAAAATGAAAGATATTCTTAAAGTCTCACCCGTGATGGCAGAGAGAGCCTGGTGCACTGCAACGTCTGAAAGTACATTAACAAATGTGACAACACATATACTGGATGAAGATAAGCAGAAAGAAAACACTACACACACTAGAGGTGGGACAAAGAAGTCAAGTTCAAGTATTAAACATGTCATTATGTGCCCTTCATTCTATCTTTTTTAATCAATTATTTTTAGAAATAAACATTACAGCATTTAAAAACAAAATGATGCAGTGTACCTCAGTGCAGTGTCTTATTCCTGTGACACACTTACAAATTATTGGTGCTTTCTGAGATACTGTAGCTGTGCACCTTTCCCTCCTGATCGTGACTGGCTGCTGTTGATTGATTCAAATGATATCTGATGTCGCAAAAATGAACAGCCAATTTCTATAACACATCATTTTTAATTTGGGCTGGGGGATGGTATCAAGTCATTCCAAATAAAATAAGAGAAAAAAAAACATTCAAATAAAAGAAAACATTAAATTATTGAGCACATTTTTCAACATCTTTGGCGGATGCTTGTCTTTAACCTACATGTACGACTCTTTGCTTGTTTCCTTTATTTGCAGTTTGTTTCTGTGTTTCACTTACTGTGTGTGTTGTCAACATTGTAAATATCTTTGCAATGTGTTATCCATTTGCCTGCTTTAGTCCGGTTGCAGTGCGTTGAGCTGTAATCACACCTAGCAGTTTGGCTAAAACCTAAAAATGTGTTATCTTGAATTGAAACGTTGGACGACTAGAGGCTCCATGCAATGCTAACATGCAATACACTGTTAAACTTCTCTTATCCCTGATATTAAAGCTGCATTAATAGATGTTTTTGCCCACTTGGGGGGCAGCAGAACAAGCTTTAAACATAACATTTACATATTGTCATGTAATAAAGCAAATGCCCAGCAGACACGCCGCAACATTAGCATTCATTTGGAGTCATGTTTGTGTTGAAGTTGTTGGCCACAAAACTAAATCAGGGAGCTAAGAGGGGCTAAAAAGAGTTGGTGATAATTCTCCGTGGGTTTATCACAGTTACACCTTTCACATTACAGATTATCATTTCATCTACTGTCAATATAAAAAAAATGAAAATATTGATTAGTGCAGCTTTAATGTTTGCTGTTTGTTTATGTGTGTGCTGTAATTTGGTTGAAGATGGGAGTGCTGTGTGTGATCACTGCGGCTGGCGTGTTGGGTGTGTGCTTGCATCTAAGTGTGTTGGTGTGTTTAAATTTGTACTTGTGATGTGTAGAGGGGGGAACTGATCTGTCAGGTCTGGAGACAGTGCAGGATTCACAGAATATTAGATGACACTGTGATGCTGACACTAAACAATACTGTCATGCAGTATGCAGCACTATAGACTGCACTACAGTGTGACATAGTGTAGACCAATAATACTACATCTAGCTTCCCACATTGTATTGCTATTGCTTCGGATTGTCATGTTGCTTTGCCTCTGAGACATCTGCATTCTTCACAAATTGTTTAATTGTGCAGATATTGATGAGGAATTTGGAAGAAGAAATCTTAGTCACACTACTTTCAAAGGAATTCCTTCAAAATGATATTGAAAAATGAATTGCTGACAAAGGATCACTTTGCCTTACCCCCCTGCAAACCTAAAAGTTCATACATGAACCCTGATTCTGAATTTGATTGCGATTTTAGTTTCATGAAAATCTAATTCAGAGAACCCGTGCAGACCAGTAGAAGCATAACAGTGCAGGTCCATAATACATTTTGAACAATACTCTGGCGCTTAATGTGCCATATAATCTAACAGCCTCTCCTTTACCGTTTTTGGTTAGTTGATTATGCATGAACAGATTAAGAAAAACGTATAAAGTATATACGAACAGCATCACAAGGCCGTAAGACCACAGCAGTGGTGGCCTTTGGTTTAAATGTACCTGGGAACAAAGAAAGTGTAAACCAGGTTTGAAACTTATGTGCTTTGTGTGGCAACAGTGACAATAATTGCAACTGAACTAGAATGAAAGCCTGTGGGCTTGTCGGCTTTGCCAGCGGCTGATTTCACTGCCAACCACAGCCACAGTTTGTCTCCAGCTGTGTATTCACCTCCAGCTTCAGGAGATTATACAGCAGCACAAAAACAAAGTAACACTGTCTAAGAGTTGAATCATCAGCTACAGTATCCGTTAGACTCCCCTAATTTCCAACGGTTGGATTTCCTGCAGAGTATTGAATTAGACTGAATAGACTGGAATAGGGTTTTGGTTTTGGTGTCCACCCATTGAGCTTCTTTGTGCTCTTCATTTGGTCTGCTAGATTATATATTATTGTTTAACATGCTTTAGTTTTTCCTGCTTAAAACTCTTTTCCTTTACATCCCTCTGCTAGGAATTTGCACGCATCTTACTGAGCACCAAGTCCTGTTACTGCCGCCAACATCATCCTTTTTTTTTATTTCCTTATTATCAGACTGACCTACAGATCAGCCGGTGAGCTCAGCAGCTCAACAGTGAGGCACGGGTTCATTTAGGGAATTCAGGGAGCTAATTGGTTGCTTTCACCATGGCTGATCGAGGATGCTGAGGTCATATCCTCAGTATTTTTTCTGGGAATGTGGAGGCTTTTACAATGAAGGAGGAGTTACATTCTACAATTAAAAATGCACATTTGGTTGGTAGCTTATAGGATAATTCTAGTATTTTTAGAGTTAATGTTATATACTTAACCTCACAGAAAAAACACATAGGAATTTATCATATGTAAAACACATTTCAGATTTGATGAATTCACAAACATGTGAAATGTAGTATTTTGCATATGAAATGTACATGAAATATATGTGATATTTACATGTACTGTTTTGTTAGCATAAAGTATACAAATTTACTCTTACAAAATTGCTAAAAAAGTAAATAAAAAGGTTAGTATTTCTCCACCAGAATTTTATTTTTGTCAGTGTTCAAGGAGCCTTGGTAGAGCTTTTAGACTTATGGGAAATGAGATTTACAGAATATATAAGTGAACTAGAAATTGGAGGGACTCATGACCTTGTTATTTCTAAATTTCTGGCTACAGCACTGTTTTAAAACGTCAGGCAGTGTATTTTTTTGCCTCATGAAAATGAGTCATGTATGTATTTAGGTGTGTTTGTGGGTCTGGTTATACTTCCATTTTACGTACACTTTATGTATATGAGTGTTTAGATACCTGTAAGATGAACCTAACAACTAATGACAAAATAATTACAGTCATTTGGGTGATTTAACTGATTTAACATTGATTCATGCTCTCAAAGCGTACTAGAAATAAAAAAGGCAGGTTTACAAATTATGTAATTCTACCCGTATTAAAATGCTTGTACCTCATACATGTCTGTCTCATTAAGTATGATAGAAAACTGTTTTAGAGAAGAATATTCATAACATTGAATTCATTACTAAAGTATTTACTCTTATGTGTATTCTGGTGTGTGTGTGTGTGTGTGTGTGTGTGTGTGTGTGTGTTTCCAGGGTGGTTACGCTGCCTACAGATATGCCCAGCCTACTGCTGCCACAGCTGCTGCATACAGTGACAGGTAACATATAAATTGTGACTGACACTTTAGGAGATTCATTATTATAATGTTTGATGTTCAAGACGGGATGTGATGACCTGTAGATGGTATATAATGATTAAACTGTCAATTAAACAAGGCTACCTTGCTTTATTTACACTGTAGTGACTCTTCGTCTACATTCACAAGGACAATCAACTGTAGAGCAAAGTGTATCTGTGTGGTCCTTTATGATGATACATGTCCTTCTAAATTTGCCTTGCAAGAGATATAAAGATGCAGTTAGTTCAATTCAAATTTAAAGATGTCACACCCACTATGGTTAGTGCTGATCAGTCAACTACCCCCAAACTACAGCAACATTTATTTCAACAACTAGTTAAAAATGTAATTAATTTTTATTGATTTAATTTCCATTTTCATGAATTATTTCTACTTTGTCAGATTTCCGATCGCCGTTGGGCTACTGTCAGTTAAATTGGATCATGACTGTGATCATTTTATAGATAGTTAGTCATGTAGTCACACATGAGCTGATGGAGATTTCTTGTGCTGTTTTGTACGTATTTTATTATTGAGTTTTCTGTATTTTATAGGCCCATGCCCATGCAGGTAAGTGCGAAAGCCAAAGCTATGAATGCTGGGTCTGTCGTATTGGTGCATACTATAATACTTATATACTAATACTACTATACTTGCACTTTCCATGATTGTTACACATGACCCAAGGGTCTCTGCTGAAACCATTACAATTATGGGCCGTGCAAACGTGGAGGGTATTATCCTGTTTATACCATGGCTGCTTACAAATTACGTGCCATATGTCCTCTAATTAAAATTTTAATTTACTCAAACCTTGATTTTTGATTATTTGATCACACTTTTCTGTTTCAAATATCATGAAATATAGTTCCTGTGCTTCAGTATTCAAGCTGTTTGAGTTGCAAGGCTGAGACAGGAGTTTTAAAACCCCAACAAGTTTCGAAATAGGGATAGAAAGAGAAATCTTACTGAATGCCCTCAATCTCAACAATAGACAATAGCAATGCATTCGGCTACACTGGTGTTCTACAGCGAGGATAACGTTTGCTGTCTCCCTTCCCTCCGCCACAGACACATTGCACTCTCGCTGTCCCTCTTTCTCTCTCACTCGATTTGCTGATACTTCTTCACATCTCGTTTTCTGTTATGTTTTCGTCATGTTTCCTCTCAGGTCCTCTCTCCTTGAGAGGATTGCCTCCACCCCAGAATTGCATAAGCGCTTTATTAACTTAAAACTAATCATAACTTAACCATATTTATTTTCCATTACCACAACCTTACCTTCTCATGCAGATATTGTAGAAAGAAGTCTTAAATCTTAAATCAGTTCAGTTTGTATTGTCTCCCTACCCCCATACATTTAATATAATAACAGTATCCATAGCAACAGTACCACAATGTACAGGCTCAAAACTCATGGAGTTTGTGGAGTTGAATTGTTGAATCAATGCCTCCCTGACAAAGTTTCAACAAAAACATAACATTAGAACCTACTCAAAGTTTATTACTGGGCTATGACATTGAATTGTACTGCAGGTTACAGTTGTTTAGGTCAGACACTTCAGACACTTCCTTCCTGTAAGACTTCACTTAGTAAATGATAGAAATACAGAGTCATATCTCTGGTTAAATAGCTCTGGTTAAATAGTTGAAATATGTCCCATGATCATTGGAAAGGGCCATGGAGTTGAAATAGTGTTTTTTTGGGCTGAAAATATATTTGAGGGTGTTTCATATGCCCCTCGCCATATTATTAGACATATTAATAACACAATGAATAATTTGTGTTAAATTTGTAAGCACTACTGGTGTGTAGTTTTGGATTATAATTGCACTGAATTTGCAGATGTCTTTCCTTTTTGATTCATTATTCATCTTCTGCCGCACTTTCCCCAACTTCAGTTTGATTTGAATTAACAATCTTAGATGGCAGAAATACCATCCATCTATTATTATAGAGTGGGCTGTGGCTCTAGACAATAGAGCAGCTAATATTTTACCAGAAAAAGTAGTTACACACTAGTTCACTTGAAATGAAGTTATCATGCTTATGAATGATGACAGTGGATATATTTGCCAAAGGAGAATTATGGAAGAGCCATGATTAGAAGTGGAAAATTTATTCCACTACCTCAGTACTTTTATTTAGATAAAACATCAGAAAATTGATAAATGGGCACAAGAATAAGAGGTGAAACCAGTGGCCCTCCCCTTTACGTCACACTCTCTTGGATAAAAATCTAGGTTACACAGAATGTGACGAGCAATAACTCGAGAAGCATTTTCTTGGAGCCTTGATGCTGATTGGCATGACTCTACTGTTGAGTCATGTATGTATGATTCACATTCTAATCAAATGAAAATTATAATGCACTGTGTTGGCTGCATTGAGCGTATTGGGTTTAAAATGGAAATGATAAATGTAAGCGTTTAATCATTAAGTAATTCACAATAATTTATAAACTATACATGTCATTATAATAATAATAATAATACGTTTATTTACATAGCACCTTTCAAGAGCAGATGTCATAAAGTGCTTCACAATAAAAAGAAAAAAGAAAAGAGAGAGTAACAGATATCAAAAACAGATATCAAAAACAAGGCAAAACAAAATAAACTAAAGAGTCTACATTGTCCACAGATCTTAAGTCCAGTGAGCGAGAGTTCCAGAGTTTAAGAGCTACAACCGCAAAAGTCTCCTTTAGTTTTGAGCCTGGAGCGAGGAAACACCAACAAACCCTGATTAGAGGACTTCAGATTCCTACTGATGTTGTATGGCTGCAGTGGCTCTGTAATTGAGGCAGGTGCCTGACCTTGCCAGGCTCTGAATGTTATCACAAGAATCTTGAACTGGATTCTAGATTTGATTGGAAGCCATGATAAAAACATCAGGATTTGTGTTACATGAGACCTTTTGGGGGAGTTGTTCAGGAGCTTAGCAGCAGTATTTTTGACTACATGTAAGAAGTTCAGGGATGTCTTGCTAAGACATGTGAAAAGGGAATTACAGTAATCAAGGTGGGAGGAAATAAATGCATAAATACACATATTATAATCTCCATTTCAGCTATGGACACAAGAGACCTGAGTTTAGCAATGTTCCACACCTGGTAAAAGCAGAAGCAGACCAAACAATATACATGCTGGTCAAGACTTCAGGACAATGCCCTCAGGGGTAGAAATAAGAACTTCTGTTTCATCAGTATTTAGCTGTAGAACATTGTCTGCCATCTGATATTTTATAGAGTTGAGGCAATTTAGTGATGCGAACAGCATTGGGCCCAGAACAGAACCTTGGAGAACACTATAAAACAGAAATTCAGTTGATGAGGCATGATTGTGAACTGTACCCGAGAAGGTCCTGTTGGCAGGTACGAGGAGAACCAGTCCAAAGCGGATACCCACCCACTGCCTGAGCATCCCAGTCAATATGGTCCACAGTGTCAAAAGCAGCACAGAGATCTGATAGTAGCAATCATTGTGGATTTATGCACAGTTGAACATTGTCTGGCAGTAAGCATGACCTCCAATGTTTCACCTTTTCAATTTGCTGCAGTGATGTGGAAGTGTACTCCAGGTTGTGTCTGTACACCTTGACGTCACTGTTAGGTGTGGTTACCACACTGACCACCCCCATCAGTGCTGCTTGGTTTAGTCAGAGATGAATACATACTTTCATATTAACAATGGATCAAATGAGTATGTGTAATGTGAAAGGAGTTGCTTGACGTGGTGAACCAACCAAGAATTATCACCAACCCTGCAGTTCCCCTCAGCTCTACAGAGCTTTTTAGCCTCTTTTAGCTAATTTCTTTTGCAAACGCTGTCTTTAGAGAAGAAGCTCTGATAAACCCATTGTACACTACCTGCCCAGCACAGGCAGTAGTCCGACACAGAAACCAGCTGGTGAACATAGCAAAGCATTTAGCAGCTAAAGAGACAGACTGTTTTTTTCTCAGGAGTTGGTGGAGACCAAATCAGAGCTAAAAGGAGAGTGAAATTGGATTTAGATTCATCAGATGGACACCAACATGACTACAAATGAATGTTAATGTTCATCTGTGTCTGCTGGTTGTGTAAATAGACTATTCTTTGCTAATACATCTACCAATTATTTTATAAGGTGATACTATATCAGATGTTTCCAGCATGTTCTCTTGCCTCCTAGTTGTCAAATAATGAGTTAATGGAGCTTTAAACAAACCCTGAGCAAAGGCTCACAAAAGGACTGTTTGGTTGTTTCTCCAGGTGTGGGACTGAGGGCTTACTTGTGTACCTTTGAAGCCTTGATGCTCCCATCTGTGCAAGGCCACACTGGCAGCATGTGGGTCATGTTCATGCCACAAGGGTCACAGATGGGAAACTCCAACAGCTGCTTTCATGAGGCCTGACCACATCCACGTCTGGCATGTGGCTTACAAACCAATGCAAATGCAATGCAGTCACTCATGCAGATATGCTCATGCGGGCACATTATGAGCATTCACAAATTACTACACAAATGCACATGGGCGTGTATGGACTTTCTGCCCCTTAGCAGAGCAGGAACTTTTCTAGATTCCAAGAATTCAATCCTACCTGCATGTCCAATTTTTTTTGTAATAAGGTCATTTAGTTGGCCATCATAATTGAATTAGTTTTTGAAAGGAATACCCTTGCTTAACAACAATAAGTTTTGTGACTCAAAACTGTCCCTCTTCTGAAAATAGTGAGCTTTCAAGTCTCAGTGCTGAACATCCGTGCACATAATTACACTATCACATACACACATCATTTCGAACACTGTCACTGCCAGGTGTTGACAGCGTAGTGACCCAGATATCTTAACACCTCTTTAGCTAGTGGAGAGAATAAATTGGGATAGAGGAAGAGAGATGGAGACATAAAATATGATTAGTAGCTGGGTCAACGCTGCTCATTTTGCCTTGACTCCATCTCTATCTGCTTAAAATGAGAGATTTTTTCTGTTATTCTGTTTTCTATAATAGAATACATTTCAGGAAATAGGCTTATTTGCTTTATTCTGAGTGCGAGATAAGAAGATTGATATAAATCTTATCTGTGTAAGTATGGAGCTAGAGTCATGGCATGGTCAGCCATTGTAAACAGGTAGCCTAGGCTGGCTCTGTCAAAGTTGAAAAATATACCTACCAGCACCTTTAAAGATCACTAATTAGCACGTTGTACCTCGTTTAATCCATACACAGAGAGAAATGTACAAATAGCTAGTATGCAATTTGAGGGGAGGTTATATGCTGGAACTGGTCTTGATGTCACAGTGAGGTTTGATACCATTGTGGCAGGACAGAGAACTAAACCAAAACATGTGTACACTGACAACTTGCCTTGGAGCTACAGAGAGATCTTTTGGGTGGATTGATAAACTCCACTCCAAATAGTTACAGCATATATAGTGTTCTCCTTTTCAGTAACACGCATCTACAAAGAACATCTCCATTGCAAAACGTGATCCTCACTCTCTATGAATGCATGAGGGAACATACACACAGTCACTGTACCGTAGTAGTGTCTTGTTGATCATGTACTCTTTATGTACAATACCATGTGTCCAGAATTGCAGTGCTGATATCAATAGGGGAAATCTGACTATCAGTTATAAATCAAAACCTGTGCTATCTACAGCAGGATTCCAACCCTAACACTAACCCGTTAACCCATTGTGTCAAGCATGAATCTGGCTTTTAGGCTTGCTAGCAGTTATGCAAATGGAAGCCAAAGACATAACCCTCCCCCTGCCAGTAACCCTCCCTGACAGCAAGCCCTACATAGGGCCTCCTTATAGCAATACCAGGAAACTGACTACCCCAGTTAGAATAAAATACAAGTACCTTAGGTCAAATCTTTAATGTGCCCAATTCTTGGATTTAGATGGTGAACATGCTTTATCGCTGTATAACATCAGCATGTTAGCATTGTCAAGGTTGAGCATGTTAGCATGCTGATGTTAGCATTTAGCTCAAAGCACCACTGAGCCTAAGGACAGTCTCACAGAGCTGCTCGTGTTACTCCAGCTTCGAACATAATGCACAGACATGAGAGGTCTTCTCATCCTTCTCTCAGAAAGAAAGGTTATATAGGTTATTATTCTGCAAAATGACCAAGTCGAATGCAGTTTTACCTCTTCAGACTGCAGTTCATTAGATGGTTGAAATACAGCATTATACTCTTGCATAACAGTTTACACTTTGAAAATGTTTATTCTTTCCTGAATAATCACTTTATCCAGAAACCCTGTCAATCTGACCAACCTTTTAACCATTTTGTAGAGCTGTTGAAAATGTTGTTTCCATGTTTATCTTTTCACCTCAGGGTCATTTCAAAAATGCATTTGACTCAAATTGCATTTGAACTTGTGTTGTAGTTGCAGCTTACCAGACAGTCTCTCACATACACACTGTCACACACACACACACATACACACACACACACTGATGATGGGTTAGGGCTCTGCGCTGTGAGATAAGATAGGTCAAATGCAGTGCTGGGCTGAGTGTGGGTGTTGAGGGGGCTGCATGGTGAATAGCAATGTCCAAAACTAATCGGGATTAACTTCTAATCGCTTCAACCACTGGGCCGCTATGCAAATCAGCTCAATTATGGGCACAGACCCTAGCCCCTGATTGGCCCTTATCATGACTGGACTGGAGCACGTGGGGGGGGGGGGGGGGGGGGGGGTGACTGGTTGGCCACAGCTTTGCTGCTCACTTGGAATAGGCACTGCTGCTGTCTATTTCTTTCTAAAAATAGAAAACTCATTGGTTCTCTATTCTCTGATTGCTTGTATATTTTCATGATGCTTTGAGTTTTTTATTTCCTTCTCCGTATCATGTAAACTCGTTTTTGTAAACTTTAATCACAATCCTTGAGATTATTAAATTACATAAACAGAGGAAAAGTAGTATGCCAAATTACATGTTGGTCCACTCAAGACTCCACACTACACATATTTCCATACATATTCCCGCACTTCTGGCCAGACTGCCACAGAGTTTACTTTGCATAATAATGTTCCTGAGAGGATGATTTCTAATTATTTTAGCGATTCCCTGGCTGTTCTCCTTCTACACAGAAGAAATATCATAATTTAACTGGCTGATTGCTGTGAAATGTAATACATCCCTTCATGTTCCCCAGAGGATTTCCTCTTTAAAATGTTTAGAGTAACTATATTTGGCTGGATTTTCAATGGAGGAAAAATAGAGCTGCACTGACCTCTATGGGTTGGAAGATATACAGCTACACCTAACATCACAGCTGGGTGTGGTGAGGGGGGGGGTCTGTTGTTCTTGTGACCTTACCTAGCTGTGATGTATTGTGATACTATAGTGGCAGGGTACAACACTGCTGGGCAAGGTGTGAAAAAAGCATGTTATCAAGGCGAGCCAGACTCTTAGACTGGGTGAGTTCATCTTTAATAACCTTGGCCTTTCCTCTACCTCCACTCTCAGTACAAGCTTTAAATTCTTAGCTTCCTACTAGCTTTAATGGACTGTCCTCCTAAGACAAAAACAAGAGAATCAGTCGTTTCAGCAAAGGCTTCCAACGTTAACTAAGTGGTCATTTAAACCCAAACCATGATCTGTCACTAACCCTAACCAAGACATTTCGATGCCTAAACCTAACCAAACCTTAACCATCATGGTGTCAGATCAGAATACGGTTTAGTTTTTGAATCAGTCATTTGTAATGGTTTTGGAAGGCACTGACAGCAGATGTCCCCTGCTGACAGGGGCATCAGTTTATAAAACACTTAGATGTGTTGTTCTGGAGGGCAATGACAAAAAAAAAAAAAAAAAATTAATTGGCACAGTAAATCATAATTTTTTATTTTATTTAATTTCAATTATTAAGGATAATTCACCATCCCAGCATTTGAAGTAGTCAGAATTTTAACTTTTCTAATTTTGAAAAATAATACCTAGTATCTCATACTTTTCACCCATATAATCAAAATGTTGACATGTTATGTCATAATTTGGACTATATGTTAATTTATGTAATAATCATTCCTTGTTATCTCATTTTTTTTTATCATATTATTTCTTAACTTTAGAAAAATTACTAAATATTTCCAGGTTTTGACTTTTTCCCTTTACCAGTGGAAATAGGAAAACTATCATGAGCATCAATAACCTTTACATTTATATTTAATCCTTCTATATATCATAGATGATTGGTAAATAATTCAAGGAAGAACTAATGCTAGGATGTAAATTGACCTTCTGTCTTTTATTTCATGTGTTTTTACAGTTACGGACGAGTATATGCTGCCGACCCCTACAACCACACACTCACTCCAGCAGCCACATACAGCGTTGGTGCCATGGTAAGACTATCTTGCCTGCCACACATGTCTTTCTCCATTCCTGGTCCTATTCACATTATCCATCATCCCACTTCTCAAGTATCTAAAATACATTTTAAAAAAATGTAATCTACATGTTGAAATTGAGATCCTCTTTTGTGCTGCATGTCACTTGTTTGTATTTACATAGTTTAGAGCTTCACTTGGTGCACAGGCTTGAGTAGCGTGGGTATAACGAAGGGTATCTGATACTCATACTTAGTGTTGCTGAGTAGGTCACTGGCAACATAATCCCCATAAGTTAATATGGCCCTTGACTTTTGGTGGCTATATTTATATTAAAACATTAAAATTCCTGAAAACCACAAACATAATTGATGACAAGGTACAACCCTGGCATGTAGCAATGGCCCTTGCACCCCGTACTCTCAAAGAACTCCCCACAAGACACGCAGGGGGACAAGTCTACAAAGCACAGATAGACAGAACTAAGAAAACTCCCCTCCAGTTTTCTTGCAAGTAAAGAGTAAAGAGCCACCTTCAGGGTGGGTGTTCGAGAGTATTTTATCAAATCAAAATCCAGTATTGAATATTCTTATCGAACCAGAATCCTCTCAGATCCCTTTAACATTTAGAAGTAACCAGTTCTAAATATCTAAAACATGTACAATCATTTGGTGTTAGCTGAGAAGGCAAAAAGGGTTTGGAGTTGCAACCCAAATGATATTCACAACCTGTAGCCACAACCAAAAATTGAGTTGCGCCACATAAGATATGAAATGTGTATTAGGGACACAATTTGTCTTTGCAGTGACAAATGTAAACCTAAGAAGGGAAATGTTAACTAAACAACAGTGGCTTCATCTAGAGAAACCTGAGCCTTTTCACCACATTCACCTCCTGCAAAAGTGTGAAGTTGACTCGTACAGTGTTTCAACACTGTGGACTAGAGAAGGATTGCATCTACTCTCTTCTGGTAATGTGGATTTGAGAGACACTGCATTTCCACTTTATTTTGCTAACGTGGACCAAAGACACACTTTTGTGCTCATGTTGTGAAATGTTCCCCTCACTTCCACTCTCGCTGGTTTCAGAGATCAGATGTTTATTTGTCTTTGTTGCATTTACGCTTGACATATAATGTACAGTTACTCATTGATAGCTTGTTCTCGGTTCTAGTACACAGACATGTCCAGCACATTGCCACCACCAAGAAAGAGCAAGACTCCATGGAGGTGCTATAATAGGGGCATAGAGTAAAAAACAGTTATCTCCAGGCTCTTTGACCCACTTATGAGTCATGACTGAAGACAAATCTGTCTTAATATAGTGCTTCCATGCCATATGTACATTGCAAGAGTTTTTGGTTGCCTTAATCATTCCTTCATGCTGGCTCTGAAGTCCCTTTCGAGAGGAACTCCAATGCAAAAGACGGGGGACATAAGAGTAAATCATTTTCGAGTTAGCAAATTCAAGTGGTTATCTTCTCCGTGGTCGTGTAGGTTCATTGCCAGTGTTGTGCCCCGTCAACAAAACTACATGCATGGACCAGTTTTAAGACAACTGGTCATATATTCCTGGTCTTTTTAGCAATATATTTGGCAGGTAAACCGTCATTCTAAATGACTGTTGGACTGGCCATCAAAGTCATCAACACTGACACTTCTTTCCACAGATAATGTGCAAGACACAATACAGCATATTTACAGGTTGTATTTTTAAAGCAGAGTTATTTCACCTCACACTGCATAATACATTTTAAAAGCAAGTTTAAATTGCTTACTGTAGGTATATATGAATTATTACAAGAATATTGATTGAAATCAGGAGCAAAATAACATTATCAGGAGATCCATTCTTCTAACCGAAAAAAAATGACTTCTTTGCCCCTTTGTTAATCCATCCATTAAGGCTGGCGATCAATAGCATTTAGTAATAATTCGGCAAATATATTCAATTAAAAATCAAAGATCTATTAAGTGTATCTGACACATTGAAATAACAGGTGTAGCCTGCTGACGCTGGGAATTAGAAGCAATTAATATTTGGCTGCCATTTGGGTGTCTTTGACAAAGGCAGAGAAGACCTGAGCTGATTGTGAGACCTGCAGCCTGCATGCAGTATTTCCAGTGAATAGGCCTTACCTAATGTCAGTCTTTTTTTATTTAGTATATTGGTTCATCCAAGAGAAACAACTGCATTGCTAACTATATAATACATTTTGCCAAATTTCTGCAATCTCCACACACACTTCATCTCCTCCATACTGTCCCCCTCCCCCACCCCATTCTCTTCTTCAGCTGCTGTGCATGAGCTTTTCTGCAGCGCTGACATCTCCTCACTTAAACTTAATTGAATTTGTCTGTGCTGCTAACGGCAGTCCAAATGACACATTAATCCCGCCTGTAAAAGGTGATGAATGTCTTCATGCCTTGGCAGCCCAGTCCATGTTAGTTATTATATTTCTAATTTGGTGGATACCACCTCACCCCGCACTCCCTGGTAATGAAATAATTAGTCATTTTGATAATTAAATCCCTTGTGGTGCCACAGCCGCGGGGCGGAGGCGAGGGAGGAAAGAAGTGAGTAAGAAAGCTGGGCAGACTGGAGGGAACGATTGTCGGGAACTTACCGGTTGGCCGCAAACAACGCGCTCCGAACTGAACAGAAATCCAGGCTCAACTACTGTGTGATTAATTCACCAAACTGTGTTCCAAGGTTTGCAAACAAAAGAAAATGACTTGCATCAAATAATAAGATACAGTACATCAATCAGTCTTGTTTATGCTGCTATAAACTGAGAGTCTTATTTCACCTTAATATTCAATGTTATATTTTTTAAGTTTGTTAATTATTTCTATCAGTTATGATATCATTGTACACAGCTAGATCACTAACATTTATCACCACACATGGTGAAATGTGCCACAAATTGGGTCAGCACTACTATGGAAGCACATTACTAATGTTAAATGATTTTTGAGCTTTTGAGCATTAGGCCCTGCAGTGGGTATGAGGCTGTGTCTTTCCCAAATCCCTCATTTGATCCCTCCTCCCTCCTCGCTTGACCCGGAAACTGTTCCAGTCGGCCTTCATGAGGGATGTCCCAATTCCCTTATATCTGCTTTGAGGATCAAGGGGCGAGACGAGAGGAGGGATCTCGGAGAAGACATGGACGAAGATACATGGGAGCAGCCTTTGTGGAAGTCTTTTCCCAGACCGACAGACCCCTTTATTACTAATTACTTTCTTACTTTTAATCAGGGAGAGGAGGACACATTTTAATTGCCTGTCGTCATTTCCATTCAGTCACACGTGAGGCTGAAAATCTCGTGTGTTGGGCGAGGTAGTTGGATGTGACATGTGTTTACCCAAGCTACGCTTTTCCCCCAAACATTTGGGGCATCTTTTCCTACATCTCTGCTCAAGTCTTCAGTGGGAGGGACGACAATGGATAGAAAGCCGCAAGTGAGGGGAAACGTGGATGAAATTAAGGGAATTGTGATGAACCCTCTGTTTCTTGTAGTTTAACTAATCTTACAAATATCACACACACTTGATTCATGTCCCTAAGAAAAGAACACAGTTTCAATATGAAGTAGTGTGTGAGTGTAAGAGTGCAGGCACCCTCTCAGTAACTGCTGTATCGTTGAGTTGGGCCCTCGACACAGAGAAGCCTCAACTGTGTGTTCCAGTGTGCCCAAACCACACACCCTTTTTACCTGCACCCACACAAAGCAAGTAAACACTGTTTGGTTAACATCTGTCTGACAACCTGTGCTTGCCAGTCACCAAAGCACCCTCACCATCGAATGATGGGCGTACAGTAGCCCACATCACCAAGCCAAGAGCAATCCAAGTCTGTGTTATTATTTCCAAAGTTGTTAGATTAGGGCACCTCTGGATCATAAATATTCACAGAAATAGGTAAATAAAGTCAATAAAACCTTTTCTAAAAGTAGAAGCAAACAGCACCATGAATGTTTGTCCAGTTAGAACCTTACTCTCTGAAAAGCTTGATAAATACTGACCCTGGACCAGGTGTTTAGCTGCAGCTTTTCAGCTTGGTAAAAAGCTTGATAAATGCTGTTTCATCTGGACACACAGAGATTATCAATATTGTCTTCCAACTGTGAATTTCACAGGAACAAAGCACATTTCATTACAAATCTAAAATGACTGCAACTGCATCAATCCCCATCACCTCCACCCAGTGAAAACCAACATGATCCATCCAAAAGATGCAGCCTGTCCTGGTTCACATTCTGCTTCAGATCACCTTTTGACTTGATTTCTTTGATTCATCTTTTCCTCCTCTTTTTCATGGTTGTATTGACTGGATTTCTTTCACATAGCTGTTGGCATGTACCCCTGGCATGAAGCGTCTCGCTGTGCTTGCTGCATGACAGTTGCTCCGGTCATTGATCTTTTCATCCCCGTGGGTTTGCACTGGAAAAACGGTAACGTAATGTTGAAACTCTAGTTGTAGTTTGTGCAGGACTAAGGGGGGCTAATGAGGTTCATGTGTGTGTGTGTGTGGGTGTGGGTGTGTGTGTGTGGGTGTGTGTGTGTGTGTGTGTGTGTGTTTTGGTTTCTATGCCTTTGTGTATGTGTACCTTGGTTTTTCTATGAATACGTGTGTGTGTTTTTGCATTCTCTTGTGGGTGTATATGCCTGTGTGTGTGTGTGTGTGTGTGTGTGTGTGTGTCGGTGTGTTTGTCCGTGTCTGTATGTGTGTGTTTCAGAACGCGTTCGCCCCGCTGACAGATGCCAAAACTCGGAGCCATGCTGACGACGTGGGGCTAGTGCTGTCCTCTCTCCAGGCTAGTATATACCGGGGAGGCTACAGCCGCTTCGCACCCTATTAGCAACCCCTCCAACCTATTCTCAACCTTCCAACTGGACAGAAAGAAAGTGTGTGTGTGTGTGTGTGTGTGCGAGTGTGTGAGCGAATGAGAACAACAGAGAGAACGAGTTATCAGAGGAGAGATGTTACTGAGGCCTGGGTATTGCAATACATGCAGTTTGTGCATCATTTCAGCATCTCCTAAGAGAGAAGTACGAAAAAAGAATAAAATGACAGCTGATATTTTTCATCTTATACCTCAGATATTTTGTGCTGTGTATTTTGATATTGTGGGTTTTTAATTTCTAAAGATTTAAACATAGATTATCAGCTGTAGAGGTTTTTCCATGGTTCTACTAGAGAGCTGCTAGAGTAATGATTAGGAACAAAGGAAATATTTATCAGATTCAAATTGTTAGGGCTTGTATAGAACTCCAACCCTGTCAGATAGGTCATAGTCACACTTTGGGGTTTTTATGTTTTGTAAGAGTGCTAGTCAAGTGTTGTTGTTTTACTTCTCTCAGATTCCTTTAGCACTTCCCTTTGTCAGTTTAGCAATGAGCCCCACCCCCCTCTGGTTTGGGAGGAAGTAAAGAAGCCTTGGAAAACAAGGACAAAAAGTCTTTCTCTGAACTTAAGAGGGCAGGATGGGTATGTTAGAGAAGCTGATGATTGCTATCTTTAAGTCTTGAGATCTCAATTTTTTATCTTGTTACCTTAAGAACAAACTATTAAACTACCATCCTATGTAGTGTATGCATAAGAAATGCAAATTGTTTGTATTGTGGCCCACTTTCATTGAGTGCAACAGGAGGTTTTCTTGTTTTCTTTGTTTTGTTGCATTCACAAAGAAAGAAAAAGCAGATGTGATTTGACATTGAATATCGTACTTACTAAATCATATCTCTGTTTCAAACATTACCCACCAAACATGCACGGACATTGACTGTTTTGGGCCAGATCAGATCGGCTCGTTGTGCATGTTGTTTAGCCTGAAAATAGATGTTGAATATTCACCTTTGGTTAGTCTGTCTGATTTGCTCTAAATTTAAGACCACATTGAGCCAAACTATAGCCTCACTAATTATTGTGTTGTGTGTACTTAATGCCCAAACCAGTCTTTTATCATCATCATCATCATCATGTTCTGTAAGTTGTACATGTTTTGGCAGGTTATGTGCTGATTAATGCCACTGATCATCCACATGCATTCCATCCATTCAGTCTCTCCTGCTGCCACTGTCATAATGATAACTACATGGCATCTTTCAAATAGGTTTAAACTTACAGACACCTACATTGTGTTTGCTCATGGTGTTGGACAGATATCTGTCTTTAACATAGCCGTTGACATTAAGCAAAAGCTCAATGTGCCCCTTCTTAACCGACCCAATTACCACGACAACGTACAACATCAGTCTCTATCACTCCATTGATTAGACAGGCTAACAATAATTACTCATAATTACAAGGTAAACATCTCGTAATCACGAGATACTAAGTCATAACTACAAGATGAGGTCTGCACTTCTTTTTTTTCCCCTTTGGTGAATGCAATAACAAGATTCTTTGTTGTTATAATAAGATGTTTCTGCAAAAATGCAGCAAATAGTTTCTCTAATATTGGCATCTCTGCTGTTTTAGTGGTTATCTTGAGATATCCATATCATGAGGTAATTAAGTCATGATCTCGAAATATAATAATAAGACCACAATGAGTATTAGCAATCACAGCTGCTCTCAGCTTCCTCAGACGATAAAGGTGTAGTTTAGTTTTCTTTTCAGGGAGAGAATGGTGTGAGAATATTGTCGTTATATCTTACATCACTTCAAGCCAAAGGTTGTGGTGGACATATCTGGTGTGTTTATGTGTATAGTCAAAATTCTACATAGATATAAATGATGCGATAAGTATAAACAGATTGCTGTGGCAACTAAACTGTTCAACAATTTAATTGCTTAGTCCACATGCTGAGATGTGAAATTAGGGCCACATGAATAAAAAATAATAGGGGATAAATTAAATTAATTGCAGAAGGAAAAAAGTCAGGATCCTGGGGAAGAAAGTCAAGCTTTAATCACAGAATTCTGACTTGGAATTCAAAGATTAAATGTTTTTTGGCACTAATCCTCTTCTGTACTGAGTAGTGCTGGCCAACCGGACGTAGAGGTTTTTTATATAAACTTCCAATATATTCATTGGTATAGCTGATGATTTTTGTATTACAGGAGAGATTTAAAAAATATATTTAGCAGTGGCCAAAGCCACTGTGTCTATTTTATCTTTTTGTTAATTTTGTTTTGCCTTGATTTTTTGAATTTTCTTTCATAGTTCAAATTTAAAGGGGGTAAAGTATAATAATCCAACAATGTATTATATTTGAACTGTGCAGTGAAGATGTTCTCTTATATGAAATACACAATGGTATAATGTTTTAGATTTAGATGAGTAGATCAGTTGTTAGGGCGAGCTATCTCATTTTCTATCAAATCATATTCTGATTTTTATTAACTCTTTACAAATAATGTAATCACAATGTAGATACTCTCATTCATCAATTGTTTTGTCAACTGTACTATTTTGCACATGGAACTTGTAATTTTCACATAAACCTGAGACATATCAGTGCTGTAGTTGTAATTTTTATTAGCTTTTTTTTTAATCAGTTCTGTAATTTCTGATTCTTTCTCTTTCCTCTCATGTCTTTCTTAATGTGACATCCTTTCTGTTATTTTCTAGAACTCAACCTTTACTCTTTGAAAATTAACTGTTTGAATATTACAATACTAAATAAATATGAGGAATAAATGATTTGTGAACAGACAAATCTATTATGTAAATAAAAGTTAATGGAATAAATCTGTAGTGTATTTGAAAAGCGCTACATGGGCAACAGGAGCTCTGCTACGGCTGCATTGCAAGCCAGCCTATGGGCCGCTTCCTCTGCCAAATTCTGTTTACAACTATTCCCAATTAGTGGTGTTGTTAAATATCTCCCTTTTTTGTATTTATAACAAATTAGATAGGAAAACCTCTCAGATGCATCACATTATAAAAAAAGGCAGCAGTAAGAGCCTCGGGCCGCTGGGCTCCACTGGTTCAAATCTTCGTCTGTGTGCTGTGTGTGAGGACCGTTGATCACAAACTGGATGACTCACAGTCTTCACTATGCTGAATGTCTGACTCCGCAACTACTTTATACAAGCTCTGCTTCCAGTAGGTGTTGTGGTTCAAAACAAGGCTTCCTTCCCAGTCATTGTATGTGCATGTACTATGGTTCTTCCACTAATCAATAACCATCAATAAAGTTTTGTTTTCTCAAGATGTTCATGTCTGTTCTTCTCTTTTAAAAGCTTTTTAGAGAAGAGATCCTCCAAGAAATATTAGCAAGCTAGCCAGATTGCAATAGTCATAGTCAAAGTTTGTTATCACAACCTAGCGTTCACAGCTACGTTCTTATTGATCATTTCGACGTTGGCTCTTCCTGTCATTGTGAAGCTGTATTCACAAAGCAATGGATTGTTCACCCACAAATAGGGAACGTGAGCTGGGTTTAGCACGTCATGAGACCGGTTAGTTTGACCCTACTACCCTATATGTTGGTGTAGTAAGTAGTCCTGCTCTGTAGTGTAATGTTGTTATGGGGCTGAGTATGATTTACTCTGTGTGCTACTTTATATTTTTCTTATCGTCAACATAACCCACGAAAAAAAACAAAACCTAAAATATGTTAGTTCGTCCTGGCTTCCCCACCCTGTCAGTAGTTCTCAGCTCCAAGCTCATTGGTTCCTACTGAAGATGTAAATCTTTAAAAACAGATCATAAAAATATACTTCATCTCTAAAAAAGGCTCAGTAATCTCCTAAAACAGCTACTCACTGTTCCCCAAACAGGAAGAAAATGTGCATATGTTGGGGACTATTTTAAGCTGTGGATTAATACACTCTTAATTCTCTTGTAGGATATTATCTGAGCAGAACATAATGCGTCACAGCTGGAGATGGCCTGTGAGACCTTGTTGGGCTCTATTCTTACCTGGCATGTGTCTTGGGTTGATCCGATCACAAGTGGACAGTACATCAGTTCACACCTGGCATTAGAATGTGTCTGAACATGCGTTTCCAGTGACCACTTGTGATCGGATCTCAATTCCAAACTGTAAACACGTACATCATCTCAGTTTGCAAAGACCAAAACGGTTGTTGTTTTTAACCGACGGGTAAACAGGATGTAAACAGTGTTTGATGCTTGTTTTGCTGTCGGAAAAGTTGACATGGAATAAAATTCTTTGAACATATTCTACACCATTTCATCTGTATTCCTGTTGTTCTTACGAGTCAGTCTACATTGGTACTGACTGACTGCTCTATGTGGTGATCTTCTTTCAATCACAGATAGGCTAAACATAATACTGAAAGAGCTGATATGAACTGATTTTACCAAGCGGTAACATTATTTCTGTTGTGAGCTAGCTGGAAATCAGTTGCGTTTCAGTTTACAGTGTGGTGAAATGAGTTCACATGAGCCCTGAACTTCCGCAGAGGACGTCAGGTGACATCCAGGAGACATTTGTGTACACAATGCTAAAAGAATGTCTGAGACCACCTCCGGATGTCCAACCACACAGCTGAAACACCTTTTCCACTCCTGGCACCTCCACGCTGACTTAGCAGTTACCAGGTCAAGTAGCACACTCTTTTCTCAGCTGACCGGGTGATATCAAATAAGAACTGACCTTCCTACCAAAAGTGAGTCCAAATTTACCAAACCCTTTTTACCTGCTGTTTCCAGTCACTCATGCTTTTTCTGCCAAACTGCCTTCATGCAGTCCCTCACTGTAGAGTCATTTGTATTTTTAGTTAGAGCTTTATTGTGTCATTGTTGTGTCAGTCTTTGTGTGTGGTTTAGTAATAAATTATTTTACATATAAAATTGTTCAATTGTTGCCCTTTGTTTTCAGTAAGCTTTCTTTCAGTCACTTTACATTTGTGATTCTGTGAGGTTTAAAGTCCTCTGTAATGTGGATTTTTGTTTGTGGTAACATTAAGATCAGGATTTTCCTTTGTTTTTAAATGTCTGAGGTTATAATTGAAATGAACTGATGTGTTTTTTTATTTCTTGTTAAATGTTTTCACCAAAGTTAGATGTGTTTTATGAAGGCTTTCCCCACCTGCAGTACACCTTCAGCCTTTATTTATCATTTCACCTTGTTGGAAGTAAAGTACTTTGGGATAAAGTGAAATATGCATGTCATCCCTGTCTTCTAATTGGAGCAAAGAGAAGTATTACTCTCCAACTCAATTTGATTGGTGTAATTAGAAAAGTTTAGCCAGGGGGTTAAGCAGAAAGATAAGCAATATAAATGTTTAAATTTGATGAAGGGTTCACATTACAGAAGGTAATTATGTCTCACTAGCATAGAAACCGGTGATCAATAATTAATGCATAGCAGGTCACATGTAATGGAGATATAATTCAAACTGCTTATTAATTCTGCAATTCAGTTCATGTTGAGAGAGAAAGAGGCTTTTTCTTCAGTTCCTCCTCTGATTAGAGAGACACTGAGCTTCTCTGGGATTTACCTCTATCATTGTTTCTCACACCTGTACACACAGTATATAACATCAACTATTGTGTGTGTGTGCGCGTGGGCGCATATAATCATGAACTTGATGTGTATAAAATTTACTATTTGTGTTTGTACAGGAATGTTCCAATATAGACACATTTGCATAGTGGTCTAGCAATGTAGTGTATGGCATTGTATATTATGTTATATTGCAATATTATATTATGTTGATGAACACTGATATGAATATTTCATTAAAACATGTAGTAAGGCTTTATTTCATGGGTCCTGTGATGTTTTAATATTTACAGAGGAGGTGTCCTGGAAACGACTATTGTGGGGAAATAGAGATGGTTGTGAGACAGTAGACACAGTACAAGATTATTTCAATAGAAGACCAGGAAATGTAGTTAGAACAGCCAAAAACTGTACTTCAATAAAAGCACTATTCATTTATAACAACAAGTACTCCAGTAGAATTAGTCGTGAAAATAATAACTTGAGTAAACTTTTACTGAAAAAAACAATTGAGCAGTGAGTACACTTATAAGAGAGTAGAAGAGTAAAAAAAAACTCCACATATGGGCTTCGTTGGGTAAGGATAAAACAGTGAACATATACCTGTTACATTAGACTGTGACATCACATCATCATTTCCTAATGAAGTAATCAGTTAATTACAGTATATAACAGGCAAACAGATGTCAATGTATGATGTATTCTAGATCCATCAGGTTATTGAGGCTCATTGATGGCAATGTAGTAGTTTACTAACTACCTGCCCCTTACCTGCAAAACCATCATCCTAAATCATTATGAATTATTGTGACAGTGATTAGTGAAGCTGAACTAAAAACAGCTGAACTGGGTTTGTGTAGTTTATAAAAGTTGTAAATGAAATGGAAGTCTATGAGGGCAACAAATGTCTCTGGTGGGATTTGAACCGGGGACCTTTTAGTTACATGGACGCAAAAGTACATGAGTATATCTGTCAGAAGTGACCAAGTCGCTTTATAATCCTACTGAAAACACAGTAGCAAGTGAGATCAACTTCACCTGAATAAAGCAAATGTGGCACTTTTTGTGAGAATGGTTTATTTTACAGTTTTACAAAATATTGTGACACTACAGGACCCAGGAAATGAATAAGTCATCCAATTCCATTCTACAAATTCAACATTTGTTCCTCAGAGTGTTATTTCTGTGGAGACAGGAAGTTACAGAAAGTGTAATTGAACCATTCACTGAATAAAATCTTTATTTTTTGGTATCTATTTTTTGTAATCAACAACTACTAAACTAAACAACAAATTACATGTGAATAAATCAAAACTTTGCCTTGACTTGTCCTATAATTAGTAATCAATTATTTTTCCTTTGTGGAAACTTCCAAGGAGTTTATTATAAAAGGGACTTCCATAAAGTCAAGTCAAGTCAAGTCAATTTTATTCGTATAGTGCCAAATCATAACAATAGTTATCTCAAGACGCTTTCACATAGTGTAGGTCTAGACCATACTCTTAAAAATATTATTTACGGAGACCCAACAGTTCCCACCAAGAGCAGCACTTGGCGACAGTGGCGAGGAAAAACTCCCTTTTAACAGGTAGAAACCTCGAGCAGAACCAGGCTCTGGGTGGGCGGCCATCTGCATCGACTGAGTTGGGTTGAAAGGGGAGGAGAGAGGGGGAGAGGGGAGACAGGACAGGAGGAGAGACAACAAATCAGACTAATAATAATAACAACTAATAATAATAAAATAATAAAGCACCACCAAACATACGTACTGCCTACGCCTGAGAAAATGTCTTGGTCTTACTGGTCGGTTTCAATAGAAATGACATCGGTTCACTAAGTGAATCAAATAATATCAAATCCAGTCCAAACTAAAGTGGTGTGTCTCTCTGCTTTCTCCACCAGTTATCATGATGAAACAGGTAAGGGACTCAGCAGTTTAGTTCTTTCATGGGACGTTTTTTTGCACTTTTTTTTGTCAAACTGTAACACAGTTCATCACAGTGACTTGGCAGGAATTGTTGAAATTTTATGGCACTACTGAGTGCATGCGGTTAGAGTGCAGCGAGGCCAGAATACATCTTATTTCAAACAGATTGTCTTGTGCTATTTTACTTCAGACCATCATTTAGCCAAAGTGTTCATGCCGGAGCAGAGTAATGTAATCTTGGCCCGCTCCTCTACATTGTTCACTCATATTCATGCCTACAAGCTGCATCAGTGTTCAGAGCCAGTTCACTGTTTTTTACGAGCGGGTAGTGAAATTCTGGTGTACCACCATCCAGTGGTAAGACAGGCTCATTACAAACACTGACCCTTGAACTACTACATTTCAGTCGGATGGATTGTTATTTAACATCTTGACGTTGAGTTAAATCCTCTATAAATTGTTCTGTTTTCAGTGAACTCTGTTCTGCTTTGTGCCATGTGAAGTCAGTTTAGATCTGGACTATCATAAACATAACTAACATGTCATCCTTGGCCTGAGATTGATTTTAAAACAATACATGCATTCAGTGTGTCCTCAGTTGGTTCTTGTGCACCATCTTGTGGGCGTGGAACTACATCACATGAGAAGTGATTTGTCACTCATAGACTTGCAATCTCACCATACATTTGACATGCTCAGTGTGTCACACTGATTCTTTTTTGAGGTTTTTGTATATTATCTCCAGAGATGATTGTAGAACTTCTCTTTAAACTGATCTAGATGTGAAATAATCAGGCTTGGACCCTATCAGGGACCCCTGCCAAAATTAAAGTGTTGAGAATAAACAACATCATGAAGCTTTTGTTATTCTTAGTGAGGCTAAAAATTAGATATCGTATTTTGTGTGCAAAGTTGGCAACAGTGGCTATCATTCAAAATAATCATTAGGAATCCCCCCGGGGAACAACAAATATCCAAAGCAAATTTCTTGGGAATCCTGCTTAAATTTGGCCATCGACCAAAGCTTTAAGGAAAGTTTTGTCCTAATTGTGGCAGTAGAAGATAAGTCATCCTCTAGTGACCATCCTCTTAATTATATGCTCAGTAGTTTTCAAGATATTACACTGTAGTGTAACCGAGTATTGGACTAACACATTATTATTATTATTATTATTATTCCTGTTCTGTCTTCCCTCTCCCCCTCTCTCTTCCCCTTTCAACCCAACTTGGTCGATGCAGATGGCCGCCCACCCAGAGCCTGGTTCTGCTCGAGGTTTCTACCTGTTAAAAGGGAGTTTTTCCTCACCACTGTCGCCAAGTGCTGCTCATGGTGGGAACTGTTGGGTCTCTGTAAATAATATTTTAAAGAGTATGGTCTAGACCTAATCTATGTGAAAGTGTCTTGAGATAACTTTTGTTATGATTTGGCGCTATACAAATAAAATTGACTTGACTTGACAAATGTACCCGCAGTACCTTTCTAGTTCAAAAAGGTGCAAAAAAAAATGTTCAGTTATGACTTTCTGCATGTACATGTGTCTCTTGTCTGTCAGTAGGTGTGAATGGGCACACGCCACATGTGGTTGGAAATGTACTGCTTCTACAGAGTAGAAAAATTACCTTCCTCTGATCCTAGACCAGTATCCCTATAAATCATTTTTTATATTGGGTGATCGTTCACCACACTTTTTCTAATCTAATCTGGTGTTTTACTTGACTAACCCTACTTTAACCATAGTTTATGTTCCATAACCATCCAACCTTTCCTAAACTTAACTGCATGCAGATATTGTAGAAGTAAAGAATTTTGAACATTGAACATCAGTTGTTTCAGAGTCGTCCAACACTGTCTGTTGATACGGATTCAGATCCTCAAACTGCCAGGAAACATTTTCATACCTCAGACTACTGCATTTTACACCTAGTAACCATCTAGTGGGCTTCCCATTGGTCAATGCAACTTAAATATGAAAATATTTCCCTGGTGGTTCATTTGATGTGTTACTTTTACTCATGAATGGTTGTAAACAGTTACAACTTCTATTAATATTTATATTCCATTATCATATTTATGGTGTTGATGTTATGTCTTTACATATATACAAACAGACACCCACAATAACCACAAGATCAGCTTATAGGTCTATTTGCAAACTATTTTCTCGGTTTCAACATTCACATTCAAAGATGCATCATGTTTCAGATACTGAAGATGTCCATCCTGTCTGTCTTGTCAGAACTTTCTCTGCAGTGATCTGTTTATTTTTTTATCGCCTTACCTTCCCAAGTCCTTAATGGGTTCGTTTCTGCCTCCACAGCCTTCCTTTTTTCATGCTGAAGAATGCTGCTTCAGTTTAACATGTGTTGATATGGAAGTTTGCTGGAGTAAGATTTCTGAATATCACCTGCAAGTGGCATATTGAGTCAGAATGTTTACTGTGACAGTCCAACCAATGCTGGGCCATGTTAAGGAGTGTAATGGTAACGGATCAGGGCAAATTAGCCCTGATGTACCTCCTGAATGTCTAAATGCACAAGTCTCGTGGCCTTGTGAAAACTCTTGAGTCATGGCCTAAGAACTACATCAACCACAAGACAATGGTGGAGGACAGTCAAACCCACAACTTCTCATACTACAACTGTTATACAACTGTCTCAGTAAATAGTGAAACTTTTTTTTTAATATGTGGTCAGGTCAACAGCACAGACTCAAAGACTTGCTCTGACAGTTTCAGAGATGTTGGGTCCTGTCTCTCCTCCTCTCCCTCTCTATCTGTACGCATTCCTATCCCACTAATACAGGTTACTAACTCCACTTCTTCCTGGTAGTTCCTGTGCTTTCTGTGCTTTTTCGCCTTCTCACTTTCTGCAGGTATTTCCGCCCCTGGAGCTGTAGATTCTGGATCTGTGATTGCCGGCCGTCTTCCTCCACACTCACTGCTGCAGTTGTTATTATTATTAGTCTGATTTGTTGTCTCTCCTCCTGTTCTGTCTCCCCTCTCCTCCTCTCTCCTCCCCTTTCAACCCAACTCGGTTGATGCAGATGCCCGCCCACCCAGAGCCTGGTTCTGCTCGAGGTTTCTACCTGTTAAAAGGGAGTTTTTCCATGTGAAAAGTGTCTTGAGATAACTTTTGTTATGATTTGGTGCTATACAAATAAAATTGACCTGACTTGACACATGTACCCGCAGTACCTTTCTAGTTCAAAAAGGTGCAAAAAAAAATGTTCAGTTATGACTTTCTCCATGTACATGTGTCTCTTGTCTGTCAGTAGGTGTGAAATAAATTTTACTTGACTTGACTTGAATTACTGGTCTAGCATCAGCAGAGCCCAGTGAGCTGTGATGTCAGCCACATCCTGTTGTGCCGACTGAACAGAGTGGCATGGTTTGTAATTCTTGCGAGTTTGGACGCCCAATTTCAACTTGCTAAAGTTGAGCTCCCAAGAAGTTGGAACTTGGGGGGGGGGGGGGGGTGATTAGTACAGCCCCTTCACTCTGTGTCTGCACGACAGATCTGAAGTGGACCAGATATAGATGAAGGAATTCTCACATTCAACACACAGGGACTTTAACAGTTGGAATGGGACACAAGGCAGAAGACAGTGAAGCCAGCACTGAAAGCCGATGGTGCTGAATGTCAACCTTGAGTCTGCTAGGAGTGACCACATAATTTAAACAATTAAGAAGCCTGGATCTCAAAAATCCTCCAAATTAACAGAGGATGCTGGACCAGGCTTTTTGTCTTGTGTGTCTTTGTTCTTTTTTTTTATCCTTGCTTGAGCCCCCGTCCCCTGAGCTGTCTGCAAACAGTCTTTCAAGTCAAGACAACAAGCAAGCACAAAATGATTATCATCACAAGATCAATCTCTTTGGTATTCATCCCTCCCTCTGTTTGTTGTTCACTATTCTACATATCACCCCTTCCACCATCACATCCTTTTTTTCCCACCACTACAGGTGAGGAAAGTCATAATTTTGTCCCCCAATGGAATATACAGTCATATATATGTCATATAGGTCACATCCAAAGGCATGATGTCTCTGTAAGTGATTTGATATAAAATTTAATCATCATATTTTATAGTTTACAGTGCTATATATTATACAGAAGTTTCACTGCCATATAAAACCCATATTATTTAAATGTAAGTAGCGCGTAATGGTGATCCTCTTGATGAACCGAACCAGCAGGGAGCACTAGTGGTCACATTTCCACTCCTGAAACCTCTCTCTACCTATTCTTAGTTCCATTTTCTCCTCTCAGCAGTGCAATCATCAATACCCTTGTTGTCCAAATGCCACATAAACACACAGTCTTGCATACTGCAGGGCCTTAAGAAGAACGCCTCTTTCACACAATGTGGTGAACACACCAGTACAAAATAGAGCTGTGCCGATTTTTAAAATAACTGTGTGACTGCCGGCTAATGAAAGGAGATAACAAACAGTAATGGAGTTCTCCTCAAGAGTTGCCAAACGTCAGGTCTGACAAGGCATCTGTGACCACAGTGTACTGACTAACCTCTAGGGTTGTCGCCAGTCTGCACCCAGACAGAGAGACATTTGCCTGCTCTGTTTGTGCAGTCATGAATCTTACAAATCTTGAAACACTGTAACATTTCCCTGTTTTTTTTTTTTCTTCTCAAGTGCAATATTTAAAGCTGTACAACTGGGGTGGTTCTACACAGGGCAGTGCAATTATACACGATACAGTCACTTCTTCAGTGACTCTTAAGGACATGCGCTTCTCAGATGCCAACAATGCATCTCTCCAATATCTTATCATTAGGGTAGAAGTAGTGGGGTACATAATCATAAAAGCTGTTCATACCTACATGTCCCTGTAGTCCTGGACTACCCTTAACCCCAGACTGCAGAAGGCTGTTCTCAGCCTGTTTTTGGGACGAGTTCCTAAAACTAAATTTGAGCATTGCTCAGGAGGTGATCTAAGTACAGGTTCAGGTACTTTCAGATGTGAAATCACATCACAAGGATGACTAGAACAAATACAGCAACAGTAACCAGGACCAGGACAGCCAATGCTTAAAGAAACAGAACAGATGGAGCAGAAATTTTCTCAGTGTATGACAAACATTGGGGTACAACAAAAAGCCAACAGCAACTGTGCAGGAAAAAAAAAGTTGAAACAAGAGTATATAAAAATAAACGATCACAATGCATGCTATGGAGCAAAACAAAAAACTCATTGATCCTGCTGTTTCCTTTTTAGTAACATACATCTGAAATATTCTGGTCTGTAAAATACAGTGAAATTTGAGAAAAAACCTAGTACTAAATATTAAAACGGATAGTTTGGATTTTTTGAAGTGGGGTTGTATGAGGTACTCATCCATATTCAGTGTATTACCTACAGTAGATGGTCAATGGCGTGTCCCCAGTTTGGAGAAGCAGGCAGCTGTACTGACTTGGCCCCTAAGCAATGTACTGCTGTGGACGGGGTCGCCAGCAAAACGGATTTAGCCACCTAAAAGAAAGCCCACCTAATAAAATCAATATCAGTTTAAGCATACATTATATTTAGAATATTTTCACTGCTTTACTTTGCCATCACACAGCTCCTTCGAACGGGGAACTGAAGCCGTTATATCGCTCTCTTCCAAGCCACCAGACTCTTTTAACATTGTCATTTTACCTTGCAGAACTCCGGAGTTGCTGGCCTGCCACTGCCTCATTACACATCATAGCACATTTGTTTGGGTTCCAAACTGACGCATTAAAACACCAAAGTCACACAATAACACAAACAAGCTAACCGATTGAAGCAATAGTGGACTAAGAACTCCTGTGTTCTGTGAGGTAAAACCACTGTTTTGGTCAAAGGAGTCTGGGGGCTTTGACGAGAGTATAGATCAATATAATGGCTTCAGTTCCCCGTCGGAACGGGCTGTCTGACGGAGGGGCCTTTTTTTAGGTGGCTAAAATACATTTTGGTACTGACCCCGTCCACAGTAGAACATTGCTGAGCGTTGCAGGTACAACTGCCAGCTTCTCCCAACTGGGGTTGTCCTGACCACTATCTACTGTAGGTAATACACTGACTATGGATAAGTACCTCATACAACCCCACTTTAAAAAATCTGAACTATCCCTTTAAGTTAGGAAGTCTCAGGTTGAGGTTACACTTGCTGTCCAGGTTTACCATCACAGTACATTTGATTGCACAATGAGTATTCCATTGCCTTGGTTTTCATCCCATTTCAACCTGCTGTCTTTGGAGATAAAGCTGGGTGGGTTTAGTTAGCGCTTAGCTGTATCCAGCATTCTGACCAACTCACCAACTGAAATTCCCAGGGTAACAGGGCTGACAGCAGTGTCAGCCCAAGGCTGACTGTGCTGTGAAAGGCCCTATATCCCCACTTCTCAACAACACAGGTACTGCACTGCTCGTTTTTTTCCAACTTGGTTTTTATTTCAGTAACTCTTGCTACTAAAGTAGTAGGAGTCACTAAAAATAAGTCCAATGGGTCAACAAGCAAGAGCAATAAGACAATACTAGAGGTTTTAAACAAACTAATAGTTTAGCCAATCTCATCATCTTGCTACTCGTGTTTCTTGTTCTATTGGACCAACAGCATTTGTTATCATTATTGAAAGAACCAATGTTTAGAGCTGAGAAGATAAAACCCAAATAGTAATAAATTGTAATTTTCCTTTACTGCAGGGATTGGTGGTATATTATGGAAGATTTAAGATGCTTAAATGAAAGTAAATCAAACAAAAAAATAAAGTGAAAGACAATTAACAATTATTTATTATTTCAATTTTGTGTATGCACTTTCTGTGTCATAATTAAATATAAATATTGATAGGACAATAATTTAGATTTTTGTCTTGAATTCTCCATGCATATTCAAATCAAATCACAACACAGAAAACAAAGTGAAGAGGTGTATTGTATTTCAGTGTTGTCCAGAAGAGGGCAGCACAGACCTGCCTATACTAAATACAAAGCACTGACATCGGTTTTCATGAAAAGGTGCAGTAGAGCGTTTTCTTTTTTGAAAATGGAGAGGCACTCTCATCTGAGACAAAAATATAAATCATTGTCCTTTATTTACACGTGTTACAATGTATAATGTATTTCACTTTATTTCTTTGTCTGATTTGTTTGAAGTTAGGCAATTTAAATCTTCCACAGTATTGGATGGTCATCCATGCAAGCAGAATAAATGTATACCAGAACAGTTGAAAATAACAAAATTTAATGATGTTCAGATTCAGGAACAGTGTAGCTGTGGTAGATTGCCTCAGCAATTGATAAGTCATTGTAGTTGTGCTTTCTTAACATTGCAGGCTAAGGCTGCTGTCGTTTGTATTGCAAATAAAAACAGCAGCCATGTACTGTACAAGCACAGTTGCCCCCTGGTGCACAGAGCACATTTTGCCCCAACTGTCCATGATGTTGATATTCAAACTGTAGCTGCACTCAAATGCAGACCATGTACTATGATGTGATGGTTAGGTAGAAAAGGTGCTGCAAAGGCGCACCAATCACAGACTGAATCTTTAATGCGTGCAGCAAATATTCTTATATTATATTAGAGCTTGCAGCCCCCCCAGTCTGATTGATTGGAAAATGGTGGGATTTGTAGTCTGATGCTGAATATGCCAAAGAGATTTGCAGTCCATTTTTCTTGTGGACATTTAAACAGAATATCCGCTTGGTGAAAGTGAGGCTGGGTCATGGTGGGATTTGTAGTCCAGTTCCAAACTGAGGTTTTCCAAATGACAGGCGTAATTCAAATTGGCTTCTGAAACCCGGATGTCCTTTTTTTCTTAGTATGTAAAGGTGAAGAATATTTCAATGAGTACACGATATACTACCATGCAACGACCACACATGGACACCCTGGGACATGTGCACTGTTCAAATACACAGAGGACACATCTAAAAGACAGCAGCTACAGGCTGGGATACACGGGTAGCATTTGATCGCAAGGACGAGAAATTCAAGGAAAAATTCTATTCCTGTTCAAGCTGCAAGTTTTGCGTGTAAAGATCTCAGAGTTGTTAATAGTTTTTAGTCTTTTTGTGAAATCAGTAATAATTTGGTTAAACCGGGGTTTAGAGTTAACTATAATGTAATGGAACTTCTTACTGATTAATATGGATGTTTTCCATGAGATATCCACATGTGGGAAAAAACAAATCCCTGTATATCACAACTAATATTACAACAGGCATTGCATCACTTGACGTCACACTTAAACAATGACATTGTAACATTTCAGCAAATTCAAACTCTGTCTAACTTGTAATCCTTTACAGATGAGATGATGAAACATCTGATAAGGATTATCAGCTGAGTTTGGTCAAGCCCCTCTTGCTTGCCCCCACACTGTCAATGTAAGGCTTTCTTGCCTAATTTGATTGCTTCAAAAAGTTACCCGTGTAACAATGCCTTAAAACATCAGACACCCCCCCCCCCCAACAGTAAAACATTATAACAAAGTTACATTTTTCATTTACAGCAACAATAAACCTCTTTTTAATAAGCAACCTGTTTTGATAGTTCTTGATTGCCAAATGGGATTTTCTTTCACTTGTTGGAAAGGGCTGTATGCCTTAAAACCTCCAGTCTCCTTCTTCCTCCATCCATTCCTCCAGTCGTTCTTCCTGTTATTTGGTCATTCTCTCCTTTTCTTTCAGCATTTCTGTTTTTTCTCCTGCAACAAAAAACAGCAAATGTTCTCAAGCATGATCATAAACTAAACTGTGTTCAAATACTGTAATTACATAGCCAAATAAGTTTGCACACCCAACCCTTGTAGCAAGTTTTAAACTGCAAAAGCAATCTTAAAGAAATAATTCAACATTTTTGGAAGTAGTCTTTTTCACTCTCTTTTCCAGCATGGGGAGACAAGATTAATATCAACCTCATGTCTGTGTATCCAGTACAGAGCTGACACCAGGTTAGCCATGGTTAGCCTAGGGTTGAGACTGAAAGTAGGGGGAAACAGCTGGCTCTATTCAAAAATACACCTACCATCACCTCTGAAGCTCCACAATGAGCACATTGTATCTCATTTGTTCAATCTGTGTTCAAACAGAAAAACAAGTGTGTATACTGCTGTCCATTTCGAGAAGATGGGTCTATGATAGGTCGCCTATACATCCACAGAGCCATCGTAGTGTAGCAGCGATGGCACTGAGACGAGCCGACTTTTTCATAAATACAGGGTAATGACACCAACTGAGCTGTATCATCGGCTGTATAAACGTTTTAAAAACGTTGGACTTTGCTGCCACAGCTGTGGGCGAGCAGCTACAGACACGGCTGGTTACTCTGCCGCCTCCGTTCAGTTTCCTCCTGCTCTCTCTGGTCACCATCACTGTGCTTTAACACAGCTGAGGTTTACATTTTCATCTTTTTCAGTTTCTGGTGTCAGACAATGAGTATGAAATAATAAATGAATCACGACTCCGAGACACTGTATGTTAACTAGCACTCATTCCCCAGCACCATAAAATCATTAATTCATCATCGTAATGTTGTCTGACAGAATCAACCTAAATACTGCAGGTTCTGCTCTGCTGTGTCTTAAACTAAAGGTTGTCTTCTTCACTTTACAGCAGCACAGTCCCAGACCCCCAGTGGACAGCCGACGTCCTCGTTCTGTGAAAGCTCTGTTTACACACAAAAACCCCAAGCCGGCATTTTAACACAAAATCTACCATTTTTGGTACAGCAGAAGATATAATTCTTGTTATTTATTTAGAGAAATGTAAACATAAAATGGGGTGGCATATGGTCAATAAGTAAAAAAGAAATAAATAATGATCCATCGTTATTACAAAAGACTATACAGATTACAGATGACCTACAACTACACTGTAATAGGCGACATACAGGCGGTCAAGGTCCATCTATCCATGGTGAGAGCAACTGTTGGGGTAGTGGATAATACCTGGATGACTGCAGATTGGGCTCGTTTACATGATGCACACATTAAGGAAAATTATAGATCCAGAAACTTACCAAACTGTAGATGAACAGTGTCAGAGCACAACGTCCAGCGGCTGCAACTTACCGTGAAACCATAAGACTAAACGTACAGCTCTAAAACTGACAACCTTGTTGTGTGTGTGTGCATTTACCTGTTAGAGTGGCTCAGGGTAGGCCTGTCGTGGGTCGTAGGTCATGTCGGGGATGTAGGGCTCGTGGAGGTCAGGGTCTAGGGGCAGGGTGTCCAAAGGCAGATCAGCGTAGCCATACGCAGGGTATGAGCCATCTAACTCTGAGCCACACACAGATAGATCCTCATCAGCCAAATATCTTTTACAGATGCGCTTTACATCACCCAGAACGTACTGCTGACATGCGTGCTTTCCACGTTTTATTGAAAATATCAATAAATATTGCTGAATTATTAATAAGGTACCAGACAAATGTGTATTATGCACATTTGTCTGGTACCTTCAAAAATATCCCTAATGCTGCGCAGGATGAAGTGTCGTCCTCAACAATGTTTCGAGTACAGCCATCTTAGTTAAGTTATAGAGTAAGAAGCGATGGTGAATTGAACAAAGTGACAAGTTTAGTGTGAAACTAAGTAGTTACAATGTTAGTGTTGACTTCAAACATCCAGAATATTCTGGTGCAACAGGCAGCAGAAATGTACAGTGTTTCCATAGTTTCCAGAACACGTGTGAAACCTGGTTATTGATGTCGTCTTGAATCATTCTGTGGTTCTAAAGCTCCAAATTAGAAAAGCTTGGGCCAAGGATGAATGTGTGGAAGGTGACTGGAGGTATATGGAAGGTGTAACTGAGGGACTAGAATACTGAATAAATGAGTTCATTTGGCTCTGACATCTGCAGTATGAAATCAGCACCTTCAATTGACCTCCATTACAACTGCAGACAGCTGTGTGTGTGTGTGTGTGTGTGTGTGTGTGTGTGTGTGTACTGCGGTGGATTAAGCGCCTAGAAAAAAAAAGACACATGGAGATCCCGGCTTTAAATAGGACCAGTACCCTCCTCAATCACACAAAACACACACACACACACACACACACACACACAGGGATACGCTTGGGATGAAGACTACAACATTAATTAAAGATGGTGAGATGGAGGGATTTGTATGTACGTGAAGGAAATGAGAGAAGAAGAACAATTTAGTACAGAGGAGAAAAACCGACAGAGAGGAGGGGGGGAGCTGTCCTCGATTGTTGTCACCACTCCTTCTTCTTCTCCTCTGTTTAAACTCCTTTATCTCATTCACTTCCCCCTTCTTCTTCCCCCCTGTTTTCTCCATGCTCACATCCTTTTTCACTTCTCTCCTCTGGTCTATCCTTCTTTCTCTCCTTGCCTCTAATTTCTTCCTGCACTGTCCTCTATTATTAAAGACTCACTAACTACCTTAACTTGTGTAATTTATGTAAATACCAGGGATGTCCCAATCAAGTGGTTCTGGCCCTGATCCTGAGCCAAGTCCTTTAACATTGAGTATCTGCTGATACCGAGTCCTATCTGATATTTTAACTAAATGTTGATTAAATATAGACATACATAAATCCAAAATATTGTTTTCCACTTTCACACATCCAGATTTTCATTTGTGTATGTATGTATGTATGTATGTATACACATTTACACACACACATATACACATATATATATATATATATACATACATATATATACATATATATATATATATATACATATATATATATATATATATATATATATATATATATATATACATACATATATATATATATATATACATACATATATATATATACATATATATATACACACACACACACACACACACACACACAGTGGGTACGGAAAGTATTCAGACCCCTTTAAATTTTTCACTCTTTGTTTCATTGCAGCCATTTGCTAAAATAAAAAAAAAGTTCATTTTATTTCTCATTAATGTACACTCAGCACCCCATCTTGACAGAAAAAAACAGAAATGTAGAAATTTTTGCAAATTTATTAAAAAAGAAACTGAAATATCACATGGTCATAAGTATTCAGACCCTTTGCTCAGTATTGAGTAGAAGCACCCTTTTGAGCTAGTGCAGCCATGAGTCTTCTTGGGAATGATGCAACAAGTTTTTCACACCTGGATTTGGGGATCCTCTGCCATTCTTCCTTGCAGATCCTCTCCAGTTCCGTCAGGTTGGATGGTGAACGTTGGTGGACAGCCATTTTCAGGTCTCTCCAGAGATGCTCAGTTGGGTTTAGGTCAGGGCTCTGGCTGGGCCAGTCAAGAATGGTCACAGAGTTCAATTGCAACCAGTTGTCCTGTCCCTGTAGCTGAAAAACACCCCCATAGCATGATGCTGCCACCACCATGTTTCACTGTTGGGATTGTATTGGGCAGGTGATGAGCAGTGCCTGGTTTTCTCCACACATACCGCTTAGAATTAACGCCAAAAAGTTCAATCTTCGTCTCATCAGACCAGAGAATCTTATTTCTCTCTTATTTCTATAGTCTGGGAGTCCTTTGTGTGTTTTTTGGCAAACTCTATGTGGGCTTTCATATGTCTTGCACTGAGGAGAGGCTTCCGTCGGGCCACTCTGCCATAAAGCCCCGACTGGTGGAGGGCTGCAGTGATAGTTGACTCTGTGGAACTTTCTCCCATCTCCCTACTGCATCTCTGGAGCTCAGCCACAGTGATCTTTGGGTTCATCTTTACCTCTCTCACCAAGGCTCTTCTCCCACGATTGCTCAGTTTGGCTGGACGGCCAGGTCTAGGAAGAGTTCTGGTCGTCCCAAACTTCTTCCATTTAAGGATTATGGAGGCCACTGTGCTCTTAGGAACCTTGAGTGCTGCAGAAATTCTTTTGTAACCTTGGCCAGATCTGTGCCTTGCCACAGTTCTGTCTCTGAGCTCCTTGGGCAGTTCCTTCGACCTCATGATTCTCATTTGCTCTGACATGCACTGTGAGCTGTAAGGTCTTATATAGACAGGTGTGTGCCTTTCCTAATCAAGTCCAATCAGTTTATTTAAACACAGCTGGACTCCAATGAAGGAGTAGAACCATCTCAAGGAGGATCAGAAGAAATGGACAGCATGTGAGTTAAATGAGTGTCACAGCAAAGGGTCTGAATACTTATGACCATGTGATATTTCAGTTTTTCTTTTTTAATAAATTTGCAAAAATTTTTACATTTCTGTTTTTTTTCTGTCAAGATGGGGTGCTGAGTGTACATTTATGAGAAATAAAATGAACTTTTTTGATTTTAGCAAATGGCTGCAATGAAACAAAGAGTGAAAAATTTAAAGGGGTCTGAATACTTTCCGTACCCACTGTATATATATATATATATATATATATATATATATATATATATATATATATTATGCAACACTAACTGGCTGAAGTGGATAAAACAGTAAAAACAAATATTGGATTTTGATAGAACCATTTAAATATGCCCGGATTGGCCTTTATACCCCTCCTTGGGATTGGCTCAGGACATCAACTGTATTGCAAATTTATGACACGTTGATGCAGATGTCACTTGCAGATGTTTTAGATGTGCTACAACTTTCACATTTCAATTTCTCAAATCAGTGACACCAACGTCAAATATGCACAGCAAATCTGTCTTTAAAGAGACAAAAAAGAAAGAAAGAAAACAAAAACAAATAAATAAGGAAGTGGACACTGGTGACAACACTGTCAATGACATCATATCACATCAAGCCTCACTGGGTGAAATGGCAATATGACATACAGGAAATATCAAATAAATTAACTCACTGGCTAGTATATGTAAAATGTTTTCTGTATATCATGATCATGACATCAAGACTTTATTTAATTATCAGGATTCTCCTGATGTTGCTCTCTTTCTGTCAGACCTCCATCCAAGCATCCAGCCCTCCTGTTTCCATTCCATAACGCCTTTCACACGTCTGTCTTTGCTCCACATAAACTGTCACACACACACACACACACACACACACACCTATGGTGCAGCAGCTTTGTGGCCCCAGTCTATTTTGCCAGCAGCAGGGAGCCAACCAGAATGATTGCCTCATGACGTGTGTGTGTGTGTGTGTGTGTGTGTGTGTGAGAAAGCAAGAGAACAGTCCTGGTGTTGAGGAGGTATATATGACAGGAATGATAATATGATCTCTGTGGATGTGTGGAGTCTGGGTGATTGTTGTGGTCTAGCTTTATTTTGACATAGTGTTACTTTGTCTGTTGTGTCTTGAGTGTTTGCTGCTGTGGTGACAAACCAGTTTCCCCCTGGGACCTGTGTCTAATGAGCCTTCGTTTGAGGGTCTCTCCACCTATTGTGAAGTTTTAGAGTAGTAGTAGTGGACCAAAAGCAGTGTGTGTGTTCAGAGTCTCGATAGCTGGAGGACAGCAGTTGTGGCAGGTAGCCAAATCTGCTATATTCCAAAGATAAAGCAGCTTTGATCAAACGTTTTATCTCTCCTCTTTTTTGGTGAGAGCAAAATACATAAAAATTTGGTAAAGTCAGCAGGCTTCTCCTTTTTTAGCCGACTCTGACAGGGTCTGTCACTTGTTACAAAGATAAAAATGCCAAGGAGCAGATTTCATCAGCTGTAAAAAACTAGCCTGGCATCGCTAGACTAATTCGCAAATGCGTATTGGTCTGGAAAATCATAGCGACGTCCTGTCGGATGGCACATCCTGTCAGAAGTTCGGCAAACACATATTTCTTATCAACATAAAGTTTAAGTGCAGCTGTTTGTACTTCTTTTAGAGAAAATTTACTGTCCAGTCCGCTAATACTGCCGCTTTAGCAGGCCAGGGAACGGGAGCCGCCATATTGGATATTTAGAACAATGAATGGTGCTTCTCTCTGTCAGTCATCGTATTTAACCCACCTCCTACTAGATAAACGCTTGTGATTGGTTATTCCGATAAATTGGCAGAGAAATCAGTCTGAATGGGAGAGGGGCCAGACGTATCTGACAGAGCAAATGAAGCATGAGGTCACAGATTCGTCTGGTTCCCAGGCTAGTAAAAGAAACTAAACTTAATTGAAATAAAACTTTTCCTTGTTTTGAGGTTAATGTGTTGTTTACAAGCTGGAGTATAAACTAAAGATAATTTATGAAGGAAAAGAAACACCACTGGAAAGCCCCATTCAGACTGGATTTTTGTCTATAGGGGAGGTGGGGTAATTTTAACATCACCTAGACTGGTTAATGATATTAATCCCGTCTGGAGTGCATATGTGGGTAGTTTTCTCCCCCACCGCAGTAATAATTACAGCCGCAATTACCCGCTTCAACATACTTGTATTTTAAAGTGGATCTCTGAGTCGCTTGTCTTTTTACTTGTCGTGTTTGCAGTGTACGCATGAATGTACGGACAGTGATCACTGTACTTTGATGCCTTAGAACTTGCCAGAAAATCAGCATGTTTCTAAGTGTATTTATAGGCATTTATTAATGATGGACATCAGAGAAAACAATCTCCTCTGGAAGTGAAAGTCACACTGGATGATAAGAATATGTGTGTCATGTCTGTGTGTTAAGATTTGACAGAGTTATGATCAGAGAAGGTATACGATTTTTGACCCGTGCCCACCTGCTGATCCTTTTAACTTCCCTTTTCGTCTTTGTCCTGCTGGATGCCCATGTCTATTACAGACTGGTTAAAATGCCGTCCACAAGTAGACTGTGTGTTTTTGTAGTTCAAAGAGATTAAGACCACATTTTGGTTGTGCTAACTTTCAATTAAGTATTTCAGATAATCTGGCTAATGTCTTTGTACCCACTGGGTTTGGATCAGTTAGGGATGTTTCGTAGATCTCAGATCTCAGAAACTTTGGTAAGTAGTTTTTCAATAAATAATACAAACCATGGCCAAAACTACGAGTATAAGTATAGTATATTAAGTTGTAATAAACCGTAGAACAAATAACACTGTTGGGTTGGGCCTGTGGATTACATGACCACCAGTGAGAGGTTACCACACCAGTCATGTGTGCCGTTTCAGTGTGTAAGATGGTAAAACCCCACTGCAGACATAAATGTCAAAGTTTAAATTTGTGTATTTGTAGTTGCATTAAAACAGCATTGGGAGTATTCCCCTATAAATCAAAGTACTCACCATCAGCTAGATATGTAGGCTCCAAAGGAACTGCAGTGTGGGCCTGAACAGAAACAGAGACAGAGATGAACAAAATAATCAATGATTTTGTACACAGCTATGGCAACATTGTTTCTGTCCAAAGCAGACAGGTCGATAAAGTATTTATCACAGGGGAGACGGTGGAGGTAGAGACACACACACACACATACACACACACACACACACACACACACACACACACACACACAAACAACACAAACAGGCAAATCTCACCAACCAATTCTACTGACCAAGAGAACAATTCTCACACAGAGAAAACACCAGTCCACTGAACAACTGCAATTGCTCACATAGGAAAACACAAGTAGATGAAAAAGTGAACTTAGAGACAGTTTATGTGTTTGAAAATGCTGAATCATAGCTTAACAAATAAACTATTTCTTAATTAAAGTTAACATAAAAAAAACAAAAACAAAACAATGTAAAGGATCATAGCTCTTTGCTCATACCATTAAAGCTTATTTGATTTTGATTAGATTTTTTTAAAGGGCAGGTGGGAGGCCTGTTGTGTTAAGTCAGGTATTAGCATTCATATTCCTCACAAACAGATGTCTCTATAGCCTGATGGCACACTTGTAGTAAGCATAGGAAAGGATGCACAACAGATGGGTGAGATGGTATGTGTGAAAAATGAGTAAAGTGTGTGTGATCTGCTTGGAGAAAAAAGATAATAGTGCGATAATGTGTGCATGTGTGTGAGTGAATGTATTTTAGAAGTCAAAGTATATGTGTGGGTATGTGTGCATGCATGGGTGTATGTGCCATGTAGAGTAGAATACAGCAGATAGATGAGGACTTATTTGAAGACACGTGTGTGTGTGTGTGTGTGTGTGTGGTGTGGTGTGTGTAACTTACATTTTTTGTCATTCACTTTATTTTCAGTTCTTATCTTATCCACTGAAGGATTTACAAGTAAAAGTTATCAGAGCTCGTGTAGATCTATGGTTCATCCACACAGGTGTTTTCATTAATTAGACCTTCTCTCGGGACTGTGTGGGTGTGTATAGACTGTATTAGATTGTCAGCAACTGGCAGGCTAAGCCCCCGCAGGGGAGCGAGACAAAGTGCACAAACCTGAGCTTCAGCTTACATGTCATGGGCAGACAGTGGGTTGTTAGCAGTGGTACAGAAAATGAATGGCCAAGCCAGCATCCAAACAGGTATGTTTACATGCTGTTTAATGGGCATTAGCTCACTAGCTATTAGCTATCTAACCTGAAAAAATTACCTTAGAAGTGCACTTTTTACTGTGGATGTTTGGTTGCTCGTTCAACAAGCTGAGGTGCAGGACAAGACGTGTGTTCATGTTTGCAAGTTTGATAAAAAGGAGACTTTAGAAGGAAAATGTGTGAGTGTGATTGGTTGTTCAAAGTCTAAAACTTTGTTCCGACAGATTAATACAAAGATAGGGGCCACCATCCGAAAAAAAATAAATAAAGGTTTCTCCCTTTAGGTTTCTGGAGAACATGGGGCATGTGGTTTACAGAGCAGAAAAACATTTTATTTCAGTCGGACTTTATCATTCTTACTGGTGTATGAACTTTGGTGGCAACAGAGGCAACAGAGGCCTAGCCAACCCGAATAACTGAAAACACTTGTGAGGGTGTGCAGTTAAAAACATGTCTTAAACATGAACTTAAAGGCACAATGAAAAGGATTTGTCAGTTGCGGTTTGTAAACAACATTCAAAGTTGGCCCGTCCTACCACACCAAAGGTGCATGCTGATTAAACTGCTTACGATCTAGCAACCGGTCCTTATGTTTTTATAGAGCCTGCATAGTAATGAAAATCAATAATGTGCTTACGAATGATGACCCCAGTGGTATCATACAAAGACTGCACAGTAGTGGACAGAACATTGTGGTACTCCATACGGAATGTCTGTTCTTTTTTATGAAAAGCTTTGAAATGAGACAAAAAAGTTCTGATCTGTTATGTAGGACTGAAACCGGTTTAGGGCTGAGTCTGAGACTCCTACTCATTTTTCCAAACTACCTATGTGAATGCTGTGATCAGCAGCATTAGAAGATGTGCTGAGTTCCAGAAAAACAAGAACAGAAAGCTATTTTACTATTCATTGATTTTGAGATACCTTACCATTTTCACCAGGGCAGTTTATGTCTTGCTCTGAAACCAGACTGAAACTGGAACTCAGATAAAGTGTCTTTGTTTTAGTAGTCTGTCGACTGCACATGAACTAGTTTTTCTGGAATTTTTAGCGGGTTGGAAATTGGTATTTAGTGATTACGGTAGTCAAGACCAGATTTCACTTTTTTTTAAAGAGTGGGTGCAGTTTCGTATAATTATTGAAATATATGTTCTTGTGAACAGTGGTGTTTAACATTTAGAAGGGTGTTGAAACTTTTGTGTCATGACACTTCTACATCCACACACACACACACACACACACACACACACACACACACACACACACACACAAGGTTCTTACCATTTCCCAGGCAGCAGGGTCGTGTTTGAAGAGCGAGTGTGTGAGCTCCACTGACACCCTCTTCCTGTAGTCTGAACTCTTATCCTCCGAAATTCGGAACAGCACTGCTGCAGCATAGGTGGCTGCAGGGAAACGCCAACATCACAGCCATTTATGAACAGTATTAAGGGAAAAACCAGGAACTCATTTGTCTTCTTTGAAGCAAGATTTCACAATTGTGTGATCACAAGAATTAACTCAAATTCAAGCAATCATCACAATATTTATGAGAGCTTTTTTCTTTTTAAATTTCCACTAGGGAGGAATGTTTGCCAATTCAACCACTCACAATCAGTTTGCAGCCTAAAAGAAAATCCACTTCAGAACCACACTTATGAGCAAAATTAAATTCAAGCTTAAATCTTGACAAACCAACATGTAACTACAGCCTATTTCTCCTAAAACTTGTCTTCTAAGGCAGACCGTGCCTCCCTGCATTCGTATAGCAATCAATAATTTTTGAGTATACAAAAGTAAACTTTCTTTGTTTCAAATACAAACCATTTGGTTTATTGAGTTTGCTAGCAATGCTACACAGCCTGGCAGGAACACTAAGTACTCCTTACAGACTATGTTTTACATAAGAGTGGTTGTAAACTGAGACTGCTTAAACAATCACAATATTTTAATTCACAAAATTGTCTGCAAGTGTTACTGTAAGGCTGCATCAAATGTTAATTTTTTGTGATTTTTTGCACAGGTTTTGAAATACCACCTGTGAGAACAGCGCATCAATACACTGGAGATACATGGAGAAAAAAGTGCACTTAGCAGATTAATCCACATTTGCTGAGGTATGATCGCTGTGATGTACCACGCATTTGTCAGGTGTCAAAGCTCTAAAGTAGGACAGTAACGTTAACTGCTGCTGGGCGATACGTCCACCTGCATGACACACAAACTGGTGTGTGTGGAGTCACATCTACAATAAAAGGGGAATATGTCTTAACAAGTTTGCACATTGTCAAGATTCAATCCAAAGTTTTAACTGAATTTCCAGTATATCTGCAATAGAAGCATATAAAAACAGGTGGCTGGAAATTCACAATTTCAGAGAAGACTAACACCATCAGCTAATCTTACATCAGCTCACAGTAGGTATTAATATACATTAGTCTGAAGCATCTTTGCATAAAGTTATGATGTGCCTTTGAAGCAGAAAAGGGGTCAGACGTACCGATTCCCTCGTTGTTGGAGTGCAGCAGCTCCATGAGGGGTGCTGACGCTCCCTCTGCATCGATGAGCTCTGCAGACTGTTTGTCAAGGGCGAGCTCGCACAGGACGCCCGCCGATACTCGCTTCACGTTCTCCACATACGAGTAAAGCAGCTGGACACAAACACATACACAAAAACCTGTGATTTCAGAGTTTGAGATGTATTTTTACCAGCAAAGGTTACTTGCGAACTGATTGGTTTTCCATTACAAAACCTTGGTTTAGTCAGTAGGTGTGGTTGTGAGAAGTTGTCTAACCTTCACTATGCTTCAAACAAACATGTACAATAGGACATGTTTCTATGTGCTCTGAATGTCCACTGGATGGCGGGTGCTGTGATAGCCTCCTGCCTGCATCACACTGCACAGAACAGTGATGAATGAACAGCAGTTTGAAGCGGTTAGTTGTATGGTTTAAACATTTCAAACATTGCGGAATAGTCCAAGCAGAGTGGAAAACTCTGTGTTCAGTGACAGTGACATTAGCCCAGATCTTCTCAATAGAGCTATGATAATGTATAAATGTTGTGACTATCTCAATTAACAAATATTTAAGAAAGAAAGTGAAGATACTATCATGGAAAGTCACGCCATATATAAAAAAAAAAAAAAAAAAAGATCTCCCCGTTAGGGGATTAAAAGTAATTCTTCTTCTGTTGGAGGACTTCCCACTGTAAGATAACTATCTAGCTTTGAATAAGTGCAACTCATTGCAAGGACAGTGTATAATGTTTAAAATCAGAAAATAATCCATCTGATATAATCCTGTTTTAGGGAAATTGTATAAGCAAATATACTGTATGTTGAATTAAGTACATGTTTAGCACAGTCAAGCTATTTGTGTGTGTATGTGTGTGATCCAATGTGTGCACAGAGAAGAGCAATTATCCACAGACCCAACTGTGCATATTGGTCGTCCCTACCAAGTTTGGTTGGAAAAGATTCTCATCTATCCCAAATATCAGGTTTGGAATAGGCAAAATGTCCTCAAGGAAGCAGTAGAATTCCACTAACGGGAGCCAAAATTCTAACCCTTCCTCCATCCCTCAAACAACTTTCAGTGTCCACTGTACTGTACTGTACTGAACACAGCACAAATAAAAGAAACAGTAGAAACCAATGTTAACGATGCTCACATCATGCCAGCTGTTTCTGTCCTTTGTGCAGCCTGATATCTGAGCGTTGTGTTCATGTTGTAGCATGCATGTGAGTGTACCTGTACAAACAGCGGTATGGTTTGCATGCTGGCGATATCTCCTCTGTTCATGGGGTCTCTGGCCAGAATGTGTAGTGCTCCTGTGCAGCCCTCAACTATTTCCTCCATACGAACGCCATCCTGATAACAGAGACCAACAGAAAGACAGAGGCAGAGAGACGTCAAAGAAAGACATAAACCAGCCAACCTAATGTCACTACTGACACTGCTTAATACAGTATGTTCTGTTTTCATCTGCTCATTTCTGACACAGTTTAAAATTCCTTTTTACTCTTTGCTAACATTTTTAATCCAGGATGCACAAGCCAGTGCATTCTTAGTGCTGGTCCCAAGGCCGGATATAAATGTATATGTATATTTATACAAATTTGTTTGGGATTGTTGCTCTTGGTTCTAATTCATTTTTTTTTACTTTTTTAGTATTCTTATTGTACTGTAATGTTTAGTTGCTGTAATATTATTGTTAATCAACACATGCCTTGTACTTTTATAGATTGAAAAATAACTTTTTGTCAAGCATGAATAAGGTGATATGTAACTGGTACAATACGTGTTTAGGCACACAGCAGCTGTGTGTGTCCCGTGTGTGTGTGTGTGTGTGTGTGTGTGTGTGTGTGTGTGTGTGTGTGTGTGTGCGTGGTCCAGACCTGGTATGTCTGCTGTGCTGAGGAGGCGTGTCTCTGTGTGTCCTGGTGAGCCTTCAGCAGCAGGTTGACCAATCGCGGAATAGCACCTGCCTCCCTCAGCGGTGCCTGGTTGGCCGGGCACAGCGCCAGGTTCCGGATCAGACCAACCGTAGCCTGAGGAGCAGACAGAGATCAAAGACCTTTGTATAAAAGGATGTTCCAAGCTCTATTTGGGTCAGCTTTAAAGGCAACTTTACATGTTATGCCTCCAAATGGCTGTGCCAGTTACTGTTTGGAACTTCAGCAAACTGCATGCACTGCCTCATGTTTATCAACCAGTGTGTGATGCTTCATATCAAAGGAAACCACAGGCATAAGAGGAAAAGGATCATCAGCTCTCTGTGGATGGGGCGCCCGCCTGCTGCCGAGCCGACCCCCAGCAGCATCGTATGTCTGGTCAGGTTCATGTGTTAAGTGTTAATTAGCAATTTTTTAACTTACTGTTTGATCAGAATTTTTTTTTAAATTCTTGTACATTCTCATATACCACTGTTTGTTCAATGAAACAAGAGGTTTATAGAAAAACCTTCCTCAAAGTAAACTGAGTGAGTAGTGTTTTTTCGCTGACGTTAAAAAAACAGACAGCACAGAGGAGGGAATGAATCACTGACTTTTTCTAATCCACTGAGTGATGGAAACTAGCTGTCCGCTCAAAGCATGAGGGAAAGCGCTTGTTTTTCAAGTTGAGATGGATGCACAATGAACCGAAGAAAATGTATCAGGACTGTCATGTGGAAAATGAATCAGCCTTAGATTTTAATATCGTGGATGTGTTTGGGCAGAGGAAGATGACAAGAATCCCAGAGTTTAAGATAAGTCCGCTCAGTGTTACTGGGTGCTCATGTTTATTTCCCTTTTGGCTGTTTGGCCAGTGTTATGATCAGCACCGATCGATATTAGGTCCTGCTATAGAATAAGGATTTTGAGTGAGGAGCTTGGCACCTGTCAGTGAGTCATGTTTGATACATGGCTAAGCAAAGTTATGACTTTGGATGAAAACTTCAGCATTTGATTAAATCCTCTAAATGTTTGTTTCCCTGCAAGTGATAAATTGGCTAATTTTACTCCTGGCCCCTTGCACTGACAAATACTATAAGGTCACTATAATGTTACATTGCAGTGAAATATCTACAGGTGTTCTGTATTTTTAATTCCAAACATGAGGAATGTCGTCACGCTGCAGTTTTGGGGGTTGGGGGTGTTGGCTTGTGTTTTAAAATGCAGTGTACATATTTGTTTTATGGTATGACTAGTTAGCCTCATAGTCATAAAAACAACAGCTGTCATGTGGCTATGGACGGTAGAAATTGGTTTAGCAAGAAAATCATATCAAAAACATATTGTGAATCTTGGATCATGTTGTAACTGATGAACAACAATGAATGATCAAGTACCTGGATCAGGTGTTTACATGCCACAGTATCCTGGTCTCTATCCAAACACTTCAGGTTTCTCAAAATGTCTTATCCGGATTTTGAAAGCAGGATATGATATTCACACACACAGTATGTAACCTAGATACTCCAAAACCCCAATAGTAACCTGATATTCGTTTGCATTTAAACACAGTCACTGTTATTTAAATATATACTTTTAATAAACACTTTGAAGCCTTTAAAAGAAAACAAAAAAAAAAAAAACATGCCAGTCCAGTCAGTTTCGTCTGGCGACACGTCTGATACCATCATCGCTGCAGTGGCATCTCACTGCAATAACACTCTAGTGTATGAAAATAATCATTATATAATAATATAACTGCTTTTGCCTCAAATTCTTGTAGATCCATTTTGAAAATACAGTCATTGAAATTCCTTTCTGATAAAAGGTTGTTACAAAAAAAAGTAAACTTGTTTTGAATAACACACATTCACAAAGGATCCCTTGATCCCCCCACCTCTCTCTCACTCTCTCTCCCTACTTCTCTCTGCCACTCTCTCTCTCTCTGCCCCTCACCTACTTTGGCTTCCTTATAAAGTCACATTGTCCATTTCCCCATTCCACATCATTAAACTCCAATACCTCAGTTCATTAATATAATCTGCCTGAGTTGGCAGGGCTGTCCGTCTGAGAGAGAGAAGAGCAAGTGTGTGTGTGTGTGTGTGTGTGTGTGTGTGTGTGCGCGCGCAAGTGAGAGAAGGACAAAATAGAAAGAATCCATTTCACTGTACTGGGTAATAGAGAGTGACAAAGAGAGAGACAGAGAGCAGATGTAAAAGTGTGAATGCTAGTGGAATTTTGAATCATTGTTTATGAATAGATCTTTTTTTTTTTTATTCTGCTTTTCTTACTGTCAACAATCCCCATGAAAAGAACCAAACAAACAATGAATGTATCTAACAAGAAAAGCCTGATGTACCTTCTTCCTTTGTGCCATAAAGCTCCATTGTTGTCCAAAAACACATCGGTGAACCTCACTGTTGCACTGACAAGTTCCATCATCATTATGAACACACACAATGTAGTATATTTTAACTCAGTCCCACACACACACTGTCCTGCTGCCCCAAATACTCACTAGAGCACTAAATGCGCTCACAAAACTCCTTAAGTTTGAAGTGCACATACATCGGAGCAGGATGGCTGAGTGGAGAAGATTCACCTGTCTGATATATGAACTGGGAGGGGAAATTTTTGTAACTTTCCAAAACCCAAATTCACACCCACTTCATGCAGTGATTGGCGTGTGCACATCCGAGTGCAACACCATGAACTTCCGAGCATAGACTGTCTGAAAGTGTGTACTGTTAATTGCATTTAAACAATTGCTCCATGATGACAGGCTTTTCACCCCATAACACGTGTGTTCCAATTAGAACAGCTATAAAAACTTCTGCCTATAGACATAGTCAGACATGTCTGACACAACATTTCAAGCTAGTCTGGCCTTAAGGAGAATATAAAACAATGCTAACCCTGTCCTTTATTAAAATATATCAAACTGCTCAATGCATCATTGGTGTATAGATAGAGTATGTGGCTTTCTTTGCCGGTCTGCCTGTTATTTTGTTGACCTGCCCAGCAGGGGGCAGCAGTGCACAGTGCAGATGAAGCGTGAAAGTTGACATTTTAACTAAAACATTACTTTAATTTGCACATCTGAATGGCAAAATCTGAGTCATGCTAGGATGAGAGTGAAGAGGCTTCTGGATCACCAGATCTGAAACTGGCTAAGTCACACGCACACACACAGGCTGGTAAACATTTCTAATGGGGCCAAGCTAAAAGCCACACAGGCAGCTTCAGAATGTCTGCATTCACTTGAAAGGGTTTCCCTAATAGGGACCTGATTTTCCCCATACTGTTAAAGGTTGACAGTGTAAACAGAGCATTGTTACGGTAATGTGGTAAATACACGGACACACACACACCTTTTATTTCTCTTTTGCCTAAATTCATTCCAGTTGCATTAGAACGCTGTGTGTGTGTGTGTGTTCGTGGTTAGGGTTAAGGTTTCCAGCTAGTAATGGACGCACTCACTGCTCCCCACACACACACACATTCCTAATATGGTTTGTACCACCTACTTCCTGGTGCTCATTAAGAAGGGTTTCAGGAGCAAATGACATTTTCAGTTTTAGAGGTGGCAATCCACAAAGTGGTTTAATTGCTGGAGATCTCAGCTATGAAGATAGGAGATTTTAAAAAAAAATTAAAAAAAAGGACCAAAGTAAACCAGAAGGTAAGTGCACTTGTATAATAACCAATGTTCAACCCAATAATGACATTATTAAGCTCTAATTAGGCAGCAGGATAAATAGTTAGCCCTAATTAACTACAGAGGCTACGTGTAACTAGTAAATCAACAATATTTTACCTACAATGTTTTTACAGTTTTCCAGTGTCATGATCTGTTCCTTTAGTCACATTCTTGCCCCAGCTATCTCTGTCACTGTTTTTTCTGTCACAGGGAATAGCAGGTTGGCAGGGGTAGGACCCAATAGCAGAGAGGAGAGGAGACCAGCAGGTGTGGTATGAAGAGTTTATTCCAAAAATAGTAACTAAAAAACTACTGGGTGGGGAGGCAAACGGAAAATCCAAAATGACAAAAGATAAGTCCAAAGCAGGCAGGTGAATAATCAGATAACTGGGTATCCAGAACCAACAAAGTAACAAAGAAACAAGGATCTGACAACTAAACAAAGAAAGTGGACCGGTATATATATAACTGACTGATTAGTGACCAGAGGCAGGTGAGTGAACAGGTGAAGGAAGATGAACTGATGAGGAAGGAGTGGCTGACATGCAGAGAGAGGAGTGGAGACAGGTGTGTAGATGGGTGGGGAAGTCAGGTGATGGGGAAAGGAAGGAAAGTCAGGCATCTGGTGGAAGGTAAGGGGATTGCAGGTCAGGGGAACAGAGAAAGAGTCAATGGCCCAAGGGCAGTAAGCAGAACTGGAGACAGGGAAAAACAGTGACACAGATAGCTGGGGCAAGAACATGACAAAAAACAAAAAGGAGCAGATCACGACATCCAGGGTTCGAAGGGTTTTCTGGTTAGCTAACTGAATCTTATTGTTTAATTTAAATTGTTATTTTTTATAATTGTCTATCCTATATTTCTGATGCTTGACTATTCATGGTCATGTCAAATGAGCTATAATATATAATGTAATCATTATATCATATTGTAACTTAGAGTTCCAAGAAAAAGCCTTTTCCAACTGACACAAGGGGAGCCAAGTCTGTCGCAGATTGTTAGGAACCAGAGACCCACTACTGCGTCCTGCCTCTTCATTATGACAATGCCAGAACAAAATGCAGAATAACCACCAAAAGGCGTAACACACAGGCTACATCACTACCTGTCTTTTGGAAAAGGCTTTGACCCCCGAGCGCATGACCGTACCTACATAACCAAGTTAAACATGATCACACACACACACACACCCCAAAACACACACCGACAAGTGATTCAGACCCAAAAGGAGATAAATAATGAAAGGTAATGTTTTTGGTGAAGTTCATAAGCTATGTTTATATTAACCTGTAGCATTCACCCCTCCTGATTGTGTCCTCAAATCCCCTCCATTTCACTTGGGAAGCTCATAAAATAAATAGAGGCTTGTGAAGTGAGAATGTGTGATGGAGCAAGCTACTAAGCACTACACTAAGCTGGTTTCAGTCGTATTTATCAGATAGATTTCAGTTTGTCCATGTATATGATGAATCCTCCGTGCACATGGGCGTTTGTCACAAAGTTCCACAAGGTTCGGTGCTTGGACCACTTTTATTCACCTTGTATATGCTTCCTTTAGGCAATATTATTAGGAAACACTCCATAAACTTTCACTGCTATGCAGATGATATTCAATTATACTTATCAATGAAGCCAGATGAAACCGATAAGTTAGCCAAACTTCAGGCATGCATTAAAGGCATAAAAGACTGTATGACCTGCAATTTTCTGCTGTTAAACTCAGACAAAACTGAAATTATTGTTCTGGGTCCTTTAATGCCCATATAAAACAGACTTCAAGGACTGCCTTCTTCCACTTACGTAACATTATAAAAATCAGGCATATCCTATCTTAAAAAGATGCAGAAAAACTAGTCCATGCATTTGTTACTTCTAGGTTAGATTACTGTAATTCCTTATTATCGGGCTGCCCCGATAAGTCTCTAAAGACTCTCCAGCTGATCCAGAATGCGGCTGCACATGTACTGACAGGAACTAGCTTCAGAGAACATATTTCTCCAATATTAGCTTCTCTGCACTGGCTCCCTGTAAAATCCAGAATAGAATTTAAAATACTCACTTACAAAGCTCTTATTGGTCAGGCACCATCATATCTTAAAGAGCTGATAGTACCATATTACTCCACTAGAGCACTACGCTCACAGAAAGCAGGGTTACTTGTGGTACCTAAAGTCTCTAAAAGTAGAATGGGAGCCAGAGCCTTTAGTTATCAAGCTCCTCTTCTGTGAAATCAGCTCCCAATTTGGGTTCGGGAGGCAGATGCCCTCTCTTCGTTTAAGAGTATGCTAAAAACATTCCTTTTTGATAAGTAGTTATGCTGTTATAGGCTTAGACTGCCGGGAGATTTCCCATGATGCACTGAGCTTCTCTCTCCTCCTCTCCCTCTCTATCTGTACGCATTCCTATCCCACTAATACAGGTTACTAACTCCACTTCTTCCCGGTAGTTCCTGTGCTTTCTGTGCTTTTTCTCCTTCTAACTTTCTGCTGGTATTTCAGCTTCTGGAGCTGTAGATTCTGGATCTGTGATTGCCGGCCGTCTACTGCCCCCATGTTCCTGCTCCACACTCACTGCTGCAGTTGTTATTATTATTATTAATCTGATTTGTTGTCTCTCCTCCTGTTCTGTCTCACCTCTCCCCCTCTCTCCTCCCCTTTCAACCCAACTGGGTCGATGCAGATGGCCGCCAACCAGAGCCTGGTTCTGCTCGAGGTTAAAAGGGAGTTTTTCCTCGCCATTGTCGCCAAGTGCTGCTCATGGTGGGAAATGTTGGGTCTCTGTAAATAATATTTTAAAGAGCATGGTCTAGACCTACTCTATGTGAAAAGCGTCTTGAGATAACTTCTGTTATGATTTGGCGCTATACAAATAAAACTGACTTGACTTGACTTAGTTCTAGTTGTGTTGTGCAAGTGTTTCAAGTAGTTAAAATAGCTTTAATATTAAAATTATGTTTAAGAAGCTAATGTTGTTTTTTTTTTTAAATAAAGAAATAACCTTTATTTACAATGACGCTCTGGCAAAAGGCAAAGCTTCTTCAGGGAAGGGGGTAGGGGACATCAAATGCAGAGTTTGAAGCCAAAATTACATAGCAGTACTTTACTTTAGAATGATTGTTATCCAAAAGGTTTTGAAACATATTCTACTATTGTGGTTTGGTTGCATAATCTTTACTTAAGCAGCCTTGCATCCTGATGAAGATATATTATGTGTTCACTGTTGTTTTCGTCTTCCCCAGTGTTCATTTCAAGTTATCCAAGTGGCAAAATACTCAAATTGGACTGACAATGTAATTTCAGCTATTAGTGGAATGCTCATAATTTCACTTGTACTGTAGATGTTCGCATATACTGATACAGGATTTAGAATTTATATGAATTGTGTCTAAAATGCTTCCTTTTACTTTCATTTAAATTATGTGATTTTTCTGCTCACTTTATACACAGGTAAAGCTACCCAGAAAAGAACACCACTACAGCAGACAGAGGTGCAGGCGATGGAGAGGCACATGAATCGATTTATCACTTCTTGTGTTGTAGGGGCAAAGATTGACTGTGAGAAATGTTCAAGGGCTGAACCAGAAACCCTCAAGAACTGGCAGGAATTTTATGTTTATAACCGCATTTGTCTACAAAAGGAAAGTGCAGCGAAAATAGTTTGGATATGTTTTTGGCAGATATGGGTTGGAAAACAATTTCTGTATAATAATTTACTACTCAATTCTTGGTATCAAAGAGATTAACACACAAAAGAGTCATAACAATGTCTCTTAGTTTAAATGCTAGTCTAAAGGTTCTGGAACAGGTTACATGTATGTAATGTGCTTGTGACATGGATAGCACTTTTATGTTGCTTGGTTTACACTGTAGAACTGTGAGATTCCTAACAATATCCACCCCTACTTTGAATCCTTTCATAGTACCCAGAAACACTGGCAACGTGCTTCTTTAAGAGTAAATATGACTTAAACCTTTTGGTGAAAGAATTATAATGTTATGCATTCTGCATAACCTGAGTGCTCCATGTGTGTATTTGGGTACTTGGTCTCATCCCTATTGGTATCTACAAAAATAAATTATTAGACATAACCCTGTTGTTAAGGACAACTCCATTCAAGCTACAGTAGATAGCAGTAGATACATGTCACAGGAGCGATTGGGAATGTCCTGCCACTTTTTTGTGATTCAACCTTGTGATGCTAAAAGAGGTGAAATGCAATTATCTGAGGATTGATTTGATATAGATGTAAATCATTTTCCATTTTAATACACAAATAATGATAATAATAATAATAATAATAATAATAATAATAATTCTAACATGGTCCCCAGTGTTCAAATGGGGCTGTATGAGTTATGCAAAATTATGCAAATTATATTTAAATTAGCCCCCTTTAACCATAATTAGTTGCCGGTTAGCATGGTCAAGTCATTAGCCTTTAGAAAGGGAATCACCACAAGTGATGATAAAATAAGTTGGTCCCCATTGGAAAACCAGTATGTGTGTGTGTGTGTGTGTGTGCTGAGCTGAAATAAAAAAAACAGCATTCTGATGTAGGTGTTGTTATTTAGTGGAGGGCAGTAAAGATGGTATCTAGAAGAAAGCATTAATATTGGGATCACACAGGACCCAACGCAAATCTCACAGGAGCAGGTGGTGTAAACTCAATCAGATAATAATTGGTGGGATTTTTCACAGGATAAAAATTTAGGAAAACGTAATTTTGCTATATTATTTTGCTACATTATTATGCTCCTGCTTTTGAAGCATGTTGTGTTCTGGATCACTTGCCATAAATCTTTGGTGTTGGTGTTAAGGTCTCCCGCCAGTCTCTCCTGATGTCTCCGCCGTGCCTTTTTGATGCCAGTTTTTGTCTAATTTGTAACCAAAAGGTTACAAGGAAAGTAACAAAGACTGTACATTTTCTATGGATATAATGAGGAAATGTTGTAATTAACTTATCTGGCAAGTCAAATGCTATAACTGAATGTATCAGTAAAATGCTCACTGACGACTTATTTAATTTGTTTTTGTCAAAAATTTCAGTTTTTCTGGAAGACATCAACTCATAGTGACCACAGTATTTTTACAGTACTTTTTTATGGTTATGCTTCAGCCCTGGCAGCACTTGGTTGAAATAAAGAAAATGGTCGTGGTCTTGTTGATTATAGAAAAAAAATCTGCAATTGCTTGAGACAACCTGTTTATAAAACTTAACCAACGCCATGATCTTTCCCTAACCTGAAAAATAGTGCCCAGACCTTTCCACAGACAGGAGTCTGGGTGTGAACTGCAAGACAAATTATTCAGTAAGGTGCAAAATCCAGTCCATGATGTCAGTGAGCTCCCTCCCGCTTTTGCAACAGTAGCCTCTTAAAAACTTTTTAGGAGACTTCCTAAAAAGTCGGCTGTTGATTTTTTACACAAAATGCTTACCTTAGTGTAACCAGTTAACACTTTAAACCATTGGCTGTTTTTGCTCTGTTTCTTTGGTTAATCACCAAATTCCTGCAAAGCTAATGTAATTTCCATCAGTCTTTGCTGTACTTTGGGTTACCTGCTAATTAGCTATTTTTAGCCAGTTAAACTAAGACGATGAACATGGTAAATATTAAACCTGCTACAAGTTAGCATATTAGCTACAGGCCAAATCACTGCTGTGCCTTAGTATAGCTTCACAGAGCTGCTATGGCAGTAGATTTTTACAATTTTCCTGACTGTTAAATGTCTACTTGGTTGTAGTCCCTCGATTATTAGATTTACTACTTCTTTGTTGTTGTCTAATGTAATAGTGAAGCAACTACAGCCTTTTTACACACTGCGTAGCCCGCACACACAACGATACGTTGCTAGGCAACGCAGCAATTTCTGATGTCCCTCTGTACAGTGAGTGTTGTACTCACCTGTCTAAATTCTGTGAGCTTTGTGCACTGCAAAGTCCTCCACAATCTGCACTAGGTTCAACATCTTTGCTCATTCATTCTCAAAGCTTAATATAACCAGTCCACTCTGTCCCACTGTAACCAGTCCACTCAACCTTTGTCCCACTTTACCCAGTCCACTCAGCCTGTCTGTCCTCAGTAAATATAGAAATCACTGCTGGAGGATCCACCATGAGCATTTCAGTATTAAACATGGCCAAACAGAATTTCTAAGAGACAGGGCTGGATATCTAGACCTCTGCTGCACTGATTTTGACCATTCACTAATTAACCATTCTCTTTACAGTAACCATACTTTATGGAAGTGCAGCATTAAATCACTTGTGGATCCCTTTACCGTAAATGATATTCCAGTTTATTAAAACTAGGGTCTTAGTTTTGTAATTTTGGCGATCATTTTTATCAGTTATGAGAAACATGTTGACAGGTTATAAACTGTTTATTCTGGTTATGTACATTTATTTGGGGAAAAACTTGAAGTGAACACACCCAAAGTATTGGCAAGTATTGGCAGTAATCCCTCATTTCACAGGAAAACTGTGTACAATGACAGTAACCTTTTCTAATTAAGAGCTTTGTTATGAGTGGGAATGACAGTGAACATTTTAAAGCAACTGTACATTTGACATGAGTATTTAATTGTTAGGTTTATAAATAACATAAGCTGGCCATTGTAAGATATTTTGGATAACAGCATGTCATCAAATAGCAAATAGCTATTAGCTCCACTTGCAACCCCAGTATTCTCTTGTCCTCCCAAGACACCACTCTACCTCTACAGAAAAAGCAAAAAGAGCTGTGAGGTAGTATTTTCTTCACAATGTGGCACTTTACAAGACTTGAATGGAAACAGCAAATTGTGATGTTTTCCCTCTGGAAATAGTAAGATGGAAATTACTTTGTTGAATAAATACTGGTTTTAAACAGTGTTTATCTGTACCACCACTGTAACCACCGTGAGCGTATCAGCATTGAGCATAGCCCGACTCAGCATGCACCTGCTGGTCACACAACATCATGGATGTGTTTGATTTGGGTCACTTAGCGTGCTAGCTGAGTGAAATTAAGGTGGACATTAAGGACTTTTTTTTCAACTATGGTGGGATACAATAATGCGATCAATACCCTATAATGATGTCACCTTTAATTTTAAAGCATTATGATGCATTTTGTACTGTTCAAAAACAGCACCCCCCTGACGCTCAGCCGGTGAACGTACACAGTCAACATGTATCTTTTCCAGCGTGTCAGGATACGTCTGGTAAAAAGTACTTAAGTACTGGTAGAATTATTTATAATTACTTTGTTACTGTGAAAGAATTTTCCATCTTGTATGTTAAACTTCCCTCTTGTAGGTTAAAGGTAACTTAAGACAGTGCTTCACAGGTCAGGTCAACTGCCTGTCTCTGTTCGCCTGTCTCACTCTGTGTGCCTGACAAGGCCGAGTTGGCTCTGGCCTCTGGTAGACCAAGGTCTGCTAGATATCTTCTGTATTCGGGTTTAGACACAACAGGCTGGCGCCTGGTTGTTGACGCTGGATAAGAGATACTGTAGAGAAGCTATGATGTTGATAGGACAGCAAAGGTTGACGTCTTTCCTTGTTTGGATCTGATATCCAATAGAGTCATCACACAGACCAGGCTGAGTTAGGAATAACCCTATTTGGATATAGTGGAACTTATCACTTCTGGGGAGGGTTAAATACTGAGGTTCAGGACACCATCTTCAGATTTGGGTAGCAGTACGCTGTGATTCACACGTGGTGTTTCCCTTTTTTCCTCGATCGAGCTTCAATAAATATTCCTGTGTAAGACATCCAGGTCTCCTGAAACTTCTTGTTAGAGTGAACCAGCTCTAAGATTTCCTTCACAGTTGTAGTATTGAGACTAAATGGAATGTGTTACTTCCAGCCCTAGTGAGATGGACAGGTGAGGAATGTGACAGAAACATGCATTAAATTAACATAAATGTATAATAGTTTTTCAAATGTATCTGTTTATTATCTGATTGTAATGAAAAACTGTGAAAGTCTATAATTATTCTGTTGGCACACTCCAGGCTCCATAGTAAGGTTCTAGAAATAGCTGTACTGTCAGATTGTTATTCATTTCCTTCAGAACTTTTGTCTTGTACATTAATTAACCTCTGGGGACTGCTCGCTGGGCTTCAGACTTAAAGTTTTGTTCATTTTACTTGAAATGAAACCCAGCTACTGTCAGTCCTCTCTCTCTCTCTCTCTGGCTTCTTCTAAGTGTCGCTCAGTCTCGGTCTCTCTTCCTCACTGAATCTCTCTTTATCTATCTGTCTGTCTGTCTATCTCCCCAGGGAAAGCGCGCCAGCGGGTGTTGTCACAGATGAAGTGTTTTAGGAGTGGAACATGTGGGAGATGTGTGTTATGGTGTGTTTGCTTGTCTGTGGGTGCTGTTCTGGCTGTTCTTTCTATATGTGTGTGTCTATATCTTGTATTTTTGTCTCAGCGGTGTTTAAACTGAAGTACTCTCTTCTGTATCATCCCCTCCCTTCAGACTAGCTGACATATAAACACCATCAATGCTATTAACATCCTTACTTTTCCTTTACTTTCCTCAGGCTGATTCCATTACCTTTTGGTAATAGTATACCAATACAAACCACTGCCTCACCTTTACTACAGGCCAGTAGTGCGGCTGCCCCAGCAGCTTGACAACAGCTGGGATACCGTAGTGCAGCCGTACAGCGTTCTGAGCCAGTTCAGCGTCCTGGTGGCGGGAGGTAAGGTGACGCAGGGCGCAGACTGCCGGTTCAGCAACATCTTCCTTCTCCCCAGCACGAAGCACAGCGTGGATCAACGCCTCAACACCACCGTACTGAGTCACCAGAGTCTGAGGGACAACAGGGTGGAGAGAATAGAATGGCTCATCTGAAATACAGGTGTGCAGTGAAGCTGTAAGTATGACACAAAAAAATTTTTTTTAAACATGGAGTGGAGAGAAAACAACGCTAAATAAATGACATGCGTGTACACTGTGCATGAGTGTGTGTGTGTGTGTGTGTGTGTGTGTGTGTGTGTGCGTGTCCAAGCTTGAAAGCTAAGAGAAAACCGGTACCAATATGGTATATTGCTTTTGTAAATTGATTTTCTTCAGGAGTGCAGAGTGCAGATTGTCTGATATGATGAGTGTACACAGAAACTGGAATCTTTCATTAACTAAATACTGCAGCACACACATATACCCAAGACATGTATAGGCTTTTTTTCTTGGCTGACGTTTTTTTTTTTTTTTTATGAATTCACACAAATTGTGACCAACTTTTAAAAGGCACTCAGAATTCCACAAGAGCGTCTGTGATGTTCATTAAGTGTGTTTATATTGTACTGTATGCACATAAATGCAGCATCCATAAATATGCGTTCATAAATTTGTTTAAAAAAAAACACAGTAAAAAGGTTATATGGATAAGGTCCATGGGAGTCAATGACAGCTCCCGCTGCTTTCAACTAACCTTCTTGTTATATAACAATAATAACAATAACAAATCTCATTAGTGTCTTCTAACTAGTACTCAGTAGTCAAACATATGACTTATTATATGTTAGTTAGGATTGAGTTGATGATATAGCAACTGAAAATTATGACTAAAGGTCATCATCATGAGTAACAAAGTCAAAATCTTGACACTATACACTAATACCCATGGTTGGGAATCAACTATCACAAATGATGTGGGAAATGTTCAGATGTCCACACACATTTGGCCATGTAGTGTACCATCTCATCAGCGTTACCTTGTTGCGTGAATTATTACAGGTGAGGTTTGACAGGATGCCAGTTGCGCAGGTCAACATGTTGACATCATCTGAGCCCAGCTGGGTGACCAGTATCTGCAGCAGACCATCTAAGCCGTCCTACAGAGAGAGACCAATCGAGGTAGACAGACAGAGAGAGAGAGAGAGACCAAAGAACAAATTATAGCAGCACAGGTGCCACACAGCAGGGGTAGTAATAAGACAGTTTTACAACTAAGTCACTGATAGTAAGATGTTGTTAGTTCCACCCCTTATGTAATAAATGGAACTCATTTTTGTCCACTGGATGAAACACTGGAAATAATCTATCAACAGGCCTGTAAACTCAAGTGGGCTCAAAAAGATGGCAGTTGTGAAACCTCTCGTGGTATCAGGAAGAAACTGTAAATGATGCACTCTTAGATAAAAATTTAGTATATGTGTTTCTCAATAATAAAAATATAAATAATAAAAAAAAAACATTATCACAACCCATGCCAGCACATCCATTTCTTATATCCAAGGCTGCACTGTATGCTGTATTTTGCAGGTAGCCTGGAACTCCCCCTCATCATCCCCTAATTTCTGGGAATGGTTGGCTGGCCTTTAATAACCCTCTCAAGCCCCACATTCTCTCTAACACTGCAGCTGTATCAGCAGCATAGTTATTAGCCACCACTCTCTGTATCTTTGTTGACTTTTTGGTCACTTTGGCACACAGTTGCAAAAACTTTATTTTTACAAATTACAGTTGTTGTTGGACTAATCTATGTTGCTTCCCCTGAGCCAGGGTTATAACATATCAGGGGCTTGTCCAAGATCAATTAGATCCAGATGTTGTTTTAGCAACAAGTGGTGGTGTGACTTTGTGTGTGAGGTATTTATTCCTGAGTTTTGCCTTAGATGTGACAGTGATTATGATGGGTAATTTCTAGTCCTACTTTTGGTAAAGAGCATTGTGCTGCTTTTGTGGTGTTGGGCACTTTGTTTTGTGTGCATTGTGCAACCTGACTGCAAGTCTTTTTGTAAGTTGCAGATAACTGTATTTAGATGTAGAAAAGATATCTAGTATGGCATTACTTGATAACTTTATTAATGTTACTATGACATTGTGATTAGTAATAGTAAGAAGTATTAAAAGAGATCATTACAGAAGCCCTCAAGGCTATCCTAACTGAAAATGGTATCCGAATGAGTATCGCAAAAAAGTACAACTCCTCAAATGTCAGATGCTGCCATTGAGTTGAAGTAAAGAGAACTGGCTCTACAAGAATTGCAATTGGAGGACAAGCAAAGGCAGCAACCACTGAAAGAGCAGCAAATGCATTTAGAACATGACCAGTTCCTTTAAAGAAATAGAACTCAAGAGGGCTGCACTGTTGAGCTCAGCTAATGGATAACGTAATGTTGGCCACATGCACTTCTTTGATACAGTCTAGAGTTAAACCACATCTTTATGGAGTGAATCCTGAAGAGCATCAGCTTCTGAGTAAAGAAGTAGACTACATGGTACAGAATGGCAATGCTGAACCTAGTGCTAGCTCATAGAGCGCCCCATTCCTGCTGGTTGATAAATCAGATCATACATCTCGTGTCTGCACTGACTTTCACAAGGTGAACTCTGTCCTATCCTATCCTAAGCTCTTCTCCTGTGGAACCAGCTCCCAGTTTGGGTTCTGGAGGCAGACACCCTCTCTTCGTTTAAGAGTATGGTAAAAACGTTCCTCATTGATAAAGCTTATAGTTAGGGCTGCCTCAGGTTAGCCTTGAACCATCCCTTAGTTATGCTGCTATAGGCTTAGACTGCAGGGGGGATTTCCCATGATGCACTGAGCTTCTCTCTCCTCCTCTCTCTCTCCATCCGTACGCATTCTTATCCCACTAATACATGTAACTAACTCCACATCTTCCCCATAGTTTGGTGCTTTCTTTCTTCCTGCCGGTGTCTGGCTCTTTGACTGCCTCCATGTTCCTGCTCCACACTCACTGCTACACTTATTATTAGTCTGATTATTTTGTTATCTGTCCTCCCACTCTGTCTCCCCTCTTCCCTTTTTCCTCCCCTTTCAACCCAACTTGGTCGATGCAGATGGCCGCCCACCCAGAGCCTAGTTAAAAGGGAGTTTTTCCTCGCCACTGTCACCAAGTGCTGCTCATGGTGGGAACTGTTGGTCTCTGTCAATAATATTTTATCTAGACCTACTCTATGTGAAAAGTGTCTTGAGATAACTTTTGTTATGATTTGGTGCTATATAAATAAAATTGACTTGACTTGACAATCCTATATATATATTGATGCCTATGTTGCTTCCCTTGAGCCAGCTCCATAACCCACTCCAATGAGGAGACACAGACTGAGTTATTCAGTTCAAGTGCATAATTTCTTCTGTCTTTTAGCTTAAATAGGATTTTGAATGTTCAAAATCAGCACTGCTTCAATACACACACCAGGTGCGCCTAAAAGGCCTTTTCCACTATAGAAAAGTAACAAACAGTAACCTGAAAATTAGGCTTTGGTTCTGCCTCACATTTCCACGGTTTTAGAAACTAATAAGTTTTGGATACACATTGGTAGGCAAGTGCAGTTGTGGGACATACAACAATGCAGTAAGTGTGGCTAATATTTTCTATCACGTTTTCATGTGATAAATTTAACGTTGGTATAATCAATGGGAGGGCCCCATCCACAGAAGGAGAACATTTTTTTATGCTTCATGCAAAAAAATATTGCAGTATGGCATCATGGATCCATGACTGGCATATGGTCACATTGCCCTGCTAGTTGGTGGAAAAAATAGTACCATCACTGTGCACACAATTTACATTTTACACAGACCCCTGCCAAATTTGACCAGTGATGACATGTATAGCCGCATGTCGTCATTCAACCGCTGGTTGTTAAGGTGGTGTACAGCAAACGATGTGGGCCTCATAGATAATAGGACCACACTCTGAGGGAGACCTGGTCTGATGAGGAGAGACGGCATTCATCCTACTTTGGATGGTGCAGCTCTCATAGCCAGAAATTTGACCAAGTTTTGACCACACCGTGACAATCCAGAGTTCAGACCAGGAAGCAGAGCTGCAGTCCTACACGCTTCTCTGCGCTTCCATTAGAGCGGTTACCGACCCAAAACCCCGTAAAAAATCCCATAGAGACTGTGTCTGTCCCCCGACCACTTCAATTAATTAATTCAAATTCAAACAGAAGAGGAGTTACTCATAAAAACTTGAAAAAAATGAAAACTACCAGTGTAGTGGTACAACCAAATAAGAGGATTAAATGTGGACTCTTAAACATTAGGTCTCTGTCGTCTAAAGCTGTGTTAGTCAACGATTTAATATCTGACTATCATATGGATATATTTTGTCTAACTGAAACTTGGCTGTGTCAGTAATTATATGTTAGTCTGAATGAGTCCACTCCTCCCAGTCATAGTAATACTCACATTCCTCGAGGCACTGGCCGAGGAGGTGGAGTTGCAGCCATCTTCGACTCTAGCTTATTAATCAACCCTAAACCTAAACTTAGTTTTAACTCATTTGAAAGTCTTGTTCTTAGTCTTTCACACCCAATGTGGAAAACTGTACAGCCAATTCTATTTGTCATAGTGTACCGCGCTCCTGGTCCGTATTCTGAATTTTTAGCAGAATTCTCAGAGTTTTTAACAAATTTTGTCCTCAAAACAGATAAAGTCATTATTGTAGGTGATTTTAATATTCATGTGGACGTCGATAATGATAGCCTTAGTTCTGCGTTTATCTCACTATTAGATTCGATTGGTTTCTGTCAGCGTGTAAACAAACCCACTCATTGTTTTAACCACACCCTCGATCTTGTTCTGTCATATGGAATCGAAATTGAACATTTAATAGTCTTCCCACAAAATCCTGTCTTATCAGACCATTATTTAATAACTTTTGAATTTTTATTACTGGACTACAGGCCATTAGGCAAACATTCCTTCAGTAGATGCCTGTCTGATAGTGCTGTAGCTAAATTTAAAGAAGTGATTCCATTGGCATTTAATTCAATGCCATGTCTCAATATAACGGAGGACTCCTGTGCTAACTTTGGTCCCTCCCAAATTGATCATCTGGTTGATAGTGCTGCAGGCTCGCTGCGAACGACTCTTGATTCTATTGCCCCTATCAAAAAGAAGATAATAAAACAAAAGAGGTTAGCTCCATGGTATAACTCCTTAACTCGCAAATTAAAAGAAACATCGCGAAAATTAGAAAGGAAATGGCGTTCCACCAAACTGGAGGAATCTCATTTAGTTTGGCAAGATAGTCTTAGAACATACAGGAAGGCCCTCCGTGATGCCAGAGGAGCCTATTACTCCTCACTAATATAGGAACATAAAAACAACCCCAGGTTTCTTTTCAGCACTGTAGCCAGGCTGACACAGAGTCAGAGCTCTGTTGAGCCATGTATTCCCAGAGCGCTCAATAGTAATAACTTCATGAGATCCTATGATGATAAAATTCTAACTATTAGAGAGAAAATTCATCATCTTGTGCTCTCAGCCAGTTCAGATATATCTTAAAGTACAGGAATCTCAGGAACCTCGGAAGCAGCTGTAGAACCAGATTTATATTTAGACTGTTTTTCTCCAATTGACCTTCACCAACTAACTTCAATGATCTTTTTGTCTAAACCAACAACCTGCCTCTTAGACCCCATCCCAACTAGGCTGCTTAAAGAAGTTTTACCCTTAGTTAGCACTTCTTTACTAGACATGATCAATCTGTCTTTTTTAACAGGCTATGTACCACAGTCCTTCAAAGTAACTGTAATTAAACCTCTTCTTAAAAAGCCTACGCTTGATCCAGGGGTTTTAGCCAATTATAGACCTATATCTAACCTTCCCTTTCTCGCCAAAATCCTTGAGAAAGTGGTCGTTAATCAGTTATGTGACTTTCTAAACAGCAATAGTTTATTTGAGGATTTTCAGTCAGGATTTAGGGAGTATCATAGCACAGAGACAGCACTGGTGAAAGTGACAAATGACCTTTTGATTGCGTCAGACAAAGGATTTGTCTTTGTACTTGTTCTGTTAGATCTTAGTGCCGCTTTCAATACCAGTGACCATTGTATCCTATTACAGAGACTGGAGCATTTGATTGGCGTCAAAGGACCCGCACTAAGCTGGTTTCAGTCGTATTTATCAGATAGATTTCAGTTTGTCCATGTAAATGATGAATCCTCCGTGCACATGGAAGTTAGTCACAGAGTTCCACAAGGTTCAGTGCTTGGACCACTTTTATTTACCTTGTATATGCTTCCTTTAGGCAATATTATTAGGAAACACTCCATAAACTTTCACTGCTATGCAGATGATACTCAATTATACTTATCGATAAAGCCAGATGAAACCGGTAAGTTAGCCAAGCTTCAGGCATGTATTAAGGACATAAAAGACAGGATGACCTGCAATTTTCTGCTGTTAAACTCAGACAAAACTGAAGTTATTGTTCTGGGTCCTAAACACCTGCGAGACGCATCTATAGATATAGTTACTCTAGATGGCATTGCCCTGGCCTCTAGCACCACTGTAAGGAGTCTAGGAGTAATCTTTGATCAGGACATGTCCTTTAATACCCATATAAAACAGACTTCAAGGACTGCCTTCTTCCACTTACGTAACATTATAAAAATCAGACATATCCTGTCTCAAAAAGATGCAGAAAAACTAGTTCATGCATTTGTTACTTCTAGGTTGGATTATTGTAATTCCTTATTATCGGGCTGCCTTGGAGTTTTTCCTCGCCACTGTCGCCAAGTTTTTGCTCATGGTGGGAACTGTTGAGTCTCTGTAAATAATATTTTAAAGAGTATGGTCTAGACCTGCTCTATGTGAAAGCATCTTGAGATAACTTTTGTTATGATTTGTCGCTATACAAATAAAATTGACTTGACTTGACTTGACAGACAAATGCAGAACAAGGTAGGAAAACATGCATGTAGAACATCTGAATCACAATATCACCAGTACATTGAGACAAACGTCCTGCGTTATTAATTGCTGTGTTCCATTCCATCCCCCCAAAAGTATCTGGAACATGGATTTTAGGAACACCTCCAAAGCAAATGTTAAATCCAGGCTAAACTGGGAGGAGAACAGTGGAAACAACAATGACAATGGCTACACCTTAAGTTACAGGTCATGTAGTGGAAAAGGAGTAGTATGGAGGAATGACGATTGTCATCATATATGCTGCCAACTTCATTGTCTTGAGAAGTGAATCATTTGTGTCCAATTAAAAATGAGAATGCGTGATCTTCGCTTTGTGCCTCCTCGTGCCACTTCTTCACAAATATCTGAATGCATAGTCAGTAAGTACATATATGTCTGTGCCCATGGCAGGGGGGGATCACAGATTGTACCCTGCTCCCCTAGCACAGGAATCAGTGCTTGTGGTACCAGTAGTTGTAGTGGTGGAAGTAACACTGGCAGTAGTAGCATTGGGTGAATCAATACGTGCCTGTTTGGTTGCAGCATCTGACAGATTGCGGAGTGTCCACAGACAGTTCTGGATCAGACGCTGACTGGAACCTGTAAGATGTTGGCCCAAAGCCTGCATACCACCTGGACACAGATGTAAAAATACAGGTACATATTACACAAACATCTACACTGAATGTTCTACATTCATGTTCAGCGATGTGGACATACCAGCCTCTACTATCGCTGGCTTGTTGCTGGGACAGACAGACAGCACTTTGAGAACACGGCTGGTGGTCCACAGTAGCTTCTCATAGTTGTAGTTCCTCATGATGAACACCAGGCCCTCTGGACCTCCATTGGCTAGGATGATAAGCTGACAAGAAACAGGAAGTCAGAGGTGTAATTCTGTAATAATTAAGTGGACACAAAAAGGATCTCCTACCCAATGGGTATGTCCTCCCCTCACCTTGCTCTCCTGGTTGCCATAGGACAACAGCTGTAGACAGTCAGTTGTGATGGCCAGGAACTTGGGGTTACTCTTTTTCAGTAAAGGAACCATCCTCTGCAGGCCGTCAGCAAGACGCACCGCCATCTTGGCCCCCTCTTGGTGCAGTAGCAGGTTGTGGAGGGTGGTGATGGCGTAAAATAAGACTGATTCCACTGGCGAACTGTGTGAGTGAGATCAACAGAGGAAGAGAGAGAGAAAAGAATATACATATTTCATAAAATTAACTAATTTCAAGGGGCATTAAGTGATGTATGAACTTTACTGGCCTCTATCAGCCACCAATATCTCGTTCTACACAGGTTTCAAGGACATGAGATGAAAACGCTTTTGTAGTTAGTGTTGCTTGCTTGCATCCTCCATCATTGAGCAGTTTAAAAGGCAAAGGTGTGTGTGTGACATTGTCACTACAGCAAAGCATGTAATATACCGTATGACTCTGAGAAGAAGGGGTGCGATTTTGATAAAAAGGGTTAATGTACAAATTTTGTTTTAGCCATGCTAGCAGGATGGCTGTAGGGATGGGAATTTCTGTTTTCTGTCGATGGTCAGTCCACCAGAACTGTAATTTTTCTTGTACTTTCACAAGTATTGTACTTATTATATTTCAAGTCACGCAAAAACGTCCTGATAAAATAAAAGTGACAGAGAGCTCCATGTCTGGAGAAATCACAGTCAGCACTCAGCTGACAATGGAAAAGATACATGTTGACTGTCAAGTCAAGTCAAGTCAATTTTATTTGTATAGCGCCAAATCATAACAAAAGTTATCTCAAGATGCTTTCACATAGAGTAGGTCTGGACTATACTCTTTAAAATATTATTGACAGAGACCCAACAGTTCCCACCATGAGCAGCACTTGGCGACAGTGGCGAGGAAAAACTCCCTTTTCCAGGTGGGCGGCCATCTGCATCGACCCAGTTGGTGAACGTGTGTACGTTCACTGGCTGAGTGTCGGGGGGGGGGGGGGGGGTTGTGCCTGAATGGACTGATTATAGTGGGACAGAGAGGCTGAGTGGACTGGTTATAGTCGGACAGAGAGGCTGAGTGGACTGGTTACAGTAAGACAGAGGCTGAGTGGACTGGTTACAGTGGGACAGAGGCTGAGTGGACTGGTTACAGTGGGACAGAGGCTGAGTGGACTAGTTACAGTGAGACAGAGGTTGAGTGGACTGGTTACAGTGGGACAGAAGCTGAGTGGACTGGTTACAGTAAGACAGAGGCTGAGTGGACTGGTTACAGTGGGACAGAGGCTGAGTGGACTGGTTATAGTCGGACAGAGAGGCTGAGTGGACTGGTTACAGTGACACAGAGGCTGAGTGGACTAGTTACAGTGAGACAGAGGTTGAGTGGACTGGTTACAGTGGGACAGAAGCTGAGTGGACTGGTTACAGTAAGACAGAGGCTGAGTGGACTGGTTACAGTGAGACAGAGGTTGAGTGGACTGGTTACAGTGGGACAGAGGCTGAGTGGACTGGTTACAGTAAGACAGAGGCTGAGTGGACTGGTTACAGTGAGACAGAGGCTGAGTGGACTGGTTACAGTGGGACAGAGGTTGAGTGGACTGGTAACAGTGGGACAGAGGCTGAGTGGACTGGTTACAGTGGGACAGAGGCTGAGTGGACTGGTTACAGTGAGACAGAGGTTGAGTGGACTGGTAACAGTGGGACAGAGGCTGAGTGGACTGGTTACAGTGAGACAGAGGCTGAGTGGACTGATTACAATATGCACTGAAAATTATCAAGCAGAGAAGTTGAATTTGCAGATTGTTGAGGATTGCATTGCACCAGAATGCACCCCCCATTGTTAATCTGCCTTGCCCATGCTCTCTCTCTCTCTCTCCCTCTCTCTCTCTCTCTCTCTCTTAAAAACACATTGACAACGGACCTGTCTGTGAATAGCCCCTCCTCTCCATGATCAGATACATGAACATGATCACGTGCAGAAGGAAGGGTTGTTGTGGGCTTTTACCTGCAGAGAATACGACTAGTCAAATCAACCGCAAATTGTTAGTATCATGAGCACCTCTAGGCAAATTTTGCCCAAACTGATGCATTCAAGTTGACTCTGATAAGTTAGTCCAACTATGTTCTTAAAACAATGCTGTGGAGTTATGAGCAAGCATTTAAGTTTGTAGACAGCTGGGGTGTAGAGGTTAGCTATGTACAGATGATAGCGTCGACCAACACTGCGATGCCGAGCGCTGTGTGTGTACGCTACCCAGTGTGTCTACTTTGCTTCAATATGTCTGTCTGTGGGCTGCAGCCGCTGTGGAGTTTATGTTGTTATGTTGTCTGCCTTGGTGATTATTTTATTCTACCGGTGATTCTATAAGAAATGTCAGGTTATTTAATTTATGTGTACCATAGACTTTTTATTTGTTGTTGGTCATTTTTGTTTATTTGTCTGAGTTTGATCTCTTTTCTAGTTAATTCTAGTGAGGCTAAACAGAGGAATGTGGTTTACTGTGTATAATAAATAATCAGTTGTATGCACAGGCTGCAAAGTGCCATCTATACAAATTGAATTTATTGTTGATATGGACAGTGATGTTGTTCCACTAGTGTGTATGATGACATTTGATGCAATTTTTTTTGTAGCCTAAAGGTATTCTTTAATTTCTTGACAGTGGCAAAGAACAAAACCAAACCTGAAAAGAGAAACAGAGAGAAAAGCTGCATGCTGATGGCATAAATGGAAGTCACACACACACAATGGGCTGCTCTCTGTGAAGCTCTTTTAGTTTTTAGTTTTTTAAGCAATTTTCCTGCATTTTAGGTGTGAATTAAGCCCCAGAATCAATTATGAGTGTGATTTATCCTGCTCTGTTAAGCCTCAGTGTAAGGGATTAACTCTTCAGCCCTGCCTGTGGGTTGAAAAGGGCCTGAATTTGGTGCTAAGTTTAGTCTGTGGTTTCCATATTGGAAGTAGTCAATAGGTCACCACCTGGCAATCGAAAAAAAAAAAAGCATTTGCAGAGGGGATGTAAATATAACGATAAACTCTTAATATTAATTATTTGCAAAGCATCCAAAGTCTATGCATTTTATTTAATAATAATTGTATTCAATCCATATAACAATGTATCAAATCAAAATGTGAAAACAATGTGATGAGTAGTATTCCAAAAGATAATCAATATGTCTTCAAATGTAAATGTAAACTGTCATCATGTTAGTGGTATATGAATGTAATTTGTAACACTGTGTACGATTATTTTATTTTATATTGTATTTTGGAGTTACAATAAGGTTATAATAACTTAAATGCAGAAAAGGTCAATATACAAAAAAATATTAATTCTGTTTGTATTTCTACATCCACTATACTACGATCCTTTTAACATGGTAACCCATTTACAAAGACTCATTTTGCCCATGTCTTCCTTGTGGTATTTTCCTAAAGTGCCATTTATAGTCTAATCCCTTGCATATCTGCCCTTCCATCATGCAAAAGTGAATTTTCTATTTGACCCTGGACCTGCATAGCCTGGCATCGACGGACTAATTCGCAAATGCGTATTAGCGTGGAACCTCTCAGTTCTTTTTCAATTTCCAAATGGCGTTATTGAAGGGCGGAGACAACCAATCAGAGCAACGAAACCATCCTGTCATCCATACCTGTCATGACGGTGTCATCTTGGATATTTACAAAGATACTACATAAACGCTTGGTTCACCAGATAAAATGGCAAGGTAATCAGTTTGAATGGGAGGGGGCCAGACGTATCTGCCAGAGCAAATGAAACATGAGCTTGCAGATTCGTCTGGTTCCCAGGCTAGGACCTGCAATCTCCTCTTCTAAATATCATCATTCCATTTTCAGAATCAGTAATCTGAGCATATATCTATAAACATAAAGAAAATCTTAGTTTGATTTGAAGAGCTTATCCAATATCATTCATGTGTGCATATATATATATAAACACACACATATATATATACTATACATATGTAAGTGTACACTCTTCCCAATTTATCTTCTTACATGTAGCCTTAAATTTGACATTATCCCCTGGGACAGAGTTGAAGAGAGCAGAAGCATAAATTAATATAATTATTTAATAATTATTTAAATAAACAAGTATTTAACATGGATATTTAATCCTGGAATACATGCCCACATAATCCATTCAGTAATTAACCTGCATTTTCAATTCATTTATAGAAGATATATTTATATTCCCAAGGGCATGAACAACTATTTTCAATTCAGTTACACCATGTTTAGCCCCACCACTGGTAAGGCAAAATCATCAGTATATTGTTTGTCACAATTATGTAATGTATTGTAATCTAATCAAGGTATTTCTACCTTAGCATGCGGACCAGTGCTGGTATCCCTCCAGACTTGAATATGGCCAGCAGCCCCTCCCTCTGGTGGGACAGGCTGTGGAGTACGCTGGCCGTGCAACGAGCTGTCTCCATGTCAACCGCCGTTGTCATGGCACGCACCACAGCCCCCACCATGGCTGGAGACTGCACCAGCACCCGGCGACTGGCCTCCTTACGAGTCAACTGGTTGACTATCATTGCGGCCTTGTTCACCACGACCTGAGAGTAGAGAGAATAACTGTAAAATAGAACATGTGTGTCTGAAGGATCAATTAGCACACTTTTGTTAATTCAGTGTGACAGTCACGTACCGGATCTTCATCCCCCAGCAGCTTGGTGAGCTCTGGCACCGCCCTGGTGGCCAACTCAGCATCATCCTGGTAGTTTATCAGATGGACAATAGCCGTCTTTAGCAGCTGGGAGGGTTCAGCCAGTCGTTGCACATTGCTCTGCTGTGTGGGATCTGATTGGACGGGCATGGCCGCCTCCCCTTCCACCAGGGTCTCTGGGAACATGGCGGCCCTGACGCGCTGAGCCCGGGTTAGGGAGTACTGAGCTTCTAAATCTGTCAAATGGAGATGGGGAGAGAGAGAGAGATGAGTCCTTTTGACACATGCCCCGCAACCCTGAACTCATCTAGACATAACCTGGAAGAGCTGTATGTGAGAACATAAATGTCAGAATCAGTTGGACTGGACTTTAAACAGACTTTACCCTGCCAGCTTCCAAGTAGAGTCTGTGTAATCTCTGATTGATCCCATGTGTGAATACAGCAGGTCATTGTCCAGAGAATTCACAGCGAGCAAATAGGCATGTTGATGACTTCTAGTAGTCAACTCCCCTCTCATCCTCAGCTGCTATATTGTACACATGTGTCTGGCACTGGAAAACGCAGCCAGCTGAGCTGTATTTGTTTGACCGTGTCTGAATGCTCCACTGTGAAGCTAGCCTTAGTGGGAGAGAGGACTTCCTGTGATGTAAAAAATCGTAAACACTGAACACTTAAACTGAAGTACAACCACAGTATACTTTTTGCGTCATGTCCTGCCTCGTACACCCCTGCCCAGACTAAACAGTCTGTTTCCGGTAGGTGAAAACTTGTCTGACACGGACTATCTCCTTCTTTGTGCTACATGTGTGATTCCGGACCTCATTGTAATATATATGTGAAAATGGCTAGAGATAGAGTGTAGAAAAAGAGAGAGAGATAGACAGAACTTGAGACTGCCAGTGTGTGTGTGCATGTGTGTGTGTCTGTCTGTTTCTGAAAACAAGAAAGATCAAGTAAAATTTAATTAATTGTTTAAATAATGCCTAAATATGTAATTAAAGATGGGAGATGAGGTTTGATTATGTGACTCTCTATTCAACATTCAGCTAACATGATAATGAGTTTTATCTGAATGTATTATTGTGTCCAATTTAAATGAAGTCTTTAACATTAGTTCCCCTGAAGGACAAATATTGAGTTGGAACAGGCCTCATTAAATGTGATCTAATTTGACTTAATATGGCAAAATCTGTTTTAATCTAGACTAAACAAAGGCATGACTGTGTGCCTAAGGAGCAGCAGCATATCATCTTGAGGTCCCTGTACAATTAGCCTAAAACGCCTATTCAAGGCATACCCAGGGTAAATTGAAAGCTGTTGGAGTACATGCATGGTTTTGGTCCCATTTTAAATGTAACACTTAAGTTTTTTCCACAACAGTCAGAATCAATGTAGGTGCTACTGGCGTTAAGTAATACTACAGCTGGGACTTATTAGCTGGAAAACAGAATTGGGTTACAGCATGAAGCCTTACATAGTTCAAGTCCAAATTTGGTAACAATACCTCAGAAACTGTATATTTTACACCTTTTTGTAAAAGTATGTCTAGGCGTTTTCCCAAAAAATGCCATTTGGAGACTCCAAACAACCTTTGGTTACCATGGTCACACACCTTGGATAAAAAGGCTGATACCTTTGAACACTTGAACGTGCAGTCATAATTATGGGCTATAATGAAAGGTGACACTGAGAGCTATCCTATTCCAGATCCAGATTCACTTTTAGCATAACTGACACAAAGTAACTGAAGCATAAACACATTATATGAGTTTTCCTACCAAATTTTGTGCATATAAAAGAGTCAAAACAAGTGCTGTGGTGGAAAAACAGTTTATTTACATTATGTTGTACTCTTCCAATCCAATTCTGTTCGTGTGGATGGTTCTGCATGCCCAGATCCTCTTCTGAAGGAGGTCACGGAAAGGGTGGGACTTATAAAAAGTATATAAAAATTGTTAACAAAGAGCTTGTAGCCGCTGTCCATCTCTGACTCATAACTGAGCCCTGTTTCCCTGGAACTTTCCCTCATAGACAATACAGTCCCACGTATAACCGTTCCTTGAGTCCGCCAGAATAAAGAGTTTATATCCCCAGCAAATAGGATTATTTTTCATGTGTTGTTTGAGCCCAATGCAGGCTTTGGAGTCAACCATTCTCTCCTCAATGGCAATTTCCTGGCCTTTGCTGCTGCCCCTCCCTCTCCCCCATTCTCTGCCTCTTGGTCTTCTCCTGCTGGTGGAACCTTTTTTCCGGGGAATGAGGGGACGGGGATCCTCTCCTGACACGGTATTGTCTTTTTGCTCCACTCTATGTGGCTGCTTGCTGACTGGAGGAGAAGTATCCAGCTTCCAATCCTCATCTGAATCTACATCAGATGAAGACAGCCAGGTGATTGTCTATTGTGTGAAAATAAAGAAATAACAGTTAGTCACAATACTAGACAAAACATTTTCATTTTTTCTTTATTCTCTTTTTCTTTTACAGCTTGCTGCCTCACGTGTCAACAGTTCACACAAGGAAAAACCAAGGGGGGAGGCACACACACACAACTCCCCCAGAAGTCAACAGTGACACCTCAAAACATACACGCATTGATGCAAAAGGGTAATAACAGTTTACACACACACACAAACACCTCCCTCCCCCAAGCAGGTCAGCAGACTCACTGGGGAAACAGAGGGAAAGGCAATCTACAAAATGTGTATTCATAATTCAAACTAAAGCTTATTTATGTCGAAATTATAAGTTATATAATAAATACTTACTTGTCGAGAGTAGTGTCTCCTCCCTCCAGAAACAGAGCCTCTGCCTCTGAGTCAATTGACAACATTTCGCTCTGTATATCCGCTCTGTATATAGCACTTCCTTAAGGGTGTACATGTTTTTGCGACTCACTTTGCCATTTTTACCTTTCAAAAACTCTCCAAAACACATATTTAGGATTTTACATGCATACATAAATGAAACTGCCAGCATCTGGTTTGCTTGACACACAGCCTTCCTTGCTGTGGCTTTAGGCTTTTAGAGAAACATAATGCATTACTGTCTTGTTAAAAGGATGTAATGTTGATTGATTGAAGGGTTTGGTAAGATTTGTCCTTGGATGGTGATAAATTAGCAGTAACTGGTTGGAGCAGTGTAGGAGGCCTTTAAAGATCATTTGGCCACAGCCCTCCTTACGCAAGCATAAATTATACTTTCCATGACCACATAGCCATGTGAGGTTTTGTGTGGTGTTAATTTTGTCATCTGTCCATGTCCGCAAGGGTGTATGAGAGCACACTATATGTGAGGACAAGCATGTGTGATCGCATCCACCCCCACCGTCTATATCCACATCTGTTTTGTAGTATTTGTGGCATCCGTGGTTAATACAAAGTAACTGAAAGGAGGAGTCACTTTAAGCAACATCTCCAGACCGCACTTTAAGCACTTTCCATGTCAACCTCTGCATAGCGCTAGAGGAAAAATCAAAGAATCACCAACGTATTTATGAATGCATCGTCTGTGAGCCATTAATGTCTGCATGAAAGTCAATGGCAATCCATTAATCTGTAGGTACACTTCAAAACACTTTCTTTGAGGAACCCGCTTCTGAAACCCACCCCCACTCATTCAAGTATTTGAATCTTTCTAATGCAGAACTTGATGCAGTTAATTAGGATGATAATGTAATAATATGTATTTACACTTTACAAGATGAATCAATGGAATAATTGCTGAAATTAACTGAGAAGAATAAAAACCATCTGCTGTTGAACCTGGACGGTAATTTTTAATACTCTAACTGGCTGGTAAACAGTATTTCTTGTTGAGCCTCAGGTGCTAACATTCAAGGTATTTTGTAGTCGTGCTAAAGGAGGAATAATTGCTTGATAGATGATGACAGATTTGTGTTATTCCAGGTTTAAGGGGAGTTCAGGGAAAGAGTAAAAGCAATGAAATTTTGTCTGGGGGTGATCTTGCTGTTGCTCATACAGTATGTCATATATGGATGATTTTGAGAAACTTAGAGAATCAGTTGCAATTGACAGCACATTACACATTCTTACGTGAGGCAACAATCTGCAGTAGTGGCTGCAACATGCTCATGGAAGCAATTATGGTACTTTCAAACCTGATTTCCAAAATGAACATCAAAATTCATACTCGTTCTGAGTCATATCTCAAATATTATATATTTACTTCAATATGCTGTGTTTTTTTAAAATATATATATGTTATGTTGAGCAGTCTTTTTTGTGATGGTTGTAAGAATTTTCTTTGCAAACTGGAGAGAAGGATTAAGGCTCGTTTGTACTGGTGATGTCTACTAACAGGTAAGAGAGCGAATAAGACCTTCCTTTGAAATCTGGTTCTGCCTAGGTTGATTCTTCAGTAGACTGAAAGGTCTGATCTTACTTTATACTTACTTATACTTTAGTTCAGGAGTGCTGCATTAAAGTCACTGGAAACCCAAATCCACAATAGCCTTCTAACTATGTAACGTAGGGTGTTCTGCACATTATAGCCAGTATTTACAAAGTATTAGAAATTTATTTCAATCCAAATCTGAAATATTGTTATTTCAGTTTTTGTAAACTTTCCTGAAATTTAGTTTGAATTGGGCATGGTTACACGTGGACATTTGTTAAATAATGACACACTTACACAGCCCACATCAGTTGTCAAAGGATGAAGACTTGAGTTCAACTCTGTTCAGTATTTAAAAAGTACTAGGAAACTATCGCAACATTACTCGCCTTAACAATGCAGACCTTTGAGGGGATGGACAGCCGGAGAGTCCAAAACAGAGAAAGCTAGCAGCTTATTAGCTGTGTTGCACTGTTCACTTTTATTTAACCTCCTCTATCAGGATAGAAACTTAAATAATATCACAATATTTCAGGGTATTTCTGCAATATATGACAAATATTGAGCATCACATTAGTTCAGGCAGGCCACGGAGTCAAGCTCAGCTCAATATCCCAGCTACATCAGCTGACCAATGCCTTTCCAGCAGCCACATCAGCTGATGGATCCGCTGATTTCCTTCTACGCATCTATTGGCAATCGCATTCAGGGCGCCCTATTTAAGCTGCTTCAGCCGCCTATCCTTGCTGCTTCCTTCGCAAGCCACTTCACAACCCACTTCCACCCCAGCTCCTCCCTTCATGCTGTGTCTGACTTATCAATGTCATTTCTGTTGTCATTGATGCCTGCTCTGTTCTGTACCCCACAGGGAGTTCTTGCCGCTGCCTTAGGCTTTCCATGTGTGCGCATGAAAGGGCAGAGAGGTGTGCTCTCCCAGAACAGAACATAGCGCATAATACATCTAACTGCAAATATATCTACTGCATGTATATCAAGTTTCTTTGACAAAGTGGTTCTGACTGAGATATGATTAATTTCAAGAACATACAATTACGGCAAAATAAGTGTCATAGTTTTAAACAGTTTTCCTTGAAATGATCTCTTAGTACTTTATAGGGCAGACCTGAATGCTTCAAAGCTTCAAACCCTCTACCGTTGGTACTCGACATGCAAATCAGTATTATTTTTTCATCATATTAAAAATTATACCAATATTATAGTGTACAATACGATATGGCACACCAGTCATTCCCCATGAGCAGAAAGCGTATGCGGCAGAGTGTCGCCGCCTAGAAGAAAAGCGAAAATTCAGAGCAACCAATTTGTTTTATCCTCAAACTTGTATGGGAATTCGTATAGTTCCCAGGTGAGGGAACTATTTTTTTTTCTTTACTGCAGTATAGTAAGCCTCTTAACTGTCCTGCACAGAAGCCTGTCCTCCACCATTGGGGTGAACTGAACACCGACTGCCGCTCAGTCAGGACCACTATGACAAAGATACTTAATCTACATGCAGTAGATATATTTGCAGGTAGATGTATTTGGCGGTATGCTCTGTTCTGGGACCTCCCTGTCCTTCCATGCGCACACATGGAAAGCCTAAGGCAGGGAGAGCAGTGGCAAGAACCCCCAAAACAATCATACCAAGCAAAACCTCCCTGCCCTTCCAGGTGCCTACGTGGAAAGCTTAATGCGGGGAGAGCACACCTCCCTGTCTTCCATGTGCACACATGGAAAGCCTAAGGCAGGGACAGCAGCGGCGAGGACCCCCCATACGATCATACCAGGCGAAACCTACCTGCCCTTCCAGGTGCCTACATGGAAAGCCTAAGGCAGGGAGACCAGCAGCAGCAGCAACCCCTGAAATGATTGCACTACGTAAAACCTCCCTGCCATTCCAGGTGCATACGTGGGAAGCTTAAGAGAGCACACCTCCCCGCCTTCCATGCGTACGCATGGAAAGCATAAGACAGGGATAGCAGCAGCAGCAGCAGGGACCGCTGAAACGATTGCACCAGGCAAGCCCTCCATGAGCTTTAATGAAAGTGCAGGGTGGGGATGACCTTGTTTAATGAAATGCAAGATGCAGATGCAGTATTACATAAAATGTATATTAGCTGCACATCAAACATGTCAGGTTGTGCGGCTGAACACTGGTAACTGTACTGTACAAGTGAAAAAAAAAATCAGTCTATTAGGCTATATGTAGCCATCATAGTTGTAACTTAACCTATGCACAACTTCCAAGTTATAATGTTTGTTTGGATTTAGCCATATTGTGCGGTAAAAAACATATTCTATTGAATACTTTATTGTAAAATTCATGCTCATTTGGTACAAAACAGCACTGTGGTTAGGTGTAGGAGTGTACCCTGATATTCAGTTTCTTCTGACAACCTGGGATTTACTTCTTTAGATCTTAGACAACTTTCTCCAGGTGTGTTAAAGACCTGAGCATCCCACATCAGTAAGACAGTGGAATAGCAGTTTTTCAATGGTTACTTTACTGGAAATATGTCTCCAACAAAAACATTTGGAATGAGAAAAATGCATACTTCTTAAATGTTTGTTTTTCTTCTCTCTCTCTCTCTCATATTGAAACGATTGCACAAGGCAAAACCTCCCTGCCCTTCCAGGTGCATACATGGAAAGCTTAAGGCGGAGAGAGCACACCTCCCTGCCTTCCATATGCCTATGTGGAAAGCTTAAGATGGGGAGAGTAGGCAGATGAAAACCCTCGGCCCATAGCCTTAGTACTGAGACAGGGCCATGGGCCAGTTGTTGCCCCTATGCGTAGAGAATGACCAGTGCAGATCTCTGGCGGGAGACTGCAGGATAGCAGAGGAGGTGAAGGCGAGACGCAACCAGGCTCGGGACATTAGTCACCCTCCGTGACAAAGAGAGGCTCTTGTTGCTGGCTTGGGGTTGGCTGCTAGGATTGGCTTCTCAGTTTTGGAGAGATGCAGCAGCAGGGGGAAGAATAGAACTTGGACTGAATTTCCAGTGATATCTGTGGGACTGATACCCTCGATTACCCTGCTGGAGTGATGTCATCGCTCAGTGTCACATGTGGTGGCCACCTCAAGTACCCAAAAAGTGCGCCCTACTTTGATTGACATAGTGGCCAAACAGTGGAATTACAATTTCTGTCTCAGTCACATGATGCCATTTGGCCAAAAACTTATAACTGGCTGTAAAAACAGATAAACTGGCTGTAACTCATCGCTTTATTACTTGTATTACATCTGTGGCTGTAAGTTGTAAAGCATGTACCATGGATGTATTAAGTCTTTTTCCAAACTACCAGCTGTCAGCTGGTAGCTGGCAGCGCTAATACCACAGCATGACAGAATACTACGCAGTATAATTAGTTGTAGGCTATTTACACACGGGACAAAGCCTGATATTAACATTATAATATACACCGCACCGCTGCCTCCACAGACTAGCTGCTGCAGTTACTACGAGCTAGCAAATCGTATACGTATAGCGCTGCTACGAGCACGCAGCCCGCCGGTCATGTGAACGAGCCTGAGACCAAGCGGTTTGGAGGCGGTGCTAAAGGAAACGCTAGTGCGCATGCTCTATGGGCCCAACAGAGCAGGAAAATCCAAACTTCTGAATACTCCGCTGTTTGATTTATGTGCCACTGAGCCACTTCCATAAGAATGAACATGACCTCCAACGCTGTATGCAGTTCTCTTTATACTTACACAGGCAAACTCCAGGTCTGAAAAGTGAAGCCAATGGTGGAAGTTCCTTAAACCTGCACTCTCTACTGTGACCACCAGGGGGCGACTCCACTGGCTGCAAGACAAGATTGTACTGAGGTTGATGAGTTAATTATCCAACTTCTCACTTGATTTATTTCCTCAGTAAACATTCATTCGATTTAGCTAATGGTCTCAATCGCTAGTTTTGAGTCTTTTTCAGTACAGCAGGATATTAATTTAAATTATAGTCATATTTATATGAAAATAAATGATAAGGCAGCGCATGCCATAGGGTGGGGCTACTGTGTGATTGACAAGTCGTTACCACTGATCGGGATAGAGGCAGCTGCTCTCTTATCAGAAAAACATCACTTCTGTTCCCAAACCAAGATGGCAATGGCCAAATCTCCGAACTTAAGCTTCAGAACGACTGTTAACGAGCCAACGGGTGACGTTGCAGAGGCTACTGCCACTTTTTTTTCTTTTTTTTTAAATACAGCCTATAGCTGCTTTCACATATGAAGTCCGGACAATGTGCAGACAATCTGGTCCGGACTATGTGTGGAGTTGGCCATTCACAAATGCAGCACAGGAGGAGATGTCCTTGTCTGTTCACACTTACTGGAAATAGTCCGTCTGGTTGAGACGAGGGGTGCGGGAGGCAGGACGTGAAGCAAAATGTCGCTGCGGTTGTAATTCAGTGTTTTTAGATTTTCATCAGAAATAAAACATTTATTTTACAGGAAGTCCTCTCTCCTGTTAGCACTTTGCAGTGGAGCGTCAAAACTGTGCAGCTTTTAGCTGCTGAGTTTATCAGTGCGGCCGCATTTCTAAAACACAGCAGCTGACTACTAGAGGTCAACACACCCACTCTCTCCCGTGAATTGTCGCACAGTTACCTGCTATATTCACACATGGCTCACCCGGACTTGTACTCGGGAGCTGGCCGGTTAAAGTCCGCTCCGACTGACACGGACATTTGCGTTCACAAATTTACTGTGACCGGAAAATGTCCGGATAATTTCAGGGTAGCACTGCCTGTGTGAAAGGGGATTATGGCGACAGCCCTGCGGCAAACGAGGGAAACAGTCCAGCGGTGGCCGGAAAAACCGAGTTGCTGAGGCTGCCGAGCCATAAATAAGGAGCCCTGAAAGAGACTGCCAATAGATGTGTAGAAGGGAATCAGCTGATCCATCAGTTGATGTGGCTCCTGGATTGCAATGGTCAGCTGATGGAGCTGGGATATTGAGCTGACCTTGACTCCATGGCCTGCCTGAACTAACGCGATGCTCAATTAATGGGACAATAAATAGGAAAAATACATTCAAAGATTTGAAACAATAAAGCAGGGTTTGATAAATGGGTTAATATATGTAAAATTACAGGTGGGGTTCTTTAAAGAGAATGTTAGTGTAATTTAAGACTTGCAGCCCATTGAGTCATGTTTACATCTGGTTTATATCTGTAATGTTTTGTTTTGTATAGATTGTTGTACAGTGTCAAACACAGCTTGGAATTAATAACCTAGCTGTTTAACAAAGCCATGTCAAACAAAAAGGGGATCACTAAATCAAAGACATGTCTTGTTGCAGGATTGTCTTCTGGGCTGACACACCAGTTATTTTCCACGAGTGTCAGGTAACTGAGAATAACATGATACAGCACTGACATGGAAAAGTTAATTTCATTGCAAGGTAAGGAGGATAAAAATAATGTTTCAATGGTTACAGTATACTGGCAGTGTGTATGTATACATGATCAGGAGTAAAGTAGAGCGATACTGTGCCGCGATACTGCTGGTTTAACACTGTTTACTACTAAGAGCTTATATATGTTGGTTTCTATCTTAAGAGGCTGATTTAATCTAAAAACGGGCAAAGATGTGGACAACAAACGTGGTTCTCTTTATACGCCATTGGAAGTCTGCATATACAGATCTGCTCACACATTTGTCGGCCTGTAGGGTCAACGCTTAGTCTTTCTAGTTTGTGTGGTAATAAGACTTTAGCTGTAACCTCTGATGTCCAAAACTATGTTTACACCATTCAGCACTACCTGTCCTGCTGTATTTACCACCATGGGTGGGCTAGCTGAGGCTACTGACCGGACCCATTAGCTGAGCCGCTGATGTTTAACCTGTAAAGGTTTTGGCTTGTGGGAAAAAGTGTTCATTAAAGGCTGCAACAACAAGCTGTGATAAATTGTTGATTGTGATAGAATATCTATCTCAAGTTTCACTTCTTTGCAACAAAACTTTCATAGTGTACTGAATAAACTGAAAGCAAAGGTAGGAACCAAGGGTCAGCCATATGCAATACATATGATTTATTAGCTTGGCATCCCCAGACTTATTTGCAAATGCATATTAGTCTGGAACCTCTCAGTTCATTTTCAATTACCAAGGGGCGTTATCAACGGGTGGAGACAACCAATCAGAGCAACAAAACGCTGTCCTGTCATACAGTACGTCCTGTCAGAAGTACAGCAAACACATATTTCTTATCAACATAAAGTTTAAGTGCAGTTGTTTATTCTTCTTTTAGAGAAACTGTACTGGTAGCCATCTTTGTGTTGTAGTGAAATGTGTAACAAAGGTTAACTATGTAGAAAAAACCATGGTTGGCCTACAGATGACCTGATGGAGCAGGAGGTAGCCGAGTAGGCCACGCCACTGCCACTTAGGTGATTGAACATGGTGGTTAGTAAAATGAACTGATAACAGCCACGGGACTGGCGACCCGCCTGTGGCTCCAGGTGGGCATGAGGTCATGCTTGACCGTTATCTGACCTTTTTAAAACTGACAGTTACAACTGGAAAAAACAGAACACAGGTAAATAGAAGGGGGGGGGGGGGTTTTGAGAGTCCTGGAGATACTGGTGTAAATTTCCACAGGAAGGAGTCAGACAAATACACCAATAGAATTGAAGGAAATTGAACTTCTTGGGAGTTTACACCGTTGCCTCTGGGCATAGTTTGGGCAGTTATTAAAAAAAATAGATGGTAGTTTCCCCCGAGCCACAGGGTATATAAAAAGAAGCTTTTTGAGCTGAAATCAGTCAGGTTCCGGAACCTCACTCAAGTATATTGCTGTTAGATGCCTGTACTCAATAAACTCTTCACATCAGATTCTGTCTGACTTGGCTGCATTCTTCTGAGTATTTTTGGGACTCCAATAGGCTAGATAGAGGTGATTTTTTATTAACAGTCGACAAGAAGATCAGACTTCTCTGGCCCATGTCTGGACCTTTTTGATTCGACATTTTGGCGAGCCCAGCCCCAGGAGATATCAGTACCCTGAAGCTTGGGTGGACCAGCCTGCACTCGAACTCATCAGTGGTCACAAAACTCATAGGTAAGCACAACCTTTTTATTTCTGCAAATTCCGATTGTGTCTGAGTGCAGGACTCCGCCCAGGTGAAAGGTACCACTTTGTCTCTTCTCTAAAGAACTTAGTTAAAATTTTACACTGAATATAAAGATCACCTAACCAAAATTAATTAACTTAATTGAAAAACACTAAAGCTATAACTTCACTGAAACAGAGTCTGATGTGAATGTTAACTTGCATGTGTTGTCTGTACCACGGAGCGAAAGTATGGATGGTTTTCTGTTGAATGTGGCTATAGTTTGTTGCTTGTATAGCTAGTCTTGTGTTCATTGGAGGATTGAGTTGGATGGCAGTAAGAGCAGTGTTGGATAAAAGCAAAGTGTGATAATGCCAGAGCTGAGTGCATAAGAAGAATGAGAAATTAAAGCACCTGAAAGAAAACATTTTGTGTGTCCAATGAAGTGTATGTGTGAGCTTATTGTATTTGTTGATGTATCAACTGTGTTTATGTGTTGGTTACAGTGTAATTCATTAAGAGCAAGGCCTATGTGTATTATAATCCTCTTGAGGAGGTCAAAGCCTAGCCCTAATTTTCTAATGTTGAGGAAGTGTATTTAGAAGAAAGACAAGGAGGCAAATAGTTAATAAAAGTTGTGTAAGTGAGTAAAAGTGAGCCGGCTGTAGCATTTCAGCTGTGTGCGGTGGTGCTCCAGTGGGGGGAGGACTGAACGGGAAGAGAGTTGATTAAGTGAAGCAACACCTGTGGCTACTGCCTTTCATTCTGTGGTGTTTCAGCCAGCTGCTGAGATGCTGTAGTAAGGAAAGGGACTGAACGGACAACGGACAAGATAGAAGTTGCTTATGGGACGTCAACTGCTGAGGAACAGCGACACTGGCCAGAGTTAGTTGTAAAATAAGTGCATGTAAATACTGCTAAAAGTAGAAAAAGAAGTTACAATAGTGTGAACAATTATAAAATTGAAATAAGAAGACATTTTTGAAAATGTGCAAGCAGTTAATGGACAGAGGAAGTGACAGTGAGGACAAAGTTACAACACTAGAGCATTACTTTGAAAGGGAAAAGTAGAAACACGGAATTAGAACACATTTTTGGTTGGAGCGAACTTATAAAGATAAAAGGGTTGTGCAGTGGCAGAACGCAGGGCTGATCAACCTAATGCTTTGGCAAATCACCAAATTTGCCTTAACCTTGACACCAACTTATGCACCTGTGAAATAGCGACAGGCAGTCTTTGGCCATCCAAGATGGCGCCACAGACGATCGCCTCGTGTGTTGGTGCGCGTCATTTTTTCTTATTTTCTGTGTAAACACAGTGTTTTGTTGCTACAGTACCGGGAGCTCTTTCACTAGAGAAGAGCTCATGAACATCAGGGCTACAACCCCTGTAGATTTAATTCCCACTTTCATCGCTTCATCCGTGGAATTACTGGACATTCTGGTCAAAGGTGCCTTCACCTTTGTCCACACAGTGAAATGCCAGAGGAGAGGCAAACGTGTCGGTGCGCTCATGCTTCTCCGCCGACGCGGATTTGCACACCATTACCGCAAATATTCCTTTCCACTGTGCAATAAACTGGACGAACTTCAGCTACTGGTGGGGAAAAACAGTGACTTCCGTTCTGTGCTTCAAGGAGACGTGGCTGTGTTGATCGATCCCAGGTTTCCAACTCTAGAGAGTGGATCGCCTCATCGAACTTTCCAGCAAGATGAAAAGTGGAGGAATCTGCTTTTATACCAACCGTGGCTGGTGTAACAACGTGACAGTGATGCTGCAACACTGTTTTCTCCTGATCTGGAATAATTTTTTTATCAACTGCAAACCTTTTTACCTTTTTAGTTTGCTTCATTCTTTCTGGTCAGTTGTTTACATCCAACGTGCAGGAGGCCCAGCACACGCTCGCTGACCACATACTGTGCATGGAGCGGACAAACCCGGACTCCTTAGTTATTATCATTGGATAACACCCAAAAGATTATGGGGAAGGGGAGTAGTGACCATAATGTTGCTAATAAATTCAACTGCCTGCATTGCCCAAGCTCAGACCCCAATAGGGACAAAAGTATATAAAGGAGCAAAGACAGTTAGCTAACTGTGCATTGGCAGCAGGGGTAGTGGCAGCAGCACAGGGAAAGTTGGCAATTGATGAAACAATCAACGATGGACACTTGGTCCAGAAGGAACAAAATAGATAGTCTGCCAGTGAGTAAGCAATGTTGATGGAGTGGGTGGTGAGAGTAACGGTAAGGTGTTTAAGCAACCAATGCATAGATATAAACACACAAGAAAAAAAAAAGAAAAAATTGTAAAAAAGGAATCTATCAAATTGGTGAAACTACACGAGAAACAGCGGTCAGGTAGAGAAGCACAAAAAGGATTGATAACCACAGAAGAGTAGAAAACGTTCAGCTGGGAGAACAATATGATCTACCAATGGATGCAATATTCAGCTGACAGACAAGTACGCAGTCATCTATCACTTGTCACAATCCGAGGAAAATACCACAAATTAGGCCCATTTCAGGCTATGAAAAGAAAAAATGTGAAGTCAAAGGGAACTGTTTCTGTGTACTGTGTGATTGAAATGGCTAGCTAAACATGGGTTAGGTGGACAGAAGATGAGAATATCTGTCCGAGAACTTTATCAGACACACTAGAATCGTGGTTACCACCTTTATCAGTACTGACAAAGGGAGTGGTGTTCCCCTTTTGTATAGCATGAGGAGTTGATATGATAAAGGCTATACACCAACAGAATCCTAATGATTTGGTGCAATGTAACTATAGCCTCTTCCTGGGGCTATGAGGAGTGCAGCAGAGGGTAAAAACGTGCAATACAACAAGCAAGGTGGCTTTCCAATGTAAACAGGTTTTATTGGACAGTGGGAATCTTAACTTCATCTAAAATAACACAGTCAAGTTTATGCATAGCTTCCCATATCTAGCCAGAGGATCACAGCCTCTGGCAGATATATTCTGGCTGTGTGATGATGACAAACACTGTAAAAGTGGTGTTACCAAGAAATTGGACAGGAATATATACCACAGTTATGTTAACAGGGCAGCTGACAGTAATTGGCATCCAACACTTAGAAGGTAACAGGACTAATAGAAGCTTAAGCGATCCATGGAAGGAGATAGAGCAAATATATATTACCTGGAATCAGGAACCAGAAGGGGTGCCTGATGATAATAAGGCTATAAGCGATGAGTGGATCATATCTGGACGGGTAACAGGGTCAATACCATTAACAGGTCAAATAGTGAAAGCGCATAATTCTAAGGGAATAAACACCCTGTGGTTTAACCAGCAAAGGTTTTTAAACTCAACGATATCCGCGATGACAGAAATTCGCGAACAATTGCATACCACTTCCCTAATGGTCATGCAAAATAGGTTTGTTTTAAATTAACTTTTGGCAGAAGATCAGGGCATCTGTAGTTACATTGGAAGTGAGTGTTGCACAGTAATACAGATGAATACAGGAGAAGAAGGCAACCTCACAAGACTATTAAAGGAAATGAAAACGTTTAGAAATGAACATGTAAAAATGTATAATTGGAACACCAAGATACAAGCACTAGAGAAAATTTGGGAAGGGTTTACTAAAATGTCCTGGAAAAAGATTTTACCGATGATAGGGATGTTGATTGGACCCTTCGACTAGACAGATCAAGATTATGGGGACATGCGGCAACAGGATGAAGTATGAGAAATATCACCAAAAATGGTAGAACTGACATATAAACAAAAAACTACACAAAGGAGAGGAAAAAGGAAACCAGATCAGGAAAAGACTTTAACATGGAATTGCAGCCGATGTTGGACCAATTACTATAGTCCAATTCCAATTACCAAAATCATAACATTTTCACAATACCACTCAGTGCATTCAGTTGCATATCCGTTTCTTTCACCACCCACGACTGTCTGAGTGCTGTATCGCTCTCTTGATATGATTGCGTATGTGATTTGGTTGAAGCCGAAAAGGGCATAAGTATACTCATGCACACAAAGGCCAGGAAGAATGTTGCATTGAAAGACTAATTGATTCTGCTATTGTGTTGATAGATAACCATGGCAGAAGGCAGGGGTTACACTTGGTACTACACAGTCCCCCAAGCACAGACCCAACAAACCCCAGAGAACCAAAAGCTGTATCCAGGCCTGCAGGCAAATTTGCATTGTATGTCATATGTTAACATCTTTAACCAACCAACCATGGGGCCAAGCAGAGAAGAATACCCTCCCCCAGTGATGACCGGAGATGTCCCTGTCAAACACCAATGGCCCTTGGCTCCACAGGGATACCGATCAGAAGGCTTTGTTCCCAACCCAGGACCGGTGATATCAGGCTCAGCGTTCCCTGGACCGATGACATCAGGCTCAGCATTCCCAGGACCAGTGACATCTGGATCAACTTTCCCAGGACCAGTGGCTTCAGGCTCAGGCTTCCTAAGGCCAGTGACTTCCAGACCAATGTTCCCAGAACCAGCAGCTTCATGGCCTCCAGGACCAGCCCAGGCAGGACCTAACCAAGAGGTCCCAACAGTATCAGGACCTCCAACTATGCAACAGCTGGGCAGGATGTTTTGAACAGCTATGCTAGAATATGCCTCAGAAGAGACATGGTGCCAATCACCAGAACCACAAGCACCACCTACCCCTGAAAAATGGTTGGAACCCCTCAGCCCAAGCTCTGGACACTCATCAAATCCAAGATCACCAGATTCGCCACATGAGTATGCAGCAGAACAAAAATTTAGCAGGGCAATATAACACCTGAACTGATAAAAAAAAACGGCAGATACACCCCTTGGCAGGCTCAAACCCACTTTGAAAACAATGCCAACGGAGGTGGCAGACTGAAAAAGTAAGGTATAAGGAAAAAAGGAGGAGAGATGCACAAAACTACAGGCTCAGAAGAACAGTAAGACTTGGGCAACTGAACAATTTCATGCAGAAGAAAAAACAGCTGCAAGCCCTGCTTTTCGAAATTGAAGAAGCAAACACAGGCCTGACTAAAAAAGTTGAGACTCTCCTCCAACAGAGGGACTCTTTCAACTGGTGGACTCTCACACTCAACAGGTGGCTGCTCTCACTTGAAAGGTGGAAACCCTCACCACCCAAGTGGTTTGGTACCAGAAGTTGAGAGGGGCCGAGATAACCTTCCCGGAGCACCAGAAGGACTAATGAGACATATTTGTAACCAGAGTGTGATGCTTGCCCAACTAAGTTAGCATAAAAAGTAGCTTTAAGCAATAGTATGGAACAGCAGCATAAGTATTTTAACCCATTTTGGTGAAGATGTGCTAATTAAGATGTTGGAATTACACTGGATGATAGATTATACTGGAATGGTAGATTACACTGCAACCTCAAGTATTTTAAAGACATATTTACCATAAGTGCACCCACATTTTCAAATGAGATGGTTTGAAGCAGGGATATGCAATACATATATATATATATATATATATATATATATATATATATATATATATGTATATATATGTATAAACACACACACACACACCTGTAACCACTGTGTGACTTTAAACACAATCTATTTAACTTCACGTGTGCAAAATGTACTTATCACTCACAATGGCACTATAATAAACTATAATAAACTATAATGATTGAAGGGTGTATTGAAGCTATGTATCCAAATATAGGTCCCAAAGTATTAATTGTTAGGTTTGATTTCAGCACAAAGAATAGCCAAAATAAGTAACTGCTGATGTGAGGAGCAAAATGTTGCAAGACTGATAGGTGTGACTTTTGAGTTTGGTTTTGAGTGAAATTTGTAACAGAGAGAAACTGTGTAGAAAAAACCATGGTTGGCCTGCAGATGACCTGATGGAGCAGGAGCAAGTAGAGTAGGCCACGCCACTGCAGAATAGGTGATGCCACTTAGGTGATTGAACATGGTGGTTAGTAAAATGAACTGATAAGGGACACAGGACTGGCGACATGGCTCCAGGTAGGCATGAGATCATGCTTGACCATTATCTGACCTGCTGTAACTGTCAGTTTTTAAAAAATGAGCTCTGAAAAACCCAGAACTTACTGGAATCAAAAACAGGTCAACAGAAATGGGAGGGTTTGGAAAGTCCTGGAGACACTGGTGTAAATTTCCACTGGCAGGAGTCAGACAAATACACCAATAGAATGAAGGAAACTGAACTTCTTGTGAGTTTAAGTCAAGTCAAGTCAATTTTATTTGTATAGTGCCAAATCATAACAAAAGTTATCTCAAGACGCTTTTCACATAGAGTAGGTTTAGACCATACTCTTTAAAATATTATTTACAGAGACCCAACAGTTCCCACCATGAGCAAACACTTGGCCACAGTGGTGAGGAAAAACTCCCTTTAACAGGTAGAAACCTCGAGCAGAACTAGGCTCTGGGTGGGCAGCCATCTGCATCGACTGAGTTGGGTTGAAAGGGGAGGAGAGAGGGGGAGAGGGAAGACAGAACAGGAGGAGAGACAACAAATCAGACTAATAATAATAACAACTGCAGCAATGAGTGTGGAGCAAGAACATGGGGGCAGTAGACGGTCAGTAATCACAGATCTAGAATCTACAGCTCCAGAGGCAGAAATACCTGCAGAAAGTGAGAAGGCAAAAAAGCACAGAAAGCACAAGAACTACCGGGAACAAGTGGAGTTAGTAACATGTACTAGTGGGATAGGAATGCGTACAGATAGAGAGGGAGAGGAGGAGAGAGAAGCTCAGTGCATCATGGGAAATCCCCCGGCAGTTAAGCCTATAACAGCATAACTAAGGGATGGTTCAGGGCTCACCTGAGCCAGCCCTAACTATAAGCTTTATTAAAAAGGAACATTTTTAGCATACTCTTAAACGAGGACAGGGTGTCTGCCTCCCGAACCCAAATTGGGAGCTGGTTCCACAGAAGAGGAGCTTGACAACTAAAGGCTCTGGCTCCTGTTCTACATTCTGCATTCTATGAGCGTAGTGCTTTAGTGGGGTAATACGGTACTATCAGCTCTTATATAGCTAGAGATACGATGGTGTCTGACCATTAAGAGCTTTGTAAGTGAGGAGGAGGATTTTAAATTTTATTCTGGATTTTACAGGGAGCCAGTGCAGAGAAGCTAATATTGGAGAAATGTGTTCTCTTTTGCTTGTTGCTGTTACTCCTAGATTCCTTACAGCAGTGCTAGAGGCCAGTGCAATGCCATCTAGAGTAACTATATCTATAGATAGTGCGTAACTTCAGTTTTGTCTGAGTTTAACAGCAGAAAATGGCAGGTCATCCAGTCTTTTATGTCCTTAATACATGCCTGAAGCTTGGCTAACTTATCGGTTTCGTCTGGCTTCACTGATAATTATAATTTAGTATCATCTGCATAGCAGTGCAAGTTTATGGAGTGTTTCCTGATAATACACTATTGTCTCTGGGCATAGTTTGGGCAGTTTTTTAAAAAAGTAGAAGGTGGTTTCCCCTGAGCCACAGGGTATATAAAAAGAAGCTTTTTGAGCTGAAATCAGTCAGGTTCCGGGATCTCACTCAAGTTTATTGCTGTTACATGCCTGTACTCAATAAACTCTTCACATCAGATTCTGTCTGCCTTGGCTGCATTCTTCTGAGTATTTTTGGGACTCCAATAGGCTAGATAGAGGTGATTCTTGAGTCGACAAGAAGATCAGACCTTTTTTGGCCAACGCCTGGACCTTTCTGATCCGACATTGGTTATTTGCAAAGATGCCTCAACGGCGCACCTCTCTGTCAGTCATCATATTAAACCTGCCCTATATTAGATAAACGGTTGTGATTGGCCCCCCATTTCTGCGGAAATCTGAATGGAAGGGGGACCAGACAAATCTGCCAGAGCAAATAAAACATGAGCTTGCAGATTCTTCTGGTTTCCAGGCTAATGATTTACAGCAAATAGGTGAAAACATGGGAAATTGCCAATTTGGTTTGGTCTTTTGATGAAACACTGATACTATCCTTACATGGGTTATTTTCCTAAAAGTACATGAATGCAAGTGATTTTGTTGTGTGCTAATGTCTGAACCGTCTAAATATCAAATTTCAAAACACCGTGTTTCTGGAACCTCTCTGACAGTGGAAATATTTCTGTGCAAGAGACATTTGGGATTCGGGATTTCAGTTATTTTATCATCGAAATTTTTTTTGTCATGAGGAGAGTTTCTGACATCAACCAGTGGCAGCATGGACAAAGACACAGTCGATACATTCAGAGTCACTTTGACATTTACCAATGTTGAGTTTCACTGCTGGTTTGACAGATGGCTCTATTCAGCGTTTGGATCAGACTTCTTGATCCCAAGATACAATGATTATGTGTTTAGCAGGAAAGTGTGACTCATCGGTCACAGCATTGGCCTGCTGAATTTACTTAAAGAGAGAGGGATTTCTTTGGCTTTACAGTGATCCTCCAAGAAATCCTTGACAAATTAGCTGAAAGCGCCTCTCAGTGTGGTGCCAATCTTACAAGTAAGCACCTGTTGCAAATACTGACCCAAAAACACCCAGGCCGTAAAAACTAACTTTATCATAAGGTTAGTCAATTGTACCCTGTAACTTTGTCCTGTAGACAAAAAGGGGGAGATGGTGAGAGCAGTAACATTAATTCACTGACCTTGCACTGACCTTGTTGCTCCACACAAGAAAATACCAAACTCAGCATAGCTGGGAGTGGGGAGTGACAACACATAACTTTTGTGTTGCACTCATGTCTGCAAAAGGTCAGCCTAAAGCTTCACAGGCATGGGCAGGTGGTGGAATTATCGTCACTTGGATCTTTGGTATGTATAATATGAGCTTTAAGGTTGGCGATATTTCTATATTTCTCTTATGGTCAACAAATCAAATGAAAAGACCGAAACCAACATTGATTAGGTCGTCCGTTTCTTCATACATTCTGACCTCCCTACACTCTGTGTGACTCCTAGCCCCAAGCCCACTGATTCCTACTGAAGGAAACCTTTAAAAAGGGCTCACAAGTATATAACGTTTCATTATAAAGGCTGAATAATTAAGCGGGCCACGGCAGTTTTTAGCAAATATTTTTGTTAAGTGGCAGATTAATGTTGAAATACACAACTTTTTTGCTTTAACTTATTATTACGAAGTAAATGTTGATTGCACAGTGTAACGGCTATAGAATAATGACACCATCAGCATTTTTATAGGTTCCCTATAAGCCTCACTTTAGCTATGCAATTCTGTCTGGCGATTTTCAGGGGAAATTTGGCCTTGATATACAGCACAAGGGAAGAGTGTCAACCATTGCACAACCAAAACAGGAAGTTTTCCCCGGTAGCTATCCCCAGTGGCTGAAATGGCACACAGTGGAACAACCGAAGTAACTGTGGAAACTCTACCTGACAAAAGAAAAAGAACCCCATTGATGGAGGAGGCAAAGAAAGAGGGATAGGGAGAAAAACGGAGGTAAAACAGTAGTGAACTTTGGACAGGCATTCACTCAATTGAGAGAGCTCTGGGACTAGAGGGTTCCACACCGACATTCAGTTGGCATCCTTTCTCTCCTTGATCAGTAAGTAACACAACCTGCCTACTTATAAATACTACCAGTTGTTATACTCTGCCTTTATCACAGCACTGGAACGACGCTTCGCCGCTTCTTTCCTCCTAGTGAGGAAATACAATATTGCAGTTATAATCAAGTTTAAATTCATCCTCATTTTTCCTAAGCGGTCGAAGAGCAAATCATCACTACAGTGGATGTAGTGCAAGATTGCCAATAAAAACAAATGGAATGGTCAAAGTTGTCATATTGACATTTAAGATGTATTGATTGATTCGCGTTAACTCATGCATTGAGTAACATGCAAGAAAACATTCCACCCCTCAAAGTTTCCAGTTGTCTTTGAGTGTCACAATGTTAGATGATTTTTTCTCCAGTCTTTACCAGCTAATTCTAACTAGTAAAGATGAAAAGGCAACAGCACATCATGTCATTTTTTTGGAACAGCTACGAAAGGTAAAAGTTTACGACGATGTAGTCAAACAACCCACTACTCCATGGTATCGCATAATACTAACGTTACGTAGCGAGATGTTTGGCTAACTGCAGCATAATATTCTCAAAATGCTGAAGCTATTCATGAAGTCAGTCTAACATTTCATAGTGTGCTCAGTTATAGTTGAGTAATGTATGTAAACTTGCCACCGTAGGAACTAGTGATGACTAGTGACTGAGGGCTCTGCAGTTAATCAATGGATCGGGAGTTTCGGGTCATAAAAATGAACTTTCTGGTTAACAGCAAATGGGTGGGTGGAATAATAATAATCATTAATGAAGAAAATATTAATTACATTCTCTAAAATTTGCAATCCCACAGCAGCAGAAACAGAGAGGCTGTGTGCATTTATGCACGAGGCATAGCAGCGTAACTTCGTTGATTATTTAAATCGCCAGAAACGGTAACAGGATCTTAATTAATGTTCTGTGTTCTTCTACACATCCAAAAGGTCACACACACACACACACACACACACACACACAGAAATCCATACAGTCCATGTTCATAAAGTGAAACTGTTTGGAGTAAAGCAGCCCTCCTCCTGATAAATCCTGAGTTCCATCAGAGCTGTCACCACTGTTATTTCAGAAGCAACAAGTTTAATTCTGTGTCCCCTGGAGAGTTTCTTCTGTCCTGTCAAGTTTATAACTACAGTTTTTAGTTGTGCTGCCTTAATGACTTATTTGCTGCTGTCACATTTCTGTGTGCATGGAAACATTTACAATGACTGAAAGGAGCCCCCTCTAATCTTTAAAGTAAATAGTTAAAGAAAACACTCACAGCTCTCTGGTACTTAAACACATAGCACTACACCCCTGGCACTGAGATCTAGTTCAATTTAGGATTCTTACAGCTCTCAGGAAAGCGATCATGTTGTCTTTGCGACTGCGGCGCAAACATTAAAACCACTTAGGAAAGAAAATACCAAACTCTGGGAGTGGGGAATGACTTGGTGGAGGAGGGCCTTTTGAAATCTCAGAGGTATGGAAAACCCACTTCTTTCTCCACACCTCCAGATTTTTGTATTCTTCAACCCGGATCGACGCTGACTCAAGCGACTTCATTTGAGGACATTTTTCAGACGTCACACAGCTCCCTCTGGAGACACTAAAGGATTTATACCACTTTTTTCACACATTCAGTAATACTCCCTGTAAACAAACTTTACTGTGTAAAATCGGTGGCGTTCCCCTTTAAGTACGCCATCATAATAACATGGGTACATTGGATGTATACAGTATGGTGCAGTGAGAAGAGTATGTCATGGTTGTCAATGAAGGTGGTCATTTGAAGGGCAAAAGAAGTCTTCCCCTTCAGTGACCTTTGAGTTGCAAATGTTTGGTCACTTGTAGCACCGGAGTCACTATCACCATCATTCTGAACACACTGGGTTGCAGTGACACGTGAGGAGTTAGGGTGCTCAGGGATGGAAAGCATTATTTGCATGACCAGGTGTGTCGTTGCTTTTTAAAGAAATCAGGGTCCTTTTATGTGTAAGTTGTAAATACAAAGGCAGGACAACAAAACAGGCAATTGAACTGTGAGCATTCAACCGCACTAGGCTATGATCTGAACCTGCTTAAAAACAGAACAGCACACAAGCAGGCACTAGACAAAAGTAAATGGCCCTAAAAAGTAAGAATGCAAATTCTACGCCAAGTAGAGAGGAAAATCATCAGCCAGATCATACACAAGAATATTCTTATTATCAGGAACAAACCTTAGATACAAGGAACAGTAGTCATGGAAAATTAGTTATTTTCGGTCTGAATATTTACTTCAGTGAATCATTTGATAATTTCAAGTGTGTTCACACCTGTTATTATATTACTTTATTTGTGTGCCATGAGCATCAATGAGGATTTCAAGAGAATCACAACAGTCGATCTTGAGTCTAACCTTCATGGCAAAGCATGACCAATAAACCAGAAACTAATAGAGGAGCTAGTTCAGGTATGAAGATCAAACACATTCATTACATGCTTCTTCAGGTGTGAAGTTCCCATCATTCCAAAAGGAGGGATAATAAGAACATTTCAGCTTAGTACTAAGCTATAACTAACTACTGCATTTTCTTTCTGCATTTCATCTCAACTGTGGCATATCCCTCATTTGGTGTTTTGGCTTTACAGGAGTCAAATCCTCAGCCCTGAGGACGGGCTTATTGATGCACACAAGCCGATTAAAGAAATCAATGAGAACCTTTTTTTTTCTACTTGATACCCCAAATGGAGTGAGTCAGAAAGATGCAAGTGAAAGCGTCTATTTCTGTAAGCACATCAGTGTACATGTGAGTAATAAGAGACTTACATTGTGTTGTAAGCCCTCCTGAGAACAAGGAGGAGCCCAACCTGCACTCAACACATTCTCACACTTAGGCTGCTTATCTGCTTATTGTGCATTCACCTCTATCACTTATATACTGCATGCAATAACTTTCAAAAGCACACGTGCCAGCAGGAAAAATGTTTTTCAAAAGTAGATTGGTGATATGCTAATGCTTAAGGCTTTGATGTTAGTGTGCAAGTATTTTAGACTCAACTCCAGCTATAACATATGAGCAATATGGCAACGCCCTCATTTCAGGTCTCTTCTCATCTTATTCTTGCATAGCTCAGATACTGACCTGACATTGGTCAGACATTAGTTACACATTATATGCACACGGTTGTGTTAATACTACATTGGATGTCTGCATACGTGAACAAGTGCATATGTGCAAGTAAAGCATACAGTCTGCGCAGTCAACACTTGGGCACGGGCAGGCAAGGGAAGATGATGAAATGCCATGTATGTTTACCAGACCGTTAGTGCTGCAATGCAGAGAATATCAACTGAGCTCACAGGATAAGACTGGCAATCTTCTATACTTTACTCATTGTCAACAAATGTCAATACTGTCTCACCTCCCAGACTTGTTTGTGGCTCGGGCTTTTTTTGTCTTTTCATAGGATTTGTTGGGAGTAAGTAAAATAAAGAATATTGCCAGACTTATGCCTTAGCTGGTTAGTGTGCGGAGAGGACTGTGGGAGTTTACTAGGGAAGAAAAGCACCACTTAGGATGTGAGATTTATGGCCTGTAGCTAAGCTTTTATAGCGCTCATATTACTGTCTACATTTAGTTGACATTTTGCTTTGCACACCATATGTAATTAGAATTTTTAAGGTGTATTCATTTTGAAAGTACAAGCATCATATTGTCACACTGAGCTTGAAACGGTCGACTGTCTCAACTAACAGCACAGGTTTGACAGTAAAGTTTGTAAGGCAAGATGTTTGCAAGGGATTATTTCCTGGAGGAGATTTTAATTTCTTCCCGTGGGTGTCAGGTGACTGGTAGGAAGCACAGCGTAACCGAGTGAAATGAGGATAAAACGCAGTTTTAAAGGAAGTTGATTTCAGAGTGAAGAGGGATGAATGGGAGGAAATGGTTTCTTCTGAAGGAAAAAAAACAAGTCCTCTTACCAGCATTCACTCACAACAAAAGTTTTTACCATGTTAGTTCCTCATCACTATTTTAAGCACATCACAAATGAACACTGAACCAAATGTCTATACAGTTCATCAAAATCCAGGCAGTGGTGTCAGCAATAATCATGTGTGTCAGAGAGATCAATGTACAAGTAAATGGACAAAATATACTAACAACTATAAAATACAGAGGAGCTGCACAACACAGGTGCACGACACAAAAGACACACGTGATGATGAACATAGAGAGAAATAATGAGATGATGGAAGCCGGTGTTAGCAATAGAAACAAAGATAAAGGGAGGAAAGAGAAAAGGAATGACAGAAATAAACCAATAAAACCTAAACACATGAACAACTGAAACTAGACGATGTCTGAGCTCTCGCAGTTGGAGTCTCACCCGTGGGGCTCTCCAGTCCACCAGCCGCTGCGTCTCCTCCTCCCCCAGCGGTGGCAGTACCAGGAGCAGTTGCAGCGCTGGTTGCAGTACTGCTAGTGTACTTCTTGCGGCCACTGTATTCAGTGCTGCTCTCGTCGTCCCGGACTGTGGTGGCTCCTGATTGGATGCCGGAGTCTGAGGCGTAGTACGTCTGCTGCCACTCCGCCACCTTCACCACGCTGTCCGCCTCACTCACTGCAGGGAACAACACATGGCTGACATCAGATACCAGTAATACTATTCTTTTTACTAATACTTCTGCTACTACTGCTCAGGGGTGGAAGTAATGACTGACATTTACTCTTCTTAAGTTAACAGTGTATTTACAAATCAGTCATTTTACTTGTACTTACGCATTTTTTATAACTAGTATTGTACTTTTTTACATTTCAAATCATATCCGTTACAGAGTAAAAACAAATGTAACACGAGAAAACGTGCGAGAATGGAACAAAATAAATTTGTTTAATCAGTCACTGCAGCAGAGGAGATGCTGCTGGTGTGCCTGTGGCTACAGGAGGGCAGAGCTCCATGTCAAGAGAGGTGACAGTCAGCACTCTGCTGACCTTCTCTAGGAAAGCTTACATGTTCTAAATGTTTGCGTTCACTGGCCGAGTGTCAGAGGGGGATGTGAAGGGTGCAGTGACAACTAACTAGCAGTTAGTGAACAGTACAAAAAGTGCAAAACAATGCAATGAAATTAAGGATTACGTCATCGTGGGTTGTGGTAAAGGTTAGCATTATTGTCTTATAATGTTGGCATAGGTTTTTGAATGGAAATATTCTACTACTAGCTGCCTGGTGACAACACTAAAGTTGAGCATTCTACATTTTTTCTATATAAGGTTTGTCAAGACTGACACCCATGTGGGAACCTGGAGAGGACATCCAGTAATGATAATAAAGCATCAGAGTAGTAAAATAGCAGATATGTCTATAAATAGATACGTCTGCCTAAACAGAAAGTGGCCTGTGCAAATGGATGTAAAAGAAACTAATTGATTTACACTGATAGAATCAAGAGGATTTCTAATTTCAAACTATTTACTTTTGTCAAAGTTGTGTAAGGATCAACCAGGTTCTGCCCCATAGGTAGTAACAAACCCCCCAGTCAGCCAGTCAAGATGGGCTGCTGGATGTTACCACTTTCAATCAATCATGATCGGCTCCTTGTCACAGAATGCAGTTTGCGAGTGAAGTTACCTCAGACATCACACATTAGTGACTTTGCATACGTGCTTGAAATGGACATAGCAGACACTGTCTCTATAACAGAGAGGAAATCAGAGCACTTACTTTGCATGGACATCATCTCCGTCCGCTGGTGCCACTGCCTTCACTGACCTCCGACCTGCAGAGAAATAGACAAAATATTAGGTCTGCAAATAGGATTGCCTACAAGAATACTAATCATTTTCTGGAGGATTATGGCTTTAATCACCATATTCTGCAAAGCATGTTAAGGAATTAGGTCTTCTCGCATTCCCCCAAGAAATACATCCATATACTATATATACTGTATGTGTGCACAGTTCATCAGAGGGGTACATTTCCTTTAGCAAGGATCAAACTTGTGAGCTTCCAGTCACCACATAACCAATGAGTCCAAATTCATGTTGTGCAGACGTGCCTTCTTACTGATAAGATTTCATAGATTTAACACCACCTTTTATTGTTTTTATCTTAGGCTATATTATGGAACTTTTCCACATTAAAATGTATAAAAACGACTAGACTTATGTTATATATTTTGTTGAGTTGTGTACTTACATTATCCCAAATGTAAACATTTTAAAACCTGGAGAAATCTGTCATTTAAATGAAGCTAACGGTCCATTTCATTCGGTCACCAGTTAACGGCGTCATATCCTCATTTGCCCATGCATCAGCGTTGTGGTTGTCTGCCAGAAAATGGCATAGATTGACTTTTTATCCAGTTTGAAACCACATTTTTACAATACACTCTTAAGATCTTGATGATGATTTTAGATGATTTAGATGATCTGGATCTCAAGTTAACGGAGAAACAAGATGAGCAAACATTAGTGGCAACTCGGCTCGCAGCCCCTCCAGGATGTCCTTTGTCCGCCGAACAGCATAGGAAAAACAGTGATTTTTTTAACATGTTAACGTGTTTTTACCAGGTATAATCCCCGGTTCTGTTGTTTTGGAGAGGAGGAGACCTCTGTGGATAATACCACTCCTGGTAAAAACCTCTGAAACAACGCACAATGAAGGAAACTTAACTGTCAGAAGCTGACTGCAAGGATGGCAATGGTGGTGAAGACAACAACTCCCATGATCCCACGCTACTTCACGTCACCAAACCCCAGCGGCAGAAAAGTACATATTGTGCATTTAACTGATCTTGCCTTTTTTGTTGTTTTGGTTTCACTTTTATTTAGTAGAAGCGTATTATTTATTCTATTTGTTTATTTTATCGTGAAAGAAAAATTAACTGTATATTTTTTGTTTTTAGTGCAATGCTATGCAAAAAAGACACTGTAGTCAAAAAATATAATTTCATATTGTGTGTTTTGTTTCAGTATATTCTACGGTTGTTTCTATTCAAAATAAAAACAACAAAAGCATACAGCAGCAACCGAAACAGAAACAAGAAGATAATTCAAGCAAGGTGATCTTTCATTTATTTCACAGTGTACATTTTTGTCACTAAATACCCTTTTTGGCACTAACCTTTACACTGTAGCAGACTATAACATCCATAATAAACTTGAAGATGTTTTTTACTGTGTGTAAGTTGTAAAGAACACCCTCTCTGCTTTTTTTTTTTGCTGTTCCATAAAGCCAAAAACTGCCTGAGGAGCAGCTGCGAGTTACACAAATGTCAATGTTGTGAAGCATATGAAACTCCAGAGAGCACCCTTATCTAACTCCCAGAAGCCACGGTTGGTGAAAAGGTCACAGCGTCTCATCTTCCCTGCCAAGAGCCCTTCACAGACCCCACTGCCTGGTGGGAATTCACACAATGCTTAGAGATAGATGAAATGTCTGTGTGTTGTTGATGTGAGTGCTTCATGCTAAGCTTATGTCTATGTCAACACTTCCTGCACGGATGTTTCAAATTAAAAGCCTCAAAACTTGAAGATAATAATGAAAGAAGTAACAATACAACATACATTTTAAGAGGGTTGGTCTGCTGCAACTTGACCCTAAAAAAGTAAAACTAGCTATCCCTGCTTCTTTTTTAGACACAAATTATCAACATACAGACTTTATTGAGAGCTACCAGACAACTGCAAAGAGGTTGGGTGCCAAATGTATGCCGAAGATGCAATCATTTATGTATTGACATAGATTTCACAACAGGCTGCAGAAGTACTGAATAGGCAAATAGTTTGTGTCTCACAGTGGCTCTAAACTAACTCTGAACTGTACAGAAACTGTTCCAATGTGCTTTTCAATAAGAATGAAAATATGAGATGGCTTCACAATAATTACTGATCATTACTGATTTTAGAGAAAAAGCTCTGATTAACCCACTGTAAACTACCAGCTCAGCACCTAACAGCAAACGGACTAAGTTAGCTAATAGCTGGTGAACCTAGTGGAACATTTAGGAGCTAAAGAGTCAGATATTTTCCTTACTGACCAAAAACAGAGCTAAAAGAGAGTGAATATTGGACTTATATTCATCAGGTGGACACAAACACTACTCCAAATGAATGATCATGTTGCTCTGTGTCAGTTAGATGTAACAGCACATGCAGATGTTGCAACCGTACCTCCTCCAAACATCACTACATTTCTGTTTTAATCATCTTTTTTTATTATTGCTGAAACACGTATTGCAGATGAAAGAAATACACTTATAGGCATTGGGAAAGAAAGCCCAGGGTTTGATTAAGAGCAATAGACCTTGAGACGATCACTGCCCACGGCATCTTCCAACCACCAACTTAGACCAGCTGGAGCAAACGTTGCAGCAGACGGTGCGACTGCCCCAGAAGGAGAGGGAAGAGAGCTGGGATAAGAGCTAAAGCCGCTCCTGGCTAATGTCCAATCACAGGAAGGTGGATTGGACTAAATGGGACTGGCCAAGCATTGGGAAATCAGAGACTGTTGTGCTCTTTACTGAGACCTGCCTCCATCTCAACACAGCGGATCATGCTACTGCTCTGAACGGGCGGACCATATTCTGAGCCAACAGACAAGACTCCGGCAGGACGAGGGGAGGCGGACTCTGTGTTCACATCAATGATGCTTGGTGCACAAATGCAGTCAAAGTTAATGAACAATGTTTCCCAGATGTCGAACGTTTAATGTGAGGATGAAGACGATATTATCAACACTGTCTGTTGCTGCTGTTAACATTCCTCCAGATGGAAATTTAAAAAATGCACTACAGAATTATTTCCTGGGTGTATAAGTGTATATGTATATACAGTATGTATGTAAATAACTGTAGGCCTATATATTGTTTTATATTATTTCATATTTTATCTTGTTCTATTCTAAATGTAATCATCTGTATATATGTTCTTTGTTTGTGTAACATGAAGAGGCTACAACTTTCATTTTGTGGTGCAACCCTGTGTTGTCAAATGACAAATAAATTACCTTGATACCTTGGGATAGGAAACTGTTTGCTTTAGATCTATAATATGATAATATGTGAGCTTGTTTCGTTGCCCCCACATGGCTAAAAATATCTGCTCTAAAGATTTATGTGTTTGCACTGAAGTGACAAGAGGGTGTACATTTGATAGGAATGTCCTGTTTCACCATCCCTGGTGTGGCTGTAAAGCTCTGTGACATCCGTGGGGGTGGGTGTGTTAGAGAAGAAAACAGAAGAGTGCCGATTACTCTAATGCGCTGAGACCGGTGTGTTATTTCCCCCTTTCACTCAACCACAATATCTAATTCATGACAAAGTAAAGAATTACACCTGCAGATAGTGTGTGTGTGTGTGTGTGTGTGTGTGTGTGTGTGTGTGCGTGTGAGTGTGTGTTTGCTTGGTAGGCTTTAAATGTGTATTCAGATCTCCAAAGGTAGTGGATGCACCTTATCTAATTATATCACCGGACCATATAAAGTCAATTAAATTACATCACATTTTCTGCACATGGGAGACTTCAGCAGCTGCCTTAAATAGTACAAATACATCATAAAATGAAATGCAAGATTTTTCATTGTGTGCCTCCTGGCTGATTAAATTAACATTGACCAACTCTCTTGTCTGAAGGCTGTGTCAATCAATCAATACGGGCAGGCTACAGGAAGCGAGCTAAACATTAGCGATGATGAAGACTGCAACTCTTTTGAGGACTAATGATACTCAATTATATTATATAGGCAAAAAGGTTGCTAAATAAACTTGAAACATTTTATATTCTACCTTTTTTTTTTAAGATTTATGAATTTAGAATTACCTTATCCCTTTTTGAGAGCAGGTCAAACTACTGTTGGTCTGAGGAAGGCTACATGTGCTACTGCGACACATGGACTTCATTTACACCTGTTATCAAATGTGATCTGTTTCTAGAAACCAGGATCAGGAAAACGCATGTAGACGCAGGTGTAAATGCAGAACACAGTTGGAATCTGAACGGGATCGGATCAGTCAGAACGTGGTCTGGTTCACATCTCTTCCATGTGTATATGCACAGTATGTGTACGTATATAATATGTTAATTTACGGACGGCTGTGGCTCAGGAGTTAGGGTGGCTCCTGTCCACATGTTGTGCCCGTAGGTGTGAATGTGATGTGATCGTAAACCCCGCCTTTCGCTTGATGTCAGCTGGGATCGGCTCCATCCAAGGTTTATTGGAACACAAAAAACACGAGGAAGAACTCCACACAGACAAGTAACGCAACACATCACACGACAAGGACCAGACAGAGAACAAAGGAAACCCAGGAACGTATATGAACACACAACGAATCAGAAACAAGACACAGCTGGGGTGGGCAGGCAGGCAGCAGGAGAAGGAGGGAAACACAAGGGCTGTGCAAACAAGATCTAAACACAAGACAGGTGCACAGGGAAAACTGAGAAACACAGAGTAACATGAGGAAACACAAGAATCATGGCAGGGCCGTGACAATAAGTAATGTTAGCATAGTTAGCAGAGCTACTGAAATCCAGAAGTCAAAAGAAAATGAAAAGATGAGGCACTTGAGCATAATGCAGTTATTCTTAACTAGTCAGTAAATGTCTGTTTAACAGGGTGTTCACTTTCACGAATCCCACTTGCATTCACAAAACCTTTAACCTGAGCACTTTCATCAGTGTGTCTCCTCGTTTCAAACAGACAAAGCTTTTTAGCAGCGTACTGCCTGAGCGGACCGTCAATGTGGTGTAAAGTGCTCTGTGCCTCTGTATGTTTGTTGGAGTCCCTGCCTAATTAAAACTGAGCAGACTCAGTAGGTTACATGTGGAGTTAAAATGTCCCTGAAAGTTGTGTTACTGTTTATATTGGAGCGTTCCCCCCATTGGTGTTTAAGCACCGTAAAGCAAAGTGTATGGAGAAAAGAGGAAATGACAGCTGAAGAAACAGATAATATAAGAAGAGAATGAGAGAGGAAAGATGAAAAAATAAAAAACACAGAGAGAGGACAAGTGAGCTGGCGAGGTGAAGGACGATGAAGAAAGAGGGGAGGTAGGGGAAGGGCCAGAGAGAAAGGCAGGGGAATGGAGAGAGAATAAAGGCAGCCTGTCAGCTGTACCCAGGGCTGTTTTGCTGTGTGAGTGTGTGTGTGTGTGTGTGTGTGTGTGTGTGTGGTGACATATAAGCCAGTGTCTGCACTGTAAAAGCTATCTCATTCTGCTGCAGTGGTAAAAACAATGCCTAATTCATGACTGGAGACAGTCTGGTTCACTTGCTATTTTTTTTTTTTTACCCAGCTGGGCATTAGCATATTCAACTGTTTATTTTCTAATGTAGGAAGCACTAATGTAGGAAGTTCCAGCTTGATGGATATTATATAACAGACTAAGATGCATCTATTGGATATTCTGGCATTTAAATATCAGCATAGATGATCTTTCATTTTGAATACAGAGATGTGTTTCCTTTGCATACATACATACATCCTACATACTTACATGGCTGGTCCGTCAGAATGTCGAACCAGAGTGTTCAGTTCACACAGAGGTGTAAGGCGCACTGAGGATCTAACCTGACCTTAACAGCTTTCCATCAGCATCAGATATAGGTCCAATCAACTTCCAAAATTACCAAAAATACCAGACTCAGGTCTGCATAAACACTTTTATCAGGATGGCAATGTCAAGCCTGTCAGTCAGTCCATCACTTTTATCCAGACTGGAACATCTCAACAGCTACTGGATGAATTGCCATGAATTTTGGTACAGATCTGTTATTCTGTATACTTTGTGTTTGGTGCAAATTAGTACATGCAGGCATGCTAACATGCTAAACTAAGATGGTGAACACGGTCAACATTCCACTGCCTTAGCATTAGCATTTAGCTCAAAACACCGCAAGTAACGATGTAAATAATAAACATTAACGCGTAAGATGGGTGGTAGAGATGGGAAAGTCTGCACAAGGCAGAAATAATGGACTGGCCATTGTGACTGACATCTTGACAGCTTGTTCTGCTTCAATAACACCCATGTAGTGTGTGTGGGTGTGTGTAAGAGGGTGTGTTCTCTGCATGTGTCCATATGTGATTTTTTATATGTGTGTTTATCTGTCTGCGTGCTTTTGATGCTGTGTGTGTGTGTGTGTGTGTGTGTGTGTTTGTCTACAAAAAGAAAATGTTTCCTTTCAGAACAAGATGTGGGTTTTTGACACATGTTGAAAAGCTTTCAGAGAGAAAACACAGAGGGGAAAAAAAGCACTTTTTCCTCACACACGAACATGTACACACCCAAGAGCAAACATGCACACACACTCACCCTGCCTTCTCTCCGTCTTACAGTGTCTTTCAGTCAGGCTGGGTACCGGTGTCGTGCCATATTGAGAGCAACTTCGATGAGTATGGCAACCAAGTGTGTTTCCGATCAATAGCACAGTAAAAGGTATTTCTTACCAAGATAACATGTTGGAGATTTATGGAGCTTCATTTATAAACTAATAAATCCGCGAGTCAGGATTTGAGAGCATTCAAGGACAGATTTGAAAGCTCAGAACAAGGTTTAAACACAAAATCCTCATTTGGAGTACTCAGTTTTAAATCCACTTTGTGTCCTTTAGCAGATTCTGAGCACTTCAGAGTGTGAAAGACTGCAGGCTTCAACAGATCACACCCATTTTGTCTGTACTTCCTCTCATCATGTGTGCATTTGTCTCCTCATAGATTTGACGCTTAGCACTCAACACATTAATTCATCAAAAATGGCACCCCATCTTCTTAGTCATAACTCATACCAGAACGTACATACATCAGATACACTCTGCCTGAATCATAGTCATCAATTAATAATCACCCTTTTCTGTAATGGCAGTTCACTGATGTCTGTTGAGGATTCAGTCTGTGAGGTCATTTAGAGATCGCCGTGCAGTGGAACATGTGGTGCAACCTGGACATGTGACACGTTCAATATTAATAAACTTTGGATAGACAGTGACCAACGCTCTGTGCAGTAGCGGGGACGGGGCTTCAGGGCTCTGCGGACTGTGTTAAAGAATCTCGCCCTGCGAATCTGGCAAGAAAACACCCATATAATCTATTCTATATCTATAAACCATATAAATGACTGCTCATCAACTATATTTATCACTGCTGTTTGTGATTGCGTATTTTTAAATTACGGAAGCCTACTCGTATTCATCAGTTGTGTCTAAACAGAAAGTGAGAGAGACGAACAGACACATACACACACAAGCAATCGCCCATTCTGAACAGCCACGCCCCCAACAATGCTGCAAGCAGCAATACCCAGAGCCAAGCACTTGGCCCGTTTAGAAGGGGGACTGCGCTAAAACAGCCTACATGAAAAGTCTCACATTTTACTTACAAGACTTGTGTTTTGGTGTTTCTGATCATCATCTGTGATGTTTAAACATCAGATTTCTTGTCAAGTCAAGTCAAATTTATTTATAAAGCACAAACAAATGGTGCTTACCAAGTGCTTTACAGTCAAACAAAAATGACAACATATGGGATGTACAAAAATGAGATACGATGCGTTAATGAGCTTCCAGTCTTAATGTTAAGCTAGACTAACCACGTCCTGACTCCAACTCTGTAAATAACAGACATGAAACTGAATCCACCTTCTCATCTCACCATTGCTGAATGCTGAACTAGTCATTTAACATGGGGACGCAGGATAACAACTTGGAAAACGTATTTTTTATTTCACTGTCTCTAAAACTTCACATGGCTCGCTCCCTCTCCTCTGTCACTACTCTCTCTCTCCCCCTTGGTGTCTATGTGGGAAATTGCTTTTATAATTGCAACATTTACAAGGCCAAGTAACCAGACAATGTTCGCATTCCAATTATGACACACATAAAAATTCACACAGACATACAGGCACAACACACACAACCAGCCAGCAGTGTCCAGACTGCTGGATCCGTCAGTTCATTAGAATATAAACAGACGGGAGCAGGAAAGAGCGAGAGCGATGTCTCTATCCAATTGTTTCTCTCGACAGTGGGTCTTTTTTGTCTGTCTCCTGTTCACGTTCAGAATCCTTAGTTACAAATGATATTTCATTATTGGGCTCACAATAAATTCTGCGTACAAAACCTATTAAACACTTTGATATGAACTTAAATACTAAAAGTTACTAAATCCATCATTCCTCCAGTCCTTCAGTTATTTTAACCCTGAAAACAGGCTTTAAGATGCAGAATCAGCTCATCTTATTCCTTATTCCAGATCAGGGTCACCCCCGCAAAATGTAATCAAATGTTTCATGGCTCGAGGTCAATCCTCTCCAACACAACCAGCCACTTCCACAGGCCCACTAAGAGTTTGTTGACATTATTGCAGCATAGAATGATTGAATTTGAACAGTAGTTTTTCAGAGAAATTGCAATACCCTTTTTTCAAGACGAGGGGAGGCAAACTAACTGTACCTGTTGTTTTATTTGATCTTATTCTATTCTGAATCTAATTATTTGTATTTATGTTCTGTATGCAGCATGAAGGGACTTCAACTTACATCTTATCATGCAACCCTGTGTTGTAAAATGGCAAATAAATGGCCTTGATACTTTGATACCTTGATTATTGATACAAGAATGAAACCCAAGTTGTAATAAACCATGGTTTTTCTTGAATTCTTGTGATCACCAAAAGTGTGGAATTCGCTCACGGAAATTTTGTGATTTTGCGCAAATGGCATCATCATTCTGTAGCTGCTACTGTTTCTTCCTCGGGAAAACTGTGACTCATGTACCTGCCTGAGATCCCGAAGTGCGGCTGTAGCACTTGGATCCTATAACAAACATTTTCTTCCTTGTGTAGATTTTTGTTTTCAGTTAGATGGGAACTATTTAATTCAGCCAAAGATTGACAAAGCTTATTTCCTCTCTTTGTTTCCTTTCAAGGTCAAAATACCTTTTCTGCCTCTCACAAGACCCAGAGGAGCACACACACACAGCAATGTGGAATTTTATGAGACAGGAGTCCAGCAGAGAGGAGGGGGAGGCGAGGAAAGCAGACAGTGAGAGATTTGACTTGTCACTTGTCATTGACCCTGTCAGCTCCATCAGGACGACCCACTACACCTATTGTTTGTTTGTGTCTCTGTTTGTGTGAGTCACAGGGTGACAGTCAAATGACAGTGTGCCTCTGAAATGCACAAAAAACACACACACAAACACATACTCGGCCCTATTATAGTATTTCAGATGGCTGTGTGCATTCCCACATTGTGTGGTTGTTTTCCATAAATGCTATGTGTGTTTTGTTTGGTAATGTGCAAGCACATGTACACTTGTGTATTTTTGTGTCCATGCTAATATACTGTATGTGTAAGTGCATGTATCTGTGCGTGTGTGTGTATGTGTGTGTAGGTGTGCGCGTGTGTGTGAGTTATCAACCTACTGCAGTGAATCTGATAACACTGTAACTCCCACTGACGGCTATCCAAATACACACCTGGTAGGGAAAACGCACACATACACACTCAGAAACACTTGTCTGTGTAGCGAGCAGTGACATGGCCATCATCTTTTTTTAAGACTAGTTTTCTGACATTTTCTGTTTTACTGGGGAAACAGTGTGAGAGAGAGCAATGAGGGAACAAAACCAAGCATGTGTTGGGAATAGAGTTTGTGTGTATCGGTCAGATAAAATATTTTCTTTGTAGCCTGACAATTAGTTGATCATTTTCTGTCTGGATTTTGGTCCAACCACCACACGGACACTGCTCATCTCAAGGCTTAGAACAAAATTAATTTAAATGTGTCCTAATGCTACACACTGAGTTGAGTTGGACTTCCCGGAACAGTAGCTACTAAATTGGCTTAAGTTCTACTTAGAAGAAAGGAGCTGGCTGCTGTAAGTTTTCCAACATGTTCCTTTATTAAACTCAGCTGCAGAGAGCACCAGACCTTTATCTGCTACAAAAACTCAACACTTCTCCATGTTCACTTGTTGTCTTAACAGTCAGTATAATGTGCACGCTCTACTTTGTTGCTTTTATGACCGCTGTTGTGCTATTGTCAATGATTTTCCACACTTACTACATAGAGGTTTCACATTAAAAGCGGCTCAGAAGTGGCTCAGAATGCATAATCCTTCATGTCTTGGTATGCCTTTCAACATTTGAAATATAAACTTTTTTTTATTCTGAGCCATCCTTGTCACCCCTTGCAACTCCGCAGTTAGTCTGGTTCACGCATGTCTGATGGAAAACGTGCTACTATTTTATCCAATCCAGCTGTCTAAACTGGCTGCGTAACATATTTTTATGCTTCAATTCAGTTCTATTTTCTACAGAAGCCCATTTGCGCCACTGGGAAGAAAAAAGTAAATTATGAGATGATGAATTATGAGATACTATCTCATAATTATGACTTAGTATCTCATAATTATGACTTAGTATCTCATTATTGTGACTTAGTGGGCCTGGTCTGTCTGAGTCTGAGATGTGTCAGGGGAACAGTGACTTTAATGGTCACCACTGATACGTGTTACTAGTTCTGCTTGTTCCTGTTCAGGAGTAGCGGCTGGAGCTCTGGGTCTCACACACACCCGGGGACACAGAGGCCCTGTGGTGTTTTTTTGGTGGACCACGGGACTACGTGCGCTCGAAGGAGCAGCGGGGGGAGAGCGCGTCATACTTTACGCTGATGTTGTTACTGTGTGTGAAGCCGACAATAAAGAGTGGTTGTGTGAATGTTTCCTGTCCGGGTCTGTGTTTTCGTGGAGGAGTAACAGAGAGGGCGACATACGCTTCAACTCCGCAGGTAACAGAGTCATTTATCAAGACAGCTGTGTGTTAGCCCAGCGCACTGTAGTATATTGAAAAACTGCGGTCAAAGCAGGTGGAAATATCGCATTTCTTTTGATAAATCGCTCTACTCTTTTACCGAGCGAAGATGTCAATAACTCAAACCTTATCTTTACCTCAGCTGCTTCACTGTCTCTCCATCATGGCTGACCTGCTCTGCTGAGCCCCCGCCCTAGGCTGGCTTCCTAAGTCATAATTCTAAGTCATAATTATGAGATACTATCTCATAATTATGACTTACAGGATCGTTTTTTTTTTCTTCCATAATTTTCTTCCATTTTATGCAATGTAATGAGTTATTGTGTGATGGGCTCTGAGCACTGAAAAAGCCCAGGTGACCTACACTCAATATTGTGCTCGAACGCATCCTGTGTAGCCACAGATGGAGCGTGCTGTTCACTCTGCTGCTGCTGGTATCTCTTGTGTAGCCACAGTGTTTTTTTTTAAAAAGTAACATATGTGCTAAAGTTAAAACACCAGTTGATTCTATTTTAAAACAATACCTGGTAAAGCTGCTTTGGGCCACACATATCTTTGAAAATCCCTATTTTTGTTTTAATCCTGGCAGTTATTTCATTGATTTTATCCGCTGTTTAATGTCTGATATAAATGGCTTGAAATGACCCCTGAATCTGAACTGTGCTTCATGAATTGTAGCCCATAGTGGTTCACCCACGTCATTGTTTTCAATTTCAGTTCATATTTCAGATTAAAACATTAGACCCCGCAGCTTTTACAAGAGTTTGACAAACCATACAGATTAGTGATTACCTTCCCTTCTCTAACAGAATGCTGCTGGTGCTACTGTGTTGAGTTGTGGGACAAAAATGCTCCCATCCTCCCTCATTTTCCCTTTAACTGCAACAGTTTGTCTAATTTTATTTTTGGTTGCTCTCTGCACATCCTCATCCACTTGTACAAACTGCTTGATCGCTCCCTGTGGTAATATTGACTAAGGCAAGGCAAGACTGATTGAATTTGAATGCAGAACAGTTTAAAAAAGCATGAAATCTGTCAGGGTCCATTTGCTGAAAGTTCAGCTCTTTCTTCAGATGAAACAGACACAGGCCTGTCACTGTCTGAAACTAAAAAACAAGTTGCTCAACACCTCTTGTTTAAGTGTGCAGATATCTTCCTACATCACAAATCCACTTCTCTAATAGAAAACCTGCATAATTATCTATATATTTTGGGAAGCATTATCTGTCTGTGTGAAAATGTCCTTGATAATCAAACATAGTCCAAACACTTTAAACAGGTTGTTTATCTGAAAGAATAATATTTTTTCTCACATTTAGCTGATGCTGTTGGGGTTAACACCCCACATGGAGTCACTTAATATGCAGACAGGGGTGCCGGGGATTTCTAAGAGTAATGTTTATATATCATCACAGTTCTGAAGCATCTTTCTCCTGGGATTTCTAAGTGTATTTAAATGGACTTTTATTTGAATAAATATCCTTGGGAAGTATAGGTCACACTGAATGACATCAATGTCTTTGATGTCTGTGTGTTCAGATTTGGTGGAGTTAGGGTTGCTCCCCTCCCCTTCAACTTTCCAGCGCCCCCGTGGTGGGGCTTTTGGCTTTCTTTTCTTTTTTTGTCCTGCTGAATGTCCCTGTCTATAACAGAACAGGTAATTTCCCGATGGTTAAAATGCTGTCCTGAACGTTGAATTAAATTACAGAGAAGCATATTGAAGATTTCATTCCCCACCTCCCCTGTATTGTTAATCCTCTCCGAATGGAGCTAAAAATCATCAGGATCATTTCCTCCCCTGGTGGATCTATTCTATTCTATTGTATTCTAAATGGCTGTAATGGCTAATGGATTTGGGTCCAGATGCTCTGCAGCCCTTTTCCAGAAGTTCAGTGGTCAAACGGTCCAGTTGGTGGTCTTTCCTGATGAACTAAAATGCCAAAAACAAAGTTAAATGCTGGAGGAAGATAAACACCAGCCAATGAGCTTTTCATAACTTGGTAACCCATGCATTGCTCTTGTTAATGGTTTGTAATGGGTTTATAAAGCATCAGTAAAATATTAATTTAACTGTTAACACAACCATTTGTTACAACTTATGAAGTGGTATTTTTTTTTTGTCTAATGCAATGCCATGTTACATCCATGAAGACAAAACTCAACAGCATGCTCCGGTCAAACTGTCATGGCAACTTGCATAAAATTGGGGAATGTAATGATGAGCCAGAAAGGATAGCCTGCTTTTGCTCAAGAGCACTCTGGCAAGATGAAGAATCTTACAAGGATCAAACTTGTGACAGTTTCAGGTCACGGGGTGGCGTCTCTCAGCACACGGCCAGCCTCATTCATTTTCCATCAGGATAGAAAGCTTCAAGCTGACAGATTTTCACCATTTGACTGACGGATGAAAACAGCCTGTGATCATTTCTTCATCCTAACCATGGCGGAAATACTAAGGGCAGCAAAATACCAGTCTGATTCAATGACAGCAAGACATGACAGGATACGAAGAAGAGACAGAAAGGCTAGAACACAGGAGGAAATATGAGAGACAGACATGTAATTAACAAATGAGAAGGTATACAGCTCAAGAATTTGACATAAAAATTATGACAGAGAAGGAATCCAGGAAGATGAATAAAGGGAAAGGAGAAAGAATGATAGAAGAAATTATGGAAGGGTATTTACTAGAGCTGTCAATCTAATTAATTACATGATATGCTAATTAATTAATCCAGTTAATCACATATATTAATATTTACTTGTATATATACTAGTATATTTCAACTGAAAAACATTACAATATGGTAGCACATGACTACGGCATCAAATAGAAATATTAAATTATTATTAGAAATCAATAAATTGTTTTATTTTTGAATCAGTCTTTTTATCATTGAATACATGCTTATCCTAACCTATCACAGCCTAAAATGTGGCCATAACTTTTCTTTTATATTTAACATTAGCTCATCACCTCAGCACCAATGTGGTGCTTAAAACTGGATTGCAGAACTTTTATCTTCCCCTTCCTGCAGTGATTCCAGGAAGCAACAAAAATACAAGACAGTTGTCCAACCAAAATAAAACCAAGTGACGCCTCTTACATTAATAAACACGCTTAGTGAGTTTCTTACAACTCTGTAGTTATTTCCCGTAGAGAGACACAATAGCTGATTCAACCGAACAAAATGCCTCATCGTGCTCCTCTGTCAGTCATCATATTAAACCCGCCCCATATTAGATAAACTGTTGTGATTGGCTCGTCACATCCCAGTTCAGTGGAAATCAGTTTGGGGCCTGACATATCTGACATATCTGCCAGAGCAAATAAAACATGAGCTGCAGATTTGTCTGGCTCCCAGGCTAACAGTATTATATATAGTTACTGGTGTATCAAAACTAAATAGAGGTGAAAGATAACAGAAACACAGCAGGATTTTTAAAAAGCTTTACACTGTGTTTTACTCTTTTCTGTAGAGATGTTTGCTCGTTTTTCACTGGCCTTAGTTGTGGACACTGATTACCATCTTACACTACAAGAACACAAGCTAGCAATGCTGCTGAAAAGTAGACTACTGATGCTGAAGCTGTCATCTTCTGATGTCTCTTTTTATGACATCAATCTCTTGTTCCTGTAGGCATGAACAACACAGTAGCAAAAACTAAAGGATGGTAGAAGGGAAAGAAAGTCAAAGGTATGGTGAAGAAAAGAAGGGTACAGTTTAAACTGAAAGAAGGGAAACACACAACTGCACAGACAGACAGTCCGTGGCTGAAACTCTCTCACATCATCGCCCCTCCTCCCCTCCATGTTTTCTTTCATCTTCCTCTCCCTGCAGCTCATCCTATCCTCCCTCTATCTTCAGTCTTTCTTTCTTTTTGTAGCCCTCACTGTCATTTACTTTCCTTTCACCTCCCCAAACAGGAGGAAAACATTAATTGCGCATCTCCACTCTATCATCACACCACCACATTTAGTGCATTTTCAGACATTTTCATGCCATTTACTAAGCAAATGATGTAGCAGCTACCAGCAATACATCACTGCTGTCAGAAAATAAGGCTTAGTTTTGCATGAGGATGTTTTTTAATATATATATATAAAAATCAGCAAATTACAGGTTTTTCTGTTATAGAGCCAACAATCCCCTGAAAACCCTTACACCCTGCAGAGAGATTTCCTGAATTCCTGAATTTTCTAAAATAAGTATTAAAAAGAAAACCTCATAGGAGCTCTGCTTTCATGTCATATTCTTGCACCAACAACACTGAAGGGGGGGGGACTAAAACACCTTGTACCTAAGGTGGCTGCAGTCAATCATGTTGCAAACTGTCATATTCTAGGTTGTTAACTTGATGGGAAGAGGCAGCGTCTTAAAAAGGTGAACATACTGTGGAAATACTGAAGTTAAACTACTAGTAGTAAAATAAAATAAATCTTACTGCTGCAAACTAGGGGGAGAAGTTCCTCCAGAAGGAGATGATGATTCTGACATAACATTACTTAAAAATGCTACAGCGGCAACTGCAGCACCACAGGGTTTAACAAGTATTGTTGTTTGTGAGACCTCAACAGTTGCTGACATTTCAAACTATCTTAACAGACTGTCTTCCCAAGAAGATCGACAGCATCGGTTATTTCATCACGTGCCTCAAAATGTCAGCTGTTTGCATCCAAGTGACAAAGCCCTCTAGAGGCTGTAGTAATTATAACAGGAGCAAAGGAGGAAATCAGGTGACCTCAGAGAGAGGAGGTTGGGGTTGGATAGATGGGTCAGTAATCCTATTTCAAACTTACAGTCAACGTTGTTTCGTTGTTGGGCAATTTAAAAAAGAAAGATCTAAATCAATGCAGCAGAACCATAGATATTGTCATTTTCGTTTCACGCATTCTTCTACTAAAATTAGCTTAACCTTTATCAACTAAAGCAGTAAAATACAACATACACATTAATGCAGCAGTGATTTTATACAAACACAATAGATATAATAGTGAAACACTGACAGGGACCATTTTTCTGCCTGAGTACTGTTTGAAGTTCATTTTGCTGATAATACTTACATACTTTTACGTAAGTTTTGAATGGAGGACTTTTACTTGTAGTTGAGTATTTTCACAGTGGGGTATTCATTCTTTTACTTAGTAAATAATCTGAATATTTTTTTAAGCCCCTAGTTGTTTTGTTAAAATTAGCATGTATCGAGTCTGGTAGTCTGCAAACCTATTTCAAGTTGTGTCCAACTATTGAGTGCAATAGCTTGAACAGGGACTTTATGATGGAACCAGGTCTCAGTCAAGATGTAGGCACAACAGTCTGATTTCCTATTGCTGAGTTACTCTGAGTCTTATTTTGTCCAGTTTATTTTCCTGTGACCAGACATTAGCCAGGAGTAGGCTGGGTAGTTGAGTAGCCTTAGGTCCAAGCTGGCTTATTTTAGCTCTTATCCCAGAACTCTTTTTCCGATCTTGATGACTGTCTCTCATCGGTATTATGTTTCTTCAGTAATAAACAGCAATAACAAATTAAAACACAAATATAGTGAAGTTTAAGGGGGCATATACACATGCTGCCATCACCATGGTTACTAGGATGAAAAGGAGTAAAGGATGAGGGAATGAATGATTCAATAAAGAAATGTAAAGAGGGAAGGAAAACACACACACACCTACACACACACAGTAGGAGTATTCAGTGAGTGAGCTAATTACAAGTCTAAAAAAAGTCTAAAACTCTCCAGTAGCACTGACAAACTGTCCTGCTTTTACAGATAGTTCACTTCAATTTATCCCTGGTTGCATCCTGTTTACCGTGTGGGTGGGTTTTACTAATGTTGTGGGGACATGAATCTGTTTACACAGTCACACTGTGGGGACTCGTCTTCCTACTGGGGACAAAATGCCCCCTAAGGTTAAGGTTAGGGTAAGAGTTAAGTTTAGGCAAGTAGTGGTTATGGTTAGGTTTAGGGTAAGTCTCAAGGGAATGAATGTAAGTAAATGTAATGTCCCCAGTCAACTTTATTCATAAAGATGAAAAAAAGTCTTCTTTCTGTTCACATAACAGTCCAGCTGGCTGCTATATACACCATCAACTGTATATATGAATAAACAGTATATCAGTATATTCTGTGTGTGTATTTGTTTGCATGAGAGTGTCTGATCAAATATGGCTATCAATGCAGGGAAATGACAGCCAGTCTCTCCCCACAGAGTTCAGAGCCTCTGCAGTGGGAACTATCATCAGCCACATCAATAGGAATGTCAACATCAAAACACTCCTCCTGCAGCAGAAACCTTAGGGCAACTTTTCACACTAATTAACTCAGCGCTTGGCTGTTTTCAGGGAAAAACACTGTACATCTAAATACAGCCGTGAAGACGGATTATGGATTAACTCCTCAGCATCCAGGCGAAGGATACAGGCTGTTCTGTGACTGCAGCCTCACAGGTTTGAATGCCCTATATGGCTATGAATAGTTTGCTGTGCATCCCTATGAGTAGTGTGCCTAAAAGTAAAAGGTTTGTCCTGTGGTGATGCTGCAAACAGAATCAAAGAAGTTGATCCCGCTAAGGAGCATGAATTTGCTCAGTAATTGACATGGGATAGCTTAATTTCTATATAGACTTACGTTTTATGATGACATGTTGTGGTTCTACAGGCGGGTATGTGCAAACTATTATTTGGTCGGCTGCAGAAACTGCACTGTAGTTTGTCATCACCATGACGTCTCCAGGCATGATCAGCAGAGACTCTAACAAATCATCACTTCTAGCCAAGAGACAGTGTGTTAATTAGTGATATTTAAAGGCACTATTATGTATTATGTATTTTGTATCGTGTATTGTGTATTGATTGTTGGTAATGGTAAATATTTAAAAACAAGGCCTACATTACAAAGTGTTGTCAATGTGTTGTATGTTGCTTTAAGTAGTGGACTGTAACAACCAAGTATAAAATCAAGGTACTTGTACTTTACTTGAGTATTTCAATTATATGCAACTTTATACTTCTACTCCACTATATCTCAGAGGCATATACAGTGCTTTTTACTCCATTACATATGTGCATATATAAATGGACTGCATTTATATAGCGCTTTTCTAGTCTACTGACCACTCAAAATGCTTTACAACACATGCCAACATTCACCCATTCACACACTGATGGCAGAGGCTGCCATGTAAGGTGCCAACTGCTCATCAGGAGCGGTTAGGGGTTCAGTGTGTTGCTCAGGGACACTTTGATACTTTCTCTGGAGGAGCCTGGGATCGAACTAGGTATCTTTTGATTATTTTGTATAATAAAAATAAAACAAAGGGGGAAAAAAATATATAAAAGAAGGGGAAAAAAGATGCACAGGTGGGATGAAAAAAACCCCCCAAGGGCTTGTAGAACATTCAAATTAATATCAGTTGTATATGCTTGCTACAATTTACAGACAATGATTAGAAATAGATAAACAAAGACAACAGGCAAATAAAGTAAATAAGAACAGAGAAAAGAATAATAAATACGATTACAATGACAGATTTCGACTGCATTCATATATGGTTATCATATCTCATTTATATAGTATTGTACTCCTTCAAGAGAAGCTGTTTAAGATATTTTTTTAAAAACCTGTACCTGCTAAGTGAAGCAGAAAAGCTGTTTCATATGACTGGCCATATTTAAAACTGCCCAAGGCTAGTTCTGAAGAACTTACCGTTTAGAACATCAACAGATCTGGTGTGATAACAGTGGATCTGGGACCTAGTTACAAACAAATTATGAAAAGAAATGGGACGTGAGTTGTTGAAATACAAAAGTACTACGTGGCTCTCATAGGACAACGACATTACAAACATGATGATTTTATAGAATATGATGCATTGCTGTAGATAAAACTACCCAACAGTATAGAAATGCTTTAATATCAGCTTAACCTTTATCATCTAAAGCAGTAAAATGCAACATAAACATTAATGCAGCAGTGATTTTAATCCAAACACAATAGATATAATAGTAAAACTAGGGGGAGAAGCTCCTCCAGAAGAAAACGATGATTCTGACATAACATTACTTAAAAATGCTACAGCGGCAACTGCAGCACCACAGGGTTTAACAAGTATTGTTGTTTGTGAGACCTCAACAGTTGCTGACATTTCAAACTATCTTAACAGACTGTCTTCCCAAGAAGATCGACAGCATCGGTTATTTCATCACGTGCCTCAAAATGTCAGCTGTTTGCATCCAAGTGACAAAGCCCTCTAGAGGCTGTAGTAATTATAACAGGAGCAAAGGAGGAAATCAGGTGACCTCAGAGAGAGGAGGTTGGGGTTGGATAGATGGGTCAGTAATCCTGTTTCAAACTTACAGTCAACGTTGTTTCGTTGTTGGGCAATTTAAAAAAGAAAGATCTAAATCAATGCAGCAGAACCATAGATATTGTCATTTTCGTTTCACGCATTCTTCTACTAAAATTAGCTTAACCTTTATCAACTAAAGCAGTAAAATACAACATACACATTAATGCAGCAGTGATTTTATACAAACACAATAGATATAATAGTGAAACACTGACAGGGACCAGTTTTCTGCCTGAGTACTGTTTGAAGTTCATTTTGCTGATAATACTTACATACTTTTACGTAAGTAAGTTTTGAATGGAGGACTTTTACTTGTAGTTGAGTATTTTCACAGTGGGGTATTTGATCTTTTACTTAGTAAAGGATCTGAATATTTTTTAACCACTGGTTGTTTTGTTAAAATTAGCATGGTTTGAGTCCCACTGGTAGTCTGCAAACATAATTAAGGTTGTGTCCTGTTTAGTGTTGAAAATATCTGACTTGAGTCCTGTGTCCGGTTCGAGTGCAGCATGTGTTATGGTCCACAGTTTTTATTGTATATCAGGGTTGTTCTCCTTACGTACTAGTGTTTTTTTTGTGTTAGAGAGACTAGGCACTCTTGATATTGTATGTGTGTAAGTGATAAGGTATTCCCTTTGGTGTGATTCAAGACTCACAAGTTGTTATGACTAATAAAGACTTATAACTATACAACAATTAATTTCCCTTTGTGTTAGTTGTTGATATTGTAATAAGCATAAAGTGCATTGCTTTTTAGTTTGAAATGTAAATATTCCAGAGCAAACAACAGTGGTGCCTGAGAGAGGAACAACAGCATGGTACATACATGCATATAAATGTGGGAAATGATTATGTGGTAGATGTGCCAGTATGGCATGACAAGGTAGGGGAAAGGTGCGTTTGACAAGGAAGAGATACTGAGATTGAGAGAAGTTTTACAAGAAAAAAAAAGGAACTAGAAAGTTGCACAGGAAAATTAAATTGGTCACGTTTCATACTTTGGTTTGAAGAAAGCCAGAAAAGAAATAGGCTACACCCAGTAAACTAGCCAGAGAAGGATAACAAAGCACTACAATGCAGAAAAAAAGAAAAAAAAATCAACAAGCATTTAGACCCATTAATAGAAACAGAGATCCTAATGCATGTCACAATTGTAACCAGTTGAGACATTGGGTTAGACCGTGTAGCCAATAGGGATGCACAAGGGTCACATCATCACAACGATACAGGAACTGCTCACCATTTTGCCAGTCAGCTCTAGTGGTGTTTTCCAAGCTAAAGAGTTAATATAACCGAGTTTAACTGCAATTCTACCATGTCAACATAACTGAAGGAATTTGTTGAATTTATTTTTTAAAGCTGCTGATTATGTTTGATACCCTTTCACTATAGATAATATGATATAATTTGTATTGTCAACTGTCAACACAGTAATAAACCTGTGAAATTGTGAAACAGAGACATGTCTTGTGTTGCGTACAGAGTCAGTATTTACTACCTGTAGTAGAGGATTACTATCAAAACTCTTTCGCAAATTATCATAGTCAGGATGTTAAATGAACCAGATTTCATGAAAAATAACCAAAACCCTAAAAATAAAGCCCTTTATTTAAAGCCAATGAAATGGAAGTATAAATTGTGTGTATATAATGCACAAAGAAGCAAAGCAATAACTTTTATGTAAACTGTCCAGATTACTATTTGTTGTTGTTTATAATACAATGTGAAACTAGCTTATATGACCAGGATATGATGAACTGGAACTGCACTAAAAGTGTCACTAATATTACAGTGACGCTGTGGTGTATCTGTGGATCAGAATGCTTGTTTTAGCCTTGGCTTGACTTTACACACACAGGCCAGTGGGCCACTACACCTTTTTGGTCCAAGTAAGTTAGCTGCCTGGTGCTAATAAACATTACAATGCTGAGAAGCTAATTAATTCCTGCAGTTTGACAATTTATTTTGCACACGTCAATATATCGTTAACTTCATGGCATCTACAACAGGTCAACCTACAAAATAAACAGTATTGACCCATTAATACCAAAGTTGGGGTTGTATAAAAGTTGGATTTGTGTGTTCTTTTTCTATGACAGCTGTGATTCTCTGAAGTCTATCCTGAATAAAGTGCCTGCCTGAGCTGTTTGCTGTAATATGCAAAAAACTGACCAGCTTCCACAGCAGACTTTCTGTAAAGCAGACTTGTAATCTTCGGCTTTGGAAATAAGGCAGCAGAGGGAATAATGGTGGGCTCTTTCACAAAGCAAGAAATATTTCACTAACGCTCCTCAAGGATTTCACAAGTGTACCGCACGTCTTTATCATCCATGCCTTCAAATCCCCTGGAAACAGATAGGGTGGGGTGTAACTGTATGAATGTGAAGAAGAGCAGAAGAAGGGCAAACACGCTTAGTCATCTGACCCAGTAAATCCCTGTAAAATGAATGACTGTTGACACTGAGTATATGTTCCCTTGTTCACTGAGATCCCATTGACAGGTGGTCCGATAGCTCTACTGGTTGATCAAGAGAGGCAGCAGTGAGGGGAAGTGAACTCATCATTCATAATGATGATGTTTGAAATACCTCTTATGATAATTAATGAGATATGTTTCCTTTATATGGAACTCTATTGCATTCATCAAAGGTAAAAACAATGGAGAAATTATCTTAACCTTAATCTAATCAAGCCATAGGAACTGATGTTGTAGGTTGTTGGTAGTCATATATTCTTAAAATTATGAGATAAACATATGGTAACTATGAGATACCTGACCACCATAACAACTTAAAACAACCTACGGCATCATTTCCTATCAACAAGTCCTTCAAGTTGACAAAGTATGTCACTTGTTCATTCACTTTAGAAGGTTTTCTGATCTGACATCTCAATCAACAGGATGATCTTATTTGTCTGTGCCTTCCAAAATCATTCCAAATCGCAGTTGAAGAATACATTTGTGTTATTATGCAAACTCCTGATGCAAATTATGTGATTAGGTTTGGGGAAAAATCATGATTTGTTAAAATAAGTACTTTTTTAAGGTAAGGAGACCTTTGTTATCATAGTTTTGATAATAAATACATGCTTAAGGTCAGAGAACAACTGTGGTCACCACTACTTTTTCTTAAATACTGTCTGGTGTTGTGTTGCCCTGTAGTCACATTAAGAAAATGTCTGGTTTTAGAACACCACTTTTCAACATTCTCCCTGATAACTGGAGCTGCTGAAAACACTCATGAACTGTAAAAGGGGAGATAACTGTGGGAAAATTCTCTAGACATTTTAAAATGCCAACCACCAGGGTTAACTTTCAGTGGAAATATCCGTTGAATTAAAAGTTAATGATTGTGCAGGTTAATCAGTGGAAGCAGCAAGAGAGGAAATTAGCTAATTGTTAGCCGATGAAGAGGGGCTGACTGGAGACTTATGATGACTGATGAAGCTATTAAGAGGATGGATTAAAGGGGTGGGGATGCTATCAGTGTAAAACTGAAGAAATAAAACTGAAGACCATTTTATATTGAGTGCACAACTTTTATGGCTTTATGTTTGTGTCATTTTATTATCATTTCAAATCTGCAATGCAATAGACGCAAATACTTTTGTTGTAAAAGGGCCTTATTGGTGATAATTATCAAGGTTGGTTGGGCACAAGGCACAGACAAGTGCACTACATGGCTAGCCTGCCATTGCCAAACAAGTGGAACCTCTCAGTTCATTTTTGATTTCCAAGGGGCGTTATCAACGGGCACAGACAACCAATCACTGCAATAAAAACACCGTCCAGTCAGATGGTGTAAACAATATAAGTGCAGTTGTTTCTTCTTCTTTTAGACAACATTTACCGTCCAGTCTGTTTAATACTGATGTGATAGCCGATTCATCCAAACGTTCTACATCAGCAGCAGCCATCTTGGTTGTTTACGAAGATGCTTCAAGTCAGTCATCATAGTAAACCCGCCTCATATTAGATAAATTGTTAGAATTGGCCCAACACATTCCAGTTCTGGTGGAAATCTGTCTGAATGGGAGAGGGGCCAGACGTATCGGCCAGAGCAAATAAAACATGAGCTGCAAATTCGTCTGGTTCTCAGGCTACTATGTGGCTGCAGGCCCACAATGAACCTAGACTGCACATAAAAGGGGATGTAATAGAATAAATCTGTTATCACACATCATCAGTGAGCAAGAGGCAACAATCCCATCAACTTTAACAACAGTGAGACCTGTAAATACAACACTGCAGTTTTCCAGCCAGTGAAAGTTTTTCTAGCTCTGGCTCAGGAGGTAGAACAGTCATCTAGAAATCGGAAGATTCCTGGTTTGATCCCCAGCTCCTCCAGAGAAGGTGTCGAAGTGTCCTTGATGGTTTGATTCCCAGCTATTCCTATCCAAAAGACAGTGAACCCCTGACTGCTCCTGATGAGCAGTTGGCACCTTGCACGACAGCCTCTGCCATCAGTGTGTGAATGTGTGTGTGAATGGGTGAATGAAGGCATGTATTGTAAAGCGCTTTGAGTGGTCAGTAGACTAGAAAAGCGCTATAAAAATACAGTCCATTTACCATTTACCATAGCTCTGGCTTGGACATTAATTAGTGTGATTACACCAAAATCACTATGGTGTACACTTCTTCCTATCATTACTGTTTAATGCCTATTTTACTCACTTGTAACCATTTATGCTTTATATTATGTTCTTATACTATATATTATGTAATTTCCAGAGTTCCTGCATTTTCATTAAATATACAACATTTGCATAATTAATGAGACATTCTCATAGATCATTCTCAGAAGTCTCTGAATTTCCTGGAGTCTGGCTGTCTTAAAGCTGCAACCTGCTGTTTTTGTACAGATTAAATAAATGCAATAAAACATGCTGATGAGTGACCTTTAGAAGTACTTGTAGTTAGATTTTGTTAGCACTGGACCATTGGACAGAGACAGTTTTATACTAAGCTAAACTAATTAACTGCTGGTTTTAGCCTCATATTTACTGTCCCAACATGAGAATGGTTTCAATCTTCTCATCTAACTCTCAGCAAGAAAGCAAGTTTGTGTTTTTCCCAAAATGTTACACATTACAGGGGATTACTTTCATATGATTAGGATCAAACATTTTCAAACACTGGCGATAGAATTGTGAATTTTTGCAAAAGGGATTCAAGCTGAGCACTGACTTCTGATCATTGATTTTTGATATCAAACATTATTTTAGTTTTACCGTGGTTTAATTAGAGGAACCACCCTGTCGCCCACATAGCTCTTGCAAGAGATTCTGGATCATAATAAATACGCACCCTCACATAATCAGGAACAAACAGCATAAACAATCACATGCCCAATAACCATCTACAGTAAACACCCATCAGGAAAGAGAGTAAATTAAATATGAAGAGGGAGATGAAAACGTAGAGTAGCCTTCAGAGTGCCAGCAAATGCGAGCTAATTAGGTGTGTCTGTCTGTGTGTGTGTGTGTGTGTGTGTGTGTGTGTGTGTGTGCGCGTGCATGTCTATGTGTGTGAGCTACAGAGATAGAGAGGCAGCAAGCATGCCTGATTGTTGTTGTGTATATTAATATATGTATGTTCACCTTATCCACTACATACACACATGCACAAACTTACACACACACACAAACACACCATTATGTTGGTCTGAGCTGGATGTGAAAGCAGACAAGTGTTAGTTGAAAGACTTCTAATTGGTAGTTACACACCGGCCCCGTGGGTTGTTCCTAACGACACACTCACTGACAACTACGATGACACTGCGTGCTCTGCCACTTCACATTGCTATCATACTAAGCTGGAGGCTATATTTTAGAGTCAAGTCAAATATATGTGGATAGCATTGCTGTGAAGTGTGTGTGTTAGTGTGTGTATACATAATTCAAACACATATGTACAGACAGAGTTCATATTTACATGCTTGCATGTGAATAACTTGCATATGCATAATTTGCATTTTCTGCATGTCTGTGCATTTACGCGCAGGCAGCTGTGCAAGACATGAAAATGTATCATGTTACAAATGAGAAGTACTTTCTCCTCAAATGTATCACAATAAAATACAACAGGGAATACAAAATAATAGGGACTCCAATCTGAACACTGGTTGGTCCCTGTTCTTTATCACTTTTAGAGAAAGATCCAGCATTAGTGCTTGGTCACACCAGAAAGAGGCGTCAGGTGCTCCGACCCTGCTATTCCTTCTATTAGAGGTCTAAGCACAGATAGTGTTTTTACTTTTTGTTTTGTTTCTCCACAGCAAATATGTTTTTGTTCTTTTTTAAGATATGGTTCCCATTTGGCAACATTCCCGGATTTTACTAGAATAAATCTCCTCTGGGACCTTTTAACTGCCGGTATGACCCCTATGCCTCACATCTAAGTGTTTCCCATTTTAATTTCCAGGTTGAACTTCAAGTCATTTTATACTGTATATTACTCTATACTACTAGGTACTAATTACCAGTTACTGCTTAAAGCATTAACTCCGTTAGCATACAAAACAGGGTTAAAGGGTTAAATAAGTACATAGTGTGTGAGCATTATGCAATTCTAGAACTGAGGTGAAACCAGAATGTCCAGGTCCTGTTCCAGCAGTTATAAAACAAAACCCATTCAAAATGACACATCTAATAAAACAAATAACAAAAACTCCAGACCTTACTCAAAAGTATTTTGTTTGGTTCATTCCATCTTTTCACTCTACAACTGAAAGCTCTTGGTTAAAGTTGGAGCATGAAATGTGTTATTAGTATATCTGCATGTATGAGTGAGTCTATGTGTTTTTCTGAGTATGTGTTTTCCTGTGAGGTCGGTTGATCACTGAGGAGAGAAATCCTATTAACACCTATCTGCAGAAAAAAACACATGGCAGGTCAAGCACAGCACAGCCTCAGCCTGTTTAAATATAGACACAGGCTCCAATGAGAGACAGAGAAAGAGAAAGAGTGAAAGAGAGAGAGACATGGAGGTGGAAAGGAAATTGGCATGAGAGAGACAGGGCTGTAGACTGAGTGAGAAAAAAGTGAAAAAATAAAAGAGAGATATGAGACAGGCAGAAAAACAAAATCCAAAGAAAGTATGTCTGCTCTAAAGGCCCCTACACACTGACAATAAGTGATCTCTGCATGTTACACTGTGTGAAATGGTCTAACAAAGTCCTGATTGCAATCTGCAAACTCTGAAACCGCTTCAACAAAAACTGAACATTAGAACCTTCATAAAGGTACAATTTATTGCAGCACTGTTGGATTATTCTGCATTAGCTTTAGGTACTGGACTATGTACGGACTATATATGTAAACTGGCTATCACAAACCAGTTTATTGAAAAGAAAACTGAGTGAAACTGCTGATATACAGTATGTATCTCAGCTGATGAACTTGACAACTTGAGTGCATATTAACCGTGCAAGGAGATCAGCCACCTGTATTGATGTATGATGGAGTATGTGCAATAAACAGTGTGGAAAAAGCCCTTCAGTTATTTACAGAATTGTCGTTAAAGGGGGCTGATAAACATGCACCCATTAGAAAATGTACAGTTAAAGCAAGAAAAGCTTCTTGGCTGGATGAAGAACAGAAAACCTTACTCGCAATTAAGTCTGGTGACTTCTTTTATGCATATGCATAATTTGCTATATAGATGTATAGATGAATCGCAATTCTTATTGTCGTTCTGTTCTGCCTGTTAATCGATTTAAATTGTTATAATTGTCCTAATGTTTTGTATATGTATGGTTTGAATGTAATTGTATTGTTTGATCCAATGTTAATGTTGTAATTTTATTGTTTGCTGTAATGCCCTGTATGTATTTTATTTGAATATGGACAACGGTAAGAGCAGTTGTTGCCTACGCAACAACTAATGAGGATCTCAATAAGCAATAAACAATAAGAAATGCACAAATGGCTATAAAGAAAACTATGGAGCCTCGTTTATGTATTTATTTTTTCAAAAGGAGAAACGTATCTCTTGTCTGTACATACCCAGCATTTTGATTCACAAACAGAACGTCCTTTGACCAGCAAAGGATACTGATATAATCCAGTAGGAGCTACACCTTTGTGTTTAGGACTTTGTGAGGTATAACTGGGAACTACTTTTCCACTGAAGATCTCTCAGATCTTTGACGAAAGTACCGCACGCGTGCTGAGAAGAAGATTTCTTTATTAATCCCCAATGGGGAAATTCTTTTATCACTCAGTTTTGCACACAGTACACAATACAGACATGCACACACACAGGCCTAAAGACAGGCACTGTGGAGAAAAGGTTGAGTGATGAGCGGTCAGGGGTTCTGTGCCTTGCTCGAGGGCACCTCTGCAGTGCCCAGGAGGTGAACTGGCACCTGCCCAGCCAACCAGTCCAAACTCCTTACTGCAGTCTGTGCTGGACTTGAACCAGCCACCTTTGGCTCGTAAACCAGGTTCCTACCATGTGGTGAATGCCTAGTTACACAATTTGTGAGGTGCACTGTACGCAAGCAGAGAGAGAGAGCAGGGACAAAGAGGGAGGGACAGGAAGGAAAAGACAGAAAAACATGGGAGAGACGTGAGAGCGAAATGGGAAGATGGAAACAGAGACTACACAGACAGCAAGACAGAGAGAGACAGTGTGTGAAAGAGAGAGCAGATAATTATTCACTTTGTCTGGCTGCTATTTTCATCAATGACAATATACCACAATAACCTTCCTAACACGCACACACACACAGAGGAAGCTCAGAGGGAAATGAAACCTTTTTCATCTTCACTACGGATAATCCTGCTCTATTAGCACGGCTGGGGAAGATAGAGAAGGAGAGGGAGAGGGATGACTGATCTGCCAGAAAAACACTTATTTTCTCAGCAACTTCTGTCCCATTTTGCATCAAACTTCTTTCGCTGTCATGACGTCATCACAGAGCTGTCTAATGAAACAAGTCAGAATGCAGCAGCACCCACGTGGTATCTTTGACAACAAAAGAAATCAAATGAATCCGGGGACTGTTCGATGATTTTTTTAAATGCACAAAAGTGTCATAGTGGCATTCATACAGAGATATACTGATAAATGACACAACACGTACTACTCCACAGACAGAAGACCAAAGAACTAACTGCAGACAGGCTGCTGGATAAAGAACCCATAGCAACACTCCGAGGTGAACCTGCTCATGTTCAGCACTGGCAGTCTGGTAGTCAGATGTCTCGGAAACAGAATTTAAAGGCTAAGGCTGGCATTTCTGTATTTTTTCTTAAAAAAAGCTGAACAAATCTGATAAAAAGACCAAAACCAACAGTGTATCACTGTCTCTCAACACTTTGACTCCCCTCCTCGAGTGCAGCTTATTCCTCCTCTCTCAAGAATGTCACTGCAGTATGTGAAGGGGAAGGAGGTGCCAGCATGTCACCACAAGCTTTCTCTAGACATAACCAGGTGTTTTGGTTGCCTAAACCTAACCTAACCTAATACATTAACCACATCTTATTTCCTATAACCGTAATCTATCCCTTACATTAAATGATACACTCTAAGAAATAAAATGTCACATTTACTTGACTTAGTCAAAACTACGCTACTACTAGATTAGAAAATTATTACTAGATGCTTTTAAGCAAATCTTAATTAAATGCTACATTGTATATTTATGATGCATTTACACAACACATGACTCAACCCTAAGTACTCTATCATTGTGAGTAATTCAAATAAATACCACTCAAGTCAATTCACTTCAGCTGACTTTAATACACAATTCCATGTCAGACTCAGTGAGGCCAGACATGTGCCAGACAAACAAACACAGGCCAAAAGCCCCAAGTAGAAAAATTCCAGGATGACAGGAAAACAATACGTAAATAAAACCATGTTCTATTTGGAGTTTAGCATGTAAAATATTAAATAAATAAAGAAATACAATGAAAAATTAGACAAAAATGTACAAATATTGACTACAGAAACTGACAATACTTCTATGGGAAACCCAAGAATCCTTTTGCAGGGCGAAGAGGCACTACTGGTAACAGCGAAAGCTGAATTGATTAGAATGAATAAGTGGATTAAAAAATTATGTATTTTTTATTTCTGCAAAAAAGCAGCAGATTGGTGAGTATGACATGGCTCCATGAAGTAACAGGTAACTCCGTCCACTCTCAGTGCTGTTGACCCAGCCTTGCCTGTGGTTTGAGACTCTTGAATACTGGATTTATCTGAGAAGTCATAGTATTTTAGAAATGCAATATCCTGTGAAACCCAGAACTTCCACCTTCTTCTATCAATGTTACTGCACATATAACAGAGACAGTAAACTATACACCCACACATAGTAATGCAGAAAGGGTAATATGTATAGAAATAGCAATTAGCTGTGGGAGCATGTGTAGGTGTTAGCATTAAGCTTCAAACAGCAGGTTCACTGCAGGGCCAGCACACAGTCGCTGCCTGTCTCTCCACCTCTCTGCTGTCTCTTCATGTCTGTCTGTCTCTCCCACTGTCATGTCTCATTTTTCCTTATCCTTTCCGTCTCCCCCTCCCTCAGTGTTGTTCTTTCCCATCTGTTTCTGCCCAAAATCACCTTGCTCTTTTTGGATCTCTTTTACTTTTTCCTGTTTTCCTCACTCATGGCCTGTCTTGCCATCTTTCTGTCTCTCTTTTACATCCTTTCTCTCTCTGAAAATAATTATACACCATGTGAGGTCTGCTTGGTCTGCCAACACCTGTGCAGGGAGGGCAAATGCAATCACACAAACACACACACACACACCACATGCAGCGAGTTGGATGGCCAGTCTGTGGCTGACTTTGAGATCACCTACTGTAGGAAAACCTGGCATCACTAACGTCCACCAGGAACACCAGTGACAGTTTGAAATTTGTTATCGCACCAACACGAATAAAAAAAACAAAAACACAAGAAACACAATGTGGCCCAAACAATCTGGTGCACTGATATTAGCTGTGCAAATGTCAGTGCACAGCTAAAAACCCGGGGCTCAGCTCTGCCGTAGTGGGAGTGATGGCTGAAAAACAGCAGAAATTCCAGAATCAGATCAACACCAAAATCTAACCAAGTGAACCTTGAGCCAAGGTCTACCTGTCAACTCAAACTGCCACATCCATTTGTAACTGCGTCAGGTATCTTGTTAACAATGAAAACATGACCTTCGTGTTCACTGCAGGTGGAAGTAAAGCAGTGCAGCTTGCATGCTTTATACTGGCAGGAGTATTTGTAATTTGATGATGAGTCACCACATGAGTTAGGATTTAGCAACTTGCAACTAAAATGGCTGAAAGTAGCTGTATAAGTACGAGTTTTAGGCATTACAGATATTAGTCAGGAGATGAAGAGGTGTAAATGTATCCGCCTTTCCGAGATTGCATATGTATTTTTTAACTACATGAGTAAGCTGTCGGTGGAAGTAGGCTCTATGGACTAAAGTCCTCTGTATGAGGGAGGAAGGAGTGGCGTGAGTGGGAGGCCATGAAGGTGATTTGTCCATGCAGTGGGATTTTATGATTTATGGATATGTGTTAGCTAGCTATCTGTTATTGTTAACTGTTAATTAACTGACAATTGTTGCACCTAAACTGCTAAAGTGGAGGAGTTATTCTTGTTCAGCTGTTCATTTACCAAACAGCTTCAGGAGAATTAACACCACATGGAGCCTGGGAGATCTAAGATGGATTGCAATCAGATTTGTGATCAACAGAGCTGCTGATTTGTGGCTGATTTGTTGACAATAGAAAAATATATAACATTGCCATCCTTGTAAGATCTCACCATGTCTTTAGACACAGTGGAATTCATCCTATTGTTGGATGGGTTGGGGGGGTCCGAGTTCCATGAATTCTTTTTTTAATCAACATTGGCAACCTTTATTCCAAGCAGGTCAGCATTACTGCAGGAATACCACAAAGGTCGATACCCAGCCCCCTTCAGTTTTATTCAAGCTGCCTTTAAGCCATACTTAAGAAAAGAACATGAATGACCATACATATGCAGATGATACATCCTTCCTAAATCAACCTTCCTTTTCCACTGGATGTCTGTGGACCTATTGACACACTTTGCCAGGGTATCAAACAAATTCATGACTAGATGTGCAAGATTGGTCTCTAAATAAAGATGAAACTTGGTTGACTGTGCTTGGATAGAAAATCAGTGCACACCTTAAAGAGTAACTTCACACCAGGCTATAAAGCAGTATTTGACTGCCCTCCGAGGTTAAAAGTGCCAAGGCTATTTTACCTGTGACAGCCAGCAGCACCGATGGGTGTGGGTGGGTGGGGTCAGAAGTGTGCTTTGTTGTAACCACAACGCACACCCAACAATGATATCACAGGTATCTGGAGTACATATGTACATAACTAAGACATGACACCGCTGGAGTTCAACAAAATATTCAGGGGGTGTTTACTTACTGTTTCAACTTTTTATCTTTTAAAAAACGAAATGTGAAATCTGGGAGTTGTTTGATAAAACAATCTTTTTAGATCTACCAGAGAAAGCTTTTAGGTAACTTCCATTTGTCCAATGTAGCAGGCAGAGTTCTAACAAACACAAAGGAATATGAACCCTTCTAAAGTCTCTGCATTGATTACCAGTAAGTCAGAGAATCCCTTTTAAAACACTCAACAAATCATTTACTGGGCTATGGCCAAATTATTGTTCTGACATGCTAAATTCATACAAACCTTCAAGGACACTTGGGTGTTGTGTCCCGTCTGTTCCTTCAGTCAATACAAACTGGGGAGCTTCTTTTTTTATCATGTCTTATTTGTCCTATCATGCAATTTCTGACAGTAACACTTCCTCCCTGTCCCCCTCTTCTCCCTTCACCCTCCGTGCAGGTTTAATGCTTGGTTTGCTTTACTGAGCACAATGACTCTAATCCCCCCTCCATTCGTCTCGGCTCCTCTCCCTCCCTCTCTCCTCTCCTCTCTTCCTTTTGATCTCTTCATCTCTTCTCCTCCCACTTAATCTGCTCTTGTCTTTTTTCACATCTCCCCTCTTCTTCCTCCTCCATCTACTTCCTCCACATTGACAGGAGACTTTTTGAATTATGCTGGAAGCTTTATTAAATATTTTTACTTGGGAATATTCTTCCTTTTAGTGTTCCTCTCTGTATATGGAATATATAATTTATACGATATTGCTTTACTTAAATACACACAGTTTACTAGTTTTTCTACCTGTTAAAATTGTTGTTTTTTCCCCTCCCAATGCTTCTCCCACTGTCTTCCTTCAGCTCCATCTCCAGATTTCAACTAGTCTTTTACCAGAAAGATTAAAAAGTGAACAGAACAGAAAGAGAGGTGTGTGGGGATGAAGGTAGCTGATTAAAGCAAGTGACAACAAAAAAAAAGAGGGAGGTAAAGGATGGAAAAAGGGAGGCAATGAAAAAGAGAGAAGAGCTGGAGGAGGGTTGGAGACAGCAGAGGTAAAGCAAAGAAAAGGAGTGGGTATAGAAAGGGTGGATGGATTGATGAATGGAGGGAGGAAGGAGAGAAAGGGAGAAAAAAGCATCACATCAGGGGTTATGGGGGAGCGACAAAATAGATGCATGAAAGTGTGTGTGTGTAAGTTTATTTAGCTTATGAGAATCAGCAGAGTGGAACAGTTATGTACATGCACCCCTCTCTCACACACACACACACACACACACACACTGTAAACAGGACTAGCCAGTAGCAGAGGAAAATAGCAAAGTCTGTAAAGAGAGAGTTTGCCTTTGAATAATTCCCTTTGGTTTTTGTTGACATACACACTAATAAAGTTTTATAAGCACTTTAGTGCAAACATTTTCAAAGTGTTAGTGAATGGCTTGTAGTACATGAGGGTCAAAGAAGTAGTTTGAGTACTTTTGAACTTCACTTCTTGAACAACATCATTAACTAATACATTTGCTTTAATACTGTAAATAGAAAAATAAAATCTAGTATTCAAAAAATTGCAAAACATTTGTGGTTGGCATGATCACATAAAACATATAAAGGCTGCTCGCTGACAAAGGTTGGGTTAAAAATAACATATTTAATGTTTCACAACAAAAAAATAAATAAAAAGTAATCACTGAAAATGAGAACTATTGTAAAATATATTACATTGTTTGTCAATGAATAAAACCTGAAGTGAAAGACAAATGGACAAATAACTGCAAGTAAGATATATCCTTTGGCTTCACTAACGTTCTGTCAGTTATCTGATGTTCTTGGAAGAAACCGATTATGGATTAAATTCATCTACAATCCACTGAGAGTTAAACAGGAAGCAGCAACAAAACAGCTGCGAAACTTACCAAAAGGTAAGTTGATGTGACGTTGCCAAGTGCTGCAGATGTAACAGTAACGTTACCGTCAGTCAGCCATCTTTAGTGTTGTTATCTAAATGAGTAAGTTCCAGGAGTAATGTCCACCATCTAAATCAGATCTAAGAAACGTCACTACGTTATGCAACGTTTTAGCTTCTCCTCTCAGTCCAAACTGAGAGCATTTTAGTGAACAGGTGAGTGACTCAGCTTCTGAATAATAAAAGCACAGATAGCTGTGGTAATGCTAATGCTAATACCTGGCGAGCAGGAATGCAGTTCAGAGTTTATAATGAGAAGCGGATTTCCTGAGGAGAGTCAGTGTGTTATATTACAGCACAACAGAGTCACATGGTCACTGTGTGTGAACAAGTAGAGCCTTCCCCACTAACCTGTCACACATGTAACCATGGCAACTGACTAAAATGAGATTAAAATTTCAATGACAAAAACGAGACTAAAGTATTTTAGACTAAAAAATCAAGCGACTTAAACTTAACAACAGCTAATATACATTTTCATTAAAAGACTGAACTAGAACTAGAACAATATCCAAATCCGGTGCGAACATTAACACTGGCCAAGAGCTCAGGGCAGTCTGTAGCATGTGTTACCGACAGACAAAACCCTGGCCAAAATAACAGCAGTAAAACACAACATTTTGCTCAGCTCCTCCCTTCTCATCAGGGTCAGAGGACACTGTTGAGAGAAGTTCTAGTGATTTTGTTGATATCAAGGTGAAACTGCAAATGTGGTGAAAAGAGAGAGTGACACGCCTCTCCTGAAAGTGACACCTTTGTTTGAGACACTGGAAGGCTAAAATGTCTGAGCGTTACATGAGTCTGACATGATGGTGTAGGTATATGATACTGAATTTATGAAGATAATAGGTCAACATAGAGGAAGTGTTGCGTTTGTATTAATAAGAAATTAGAACAGGAGCAGACCAGAAAACAGAAGCATCTTACTGTAAAACATTATAAAATATACTTAAAACAGGAGGAATTAGAAATAAGGCCTTACGTCTAACACGCCTGTTTCAGATGAATACATTAGATGAGTTGAGTCCTGTTTGGTGGAAAAGTTTCTGCTCATTCTGATTTTTCCTGCGTTTTCCTGTGTTTTTAGAAGTATGACTATGATCTGATTACCTCAGGTGAGCTGTAAGATAGGGCTAGTGGGAAGGTAAAAAAAAAACTTAAGACACGCCATGCATCATTATCTTAGTAACAGGTCAACCACCCTGCACTGGCCTGGTTTCTCTGGTTACCCTGGCACCAAGAAGACCGGAGAGAAGAGAAGACCATGGGAGAAAATGTCAGGGTAGGAAATGAGAGGAGAATGAAAGATGACAGGTGTAATCAAGGAAGAGAAGAGGAGAAATGGAAGGAGAGGAAAAAAAGTAGTTAAGACAATAAGAGGAGGGAGAGGGGAGAAAAACAAGAACAAACTAGGAGGAGAAAGGAGATAACAAGAGGGAGAAGAGTGTGATGGTAAAACGAGGAGACAGGCTTTTCAGTCCTCCTACATACCCATCACACACACACACACACACATACACAGCCACAGAAGCCTAGTATTTTTTTTCTGAGGCCCATTTAGAGTGATCTGGTCTCACATAACAGTGCATCACTCTCTCTCACGTTTTCTCTTTTTCTCTCTCTTTCTCCCTTCCAAACATCTCATCATGTGGCTTGCTCTATCATTTCCCTCATCTTTCCCTCTCTCTTTCTCTCTATGAGAAATATCCTCCTCCCCCGTCTCACTCTCTCCTCCTCAGGCTCTGTCTGTCTAGACCTCTCTCTCTCTCTCGCTCTCTCTCTCTCTCCTGTGCTACCTCATAGGCTCTGTTCATTTCTATTGTGCAGCCTGCAGCCAGTTTGAACCACTCTGTGGTCGCTCTTTCCTTCACACATGGGCGGTAGTTTGACAATCCCAGACTCTGGATCAGTGCTTGAAATGGCCGGTACTCAGTAATGACGAGTCTCAGGTACTCGAGTCTCCCCACATAAGTACCTGTACTTCTTATTGAGTACTGATTCCTCCTGACGGGCGCAGGTACAGGAATATGCTAATAACCCACTCAACACCTAAATGTTGGAATAGATCTTTTTTCACGGCAGACATTTTGACATGTCATAGTAGGAAAAGCACACAGTCTTTAATAACATCAACGATGGCTGTGTTCCACTTAGTGGAGGTCCTGGTATTGTGTGCTGGCTCACTGGGACACGTAATGGAACTGAGCCAATATTATTGGCCTGTTTTCCCCTGTTTTCTGGTGAGGCAGGAGAGGAGAGCCGCTATAAACACTTTTGTCCTCAGACGTGATTGGACGTCTAGATAGACTGTAACTATGGCTACACTATCTGATGTGGGCATGCAGACAAAATTCCTTTTTATTATAATTGTTCTAGGCATGTGTGGTACCACTAAAACGCCAACTTCCAATTTCCATTGGAAATATTACTAGGGGTAATATTTGTTGCTTACCTCTGTTTTGATGGTCAAGTAAAAAATGTAGTTAAGACATGTTTCTTCCAACTCAGGATAATCGCAAAAATAAAGTAATTTTTTATCATTTAACAACTGCCTTATCAGCTACTTTGTATCAAACAGGGCTTCCACACCAGGGTCCTGATTGCAATGTTGGAGGTTGTTTAGTAACTCTATCCCTTACATAGCCTACTGTAGTCTGTAAAGTTTCACAGCGCTGTACTGTGTCCAAACTGAAGAAAAAATCTCTAAACGACAGCTCAACCTTGTTGTTTTGGCTGTGACCTTATGCCATATATGCACTGCAGGTGTACCCAGCAAAAACATACATTCTGCAGCACATCCGCTTCGCTTACATTACGTGTTCAGTGTAGCCTTTATTCTCTAGCTTCTTTTAAATTTGGAAATGTTCAATTTTTTATTAATACTCTTTTTAATAACTATTTGTTTGATCTTATTCATGTCACTGTTTTCACTTAACATTGTCTGCTTTTATTTATTTATTTATTTTTAGGCAAGTTAATAAAGCATTGTTAAGAAAAGTGCTATATAAATAAACTATATTTGTCATGATCTGTTTGTCACTTCTGCTCACTGCCTGGACTCTTGCTTTGTTCCCCTCACCTGCCATTCCCTCACCTTCCACCAGATGCCCTCTGACTTTCCTTCCTTCCCCATCACCTGATTGCCCCACCCATCTACACACCTGTCTCCACTCTTCTGTCAGCCACCCCCTCCTCATCAGCCTCACTCCTTTCACCTGTCTCTACTCAGCCATTAGCCAGCTATATATACTAGTTCACTTTCCTTGTCGGGTGTCAGATCCTTGTGTGTGTATTGTTTCTCGTGTCTTGTTCCTACGTTTCCCGTTTCTGGTTCCCGTTTCCATGTGTTTGTGTCGGTTCTGGATATCCTGCTACTGGATTATTCACCTGCCTGTTTTGGCTCTGGATTTTGTTATGTGTCATGTGTAGAATAAACTCTGTCACTTTACCTGCCGGTCTCCTCTCTGCGATTGGGTCCTACCCCTGCCAACCGGCTACTCGCCGTGACAATATTATTGTTGTTGCTATTGGTTTCCCAGTATTCCTCTGATCAACAGTTAGTGGAAATAGGAAACACAGCACTGTGCTAACAAAGTCAAGTCAAGTCAATTTTATTTGTATAGCGCCAAATCATAACAAAAGTTATCTCAAGACACTTTTCACATAGAGTAGGTCTAGACCATACTCTTTAAAATATTATTTACAGAGACCCAACAGTTCCCACCATGAGCAGCACTTGGCGACAGTGGCGAGGAAAAACTCCCTTTTAACAGGTAGAAACCTCGAGCAGAACCAGGCTCTGGGTGGGCGGCCATCTGCATCGACCCAGTTAGGTTGAAAGGGGAGGAGAGAGGGGGAGAGGGGAGACAACAAATCAGACTAATAATAATAACAAATGCAGCAGTGAGTGTGGAGCATGAACATGGGGGCAGTAGACGGCCAGTAATCACAGATCCAGAATCTACAGCTCCAGGGGCGGAAATACCTGCAGAAAGTGAGAAGGACTACCAGGAAGAAATGGAGTTGGTAACCTGTATTAGTGGGATAGGAATGTGTAAAGATAGAGAGGGAGAGGAGGAGAGAGAAACTCCCCTGGCAGTTTAAGCCTATAACAGCATAACTAAGGGATGGTTCAGGACTCACCTGAGCCAGCCCTAACTATAAGCTTTATCAAAAAGGAACGTTTTTAGCATACTCTTAAACGAAGAGAGGGTGTCTGCCTCCCAAACCCAAATTGGGAGCTGATTCCACAGAAGAGGAGCTTGATAACTAAAGGCTCTGGCTCCCATTCTACTTTTAGAGACTTTAGGTACCACAAGTAACCCTGCATTCTGTGAGCCTAGTGCTCTAGTGGGGTAATACGGTACTATCAGCTCTTTAAGATATGATGGTGCCTGACCAATAAGAGCTTTGTAAGTGAGCCAGTGCAGAGAAGCTAATATTGGAAAAATATGTTCCCTTTTGCTGTACACGTGCAGCCGCATTCTGGATCAGCTGGAGAGTCTTTAGAGACTTATCGGGGCAACCCGATAATAAGGAATTACAATAATCTAACCTAGAAGTAACAAATGCATGGATTAGTTTTTCTGCATCTTTTTGAGACAGGATATGCCTGATTTTTATAATGTTACGTAAGTGGAAGAAGGCAGTCCTTGAAGTCTGTTTTATATAGGTATTAAAGGACATGTCCTGATCAAAGATTACTCCTAGATTCCTTACAGCGGTGGTAGAGGCCAGGGCAATGCCATCTAGAGTAACTATATCTATACATAGTGCGTCTCGCAGGTGTTTAGAACCCAAAACAATAACTTCAGTTTTGTCTGAGTTTAACAGCAAGAAATTGCAGGTCATCCAGTCTTTTATGTCCTTAATACATGCCTGAAGCTTGGCTAACTTACCGGTTTCATCTGGCTTTATCGATAAGTATAACTGAGTATCATCTGCATAGCAGTGAAGGTTTATGGAGTGTTTCCTGATAATATTGCCTAAAGGAAACATATACAAGGTAAATAAAAGTGGTCCGAGCACTGAACCTTGTGGAACTCCATGACTAACTTCCGTGTGCACGGAGGATTCATCATTTACATGGACAAACTGGAATCTATCTGATAAATACGACTGAAACCAGCTTAGTGCGGGTCCTTTGACGCCAATCAAATGCTCCAGTCTCTGTAATAAGATACAATGGTCAATGGTATTGAAAGCTAACAGAACAAGTACAAATCCTTTGTCTGACGCATTCAAAAGGTCGTTTGTCACTTTCACCAGTGCTGTCTCTGTGCTATGATACTCCCTAAATCCTGACTGAAAATCCTCAAATAAACTATTGCTGTTTAGAAAGTCACATAACTGATTAACAACCACTTTCTCAAGCATTTTGGAGAGAAAGGGAAGGTTAGATATAGGTCTATATTTGGCTAAAACCCCTGGATCAAGCGTAGGCTTTTTAAGAAGAGGTTTAATTACAGCTACTTTGAAGGACTGTGGTACATAGCCTGTTAATAAAGACAGATTGATCATGTCTAGTAAAGAAGTGCTAACTAAGGGTAAAACTTCTTTAAGCAGCCTAGTTGGGGTGGGGTCTAAGAGGCAGGTTGTTGGTTTAGACGAAAAAATCATTGAAGTTAGTTGGTAAAGGTCAATTGGAGAAAAACAGTCTAAATATAAATCTGGTTCTACAGCTGCTTCTGAGGTTCCTGAGATTCCTGTACTCGAAGATGTATCTGAACTAGCTGAGAGCACAAGATGATGAATTTTTTCTCTAATAGTTAGAATTTTATCATCATAGAAGCTCATGAAGTTATTACTACTGAGAGCTCTGGGAATACATGGCTCAACAGAGCTCTGACTCTGTGTCAGCCTGGCTACAGTGCTGAAAAAGAAACCTGGGGTTGTTCTTATGTTCCTCTATTAGTGAGGAGTAATAGGCTCCTCTGGCATTACGGAGGGCCTTCCTGTATGTTCTAAGACTATCTTGCCAAACTAAATGAGTTTCCTCCAGTTTGGTGGAACACCATTTCCTTTCTAATTTTCGCGGTTTCTTTTAATTTGCAGGTTAAGGAGTTATAGCATGGAGCTAACCTCTTTTGTTTTTATTTTGATAGGGGCAATACAATCAAGAATCGTTCGTAGCGAGCCTGCAGCACTATCAACCAGATGATCAATTTGGGAGGGACTAAAGTTAGCATAGGAGTCCTCCGTTACATTGAGACATGGCATTGAATTAAATGCAGATGGAATCACTTCTTTAAATTTAGCTACAGCACTATCAGACAGGCATCTACTAAAGGAATGTTTGCCTAATGGCCTATAGTCCAGTAATATAAATTCAAAAGTTTTTAAATAATGGTCTGATAAGACAGAATTTTGTGGGAAGACTTTTAAATCTTCAATTTCGATTCCATATGACAGAACAAGATCGAGGGTGTGGTTAAAACAATGAGTGGGTTTGTTTACACTCTGACAGAAACCAATCAAATCTAATAATGAGATAAACACAGAACTAAGGCTATCATTATCTACGTCCACATGAATATTGAAATCACCTACAACTATGACTGTTTTGAGGATTAAACTTGTTAAAAACTCTGTATTAAAAACAGAATACGGACCAGGAGCGCGGTACACTATGAAAAATAGAATTGGCTGTACAGTTTTCCACATTGGGTGTGAAAGACTAAGAACAAGACTTTTGAATGAGTTAAAACTAAGTCTAGGTTTAGGGTTGATTAATAAGCTAGAGTCGAAGATGGCTGCAACTCCACCTCCTCGGCCAGTGCCTCGAGGAATGTGAGTATTAATATGACTGGGAGGAGTGGACTCATTAAGGCTAACATATAATTACTGACACAGCCAAGTTTCAGTTAGACAAAATATATCCATATGATAGTCAGATATTAAATCATTGACTAACACAGCTTTAGACGAAAAAGATCTAATGTTTAAGAGTGGTAGTTTTCATTTTTATTAAGTTTTAAGAGTAACTCCTCTTCTGTTTGAATTTGAATTAATTAAATGAAGTGGTCGGGGGACAGACACAGTCTCTATGGGATTTTTTATGGGGGTTTGGGTGGGTAACCGATCTAATGGAAGCGCAGAGAAGCGTGTAGGACTGCAGCTCTGCTTCCTGGTCTGAACTCTGTATTGTCACTGTGTGGGTCCACTAATAAACTTGGTCAAATTTCTGGCTATGAGAGCTGCACCATCCAAAGTAGGATGAATGCCATCTCTCCTCATCAGACCAGCGAAGAAGACTGTTAGCTAGTTAACATGCATATAAAAAATACACATTTGAAAATGTTTTAAAAATCCAATTTGCCAAGTTTTATGCAGAAGGAAATGCATTCAACTAGTTTACCAGACTTCCATGAAACACGTGGGGTGTTTTGGTGAGCAGCACTGGATGTAAACAAAGCTGTTGTTTACCTTGTTTTAATCAAGGGATGATTAATAAATACTCCAGGTATTGTGTAGGATTGTTTGAAATGAGGAGGGCACTCATGAAGTCACTGAAATACACTTTATCAACATTAGAGCCGTGTGTTGGCTCTGGCCACTGCTGAGCTGCAGCATTTCCAGGCTTTGTCAAGATTATTTCTTTACACTTGGCTTCACTTCCTAACACTCCCACCACACACACACACACACACACACACACACACACACACACACACACACACACTCCATCCTGCCCCGCTAGCTACCTCTCTCTTCTCCTCCCTCCTTCTTTCTCCATCTTTATTCCCCATTCCGCTCCTCTTCAATCTCATTCCCTTCCCTCCTCCTCTTTTCTTGTCTCTGTCACCATGACTGCTTTTACAAACCATGATAAGCTGCACATACACACACACACACATGCGCACAAATAAAAGCATGCATACTGTAAGTAGAGGCCCAGATAACAACTGAATGAAAGAGAGAGAGGTGGACTGTGCTTGGCCAGTGGGTTGGCACAGATACAGCAAATGTAGAGTAGGCCAATCTGACAGGAGAGTGCACACGCACACACACACACAGTGATCAGTGTGTGCATTCAAGAGGAACGGTGTGTGTGTATACAAATATATCGTGTGTGTGTGTGTGTGTGTGTGTGTGTATGTGTGTGCATATCTGTGTGTTTGCCTGTCAGCAATGTGGACAGATGTTTCTGTTTGTGGTGCACTGTGTGTCCATGTGTGTGTTTTCTGAGTATGACGTGTGTGTGTGTGTGTGTGTGTGTGTGCCATGCTTGACTGAAGAGAAGAAAAGGCTAAGCTGCAAGACCGAAATGATAAGAGCAAGGCTGATAAAAAGAAGAGAGAAAAAGACTGTGAGAGGGAGGAAAGGAGGGATGAAGAAGAAATGCATATGAGGAAGGAAGGAAAGGAGGGAAAGGATAATGCAGCTTTGTCACTGTGTGTGTGTGTGTGTGTGTATGTGTGTGTGTGTGTGTGTGTGTGTGTGTGGGTGCAAGCTAAATCCTGCTACCTAACAGCTCATTATCATGCAGACTGTCGGCTGGTGTATAGCTCTGCTGCCCTCAGTGTTTCTCTCTCACGCACATACACAAAATTCAACATATTCACACACACACACACACACACACACACACAGACACACACACACAGGTTGAGGCTAGCAGAGGGTGAGTGAGCATTTTGTCTGAAAATCTGCCTAATTTTAATCACTTTCTCTCTCTCACCTGCTCACACACACACACACACACACACACACACACACCTGCAGCTCAGACCTGCTGAGGTTCACCATGGCAACGAGAAGAGGTACCACTCTCTGCTGTTCAGGGATAATTTTCTCAGTGGAAAGATTACAGGAACATTTTGGGAACCCTTCAGTCGGTCAGCAAAGTCACAGGTTTGATTCCCAGAGGACCATCTGTTGAGTCTTTGAGCAAGGCACTGTGTGTTTGTCAGCATGGAGTGTTCCTTTAAAGCGTCATGCATCAGTCAAGGTGGAAACATGACTATTAGCGGTGTGTATGTGGGTGGATTCATGTCGCTTGCTCTGAGGATCCTGGACAGTTTTCAAGGCGAGACAGCAGGACCAGGACGTGATGCTGGAGGGGATTAAAGACTGACTGAAGGGTTTCAGTAGGTAAAGACAGGCTTCATCAACTTGTCACTAGGTGCAGGCAGATCAGTACCCACAGTATCTATTAGGGGTGTCATGATTTTCATTTTCAATCGAAAACTGATCCAAAATAGCGTTCAATTTTGATGGTTGAAATCAAAAGGAGGACTGGAGTCAGGTATGTGTGTGGAAACACTTCAAACACGTCATTTACGACGGCAGCACCTGAAGGTGTTGATAAGCTGAACACAGTGTGCCTTCACCTGCATTTCAGTCAGGCCACTGTGCTGCCTGTATACATGAAGCCAAGCTGCAGTTCAGTTATTATCAACAGGTCAGAGGATGCTTACTGTTATTACATTTTAAATCAATTAGTTCAATTTGACCGAATGGCCTTAGTGTGGTACATTCTAAAAAATGATTTGAAAAAGTTAAATGACAGATGTCAGGGCATAAAACGAATGATGTGTTCTTAATGAATCAAGAAACATTTATGTTAATTGTATGAAATTATATTAATTAAGTTTAAATTGGAAATCAAATGGAAGTGGTTTTCGAAGCTCTTTACACACCTAGTGTGAGTATCAAAGGATAGACACAAAAAACAAACAGCTCCATCTGTCTCTTTGTTATTGTAGCCATTTTTATCAGAGATGCACAGTCGGACATACACATGTCTGTGTGGACCAAATCTTTTTCATTGCTTTCACACAAAATGCATTCAATGACCAGATTTTCCAAAACCCATGAACTCTTTTCTCACTGACACTCCACCACCTGCAAAATGCCGCAACACACATTTTCAAATTTTCACATGCTTCAAAACTGTTCAAAACAGAATGATTACAAATTTCTGCAGTGACCATATTTAAAATATATGGAAAAAATAAAGGATATTGAAGCAAAATCCCTGCATTTCTGCTTCATTCTTCTTCCATACTTCAGTGTAGTCAATAAAGTGAAAAGGTGTTATTCTATAATGAAATACTGATTCATGTGAAAAATCCTTCAAACTTCAAAGATGAAAGTTGTATGTAAAGCTCCCTGTGTTAGTGTGTTTAGCTCAGTGAGTTCTGAGGGACCATGTTTGCTCTCTGAGTGAGTTTTGGAGATGAAAATACAGTTTTTTGCAATTGCCAAGACACAAAAACTGGTACTTGTGGCACAATTATTGAAACCACTAACTCATGTAGCTGATCTGTTGACCAGGTATGCTAAACCACAAGCACATTGTCTGCTTTACACTGAGTTTAAAATTCTAAAATATGCTTTTTTCAAATAACTACACACAGTTATCTAAATTAGGCACATCATTCAAAACTAAAAGCCTGTGTGTGTTGTTTGCAAAACACTGCCACTAAAATACCACACTCAATTATCTATCACCTGCATGGAGAACACACATGTGAAAACACCTTGAACCAATTAGTTCACTTAGAAATCAGAGCTATTCACACTATAAATAGGATTCAGGTTTGCTCAATCGACGCCAATTCTGGAGAGAGGGTTAGAGGAAGAGATGTTCGAGTAAGAGGAGAGGGAGGAAGAGGAGCATGAGAAGGAGGAAGACAAAGAGGACGAGGAGGCCAAAAACAAGGAGGGAAGGGTACACAAAGGATGAGTAGGAAGAGTCAGACAGAATGGGAGAACTCTCACATATGAGATCCAGGCCACTTTGGTTGACCGTGTAATGAACCATGAGTCTACAGGAGGCTGGTCAGAGGGTCACTACAGTGCAGCAGGTGTCATCTGCACATTTCAAAATGAGAACAGGTCAGAAATCCTCCTCTCTATATGATGTTACAGTATTTCAGAAAGAGAAGGAGAAGATGGGATGGACTGTAATTACAATATCCTGTATTTAGTTTGCAGTACAATACACTCACTGTATTGTTGATGTCATCTTCAGTTACAGTAAAGTGATCATGTCTGACACTGTTACAGCAGGCTGTGAAGTAGCTATATGAGTATTGAGAACAAACAATTTAGTCTGTTTTCCCATTGCATTTGTCTTCATAGTCTAAATGTACAGCATGCTACAACTGACAAAAGATAATAGTGTTTTCTACCGGGCACATCAGTGTGCCGTTGGCATGAGGAAAGAGCCATTTATTTGGTGTTTGTGTAAAGTTGTGATGCAAAAATAAAAATCTTAAAAGAGTGTATAGAGTTTTGAGTTTTTTTCACAAGAGATGTAAGGTGTTTTGTATTTTCTGTATATGTTTGTGGTTTTTGTGTGTAAAGGGCCTTCATTATAGAGGTTGTGTTTTAGCGATACCAAAAAACTGTAAGTGTTTTTGGGAATGCAGACTTTATGAAGAGTTTTGAAACAGTGGCTTCAGTATTGACCCATGCTTGTTAGAAATTGAAAAAACACTGTAACGGTAAGATGTTGGTAAAATCCATGTAGTGAAACATCCCAAGCACAAGAGGTGTTTCCCAAAAGCATCGCAACTGAAGACTCTTAGAAATGACTGCAGATTGTCAAGTGCCTCCTTCCCACTGCAGAAAGCTAAGAGTCTCTTAAGAACCCATCTTTTATTTCATGGTGTGTATGTTGTTTTTCTACATGCTCATATACAGCAGGTCTAATACAGAAATAATGACACCGTAGACCGGCATATTCATGAAACTGAAGCTGAAATATAAAACATCTCTTCGTGTTGTTTACAACACTTTGTGTTGTATGCTTTTAATATAGCACCGCTTAGAAGTTAAATATGCAGAGTTCGTTCTGCATTGAGCATCATCTTCAGCACCACGGACAGCCGACTCTAAGGAGAAGTGTGCATGCACTTGTTTTGAAGCGCTGTGTGTGTAGAACTTTAAGAGCACTCATACAAACAGAAAACAGGGCCCTGATCTATCCGATCAGGGTCCCCGCTGATACGGACCTTATTAACCAGATGACGTCATTACTCATCCATCAACATTAAATACTCTTTCTTTAGATTAGACTCTTTGAGGGCTTTTGCACAAGCTGTTGAAACTAGAGTAATCAAAACAGTCAAACAGAGGTTAGAATCAACAAACCTTTAAATCTAGTCCAGTTTTAACAGATGGATAGATGCCTTTCTTGCCTACACAGCCACCTCATATACTTCTTTATACCTGGGCAACCTTACACTTTTACAACATTTCCGGTTTATATTGAATGTTGCATTTCTTCTGATTACAATACAAGAAGTCACAAGTTGAACGTTTGATGATTTATAATTCTAAACTACCAAGCTTTTGCTGGGTTTTACACCACAGCACTTTCACATTCAGACTGCGAAGGTCGGACCGAAGCGGTGAGTTAATGTCATTTGTTTTCCCCAAATATCATCCACATTCACACAGACTACCTTCATCTGTCAAAGTGTCCTGTCAGTTAATGTGTTCAGTTTGACTGTGTGTGCATCGCAGTAGCGGCTGCGTCGCACCAGTAACCATACAGCATGAAACTCACAAGTATCAGATTACTAAAGGGACGGCGTATCTGCACTCAGGTCAGAATACACAAAACATTTAACTGCTTTATAGCAACACAAACATTAAAATAGGCACGAGCTTAAAAAGAATTAGAGTATATGATCATCTTTACTCATTCAGTATATTGAAAATACATCAATTACCTTGTAGAATGGATAAGAACACATACTGAAGTGTGGACACTAAACTGGGCATGCCTTCGGAAACATGCGCTGCTGTGGTTATATACGGAGGAAAGGAAACTCTATAGACGTGTTACTTGACTGGCATGTTCCACACAGGCTCTGCCCAGCTGCGGGTGTAGCTGACAGCACAGCGGCAGCTTGTAGCCGAGGGACAGTGGGAGTGCAGCAGAGCAGCGGACCGACCGACCATGATGTAATTACTGTATAATGAATAGGGAGAACTGGGTACAAGCAGGAAGATGTATCTCTCTTACATTTGTGGTGGAATTAAAATGGTTAAAGGAGAAGAGAGAGTGTGTGTGTACATGTGTGATGTGTGTATGTGATTTGCATACCTCTGATGTCGCCCTGTTTCAGCTGGCCTCAATACTCTGCTGGACCCTGAGGTGCAATCACTCACGCACACAGACACACACACACACACACACACACACACACACACACACTTAAAGAGGCATGGACATGTGCACATATTGGCATAGGACTACATATGCCTGCACTCAAACACACAAACATTGACACACTCAGAAGCCCAGACGCTCTGCACTTATGTGGCCTGTCGGCTCATTAGAGAACATGTGTGTGACTCATTCTCGCCCAATCAGAGGGCTCTGAACCCCAGAAATGAGCATCCCTGCTTTAACCCCAGATCCACTAGCACTGTAAATCCAGCCGTATATGCAATATCATACTGTGATATTTCCACTCCATTTTAGTCTCTCCCCTCGTGCTGATAACCACATTGACTTATAAGGAGCGCAGAACAGTTTAAATTCCTGGATTGCCAACATTTCCAAGGAGCCAGCAGGAAGTAGGTGAGGGGTCAGAAACGCAGTAGTGAGGTGGAAGATTTTGCTTGTAAGAAAATTGAGTACAACCCTGACCAAACCACTAACCTGGGTTTAGATCTAACGAAAGAACATGCTTCTCCATTTGGTCATTTATAATATTCTTAATTTAGTAAATGAAGCTTAAGCTAAAATACATAGTGAATATTATGTATATATTATGTATACTTTTTTTAAAGAAAACCTTCCAGTATAAAAGATGCTAAATTAGAGTAATAATGTTCCATATGTATCTTAGCTTCAGCTAAATGAAACCATGCTCTTTGGGTTTTCTCAAAAAAATCAGTGCACTGGGATCTCTGTGATTACTAGCATCATGGCAAATATCCATGAGCACCTTTTCACTAAGGACTAAGATTGGATCTTTACCTGTAATGGAAGTTACATAAGGTTATCAAAAAGTGTTAGCTGGTACTGGTGGCGTAGTGGACAGAATAAAATAAACTTCTAATCTGCACATCACATAGCTCCACAAAACCTATTTAACATTGTGTTAGTGGGCTCCAGAATCCACCAGTTATGGTTGCAAAAGGCCAGCAGCAGAGGATTTGGAGATGTGAGTCCACGTCTGCTGCAAATCCTGCAGCCAAAATGCTGCATTCAAGAGCAGTCTGCAGTATTATGGTGCAACTACCTGGAACAGATCCACAGGGGAACAAATTGGCCAACAGGCTTTAAAATGGATGCCAGTACACTCGACTGACACTCACTGTGCAGACTGAAATTATTATTTGATTATTATTTGGTCTGAATAATCATACACACACACACACACACACACACACACACACACACACACACACACAAACATTATTAGATACAGGAAAACAATGCCTCTGTTCCCGTCAACATAGGCGCCATTTATCACATACACAATACATAGGTGCTGCATTTATACAGCACTCTTATCAAAGCACTTTACAGTTTGCTCTCATTCACCCATTCACACACACTCACGCTGCAATTTACCAAGCTGGAGCTTGTTTTGTTTTTTTTCCTGCAACCAATGAAAACTTGGTCGACTGGTCGAAGATTCTTCTAATCGTCTAACGTTTGGTCGACTATTAGGGGGCAGGCCTCGTCTTCAGTAGTGATTTATCTACTCTCTACTATACAACACACAACACATACACTGACTTAAAATAGTCAGACAGGCACTGCCCATATGTCATTAAAATGTTGTTTTCCCATGAGACACAAACTACCACATAACACACACACACACACACACACACACACACACTCCAACAAACACACATGTAATCCATGATAAGCACTGCCTATATTCATTCAAAATAACAGTTTAATTTGAGACGTAAAAAACATTACTCCACACACACACACACACACACACACTGTGCTGTCTGTTATCAGGTCTGAGGCAGCCTGTGAATCAGTGTGTGTCCTCGCAGGCTTGGCAGAGCTGCCCACAGTATCTGGCTCTGTGTCTTGCCAAGCTTGAGATTGGCATAAACCTCTAAAATTCATTCTAATGTTTCACTTTGTGATAACAGTTTCAATTTTCACTCCTTCAGCTGGTATTCACTTATCCCCAACGCAAACTCACACATTATCAGCTGCTAATGTATCTCACATAGACCTCCGTCTGGGTCTAAAGAACACTTGATCATAAAAACTTGACGATGACACCTTGTAAATGGTGAGGCTGTTCCTCGTGTTTGGGCGCTAACTATTTCTCCTATAGAGCATGTTATTTGTTTGAGGTGAGTAAGGATCTCTGCATGGTTCTTGTGCCGGTTGTTGCGCTTGCATGCTCAGAGAACTCAAAAGCAATTGCAGAAATGCAGCTGCCACACACACAGAGTCTACAGTGGCACTGACTGAATGTGGTTCCTTGTACATGATTGGCTCCTGGTCAGTGTGACCGTCAGTTGTAACCTGCTGTGGTCACTGCAAGGTAGCTGTCGCTGTCAGATCAATTCACTGAAATAAAAAGTATTATATTTCTCTCTCAAATGTAGTGAAGTAAGAAATAAAGTGATAAGGAAACACTACTTTAAAAATGTACCAAGTATGCTACTTCACTGAATGTAGTTAGATACTTCCCACCACTGCTCATGTATTTCAAGAACAAAATAAAGTAAAATCCAATTATGTAATACAAAATGTAAATCAAAGAAGTATAAGACAAAACTAGCTGCCAAGCCAGGTTAATAATGGTCAGACTAATTAACAGAGTACAGTTCCAGTTTCCATTCGCTGCTACATGAGCCCTTTATACACCTGGGTCTCTCAGTTACTTGAAAAGCTCCACCAGCCAGCCAAAAGAAAGAAGTGATAATGTGAGCGTAATTATATGAGCCTACTGCTCAGCCTAATGAGGATATGAAATCAATGAAGTGTTTTTTTCCCCTCAATATGACAGGACTGTTTACTTCTTCACTCAAATCTCTCTACATTGTTGTCAAAGGCTTGACACCCTGCCGTGTTCACACAGGGGGAGGTGCAGTAAACCTGCACAGCTGCCCAATGGAACAGCTACTGTGGGAAAATTCTGACCCCTGAGAGAAAAACAAATACATCCTATGTTTATTATAACAAGCTTACACGCACACTGTTTCCTAAAAACTGAGATAATAGATCGTTAAACTGTAGGGAGTCGACTGCACGCGCCGTTGCTAGGGTGATCTTAACAACTCTGTCCAGCTCTGCCCTGTTCTGCTCTGCTCCTCTTGTCTCCACTCCTCAAAACTGGACAGATGAAGAAGAGAACTGATCGAAAAAAAAACTAATTTGACAACTGACGAAGCCCACTTTTTGAGTCTGATGACAATGATGTTGGATTTGGAATGGAAAGTCATTTAATTGCAACAAACATGATGAAGATCTGACAGGTTAGTTTTCCTCAGCTTTTTGGCTAACTGAAGGATCAGACTTCTGACTTATCTAGGATGCAGATTGGACAGTTAGGTACATTACAATTTTTATTTATTTATTTATTTTTGGCTACTCTGTCCTGGAAAAAGCTCACAACACATCAGAGGGTCTCAACAGCAACTTCGAGGTAACCCTTTCAGTAAATATCTTTTCTACATTTTTCTCTCTCTATCTGTGTGTGTGTGTGTGTGTGGTGGTGCAGGTGTTTTGAATTTACCTGGTCTGTACCTCTCCAAAACAACTGGCACTCTTTTGTAAGTATAATGCTGGGTAGATGGGTGGATAAATGGATGATTGACAAGATAAGATATAGGATATAGGATATAGGAAGACATACTAATATACAAGGTATAAGTGCCAAGTACTGCAGAGACATACACAGAATGTCTAGAATGCTGTTTCAATCAGTTTTATCTTAATGTATGAATATGATGTAGTTCCTCTTTTTTTTAAAGTATAAGAGATGCTAATAAGAGAAATGGCGTCCAAAAAGAAGAGGATCATGTTAAGCTTGTAAAATATAGAAAACCAGTTTTGTCAATACCCACCTCATTCAACTCTGAATCATCAGCTCCAAAAGGCCCTTGTTGCCTCCACGGCCTCTGGGGCCAAGAGAGGTAATTCTCTAATACTACCAGCACTGGATACGCCTGACAAAGGGTGGTGAACAGAGGCATAACCTGCCTAACAGACTCTCTGGCAGTCATCTAACAGGGTTCAATTATTCCATAGTACAAACTTTCCAACTTTTTTTTCCACGGATGTAATTCAGACCATCTGTTAAAACAGTAACGCATATGCTGCTAAGAAGATAGAAGCAACAACAAAAACAAAAAAAGAATGATTGCAGTAAACTGGACGTTTTCGAGCTGCCATACACAAGAGATATCATGCCCCATGTGCGGTGCCAAGCCATTCCCTCCTGCCGTCATTTGAGTGACTGAGACAAGTATGCAGAGATGGATGGACTAAAAGGGACACCCACATATGACAGGCTGCCACGCCTCCAACCCTTGATGGAGGGTCTCAAATTACCATTTAAAACCTGGTATCAGTCCAAAAACATTTCCACTGATGAACCAATGGTTTCTATGAAAGCAAAGAACCTGGAATGAAATGATACATCCATCTCAAACCAAACAAACAGGATTCAAGCTTTTTGTACAGGCAGATTCTCAAAATGGCTGTACATACAGCTTTTTTGTCAACAGTTTCCATGAGGCTTTGGACTCAGCTATGATGCAGTTTTGTCACTCATCCACAGTGCTAATCTGGGGCAAGGGTACCATCTGTGTGGAGACAGTGTTTATACAAGCCCACTCCTTTTTCAGAACTTGCTGGACATGAAGGTTGGAGCGGATACCCTTCAACTCAGGAAAGTGATCCCTTGTCGTTAAAAACATACAGCTCATCAGTATCGTTAGAAGTGGTATTGGAGATTCAGTCAACAAATTGTAAAATGTCGAAATTATTAATCTTTCAGAGCACATTATATTGGATGGACACTAGATATGACCTATTTTGCAGTTACTGATTGTATTGCCTTGTTGACGGAGCCAAAGCATGTTGGATGACCATGTGTAGCCACGCAGATTCAGGTCAGTTTCACGCACTGTTAAGTGTTACTTTTTTTGTAATGCTTCAGCCTTCAGTCCTGGTTTATCTGGCGACACCTTAAGTCACGAGTGGTAACACTAAGTGTATTTTATTAACGCAGGTTCCAGAGTTCTTTTTGAATTTATAAATATATTGACCACTAAGGGGCGGCAAACATGCGTTGAGTCAGAAATGCAACAGTAAAAGAACAACTGGTCTATCTGCTTGCAATGTAGCCAAACAAACTGAGGGGATTCATTCATGTTGTTTTCATAAAGAAAGAGGTCAATAACAGTGTTTAACACACCAGCAGGACTATGCTGAGAAATGATATCTCATTCTGGATATTATATTGATAACGTTAACATGTATGAAAACCCTGCTATTACCTCAGAATACACCAGACACTAGATGTCAGCAGAACAGTTACATTAGTGCAAAAACACATATTAGACTACTGCAGTGTATTCAGGCAAAACCTCACTCATAACAAACTGTGTCAATGCAGGATTTAATACGTATAATTGATTTGCCACACAGTCAAAGAGACTCAGCACACCTGTTTGAAATTTTAAATTTTTCAAAAATAATGTGATGTTCGTTGCTGTCAACAAGTCCCTTGCTGGGCTATCGGCTGACTCTGCATGCTGAGCTAACCAGGAGGTTTACCCCTTGGGACAATGAACATTTTCCACCCAGAACTTTTATGTTTTGTGCAGTTTAAGGCGCAAAAACAATTACATGTTGATCTAGTCGATACAAGTCAATTTAAGTTTTAACTTAATTCCCAGATCTACCCATAAGCTCTCAGTTATTTTGGTTACCTGTCTATATAGAGAGGTTATAACAGAATGCAAATACACTGAAGGGCTGTTGCAGAAGAAATGCCATTCATTAGTTATTATGAAAAAATTAGGTTTGACATGATGAAAATCTTTAGAAGTCAGACTTTAATGTCATTTATTGCCTTGTTTTTTTTTGGGGGGGGGGGGGTTCAACTAATCGCTCCAACATCAAAGTTTGAGATGTATTTATGCTCAGGAAATGTCTTCACAGTTGGTGTGTAGATGACTATAAATACTCTGCAGAAATTACATTTGTCAAATCCTCTGCTAATTGTATTACTATAATGATTGATATTATTAAAATACTATTTTCTTTTGTAACTCCTGTAATCATATTTCATGAAATTACGTGCTGTTGTAGTTATTTTAAACCAGATAAAATATTATTCATAAAAAACAACATTTGTGTGTGAATGAATAATGACATTCATTCAGACACACACTTACTACAGCATTTCACACAGTTACACCTCGCATTGTGTGTGTGTGTCTGGAATCATTTCCTCTATTACTTGGCCCATTCCTTCACATCTGTGTATGTGTACGTGTATGTGTGCGTGTGCGTGTGTGTGAGAGCGAGGGAGAGAGAGAGAGATGCTCACACACACACATCCATATTTACATCTTGTGTGTTTACAGTGATGCATTAGAAAGAGAAAATAGATAAATGGAAGAGAAAGAGACATCCAGAGCCAAAGCAAGGGCAGTGTTTGGAATAAAGAAAGGATGAGTTTTAGGCAAAAGGGATAAATGCAAGCACACACCCCGGAGAGTGTAGATTTAGGAGTGGCATCTCTACAACCACTGCATTGATTTTCATGTCAGCCAGTAAAATATCCTGCAGCCGTTTACTCATTCTGCCTGTCCTCTGCGAGAAGTAAGCTGCTCTGTCACAGCAGCTGGTGTCATGCCCAGTTTACACATCTGACATCTAACACCTCTCAGATAGCAACTGTAACCGATTATTTTTGATTTGAACATATTTGGTCACGATGGGTCAGATAGTGAAACAGAGGTCCTGCCTCCTCCCTTCACCACACCACAGACTATATGGGTTGTACCTACTGTGGTAGTGGGCCAATCACACGTTGCATTAAAACAAAGAATGGTTGCACCGATTGGCTGCAAGCAAAATCATACAAATAGTCATTTTTTCTAATGTAGGTCTGGGTGCAAAAAGGATTGAATGCAGGTATCGTTAGAGTATTACAGAGTCAGTGCATCCCAAACCGCCTCACGTAAAAATCCCAGAAGTCTGCGGGGATGTAGCCATAAACCTTAAAATGTACAAAATTTTCTTCTCAGGGAGCATGCCCTGGAGTGTCCAAGGTCCACCCACCACAGTCTCACAATAACCTGTAGGAAACACTGCATGACTACAGTCTCTCTTCAACAAGCCCCACTGACCCACAGGACTAGAGGGAGGGCAGCAGGTCCATGACCCCGACTCAGTGCCCTCTGTCGGCTTTCCTCCAGTGTCACATCAAGTCAATTTTATTTCAATTTTTTAAACCATAGCAAAAGTTATCCCAAGACACTTTACTCTTTAAACTATTATTTAGAGACCCAACAATCCCCCAGTGTGTCCACGCACTACCCCCATTCAAACAAATGGGAGGACTGGCGTTTTCGCTACAATGCCTGATTTGCTGTGAATACAGCCGTTTACATCACAATAGTCACGACAGAACCCTGCATTGTGTTCGGGTCAAATTTGAGTTTTCAAGTTTAGATGTGTGAAATATAGCATTTATTTTTTCAGGTCAAAACAAGGCTTTATTATATCCTCAACAATGGCCTACTAAATACAATAAAACACATTTTGATAATTTGTCTTTTTTTAATGCCAATAAAAAAAGTGTTTTCTTGGAGATTTTTGACGGTTTTGAGTGTTTCCAGCAATCACTGTAAGTGAAACCTGCTTGAGGCCTTACCCACATCTCATCATGAAGCAACACAGCAGTTGTCAACATGAACAAAAGGCTCACTAGCCAAAAAGCTGTTGATCATCTTGATCGTGACGAGGAGGAGGGAGTGCCGGGTGAATGGGAAATAGTGGAGGAAGTGTCCAAGATAGAGGACAATGTTGAACGTGATGCAGACTACAACGAAGAGTTCTGATGAGGACGAGGAACTTAATTACTTAGAAGCTCAAAGAAAGATAATGATGTTAAAACATTGTTTTCATCATTAGACACTAATTCTGTTCAACATAAACATTAACATACATACACTGTGCCTATTTTAGTTTTGGTTTTGGTACATCAAACTATGGATGACTAATATGTTTCTTAGTGGATAAAACCTTTATCTGGATGATAATAAGTGTTTTTTTCAGTGCTTGGTGATGAATTCAAATACTCAAGGGGTTAAACCCTTTTCTGAGACAATAGGGGGTTAAATGATTGTCTCCATGGTAACTTTCCAGAGTTGTAACATCCTGTCTCATCTGTTTTACAGTGTTTTTTTGGCATCTGATAAACAAATAGCCAGTGCACCACTGCTGTTACTCTAACCCTCCCTACCACTTGCTGTTTGACACCCTGTTTGTGTGATTAAAAAAATGAGTTACAGTCATCAGTGATGCTGGTATGAGGCTGTCTTAACTGAGGACAGAGCCAGGCAAGCTGTTTCCACCCTGCTCCCAGTCTTTATGCTAACACAATTACCCCATGCTCAAGCTTGACACTTAAGTTACAGACATGAGAGAGGTATCCGTCTTTTCATCGGACTCTCAAATTAGCTTATTTCACAAATGTCTAACTACTCCTGTTAAACTCATGGATGTGTTACTCAAACCGGCCTTCCGGGATTGGATTGAAGTGCAAGAGGCACTCTTAATCATGAAAGCATGTGTGGAAAGAATATTTAAGTATTAAAAAGTGATTTTTAACAAGGAACTGGATGAGCTAGCTCTACAAACATTCATCTTAACTGATCAGTTAAGTACCTTGATGTAAATGTGTGTAACGCCTATGGGGATCAGCTCCAGTATGTCTAACACTAATATAGCAGAGGTGGCTAATGATCTAGCCCTCCTAATCTTTATTTAAGTGCTCCCTCTTTCAGCTGGCAATTGGAAGGTAAAGTGTAATGTTGGCCTCATTTATCAGTTCCATGACCTAAAGGAATATAGTTTAGAGACGGGGTGGGGGTCAGTCTGGTGAACAGGTTACCAACACTAACAGCAGAAACTACAGTAGCAATGGTGGTTTCAGTAGCTGCTCAACACAATCCTTTGCTTTGCTTTGTGACATTAACTGCGTAAGCATAATCCTTCACTTTACTTCACAATTGACTTCAAAGACAGTAATGTCCCAGTGATGAATTCCCAGAGTTGGTTCAATCCCATCTCTTACTTTTACAAACAGCTGTACAGGTTTTGGCATTAAATTATGCCTTCAAACGGATCTATTACTTAATCACTTAGCTCCTGGTTAGTTTTTCTTCTTCTGACCAGTGCAACACACCTAAAAACTTGCACGTTTTTAATGCAGTGATGTTTCCAATCCGTACGTCCTCTTGTCCAGTGTATCAACCCAAACTTAACCTTATTAGTATAACTTTGGGCTTTCCAAAGACTGACACAATTTGCGAGTATTAGTATTTAGTATTTAGCAGTGGTAATGGAGGAGATGGTGGTACAGCAGCAGTAGTAGGAGTAGTGGCAGGAGTACAGGAACAGAACAGCAGCAGCAGTGACAGTACTGGTAGTAGAGGCAGCAGCAGCTATCAGAGTAGCTGAAGTGGCAGCGTTATTAGTAGTATTACAAGTGTCAGTATATATTAGTTCAGTGATAGTAGTTTTCAGCCTATGCTGTGTTCCAGTGAAACTGTTTAGTGTCCAGCAGTAGCAGAATGTGGGCCTACCAGGTGTTTCCGGTTTTGAATATATAGAACTGTGACGATGTGATGTGAGGTTGAAAACGTTGCATTGGTCACAAAGTCAAGCTTTGATAAATATGCAGGAGAATGCTCCCAGAAAATTGTTGTTTTCTTCATACTTTCCCTAAACAAGGGAACACAATCCATAATTTATGCAACCAAATCCAAACCTGTTTTGTAACCTCTGATGTTTCTGAAAGGTTTGCTGAAAACAGCCCCATAGCTGCAGCATCACCAGTGCGGAAAATATACTGTTCGCGACCTGTCAAATCATCCTGGGCGGATGTGTGTGTGTGTGTGTGTGTGTGTGTGTGTGTGTGTGTGTTTGTGGAACCTCTCCCTGTCCCTCGACAACCACTCCCCACGGCAGTTGCTGCAAACAGGAAGTGTTCTTAGACAGCTTGTCTGGATAAATAATAGTTATGTTAGACAACTTAATAGGAATATGTTCTTGGTCGAGTGTCCTGTGTTCCTGCACAGAGACCTTAGCGTACCCCCGCAAATGAAAGAAGCGCTACAGCTAATGCACAAATACATCAAGCAACCCAATGTGAGAACTCAGAAGTCAGATGTATTGTACACTGTATGTACAACAAGATCAGCCAGTCACCATTCAGTCTAAACAGAGCTCAGTGTCTGGGGAGGAGCAGGCTCAGCTGCTGAAATCTTCATGGTCAACATTATGAACAGATGTTAGAGGTACTTTTGATTTGAGTGATTTGTTATTTTGTTGCAGCAACAACAGCTCTTCCTGTTGAGTGCAAATATAGAACAGAGGCTGATTCCAGCACTCCGGCGCTAACCAGGGCTCCGCAGCGTTGCTTTGGAGGACTAAAGGAGTGACCAAGTTAGAAAAGGTTGCATCCACGGGCCAGAGTTAGCCTTCATGTGTAACCCTGGCACTGCACGTTTCATCAGAATGTGGTCACACAGCATACCCAAAACAAACTACAAACAAGAACAAGACCAAGAGTCGAAGAGACCACAATGCTTTATCCTGCAACAGCGTTAATGAAAAGACACAAATGGAGGCAAAAAGTCCAGATTGGATCCAGGCAGCACAAACTGATTCAAGGACAGATCTGCTGGATCTAGAAAAAATGTTTCAAATTGAGAGAGAGTTTCACAACATAGAACAACATTAATGGTGATGATGATGAGCCAGTAGTGAAGTGGGATTTATTCAGAACTTCTGTGAGATAGCAAAGAATACGCTTTGACTGTAAGCCATGTACTTAAATCTCTACACCAATATATGTAAACAGACAGCACTTGGTTTATGGTTTGAACCATACATGAGATTATTGCTAATATCCAGCACACCTGAATAAAAGACTTGGTGTGAATTATTGTGATATTATTGCACATTATTCTCAACACGTTTCTGTCGACTCAGGACTGCACTACAATGTGTGTTCAATTTCCTTTTCCAACTATGTATCAGTTACATTTAACACAAAACAATAAAAATACATCAAATATAATACTACTTTTATTGCTGTTTTTTTCTCACAGTCAAATGCAATGTACCACCACAGAGCCCAATAACATCTAGCAAAGGTTAGCTTAGCTGGAAAGTCGACCCTGCAAGCAACAAACTACTTAACTTGTGCTGATATGCCATGCGAGCAACCAGCCAACTTCCCCACATGCCCATGACCCTCAATGTTTAAGTCTACAGTGTTACGCATTCGATTGACACCAATCATCATGACAGTAGCGTAGTATTTTAGCTTCGTATCGGAGAGGGGTGTTTAATACAGTATGTATTAAACAATAACTTTTTGTTTTTTAGTGTGATATGATATTTTATCCCAAATATGTCGCCATCTAGAGAACGTGTTTATCAGTAACAGCCATTTTGGGATTTTCCCTGTGGTGGCTATTATGAGAGCAGGAAGAAACAACTCCAGTCCTTTGTATGTTTAGGCATACCTAAAACCAAGGTTACTGTACTGAAAAAGAGTTTTCACCAAGTCTCTTGGACAATGTGACATTAAGGTTTGCACTTATGTAAACAGATGGAAGTGTTTATAAAACACCTATGAAGAAAACACTTTCTGGCTGGCTGTAATGAAATAAAAAAGACATTTTGGGGGGGTCCGGGTGACCTACTGGTTAAGACACATAGGCCTAACATATAACCCTAGGTCTTTTGTCCTGTCCTGGCCTCTGTTGAATGTTGCATCCCTGTTTGTATGTAAACTGTCATCATCTAATAAAGGCAACATTCCAATACAAGGAGACACTGAAGTCCCACATTAGGACATTAAACTCAGTCTTCACCTGTACATATAATAGCATGCATGCAATGGGTGTTATCATCAAATTAAATACAGCAATATGCAGGGAGATTAACTGTATTAACAGACACAATAAATTCACATCAGCAATGAATCTTTATCCCTTCACCATTTTTAAACAGAGCCTGAAGGCTGGAGTTCCCTCAGGGGGAAAACAGGCTTCACCTGATCAAATGGTTAGAAAGGTAATAATTCTACCCCCCACACGCACACACACACACACACTGACAGAGCACTGCCCAGAACCTGCAGGAGGACCGTAGCGAGTGTAGGCTGTCAGACGGACAGGTGACTGACTGTTTCTGAATTATTTAACAGCAATAAAAATAGAAATGAGAGGTTTTACATATTAATGGGGTCTGTTACAGGTGAGGCTGTTAGATTCCCCATTGGTCACTGTCGGTCACACACGTTTAAACGCACATACAGACACATACAGAGTTAAATATTGAGCAAGAAGAGCAAAGAGTCCACCCCCCCCCCAATCACATGCACCGATGCTCACACACACACACACACACACACACACACACACTTGGCCCACTCTCTGGCTGCTACACCCTCCTGTCACAGCCAAAGAATGTGGAGTCAACAGCAGAAACAAGGAGACAGTGTGAAAATGTGTGTGTGTGTGTGTGTGTGTGAGAGAGGCAAAGACAGACAGAGTTAAATACCACTGGTGACAATTACATCTGTCCTAAAGGGCTCTCTCTCTCACTACAGATGCATTTCACAGCTTCACCCTCAACATCTGTTGGGAATGAGAGGCTTCTGCTGCCTGCAGGAACACACACACGTGCACGTGCACACACAGGCAACAAAAGAAAGAAAAAGAAGAGGAGAGAGGGGTTTTTTTTAGCAAAAAATGTTGATATTTTACATAGAAGATTTGTTTAGGTTATTATGAAAATTAGTAAAGCTCACTGAAAGGAACTGAGAGGAGGGAAAAGGGAGGGAGGAAGAGTGCGTGTGTGTGTGTGTGTGTGCGCGCGCGTGTGAGAGAGAGAGAGATGGAGAGAGAGGAGAAGAGAGAGAGTGAGGAATGTCATGCAGGGACAGAATGCACCGAGACACGAGGCGACATGGAAAGCCACGGGGGACTTGAACCCACAAACCGCAGAGTGTTTCCAAACACACACAGACACACACAAACACACACACACACGTGTACGAGGAGCAGCAACGTCAAAGCCCTGGGCACCGCAAGATCTCATTACCCACATGTATCTTGTGAAAACGGGCATCATCACTGCTACTATGGCAGCGCACATCTCCCGCATCCTAAACCAGAGCCCCCACCCCCCTCCGGACGCAGCTAAAGGTGAAACCTCGTTCCTGTGAGATCTGCACATGTAAATGAAAGGCTGGAGGGAAGTTTCAGGAGGGGCTGCCGTTCACAGACCGGCCGTGATGCTGTATGATGACCACCGACTGGAGGTCACTCTTCGCCCTCTTCTTCAATTTTCCACGCACATCTCTAGTGACCGAGCTGGTTACCTGGTTACGGTGCGTAAAAGAGCCAGGTCAGCTGCTCCTGGTTACCTTGTTATCCGGACAGCAGTCTGGAGCGGCTCCCTGTCGCAGCAGTGACGGCTTCAACTTTTCCTTAAATCCACAGTCCGTGCCGGTGCAGGTGCAGATCCGCTCCTCTGGTTCGCCCTCTCTCTCTCTCTCTCTCTCTCTCTCTGTCTCTCTCTCTCGCGCGCTGTGTGCCGCGCTGGACGCGGTGTGCAGCACGCAGCCCGCCGGGCGGAGGGAGGAGAGCGGAGCGGCGGCGGCTCGGCTGCTCCAGCGTCACAGCAGAGGAGGGGGAGAGTGAAGAGGTCTCACTCTGCTGGCTTCGCGGACATGAACTGTGTGCTCCATGCTGCCACGCAGTGCGCTGTGGTACAAGTCTCCCTCAAAATGTATTAGGATTAGATTTCAAGAGTGTTTTGCATCTGACGTTCAGATTTGATTAGACTGGTTTCAAAATGAGCTGCAATGATTTTCACTTCCAGTAGGCCTATCTCCGAGGCTTAGTATGGATGTGGAGTTGGATGGGCCTTGGACTAATGCTGTGTACATCTTGTACACCCATACTGTGGAAAGTGATTTTTTTTTTTTTTTAAGTGAATAATGTCATCCAGGGTTTATCAGAGCCATCCAGTATATGGCCTGACCTTTTCCATCAGGGTCAAGGAAAAGTGTTTAGGAAAAGACATAAGATGTCAAAGCTTCAAAACAGAAGTCCACAAACTAATAGGTGACGTCCCTGCAGCTACATCTCCTTCTTTTCATCCCTCAGACAGTGGAGCACATAGGCCTGAGTGTGCTTTATACAAAGTGCTTGTTGGAACGTACTGACAGCATTTGAAAGCCTCTTTTCCACAGCGGAACTGGGGCCTTTCTAAAACATCTGCATATGTCAGCTACGATACAGTTGAGGTTAAGCTCAGATCGTGCTTGTGGTTACTAAAAGGGGGACCGTGAGTTTGTAACTGCATGTCTGTAGTGGAACCATAGACGGTATAAAAGAAGGAGATGTAGCCACCGTGATCTCACTGCCATTTTGAAACTTTGAGTTTGGCAGTTTGGCCGTCACCATCTTCTAATCGTCTAAGAGTCAAAAAACGTACGTCTTATGTCTTTTCTTAAACACTTTTACTTGACCTTGATGGAAAACATCAGGAGGTCAAGGGAAGATGTGAAGGAGAATTCTTGAAGACTTAGGAAAAGACAACAGCGGTGCTCAGAGAATCTGGGTCTATATAATTATGCGATGGCGGAACATGTGAACGGCCGCTGGAGCGTCGCTTTAAATTTTGCTGCCGCAAGGAATTGTGGGACAGCATTATCTCATTTTCCTTTCATAAATGATGGTTAATTGTATCCTTTGCTAAAGGTGAAGAAAGGAAGCATTGAGGCACCTTTCCTTAGCATTAAGAGAATTTACCCAGCTCTGATCAAGGCTGCCACTCATTTCACTCAGTGAGGAACCATCCTACGAAAAGAAAACTATTTGAATGCTGTCCTGTTTTTTGGAGCCAGTGGAGCCCCTTCTGGCCATTAGAGAGAATGCAGCTTTCACGCACTTCTGCATTGACTTGCATTGACTTTTCAGACCTGGAGGTTGCTGCTTGGATGGGACATGAACTTAGGGCTCCTGCATGACAGTCAAACGTACTGCACGTCTACTTTACTTCCTCCATTGGTACTGACGGTAAACGTGAGATGTGGAATCATCATATAACTGACATTGTTTGAAGCAATGAATGTGAAATGAAAGCAGGAATTGAGAAGATATCATGAGTGGATGGAATCAATTAACATGTAAGTAACAAACATGCTTTACAAAGACTAATTTAGCAATTCCATTCAAAAATGTAATAATTGTTCACCATTTAAAATAGGGAAATGCAATTATTCTCTTTAATTGTTAATGATTTCATATTAATGGATTATAACTGAACACAGCAAAAATGTTACTCTGTTGGAACAATGTCGATTAATACTATATGAAAAAGTTATGTGCGAACAAAGGTACATTATTCCACCAAATTAACAGTTCATATGGTGAACAATATGGGGAAGTACTGTATAATAGTAGCTGTAAAAAAAAATTTTATATAAAAGGTCTGATTTACAGTGCACATGGATAAATAAATCAGTCAATCGCCCAATAATACCTTTAGAATATCTGTGGCGGGGGTTTAGATGTATAATACCTATTATGTGCAGTTACTAAGATATACATTTCTTCATCTTAACAGTGAGAGTTATTGTGTTGCTATAGGGAATCATTCATATGTTCCTTTGAGACTGTGACGTACCACCGGCATCATTCCTGTAGTCTACCGTCTGGGCTGTGCAGCATCTTTTCTTCACAGAGTGAGCCTTCCTCTCAAAAATAGAGCATCTCTGGCGGCAGCAGCGCGCGCGCAGTCTCCGGCCCGCGGTCAGACAGCGGAGCCCAAACACTGCCGCAATTACTGCCAAGTGATTGAAAAGGATGTGAGAAGTCTCCGTGACTATCTGCTATTAATTTGATGTTCTCGCGGCAGAGCGGAGGCCAGGTTTCACATTTCCAGCTGTGCAAGCAGAAACATGTGGAGCCCTGAGCTGTTACACAAGCACACAGTGTGCAGGAGGGCTGACTTCACGTTCAGCAGAGCAGAAAATCATGGGATAAGAATGAGTGCACACAAAGAACAGATTCAAACTTAAAAATGAAATATTAATAGAGTATTATGGATCAGAATAGGAGGTGATAAAAAAGCCAGATTAAGTTCAGGATCAGGAAACCAGCTGTAGAAATACTCCCTGAGACTGGGGGTGCACAGCTTGGGGAAGCAGGACAGGCAGGACCTGACCTCTGCAACAGGTCACTGATCCATCATCATTATTTTCAGTCTGTTGTTTCTTATGATTGATCAATTTCACTTTTAGTAAAAACAAAAATATTCAGTTTATATGAAACAGAACAGATGAAATCAGTAAATCATCACACTGGAGATTTGGACCTACTAATGTTTGACAGATTTCCCTGACAAATTACTTCGGTAATGAATCATTTATCAACAATGTTTGTGAATCCCCTGATCGCTGATTTATGAACACTTCCGACATACAGATAATAAGAGAAAGCAGAACATTACCATCGATCGATACGATCATTAACAGCATATCAAGCCTGCTATATAATGAATACAGTTTACTATATTATACATACTATAGTCACTTACAGGCCGCTTGTGCAGTAGAGTATATTTCATCAAGATATACTGATTTGCTATAGCTCCTGATTATAAAATAAATCCAAATACACCAAACATCAGAAGTGTCCAAATGTTGGTGTATATGAATCCTTGTGTGTGCGGTAATGAAGGATTGATGTTCAGCGATGTTTTAGTTTGTGTCCCTCAGTTTGTGACATGCAGTCACATATTGTGCAGCTCAGTGTGCTGCACGTCCTTTTCCTAGTGGGATATGTTGCTTTTCACTGTTGTGTAGCTTTGTGAAGATTGGGATTAACAAATCAAATTTCTTGAAGTATTCCACTCTGATATGATTACATTTGTCCAGTCTCTGTCTCTACCTCATCTGCTGTGCAGTGACCACAGCAGACTCTCTTCGTCCTCTGTCTGTGGCCAGGCTATGGACACCCAGTCTGGATTTGGTCAGGATTTGTCCCTGCTTTGTGTCTCTGATAGTAAAGAGATACTCTGCCAGTTTATATTCATGGTTTAGGGCCAGATAGCAATGAAGTCTGTTTTGAGTTTTGGTTTGAGTCGTCCAGTGTCCCAGATAGGCATCTTTTGTTATTTTTGTTTTCATCATTTGGTTTACTCTGATTGGTGGTTGGAGAGCAGTGCTGATCTGAGGTTGAACAGTATTGGGTGTTAGTTGATCAATGAGCCTCAGGACCAGCTGACAGAAAGGACTCTTTTGGGGGTTCAGTTCTTGGGTTTGTAGTGCCTGGAATTTCAGTGTGTCTTGTGGGCTTAGTCTGAGATGGAACCAAAATTGAAGTGTTCTTTTTTTTGTTAATAATCAATCTCTCTCCCAGAGTCTGTGATAACAGTGGCTACCAGGGATGAACCTGGGGCAGCTGTCTATATTGGTGGGCGTCATACACTTGTCTCTTGTGTGAAATGACGGTATTCTCATTGCAGTGCAATTCTTCCAAAATAAATTACTGCATTCTAAATTATTGTTAATAAGTGTTTGATTTAAATTATTCAGGCCTTTCAAATGAATACAAAAACCACCAGAGCAGTGTATCATTTAGTATAACATTATTATACGGAGTAAGTTTCTCTCAGCACTCCGACTCTGATTATCTTCCAGTGCCGCTGGCTAAGCAGCTGCCCCCAGCAGTGTGGTGTGGTAGCTTTTATCTCACTCCTGTTTGTGCTGCTGTTTATCAAGATGACTACTTTTATTAACAACCTTGTTGCTTCCTGTCTTCAACTCGGTCCTAAAGATAAGAAACTTCTAAAGGCCCCTGTTACTCTAACTCTTTCTGATTCAGGTCAGCAGTTTGTAATTTAATAATTTCTTATTTTTAAGATGTTTCAGTCTTAAGTGATGGACCGAAAGACAATGCTACTTATATTCCTAAAGCCAAGGCCTTAGCGTGGCCAAAATGTCTGCTATAGGCCGACAGCCATCTTGTTTAATTCACAGTAGTTGTACCAAAGACTCAATTAATCCTTTATTCTCCTGAAGGTTAGTGTTGGATGAAGGCCTAGTTTTAGCAGCTGGATTAAAGGTTTATTTCCACGGTGGACACTCACTGTACTGCACATCACTGTAGATAAAAGCATCCACAAAAAGCAGCTATTATGTTAAAAGGTTGATAAGTGACTTTTACATTAGCAATGCTGGCATGTACATGCTTTTATCCAGAGGGATTTATAACAAGTGCTACAAAATATGTCCTCAAAAGAAAAAAACTACTTATCATACATCATGCACTTACTTATAAATATCATGATTTATTATTTATTTTACTTCTGAGGGACCATGTACAATGTTAAACATAAATGTTACCATTTGATGCATTGTACCAGAGTTAGCCTAAGGCTATCAGATACACAATCTTGCTACTTATTGTATACAGTCTGGCACAGGTCTGGGTAATTAACTACGGTAAATTGACCACTGTCCTAGGACCCAGGACCCCCAGAGGCCCTAAAAAAGCCTCAAATTCAATGTGTCACTGTGTGTTGATTTTGGTAATATGGTCAACTGTAAATCTGTTGGGGAATTTGCACAAGTGCAACTAAGGTTGGTCGTTCATTATTTGTGGACCTTCTTGTATAGGGGTCCTGTGTCAGAATCTAGTTTTGGAGACCATAAGCGTAGATTTGGGTACTTATCGTAGGGACATGTCCCTATCAATGTCAAGATGCTGTTTAATTTTCCATACCATATCATCTCTCAAAAGATTTTCTCATTTAAACTTCACACTGTGCTGCCAGTGAGGTTGGTGCAGGTCTATGTGTTTTCTGAAGAAACGGGGCTATTCTGATGAAGAGCAAAAGAGCGACATATGGGGATACCTGACCTGAGGATCTGGCAACCCGCTAGGTGGCTAGCTCCAGCTGTGACAACAGAAGTAGTGAATGAACAGCGATGAATTAAGGGCAGCTTCAAGTGGTTAATATTATGGTTCAAGCGTTTCAAACATTGCCGAATTAAAAATGTCTTCAGTGGAATACTAATAACAAACATATTTTATTTGAGTATCAGAAGAAGAATCTCAGTCAGATTCAAAGAAGTTTTACAGCTCACAGTCGGTTCAAACAGATAGAGTAACAGATGGCCTACTGGTTGTTAACAATTCATTTGATTGTAACATTTATCATGAAACTTACCATATTTTAATTTTTTATCATTAATTTTAGTCCCAGATTTATATCAATAAAATATAGATATTGCAATGGGATCAATAGCTGAACAACTAATGTTGGAAGGGGGTTGTATTAGCATACAGTATATTTTAAAATGATAAGTTATTAATTATTCTAATTTCTATTTGCTCACATAGTGCATGTTAAATGTTTTTTAGTTTGTTTTTTGTCTTTTGATCAGCACTGCAGGGTAAAAAGAAGACTGTTGGGTTACTATTTTAACAGATTCCGAGAATTAATATAGAGCAAATTGTCCCACATCATGAGTCCATGTTTAAACAGCTGCTGCTTATAAAATTACAGATGTCAGATGATGTCAAAGTTAGATAGACACAGTGTATTCGTCCTCCTGGAATACTGCAGGACCTGTGGGACTCATTTTACCCCATTTCTTATTGATGATGGATGAAGAGATTTGTAAGCGGCCTGAGTCACAAGGAACATGATGTTCAAAAGCTCATGTAATTTTGTAATGTGTGTGTGTGTGGGGGGGGTTTTCTAATGTTGTGGGGACATAAATCTGTTTACACAGTCACATTGTGGAACCTCATGGGGACAAAATGTAAGTCCCCATAACGTAAATCATTACATTTTAGGGTGAAGACTTGGTTTAAGGTTAGGTTAAGTCAAGTAGCGGTTATGGTTAGAGTTCAGGAAATGAATGTAAATCCGTGTCATGTCCCCAAAAGTCATGGAGACCCGTCTCTGTGTGTGTGTGTGAGAAAGTAAAATAATATGTTGTTTTTAAACTAAGTGGGAGAAAAAGTTTGGATGATGCAAACAAAGCACTTCTCATCTCTCATGAGCTGCTGTTAAGTGAGAGAAAGAGAGAGAAAGGTGGGTGTAGGTCTCTCTCTCACTTCTTTGAATCTTCTAGAAACAATCTCATCATGAGCTGCTGCTGCTCTCAGCCTGATTGGCTGGGATTACTACCGGCTGAGCAAGTACCGTAATTTCGAGTGTGTGTCTGTGCGCGTGCACATGTGCGTGTCTTTTGAACATGGTTTCCATGGTGAGAAAATATTCCTCACTGCTCACCTCACACCACTTGCTTTATTTTTTGCCCACTCTGATTGTTTTTCTTTCCAGTCTTTCTTTTTTAAATTTTAAATGTCTTTCTTACCAATATTAATTTATAAAGATAGGTACAGTGTACTGTGAAAATAGAAAGTTCTTTCTCTCATTGTAGTGGGTGACTGTCATAGACCAAGCAGTCAAGGCAAAGGAAACAGGTGTTAAGCTCCAAAGTTGGGTTTATTCTCCCAAAGAATATTCAACAAAACAAACTACTAAAAGAAATTAATTAACAGAGTTATAGGGCCCCAATAAAAGAGGTCAACAAAACATAACTCTACTGAAGAATAAAGCTAACAAAACAAGACATTAACTCAATTAACAGACCTCAAGAAGCTTTATCACCCCATTTCCTATAACGAAACCAAGGTACCCTGTTTCAGCCTTAGCGAAGACACACTTTGATGGATTAATGGTCAGTCAGCAGACTAAAGACACTCCAGCACTCTTCCCAGGTGTTTGAGGCACTACCAGTATTGTGTGGGCAGCCTCACTGTTGCACTGGTTACATATTCATCCACTACCATGAACATACACAGTTAAGTTTATTCTGACTCAGTCCGACACACACCGTCCTGCTGCCTTAAATATAAAGTAGAGCACCACCTGTAGCTTTAAGACTTCTGTTCGCAGGGAAGTCAGAAGTGGGGTCATACTGTTATAAATGTGCCCCACATCAATTTCTTTCATTAATCAAGCCAGAGTGCACAGTTCAATGCCAAACAGTGGGGAAAAAAGAATTTGTGGAGAAATACACAGCCTTCGTACTTTCTACAATAAGAGTTCTGTCACGGCCTGGCTGTGATTCCTGTTGTTCCATGTTGTGTTCCCTGTGTTTCCCAGTGTTTCTCTTATGCGTCTCAGTTTCCCCTGCGCACATGTCTTGTGTTCTCGTTTGCACTGCCCTTTTGTTTCCCTCCTTCTCCTTTAGTCTATACCTGCCCACCAGCTGTGTCTTGTTCCTCTGCTTTGTTGTGTGTGCATATATGTTCCTGTGTTTCCTTTGTTCTCTGTCTGGTCCTTGTCATTTGTCGTTAGTGGAGTGTTCCCTGTTCCTCAGTGGTTTACTTTTTTTGATGGCGTTTCCTGTCTCCTGGTGCCTTCTTCTGCACTTGGGTCCAACCCCCATGTCCCTGGCTCCAATCCTGACAAGTTCATTATTCAAGGACACTTAATGTAAAGTCCACGCTCTTCTCAGTCTTAACTACTGCATCTTTTAAGATCATTTGAGACTCTAAGAAAACTGGACAGTACAACAAAAAACAGCCACAGTGAGCTGTTAGATGAGGAGCTGGAAGCAACAGGCTGCACCCTACTTCTCATTTGTAAATATACAGTAAATATTCTTTGAATGAGTTTATGGTCCAAATTGCTATTTTCAAGTCTTCTTCAGTACAGCATGATGTTCATGATGTTACTCAATTATTGTCCCGTTTACAGTAAACAGACATAAAGCAGCGTATGCTTAAGGGCAGGCTACCTTGTGATTGACTACCACAGCTACCGCCAATTAGGATAGAGGCAGTGCTATCGTCATCCAAATGACGTCACTTCTGGTTCCAAAAACCCAGGATGGCGAACTTGCGGCTTCAAAACAGCCGTCCACAAACCACTAGTTGACATCACAGAGGCTACGTCCACTTCTTTTGTACAGTCTATGGCTCAAACACGCAAAACTGTCGTTATGTTCCTTTAAATCATACATCTACGTGGTTTTCTTTTCTGACATTCCTTTCACAAACAATCACACAGGTTTTTTGTTGAAATATTAATTAAAGCAGACCCAAAATCACATCACTGTTAAAGGCTCAATCTTGTGAAGCCACAGGCTTGTAATTCTCCATTGCAGTTGTTCACAGTTCTTAAATTAATTGAATGGAGAGTGAACTTGTACCAGCATTGCTGCTCACAGGGGACCTCTCTACAGTCAACGCTGACTTCATTTTCTCATTATTTACAGAGGAGAGGACTGAGTGCTGTGTTCCTGACGGAGCTTGGAGCTGAGGAAGCTGTCAGAAAATTGCTTTTTTGTTGTTGAAGACAGGGTTAGGAATGTATTGGATATAAAGAGGTGACTACAGCGTGGAGAGTCAGCCTTGGTCTCTATTTGGCAGTGACTGACTGTGACTGTGATTGACTGTGGTACTGCACACACACAAAAAAAATGAATTTTCTGTGGCCCAAAAGAATTAAAGAGCCTACATGGACTACTAAATGTAAAATTGTTGACAGGACACCTTTTCACAACCATCTCAATAGGAAGTCTATGGAACAGGTACAGGAGAAGAGACACCAATGCACATGTGCGGTGGGCTGCACAACAGAAGTACACTCAGTGTACACAAGTTCCTTGTATATTTACTGTAATTTACTGCCAGCAAGTTGCTGTATTTCGATTTAAAATAAACTACTGTAATTATATTGTAATGCAATTAACAGTATATAGAACAATGCTGTATTACTACAAATAGAATTTTACTGTATTTTTACTGTATTTTGTAATTTTGTCCATTTTTACTGTATTGTTTTATTGTTATATCTAATGTTAAATTAATATTGATATTTTACTGCTAATTACAATAATTACTATTAATAATTAGTATCATATTAGTGCTTAAAATAATTTAAAAATATATTAATTTAATAAGTTACTAATATTGTAATATTACTATATTTCAGAGAAACCTTACAAATCAAATGGCAATCCAAACAATGTTCTTGATAAAAAATAGTTTTATTCAATCAATACATTTCAACTTTTAAAAACATTTGAGGACTGGGCTGTGAACCACTGTCCTAAGAGAGGACTTCAAGCTCCACAGTCCATCACAGAGTTCCACAGGGTTCAGTGTTGGGCCAACTCTTATTTATTGTCTACCTTCTCCCTCTTGGCAATATCTTCTGCCACTATTCAATTCCACTGTTATACACTGCTTTATGTGTCCGCTAAGCCCACTTCTACTCTTCCCTCCAGTACCCTCACAGCTAGTCTCCATGATCTACAGATGTGGATGACAAACAAAATTCAACAGCAGTAAAATGAAGCTATCACTGGCACCAAATCCACACTTGAAAAAACTAAAATCTGTTGAAAGTTCTTCACAATGTAGCCCCCAGTTATCTCACAGACCTCTTCGAGACCTAGCTTCTCGCGCCCTGCGGTCTTTATCTGCTGGTCTACTGGCACTACTAGCCGTAAACCTCAATGCAGTGGGTGCCAGGGCCTTCTCTTATGCTGCACCCAAACTCTGGAACTCCCTTCCCCCTCACATCCGTATACTGCACTCCACTACAAAATTCAAAACTGCTCTTAAACCCATCTTTTTATACTTACTTACTCACTTTAACTACATAAATTGAAATTGTTCTCTATTTCTTTCTACTATATTATTTTAACTTATTGCCCTGCTATGAAATGGTGTTGAATGTACTGATGTCTTACTATTGTTGTTTTTATTATCGCTGTGATTTACCACTGACTTTATATGATGTAAGGTGACCTTTATATGATGTAAGGTGAACTTGAGTGCCATGTAAGGCACCACCAAATAAAATGTATTATTGTTATTATTATTTACCTTACAAATCCTCGCTCAACAACAAGTGTCCAAATACCTTCACTACTGACAGTAGATTAGCTATTAATGAATGTTGGTGGCCAACAGACCACTGGCCCTCAGTTTGAAGTCTTGAAACTGTTGACAAAGTTGATGACTATCACCTTCCTCTTCACTACCCTGCTGGTCTTCTTGCTGTCCAGCAGAGTATTTCTTACCATCCTCAGGGTTGATCCTGACCAGAAACCTGTTAGCAATATCATACCGGTCAATAAATATGCTTCTAAGGAAGACTCTAATACACTCAGCCCAGTCATCAGATTCCTCCTATCCTGCAACTTGAATTATATATTAATATTTAATTAATTATAGTACACTTACTTTACTTTTGCCATGGCATGCATTTTATTTGTCTTTGTTGCCCAATAGTCAAGTCAAGTCAATTTTATTTGTATAGCGCCAAATCATAACAAAAGTTATCTCATAACACTTTTCACATATGTCTAGACAATACTCTTTAAAATATTATTTACAGGGACCCAACAGTTCCCACCATGAGCAAGCACTTGGCCACAGTGGCGAGGAAAAACTCCCTTTTAACAGGTAGAAACCTCAAGCCTCAAAAAGGAACGTTTTTAGCATTCTCTTAAACGAAGAGAGGGTGTCTGCCTCCCAAACCCAAATTGGGAACTGGTTCCACAGAAGAGGAGCTTGATAACTAAAGGCTCTGGCTCCCATTCTACTTTTAGAGACTTTTGGTACCATAAGTAACCCTGCATTCTGTGAGCATAGTGCTCTAGTAGGGTAATACGGTACTATCAGCTCTTCAAGATACGATGGTGCCTGACCAATAAGAGCTTTGTAAGTGAGGAGGAGGATTTTAAATTCTATTCTAGATTTCACAGGGAGCCAGTGCAGTGCTCGGGGCAGTCCGATAATAAGGAATTACAATAATCCAACCTAAAAGTAACAAATGCATGAACTAGTTTTTCTGCATCTTTTTGAGACAGGATATGCCTAATTTTTATAATGTTATGTAAATGGAAGAAGGCAGTCCTTGAAGTCTGTTTTATATGGGTATTAAAGGACATGTCCTGAACAAAGGTTACTCCTAGATTCCTTACAGTGGTGCTAGAGGCCAGGGCAATGGCATCTAGAGTAACTATATCTATAGATAGTGCGTCTCGCAGGTGTTTAGGACCCAGAACAATAACTTCAGTTTTGTCTGAGTTTAACAGCAGAAAATTGCAGGTCATCCAGTCTTTTATGTCTTTAATACATGCCTGAAGTTTGGCTAACTTACCGGTTTCATCTGGCTTTATCAATAAGTATAACTGAGTATCATCTGCATAGTAGTGAAGGTTTATGGAGTGTTTCCTGATAATATTGCCTAAAAGAAGCATATACAAGCTAAATAAAAGTGGTTCAAGCACCGAACCTTGTGGAACAATAGATTAGTAACTGTGATAAAAGTAATTTATACTGCATTCATATTTTTTATTATATTCATAATTACTGAACTATCCCTTTAACTAATGTTAAAATCTGAAGTTAACTTGAAATATCTTGACAAAAAAAAACAACTACAAATGTCATGGGGGAGAACTAGTTAATTTGTCAGCTAACTAACTAGACTACAAATTTACAGATAATTTTTGTATGAAATAATGTTAGGGTATTTTTTATTAACAGAAAAATACGGATTTGCAATTTACTGTACAATTCTTTAGAGAGGGAAGCCACCTGCTACGCATACTCAAGTCACAAGGTTAGCAAAAAAATTACTCAGTGTGGGAGGAAATTGCGACGTTAGCTGTCTAACTTTATATTTTAATCTACACTAAAAAAAAATGGCGTTGCGGTACACTAGAGCGTAAAATTGTCAAACTTCATGAAAAACATAAAATTAACTGAACTCACCAACTCAACTTCCAGAAATCCAGCATGTAGCAACAATTCTCCTTCTCCAGTATCTTCTTCGTAAAGTGACGTCAGGTGTCACACTTTTGCTGTTTACAGTAATCCTGTATGATTAACATGGCATATTACAGCAAGCCCAAATCATACTATAAAATATTCCTACTTAATCAAAAGTACCCAGAATGCAATATAAACTAAGGTATTTCACTTTAATGAAGAATTGTGGTATTGTACTGTAGGTTTTGACAGTACTGTGCTGCTAAATCTACAGAAACATCTAAGAGTGCAGAAGAGACAAACATTTTTTGGCATTTGTGCCAACTTTTCAACTTTTATTGGTATGAACGGCATCATGGAGTGTGGTAATAAAGGACTTATACCAGACATATTAATAGACATTTTTCACCTTTTTTATTGGATGGATAAGCCATTGGAAGAGCACCATTCTAACTGTAAACATGGAAAAGATGAAATAGTAATTTGTTGGTACAGTTAGGTAAAACAGTGATGTTGGTCTCTGGCACCTCCTTGACTTTTTCAACAGATATTTACACTTGTAAGAAGTAGAGATTAGGTATGCAATTTGGAGAGAGAGATGGATTTACACCGTGTCAACATCTGGCTAGAATGTGACCACAGAACGATCATATGTCAGTCCCTCCCAAATGTTTATTGGATGCATTTACGTAGAGCTATTTTGAGATCGGTTAGCAGAGTGTAAGATTCTATGAAAGATCATCGTTAAAAGGAAATGGCTGAATGCAGGAAAATGGAGCTATTCCAATCGACGGACGGGCCGTAATCTGAGCTAAGTAAATGCTGGACTCCAGTAAGACCATGGGAGGCGGACTCTGTGTTCACAACAGTGATGCTTGTGCTCAAATGCAGTCAAAGTTGATGGACAATGCTAACCCAGATGTTGAACCTTTAATCTGAAGATGAAGATCATATAGTCAACACTGCGGTTGTTTACATTCCCCATGAGTTCTGAGATCAGTCAGAGTCTGAGCTGAACACTAAACACACTGTGTCGATGGGTCCGTTTCTAGCTAGCTTACAGCTAACATCTATACAGTTGGCACATTGGATGTTTGGGTAAAATAGACACAGACTGGACAAACGGTCAGCAGTCAGATTCCTCGAATGATGCAAGACGAAAATTTGCTCTGCGTTCTGTCTGAGCACACCTTTAGAGTTCCAGCCTTAGTTGAGTTTGCCTTCACTCTCTGCCTGTTTGTTAGCAACCACTGTTCTGAACTTTGACCAACCAAAGTCTTTTTACTCCATCGGCTCTGTGTACAAGTTCTGCTTTTAGGTCTTCACATCAAAGTAAAATTCTATTTGTGAAACTATAGAGCCACGCTACATCACCTACCTTTGCTTCTCTCAGACAGAAATCCTACTTCACATGACCACAAGAGGAAGCTTAAATGGGAGAAAATGTGTTCCTTATTAAATACAAGCACTAATATCACAGGTATCACCTTCATGCTCTTATTAGTGGACAGTGATTATATCACGGTATTGCAATGAATTTGACAATTAAATTATGATATTTAAAGATGGAAAATGTAGCCATTTGAATTCACCTTTGTGTTCTCATTATCTACTGTGGAGAGGGATGTGGTGTTCCAGACAGAGTTGAGTGCTCAGTGATTGCTGTTAAAAATAATTCAGCTGGAGCAAAAAGAGTCACACTTCAAAATGGGTTTTGGGTGGCTGCACAGCAGCAGCAGAGAGAACACACTGACCTGATAGAAAGACAGAGAGAGGTACACAGCAAACATCAGCCACAACACACACCTCAGACAACACACCTCAGCTGACGCTCATCCACAGCAATGTGAAATGAGAATGTTAAGGGGAGCAATTACTAAATACCCCCATCAATACAACCAATTAAATGACTGAATGTACATAAAACTAATGGGAAATATGTTTTTTACAAGCTGCTGCAGGAGGTACTGATGCTACAGGACATGGTATAATCGAAGGAAATAGTAGTTATATTCCACAACTTTTAAACATCCAGATCTGAATAGTATTGTGCCCACTTAGGTAATTGCTGAGATCTCCGAATGTGGGGACATTGCTCAAAATAGGTGTAAGGGGGCAACAAACATGAGCAGTCCGATGATCAGACCGGCTGGAAACAACGTACACAGAGAGCACAGGGAGCAACATACACATATGTTCAAATTCAGTACACTCCTTTCTCATGCTGCTGTCCCAGCATGAACACATATACATATACAAACGAGAAACAGACAAACATTCGAACAAACAACAAAACAGAAGCAGTATACACACAGAAACACAGCAAATGTTACTCCCTAAAAGTTCTATTCCAATGCAGGTGTTTGCTGGCCGCATCACTCTTTCACAAACTCATCTAAAGTTCCTGCAATACACTGGATAACCTTTTAAAAGAAAGGACTGATAGTAATTTATCATACCACATTGATAACATAGAATAAGTAAAGTCATTTTAAGTAACTGAGTCTCTTGTAACAAGTCAACAGATGCATTTTCTTTTCTAAAAAAGGATGATATCCTACTTTGTTACCTGGTATGTTACAGTCTTTAATATTAAAAGGGGCAGACTATAGAAGAAGAGTTAGGGGATAAACTAGTAAGCAAGTGAACAGTCAGTTATTCAAGGTGGTGTTTTGGAAGCTGGAAAAATAGGGTCTCAACTGTGATGGCGAGACAACTGGGTCAGAGCATCTCCAAAACGACACGTCTTGTGGGGTGTTCCTGGTATGCAGTGGTTAGTACCTACCAAAAGTGGTCCAAGGAAGGACAACCGGGGAACCAGTGATAGGGTCTTAGGCGCCCAAGGCTTATTGATGCGCGTGGAGAGCGAAGGCTAGCCCCTGTCGGGTCCAATCCCACACAAGAGCTAATGGCACACAAACTGCTGAAAAACATAATGCTCCTAGTGATAGAATGCTGTCGGAACACACAGTGTTTCTGTCTCGGTGGCTCAAAGGTGATCTATACAATATTAGACAGGTGGTTTTAATGTTGCAGCTGATCAGTGTAAATTCCTTCGACAGCTAAATACAACCAAAGAAGAACTTGTATTTCAAGGTCTTGTTTGTACAGCAAAGGTTAGTAACAATTTGAATTAGCCTAACACTGGAAGAGAGAGACAGAGAACAAGTATATGTATGTGTATATCATTCATGCCTGCCAAAGCCATCTGTAAACATGAATAAGTTGCCGTAACCTGAATTTTTTAAAAACCGGTCAGACTTTTTGATCAGAATTAGGGAATAAGGTCACTAGCTTTGCTCGTCTTGGTTAAAGTTATTAAAGTTCTTCCTGTGGGGAATATAAACATCCTGCCACATTTAATGGCAATCCATGCAGTTGTTGAGACATTAATCTAGAGGAAAAAGAAAAGTCAGGGAATTAAAAGTCATAATTTCAACAAATCACATAACTCTGTGTCTTCCTTCTACCCTTATTAATACCAAGAGTAAATACAAAGGCCAGTGGATCAGATCTGATTATCCGGATTATGTATCACATGTTAATACCAGGTATAAATGGGGTCTAATTTTCTGTTTCCCTGCAGCTGATAAATAGTCCAGTATTGCATTGACACATACAGTCAGAATACTTCAGAGAAAATTTGTCATATACATTGCAGCTAAATAATATATGGCAGTTGTGTTTTTGCTGCTGGAATTTCCAAAATACTACTAGAAGGTCAGGGGTGTTAGCTTCTTTTGACTGCACTGACTGCAACGTGCTAAGGGAGGGCACTTTAACAGATTACATCAATTCAAGTGTACAGTCTTTTATTACCAATAACAAAACCTAAACAACCAAAGATATTAAACAAACAATCAAACTAAGAAAATTAGATTTTAAAAACAAGCACATATCAGAGCTGCAAAGAAGAGACAAGAAACTGAGAGGCAAATGACTGTGAGCGTCAGTAGTTGCCTGTCTCTATGTGTCAACCCTGTGATTGACTGTGTGTACCCTGCCTATAGTTAAGATTTAACCCACTTTCAGCAACACTGGGAGACATGACTGTAAGCAGTTGTCTGACTTACTGTTCTAGCATTTTAAAGCAGTGCAAAAAAAAGTGACACTTCATATTTGAGAGCAGCTCTGCTTGTCTGGTTGTCCTCCTGCCCGTCCCCCAGAGCAGCTCTGCCTGTCTGGTTGTCCTCCTGCCCGTCCCCCAGAGCAGCTCTGGCTGTCTGGTCGTCCTCCTGGTCCCCCCTCCAGACTAGTGCCGCCCTTCGGCCCGGCCTCCTGGTCACCCTCCAGATCTGCTCCAGCTATCTGCCCTGCCCCCAGGCTGTCCGTCCAATGTCCCCGGCTCCATTCTTCAGCTCCCAGGCCACTTGCTCCCTTATGGATACCTTTGCCTGCCCTGGACTGTTTTTCTGGCTTTGACCCCTTGCCTGCCTTGCTACCCCATAAGCCTTTTATACCTCTTCTGTTGCAATTAAATCATTGAAATTTATTTCAGTCTGCCTTGTTGTCTCAATTAGGGTCCTTCCCCTGTGTTCCTGTTACCCTACTTGCACCCACATGACATAGGTGTATATTTCTATGTTTGCCTTTGAATTCTCATCGAAACGTTGGCTAATCTGTGGTTTTGTTTCCCACCTGCCTGAACTTCTTACAGCTTGTTGGTACATTCCCAAATGTCAGCAAGTAACTTGACCAAATTAAGCAATTACATATAGCAAACATCAAAAATAAGACTCAAATTCTGATAAAACCAGAGCTATCCCTTCAGAGCCATGTGTTCATTGTGAGTTCTACTATCTAAACTAACGTATCTTTTTTTATCTGGCAGCATAATTCCTGCCACACATGGACAGCAGTGAGGAAGAAACCACTCTGCTGTACATGTATTGTTTTTGGTTTTACTCCAGCAGGAGCAATATGTCCTGCTGTAATTGGCATTCCTGAAACAAAGTCCCAGTTAATGAGTCAGTGTTATCAATAGAGCTTGTGCTGGTGGGTGGTGAACAGAGAACAAGGCAACAGACTGCTGTCAATCTGCTGCACAGGAAGAGATGGAAAGCACAGAGGAGCAGTGGGAGAGGTGACAGCCGAGGAGGTGGTTTGTTTTCTCTGTCACATAGCTGCTGTCAGGAAGCAACCGTGCACACTCACACACACATTATTTATTTGTAGCCAGTGTTCAGTTGTGTGAGGTATGCTCTGCTCTGCTGTGGGTGATACAATAATAAAGAATAAGAGCGTGGTATGAACTGTGTATGCTCACTTGATAGTGTATTTGAATTCTTAGCAAAAATATTCAAAGAAATCACTAACAAACTGTTCATGAAAAATCTCATATAAGTCTTATAGTCTTTTTATGAATGAATGGACTGGATTTATATAGCTCTGACAACACTACCATTTCATAATTTTTTTATCTTACTATTACTGATATTTTGGATATTTTTATCATTATTGTTAATATTATTATTGTTGGTGTTTGAACTAACAACTAAGTCATACAAATACTGTTGACCCAGCATGCTGGTCTTGTTAACATGCTCTGGAGCTGCTTGCAGCCTCCCTAATAATAGCAGCAGTTTTAGCAGTATTTTGTCAAGTTATATCAAAGGTAGTTTTATTATTAGCATTAGTGCTTTTTTGATTGTTTGTTTTTTTTCTCGTTTTGTTCACATGTGCTGCCCCTTAGCTCGCTACTACATTATTTCCTTTTGTCTATCTACTATCTACCGTACAGACTTCTTCCAGTCTGACAACATGGGACATATGCACACACACACCAAATCAACACAACATCGGATAACAAAGGTCAACTTGCTCTCTGCTTCTCTGTTTTTATTCTTTTGTTGTCCTTGTGTTGTCCTCTGTCTTTTGTCTTGCAATACAAAAATTGAAAAAGCCAACAGTGTAAAGGACAGTTTCTTTTCAACACAGGTGTAGTGATGCCAGAGCGCACCGAAATGATGCCCCCCCCCCCCCCCCACACACACACACACACACACACACACGCATTTTTTTCTCCATGGGAGGACATAACATTTTTACATAGATACATTTTTTTAAGCACTTGAGAATCCAATCATCACTAAAGTTAGTCATGCAAGAGAGCCAATAACAACAAAAAGAATGGTCAAAGTTATGATATTGAAAGAACATAACATGGAAATGAGTTATTACAGTGTGTGGGGTAGATAACACTGGCACAAAACTGGCAGTTTGCAATGACATTTAGGCTGTGATGATTGATTCACAACTAATTGAGTAACATTGAGTAACATGCAAGAAAACATTCCATTTTATAAGTTACCTGTAGCTGCTGGTAACCTTTGAACTGAATTAAATTATTTTTTATCTATCTATAGCAAGCTAACATTAACTAATAAAGATGAAAAGGCAGAAAAACATTCAGCTAAAAAAGTAAAAGGTTTACGATGATGCAGTCAAACAATGATACAAACTTACCTGGCACCAGGCCCACGCCCACCTTGGACTAGCTAATGGTTGGTTTCTACTAATGCTGATGAGCTAACTAGCATTGATGACGATAACATAACATTAATGTTGCTATTTTCTCGTTTATTCACATGAATACATTATAAATGTTTATGGAGAAAATCTATTTATACATTTTTAAATGAAAAACCTTTGATTCTTTGATTGTTGGACCTTCACGAATGAACGAAAGGAATATAAATGATAAAGGAATGGACACTTTTCTGACTTACGACCGATTCAAAGGGAGTCACCAGGGAGTCACTCCATCTCCTTTGTTTAGCATGACTGTAGATCTGAATGAATTATACTTTGGTGCTCATGGTTTCCATAAAATGAACTGAACCATAAAATTGTGGTGAATCAAACTGATCCAATCATGCGTATTGTGTCCATACTGACATTTGTATTTTTATGTGCAACGCTAAGCCTTTAAACGTTGCCTCTAAGCATAATCCAGGCAGCGTTTGACTGCAACGTAATGGGGAAAACTATTTAGTAAAAAAACAGAATTTCAGAGAGACAAGGTTGGAAACGGAACTGGTCTTATACGGAAGACAAATTCAAATCTGGCAGTAAAGCAGTCTGTCCAATCTACTCTGCTCCAGGCTTCTATCCATGTTCCCTCTACATTTGTGTCTCATTCATCCCCTCCCATCATTCCTTTACTCTACCTCCTCCTAACCTCTTCTTTGAGGCTCATCCTCTCATCACCCCTCTTTTCCTCTCCTTCCTTCTCATATGTACTCTACCTCCCTCTATGCTGTCTTTATCTTTGCACTCCTCTGTCGTTCCCCCTTAATTTTTCTCTCTGCTTTCCTCTCTGTTTTTGTATGTTTGTTTCCTTTAAACCCCCAACCCTTCAGTATGAATGATTACCCATGGGGCCAAGCTCAGTAGCTTCCAAAGCTTTCATTTTGACTTTTATTTACCCAGGGAAGAGTTTGCTCAGATGAGCCTCCAGAGAAGCACGACAAACGATTTTCTTTTGTTTATTTGAACCTTTACTTATCCTGGCAAGGCTGGCTAAACCACAGGTTCTTTTTTTTTTTTTTTGCAGTACACGGTTTCACATTCACACACACATCAACACTTACAGCCACAGTTTTACTGTGTGAGGTGGAGGTACCTATAGTAGCGGTGTAGACCTATGAAAAAAATTAGAATAAATCTGGCCAACTGGTGAGCTTAAACACCAGTATACAAATTGTCAGGGCCCAGCCGTGATTGCAATGTTTTTGTTTTTGTTTTTCCTCATGTTTCCCTGTGCTCCCCTGTTTTCCCTGCACACCTGTTTCTTGTCTAGAGCTCGTTCACACAACCCTTGTGTGTCCCTCCTTCTCCTGCTACTTGCCTGCCCACCCCAGCTGTGTCTCGTTTCCTATTAGTCTGCGTGCATATATGTTCCTTATTTCCCTTTGTCCTCTGTCGGGTCCTTGTCGTTGTTTGTCTGGTGTGCCACTGGTTATGTTCGTGTTGTTCCTGTCTCCTCTTTGTGTGATTCAGTGAGTTTTTTTGTGTTGGAACAAACCATCTTGAACGTTTTGAGATTTGGTCTGCATTTGGGTCCCTTCTTGGCTTGAACTGTGACACAAATAGAGCAGGCCCTTTTCTAATAACAGCTGCCAGCTACAATAGCTACAATAACAGGAATTGTGGATGTATCCAAAGCCTGATATCTCATTCCTGTCATCCAAAAACAAAATTAAAAACATCATTGACATGTTCCTTAATTAGCACTGTAGTTCCTTTTGACTCAACTAAACGAGAAAGTTCACATTGGATGATTCTGCAAAAACCCAAATTATGTTTGGTGCCAACCTTTTATTATTCTCGTCTACAATATCTGTGTAACCAGAGTTGTTCTTAGGCATAGGTGAACTAGGCACTCAGGTAGGGTGCTACCAGCTTCAGGGACGCTAAAGAGGAGGAAGAAATACTTTGTAATTTAAATCAAACGCTCTTTCTACTTTTAAAAGGCTTACAGTGTTAAAAAACTGCTCACGCTGAACTAAACACCTGATGCTGAGACTATAGACTGCAGAAAGTCGCTCTATTGGGGCCTCCCGCTTGCTGTCATATCATTAACCTGCTGACTGCCACTTTTACTTTGCATCACCACGGTTCATTGGCTCACATCGCTGTGTAAGAATCACGTGTGTGTAACCAGGTTACTTATGTTACATGCAAAGACTATAATATATCCACACCAGGATAATTCATAACCAAGATACTGTACGTGCAATTATATGACAGCTAGCAGCAGAGAGCAGAGCATTCCGTTTTTACAGATTAACCACAACTCTACAGTTCTGGTTGAAAAGTTCAGTATTTTGTTAATGCTGAGGTCTGTCCAAATCCTGTCTAGGCCTTACTGCACAACAGATTCACACTGACACCTTCTCTCTATGGATATTAAATAAAGAACTTACGGACACTATAGAATATAGCATGTATAATGAAGGAAAAAATTTAATTAAAATAAATATTGGATTACCCAAACTTTGTCAGGACAGCCATCAGTAAAAGTCTCATACTGATAATACCGTCTCAGTAAAGAAATTACAGACTGTCTGTGATGCGGAGAAGTCAAAGACACTCCTGCATTGATGAACAGTAACCTGGATAACGTTAGGATCTGTGACGACCCGTATGGACTCCTGATTCTACTTCCTATTTTTTCCTAATTACCTGCCCTCTTGCTTTCCAGTTAGCTTTACTTCCTGCCACTGTTGGGTTTCCTGCCAGTTTTGATTCCGCACCTGTGTTCTGTTATCTCATTAGTTCTCTTACAATTTATACCCCTTTCTGTTTCACTCAAATTTGCCAGATTGTCTATTTTTGCTCCACTGACTGCCTGTTTGTTTTGTGCCTTGGAACTCTCAGTAAACTTTATTTTTTTTTTTTGGACTTCAATTCTGTTTCATTGTGATTCCTGCTATTGAGTCTTCCTTTGCCTGACCATTACAGTACAATCTGGCCAGACTGGCCTACTGAGGTGGGCGGCCAGAGCGCGGAGAACCAGGGAGCAGGATCAGAGGGCAGACAAAAGCTAAAGGCCAACCAGGAGGGTTGGAGGCCAGGGATGCAGGAGACAGAGTCAGGGGAAACTCAAGGGCTGTGCAAACGAGATCTAAACACAAGACCAGTGCGCAGGGAAAAACAGGCAAACATGAGGAACAACAAAAACACAGGGATCACAGCTTGGCCGTGACAGTAACTGTCTTGGTGGGGACAGGGACAAGGACCCAATCGCAGACACAAATTCCAAAAAGGTCAAAAAAAGGTTTATTCAAAAACAAAAAAACTCCGCACAAAAGGGGAGCCAGGACACGACACCACGAACGACAAGGACCGACAGAGAACAAAGGAAACCCAGGAACATATATGAACACACAACTAATCAGAAACAAGGCACAGCTGGGGTGGGCAGGCAGGCAGCAGGAGAAAGAGAGGGAAACACAAGGGCTGTGAAAATGAGATCTAAACATAAGACAAGTGTGCAGGGAAGACAGGGAAACCTGAGGAACAACAAAAAAAACAGGGGTCTGGGCTGGGCCATGACAGAATCATACAGAGATATGAATAACCAGGCTATGCTACATATCATATACTGAATACGATTTAAAATAAGGATAAGAGACTAATGTGCATTTAAAAAATACAGATCAAGATCAATGAAAAGATTAATCCCCTCAGGGGCTGCAGTGGTCATCCCACCTAGGGCACCAAAATCTCCAGAAACTCTCTGTGCAGAACCACAGCATGGTTAAAGTAAGGGAAATATGGTAGCAAATAAATTACTTTCAAAGTGTGATTAAAGCTGGGTTAGGTAACTTTGGAGAAACCAGCTAGAGAAGCTAGATTTTTTTCTTTTTTTTTTTTCTTGAGAAGACAGACTCGATTTGTCCACTGGATGCCAGTGAAGAGAAGTCAGCACAGGAGTAATATGTGGCCTCTCTTTTCAGACCAGTTTCCCTGGGAATTATGTCCAGATTGGACAGTTCTGCACCTCATAATCTAACAACATTGGCAGTGGTCATAAAAAAAATCATTGGCATTGGACATATTGTGGCGTTTTGAACATTTGTCCGATATCATCAGAACATGAAATAGTTTGAAAGTTGCAGCAGGAACATGTAAACTAATGCCAGTTTACTGTCACAGCGCGTAGCCGGTTGGCAGGGGTAGGACCCAATCGCAGAGAGGAGAGGAGACCGGCAGGTATGGTGACAGGAGTTTATTCCACACACGACAACGTAACAGAGTCCAGAGCAGGCAGGTGACAAAAACGGGTAACAGGGAAAACAGATAAGTCCAAAACAGGCAGGTAGCAGGGTGTCCAGAACCGACACAAACACATGGAAACAAGAAACGTAGGAACGGGGAATGGGAACCAGAAACGGGAAACGTAGGAACAGGAACCAGGAAACAAGAAACAATACACAAGGATCTGACCCCCGAAAAGGAAAGTGAACTTGTATATATAGATGGCTGATGACTGAGTAGAGACAGGTGAAAGGAGTGAGGCTGATGAGGAGGGGGTGGCTGACAGAAGAGTGGAGACAGGTGTGTAGATGGGTGGGGCAATCAGGTGATGGGGAAGGAAGGAAAGTCAGAGGGCATCTGGTGGAAGGTGAGGGAATGGCAGGTGAGGGGAACAAAGCAAGAGTCCAGGCAGTGAGCAGAAGTGACAAACAGACAGATCATGACATTTACAGGGAATTTCCACAGGGCAAAGGATAATCACTGTGAATGAGAAACAATCCGGTTTTGCATCAGAAAGCAGGCTTTACATTTTATTCAAATTCAGATTTGATTCACCTGCCCTTTCTCCTGCCATCTGCCCTTCCTCCTCCCAAAATCTTGTTGTGTTTTGCAGCCTCTTTGTGTTTTCTTTCAAAATAATACTGCAAAATAATTTGTCTCACAACCCAGGGAATCCATTTGGCAGGGGGTTGTGTGTGTTTTATTCAGTTTTATTCATTTTATCTTATACTGCAGGACAGCAGTGGCTTTGGTAGCAAAAAGGAGCCCAGAGCTTTGGACACCAATTTCCTCTGGATTAAATTTGGAACATATTTTAGTTTTCGCTAATCACTTTCAGAAAGTACAACTTTATTGTCTTACCTCCAACTCCCTTAGCCCTTAACTTCTCATCCCTCTCTGATTCACTTCCTTTCTTCTGTCGCACCCTTCTTCTCTGCATCAGTCACTCTTCCCTCTGCCTTTTTTCTCTTTCTCTCAACCAGCTTCTTCTCCCACAAATGCTGTGGGCAGTTTTCATTGTCTTCGCTTCTTTGGCTGAAAATAAGTTCCAATATATTAAAAAAAAAAAAAAAAAAAAAAAAACTGTTGACAGTGAGGTTTGTGGATTATCTAGCAAAACCTGTTTCTGAAAAGCCATGTTGATTATCTCAGATGTCATTTTTAGACACTTGGGAAGAAAGTAACAAAATGATTCAACCATGATATTGTTGTGTTGGCAAAATATCAGATATATTTCAATAACTCACCAAATAAAACAAAATATCTTAATCATTAGTAGGAAAATGGTTTTAATGTGGTCTGGGTGAAATTACTCATTAAATTCAAGATGTATCCAATGTTTAGTGAAAATCTGGCTGATTGAATACATTGTTTTCCCCCATAACATTAGCAAATCTTGGTAGTCATTACAGAGCTTTTCTGTTCTATCAATATAGTATATTTAGGGATGAGAGATCAATTTGAGACTCTATTCACGATCATAGAAAAATACTATATTTTACTTTAATTTGTTTTTCCTCACCTATACTACCACTGTCCAAGACCATTTGACCGATGGAGAAGTTTCAGCTTCACAACATGTAGGACAGTCCAATGACATGATCTGCAGCTCATCTGTAAACTCCCACTTCCAACTGATATTTACCTGTAGGCTCTGAGTTCTCCTGTGTGCTGAGCTTGGCATATGAGAGTGACAACATCAAAGCCTGGATGTCAACTATCAAGTGTACATACCCTCACGTTAATTCATCTTTTTCCACAAGACTTGCCAACCAGTCTAGTTAGCAGGATTAGTCCTGGAAGTATGCCCATGCAGTTAGGTACATGAACTAATCCAAGGGTCTACTTTCTGAATTTACTATCAATCAGCAACCCAAGTTGAAAGGAACTTTCTTTGAACATTGCAAAAGCAGAACATGATCAGGACTTTTACTTCTAGAAAATAAGTCTCTCTAGTTCACACAACCAAGTGTTAAAAGCTAATTTTCATTTCTCTTCATCCTCCTGAGTTCCCCTCCAACACTGTATAGCAGATTAAATGTATTATTACTGCCTTAAAAAAAGACACAGTTGTTTTGTTTGAGCTCATGTGCTTGTTAACTGGCCTCCTTCACAGCCTTCACTGTGCTGTGTTTTTTTTCTTTTGTTTTTTTTTTTGAGGATCTCAAGATAAAGCGTTCTAAAACAATGCCCGGAGAAGTCCCAGCTGAGCCAGTGTTCCTCAGTGAAACAGGGTCATCAGTGTGACTAACCTGAAATGCAGCACAAGATGCTGCTGTCCTGTTTTGCACAGTGATGTAATCCAATTCCAATCATATGTCTCTCTATTTCCTTCTCTTTTCTTCTTTCCTCGTCTCTCCTGTCACTGTTTCCTGACCTTCTTCCATCCTTTTGTCTCAACTCTTTCCTCCTCCATACCTCTGTCTTCTTCCCACTGCCATTCTCCCTCTCTTCTGTCTTTGCTGTATTCAATCGTTTAATATTATCCTCTTTACACTCATCCATCCTTTCCTTCTTTCCTTCCCTCATCTGCCTTGTGGTTAATACAGAAACTGTTGCCTGGTCACTCAGTAGTTTCAAAACACACACACACACACACACACACACACACAGAATGGATGTATGTGACACCCAAGTTTTGCAGCCCTACTTACACAAACTCACACAAAGGAGCCAGCAAGTATGGTAGCTTTGTGTGTGTGTGTGTGTGTGTTTGTGTGTGTGTGTTTGTGGCCTAAGGGGAGTTGTGTTTTTGCTAAATTTATCAGCTCCAGTTCATCTCCCAAGAGCTGAGGACCCAGGCTAGTGCCTCAGTTAGCTCAACCATGACTGCATGTGTGTGTGTGTGGGTGTGTGTGTGTGTGTGTGTGTGTGTGTGTGTGTGTAAGAGAGAGAGTGTGTTTGCCTTTTTGTGTGTGTGTCTGGAGGCTGGACTCATCAAGCGCAGTTCCACTGTCTCAATTTCCGCCTCTTTTCTCTCATCCATCTTTTCTATCTCCTATTTTTCATCTTCTGTCCTTCCCTCTTTTCTTCTTCTTTCCTCGGGCTATAAGACTCTTCAACTCATCCTCCACACTCTACCATAAATAATAATTCTTTTTTTAAAGTAGCAAAATGGGACTATATCTGCATCTCGTTGTACAACGACAATAAATGAACCTCTGCATCCTTTTGTCTCATTTTCTCCTTTGCTCTCCTCTTTCAGAGAAGTAACCTCCAGCAGCAGCACTGCTAATATGTAATGTGGTCTCCAGGAATCCACCCATGGCTACAGCGTTATTACAGCATTCGGTAAAAATGCTTCTCATTTAGGGTTGCTGCGCCTTTTAAGCTTAATTTACAGCTAGACACTGAATAAAGACAGATCAATCTTTGTTTGTCCTCAAGGCCTCGATGAAGGCTCTTTGAGCTGCAAACATGTTCACCTTGAAAATAAATGTAGATACATGGTTTTTGAAAAGGCTTGATCAAAATCAAACTAAACTAAATGATCATGAAATCAAAACTCACTGCTGATCTTTTTTAAATGCCGGGAAGTGTGGCTGCTTGCAGAATATATGTGAAGGACATCATCCACACATACAAACATGTACAAACAGAGATTCCGTCTGCCTGGGCCACACTGTCTACCTCTACCTGTGCATGACAGCTGCTTCGCTGAACAGCTGCGGCTCGCATGAGTGTGGTGTCCACACATCTTTCTACACTGTGTGGCTGCTCTAACCTGTGGGCACTGAAATGAAAAGAAAGAGGTTCTGCCACGCACACGCAACCGCTTACGCAGGCAATCTGGTCAAGTTGTCAGCTCAGCTGACTCTGTCTGCTCGTCTCTCTCGCTCTCTGTTTAGATACAATATGTGGAATGAATCGGCCTACATTATTTGAAAAACACAATCACAAACAGCATTAGATAAATAGTAGATGGAGTCATTACAAAGGTTTATAATAGATTATGAGTGTGTTTTATTACCAGATTTGCTCACACCGAGATGCTTTGACTCAGTCCGCTGACGCTGCTGCACAGAGCGCTAGTTGCTGTTTATCCAAAGTTTATTAATATTTAACCTGTCGCATGTCCAGATTGCATCAAATGCAGCACTGCACTTCCTTGGGTCCCCCAGCAATACACCCGCCAAGTGTGAAATAGATCGGATGAACCGTTCTAGAGATGTGTGAATGACAAACATACATACAGACAGATTCCTTGCTTTATAGTTAGATAAACAGCAGGTCTTTGGCACACAGTCAGGTCCCCGCCAGCTTGTGGTTTTTGAACCTAGGATATTCTTGCCACTGCACTGCCAAGCTGCCCCGTGACTTGATTTTTTTGTTTTCTTTGATTGAGGGAAGTACCACCCTTATTTACAACAAGAAATGTATCAGGAGGTAGTCGGGGTGAACGGTGGGTGTACATAGCTCTGGACTTGAAATGACATAGGTTGTCAGTGTATTTTTTTGCTTTTGCAATAGTATATAAATGTAATTTCTAGAAAACATGGTTGAAGAGGCTCACAATGACAATGCTAACATGCTGATGTTGTTAGCATATTAGTGTTGTCAACTTCTGGTCTGCTGGTCGATAATGCTCGTCAACTGCATGCTCGCTGGCATTACTTTCATAAGGAGGAAAGTGCTTCTTAATCCATTAATTCGTGGGTGGGTGGGACATACAGTGTTTCCTGTACATTGAATTATTTGAGGCAGACCTCCACAATATCAACACTGACTGTAACATATTGTTTTTTTTTTTTTTTTTACTATTTAAAATGGGTAAAATCTTATTTCATGGTGGAGCTGCGCACAGCTCATTGATTTGCTCAGCCCTCTCTCTGACAGCGGACTGTCTGAACAACACCCGAATATAATGCTCCACTTGCATTCACCACCACTCTCTGCTGCTCAATCTTTCTCATTCGCTCAACCACGCACTCGTTACACAAACACCTTACACACAGCCTTATTCCTTAAAGAAGCTATGCTACTCTGGTGAGTATGGTGATATGGTGGATTACATATCTTAGGCATGGTTCAAATCTCTGCAAGTAGATTTTCATTGCGTACTGAAATGGCAGCTGACTAAAATGCAGTCACATATTATCTATGCAGTAAAGAATGCACCGTGGGCCATGGGCCAAAATGCTTGGTATGGTACTGTAACAAAATTGCTGAATGGTTGGCTGCTGAGTGCCAGACTGACACTGCCCACACTAGTTTTTCTGTCTCCGGAGCTCCATGGGCTGCTTATTTTTACCTCTGGACCATGGGAATTTTATTTGGGACACTGGTCTTATAGAGGTGCTATGGGACTAACTGAACCAAAACATCTGTGATGTGATTTGATGTGAGGAGACAAGCTGATATCCCCAGTGACATACCTGTTCTCACACATCTCTGTAACAGTCAGGTTAGGTGGCAGGTGGATGAAGCTGCCTGTCTGATGGTCCTGCAGATGCATGTTAGCATTTTCGTCGGCAGCAGAGCCTGAGGTTTGTCCGGTCTGGCAGTTGGTCTGTCCACACACCTTGGATAGTGCTGGAGACTTTGGTCCAGTGCAAGATACCTCAACATCTACTGGCCAGAATACCATGAAATTGTAGCTATGCATGGTCGCCAGAGGAGGAATCTCAACAGTTTGGTTAACTCTTTACTCTTGCACTACAAGCCAAATTTCCCACATATAAACATGAAACATTAGACTCTAATGCACAGATTGTCATTAAATTTACTGAGTACGTTTGCTCAACCCTAACTCTACCCCCTCAAATAAGATAATTAAACCTACACATAGATAGATAGATAGATAGATAGATAAAGTACTTTATTCATCCCAAACTAGGAAATTTCTTTGCAGTAGCAGTGTTTACACCCGAGACAATGAAATGAAATAAACAAACGTAGAAAATAAAATAAAAAAGCACCTACTATTAAGTAGTAGTTATAAATAACAGTATAAAATTAAAATTTAACCTTTACAATAGTAAATACAAAATAAGTTTAAAGTAAGGCATATCTTTTTACATATATACAACAAAATGTGCAGTTGTGCAGTATTAGAGTGTTAAAGTGTATCAATAGAATCATTAAATCATTAAATTGTTAAACAGTGCCAAACAACTAGCCAGAGCTACTCAATTTAATTAGAAATATAAACAATACAGTGATAGTAGCTGGAACTGTAATATTTAAATGCAAGATATTCTTTACTTAAATACAGTTTTATCTCTGACTTAGGATCGACTATGTGGTCAACACAGCGAATTGTCCTAAAGACTGGAAGAGAGTGGGAGGTCATGTTGAACATGGATTCCGAGTTTGAGTATTTCTTGATGAAGTTGCAGGAGAACAGCAAAAAAAGGAACTTAGTCCAGGTCTACCACCAGTCCCTTTGATAAAAAAAAAGGTGCTGATGTACCTGTGGTACATCGCCAACCAACACAGCTTAAGAAATATGTCAGACACATTTTGATGTGTTTTGATGTGGCACACAGAATCATCCTAAAAGTGCCCAACATCACTTGTTCAATGGAACCAAACTTCATCTCCTTCTCATTTGTCATCAAAAACCCAATGCTATATTCTGCTCCACCTCTATTACTATAATGCCATTCAAAGTATTACTTGTCTTAATTTTAAGATTTTTAGTAAAAATACTAATACCACACTGTAAAAATACTACATTATAAGTAAAAGTACTGCAATTAAAGTGTTACTTAAAAATAGTACATAAGTATAATTATGAAACTGTACTTAAAGTACTACAAGTAAAAGTTCTCACTGCAGAAAAATGTCATCAGAGTCTCAAAACCCTGCTGTGCAGAATTCACTTGCACTTGAGACACATGGTGGCACCAACTGACTTCATCTGACTCTCTTTCACTTTTTCCATTTTCTGGCCACCTTATCAGAGTAGAAAGGCTGCGTGAAGTGGATGCCAAACTTATCAGCTTTGTCTCTCCAGAGTTTTTATTGGCCTTGGCAGATTTCAGTCCTGATGTGCTGCCGCATCAGGTCGATTGTTTGGTCCTTGCCAATGGTAAGAGAGAGGGGAGAAGGATCTAGAGTTGAGGCCCACAGAGGAGCAAATATTAAACACATTTCACCCATGGGGGAATGTGACCATCCACGTGTACTCCCCAGTGACTGGTTTGATCTGTAGTGAGTGTTAGGACAGTGACACACTGTAAAAAAAAAATCTGTATATTTTACGGTAAAATACTGGTAGCTGTGGTTGCCAGAATTTTACCGTAAAAAATATGGTGATAAGACATTACGGTATGCTTTTTTAGGAACTGTAAATTTCATAGTTGAAAACTGTTTTGTTTATGGTAAATCACTGTTAAAAACAGATCTATCGTAAACCTGTTTACAGTAATTTTCTTTAAAAATAACAGCTATGTTATAAACCTTTTTACGGTAAACTAAAAAAAATCTGTATAATTTACAGTAAAATACTGGCAGCTGTGGTTGCCAGAATTTCACCGTAAAAAATATGGTGATAACATATAAAACATTACGGTATGCCAGTAAATTTCACAGTTGAAAATGTTTTTTGTTTGTGGTAAATTATATGGAAAGACCTATGATATATTGTAAACCTTCAAATCAACTCCAATGCATCAATAACCAAGAAGCTTTGCAAACTAACTGCTAGTATCATAATTACTTCAAATTACCAATCAAAACTGGAAAACACAACTCAAACTTTAAATCAAGTCACTGATGTTCAGATACCACACCTCTTTTCATCGCCTTTCCTCAGTCATTTTTAATCAAAATAAACAATATTAAACAAACTGCATGGAGTCAAGTGTTTAAAGTAACTAAAAGAGCAGCTTCTAACAAAAATGGCAACAAAAATAAATAAATAAAAAATACAATAAATTGCTGTTGCCTTGATCTTATCTTATTGTTCAATACCTACAAATCAATTCAATAACTGAAAGTACAGTCTCTTACAAAAATGGCAAAAAAATACACAAAATTGCTGCTTATTTCTTATTGTTCACCTAATCAATAGACATTGATAATTCCACAGAAAATGCACAATGAGCCAGTTCACATAAATTTAACAAACTAAAAACTGCTTATTTTAACCTGAGTTGACCGAAAACAAAGAATACTGTTGTGCATGTCAATGGTTAACAGTTAAAGTACAGTAATTATACTGGAGCTGCAAGGATTATTAAATGAATTGCTAACTATTTTCATAATCGATTAATCGAGTCAGTTTCTGTTTCAGTTTCTTTAGTCTTCTTATGACAGGGAAATATTAATATCTTTGTGTTTTGGACATAAGACATTTGAGGACGTCCCCTGGGACATTTTGTGGACCAAACCAATCAATCAATCAATAATCAATTAATCAAGATAATAGTACACAGATTAATTGATCATGAAAATGATGATTAGTTGCAGCCCTTGTGTACACCGTTTCACACTGGTTCATACAGCTGGCGCTGTGCAAGAGGTCAGACTTAAGTTGGATAGGTCCATCTTTAACATGTCCCTCTCCAATCCTGGTCAGCGAGATCTGCGATGAGGGTGAGGACTCTTGGGTTCACCGACAGCTGCTTCTTGTTCTTCTTTGTTTTAACTTTTGTGCCCTTCTCAGGATTGATCATGAAGAAACACCTTTGAACATAATAATATCATAATCAACCACTAAAAATAGTGATTTTCTTTCTTCTAAATGAGGAAATACATTTTTTAATTTTCAATTAATATTTAAATAAATAAATAAATAATTCTTTACCTCTGAAGGAACTCAAGTGTGGAGCCCAGAGCTACGTGATAATGGATATTAAGGCAGTAGTAGGTTCCAAACATCAAACAGATGGATTCAGAGATGAAGTTGGGGATGTGGTCATTCACAACCTTGCCATCTACACTCAGCATGAACTGTCTTGAGGCATAGCAAGATGTTCCTGCAAAGGACAGGTAGAATAGCAGACCAGCCATTACCATCCAAAAGCAGTCTTACCAAAATTGCTAGGCTTTGAAGCAGCACTTCAAAACATGACAGTGCATGACAGCTTTCATGTAATACTTCCTAACATTAGCTTAGTGAAACTGATTATCAACACTTACCACATACAATGATACATGGTGTCACAGGCAAGCTTTCCACTTATACTTCTTTTGCCAGACATGTTTGTTCAACATAGTGGAAGAGGTTCTCCTCTTTTTCATCAAAGTAGGAGAGAAGAAGGAGCACCATATCCTTGACATCTTCTGAGCAGCCGTCCAACTGTCCTCTCAGAATTTCCAGCTTTGTGACAGCCTGAAGAACTCTTTTGCTCTTGTCTGCACAAATGGTTCTCATGAAGTCCAGAAGCCGTTTTCCCTTTTTTTCTACATTGGTGAGAAAAGTCTCTTTCAGCGATATCCCAGTGAGCTCTTGGAAGTGGACTGTCATGCCAATCTCCTGGAACAAAAAAGGCCACTCCTCCATGAGGGATTGCAGATCTGTCCCCTTGTTTATCTCTTTACGTTGGGAGTAGTAGGTACACTTCATAAGAGTGTCCACCTCGCCTGGGCTGAAGTTAGTCTGTTCACTGAGTGCTTTCATTCTGTCTTTCTTCTCCTGTTGGCTTTCTGGTGTCTCACTCACTGGCATATATTTAATTTCCCACTTTATGCAACCATAGGTGTCCTGCATAGCTGCCCTTTGTTCAGCTGGGATTTCATCTGTGTCATACTCATCTGTCCCCTGTTTGCCCTTCTTTATCCTTGGTGCTGAAGACCGCTTCACATTTTCAATTCGGGCTTGTAACTGCTTGACTAGTGAGTGATATCCTAGTCCAACCACATCACCTGCTATGACATCTTGCAGTGACTGTGGATACTTTGCAATCATTTTTTTGGCAACTTCTGTGGAGGCTTTTGTACTGGGAGAGGCACAGGCTTTCATTATTTCAGTAACAACAATACGGACCATTTCTCTACGTAGCCGTGGAGTTGGCCTTTTCCCCCTCTCTAAAAACTGCATCAAGCCTTCAGGAAACTTCGTCTATGGGATCTGGAAGTCAACCCAGTCTGTAGCAGTAATCCAGCGGCTGGACGATGGGGAGACACTGACTGAAGAGCATGTTGAGGAAGATGGAGAAGACAACGCTGACTGGCTATGGCCTTCATTGGTTAGTGCTGTAAAGAATGGAATCAACAAAATGTATTTAAATTATGTTTAATCCTTGGTTACAGACCTACTTCAAAAAAGGTTGTCAAAATTACTTACTGGTTTGTTTCCAGGCAGCTACCAATCTTCTTGCTTGAATTGGTCTCTGTGATGAAAGCAGATCTGCTTCCTGAATGAAGTGAAAATCGTCAGTGGTCTCTACACCCAATGATTGGAGTGTCTCCACTAAAATATCTAAGATTGAGGCTGGGAGGTCTGGCAACACCTTTGTGATGGCACTGGGTATGTTGATTTGCTCTGTATCATCCATTTCTATGTATGTAGTATGAAAGTGAATAAAGCACAATTAACCCCAGAATAACAGTCCAAGACAGTTAATAATGTGATAACACACTGTGTCTCAAAGGAACTATTTGGTATCCATCTTTCATGTAAGATGGCAATGGATAGAAATCAATCAAGTCACTGATGTTCAGACACTGCATCTTTTCATTGTCTTTCCTCACTGAGTAAAGGTGGTACTCAGAAAGGAATTCTGCTGTGTACACTGACATCAGAAAATAAACAGTGTAATTTTTAATCAAAATGAGCACTAGTTCACCAAACTGCACAGAGTCAATGTTCCCTGTGACAAGGAATTGCCCTTTTTTATATGACGTTCCCTTGTACAGAATTCCTACTGTGACCTTTGTGTTGGTCTCAGTGAAGCCAAATTGTCTGACTGCATCTTGAATGGCTTTACTGTATAGTCCTGAGTAAAATGGAGAACCATCTTTAACTTGGAAGACAGCCTTGCCCATAAATCTTGCTGAAAGATACGCCTGTAACAGCTGATGCCTTTTAGACAGAGTAAGACAGAGGTTTTTGAAATTTTTCAAATTCCTTGCACATCTCTTGAAATAACTGTGCTTACTTTCAAAGCGCATTGTCCAAAGTCTGATCAGGGGCCCAAATTTCAGAATCATTTCTGGGTAATGACGTAAATAATGATGCTTTGGTTTCAGGCCACTTTCTGGGAATAGAGCTTTTCTTGACTCTAAATATTCTTGAATAAGAACATCAACGTATGCAACCTGAGGGAAAGAGATTTTCTGAGCACATATCATGTCCACAATGTCTTTCAGCTGTAGAGTCAACTGCCACACATTATCTGCTGTATCTTTCACTCTATGACCAATTATGAGAGGCAACAGCCTTAGAAAATTCCAATTCTGTACAGCTTGACCTGAGAGTTTAGCTCCATGGGGGCTGACCTCACAAGGTTTTGTAGAAGCATCCGAAGCGCAGTATTTGAACTGTTTAATGAGTCGATTCAGAATGGAATAAGTGAACCAAGCCTTTTTCTTTATGAAATACTTAAGATACAGTGCAACATCATAAGACAAAACACCCTCAAAGATGTTGTGTGGCAAACCTGGCAGACAGACATTAAAGTATTTCAAAGAATTAAATACCGACTTAAACTTTACCCCTTCCACATCTGGTGATGTATCTTCAGTCTGGAGGCGATCAACAGCAGAATTGTAGTTCTCAATGGTCCTCTCTGGTCCACACAGATTTGGATCACCCTGAAAGTCAGATCTGTTTATTAGGCAGTACCTACAGAAAAATTTTGAGGTGCTGAAATTTTCAGAGAATCCACCGATGCAATGGGAGCCCAAATTATCTCCAGCAATGCAACACAAGGTTCCCTTGACTGTTTCATTTGATACAACAATCCCATTCTCCTCCAATTCCTTCAAGTCTGTTATTAGTTCAGAGAACACCTTAGCATGCCCAAATGCTTTGAAATCTTTCTCTCTACACAATAGCACAAGTGACATGTGGTCTGTGTCAGACCGTACATGAAGTGGCAAGTTGGCAAAAGATGCATAGAAAGCTAAAACTTTATGTCTTGTCTTGGCAGAGCCTAAAGGGTTAACTACTTTGAAGGCATCCTGGTATAGAACTAACTTGACACATGATGGATTTTGAGCAAAAAAATCATTGTTTTTGAATATCCGACCATCACTAATGTCACTTAGAACATCTGAAGGAGACTCGGGTGAGTGCTCTCCTGACACACAGTTCTGCCACAGATCAGATTCTAACAAAAATTTCAAAGTGTCTCTCACAGGCACATAATAGGCAAACCTATCTATCCTGTTCTCATCTCTTCCTAAAAACATTTTCTTGGGCTCCACATAGTTGAATTTTTCTTTGAATGACTTGGCTCTTGAATAAGCTGTTCGCATTGGCCCTGTATGACATGCAGTGAACAGATCAAATCCCTTGACAGACTCACAAACCTTAGTTATGTCCTCATCTGATAATGATGTGTCATTTTTTAGCAGTGAACTAAGTTTACTCAAAGTATATGTTTGACCCAACTCATTTATGTTTTGCATTTCCTCAACAATGTTCTGTATAGTTGAAGCAGGCAGAAGGAACTGCCCGTGCAATCTCAAGTAGAACAAACTCAAGTTTCTAAGATAAAGATCACTGAAATTTTCAGATATGTCCAAATCGACTTCATCTGTGCCTGTTGCTGCACCTGCATCACAGTGAGGGACTAAGTCACCTGACTCAGGTGGAGTAGATGTTGACGGATGAGAAGCAGATTCTCTGTACACGTCACTTACACCGCTGTCTGTAAAACCTCTGTGCTTCCGTGACATATGCGCGGTAAATGAAGACTTGACCGGGAAATCAGTATTACATCCTCTAACTGGACAACTTACAGCACGTCCTTCAACAATATGCTCCTTCAAGTGAGCAGTCAGTTCTTGGGTGTCTTGACACTGGCGTTCACACAAGGCCACTACACATTTATAACAGCCTTACCAACAGTTTCGTTAGCAGATACAACATTATGCCTCCGGTAAAAATGAGCCTTAAAAGCTCCATACCTGCAAAATGTCTGCTTGCATCCATCTCCAAAGCACTTAAATAAACAGCGCGGTTCATTTCTGTGGAGTTTGCAATGAAGCACATAACCTCTCAAAGTCCTAAAAGACTTACCACAGAAATTACAATTTAACATTTTGCCTACAGCAACTAACGTTAATGTGAGCTAAGCTAATGTTCGACACAATGTGACAAAAGACAATTACACTCAACTAACATTTAGCAAAACTGACACATTTTGTAATGTTAAAGAAAACTAGCATTCACCTTTTAAGCGAGGGCAACACAAAACTGAAGAAAAGACCGCGTTTACTTACGTAGTCTTTAGCGTTGTGTCTCTCAGAGTTAGGGTTAGGGTTAAAATGTGTGTTTTTCACGTATTATGACAGCAAAAATAAAAGTTATGTATGGTTTCTTGACTTAGGGTGGGATACTAATTTTGGTTTCTGGTGTTTTACTGACCATACTGACCATATTTTTTTTTCAAACATTTTTTACCATATTTTTAACGTCTTATTTCCGTATAAATTAAGGTGTGTTCTTGCTGAATTGTAAACAATTTTATACCGTAAATTTTAAAGTACACATCAGCAAAATCTGTAATTTAAACAGCATAATACTGTTAATTTTAGTGTGATTACATATTTGTGACATTACAGTATTTCCAAGTTAATTTTACCAAAGTTTTATATTTTCCAATTTTGTGGACTACTCCTGTTAGCCTGCTAGCTGTGCTAGCTCCCACAGTTTATGTTTAAAATTCTACCCAGGATTTTTCCAGTCCCCCCCCCCCCCACTCCAGCCACACCACGCAAGTAAGTGTCCGCAGGCAGATTTCCCACCTCTTTATTCTATTGGTTCGCCTACTTGTCTGAGGGACCAATCAGGAGAGTTTAAAGCTTACTGGACAATGAGATCCTAAGGTGAGACATATTTGCATTTCAGGCACATATGCTTTCATCCACTCTGACTGACGATAGCGCAGTAGGAGCAGGTCAGAGGTCACACTGCACTGGCAAAACAAATCAGCAACAAATGAGGATTCTTGTAATAAGAGCACATATTTAGCAGGCTTGAATTTGAGAGTGGGGACATTTTTCAATATTTCTACCTCAGCCTTCTCTGTAGAGTCTCTCCGCCTTTCCTCAGTGGGTGTGACAGCTTTGAGCAAATGTTTGCATTTGGATGAGTGCAGCGTGATGGAAGTGCTGTCAAATGAGGCAAAGAAACGGGGTCCTCCTGGTGGAGTCGGCTGAGCATGAGATCTGTGGGTAGAAAAGTTTGAGAAATGTTCCTGATATTTCTACAACTTGACACACATACATGTACACAAAATACACATAAACAGAAATATAAGAAATGTAATCTATATTTTTGGAATTAGTTCAATTTAAGCATTCCTGTCTGTAATACACATTAACACACACTACCTCACATTTCAAACTCCAGTCATTGTGTGAGGACCCCGAGGCTGTGCCAACTGCATTAGCAGTCACAGCATTAGAGATGTATGTTCACAGGGCCAAGATGTTTTTTTTATACCTGTTCCTTTGCAGCTCTGCCCTGCAGGTTCAATACAGCAACAGGCAGTAGAAGAGCAATAAAAGTGTTTTATTGCTTTTTCATTCTAACACACTGACACTGTCTTGTTCAAGCCCTCTTCATTCTATCAACCCTCATCTCCTGTAGTTGAAGTGCTGACTTCATTTATACAAAATGTGTTTTGTTTTACATCCTGCCCAGTGCTGGTAACGTGCTACACTAGGGTTCCAAAACTACTGGCCCGGGGACAAAATCTAGCCTGTAAGACTTTCTTAAGGCCTCCAACTTGTTTAGAATTCATTAAATTAATTTGGGATTTTTTCCCATTTTTTATTTATGATAAAAGATAACCTTTTGGCACATGTGCCGGGCGAGCAGCTTTAACTGGAGTGAATGGGACACCATCTTGGAACACAGTAGTTCACTTCTTACATCCACAGTGTACATCCAGCAAGCTGGGCACTATCACTTGTGTTGGCTTACTTTTGTATTGTATATTTCAGGTCATTTACACTTCAATCATCTTAGCTACAGTAGCAGGAAAACCAGTTGTAAATGAAGCAACAATAATTCTGAAGAGAATCCAAGCAAATGGTGTTAGCCCAGGTGTCATCATGTGATCGCAAGATGTGTGATACATCTCACCCTGGTACCCCGTTTCACTCATAAAAAGGCAAAATGAAGAGAACATCAAAAGACCTAATGTTAAATTAATCAGTATCAATGTGTAGAGACCTGTCTCACAATCGACATTTTTAGCCATGCTAATGAGTTGTCATGACAACCATTGGATGGATTGTTGTGAAATTCGCTAAAGATATCCTATCTTGGCTTGTTCTGTAGTGCCACCAGCAGGTCAAAGTTTCCACTTATCCTGTGAAATATCTCAGCATCAACCAGATGGAATGGAATGGAAGATTTTGTACAAATATTCATGGCTCCAAGAGAATGAATCTGAATGACTTTGGGGATCCACTGACTCTTCTTCTGGTGCCACCATAAGATTGTGGTCTTGAGGCAAAAGTATGGGAGGGTCTTTCATTCATGTCCCCTTCAAGATGAATTGTATTAACTTTGGTCATCCCTTGATTTTTCATCTAGCACACCACCATCATCAGGAAATACATGCTTGAGGTTTCTACCTGTTAAAAGGGAGTTTTTCCTTCCACTGTCACCAAGTCCTGCTCATGGTGGGAACTGTTGTGTCTCTGTAAATAATATTTTAAAGAGTACTGTCTAGACTCTATGTGAAAAGTGTTATAAGATAAAAGTGTTATGATTTGGCACTATATGAATAAAATTTACTTGACTTGACTGATGTGAGAATATAAACACCATCATCAGGTTATAATGATAAAGTTTGACTCACTGGAGTATGATATGTGTAGTTTGCTATTTTTCGACTTCAAGTTCACATTCCTTTTGCTTCATGTGGCACTAGTGGACATTTTGCGTAGCCATGGGAAAACATATTTGTATGTACATGTTCTACTATGCTGAAGTTACCCTAATAAGACAGGTTCTAGGCACTGTTTGATTGCAATATTCAAGTGAGCAACAATAGCATCACAAGAGGAAGATTTGGCTTAAGAATGTGTCTTGGAGCAAAACTGACATAACAAAATGTGAGGTGTTGAAATGGTTGTTGTTAAGTGTCTACTGTGACTGCCTATCAAGATATTTCCTGTCGTCTCCTGCTTTAGCCTTCACCACTAGCTAGCAGCAATATAAAAAGGGAAAAAAAGACTTTCCCTGCCAGAACAATGGCATAGGTTGTGCCTCCCTCTTGCAATGTCTGGTAACTGACTTCTTCCAGTCAGGCTAAGCTCAGCAGCACCTAGGTGTGATTTTCCTCCTACACAAGTGGCCATTATTGCCCACCAGTGTTTAGCTAAGCCCTGGTCCCGATGACCCAAATCCCCTGCTATGAACCAAATAGCAATTGCTTAATGGTTCGCTCAGGGGACTGGCCCATTAAGGGAGTAAACCCTTACCAGATAATCTGAAGTTGGGACCCCACAGGTGGTAGAAGAGCATAATCTCTAGTTGTCTCAAATTTGTCCTACCTTTGGATCAAGGTGGAGTAGGACACAAGATCTAGCTGAATATGCACAACTCTCCCTCAGTGTTATTAAAGTTTTCTTTATGTTATTAAAGAAAGTCACATCTTCAAGGTAAGGATCACATGGTGAGATATAACTCCTGATACGTATGTCCTCACTCAAGCTCATACCATGCTTGAGAAGTGGCAATGCAGTCACCCAGGACAGATGCAACTTGCAAAACAGCTTCTCTATGGCAAGCTAGCTGAGGGAAAACCTCCAGCTGGCTGTCCAAAACTGTGGCATAAAGACAGCTTGACCCATTCTATGGAGAAGCCTGGGAATTAATCACAGGAGTAGCTTTTGTCTGAGTGACATGGCGAAGCATTATTGTCAAAGGCTCTGAAATAGCAGAGAAATCGTGAATCTCAGAAGCAATGAGCAGACAGGCAGCGAGGAAAACAAGAACTGCTGACACCTTCTTACAATCCATCAATTCTGGTCTCACATGCCATCATTTCTACTTTTCATTTAACAAAGGCCTTGTTAGTCACCTACAGCCTCACCCAGAGCTAAGCAGAATGCCTTCATGATTGTGGTCTTCATTGTTCACGGTGGACAAGTCAAGTCAAGTCAAGTCAATTTTATTTGTATAGCGCCAAATCATAACAAAAGTTATCTCAAGACACTTTTCACATAGAGTAGGTCTAGACCATGCTCTTTAAAATATTATTTACAGAGACCCAACAGTTCCCACGATGAGCAAGCACTTGGCGACAGTGGTGACGAAAAACTCCCTTTAACAGGTTGAAACCTCGAGCAGAACCAGGCTCTGGGTGGGCGGCCATCTGCATCGACCGAGTTGGGTTGAAAGGGGAGGAGAGAGGGGGAGATGGGAGACAGAACAGGAGAGACAACAAATCAGACTAATAATAATAACAACTGCAGCAGTGAGTGTGGAGCAGGAACATGGGGGCAGTAGACGGCCGGCAATCATAGATCCAGAATCTACAGCTCCAGAGGCAGAAATACCTGCAGAAAGTGAGAAGGCAAAAAAGCACAAAAAGCACAAAAACTACCGGGAAGAAGTGGAGTTAGTAACATGTATTAGTGGGATAGGAATGTGTACAGATGGAGAGGGAGAGTAGGAGAGAGAAGAGACAAGCAACCCCAAAATGTGAAACTGGGATCCACTGCCTTGTGAGACTCTGCTCTGTGGTATGGAGAAACACTCAGACACATCTTGGTCGTATTATGTATAAAGTTATTTATGCTATTCTCCACAGTGACTTTGAATGAGTGAATGGGTTAATGTTTTGCTCGATCATTTTGAATGTGTTTGTTGGACAATTTGGCTGTTTTTGAGGGGTTAGACTCCTCCACCAAGGATGCAAGAGTATAAATCAGAGCATAACTAGAGTATCATGCAGAGCAGAATAGATCAGAGATCAGATGTCCAGAAGAAAGGATTGTTAACAGTGCTCTGTCTGGGAGTAAATTTTCTCTCTGTTACTCTTGAAGAGAACAAGAAATTATCTGCTTTGATTATAGCTCAGTTGGTGTTGTCAGAGGTGAGTGATGATAGTCTCTGGGTTTAGCCTGTCCTGGTTTCAGTAGGTCATGTGTATCCTTCCATCTTATCCTTGCTGATCTGATCTCTGGGTTCTGTGTTATCTTTCTATGCTGTTCCTGACTCGAGGGAAAGCTGCACAGGCCATCAGATAACTGCAGGGTCAGAGGTTTAGTCCTGACATAAGCCAATAAATCCACCGCTGTGAACTTTACCTGGTCCATGGTGGTGCCCGACCTCTGAGCCCTTCTGGTGACATGCAGTTGTTTGATAGGAGCAGATCATAAAAGCTCACTAAAATCAGTTGTGTGCTGTAGTACTCTACAGTCTATTGCTCATTTCCAGCGATCAATATTTAAAGCTGGAGTGCAGCTGAATGAGGTCAAACAATGCTGATTAAGCCAATCACCGCCAGGTAAGTCTGTCTGTATTTCACAGTCTTACTGATCGATGGTGGCTCCCTGGAGCTGACAGCAGTGACAGCAACACACTGGCCGGACTAAGCTTGTCTATTAGATGTAAGAGGTGTCACATGGTTTTATTTTTGTTGGCCAACTGTTGCATTGAGTTTTAAACAGATGATTTTTGTTGCTTCCTGGGATCACTGCCAGAAGGGGGAGACAAAAGTTCTGCACTCCAGCTTTAGTATAGACTATATCACAGCCTAGTGTAGCATAGAGACTGTAAGCAGGAGGAAACACCTAGCTACCTACCAATAGCTCTACAACTGACTGTTTTACACAGTCTCTTTTGTCTCTTTTGATTAACAGATGCATGTGCAGAAATGTACTAATGGACTATTTGGGGTTTTAGGGGGAGTTATGTGTTGGAATTATTTATTGATGTACAACAGTTAATCTCCCCAGAATTTCTGCCAATTTATCTGTTGATAGCATGGTTTTTGAGATACTGTCGGTGAGCACAGGTTTTGGTTTTAGTCTCATTTAAGTGACTGAAAGCTGCCAACCTCATTGTGAAAACAAAGCTGCATGATGCTGACTCCATTTAAGTGTCTACAGTCAGGGTCTAATGGCCTCATCACACCACACATTTCTAACAGCAAAATCTTGGAGCCAAATTGATTAATAAAATTAAAAATCTCTGGTCTGTGCAGCGCGTTTCTGTAGAATTCAACTCTGATGAGCTGACATGAGAAATGAAACTCTGACCCTTCACAAAAAGAGATCCAAAGCACTGCAGCGTAAAATTACCATATTAGCTGTCTTGCAACATCCACTTACATAAACTGATCTTCAACTTTACAATAGCGTAGATGGTACATACTGTGTATGTTTCCATGGATTAAATGTGTTAATTTACTGTCCAATTAGTGACCAAGGCAAGTAGTCACTACATCACTAAGATTCCGGCACCAATTGGATGCAAAAGTAAACAAAGCTGTACAAGTTTACGGTCTGACTAAATTCTAAGCTGCAAACTGGCTCCAGCATTCAGCCCCCTGTTGTCCTTTAGTATGTGGCGTATTGTTTCATGGCCTGCTGGGCTTTCATGAGCTATTGTTGTCGGCCTGGTGCTCCTCTCTCGCTTGTTTCCTCCTATTCTGTTCAGATGTGTTTCTCTCTCTAACATTGTGCTGCACAATGTTCATTTCTCCTTTATTCTCTCCTATTCTGTTCTGTTTCAGTTGAATGTATTGGGCCTTGGCTGGTTAATAAGAGCCTTTAGGGTGTCATGAATAAAATATAATCCCGATCTTGCTGCCAATCTCCAATACAATGATACATTGTTGTGTGGTTATGCGTTTCGGTGTGTGTGTGTGTGTGTTAGGGAGATTAAGAGCTTTACCAGCAACTGACACACTGTTTGTCTTTCCATACACAGTAAGTAATCCATTTCCCTTCCACACTCAATGGAACATGTTGAAATTGCTAGTAATATATTTCCATTCAGCTACAACTTTGTACTGTTATCATTGCTTATTTTGCATTCTGCTTTTGTTTTATGTTTGATTTGTCTTTTCCCCTGCTGAATCTTTTTACTTTTGTGTTTTTGTGTGCTGTCAGGCAATTTCATGATGGCAACTTGTACTATGTTTTTTTTGTCAACAACAGCATGGCACTAGCCTGGGAACCAGACAAATCCCATGTTTCATTTGCTCTGGCAGATACGTCTGCTCCCTCTCCCATTCAAACTGATTTCTCTGCCGATTTATCGGGCTAACCAATCACAAGCATATATTTAGTATAAGGCGGGTTTATTATGATGACTGACGAGACAATTCAAGTATATTTGTAAATATCCAAGATGGCGCTACGGTGTTTCCCAGTCAGCTACAGCGGCAGTATTAAACAGAGTGGGTGGTAAATTTTCTTTAAAAGAAGAGCAAACAACTGCACTAAAACTTAAACTTAAACTCTTTGTTGTATAAGAAATATATATTTGCCGAACTTCTGTCCGACAGGACGGCACTATGTTCCTCTGATTGGTTGTCTCCGTCCGTCGATAATACCTCTTGGAAATCAAAAATGAGAGAGAGGTTCCAGACTAATACGCATTTGCTAATTAGTCTGGCGATGCCAGGCTAGCATGGAACTGGGATAGCACACAAATTTCACTGATGTAGTAAGCATGATCGTCACATTGGGGTGATGGTTGTACATTATTGACTTTACAACGTCCAGCTTTAAGCAAACTGCTTTTATAAAGAAAAATAAATCAAATAGAAATCTAATGTAGCGCTCTTGTGGTTAAGGTCCTGTCTAACAAAAGGTCTCAGTTTGTCATGCTTAAGTAATAACAATTGATGTCCTATCGATACAGTAAAGCATGTGATCAATTGTGGCTCAGTACTTGGTCCAATCTTTTCTCTATCTGCTGTAGCAGTCCTGCTTGGTAAGCTAATACATTTACATTAGGTTCAGGTTCAAATTCAAATTCAATTCAAAAAAGCAAAGATCGCTGGTTTCTACCCTAAAGGAAAAATCTGTTATATTTCTCATTCTCTCCACCTCTGTTGTAGAGATTTGGGGTTGCAAAACAACGTATATCGGGCTTCCCAAATTAACATGATTGTTACACGAATCATTTCAAACGCTTATCTCTAAGCCGACCAAAAGTAAACACAGAAAGTAGCTCTACATCCAGGGCTCTGGAATTTCCTGCATCATTGACCATTGACCAACATTTAAGGGTCAAACTAGCACTAAACATTATTGTAACTGCTTTGCAAATGTTTTTCTATAAGTCCTCATGGATACACACAATGCATTTCTTGTAGACATGCAAACACAACTTTTTCAATTTACATGAAAATTCCACTCGGCACCTTTAATTTAAGAACTTGGAGAGACATAGGCACTGGTAAGAGTATGACAGCTTAGAGTTAATGGCAATTCCCCACCATCTTCTGATTTGTCTGTGGTAACTATACCAGTAGATAATAATTCTAGCACATTGTTTTTACACTTAACTTTGTAATTATCTCTATAAACATCCTGTGCCTTTGGCAGGTTACACAGTGTCAACATCATATTCTAACTGATTTATTTTAAAGGCATTTGTTTCAATCTGCTTCTTTATGTATATATAGAAATAGAATAATAATGTGTGTGGAGCATTATAATTTATAAATAAACAACACAAGAAAATGTAGAAAAATCAAGTTTTTTCTCAATTAGAGGAAATTGCCTGGAAAACAATGTGCATTTTCGAAGTGTGACAACACTTATTCTATAAAAAGACTGCGGCTTTCCTTTCATGTATCCATGGTTACAGAGCTAATTGGCTAATTAACATCCAACAGAGTTTGTCATTTGGGAGACCATGAAGTCCCCACCACCCCACATTTCCTTGCAGCCCACACACACATTTGTTATGCCAGATAACGGGTGTTACCCAGAGAGCTTAGCAGGAAGCAATTTTTAAATTTCACAGGAAATGTTCCACAGCTCCCAATTACAACTGGAAAAGATATCACACACACACACACACACACACACACACACACACACACACACACACACAGGAACTGGTTATTTTATATGAACTGACAGCTTTTTCTCTCACACACAGGTGCACATATACAGTACACATATAATACAACACACACAAACACAAACATTTACACCATGACCACCTGGAAGTCATGGTGATAGCAACACTGCTGTGAAGTGAACTAGCTGCCCCTATAAAGGCTGAAGTGTTCATTATACCCCAAATTAAAACCAAAAAAATCATATTACTGACTTGAGCCTTGCCAGTAGTGTGACTAAAAATGTAAAGACTGTCCTCAGGGTGGTTGTACAGGAAAGGTCATTGGGTCATTAAAACCAGAAGCATTGAACCTCTTCGGAGCATGAATGTTTTCAGCTCCAGTTTAAAAAAAGAAAATTATTGGTTAATTAAATTTTGGTGGGTGGTACTAGAGGAAAGTTCATGGAGGGTCCAGAATCCATGTCACATTTTATGTGGCTCAGTGGATAGCACTGTCGCTTCACAGCAAAAAGGTCCTGGGTTTCTGTTTGGAGTCTGCATTTTGTCCATGTGGCTGTGTGATTTTTACATGAATTAGAGACTCTAAATTGCCTGACAGAAATTGTTTAGGATTAATCAATTGCTGTCAGTGAAGTTGGACCTTCAATGGACACTCTTCCCTGCTTCTACTAAAATCAGCTAAAATGGTTCCCCCTTGACAGAGACATCAGATATCATTTTGACCCTTGAAAATGTCCTTGATAATGTTGAGTGGACAGATCCTTCTATCACTGGGAAGAACTGTAAGAAGCCAGAAAATAGCACGTCAAGTTCTCCCTGGATGTATACAAATATTTTCTCTCTCTCTCTTTCTCTCTCTCTCTCTCTCTCTCTCTCTCTGCATCAGGGAAAAGGCAGCCAGGAAATAGTAACAAGCTAAGCCAACAAGCCTGTTACATGAAGTGTTCTGACGAACCCTAAGCCTCCGCACTGTATCTTTGGTATTCTTTGGCATATGGGCATCACTTCGGCATGTATACAGGAGCTGGTATCAGCAACTGCCAAGGTCGAGTATACAGGGCTGTAGTGCTGGTCACTGCTTAAAGTAAGCTAAATTTTGACTGAGTACTCAGCTAAGTTAGTACCACTGTGTAGGGTTGCAGTACTTCCATTTCAGTGACTGGAAGTTAGTTTGGTAATAAAAGCTGAGCCGACAGGAGAAGGTAAGAGCTTTTTCAGTGTTGGACTTACAGATACAAAGTGGAAGTCGGCAGTCTCTGGCCTTTCATTCAACTGTGGCTCTGTGTGTGTCTGTGTATGTGTGTGGGTGTGTGTGTTGCGCATGTAATTTACATACTCTGCTCTGATTGGACAGCTGTTTTCTGACATAGCTGCCTTATACATGCAGAGGTTGTTCATTTCCCTCTGCAGTTCTTTTCCTGGGTACAGAATAGCTTCATTTGTTGAAACTGTTTTAATACAATGACACCTGAGAAAGAAAGAGACTGATACTTGGTGGACATATCAGTGCTGGAAACAATTCCAGAGTGGTTGACAACTCAGTGCTTTTGTTTCTGTTGCAATCAATACCATGCTGATTGACTATCGCCTGGTTGTCAATCACATTGTGTAAGAGGACATTTGCATAACGTTCCTATGTCTGTGAAAAAGTATAAGTGGAAAATAATTATTTTACAAGTGCTGGCATTTTTATCTATTTCCTTTTGGTCATGTACCACACACAAGAGTATACAATCAAAGTGAAAAAGATGGGCAGTGTGCAACTAAAATGAAAAATGTGTGTGTGTGTGTGTGTTACATACAGTGTGTGTGTGTGTGATTATCATTTTTTTGTGGTGAATTTCCACTTATTCACACAGGCATGATGGCTTTTATGTGTGTGTGTGTGTGTGTGTGTGTGTGTGTGTGTGTGTGTGATCCTACCCCTAAGGGGTGTGTGTGTGTGATAAAGAGATAGAAAGTGGATGACAGAGGCAGAGGAGGAACGAGGGCAGAGAGAGAGTGCGAGAGAGATGAAAGAGACGACGGGTGAGCAAAGAGCGCAGAGATAATGGACGAACGAAAAGAAAAATAAGTAGGACAGAGAGAGAGGCGGGGGGTGGAGATTTGAATTACAGATACTGTCGATTACATTGACAGAGTGATAGTTTGAGAAAGCGGGAGAGGTAGGTGGTAGAAAGACTATTTAGGTAGTAGAAAGACTATTGAGTTCTCAGGTATACACACAGCTGTCCAGGTAAAACAGTGAAAGTGGCTCAGAATTGTGTCACAGCATGAATGAGGTGAACCTGGAAGAGCCCTGTAGGGAGATTAGGTTGTCACAGTGGTGCAAAGTGGTAGAACACACCTCCACACTCCTAGGATCACAGTCCTCCAGGATACAGGTCAATCAGAATCAGACTCAGAATCAGTTTTATTAGCCATGAATATGTACACATACAAGGAATTTGACTCCGGTTTTCCCATTGCTCTCAGTGTACATACACATAAATAGACAAATAAACAAAAAAACAAGGACAGCAAAGGTAAGCATAAACATTTAACTACTATGTACAAATATAAAAATAAATATATATGAGCATAACACAACAATGACAATGAAGTGGAGAAATAGTAGAGTGCAAAGATGCCTGGATAAATATGGAGACTTTATATACATAAGGTAGGTGGAATATGTGTGTGTGTATATATATATGACTATGTGATTAAGTGTTTGTATGATTAAGTGCTCATCAGGTTGTGATTGTGATTAGTCAGTGCCTTCCAAAGCTGTTACAAGACTGATGAGAAATGATTGATATTAGTGTTTTCTGATTTCCCTGTGGCTAAAAGGTTGATTAGGTCTCTGCTGCAGTCAGGCAATGTCAGCAGAATGGGAACAACAGGGAAACCTGTTCACACATTATTCCAATATGTTGTTAGTTTTGTAGACACACTAGTTAAATAGCTTAAAGTTGCTATTTTTGTAGTGTTGTGTATTTGTAGTTATATTATAAATTAGGTAAATTGATTGATTCAACTGATTGTTACCCTGTTTTTTTGTGTGTGTGTGTGTTTCACTTGTTTTGTTATTCTCTCTAAATGATACAAAATGCAGCACACTAAAAAATCATTGGATATTATCAAAATAATATAATATATCTTCATTGTGTTATTTGGACACATAGATTTGTGTGTTAAATATTATGCTGATATTTAATTGAACTTATTTGCCTCAATTGAATTTAAAAGTTAAATTTGTACAGGTTTTGTCTGCTTTACTTTACTGAATATGGTTACTGATAATTTTACCAATATTAATCTTGTAGTTTCCATTAGTTATGTTTGTGTTGCTAGTTCCTTTATGCATTTATTTAAATTCCATTAGCAAGGGTCCAATAACAAACATGCAAAACAATGTTCCTTTATTTTTTATATTTGGCTTGCCAAGATTCCTGTTCTTCTGCCCTTTTCCCCTTTATGCTGCACCTCCCTTTAGTTATATCAACACATCATCATAGGCCACAATTTTCCTTAATGCTACCTGAGAATGCAAACCAACTGTGACCACTATGTTCTGAAGGATGGTTGACCCAAACTTCAATGCTAAGCGACCGGCTGAGAGGATTAAATGAGAATTATTAAAAGGTAAGCTTAGAACCGTTTCACCCCCAGCAATGCATGTTGACATGTACAACATCCAAAATGTTCACTCAGTCAGTGCCACAGCGAACACAAAGCACCATGAAGTACTCGTCAAGCCAACAGAGAAACCCCCCTACCTACTGTGGACCTAATGTTACACCATCATTTTAAGTAATATCAATACATTGTCTTTTTCCCCATCTCCACTATGTGCCAGTTACTACTGTTTTGCTAAGAAACTTAGCAACATATTCAGCTTCCTTGACTGCAACAATATGCATGCCGTTTTTAACAATAAATTATTAGAATCCAACCCAAAGATAAACATGCATTGAAAAAAAAATCACAAGTAGTTAAAGATTACTCCTTTCACAAATTGATAGTGTATTTATTCTATGTAACATTTGAAGCGAAAACATTCATAGTGCGTGTTTGTGCATGACTGCTCAACTTGAAAAAAAGATTTTTGAAAACTGGCCACAACTCTCCATGTAGTAAAATAAGTCTCTGTGTGTGTTAAGTATGTTCAAAAACTCTGCTGTGTGGGGCGCACCTTGGAAACTCACTGGGTAGAGTGCATACCATTAATGCAAAGACCTTATTATCAAACAAAGCTGAAAAGGCCCAAAAACAATTGTCTATATACAAATAAAACACTGCTGGTAACTCGTCCATCCATACAATTTCTGAGATTTTACAACCTATATGACAATAATCTTTGTTTCAATCCATTTCGCAAACTAAATTAAATAGTCCTTTAGGACATTTTCATGACTTCTAATTTCAAATTTTCAAAGAGGAACAACACTATCTATTGTCTATTTTTTATCAGAAGTTCACTCACTCCAGAAGCTTGTATTTCATGAAGTTTGCCTTTCATGACAACCTTTGCCCATCCAGATCAGGACACCAATGTCCTCTGGGTAATCTCCGGGCTCCGCACCCTCTGTATGATATACACTCCCATCACAGTTTGCAGCATGGAACTGTTGGCTGTTTTTGTTCTTTGGGGTAAAAGATTACAAATAGAAGAAGTGCACGTAGCCACTGTCACCCATTGGTTTGTGCACTACCGTTTTGAAGCCTCAGGTCTGGCACAAGCCCCCAGGAAGTGCGCCACACTTTGAAGCCAATTTGACATAGTGGCCAAACGGTGGAATTACAACTTCCGGGTCCGTCACGTGATGCCATTGGGCCCAAGAAGACTTTTTTTCCATTGACTAACATTGAGAAAGAGACGTCTGTAACTCAGTGGATGATTTTTTTTCTTTTTAGGTACATCAACTTCCCAGTTCTAACACTTTAATAGCCCTTATTTAAATCATTAGGTCCTTAAAGTTAAAATTCACTAATAGCTGAATCCAGAGCTACTTTAGTCTGTCGGTCATGTGAGCGAGCCCGAGACGGAGGAGGAAACGCTAGTGCCCATGCTCTATGAGCCCAACAGAGCGGGAAAATCTGAAACTTCCGCATACTGAATACCCGGATGTTTGCTTCATGCGCCACTGAGCAACTTCCATAAGAATGAATGAAAGTTCTTTTTATACATCCATGGTGTGGCATTTTGGCCGTCGCCATCTTGGTTTATTTAAGCCTGTGGGGTCGCCCCCTGCTGGTCATTAGAAAGAATGCAGGTTTATGGACTTTCACATTGGCTTCACTTTTCAGACCCAGAGACTACATCCAACGCGTTCATACAGTCTGTGGTCAAAGTTCTAAGGCAAAAACACGGACACCACCCAAAAACAAGTTCACGGCTATTTAAACGCCCTGGATACACATTCCTACACCTCTATCCTGATGACCTGTGACCGCACCTACCTGTCACTTAAAGCTGTCCCGTCCTTAATTATGCATAACTTTAAGCCTTAATATAATTTAAATAGGTGAGTTCTATAAAAATTAACCCAGTTGTCATGAACAGGGAAATTAGCTACAGATACCAAAACTGTTTTTGTACCAGGATGTAAACATGTATTTTTCTGCTGTAAAGTTGGGCTTTCTAACATGTCTCCGGGGATTGAGATTTTTCAGACCCTTGATTTAGCAGAGGCTTTGCTGGTTCCAAGCGGTGAAAAAATGCTTTGCCACCCCAGTTGTCGAACAATTGAGTTCAAAAATGTATGTATGAAAAGTCACGGCTTGTCAGAAATTTACAAGAGCAAAACTCCATTGTCCGAGTGCAAGTTGGCATCACTGGATTGTTGGCAACACTAAATATGTGTGTTGCTTCACAAAATATACCTGACAGAAGTGGTCAATATCGTCTTTATATATAGCCTTGGTCTCAATATAGGAGCCAATTAAAACCCTTAAAGAAAGTTTGCATTGACATAATTGACTTCAGTGTCAAGTTTATTCACCATTATTAATATTAAGATATTTCAATTCAATGTTTTACTTATGTGCCACAATCATGTAATGTTTTTTAGCTAAAATATCTTCATTTTTCTCAGTAAATATTGATATGTGATTGTTTGTGATTAAATCAGCATGTATACAGTAGGCTATATTTCTGCCACCCTCTTGCCACCCAGTAAATAAAGCCCATGAACAAAGAATGCATTGTCTGAGTCTTAATAACTTGCGGCAAGAGACTGGAGGCAAAAAAAGTGAAAAATGCGGTTTGCAATGTGGTCTTCTGGAAAATCACGTTTACAAATTAGCATTTTATGAAGAAACGAAGTACAAACAAAGAGCATCTTGTGGAAGCTCAATGTGCAATAGGAGTTAGTAGTGAGTGAGCAGATGTAATTTAGTGAGTCTTTTTTCTGTATTTTTACATTGCATTTCATCATTTTACATCATGGCAAATAATTGTGTTTGTGCAGGTTGCAAAACCTTTGCCTGTCAAGACGTGGCGTACACAGATTTCCTAACAGAAAAGGGATGGTGCTGGACCGTGTGAGATGTGATAGCTTGTGTGCTTCCTTCTGTACACACAGCTGCTTCATCAGGTCTGCCGTCAGCAGCCGTCAGTGATGTTTGTGCCACCGGCAGATTGAGTTAAAAAAAGATCAAATAAGCTGAACTGCTTCAAGTGCTACATATGAAAATTTCGTATGATTTTCCAATCTAAGATGTCCTTTTGACACTGTAGCGAAACTTCAAAGACTCCGTCTGTCAGCTGTGCAGCCTTTACAGTGCATGATTTCTTAGAATTGTTCTGTAGATGAGATTGGCTGCAAAATCACCTCCTCATCTTCAGTTTAGAGAAGAAACAGCTAAACTTTTTAAAGACCAAGGCCCAGTGCTGTAGTCTATGTGATACGCAGGTATGCCCACTAAGAAAGATCCAAGATATATACACACGTGAAAATGTGCAAGAGTACGTAACAACATAGTTTTGTGGCATAACTGTCACTTCAGCAATTAGTTTTTCACAAATAACCGGGTCGAGAGATGTGACAGCAAACAGAACTTAAAGAGAATATCTTAAACCCCACTAGAACAGTGCACACACAGAATGCAGGGTTACTTGTGGTTCCTAAAGTCTCCAAAAGTAGAACAGGACCAGAGCCTTTAGTTATCAAGCTCCTCCCCTGTGGAACCAGCTCCCAATTTGGGTCCAGGAGGCAGATACCCTCTCTTTGTTTAAGAGTATGCTAAAAAAATTCCTCTTTGATAAAGCTTATAGTTAGCCCTTAACCATCCCTTAGTTATGTTGCTATAGGCTTAGACTGCCGGGGGATTTCCCATAATACACTGAGCTTCTCTCTACTCCTGAAAAATGGTGTTAACACAGGCACTAGTTTGCACTCAAGGTACACAAAAATGGTGGAACACAAAGCAAAATAGATGCAGAAAAAAATGCGTCAAACCAAACAAGAAACAGCAAAGAGAGGCAAACTTACAGAGGCCTGGCACACTGTATGCAAAATAAGGAATTTCTGTGTGACCTTGGACAAGTACGATGGACTGCCTGAACTTGCAACGTTTCTCTGTAACTCCAGGCCCATTCAATCACACTTTTGAGAGCAGAACAGCTTCTGAAGCGCATCATCCGAGTGCTGGCATCATTCTAAGACTCCAGGTGAGAAATAAGAGGAGGGGCTGAAAGCACAGGCTTTGGGATATTTTTGTTCAGTTTCCCCTGGAGTCAAATGCAAAGCTCACACCATTCAATGCAAAGGAGCTCCTACAAAGTCTGATCAACAACATGGAAGATGAAGATGAAGTGCTTTTTGATCTCAGCATTCTGGACTTTCTGGCAACTGGCCATCAACACCTGGCCTGCACGGCAACAGCAGGCTGAGTGTGAATAAGGTTTCAGGCTTATGAACAATGTATGTACGTACAAGAGAGCTACATTGTTGTTGTCGAATATAAGTCAGTGGTGGGCCAACAGGTCCTGCAAGGCCTTCTCTGCTGGCCTAAGAAATATCTGAATTACAGGCTTATTTTAATTATAATTATTATTTTTAAATTTATTATTATTATTTTTTCCATTAATACTTAATAAATAATTCCAAATGGTCTATTTGCCTCCTTTAATAGCTTTTCCCCTGGTTGCTGCTTCCAAACATGTATATTCATATAACAGCATTTATCCAATCACAGTTCAGCCATAATTTGTTGCTAGGGTCAAAGAAATTTGCCTGGAGGCCTTCACAATCAGTTCTGCGGGCCCTGTAGCATAAATTAAGTGTCGATCAGACTGTTGCTTTAACCAATCAGATTTTGAGTTGACGACACCAAGGCCTTCTAGCAAACGTACGGTGACGTCAGCGTATTCCCGCCGTTTGATTGAATAGTCAGAGAGCGTGCTAGCTAGAGCTAGCAAACTGCATCTGTTGTGAGCTGAACGAGCAGAAATATACTTGTGTTGATTTACAACCCCCAGTAAAGGCATTTATTCTTGCTACACGAGTTATCTGTCTGTGATGCAACGGCCCTTTATACTGCATTTCTGCATAATGGTTTCTTTAAAGCGGCAATATGTAACTCTGGAGGAATGATTGACTCCACGCGGTTCTCATTCCCGGGAGTCAAATAGGCTACTGACGCTTTGGGCTGGCGGTCCAGGCCGGGCTGCATTATTGTGTGTGGATCATTAATATAACGGTTAATCGCTTAATCAATCTGACTTAGCTGCTGATTGAGTAACGCTGGCTCTGGCTGTTCCTCACGGCTCCATAAAATTCATGGAGGATCTTGTTTTGTCCTTCTTTACTAACTTCCGATGCAGGAAGCGTGTATTGTTGCCATGGAAACCACACAGACTCAGGCACTGTAGTCGGAGTGACATTTTTAGTGATGCGCTGATGTCGTGCTCATTTGATAATGCTCTAAACGTCTTATTGACCAATCAGATTGTACAGTCGGATCTACTTGGTGTATAAATAGCCATAAAGTAGTTATTGAGAGGTGGATTAATTCAGACGAGCACTACTGAAGGCCTAGGTGTGAAATGCAAGGTCCGCCACTGATATAAGTATGTTGCAACATGGTTGTGTGGACCGAAGGACACTGCCAGGACACAGAAGAAACAGGACCAGGTGGACCAAGAACTGGTCCGTCTGTAAGTGTTCCATCTTTCTCCCAGGGCTTATAAACTGATACACAGTGAACCCAGCATGTAGAATTTGATAATCTGTATTATCAGGGAGTCTCTGAAGCTTATTTTTGTCTTGCAGCAGATCTTGGATGATTCCCACTGCATTTAATCGGATACAAAGCCTAACTTTGACAATGATTTGGAAGAAAGGTGAACAAGCTGTTTTAATTCCTCTCCGTCCCTCTTTGTCCACATGGTTACTGTGTTATATACAATACCTTGTGATGATTCCACTGAACATCTTTTTTTGGATCTTTTCACATATTAAGTGCATCCTTTACGTATCCTGTTTTGAGATATTTTATGTAAATGGGCCAAAACTAGATACCAAACTAATATTATTTCACATTGTTATTGAATGTTTTATATCCGCAAGAATGTGTCCCCGATAGCTAATGATATGAAGAAAGATAGTTCCTGCAAATATCCATTAAAAATCTGAATTTATTATTTATTTTATTTATTTATTCTTGTCATATATATTCTGCTTATTTTACAGTAACTGTAAAAAGACTATCCTGAATTTAGATTTGCATGTATCTCTTAGGATCTCTGGTTTTTTTCTAAATTATTCTATTCTAAAAACAAACTAGATTTAATATTCTATCTTTTAGTTTAATATTTGGTTTTGTACATTTCATTCTCATGTTACACATGCAACACTAGCATTACCTGGCAAAGGACTGATTCATAGTTCAAAATAATACAAGCATATTTCCTAGGACTAAAATAATCATATTAATTTAAAAATCCTATAAAAACATTTTACTTCCAAAAACATGCATACAAAATAACACGGGACTACATTAATTTGTTGGTCCCCCCTTTGGGGGAAAGAATCGTGCTTTCACATAACTAGAGAAACTACTACGAGCCGAGCTTAGCCAAAGATTTTGTGATTAAAATCTTTCTCACTGAGATTTGAGGCACATAAAATACATGACAGTATTTACTGTCAGTGCAGTAAATACCAAAGGGGAGCTAGTGACAGTTACTTTTGATGTGGACTTGATTGGGAGGCTGCAGGAGTTCAGTCACACGGTACAGCAGTGTAAAAAAATCCAACTAAATCTCAGCCTGGCCTAGAGCAAACAGTTGGCTATTAACAGGCTGGTTATTTACAGGCAACACTTTCCTGACGCTACCTGGTGATTCCATCAAATACTATATGTATAAATGATCATATTACGGCCATTTAAAGCTTTATAAACCAATTAAATAACTTTAAAGTCAATTCTAAAAGAAACAGGGAGCCAGTGTAGTGACTTAAGCAGTGGGGTAATGGGATACAACATCTTTGTTTTCGTTAAAACTCTGCTGCAGCATTCTGAAATTAATAGCTGTAGTTTTCTTAAAGGCTTTTTAGGTAATCCAGTGAAAAGGAATTACAGTCATAACTGTACAGCTAGTAATAATAGCGTGAGTGAGTATTTCAGCATCCTTCTGAGAAAAAAGCTCTGAGTTTGGCGATATTACTAAGCAGATCCTCTGCATCTGAATCATCACTGTCCAAGTTTTGTAGCATCTCCAAGGCCTCTGCAGCAGTCATCTTTCTTTTCATTTACATCTTCGATAAGCTATCTTCTGAATTCCAACAAAGGCAATGTAATTTCTTCAATTATTCTACTATTTAGGCCAATTTAGTTTAATTAATTGTATTTCAATGTTAGCAACTTAGCATATGCAAACAGAGAAAATGATAGTTGCTAGGCAACCAAGATGCATCAGCAACTACTGTTAAAAAACAATAGAATTGTGCAACATTCTGTGCGGGCAATATGACTGCATAGGGTATATATATATCAGCTTGATATTCCTAAGGAGAAGAAGTGATCATTTTTTGGACAAATGGGTGTCCGACACCTAGTTAATGCATAAACAAGCAAAAAAAACATTGAGGATGTCGGTGTTGAAACTCAAAGTTTCCATCCAGCTTTTCTAGTATGATGCTTCAAGATCCACATACAAATACTGGCTTCCCTCTAACCCAGTTTCATCCTGTCTCAACCATTTAACCACCATTTGCCTTCCTTCATATGAAAAGAGACGTGTCAAGTCATGAGGCATTCACATCATACATTCCTCTATCTATAGACACACACACACACAGACCTGTTTCCATCACTTTTGGGGACACTGCATTAACTGACATCAATACCCTAGAGACTACCTCACCTCACCTAACCCTTACCTTAACCAAGTCTTCACCCTAAAATGTAATGATTTACATTATAGGGACTTGTTTTTTGTCCCCATGAGGAAGGCGAGTCCCCACAATGTGACTGTATCAACAGCTTTATGTCCCCACAACATTAGTTCTTTTAAATAGAGCCTGGCTTAAATTTTCCCTGTCAGTCTATAGAGTCACTATACAACTTGTCATTTCAGCCTTCGGAAGGAAAGAAAGTTGGTTTTCATACGACATAAACACACATGACTGATCTGCTATGAACTACTTCATTAGAGTTTAAAAAGATTATTTGTGGTTTGGTTTATATAATGAGTTTTGCACCTTTTTTTAGCCCATTTTTTCCTAGCCTACTGTTATAAAACTCCACTCTCATCAATGTCGTTTCAGCAGCAGGCAGCTGTTAAAGCTCTGATAGACCCACTATACACGACCTGCTCCACATCAAACAGACAGACACAGTTAGAGACTAGCTGGTGAACACACTGTAGCATTTAGCAGCTAAATAGCCAGATATTTATCTCAAGATTTGGTGGAGACCAGAACCAGAGCTAAAAGAGAGTGAGTTTTAGACTTGCATCATCAACTGTGTTTACAGGTTGGTCACTGACCCGATTGGTCAGAGAAGTTAATGCAAAACAAGTTGAGTTCCTCATCATTGAGATAAATCAGCATTGACCCTTGGTGGAATGTTTTTTCATTACTAGTCTCTACATTTCTGTGTTAGCAGCAGCAAATCAATAACTGAGGCAATCAACTCCAAAACCATGGGAACAGGGACTGAAGTTATAATCCTTCACACACTTCACTGAAACCCTGATGTGTATACACCACTGGGGGCAGCAAACCCACCTTCAGCAGTTACCCACAAGCACCAACCTCAGTGACAAACAGATTGCATTTCCTGTGGCGTCTTCACAACAAAGGGCCACAGCTCTGATATGACTAAGAGCGTTCAGACTCAGTGACATGAAATACAGAATGTACATACACTTAAAGGCTCTTTTAGAAAAAATAACGTCCATAAATACTATCAAAAATGGGCTTTGATTTAGCGAGTCTGATTACTTTAAGATCTTTAATGAAAGATCTATTTTCCGCTTTCATAGACCTTTAGATATTTGCAGTCAGTGAATTTCAATATATCTTATAGAAGCACCTTTAATTAGTTTACCACTTTTTCCGACACTTTAATAATTGGCTTTGAAAGCATTGAGAAACCAAGAGTGAGCTTCCATGTGTGTTCATTAACTTCCTGCTCTGTTTTTTCCATTTGCCATCAGCCAGCCATCTATTATTTGTCAGAAAACATGTTTTTTTTTACTTTTTTGCAGATACATGATTGTGGACCAACAACAGCCTGCAGTGTCTGGAGTCCCAAAGATTACCTCTCCCTCCCTCTTTCTCTCCAGTGTAAATGTCTTTCTGCTCTTTACTCTGGCTAAGCTGCAGGGATCCGCAAAATGGCTTTGGCTGATGATATTTGGCCACGTTTGTTTGATGTATGTGTGTGTGTGTGTGTGTGTGTGTGTGTGTGTGTGTGTGTGTGTGTGTACCCTGCAGTGAGAGAGAGGAACAAGTAGAAGCAGAAGGAATAGGAAAGGAGGGAAATGTGGAGACTGTCCTGAGCTCACCTGGGCTGTTCATTCCCTGGTGGAATTAAGTTGGTTCTCTGTTTTTGCTAAAAGGTTTCATATTTATAGCAATGTTTGTGGGCAAGTGGATTTTAATTTCCTTTCAGGATAGAAATTGCCACCACTGCTTTGCTTATGTTTTGTTTCTGTACTGCAGTTTGTATTTGTCACTGCTTTGCTCTCTAAAAGTAGAATGGGAGCCAGAGCCTTCAGTTATCAAGCTCCTCTACTGTAGAATCAGCTCCCAATTTGGGTTCTGGAGGCAAATCACTGCCCACCAAGAGCCTGGTTCTGCTCCAGGTTTCTACTTGTTAACAGGGAGCTTTTCTTTCCCTTACTCTATGTGAAAAGTGAGATAACTTTGAATACAACCATAATCTATCAGGTTTGTTCTTTACTGTACCACGTGTATTATAGTCTAAGAATAAAGATCATCCTTACTTGTGTTGTATTAAAATAATGCATACCTCTCTTTGGATAAAAGTGTGCCAAATGTTAATTGTAATTGCAATAATGTGGTTGCTTTTGCTTAGGTTTCTTGCCTGCAGTCCTTAGGGAACATTTTCATATTAAAATGACTTGAGATTGATTAGAGGGCTAAGATTGATGTAGCTGGTGTGGCTAAAGTTGGAGGACCAGCTGGACAAGATGCACCTGTCATGGGGTAAGTGAGTAGTTAATGTTAGTTACATGATTTGAGCTGCAGCTGAGTTTTGACCCCTCATAGTTAACATCATCGTCAGCTCACTTACTCATTAGCTAATGTTAACTGTGAGGTCAAGTGTTATAACAGTAAGTCATAATTTGTATATCTGTGGGATTTGTTGTGCTGTTTCTCCTCCCTGCCTGAGAGTGGGGCTGTTAAACTTTTTCTGTATTCTGTGTTTTCTGTGTTTCTGTGTGGCTTGTGACGGGACGGGAGACTGATAGCGCCTACTTTAAAATGGCACCTGAAGAGGCTGGCTCACTCCTTCTGTTTCTTGGCTCTCAACCAGACTGTGTTGTGCCAGAATGTACTCTGTTGTATATAATGTGAATAATTGGTAAAAGAGCAGTCCGAGTAGCTGTAGGGGTGAGAAGCCCTTCTTTTTTAGCTTTTGTCCTGTTTAGGTTAGGGAGGTAGGTAAGTTGCCTGTCCTTCTTGTGTTTTCTTTGTGGGGCCTAGGTAAGTTAGTTAATAATATTATAGAATGTTTTGGCCTTGCTCACCCTTGACGCCTATTGCCAACCATGGTGGATTAATAAATCAATTATTTTGGAATGCATCTGCTGTGGCACTGGTCATCCTTGGGAGTGGGGAAAGAGAGTAGGCTTTTATGCTATGCTCAGGTTTTCCCCTAGGCTGGGTGTAATACAGGGTCTGTCTGTCTGTGGTACTGCCAAGTTCACAGCTGGCAGAGAGATGTCCAAAATGTCTGGTGCCCAGATAGACAAGGAGAGCATTCAAGTTGCACTTTGCAGGTATGTATTTGGAAGTGTTTGTGTGTGTATGGTTCTTAAGGCTGGTCTCATTATTTGAGTTTTAATAACAGTCCCAGTCTAAGTGTTAGTAAGAATTGGAAGCATTACACACTTTATTGCAGAGTGGTATTCATCCATCCTATATTTTATTATTTTTATCTTATCGTCATGCATGCCAAAGGCCATACAGTAAAATGCCAGTAAAAGGCACATGTAATTACTTTAATTGTGGCGTGACGGTAGCTAGGGAAATAGTGGGCAGGCTAATAGAATGTGCTGTCTGTGTGAACCTTTACCAACTGCTTTTCAGCTGCTTGTGAGCATTTGTAGAACAGGAATTTTGTTTTCCCATCTAAATGACAAGGCGTTGTCATGAAATATTTGAGACACTTTTATTTTTCAAATATGAATTAATCAATTGGATTAATAACTAAAATGGAAGGAGTTTCTGTCCTTCGATTATCTCAACAACCAATCTTCTGATAGACTTCACACTTGCTTGCTGAGGACCCAAGGAAGTGCATGGTCAAGTGCAAAGTTGTTTGGATGACCGATACCGGAGGCCAAGCAATTAGCTCGTTTTCAACGGGCACTGTATGGTACAGGAAACACAGTGGGAGAGGAACTGCATATTGTAACTGCATCGATACAAAGAGTCTTAATAGAAACCAAAATAATAAAAATACACCTCCTCACACCTCCTCTTGGGAGTCTATACAGATGGTGTCATTTAATGTTTTATCCACATCTTTTATATAGTCTATGGTAGAGCCACAAAAATTACAGTGGGTGTTACTGTTTGATTGACTGTGTGTGTGTGTGTGTGTGTGTGTGTGTTGCCTATAGCAAGATTTCCTGTGATGAACGGGCTGTTCTGGCTGTTCTGGCTGGAACAGGTGACCCTGCAGTGGGTCCATTTCTATTTAATTAAGAATTAGTTTCTTGGCAGTTATTTAAATTTTCTTAAATAAAAGTTACACTACACTGTAAAAATAGCAACATGGCTAACTCTACTGCTAACAGCCTGCTACTGTCCGAAGCAAGAAACAACTGTCAGAATCCCAATTTGATCCAACTTTTCTGGTGTTTTGGAGATGGAAAAGAAAACACGTATTGTTCTACAGATAATGTCCTCAACGAGCAGCTGGTACTGCCATGAGCCCCTCCGCCGTCCCAAGCCCGGATAAAGGAGGGTTGGATGTAGAGCTAGCAGTTCCACCCCATATAAGTCTTTTGATTAAATTTAATGTTCTAACATTTAACAATACAGGACAAAATTGATTTATGTAATGTGGGTCTAGACAAAGCATTAAAGTCATTAAGTTATTTTGAGAAGTGATAGCCTATTTCAATGGCAAAATAAAGAAAAAAAATAAGAATCAACAGAAGGAGGTTCCTTGGTAGTTCTAAACATATTTAGGTGTTTTTTACTCTCTTTTTGTCTCTCCCACCATTATTCTTCTCTCCTACAGTGTCCATTACAATTATGCAGATTAGGTAATGACGTCATTTAGCGACTTGTAGAACCCTTCCTCCTGTCCTCTGCCTGCCGCTGCTAGAGGGAGGAGGGGCTGGTTTGTCTCAGCATCAAGTTTACAAGAATCTGACAAATTTTAAGAAACATGGCAAGCAAAAGATAAACAGACTTTACACAGACAGCTTTTGTTTTAGCTTGTTCGTAACAATTCACGATTAGCCGAGCTAGCGTGTTTACATGTTTCTGCTTGTTGAACAGGTATATTAATAAATATATTTTTTTTTTCACCGAGGTTTTATTGCACTTGCAGTAAGGAGCGTTGTTGTCATCAACTCGAGTAATCTTCGGGTTACCTTCACTACACTGTCTCCACCAACCACCGAGGTCTCTCTGCTCTGCTCTCTGACTTTCTCCATGTTCCCGTGTGTGTGTGTGTGTGTGTGTGTAGAGAGAGCAGAGAGGCTGAGGCTGCAGGGTGACATTATCAGATATAATACAGATATAATACACAGTTTTGGTACCCTTCCCTACAGATGAATATTTAACTATGTTAGCTGGGTAAAGTGAGCTACAATGTCACTATTGAACGTCCTTTAACTAAATCTTAAGAAAAAACATTTAGCTAATGTTTTGCAAACTGTTGCTTATTTTAAATGTTCACTGTCCACGTCTGTTTGCTCCAAGTTTTCAAACGTAACATTAGCAACTTAGCTTCAATTGATCATGCACTCATGCACTTCGTTCGTGTGTCAGATGGCTGTTATTGTCATGTTGCCTTTTGTGCTTGATAGACATTAAAACCAGAAAATGCATTGTAATTATAAACTAGAATTAATACAGTGCATTTAAGAAATAAAAGTTAATTAATCTAAATGAAAGAAACCAAAAATACTCAATAATCATAATTGTTTCTGTGGATGTTTGTCATACAAATGACTCATTTCACATTACGTAGTCATTTTACTAATTGTTTCTATTTAATATTGATTAGTGTTGATATATTAAGTAGAGTTTGATTTACTTACTTGACCGTTTGTTGGATGTTTTTGCCTCTTTGGAGGTTTATAACAAGTGGATGGATTGTTTTCTTTTTCTGTGTAAAAGCTTTTTCTTGTTTTCATGTTTAGAATTTATTTGGTTTCTTTATTTGTGTCACGGTGAATTGTAGGAAAAATAAGGCTAGGACCCAAACACAGAGAGGAGAGGATGCTGGCAGGTATGGTTTAGGGAGTTTATTGAAACAAAAAAGTGAAAATCCAAAATGTAACAAGGTCCAGCACAGGCAGGTGAATAAACAGGTCACAGGGAGAAACAGAAGCATGACACAGGGTACAAATCCAAACACGAACATAACACACACCAAACACAACACATTGATCTGACACTGAACAGAGGAACTGGGGCGGTATAGATAAGTGACTGATCAGTGAATGAGCTGCAGGTGAGGAGTGGGTGGAGCAGGCAGGGCTGACTGGAGTGGAGACAGGTGTGTGGATGGGTGGGGCAGTCAGGTGACAGGGAAAGGAGGGAAAATCTGAGGGCATCTGGTGGAAGGTAAGGGGATGGCAGGTCAGGGGAACAGGGAAAGAGTCAATGGCCTGAAAGGTGAAAATGGCGTGGAGACAGAACAAATTTGACCTAATATTGAACTGTATTACATTTTGCATAGGTAGATTTGTATTGTGGACTTTTTTTCTCATTAGATTGTAAGATATTTACTTTTTTCTGACTTCTGTCATGTATTTTCTGGTTTTTACTAGCTGATTTCTTTATTATGTTGACTCATGTTTGGTCTCAGGCCTCCCTTAGATTGGCCTCCTAATTTGATCGACCTGATTTATGGCACTTGTCCCAGCCAGTCAGGTATCTTCTGCATTTTATGCTGAAGAAGGCAGTTTGTGTAAAAGTTAATCTTTATTAGTTGTAATAAAGGCATCTGAGTTATGAGGGCCTGGTCTCCCTGTTCTTTTTTTTAAATAAAATATTATTAGGGGAAAAAGGATTTGAACAAAAGAGAATACATTTTTTCAGTTTTCTCTGTAGTAATTATCTAGTGGCCATCTGAGTAACTGTAGCTTGGGTCAGTCAGCGGTAAATAAGCCACAGTTAATGCTAATTCGTTTTTTTTTTCATTGAGAAAACCGAAATTAAATAAAGGTCCTCCTTCTCCTGTTCCCCCCTGCTTCCGCTCTGCTGTCCCCAAGCCCTTAGAAAGTATGCCGCACTTTGAAGCTAATTTGACAAAGCGGCCAAATCATGGATTTATAAAGAGAACTGGATACAGCGTTGGAGGCCGAGCCTCGTTCATTCTTATGGAAGTTGCTCAGTGGCGCATGAAGCAAACATCCAGGTATTCAGTATGCGGAAGTTTCAGATTTTCCCGCTCTGTTGGGCTCATAGAGCATGCGCACTAGCGTTTCCTTAAGCCCCGCCTCCCGGCCGCTCGGTCTCGGGCTCGCTCACATGACCGACAGACTAAAGTAACTCTGGATTCAGCTGCTACTGAATTTTATAACTTTAAGGACCTAATGATTTAAATAAGGGCTATTAAAGTGTTAGAACTGGGTAGTTGAAGGCGGGTCTGAGGCAGCAGGGCTTAAGGAAATGCTAGTGCCCATGCTCTATGGGCACGCGGATGTTTCTTCATGCGCCACTGAGCAACTTTCATAGGAATGAACGAGGCCCCGCCTCCAACGCTGTGTCCCATTCTTTTTATACATCCATGGCTCTCCTCACAGAGCTGATGTCACTTCCTATAAACTATGACCTCTGACCATGTGTGACAGGTCAGAGATAAAGAGTAATTGTGAAAGAGGGGTAGGGATTCCCTTCAAGGACAAGTACGCGTGGAACTGACCTCTAGTATGACAGACCATGTGTAGTTACCTTTGTGCGTGTGCTTTTATGTGTGTGTTTGCATGCCATCTCACTGTGATAAGGCTCTTCTCCATGCCCCATAAAGTCTCCTTATTGCCTCATCTAACTGCCATCAATCTCTCCTGTGTGTGTGTGTGCGTGCTTGTAGTCATACAAATGTATATCTGTGTGTGACCGTGTGCACAAGACAGTGAGTATCAGGGGTGCAGTCTTTGTGTGTGTTTCTGGATGTATTTATGAGCTTGTATGTGCTTTCAGTCATGTGTGTGTCCGTCACTTCTGTGGCTGCACACTTGTGTGACTATGTGTAATGTGCTTATGTTCAAGTGTAAGCCTATTTCCTTTCCCGTTTTCATCTCCATTCTTTATTCCTTTTATCTGCAGTCCTCAGAGATGAAGGACTGCTTTTCTTTGTCTTGGAGCCAGTACAGCAGCTATCTGATCTAACCTCGCCACCCCATTTTTTAATTATTTTTTTTAGGAGCGTGGTGTTGGGTAAGAGCCGGTGTCATCTGGGTCATCAGATGGGCAGCGGAAGTGTGTCTCAGGGATCAGAGTCCTTAATCCAGAGGATGAGTCCTCAAATGAGCATTGACAGCGAGAATCCAGCTCAAGTGTCCTCGAACACTTACGCTAGAAACTGATCTGAATAAGTATGATTACAATAATCTCAATGTCCAGCATGGAATATTTCACATGTGTTTTGTGTATGGTGGTTCCATGGTGAGCACTGTCTGCTTACAGGCCTTTCTCTGTGGAGTTCTTGTTCTCCCTGTCTGTGTCCATTCCAGGTACTCAAGTCTTCTTCTAAAGTACCCTAAGTCTTAAGTGTAAATGTCTGTCTATATACTGTACCTGCTCAGGGTGTTCCCACCTCTCACCCAATGTGAGCTGGTTTAAACTCCAGGAGTCTGTTTCACAAAGGCGATCTGGAGCAGTTTTCTGTGCTTGTTCCCATCCATTTGAAATATATTCACATTCTGAATGAATCTCTGAATACTGACTGTAGTGACAAGCAATGACCAGAGGTGTGGACTTTTGAGTTTCATTTACTCTGTTACATGCATTTAAGTTTCTTCTTTGAGTAAATTGCACTTGTTGGAGTACTTTTAATGCAGCATACTTTTTACTCTAACTTGAGTAGACTTTAGAAAGAAATGTAACTTGTGCTGCTGCCTGCTTTCATCCCTTTTCTCTCATCCTGCAGTAATTTACTTTGCCTTACCTTAGCCTGTATAAATAAAACATTGCCTACTTGTAAGTTGTCTTTTTTGGGGGGATGGGGCGACGTAGAGAAGGTAAAGGATGAGGCGGTGGTCCAGAGGTAAGATGTATTATTTTTTGAATGAAGCAGAATTTTTCATTAGATACACCTATCTTTTTTCAATAAACTTTAAATTAGCAGACTTTTTAATCTAACATTAGCTAGTGTTGCACACTGTTGGTGCAGTAGGGGAGCTGAAGAGAGGCAAGGCATGACACATTTTGCTTTTATGTAGCTTAAAGCATTTGTTTCCCTTTTGAATACAGATCTTGAGTAGAGACCCCAGGGTCCAAATGTAAAAATTTGTGTGAGTAGCAGACAAACCTCATACCAAAGTCTCAAAGAGAAGTCACTTCACTTTGGCACTATCTTGGTCCCGACAGAGCTAAGTTTGGAGGTTCAGAATGTTTTCTGTTAAAGTTTCCATGAACCTTCCTTTTTCTTGATATTATATCAATCTTATCTGGCTGAAATGAAAAATGTCACTTTTATATACAGCTGTGTTTGATAAAGATTTTCCAATTGGCGATGAAGGTCTTTAATTAGTAATTTGATGACAGAATGACATCATCTACATAAATTGTTGGGGACTAGTATTACTAGGTGGTGTATGATTTGGCCCTATATAAATATATATATATTTATATATATACAAACAAAATTGACTTGACTTGATGTTATGTTAAAAATCAGAGGTGAAGAATGAAAATCAAAAATGAAACAGATGCAGTTGAGGTAGTCTCCTATGTTGACTGTGAAATTCTTTCCAGAGCCCAAAAAAAAAAAAAAATAGTGAAAAGTAGATGTTTAGGAGAATAAATATTTGAAAGAAATGTCGAATGCCTCAGAGCCTTACTGTCACCTGGCACCTGAATTTTCTGTTTTCCTTTACATAAACAAATTAATTTCCACCATAAATTGATGCAGACAAGGCACACATTAGTGCATTTAAATTCACCACAATGCAGGAAATGAAGTGTTTGATGCTCAAAATGTCCTGGGGGAGATGTCTCAGACGTAGTAGAGTGGCACACAAAGCATGTGCTGTGATTGCTGCAATTTATTCGTGCTGGTTTGTATTTGGAACTTCTTGATGAAATAGTGTTTACTTTTTATTGTTATATTTGTTGCAAAATGGATGTGTATTAAATGCCAGTTTGATTCTTTGTTCACTTTTGGTGATGTTCAAACTTTGACTAAAACAGCGCCATGACTGTCTCTCACACTTTAAACCTTGTGATCTGGAACCCATTACGCAGACTGTCTAATAACACACATCCCTTACTACTCTTTTGGGTTGTTGTATTCCATTTCTGACACTGAGTGATTGTTAGTTGTGTCTGGATCAGAGCAAAATCTCACTTCATTTGAACATTTCACACCTGCTACTAAATTGAAATTGTTGCCTCCCTGAGATTGAGAAGTACCAGCTTCATTATGGGCTTTGCATTAAAACCATATTGACTTTGTAACTTTAGCTCTTCCACATACACCAAATGTAGTATTGGCATGCAGTTAGCAATATCATCTACCTCAAGAAGCAATTGAATGCAATCAACCTGTTTATTCTACTTTAGAACAAGGTGTTCTGATACATTTAGCCTGTAATACACCTATATTCCCTTTCTAAAGCTACCAAACCTGGAGAGCAAGATCTGAAAGATCTGAAAGTTGTGAATGCTATTGTTCTCGTTCTAACTTCAATTTTGACAGATGTTAATTCTTACTTGTCTTCATACCTTAATAATTCTAAATTGAACACAGGTGAAGTTGTCCAGCATTCTTTTTATATATAGTATAGCTTGCCCCTACTTGTGGTACATTTTGGAAAATGTTTGCTTCCTTCTCTCACCAGACGGCATTGAGCTTCGGTCTGCAGTGCCTCCTCCACACACGAAAGCAGAGATGCACTCCTTCTTAGGCATGACCGGTTACTGCAGGCATTGGATCCATGGATACACTGCGCTGGACTCTCCTTCGTACTGCTCTGCACCTGAACCTCTTCATTCAACTGAAAACTTGACAGCTGCATTCAGACTTAAAGGCTACAACCTCAGTGCCAGCTCTGGTGCTTGCCAGACTATGATCTGCCTTTTCATCTGTATGTGCAAGAGACTAATGGCTTCATCATGGCTTCATCTTGGTTCAGAAACATGGGTTTCATTACCGCCCGCTGGCTTTCTATTCTTCTATGCTGCCTCCTGTAGTGCAGGGAATGCCATCCTCTTTGTGAACTGTTGCATCCTCGACTATTCTAATTGGGAAATCAGCCCCATTGTTATGGGCTTCAGTTGTCATGTTTTTGCTCCCTATACTGTATTGCAAATTCTGAACACATCTGCCATCCAACACATGAATTCTGAAAAAGTGTAAATTTCCCTTAACCGAAAACTAACTGCACTAACTGTCAACATATGATCACTGCAGTTAACCCATTTCCATTTGTGGCATTGTGAATATTTTGGAACCATTAATTAGTTTATATTAATGATATTTACATGTTACATTTCTGGTATAGTAGATTTGTTTGTATTTGCCCTCTATATATTTCCACTCTTTCCTAATTTGTACTGGAACAGCTGCTCAACAATTTCCATCAGGATAAATAAAGTACTATCTTATTTTATCCTATATTAGATATAGTCCACTGGCAAAGACTTCCACTTAGTTGAGAAATTTGAGAGTAAAACTTGTGAGTCGGTTGGGAACCCAGGGGGAGGCCTTTGCATGACCTAATCAATAGTCAAATTTGGTCCTCGACACCATCTATCGCATTTAAAGTTGAAATTTTATTCTATTTACATTTATTTGTTAGAATTTGAATGATTTATTTTTAATTTCAATACTTTATAAGAAAAAAACATTCAACAATTCCTGCTGGGCTTGAGGGGGGTCATCTGAAAACAACTGAACTATCCCCATGACAAATGAGCAAACTCTATCTGAAGATGAAGGCCACAAGATGACCAGATACATATTGTGCAACTCACAATTCCATGTTTCCCTGTTAAAGATATTGTTACTGTGATTTTTTTTTTTTTTTTTGGGGGGGGGGTCCTTATCCGAGCTAAGGCTCTAAGGCTAGATAGAGGGTGTTGTATGCTGTACAGATTGTAAGGCCCCTTGAGGCAAATTTGTAACTTAACTTAACTTAATTAACTGGACCTGATGCTTTAGGAATTCCACAGAACCAGATCTGATCTAGGCTTTTGCTGTTTTGCAGCAATGTCTTGAGATAAACTAAAAATCTAAACATTTCAGTCTTTCTGTAACCTACAGATTATTGTAAATAATCCCTATTTGCCTGTGACTGCTGTGACTGAGACTCTACCTTGTGTATTGTTTGTAATTCTGCTCTATTATTGATTCTGTCTGTTCCTGTTGTTTAGTTTATTTCATTGGAACAGTAAACATGGCATTGGCAGGGCATCTCTATCTGCGTTATCCACATACAAATACACACACGTAACCCCTTTCTGCTCTCCCTCTCATCCCCACAGCTCTGGACCACCGCCTACAACACCCACACTAACCAGCCTTTGCCCTGTCTATTGTACATTAAATCTGGCACTTGAGTCATCCAACGGGTTAATTTTTTTGTAGAAAACTGGTTCCATTTGATTCAGGGTGTTTTATTTTGCAATCCTTCTGTAAAGGTTCTATCAAGCTACTCTTTATCCTCTGTTGGAATAATAATCTTTATTGGGCAGATAACTAAAAGAAAATTTACTCAGCAATGTTGTGAATATTGGCAGCAAGTTAACAAGGCAGCCATATTCACATCTAGAGCCTGAGCTCTCAATATGAAAAGTGTTATTATTCCACCCACAATTGAAGTTCAGTGAGTTTCAAGCTCTTCCGTGTCTTGAGAATACTTACATTCCACTGGCCATCACACTTTATAACACACATCTATGCGCTGCAGCTTTGGTGCCCACATTGACTTCAACCAACTTTAGTTTGTACATGTAATTCTTAGTGCCCTATTAGCCCGACATGTCTACTGTTTACTGCTGTGCTGTTAACAGTTCTTATTTCTTTTACTTGTATATGCACTGCTGCGTGGTGTAGTAGTAGTACCATGTGGTCAGTATTAGGTGTCTGTCATGTGTGGACTATGTCTGTGACTGGTCTTAGCCCTGCTAGTGGCATGGCTCTAAATATGGCCATGTGTGCTGGTTGGTCGGTCAGTCACTTTGTTCCAGACTGAAATATCTCAACAACCAGATATTCATGGACGAATCCTACTGACTTTGGTCAGTACTGACCCTCACTTTTCCTTCAGTGCCACCATGATGTTCAGTTTTTTGGCTTTTAGTGAAATGTTTCATCAACACTACTACTACTACTGCTGCTGCTGCTTGACGGAGTGCCATGAAAGTTATTAGAGACATTTTAATTTGTCCAATATTTGGTTTATAACCAAATACCTTCGAAAATGAATGACATTCCCAGCATCAGCAGCTGTACTTTGAGTTTAGTGTTAATTAGATCATATTAGCATGCTAACATGCTAAACAAAGGTGATGAAAGTGGTAAACTGTACCTGCTCTGCGTGGGTATGTTACCATTGTGAGCATGTTAGCGTTTAGCATGGCTACAGACTTTGTTATCGCTTTGGTGACCAGACTGCGAATCAATTTGCCTTTGGGATAAAGTTAAATCAATCAAAGTTAGTTTACAATCAATTTAAGGCAACCTCCTAAGCACCATGTACAGCTCACATTACAGTAACAACTCTTTACAGTTGTGCACATGCACTTCCTCTCACTGCTGTTTAGGCAAACAGGTGTAAAAATATGGAAAATCATAGAAATACCCTGAGACAATATGCTAAACTTGAAAAGCGACAACTGTGGGGTTCCAGAATAGAAATTATTTGAAAGTATGTATTTTATATATTTTGAATGTTTGAGACAGTTTCTGTCTGAGCTCCTTGAGTTGAGATGATGATATGTACGGGTGAGATGATGAAATTTGGAATTAACATACATAACTACATATATTAAATTTATTAAAGAAATACCAAAACACTTTGATTTTAGCTCACCACCAAAAATTATGTAGGAAATCTGTTGTCTGTCAAGCAACCCAGAATTATATCTGATGATAGAACAGCAGAAGAAGATAATCCCAAACTTGTGTCTGTGGGGAAATAAACAAACCTGGAAGGATTAGTTTCTGTCTCAGCAAGGAAGGGAGGGAACAGAAAACACTTATGTCATCTGCCATGTTGCTATGGTTTCATCTGTGAGACTCAACAGTCAGATGATGACTGAGGGCTTGTTTCCTCATCTATTTTTTACACCCCCCCCCCCCCCAAACACACACACACACACACACACACACACCTTTTGTCTTCTTGTTTTTATCTGCCTCTCAAACAGTCAGTTGCTTTGATGGGGGGGGGGGGGGGGGGTGTTATGTAGGAAGAAATAATTAAAGGGAAAATGGTGAAAGAAGGAATGTTTGAGGGAGGTAAAGAGGGGAAACTAGGTGGACTGATGGGAGAAATGAAGCAGGGAAGGAGGGGCTTTGAAAGGAATGAAGCAAGGGATCCAGCAATCCACTAGAATAATTACAAAAGAGAACAGACAGATTGAAAAGAAGAGAAAATTGAATGGAGAAAGAAAGAAAGCAACCTGGAATGGCGAGAGAAGACGAGAGCGATGGAATAGTGGAGTGAAGCGAGGCGAGAGAGAAAACAAAGCTGCCGGTAGATGCCTCTGTGGGGACCAGAGAGCAAACAAACGCAGGAGGGAATGAGTGGTTCATGGAGCCCCCTGGTTGTTTTCTGCCCGGGTGGAAGGCAATGATAAGGGAGGAAGCCAGACTAAGGTGTGTGTGTGTCTGTGTGTGTGTGTGTGTGTGTGTGTGTGTGTGTGTGTGTGTGTGTGTGTGGGAAGGAAGAAAGAGGAGAAAGGAAAGGGAAGGGGGGGAATAATGACAGAGAGGAGGCTGGAGGCTTGATAAAGAAAATCATATTCAGTCATATTCACACACAGCACCGCCTGGTGCACTGTGCTGGGAATACACACACACAGACACACAAAGAAATACATACTGATTCAGGATTTTACCTTTACCACACTGGATCCCTATCACATAGGAATTGGATTGTCAACCATTTACTGTATCCACCTTATCTATTGGCCTTAACATTAAATTAAGTGATTAAATCAAACCCTTTTTGATATTAATTTATGTTCAGTGTGTTTTTTTCTTCTGTATTCTAATAAACATTTAATGTACATTCAGTAATTATCTCTTCATATTGTAGTTTTCATTGTTCGTGGCAAAGTCCACCATTCTAATTGGACTTAACCTACTTTCATACACACAGGGGATTCATCGGAAATGATGTAGTTTGATCCCTCGCTGTTTACTCTTCTCCCTCTTTACACTTTGTCAAAGTTGTATTAAGTTACCACTAATCAGTGCTGGAAGGAACCAAGCTCCATCACTCAACTTAAAGGTAAGCAAACAACAGTTGTGTTTACATTTAGTGTTACACACCAAAATGAATTGTGTGTATTCTATATAACAAACATGTTGAATGCGTCCTTCATCATAAAACTTTTCAAAAGCATATTTTTTTTTCTTTTGTTACATTTTAAATCGTGCATTGTTCAAGTCCAGGTTCACCAGCTTGCAGTCTTCTTCTTCACTGCCTTTCCTGGCACATTACTGCCACCTACACGTATCCTAGTACCGCAGATTCCAGGATGGAATCTTGCCCTCTTTGCACTTAACTATGGCCAGCACTTATTGAACAAGTGACCAAAACAAAGTTATTTGTTATTTATTATTGATAGTAAAATGCCATGGAACACGCAAGATCAGATTTTGGCAAAAATGGAAGAAGAATGGCAATTACAAAAGTCATGCCTAGTAGCTTAACAACTGTTGGTTCAAGCATAGGGCGTATCCCCATTAGGTCATTGTACAGAAATAGGCTCCAATACAACAGAAAGTAGTTTAAACAGTTTTTCCGGAAGAGGGGGGATAATAAATAAGTAAAGAAATAACCAGATTTACTTATATTTGTATTTATATTTATGTTAACAATGGTACAAAGCACATATCAATTCCTATTAACATTTATCATTTCATGAATAATAATATTAATAAGTGTGTATGTATGAATTTGCTTCTGTTTATGTGTGTTGTTGTACAGTTTGCTTGTAAGTCTGTATAAGTGAGTATGATTCAACTGACCTGTCTGCCTGTGCAGAGAGACAGATGGGTGGAATTGTATGTAGTGTGTAGATTGTGTGTAGACTGGAAGCTCTGGAAACTTGAGTAATGGAAGACAAACATATACATCTTATGGATCCATGTATGATGATTATTCATGATAACATTGAGTTTCCTGGGAGAAACAAGAAAACGGCAGTGTTGGCAGGTATGGGTAGTGGCTTTATGCCAATATAGAAGAAGGAGAACAACAATGAATAACAATCAGTCTTGGTGAAGTATAAAGAACAGAGTGCGATACTCCTAACTTTGTTTTATACAAAATACCATCATAAATACATCTCAGATACTTACAGAAACCTTTCATTTTTTTCAGACATCATTCTTTCACAAGGAAGTCACATGAGGTTCACTTTTATTGCATTACAGTTCATTACAGAGCAAATACAGTAAATTATTGAGCAATGGTTACTGTAGCTAATGGGGATCTAAATAAATAAAGTTTACTAAGCAATGCTTTATTGCCCATTAATGGTGATTTCAAGAAATGAGAGAGAAGATTTCAAATATGGAGTGAATTACATTAAAGCCAGGAGGGAACAATGAAATATATGAAAGAAGACAGGAAATGATTCATTCAGAAAACCATGCAGTATGTGCCTGAACTTGTTTAACATATAGAAATACAGTGTATGTGTTTCCCATCTTTTGGCCTGACCTTCTTTGTCTTGTTTTCCTCTTCTTCTCTCTCTTTGGTGTTGTTTATCGCCATATATTATTTGATTTTATTAAATGTCATCTTTAAGCCAGCTTTCTTACATTGTTACAATAACTGCATTATCAAGGTGACGATAAATATGTCCAGTATATAAAAATAAACTTAACATTATCTGTTCATTAAGTTTGCATGTTTTCCTGTCATTTGTTGCTCAATAGGATTGTATCACTCTTTTCCTGAGAAGGAGGAACTGCTGATAAACATGATAAAAATTAATGTCTTTCGCTTGACTAGTTATTAGGATATGGTAATTTTTTAATCAAGTATATGAAAGATAATAGAATAATTTGATCTCCTGTGTTTGGGTATATCCTCTTACCAGATTTCATATGTGTTTGCAAGGGAGCACGAAGCCATCTGTTTTTACTTCTGATCTGAGGTAATTAGTGTGTGCAACAGTCTGTCACATGCAGCCTTCTCACTGAGGGATTTATCTAGTTGTTTTGGTGGACTGATGTACAAGAGCTTTATTCTGGGGTGTTGTGACGTTGGGGTGACCCTCTGCATGCAATGCCCCACCTAGCAACAGTTACTATACATCTCACGTGTCATTTCAGTAGTTACTGAGTCATAAAAATCTCATTGTAAGACCATCTACAAGTGCTGTTTTCTATTCAAATCAACCTGTTTCAAGACATTTCTGAGTGTTGGTGTCTTGATAGATGACAGAGTAATATCAGAGAATATCACTGCATTAGAAAAATTACACTTGATTAAGTAATGTTGAAATGTACTTTCTGCACTGGCACATTTTTTTACTTTACGGGTTGGTTCAAAGGGTTCAGTAGCAGACAAAACTGACTTGATAAGATGCTGTGCACCTGTTGAAGGCACGCTGCAAAAACACGCAGTGTACGACGTCAGAGTCATGCTTTGTTGACCCAACCATCCACCAGAACCCCAGAGATTTATGACATTATAACGTGTTTATTCAGACGTGTACAGGAGGTGACTTTTCAAGAAAACATTAATGTAGGACAGTCACCGGTTGTCACACAGGCTAAGAATTCTGGGTTTCGCAGTTATTAGTCCCTGGAAAATAAAGTAGATTTTGAAATCCTGGGATCTCAATTTCAAATTCAAGTCTAGTGTTTACCTCCCCATCACAGCCATTTTGTAGAAAGAAAGCTTCCCCTCCTTTTATGTTAAATTTCAATAAGTGTGCTCACTGTGTCCAGAGATGGATAGTGTGGGAGTTTTGTGCTTAGATAGATATGGAGCAGGGGAAACCATGACACAAGCAGAAAGTAGAAAAAAGAACCATAAACACAGTTTGTTTTTTAGTTGCACAATACAAAATGGAAAATAACATTGAAACAACTTTGAATCATAAAGTAAGTTTCTCATCTCCCGCCTTGCTGTCAGATGATTTGTGTACTTAGAAGTCAGTGATGGTTTGTAGAAGAATACCAGAAGAGGAGGATCCATCACCCAACAAACTGTTGAGCTATTGCAGTGCTATCTGTAAATAAAATATCAAATGCCCGATTACAATTAATCATGTAGGCCCCTAAAACTGAGCCTGGTGGAGCAGATGTAATGTGTCACCTCTGCAGCTTCAACCACGCCTGCCTGCTTTGTAAAAATCCAGAAATAAATCAGCCACAGTAAATACTTTATTATCAGTAGCCCTGTGTAGTTAAATGTGTTACTATCCTATAAGTTTTAAATATTTATCTGACATCAAAATGTCACCTGTACAGAAAATGATTAGACTTCATTACAGCTTTAAATTGCTGCTTTCTTAGTAACTTAGAAGTAACTTGTAGTATGTTGAGTGTTTATTTCAGAATACTTACTGATAGCAAGATAGTGAGAGTTAGAATTTAGAAAGAGCAGACGTTATGGTTCTCTCCTCTGGCTGACCTGTCCAGCCTTTAACCCCCACAAGTTCAAAATAAGCCTTTCCCATGTTAGGATTTTACTTGTCTTATGAGGACACGCTACTCAAACACACACACACACACACACACACACACACACACACATAGACACACACTCACTCACACTCACACTTACAGACACACACACACACTCACACTCAGACATACACAAACACACACACTCACACTTACAGACACACACACACACACACACACACACACACACACTCACACTCAGACATACAAACACATTCCATCTGTCGCTGTCTCTCTCTCACACACACACACACACATACAAATAAAAGCACAGAGGCACCCGAGGAAATGAAGAAATGAAATGCTCGACTGAATAATGCCAGCAGGGAGGGATAGAACAAGAAATTAGACTGAGAGGGTAGGAAAGTGAAAGAGTATGGAACCATGAAAAACAGGGAAATGAGGAGGACAGTGTGAAAAGAGAGAGAGAGGGGAAGAAGATAAATGGAGGAAGAAAAAGAGAAAAATCCGACTTTACAAAGATCAGTCTTCATGTTAGCGTTTCTCTATTCAGTACTTTGTACCACATTTAGTGTATAAGAGAATTTCCCTTTAATAACCGAGCACTCTCCTGCCCTGTAATGAGACAAATGTGATTTGAATCTGCAGTTTAAGTAAAGTAGTTCAAACTGAAGGCAGTTTCACAAATGGTGGGCATCTTTCCTTTAATTGATGAACAACTTTTTGACTAAAGAAGGAATTAGGGAGAGGTGAGGGTAGGACACACAAGTGCACAGGTATCCCCAACCTCCACTACCACCACCACACACACACACAGACACATTCATATTCAGCCAATGCACCACAGATGAAAGAGAAAACAAGAAATCCAAAAATTATCAGAATGATTGATCTGTGATGCCCTACTATAATGTGCTATGTAGTTTTATGCTCACACTCTGCTGTAGCTCATCCTTTTTTCCCCTCACCTGTCTTCACTTCCCTTGTTAGTTCCTTTACTTATACCGACCCGATTCTTCATTCCTGGTAGTTTGTTTTTTTCTGGACATTCCTACATTTGTCTGCGATCCCTCCTGCAGTTGTCATTCAGTTGTCATTGTTCCGTGTGAGTATTTCTGTTAATAAATTAATTTTGAACTGCTGTTCCTGTCTCGTGGTGCCTCCTTCTGCGCTTGGGTCTAACCCCGATGTCCCTGGCTTCAACCATAACAGTTTTGGTGATGTCATCTTGCATCATCCCATGTGGGGCAAATGAGAATTTATTGACGCATGTGCTGTTCGTTCAGGCACAGTGTTGGTCATTCACATATAAATATAATTATAGAGAGCCTGTTGGTTACCAGGAGGGGAAAATAGTTTTTATAGCCTGTTCTGATCTCTTTCACAGTATTTTATGGTTTATTGAGCTGATTTTATTTTATTTGTGCATAAGTGAGGATTGAGATATTACATTTATTACAGTGTTAGAAGGCCAAACAAGACGCACATCTCTCTATAAACACTCTTTCCTTCAAACGACACGTCATGCAAACTATTGGCTCTATGTGGGCAGCTCCAGTCCTGTTCCACGTTCTTCAGCTGACCTTCTCCATGTATCGTATGGCCAATAGACTGTCAGATTCCCACATTACTGTCATGACCACAGCTGTGTATCACCCTTAGTCAACTTCAACATTCCCTAATAAATTATGAATAAAACACCTCCATCAGATGTAACATCAAGCCACACCGTTTGCTGCTTGGGCTCTGTGCACGTTCAGTTATTCATTGCTATGGACATCTTAGAATAGAATAGAAAAGCCTTTATTGTGATTGTATTTGCATAGAAACGAAATTTGGAGTTCTGCTCCTGTTGGTGCTGTCATGATCTGCTCCTTTTTGTTTTTTGTAAAGTTCTTGCCCCAGCTATCTGTGTCACTGTTTTTCCCTGTCTCCACTTCTGCTTACTGCCCTTGGGCCATTGACTCTTTCTCTGTTCCCCTGACCTGCAATCCCCTCATCTTCCACCAAATGCCTGACTTTCCTTCCCTTCCCCATCACCTGACTGCCCCACCCATCTACACACCTGTCTCCACTCCTCTCTATGCCTGTCAGCCACTCCTTCCTCATCAGTTCATCTTCCTTCACCTGATCACTCACCAGCTTCTGATCATAATCAGTCAGTTATATATACCGATCCACTTTCTTTGTTTAGTTGTCAGATCCTGTCCTTCAGATGCATGGTCCCTTCTGTGGAGGACCTGTGCCGTCTGCCAGAGGGCAGGAGAGTAAACAGTTGGTGGCCTGGGGGTGATATGGGTTGTTTTCCAGAGGTGCGCAGCCAGTGATTTTTTTTGGGGGGGCTGTGTTGATGTCCCTTTGGAGGGCTCTCTTTTCTGCCGCAGTGCTACCGGAGTACCATGCCAAAAAGCAGTACATCAGTACACTTTCGCTGGTGGAGCGGTAAAAGACCACCATCAGTTTGCACTCCAGGTTGTTTTTCCTGAGCACTCTCAGGAAGTGTAACCACTGTGCCTTCTTGACTATTGCTGAGGTGTTGGCAGACCAGGAGAGGTCATCTGACATGTGGGCTCCCAGGAAATTGAAGGTGTAGACCTTCTCCACACAGTCCCCGTTGATGTGAAGTGTGGCCCAGGTCTGTACTTCGCCTCCTGTAGTCTAGTAAGAGTCCTTTTGTTTTTGTGGTGTTCAGTGACAGATTGTTGTCTCTGTAAGTCGATTCGTCATCTCCTGAGATGATTCCGATCACCGTAATGTCATCACCAAATTTGACGATGTTGTTGGTGGGAAGGGTAGGAGTACAGTCATATGTATACAAGGAGTAGAGTAGTGGACTCGGCACACAGCCTTGTGGAGAGCCAGTGCTTGCTTGCTGATGAAACAAACCACAGACTCACAAATGTTACAGTGAGCTGCTCCACTGCTTTTGAAGTAAATGTGGTGATAACCTTAAACGCCTTGCATCCCAGCTCAGTCCCGACGAGAAGCACTGAACTGGAATAACCCAGATGTCAAAACACATCAAATAGAAAGAGGAGAGGTGAGGACAGGTGGTGGTGGGGGGGATAATTGTGTGTGCATGTTCAAACACGTGTGTGTGTGTGTGTGTGAGTGAGAGTGAGTGAAGGACGGCTGGGACAGTCTGTCCAGAGGACTGAAGACTCTCAGACACCCCAGCAGTGACGATACACCATAAAACACAACGATAAAAAAGGATAACGATAAAAAAAGATTAAAAGGGAAGGCAGGAGAGGGGGACACAAAGCAGAGACAGAGGGACAGGGTATCCAAAAAAGTAATGATGAGACGAGGAGAACAAAGGAACCCCTTATCCTTAAAGGATAGGTTCACAATGACCCCGATCAGTCTTAAAACAACAGCCGGGTGTCCACATGAGCACAGAAACAGGTTTCACTCGCTGTTATCATACTGGCTGCTAAAACACCTCTTCCTACTGCGCTTACGATGTGATGGTGGGCAAACTCCACAGCCTTGCTCCTGTGCAAAAATGTATTCAACACTTTATCTGAAGTTAACGAGGCCTCACCAGTCTGAGTTAGAATAATCTACTGGATATCTTCCAAAGTTGCAGCCTTTTTAGTGCAAAATGCCCTCTCGTTGTTACTGTTCCTCCACTGCAGCTCAGCAGGACAAGCTAAAGTCTACAGGAACACAAAAAAAGACAACACTTCTTGTTACATCTGCCAGATGTAAAAAAAACCCCAAAAAAACAATTTTAAACAGACATTCATGGTTATCAGACTATAAATCCTGCTGACTTTGGTGATGCCACTGTAAGGGGTTTTTTCTTAAGTCAAGTCAAGTCAATTTTATTTGTATAGCGCCAAATCATAACAAAAGTTATCTCAAGACGCTTTCACATAGAGTAGGTCTAGACCACTGTAAAATATTATTTACAGAGACCCAACAGTTCCCACCATGAGCAGCACTTGGCGACAGTGGTGAGGAAAAACTCCCTTTTAACAGGTAGAAACCTCGAGCAGAACCAGGCTCTGGGTGGGCGGCCATCTGCATCGACCCAGTTGGGTTGAAAGGGGAGGAGAGAGGGGGAGAGGGGAGACAGAACAGGAGGAGAGACAACAAATCAGACTAATAATAATAACAACTGCAGCAGTGAGTGTGGAGCAGGAACATGGGGGCAATCACAGATCCAGAATCTACAGCTCCAGAGACAGAAATACCTGCAGAAAGTGAGAAGGCAAAAAAGTACAGAAAGCACAAAAACTACCATGAAGAAGTGGAGTTAGTAACGTGTATTAGTGGGATAGGAATGTGTACAGATAGAGAGGGAGAGGAGGAGAGAGAAGCTCAGTGCGTCATAGGAAGTCCCCCGGCAGTCTAAGCCTATAACAGCATAACTAAGGGATGGTTCAAGACTCACCTGAGCCAGCCCTAACTATAGGCTTTATCAAAAAGGAACGTTTTTAGCATACTCTTAAACGAAGAGAACCCAAATTGGGAGCTGATTCCACAGAAGAGGAGCTTGATAACTAAAGGCTCTGGCTCCCATTCTACTTTTAGAGACTTTAGGTACCACAGGGTTTTAGTGAAATGTCTCAACAATTACTGAATGGATTGTCTTGAAATTTGATTCAGATATTTATGTATTTAGGCTCTTTAGTTTTATTTTTTAACCGCAGCACAATCCACAAAAAACATAGTATTTTGTGTCTAAAATAAACCATAGTTATGGTTCAGTGGCAGACCAGAAAGTGCTCAAATGAAAACATTTTTGTAAAAGTAATTTGAAACAGATTTGGAAAGCACTGATGGATAATATCATTCTGCCGAGTAGACGCTCATACAGGTCGATTGGGAAGGCGATCACATTACCTGTTTTCCTTTGGAGGACTTGTGGAAGATACTTTAAAGGAAAGATACTGGCACTACAGACATAACTTGTGACTTACATACCCAATGTAGCTGTTACTGTTACAGTATTCAATGTAATTTAGGCTCAAGGGTCCATGAGCAATACACATGCACTAAAACAAGCACAGCTCCTCAATAGATTGTATTTTTGTTACGGTAATAAGATCTTGATGCACTATAACAAAAGATGGAGTTTAGCTTCAGTCTCAAAACCTCCGACTGACAAGTCTGCAGCTTTTGAACTCCTTGGAGAAAAAAAGCACAGTTGCTTTTGCATCATTGACATTGTTGCAAAAAGGAATGTTTTTTTCCCCCTGAAATCTCAGGAAAACTACAATGTGTGATATGTTGGACAGTGCATGTGTGGTGTGTTTTCTGCCGCTGAAAATCAAGTTAAGACACTTGGTACTGTGTGCATTCATCCCACCAGAAGAAGGCTTTAGGTGAGGGAATGTTGGTTAAATACTCTGACATCGTGAGATGATGATGATGATGATTGAATGACTTTTGGTAACACTTGAAAGCTTTGACTACAGATCAATTCTGTAAAGGGATAAAAAAACTTCAACACTGGCTGCTTCAGTCATATCACACTGGACTGGAGCTGCCGGGACTCATTAAAAGTGAGGAAAAATATGCAGGAAACATTCCTGAAATATAACATGTTGTTTCATTGCTGCCCTTTTGTCTGGTGTTGCAATGCTGAGCTGTTAGCTTCGGTAAAGAGACTTTCTAATGCATCTTTTCAATTGATTTTCTCTTTTTCTCTCTCTGTGTAGGTGTCCCTCTCTGTCTTTTTCACTCTCTGTGTGACTGAAATTTAACGTTTGACTAAAGCAGGTGTAAAATGTGCAGCTCTGTTTTATCAGTTTCCTCTGTTCCTCTGTCAGTTAAAAGAATTTAGACTAGTGAAACAGATTTGTTCCTCTGAATAAAAACACCTTAACACCAACATACATACTGCATGAGACCAAAGGCGCAGGTTCAGTGGTGTCGCTTTTCTTTCATGTTCCAGTGCACCTCAGTGCAGTTGATTAGTAATGGACAAACACAATTTGACTGTTAAGCCCCTTAAAAAGGCCAGAAATCCTTAATACATATCCCCCTATAACCTCTTTTACAAAAAAGAGGAAATGATAACACAGATATAGCATAAAAGGTGTGAAGGAATTTTCCTTCTTGTATGTTAAACTTCCCTCTTGTAGGTTAAAGGTAACTTAAGACAGTGCTTCACAGGTCAGGTCAACTGCCTGTCTCTGTTCTCCTGTCTCACTCTGTGTGCCTGACAAGGCTGAGTTAGCTCTGGCCTCTGGTAGACCAATGTCTGCTAGATATCTTCTGTATTGGAGCAGTGTGGAGCAGAAAACATGGGGGCAGTAGACGGCTGGCAATCACAGATCCAGAATCTACAGCTCCAGAGGCGGAAATACCTGCAGAAAGTGAGAAGGCAAAAAGCACCGAAAGCACAGGAACTACCGGGAAGAAGTGGTGCTCATGGTGGGAACTGTTGGGTCTCTGTAAATAATATTTTAAAGAGTATGGTCTAGACCTACTCTATGTGAAAAGCATCTAGGAGATAACTTTTGTTATGATTTGGCGCTATACAAATAAAATTGACTTGATTTGACTTGACTATTCGGGTTTGGACACAACAAGCTGGCGCCTGGTTGTTGACGCTGGATAAGAGATACTGTAGAGAAGCTATGATGTTGCTAGGACAGCAATCGTTGACGTCTTTCCTTGTTTGGATCCGATATCCAATAGAGTCATCACACATGGCAGGCAGTGTAGGTATAACTCTATCTGGATATAGCAAAACTTATCAGTTCTGGGGAAGGTTAAATACTGAACTTCAGGACACTATCTTCAGAATTGGGTAGCAGTACGCTCTGATTCACATGTGGTGTTTCCCTTTTCTCCTCGATCGAGCTTCAATAAATATTCCTGCGTAAGACATCCAGGCCTCCTGAAACTTCTTGTTAGAGTGAACCAGCTCTCAGATTTCCTTGACAATTGGTGTCACAAACAGGATTCCAATACAACAAAGACTGGTAAGTGCATTTCTTTATTTTGCCTTACCACGTCTGTGTTTGACGGAATCATAAAGAATATATGTGTATTTTCTAAAAAGACTAAAAGGCTAAAAAGAGAGTTCAGGGTCTGAGGACAAATAGTCCTTGCTGGTCCCTCTCTCAGTGGGGGCTCAAACCAAAATTGACAAATTTTGAAAGAAGCAGAGCTTAAATTGGTCTACTTCAGAAAGACATGTGCATGGAGGTTGCCCCACAGCACTACAAAACTAAAACGTGTTTGCATTTGGAGGTGGATTTCAGAGAGAAAAGACTGTGGCGAGGAACTTACTCCACAGCACCACTAATTGGTGGTTTACTTACGGGGCAACTGATGGTTGTGCCCGACACAAACAAGACCCACAGTGAGGTTAAGCCCATGTGAAGACGTTCCATGGTAAGCACAAAGAGGTTTATATCGGTTAATCAAGACCGGTGGTGAATCTGTGTCCATTGGGAAATCAGAGGCTCGGAATCGTAATTGGGTTTATTGCCGAGTAGGTTTTCACATACAAGGAATTTGCTGTGGTGTATTGGTGCGTAACAAATACAGACAATTACAGACAAGTAGTGCAAGGTGCAAACGTCAGCATATGCATAAATAGAGTAGTAGTAAAGTACTAGAGTACTAGTGCTAAGTAGTAGTAAATATAATTTACATGTACAGAATATGAAAAAATATTACTAAATGTGTGCAATATATCTTTTTTAGATAATAATGAATAAAACTAAAACTGTGCAGAAGTATGAACTGTAGTCCACAAGTGTGCATTAATGTAACGCATTACGCCGGGGGTCTGTGCGTTAATGTAACACGTAGTGTCTGTCGGACGGACTCCACAGTGTCGACTGGAGAGTCTCTCAGGGTGATGGGGGTGAGTGGGGCTGGGTTCTTCCTGAAGTCCACAACTGTCTCCACTGTCTTGAGAGCATTGAACTCCAAGTTATTCTGGCTGCACCAGGTCACCAGATGGTCGATCTCCCACCTGTAGGCAGACTCATCCCCACCAGAGATGAGCCCGATGAGGGTGTAGCGTCTGCAAACTTCAGGAGCTTGACAGACTGGTGAATGGAGGTGCAGCTGTTGGTGTACAGGGAGAAGAGTAGAGGGGAAAGAACGCAGCCATGAGGGGAACCGGTGCTGATGGTCCTGGAGTCGGAGACATGTTTCCCCAGCTTCACATGCTGCCTCCTGTCAGACAGGAAGTCTGTGATCCACCTGCAGGTGGAGTCAGGCACGCTCAGCTGGGAGAGCTTGTCCTGCAGCAGAGCCAGGATGATGGTGTTGAAGGCAGAGCTGAAATCCACAAACAGGATCCTTGTGTAGGTTCCTGCGGAGTCCAGATGCTGGAGGATGAAGTGGAGGGCCAAGTTAACTGCATCATCTACAGACCTGTTGGATCTGTAGGCGAACTACAGGGGGTCAAGGAGTGGGTCAGTGATGGATTTGAGGTGGGACAGCACAAGGCGCTCAAATGACTTCATTACCACAGAGTTCAGTACCACAGAATTCCTTTGAAAGAACAACACTGAGCCACTGGTTCAGATACGTGGATGACACATGGGTTAAAATCAGACCCCAAGAGGTACAAGCCTTTACCGAACACATCAACTCAGTGGACAGAAATATCAAGTTCACCAGAGAAGATGTTAAGGATAATAGTTTGTCCTTGGATTGTGACGTCCATATGGAAAAGGACAGGAGCCTCCACATTGGGGTATACAGGAAACCCACTAACACAGACCAATACTTACTTTTCGACTCACACTACCCACTAGAACACAAACTGGGCGTTATCAGAACCCTACAACACAGAGCTGACAATGTACCCACCAGCTCGCAGGCCCAGGGGAAAGAACGTGAGCACCTGAGGGATGCCCTCAAAACTTGTGGTTATCCCAAATGGACCTTTGTAAAAAACTGCAGCGGGTTCCAGGAAGAACACCAACAAATTGGTTGAGGAAGAAAAACAAAACAAACGAAACAACATAGTCATCTCATATGTGTCTGGGGTATCTGAAAAACTCAGGAGGATCTTTAACAAACACCGTATCCCTGTGTATTTCAAACCCAGCAACACACTCAGACAGAGACTGGTACATCCCAAAGACCGAACACCACACACCCCAAAAAAGCAATCTGGTGTATGCAGTCCAGTGCAACGAGGAATGCAACAACCTCTACATTGGTGAAACAAAACAGCCATTACATAGATGCATGGCCCAACACAGGAGGGCTAACTCCTCAGGCCTTGACTCTGCTGTGTATTTACACCTCAAGGAGAAAGCTCACTCATTTGAGGACAACAATGTTCACAGCTTGGACAGAGAGGATAGGTGGTTTGAAACAGGAGTAAAAGAAGCCATCTATGCAAAAGTGGAAAAACCATCTCTCAACAGAGGAGGAGGTCTGCAACACCACCTATCTCCAATTTACAATGCTGCCCTTTCATCTCTTCCCAGGAGATTCAACAACTTAGCCTCTAAGAACGACAGCCACTAACAATGACATCATTGGCCTTGTGAACGCCTCCACAGAGGTTAAATACTTGGATCTCCACACCAGCTAGTCAGACTAGTCCCAGCCTAGTCAGACGAGCATGAACTGATGAAGCCTCTTGGATGAGAGGTGAAACGTCTTCAAAGACATATAACCAAGTCCAGTTGCGTTCGATTCAATTTCCTTGAGATAACTATGACCTGGATGAATGAGAATATTCACAGGCTTATTACCACAGAGGTCACGGCGACGGGTCTGTAGTCATTAAGTCCTGTGGCCCTTGGCTTCTTGGGAACAGGGATGATGGTGGAAATCTTGAAGCAGGCTGGTACGTGGCATGTCTCCAGTGAAGTGTTAAAGATATCAGTGAACACTGGAGACAGCTGGTCAGCACATTGCTTCAGGGTGGATGGAGAGACAGAGTCTGGCCCAGCTGCTTTGCGGGGGTTCTGTCTCTTAAATAGTCTGTTAATGTCCCTCTCCAAGATTGAGAGAGGTGTCACTGTGGAGGGGGAGGAGGGGGCCTCTGAGGTGTGAAGTTGTGGAGAGGCCATTGAGTCACGGGGGATGGTGTCAGGACTGTCTCATTGTCTTTCTAAATGACAGTAGAACTCATTCAGGTCATTAGCCAGGCACAAATCGTTAGCAGAGTGGGGGGCTCTGGGTTTGTAGTTGGTGATCTTTCTGAGCCTCTTCCAGACAGAAGCAGAGTCGTTGGCTGAGAACTATTGTTTGAGTTTCTCAGAGTACAGTTGTTTAGCTCCTCTCACCTCCTTGCTAAACCTGTACTTGGCCTCTTTGAACCTGCCTCTGTCTCCACTCCTGTATGCTTCCTCCTTTTGCGACCGTAGCTGTCAGACTTTGGCTGTGAACCAGGGTTTGTCATTGTTGTAACTCACCCTGGTGCGTGATGGTACACAGCTGTCCTCACAGAAGACAGCCTCTGTGAACTCATTCAGACAGTTGGTGGCAGTCCTGAAAACATCCCAGTCAGTACAGTCCAAGCACGCCTGAAGATCCTCCACAGCCTCACTGGTCCACTGTTTTGATGTCCTCGCCACAGGTTTGCAGAGCTTTAACTTATGCCTGTAAGCAGGAATCAGGTGGATCATGATGTGGTCAGAGTTTCCCAGTGGAGCTCGGGGGACGGCGTGGTAGGCCCTGCTGACTGTGGTGTAGCAGTGATCCAAGGTGCTCTCCTCTCTGGTGGGGCACTTAATAAACTGTCGGTTGGGGAGTTTGTGTGTTAGCTCTGTTTTGCTGCTGGCACAGAGGCCTAGGCACTGAATATTATTGTGTACACAAGGTGTTAACTTTCGGGGTTGCACTTCTCTCAATCACCCCTCTGAAGTAGAATAAGTAAATAACAGAAGTACGGAGGCTCTTGATGCTGCAGCAGTGTTTTATTGATATGCATGGAGGATATGTTAATGGAAATGTATTGTTGTATTAAATGTTTAATGCTGGAATGTGCATGCTGTAAATATGATCACCAAACTTAAAAAGAAATAAAAAATTACAGCTGCTGCGCAGCGAGTCACGGACAGACATTTTAAAGAGGAAGATGAATGAGAAATATACGAGGACAGTTGAACTGTCTTACCATTAAACCTCAAACATGTATTTCACACAGCTCAATGCCTGAGTAGGTGCAGGTGTAAGATGTAAAAGGCTGCATAAACCAGGTGGTCTCACAACCTAGGTCACTACAGGCAAGTCATGAGCTTGCTGAGCTAAAAAGGCAGATTTTAAACTAGCGTCTAAACGTTAACATTGGAGATTTATTTAGCAGGAATTTACAGTAGCAATTTTGATGCACCACAGGCTCATTTTTTAATAATTCAGAAATCTGACTGAATCATTTGTGGGCGACAGTCTGAAGTTGAAGCGTATCAAGTTTGGTGTCAGGTTGAGAGAAAATGTGGGAGTAAGATTGGCATATGACTGGACCTATGTGCAAAATTTTGTTTATTTTTATGCATAAGAGGGCAGATTTTCTCTGAATAATAATAATAACAACAGGAAATACAAGGGCACTTGTAAGATGCCAGGCCCCTTATTAGATGATATCATAAAACCAAATTCATGGGTCACACCAGAATATCTTGAAGCGATCTACATGGTGGAGACCAAGACAGATATGCTATGTAGTACTGATATAAATTGAAATGGCTAGTAGAAGACAATGTAATCAGTAGTTATCCTTTTTCTTAAAGTACAAAGTGTTTTGAGCATAGATGACCAATCACTGTGGTATGTGTATTCCATTTAAATAAACTGTATTATTATTATTAGTCTCAAAGTAATAATTATTTGCGAGTCTTATTGCTGAATCTTCACAAAAGAAACTAATCAGCATTTGGAACAAGGTTTGCTTCAAATCTGGCCTAGGTGATCTAATAGTATCAACTAGCGTTTCACAGTCATGTGTAATTATCCTTTGCACTTATTTTCAGTCAATCAATGTGACTATTGTAGCTGGATGTAAAGTCGGGGTCTTTGAAATCAGGACCACGCTTAAGGTCGAGAGAGCAGAATGGATCCATGCTTCCAGGTGCAGATCTGCTCCCCAAACGGCTAACGACGTGAAAAGCCATGGCAAGTGAAGGGGTTGTTCTTCCTCTTCTTTCTTCTGCTGAGTGGGCCAAGGCATAGAACTGTGCAAGGTGATCCAGAAAATGAGTGAACGCTTTGGCCAATGTGTTCTGGGTCAATTGAACACGAATGGAAAATAATTGACAAGCACCTCAGTGTTTAGCAGCAAAGTAAGACTTCTCACCACACAAAAATACAAAGAAAAAAACTTAGTGGACTGTTCTAATGAACAAACTAAGAAGAAAATACAATGTTATGGTGAGAAAGTATGAAAAGACATGTTCTCCCAGCTCTCATCTGGACAAAAGAGATGGATCCCATTGTTTTACTGACAGATGTATGATGAATGTTCTGAGTGGCAGAGACAGGAGGTTGGTGTCAGGGGAGCGGAGGCTACAGGATGGGGTGTGGTGGTGGAGCAGGTCGGTCAGGTGAGGGGGAACTTAAAACCATTGAAAAGGTACCATGATCGTAAACTATGGAAAATGTTAATTATCAAAGGGTTCATGGTGAGTTAAAAAGTTGTAAAATCATTGAGATTGATGAAGATGATGAGTTCATCCATGCTAGCTTATTTTTTATCCATAAACACGATAGCAACTAAAACGGAAGCATCAATACAGAACAAAACAACAAACAGCGTTTAGCAACCTAGAATCGCAATTAACAACATCAGCCTAATGATGGACAATTCACATGGAATTAATTGAAGTAATTTAACAATCACTATCTTAATCTCATTTGCCAATGCTAAATCCAATTCCAATTACTAAAGAAGATTGGGAAATGTTTGACTGGTATGATTTTGGTTATCTTTTTTATGAAACTAACCAAGGTTGTTATTTTCTAGGTGACCACTCATCTCTACTTACAGTATCACAGAAAGAAATAAAGAATTTTGTGGTGTCATATCAATAATATTATTGACCTCCAGGTGTCAATATCTTTAGTGTATAAGGTACTGAGTTGTCACACAATCCAGAGGTTCCTTTCGACATATGATTGAAACATCTTTGAATAGACTAACTGATCATCAATTACAGGACAGGTAATTGTGAAATAGAAGTGTTGCTCCTGTGCTAAAGGTAAATGTTTGAGACACCAGGTATTTGAGACCTGTTCCGGGGCAGATGTCTTGTCTCTGAGCTCTGCAAATGTAGAACTGATAACAATACTGTTCCTGTAGGAACTTAAGAAAAATTCAGGTTTTTCAATACCTTTCAGGTGCTAGATGTTCATGAATAATGATAGAATAAGTATATTTTTACGTTAACTCTGATCCGACCCTACAGAGCTTACGCACATACAAAGTTTGAAAGTGTAGGAACTCATAGTTGTCTAGAAGTGCCAAAATGACAGTAACTTCTTCTTCTTCCATATATGAAAGCGTTCACATGATACACTGTAGCTGATTTAATCCAGACTGATACAAAGCGTAGCAGAATTGCGTGAAGTACATGTATCTGATCCATTTTCTCCTCATGTTAGTGACAGGTGTAATTATACTGCTAATAGTGTGTACCTGTATCTCTGCCATAGTGAAAGGCACTGCTGAAAAATCTGTTTACATTATGGTTAAAAACAGTGTGAAGTCTGAAAGAGTTGAGATTCCTCTAAACTACATTTCATCCTTTCCTCGTATAACATCCTGTTACTCACATGATTCTGATTCTGACAGTGAAAACCAGAGGGCTGTTGTGACAACACAACCAGGGTTCAGGTAAAGGGTAAAAAAAACACCTGTAAATGATCTTTCTAATTAATCTAGTAATCTTAACTGTAATGTTTTATGTATTGTATTTCCACGTATCATCGATTGTTATAATTTCTGTTTGGTATTTTCCTCTGGGTGTGAAGGTTAAAAGTAAAGTAACATCTTGTATTTCTTTAAAGTGTTCTGAGTTACTGTAATCAAGTCATATATTGTGCTATGATGAGAGTCACAATTACTAAACTATCTATATATATCTAGGTAAAGAGTTCAAATGCAAATCTGTCGCAGATATTTTATGGGTTTAGATTTGAGTGTTTTGTTTTTTATTTTGATACCCTATAAGTGAGTCAATGAATGACTAAAGCATTATTTTGCTATGTTCTATAATCAACTTTAATAAGAGCATTCACAATTTTAAATTGATTTGAAACTCTTAGATTGTTCCATTTTGTCAACAAATAAAGTGGGATTTTTGGACTATTTTATATAGGTGCATGTGACCTGTGACCTCTGTCGGAGATCTTAAAGCTCATCACAGTGTTTCAGAGATCTTAAACAACTCAAGAGTGTTCTTCAGAGAGGCCTCTGTTGGGCTGTATAGAGTGGAGCTCATAGGTCACATGAAGAAAAAATGTTTTGGGGTGATGTTGATCTCATGATGCAGTAATTACAGCAGGTTTCTATTTGACTTAATATTTACTATGGAGTTACAAATGCAAAATATGCATTGAGTTTGCCATTTACTGTACTAAAGATTAGAGAAATCTTTGTGGCTTGTGGAAATTGATCCAAGTTTCTAGTTTTACCTTAAGGTTACACTAAGGTTTTGAAGTATGTTTTGATTTACATTCATAATGTTCTGTAGACATATGAGTTAATGATCATGTATGGGGAAAATTAGATGATGACAAATGTTTTACTGTAACGTGTAATGTGTATGTCATTGAAAATCAGTAAGGATAGTCCTTTTGTATTTGTATGAATGTTTTAGATACAACAAGAATTAGTTTATACAGTATTTGTATACACAGTAAGAGTTAGTAAACTTTAATTTCATTGGTTTCTTTATATGACACTCTTGAAGAAAGAAGATTGTTATTGGTTGATGGTCCATGTATAATTTGGATTCATGTTTACATTTTTTATTGAATGTTCAATATTGTTATTGTAAGCAAGTGCAATTCAACTCTGAGGGTGTTCCTGTTTTTTTCTTACGGTAATAGTTAAGAATATTGGTAGGTAGTGTTGATCTTATGATCAAAAAGTGGGGAAGGAATTTTCCTTCCTCTTGTAGGTTAAAGGTAACTTAAGACAGTGCTTCACAGGTCAGGACAACTGCCTGTCTCTGTTCGCCTGTCTCACTCTGTGTGCCTAACAAGGCCGAGTTGGCTCTGGCCTCTGGTAGACCAAGGTCTGCTAGATATCTTCTGTATTTGGGTTTAGACACAACAGGCTGGCGCCTGGTTGTTGACGCTGGATAAGAGATACTGTACACTGTAAACCCGAACGTTCAAAGTAATTAAATAAATTAAGTAGTGTATACTCAAAGTTTAAATAAAGTTCTACTAACTTAATTATGTCAAGTTCATGTAACATGTTCTTCCTTTTTTGAGTAACTTAAACTAATATTATTTGATTAAATTGAACTATTTGTATATTAAGTAAGCATAACTTAAAAACATAACTTAAGCACAACTTAATAGAATTAAGTAATTACATATACGAATGGTAGTCTTCTATTGTTTCAAATAAGTAGGATTTAATAAGAAACTTAATTTATATAGCACATGCTAAAATACAATAAAATCTCAAAGTGCTTCATCCAGTAAAATTGATCATAAAAAATAAATTGCAATCATAATAAAACACCAGCAACAATTTGATTTGGGAAATGGTCTTAAATACATTAGACATTAGTGGAAGACAAAATGTAGCCTATTTATTTTAATCGTTATGTCTTATCAGTTTAATGTAGCCTATATATTTTTTTATTTTTCCCTTAAGTGTCGAGGGATCAATTTTTATTCTGAGTCTCTGATTCCCCCTCCGAAGCAGAAGGCGGCACTAATGTGCATGATACACTGATTTCTTACTGCTGTTTTGAAAAAAAAAAGAAGAAGAAAAGGTTGGGCGTGAGTGGCGAGAAGCAGCGCCAAAGAGAGGCAGCACGGGGGACTGCTAGAGTTGGATCTATGCGGCAGCAGCCAGCACCACTGGACTTACTGTAAGTTTTGAATGTGTTTCCAACATGATCTGGCTTCTTTCACCTCCAGAATACAGTTATTTAGACACTACAGGCTGCTTCCATGCCTCTACACTGATTGCATTTGTACATTTCAGACACTTAATGCACTGAGTATTCATTTGTCAAGATATCATACAGCACAATTTAGCAGTTGTGCAGAGCAGTCAGGGGCCTGTGTTATTTAAATGCCCTTTATGCACATTTCAGCAACCGTTTTCTGAATCTGCCCTTTTCAGTCATCTCAGAAAGCATTTGAAAAATCATGAAACAGTGACATGCCCATATAAGGATTGTAGCTATAGCACAAATGTGTACTCTTCATTCAATTCCCATAAAAGTAGAGCACACCAAGCAAGTCTTGCATCAGACTTTCAAACTGACATTGTCAGTGAGGATCCCCATAATCTCCAAGCCAGTATTTCTGAAGTAGCTAGTGATTTACAGGAAGAATGCTCAGACCAGAGCACAGAGGTGGGGAATGATGATCAGTGTAACACTGACAGTCTAAGAAATCAACTTAAAAAAAACGTATCTTCCTTATTCCTAAAGATGCAGGCTATCCTCCATGTCTCAAACACAGCTACTCAAGAAATAGTAGACCACTTGAATCAGATTTTCTCCTTATCTGAGCCGTTGATCAAAGAGGCAGTTAGTGACATATTGCAGAGAAATGGTCACAGCATTACAGAACCTACACTGAGTGAAGTTGTTGCCGCTGTCATGGACTGCAATGTTCTGTCTACATCAACCTCTAAAGGTGCTGACTTCAGTTCATCTAAGCGCAGAAAAACCTTTATTGAGTGCAACTATCCTTGTGTAATGCCAGTATCAGTATCAGTTGGAGCAATGTGGACATACCAGCATGTATGTTCCTATCCTTTCAATGATTCAAGAGTTGTTTAAAAACACAGATATTCTTAACAAGATAACTGAACCAAATACTGCATCTGGTCAATATGCATCATGCTCTGATGGCTCTCATTTCCTTGAAAATGACTTGCTGTCAACAGGGGATCTCATCCTACCACTCCAGCTATATATTGATGATCTTGAAATTGCCAATCCGCTTGGCACATCACGCAAAATTCACAAACTTTGCGCTGTATATTTGGTCCTCACTAATGTGCCACCAAAATACCGATCAGCATTACATGCTATACAGCTAGCACTACTGGTAAAAGCGACAGACCTCCATAAGTATGGATATGCAGCTGTACTTGCTCCGTTTCTGCGTGATGTTCGTACTCTGGAACAAGACGGTGTCTTCATTGAAAGACTTGGTCAGAATGTCAGAGGCACCATCTTTTGTGTTTCTGCTGACAATTTGGCTGCTCATGGATTAGGTGGCTTTGTAGAGTCATTTAGAGCAGGCCATGTTTGCAGATTCTGTATGGGCTCAGTTGAACAGTTTCAAGTAACTGAAGTCAGAGAGAGAAAGTTTCCTCAGAGAACTAAAGCCAGCCATGTTCAAGAAAGTGACACTTTGAGCAGCCACTTTGGTGTTAAAGGTGGCTGTGTCTTGCGCGAGTCCCTGAATTACTTCCACACAATCACAGGGTTTCCTCCAGATACTCCATGATCCTCTGGAAGGTATCGTTCCCATGGAAATTTCTCTTTGTGTTAAAGAGATGATCCGGCTGAAGTACTTCACTTTGGAGTATTTGAACCACAAGATTACATCATTCCCATATCAGCACTCTGATAAAGTGGATAGACCTCAGCCACTTCCCAAAATGTTTCTTTCTTGAGGAAAGATTGGAGGTAATGGACATGAAAATGCCACTCTGGTCCGACTTCTTCCATTGCTTGTTGGCAGTGTAGTACCAGAGGGTGATAAGATATGGGCAGTTTTGATGGAGCTGAAAGAGGTGGTAGAGTTAGCACTGTGGCCATCATTTACTGATGAAACCTTGGACTATTTTGTGTGCAAAATCAGTGATCATAGACAGGCACTGCTAGAGGTTTTCCCTGAGGTTAGGCTCCATCCTAAACATCACTATGTGGAGCATTATCCTGCTCTAGTTAAGTGCTTTGGGCCCCTGCTGCACGTTTGGACCATGCGGTTTGAGGCCAAGCACCGCTTTTTCAAAAGAGTGGTGCATGACGCTCAAAACTTCAAACATATTTTGAAGACAATGGCAGTCAGACACCAACACATGATGGCATATCATCTTGCTGCACCCTCATTTTTCAAGCCAAAAACTCACGCATCAAGGGTTGACTCTGTTCTGGTTTCTGCTCTACCAGAGGTTGCACAAGTACACATTAGAGAACAAACAACTAGTGACACAATTTACAAGACATCAAAGGTGACCATTGATGGCACAGACTATGTCTGTGGAATGTTTCTGTCTGTAGGAGTCAGTGGTGGACTGTCTAAATTTAGCAAAATAGAACAGATCTACCTTGTGAATCACAATGTATCTTTTCTGTGTTGTGATTATGACTCTTGGTATGTAGGAAATCTACGGTCCTATGAGCTGTCAACCACAGACACAAGCCTGTCAATCCACATGCAGTCGGATCTCAACGATACAGTCCCTCTCACGGCATACAAGACAGACGGCTCGCTGCTGCTGACCTCCAAGCGGTTCTTTCAAGTAGGACAGAACTGAGTTCAGGTAATAATGAATGGTTCTTTTATTTATCAGTTATTGTGTCTTTATTCACTCTCTGTATAATTGAGCAATTAATATACTCCTTTAACATCCTGATTTTGTCCTTTTTATTAGCACAATGACAGCTGCATCCCCACAACAACCAATAGTTCTTTGCGTTGTTGAGACAGACCGGGCTAGAAAATTAAAACTCAGCTCACGACCAGCCTCTGTTGATGCATTGATCAATATTATAAAAGAACAGCTGGAAATCGACCTGGACTTCAGTTTGCTTTATGAAGATCCAGACTTTGACGGGAAACTTACTTCCCTTGCAGACATTGAGGAATTGCCACAAAAAGCTGTTGTGCACATCTCACTTTCACAAGACTCCAGCTCTATTGCATCTACTGATCCACTTTCAGATGTGTCATCTCCAGAACGTCTCAGCAGGTGGCCTCCAGGTCCTTTTCCAGTTCCCACATTTGCGTTTGATGTTGAATCGAAACTTAAAGATGGAAATGCCGAATATGAGAGGAACAGCAGACACCTTAAGTTGACAAGAGACCTAAAGCACGACATCTTAGAAAAGCTTGCATCTACTTTATATGGTTTTAAGGCTTACCCAAGTGATAAAGAGATTGCAGTGGCTGCTGAGGCTCTTGTAGCCAAACATCCCTGCTTGAAGGAAGCAGGATCTGAGACAGGCTGGAATGGTTGGAAAAATAGCATCAAGTTTAAGATGGGCAACTACAGGAACAAGATGAGATGGGCTGGATGTCAGGAGGTCACTGTTAATGCTGGAAAAAGAAGTAGAAGTAATCCTGACAATGAACCTTCACATTCCAACATTAAAAGACCCGAGCGAGCAGAAGTCAACTTCCTACCCAACTTTCCCCAAGGAAAGGATCCTTCAAGCCTTGAGCAGTTGAGGCAGACAATTGTTGAAGAAGTCAAGAATACTGAAAAGAACCTACCCTTCATTAGAAAGATGATGGAGACCACATTTCCCCTGCGCCAACAGACCATAGTGATGTCCTGCCCACCAGTTAACGAGATCATGGACCTCTGGCCTGCTCTCAAAATAGAGTCGGAGGTAATATGGATCAGCTCTCTCTTTAAAGTGAAAATTGAATTCTTACTTATTTGGCAGCTATTAGCAGCTTTATAAATGTGTGCGAGATTCTTCAAATTGAACTGATTAAGTGTTTTTGCTGTATTGTCCTCCTGCTGTTATTTCAATGTAGTTGTATGCAGAGTTCCAGCGGATTACAAATCAGAACCTGCCCAACACATTCTATGCTGAGTTTGACCGCCATCTTCCTCGACTGATGACCTTATTCAGACAGAAGGCATCAAAAACTGGGAAGACAGCAGATGCCCTGGCTGAAATTTTAAAAATCCATGATGAACAGGTAAATACATTATTACACATTTCATAGGTTGAACAAGTGGAACACTGGACAGGTTCAATGATTCAAATGAGCTTTTTGAATTTTGCAATTAATCCACTTTGTGTTTGCTATTTGTCTGACTGCATTAAAGATGTGAACATAATTATTTGTGGACATATGTTCTGATTTGACTGTTTAAAATCATACAATTCTGTTTTTATCTGGAAATATGAACTCCATGACATCCACACCAAGCGCACTACTGTTCTCCAGGCCCTTCCTGTGTATCTGCGCGAGGACGTCTCCGGATTTTTCAGAATCTGCACAGTGAGTCTCCTTAAGTATCTAACATATACTACTGTGTATTATGTAAACAGTTTTATGACTTACCTTTGTTTAGTCTACCCATACAGTTTCCATGTATGGTCTGTTTTCTTTCTCCTCACTACAAAGGAACTGAATTGGCATTTTGTTCAAAGTGATAAGATGTTCAGTAAAAATTTTCCTGTATATGTCCTTTAGCTTAGTTTCAGTCTATCTCACACCACTTCGATTCTCTGGTAAATTGGCTAATTTATGTGCGCAGAACATGGATCTTCTGTTTTTCACCTCTTACAGTGAGACTCAGGTCTCCCTTGTAAAAGAGGTGTTGGATCTCAACAAGACTTTGTAAAATAAAGATAAATTATGTCATCTGTTCTATTCCATGGGTTAGACTGTGATTAGTATCTCTTTTCATTCATTCAGGACGAGTCTGATGAGCCAGAGCTTGATGATGTTGCAGTGACCCTCCTTAGTGTCATCAGTGACCATGACACAAGTCCAGTTCACTACCAGCCTGTGAAAATCTCTGTCATCATTGAAAGTGATGCCGTGGTCAGTCTCCCCAAATTTGGCAATGCCTTCCTGGTAATGTTTGGACTGATCTATGTACTACACCTCAGCTATCCCAAATCACTGACCACCACTTTTGAATTCACTCAAAAGATTTTACTTGGTCTAGAAAGTGGTAAACTGTCACCCAGGTTGCAGTCCCTCAAGAATGACTTGATGATGTATATGTAGAAACTCAACTCATCTGAAAAAAGGATGCAGGGTAAAGCATTGTGAAAGACTAGTTCAAAGTTCTCTCCTTTTGTCTAAATAATGCTTCAAAAAGTTATTGCACTACTCTGCAGGTGTTCATCCAAAAGGCCTGAACTACACAATGTGCCTTTGTTCTCATTATAATGCAGAAGTCATGCTAATGTTTTATATGTTTTAATGTTTTTCTTAATGCTATTTCTCAGCCATTGTGGGCTGCGCAAGATGACCAAAATTTCACTCTGCATTTGATACTGGTTAATGATTCAGAGTTTTAAGTGAAAATGTTCTTAAACAGTCTATAGCATTTTTGTAATTGCATCCATTGCTGCCCTACTGCCTTACTAGCTAGGTACTAGGTATTAGCCAGAAAGCCAAAAGTACACTTTAAGGATTTTTTTGTCTGTTTGTTTTTTTTTTTTTTTGTATAGCTGTAACAAAAGAAAATTTCATCTTTGTATTATTTATCATTATTTTGGATTACTCTGGTTATTTTCCTGACTAAATATTTTATGTTCTATTTATTTTAATTTATAAATGTTTATTATCTATTTTTCTATTTAATTTCAACTTTTAGCAGTATTAAGTTAGCTGTACTCATTGTAAATGAGGCAATCAATTGCCTCAAAAAATTTAAGTTTTTAGTCAGGTGGTTTTAAGTATCACGACTCAACATATTTGACTAATCTGGACAAAAAAAATTACACAACACAAACTAATAAACAATGAGTTTTGTGAACATAAAAATGATGTGGTTGTGTACTTACCTTTTTAAGTTCTGGGAACTTATTCCTGTGGTTTGAAAACTTGAAACTTTACGTCATAGTAACTGATAATAATTGAGTTGCCTTAATAAAAAAACTGTAAGTCATATTAAGTGCAAATATTTGAGTTGACTTAATGAGCACTTTAATTTAACTGTTATGAAAAGATACAAGTAGCATGTAATCCAAACTTTTATGTTCTGGAAAAATTTGACTTTTAAGTTGATCAACTTTTTGAGGCAATCGATTGCCTCAATTTTTTTGAGTTCTGGTAACTTATTCGGGTTTACAGTGTAGAGAGGCAATGCTGTTGCAAGGACAGCAATGGTTGACGTCTTTCCTTGTTTGGATCCGATATCCAATAGAGTCATCACACATGCCGGTACCCGACCGCTGCTAGTCTGTATTTCGCTTCCAATCAAGAGACGAGCTCCATCTTTCCAAGACCAATCAAATTATGAGATCCATCTTTCAGCGCCGGCCAATCGTGTCCCGCTATCAAAGAAAGCTGAGCTGAGCTACGATCCATTGAAAAAAATTCACATCTGTACGCGCGTTTAAGCATGACGTTTTATATTTGTATAATTGTATGTTAGCTAGCTTGTTTAAGTTGCTTAACTAAATAACGTTATTACGTGTATTTCTTATTTTAATGTGGTGTGTAAGTGACAGCTAGCTTGTTAACTTTACTTAACTAGTAGCGGTCAATCCATTCTATTTTTATTTATAATTTAGTAACATTATGTTAGCCAGGTGTCAACGTGACAGCTAGATTGTACGATAACGTTAGTTAACTAGTCGTTGAGGTCGATGCGACCAGAGAAAGGTTTACATTTTTAAATTTACACACAATTTAATTTTATATTGTGTCAGTGATTTCAAGCATTCAATTCACTGACACAATGGTTTAACGTTAAAATGTTTTTATGTGCAATCCCTATTCTTCAAATATTTACTGACTGCAAAGACTTAGATAAATGTAAAACGTCAGATTTTTCCTCCTTTGAAATGCAGTGAAGTAGAAGTACAAAGTTAAAGTAAAGTACAGTAAAGATGGCCATTATGTGAAAGATTTCCTAGAATAATTTATTTGAATACTCTTTCTAAGGTATGCCTGTGACATATGATATCCTCAACAGGCTTGAGGATATCAAAGCACGTATTTACAAGCACTTACGGATCCATTTTGAAATTGGATTCCACTAAAAAGGTTTGAATAACTATTTGGATAACTGCATTCTCACTTATATTTAAATTATTGGTTTTGTGAAAAAAATATTAACTAGATTTAATAAAATGTAACAAAACAAACACTCAATCATTTATTAATATAATTAGTAAGTCCAGGTGAACCTGGTCTAAGAAGCTGACGGGGCCTGCTAAGGGCACTGCGCAGTGGCTCACTTCAGTTGGCAACGAAGTGGGTCAAGTACTTCTCAGTGTCCTTACAACCCATGAAGGACCTGGATTGGACCTCATGGCTGCAGGCCTGATGGAGAGGTACCAGAGGGCAGGTGTGGCTCCCCCCATCACCCTGTATGTGGACTGTGGCTGCTGTGGGGATGTGGGAGAGACCAAACTCAAGATGTGCTTCAACGAGTGGCCGAATGTCATAGTTCGCCTTGACATCTGGCACTTTGTGCAGCGTCTGGCAGTTGGTTGTACCACCGACGCTCATCTGCTGTACCCCACTTTTATGGCACGCATGTCAGCATGCATTTTCGAGTGGGATGCAGATGATGTGGCTCTGTTACCAAGGGCCAAGAGGGAGCAGCTGATGCAGCAAAACTCGCCTGCAGTGTGTGAGAGGGAGCTGGACCGCCACATTACCAAGGCTGAGCTGGCGTTGCACTGCAGGAGGAGGACCAGAGGAGAAGAGCAGACCATTCTTCTCCCCTCTTTGACACTGTGCAGATGCAGCACATCTGGCGGACCCAGAAGCGGTATGTGGCATGCATTCAGGACCCTCCAGGCATGCCGCTTTACACAGAGACGGGCAGCAATATCAAGGGACAGTTGCTGCTGAAAACATACCGATGTGCCAGGGGATCCACATCGCTGGAATCATTTCACTGCCATTTTTATCGATTCATTCCAGGTTTGTGTTCATTATCCATGGTGTTTATGATTTTATATGCCTGTCTTTATGATGATTTGGTGTCAAAATAATGTCTTGTACGCACACAATGTTTAATGTTACCTATACAGGTTTCTATGTCACAGGTGACTCTAACATTTACCCTGCTATTTTTTCTTAGCAGAAAGTTGGTTCATTACGTAAACAGCAATTTCGAGAGGGTGTTTGGCAGGAAACTGGTCCCTAATTTTATGTTACCAGCTAAATACACAGGTGAGGGTATTGTGATGACTGCATTTAATATATCTGATGTCATTAAATGTCATTCATTCACATATATAATGTTTAATTTTCTTTTGTTAATATTTTCTCAGGGGAGCTGATCGGTGTGCAGTATTTGCTGCGGCAAAACAATGAGCCACTGCAAGAAATTCTCCCTAGCAGCGAGGAGACCTCCCAGCAGCTTGAAGAGCTGTACGTGGAAGGGTCTCCAGCCCCTCTCTCACTTAACCAAGCTGTGGATGAACACAACATCCCAGGTATGACTTAGACTTAGACTCAGACTCAACTTTATTGATCCCTTTGGGATGACTCCCTCAGGGAAATTCAGTCTCCAGCAGCTTATACAGTACAGTGGAAAGCATACAGCACACAAAGGGTAAAAAAGAAAAGTTAAAAGAAATATAATATAAACTACAAATTTAGATCGCAAGGTATGGACAGAGTGGATGCACTGGCAGAGTACCTGGTAGAGCTACGCCATCAGACAGGCCTCACCCTCAACAGCCAGCAGGCATACACTATAGTGAGTCTGTGGCAGAACCTGGGGGATTTTGACAAGCAGCGGGTGGTGTAGGCTGCTCGACACCAGGAGAGGCTGTTGAATGGCCGTTTCAGAATGCCTAAACATCGATCTGATTTCACCCCTGGAGTGGAGAACACCAAGCGTTTGTCCTGGGCTCAAAAGGCTCTCCTGCACAGTGGCTAAGCTGCTGCTGACTTACAGAGACCATCTTTGTCAGGCTATGTGACATCTATAAAAGCCCTAGAAAACAGGGAAAAGATGTTCTATCAAGATGGTCTCTCATTCTTCAGGATTATCGAAGAATTTGGCAGCTACTGCTTGGCAACAGAGTGGTGATAGAGCAGACCACGCTTCAGCTGGTTGAGGTGAACCAGACCACCCTAATACAGTGGCACAATTAACGCCTGAAGGCTCAAGAGGTTGCTCTGCTGCTCAAAGATGTGCAGCTCCCTGAGGCGCAGCTAGTGGCAGTGGAGCCTCTATTGCCTGCCAATGTACAGCCTGTTGTGCCTATTCAACATCATCAACACCAACATCAGCTGCATTCATACACAATGCAACCTAATACAGCAGGGCAGGCCAGAACCAGGTTCAGGCAGCCTACAGCAACCTCCGTCCAGCCTTCAGCCCCCCACATCCAACAAGGGTCAAGAGCAGGGCCCAGGTCTATTAGTCCAAGGGCCCATAGCTGCACAGTGGCAGCTGTTTCCTGCAGCACCACCTGCACCTGCTGTGACAGGGATGCGGCTCCTCTGCTCTTTCCCTGATTCTAACATCACCTCGTCCTCAGTACCCAGCACCACCACTGTCACCAGTGAACCAACCGATGACCAATGCCGAGCTGCACCCTCTAAGCGACAATATAATCTGTCGGCCACATCTAACAGTTGCAAAAAGTTGGTTGTGGCACTTCAGAAACTGGCCACAGCCAATACAAGGGCAAAATATATTGCCCAAAAACTGAGACACTGACCAAGGAACAGTGGTTAAAGGCCATGCAGAGGGCAGCCTACGAACAAACCCTGAACATTAAGTTTTAGTGTTTGTCAAATTGTATATAAGTTCACAGTTGATGAAAAGTTGTGTGATTTCTTATTGGTAAATTGTTCTGTTAATTATTCAAGATTTCAATCTGATTATTGTTATTTCTAATATATTATTGTTGATTGTGTTTTTTTATTTGTTTTTTAAATGTACTTCACTTTTATTCTTGTGTGATGCCATCAGTTCCCTGTTTTTTTAATTATTTAACTTTGATTGCACTTTTTATTATATGATAATTGATTAGCCTCCTTTCCTAATTTGAGTGATTTGCCAAACAGCTCACTGTTCTTTGATTTTCTTTTTTTGCTGTTTTTAATATGTTCCCCAGTTTCATGCCAGGCTGAGGTAGGAATAACCGTATTTCGATATAACAAAATTTAGCCGTCTGGGGAAGGTTAAATACTGAGCTTCAGGACACCGAGCTTCAATAAATATTCCTGCGTAAGACATCCAGGTCTCCTGAAACTTCTTGTTAGAGTGAACCAGCTCTCAGATATCCTTCACAAAAAGTACATCAAAACATTAGATCAGATTAGATTAGATTAGATTCAACTTTATTGTCATTACCCATGTACATGTACAGAGCAACGTAATGCAGTTTAGCATCTAACCAGAAGTGCAATAGCAGTAAGTACCAATATACAGATAATAAATAAGTATTTTACAGATAATAAGTTAGCGATATAAGTACGGTATATACAGATTGAAAGTGCAAACAGATTCCAAAGTGTTTGAGTGCAGGAAGGTCCAGTAGTGCAGTAGTGCTGGTGTAAAGTCTTTGGTCAGTGGGGGGAGATGACGAGTAGATGGGTTTGTGGGTGGTGGTGGTGGTTGGGGAGTTGGGGGGGTTCGTCAGCATGGGGCAGAGTTCAATAAGGACACAGCTCTGGGGAAGAAACTGTTCCTCAGTCTGCTGGTCCTTGTCCGGAAGCACCTGAAGCGCTCAACGTCCATCCCATTGATTTGGATGGGCGAATGCATGCTTCTTTTCTTCTTCCTGAAGTCCACGATGAGCTCCTTGGTTTTGCTGGTGTTTAGGAGCAGGTTATTTTCGGCGCACCATGTGGCCAGGTGCTGTACCTCTTCCCTGTAGGCTGTCTCATCGTTGTTGCTGATGAGACCAATCACCGTGGTGTCGTCTGCGAACTTGATGATGGAGTTGGATCCATGCATAGGTCTGCAGTCGTAGGTGAAGAGGGAGTAGAGGAATGGGCTGAGCACACAGCCCTGTGGCACACCAGTGCTGAGTGAGACAGTGGTGGAGCAGGTGTGACCTGACCTAACATGTTGTGGTCTGTTAGTCAGAAAGTCCAGAATCCAGTTGCAGAGGGAGGTGTTGGTGCCCAGGTCTCCAAGTTTAGTGATTAACTTGGAGGGGATGACAGTGTTGAAAGCTGAGCTGAAGTCAGCAAACAGCAATCGCGCGTAGGTGTTGGTGTTGTCCAGGTGTGTGAGCACAGAGTGCAGTGCTGTGGAGACTGCATCGTCTATGCTCCTATTGCTGCGGTAGGCAAACTGGTGTGGGTCCAGTGTGGGTGGGAGGGTGTCCTTCAGGTGTGCCAGGACCAGCCGCTCAAAGCACTTCATGATGATGGGTGTGAGTGCTACAGGGCGGTAGTCATTAAGGCACGTCGGCTTGGAATGTTTCGGCACTGGCACGATGGATGTAGCTTTAAAGCATGTTGGCACAGCTTCTTGGGCAAGGGACAGGTTGAAAATGTCCGTGAAGATCCCAGAGAGCTGTTCTGCACATGCCCTGAGCACACGTCCAGGAATGCCGTCAGGTCCAGCAGCCTTGCGTGCGTTGATCCGGCTCAGTACTGTGTGGACAACAGTGGAGGAGAGTGTGGTGGGCTGGTGATCTGCTGGGAGTGTTGTCTTGGTGGCTCTGTCTCTGTTTTCCCTCTCGAAGCGAGCATAGAAGTTGTTAAGCTCGTTCAGGAAGGAGATGTCTGTGGCTGTGGGGGTGAGGTTGCTGGGTTTGTAGTCGGTGATGGCCTGGATGCCCTGCCACATGCGTCTGGGGTCGGAGTTGGAGAAGTGACCCTCTATTTTTTGCTTGTAGCAGTTCTTGGCCTTCTTGATGCCCCTCCTCAGGTTAGTCCTGGATGTGCTGTAGGCCTGTGCATCCCCAGATCTGAAGGCCGTGTTGCGGGCCTTTAGCAGGAGCCGCACCTCCTTGCTCATCCATGGCTTCTGGTTGGGGTATGTGGTGATCTTCTCTGTCGTGACGCCATCGATGATAGTGGTGATGTAATCCATGACAGAGGAAGCATAGATGTTAATGTCTGTGTGTGAGCCAGAGGTGGCCTGAGAAGCAAACATACTCCAGTCCGTGTGTTGAAACTTGTCCTGGAGTACAGAGTCCGTCCCCGCTGGCCACACCTTGATGGTCCTCACTGATGGCTTCACACGATTGATGAGGGGTGAATATTTGGGGGTGAGGAACAGAGAGAGGTGATCCTACTGCCCGAGGTGGGGGAGGGGGGTCGCAGTGTAGGCAGCAGCCATGTTTGTGTAAACATGGTCCAAAGTTTTGTTTCCTCTGGTGTGGCAGGAAACATGCTGGTGGAATTTGGGGAGCACTGTCTTTATGTTGGAATGATTAAAATCACCCACAACAATAAAAGCAGCCTCCAGGTGATCAGTCTGTTGTTTGCTAATGGCTGCATGAAGTTCCTTCATTGCTAGCTTGGCATTAACATCCGGTGGAATATAAGCAGCGGTGATGAGGTTGGATGTGAACTCCCGTGGCAGATAGAAGGGTCTACACTTAACCATCTAGGTTAGCTGAGCAGTGACTTCCAAGAGTAACAGAGTCCATACACCAAGCCTTGTTGACATAAATGCACAGTCCTCCCCCTCTGGTCTTACCGGAGTCATCAGCTGATCTATCCGCCCGGTGTGTGTAGCGTCCGGCTAGCTCGATAGCACTGTCCGGTACGCCTCCGTGTAGCCATGTTTCGGTGAAAATCATGACATTGCAGTCCAGAAGTCTCTTGCTGTTGGTGAAGCGGAGTCGTATCTCGTCCATTTTGTTCACCAGAGATCTCACATTAGCAAGGAAGATGCTGGGCAGAGAGAGCCGGTGTGGTGTTAGCCTTAGCTTAGCTCTCAGTCCTCCGCGCTTCCCCCGCCTTTGTTTACGATCTCGACGCCGTCTTCGTTCACTTCCGCCCGGCCGGGTAGAGTGCGAAGCCTCCGGTGTTCTGGAGATCTCAGGGATGAGTGGCAGATCGGTGATAAAAGTGTCCGAAAACGTAGTCCAATGTCCAAAAGCTCCAGTCGGGTGTATGATGTGAAACCACTACTGTTTTGAACAAACAGACCCGAAATGAGCAGTAAAAGTACTACAAAGTTGCGAAAACTGGGGAGACGCCGGGCCTTGCGATCTGCTCGCGCCGCCATTTAGCATGTTTTGGTTCTCATTTTGTATCATCTTGCTGCCGCCTAAATGATCTGCAACCCTCTAAACCCCACATCCCAGGTTATTCTACATTTGCCTGGGTCCAGACCTTTGAATCCACCCAGTCCCCCTGAGTTGACTGCTTCTGGTTTGGGATCATCACATGAAACAGTGGTTTCTCCGGTTAAAAAGTATGTATAAAACAATCCAATCAGCACTGTGGGAGAACTAACGCTTAGCCAATCAGAGGGACTAACGCCGTTGTCAAGCCTTTGTCAAGTGGTCCGCTCCTTTTCATTGCGCTGTTGCATTGAACATAAAACAGCAAGGGCCAGAAAAACTGTTTAAATGGGGCATCATCTGTCAGCCAGCAGCATTGATAAGCCAGCACTTTATTAATCTCCCTCAACTTGTTAGTGTTTATTTATCTGTCCAGATGGTCCAAGTGGTGTGGAGACTCCACCTACTCGGCGACACACCACAGGCGTAATGGTGTATTCCCCTTCCCCCACAGAAATCAGTTATAATGAAGGGACTGAAGATGGAGCGTAACGAGTTGACAATTGTGTCTACACGTCTTTAGTGCGAAAGAGGTGTTAAACACAGAAACAGTGCTCCCACGTTTTCATCTAAAAACATAACAATGACAAATACAGTCCCCAGTATGTACACAAAAGCTACAACTGCTGCTAACATCACAGTGAAATCAATCATTAAGAAAGGCCTGCATATTTGCTAACATACTGTGGGATAAGTTATCATGATTAAGTCGCACAAATACTTTGTGAAATCTAAATAGCTATAAAATGGCACAATGTATTAAGGGGCATGTGTTTTTCAATACATCAAAAGCATCTGTAAGGGTTCACTTAGTGATGAGGCCAAAGAGAAGTTTCACCAACTCTGCAGTTCCCCTCAGCTCTAAATAACTTTTTAACCTCCTCTAGCTCATTGTTGTGGTTTTCTGGCTCATAAACTACAACCTCATCAACTTTGTCAATAGCAGCCAGCTGTTTGTTTTTTTGTTTGAAAAAGCTCTGATAAAGCCACTGTACATTACCTGCTCAGCAGCAAACAGGCACAGTTAGAAAGCAGCTGCTGAACATACTAGAGCATTTAGCTGCTGAAGTGCCAGAGTGACTAACACTGAGTACAGCTTAATGATCTTCGATTCATACATTCCTAGTGGTGAGAAGGTCAGCTTCAGGCCTGCACTGCTCTGAAAATACAGGAGAGATCACCTGATAAAGTGCAAAGAAGAAAAATGAAATACAAACCTGAGCAGAGGGACTAACTGGAGTGAGAAAAAAAGGAAGCTAAAACACTCAATAGATTTGTATTAATGGTTCCTATATAGTTTTCAAGGACAAATAGAACTACCAAAAGCTTCTCTGGCTTTCATATAATGCCATATGAGTATATATGCGTATGTTATGCAAGGAAGCAAGCAAAACTTTATTCATAAAGCACGTTTCATTTTATAGGAGATACTGCGTGCTTAAAAAAACATAGGTCTGCTCTATGTGTACTTTTGGTCTGAGTCTGGTCCTGGTTTGGGCCGAATAGTTAAAATGAAGGGAAATCTTATTCCTAAAGCATATAGTTTAGACAAGTCAGTGCCATAAAAAAATTTTCCCCAGTTTGGTGTGGAACACCTTTCCCAACACCTTTGGGATGAACTGGAATACTGTATATACCAGACCTGATCACTAGCACCAGTGTTGGACCTCACTGATGCTCTTGTGGCTGAACGGGAGCAAATCCCTGCAGCAGGTTCCAACATCTGTCGGAATGACTGAAACCAGAGGGGCTGAGTTTTATTACAGTATAGCAGCACATTAATGCTCATGGCATTGTTAGGACTTCGGCATTTTGAATCATCTGTAGTTGGCTCACGTTCTTGGTAGGTAAACCAGTGAAGAGGGAGTAGCAGTGTCTAACCCACAATGGATAATGCATGTGCAAGCTTTTCTTCATTTACTTGTGACTCTAGATTTCAGATGCTGAAAGTCAGATCTTTTTATGTTGAGGATGTTGCCTAAACATAAGTTTATGACCAACAATTACATTGTAGCGGTTTGATAGTCAAGAGTGGGGTGTCATTTAACATCAAAGGATACATGAACTTAAAGACCTAGCTATGCCAAGTATCCACAGAATTCCATGTTTTTCCACCCAGTGTCAAGTCAAGCCAACTGTATTTGTACAGCTCAATATCACAAATCACAAATTTGTCTCAAGGGGCTTTACAATCTGTACAGCCTACGACACCTGCTGTCTTTAAACCCTCGATTCAGATAAGGAAAAACTCAGGAAAAAGCATCAGAGGAGTGTGGGCATTGACAATTGTAGATAGATTGTAAATATTTATAATGAATATGGATCCAGAATACAAAGACGCAGGAGGCAAAGCTTAGGCACACCATTCACATAGAGAGGAGAAAGGAAACAAACACAGAGGGCGAGAGAGACAAGGACAACAAGCACGCAAGGGAGAGAGAGAGGCAAGGAGAATCTCCTGGAGGACGAAGATCCAGATCCAAACATCTGGAATGAGGCACTGACAGCAGCAGAGAGAGGTCCCAGGTCGGCTGATGGTCCAGCACAGATGAGACTGAGGGCAGAGAGAGGACAAGAAGGAGGGAGAGAGAGAGAGAGAGAGATTATTTATTATCATTATTTGAGACACAATGCCTTATCTATTAGGGTGTGTGACTATATATAAATATACATGGTATATTTGTTGTAAATGTTGTGATTATTAGTTAAGTACCATGGTTATAACTATTACTGTTGTTGTTAATATTTGTTTGCCTTGGCAATATAAGCTCTGTCTTTTCATGCCAATAAAGCTCATTAAATTAAAATTGAGAGAGAGCACAAAGCCCTCTAGTGCCAAGAGTTGAACAAAGATGTGAGTCCACGAGCAAATATTACATTTCACATGCAGAAATATTAACTGCCACTCGTTCAACATAAGTCTTTGCAAGCAAATTCAACAACAGAGAGAGAGTCTATCCTGTTTCAGAGCTTGTTTAGTTAAAGTCCATTTCATTCCTTTCGATGCCCCCTATGTGTGGTGATGCACATTAACCTGACTGCTGTTTCTCTATGATGTCATCGCTGCAAAACATAAGGACATGAGTAGATCTGACTATAATTCCGTCAGGACCACTTTGTCAAAGAAACTTGATCTACATGCAGTAGATATATAAGCAGTTAGATGTATTTGGTGGTACACTCTGTTCTGAAAGCACACCTCCCTGCCCTTCCATGCACACACATGGAAAGCCTAAGGCAGGGAGAGCAGCGGCAAGAACCCCTGGTAGGGTACAGAACAAAGGAGGCATCAATGACAACAGAAATGACATTGATAAGTCAGACACAGCTTGAAGGGAGGAGCTGGGGTGGAGGTGGGTTGTGAAGTGGCTTGTGAAGGAAGCAGCCAGGATAAGTGGCTGAAGCATCTTAAATAGGGCGCCCTGAATGAGATTGCCAATAGATGCATAGAAGGAATCAGCTGATCCATCAGTTGATGTGGCTCCTGGATTGCAATGGCCAGCTGATGTAGCTGGGATATTGAGCTGAGCTTGACTCCGTGGCTTGCCTGAATAACGCAATACTCAATTTAGGCTACGTGTATTCCATTAAATTAATGTGGTGCTTAGATGTATTCTAATAGTGTGTATGACGATTTTAGGTTTAGGTTATGGTTTGATTAGGTTTAGCCACAAAAGCTACTTGGTTAAGGTTGGGAAAGGTTGTGGTCTTGGCGAAAAGAAACCAGTGTTGACTGTTGGAAATGAGAGGTAGACAGCTGGCAGTGTCAAAGTCATGTGTTTTGTTGACCCATCCATTCACCCATCCCAACCCCAAGCAAGCACCAACGAGCATCATTATTCACTAGGCAACAAGACGTCCTTGTCAGGTGAATGTAAACCTCAACCCCAGAAACGATACTGGGCTATCAAGTGATTTTGGTGTAGTGTTCCACAGTGGGAATTGCAATTTACATGATTCCAACTGGCCCAATATACTGTAAAAGAGATGGCTGGTTAATGATGAACCAATTTGGAATGAATAGTTTGCTGTTTTGGAACAAAATATCCAGTTCCTCTTAAAGAACAGTGACAATTAGAGGATACTAGTAAATGCTAAAATGTAGTGTAAGTAGATCATGTAGCTACATTGAGCCATCAATCTAACTAAATAATAACATTACACACCCTAAGCTACTGGGCATATCAGAACAAATGTTACGTACTGTAGTCTCCCTTTAATGTATACATGATAAACATAGGTTATATTAGGAATTTTGACAAATGATAAATGCTGTCATTTTTCTTGGAGGGAAAAGCTAAATTCTGCCTCAAAGCTTGGCACTAATAATTACATGACATTCTATCTATTAGTAAGATGTGCACGTATAGGGTATCATTTACATATGTAGAGGAGAGGGTAGGAGGGAAGGAAAGAAGGGACAGAGACAGGGTTTCCCACTCTAACCACCCAATCTCAAGTCCTCCACTGAAGCAGAAATGCCATAAAAATACATTTATTTTCTCTGGGTATAAAAATACCACCAGTTCTGATATTCTCGCTATCAGGGTAATGGTTTCCTTATCTGGGCTCTCTGTAGTCTGGAATTAAAGGAAAGTGAAATATAGGCATGCAAAGATATACAAGCTCTGGACATCCACACACACTCAGACGCGCGCACATACACATTTCGAATCCACGAACAGGCACATATGTAAACACTGCCAAACTGCCAAACTCACACAGAAGCATGCACACAAAAATACAGCCTCAGAACAAGTCCATACCAACATTACACAAAGTAAATCCCCTCCCCCCTCTCACCCCCCCCCCCCCCCCCCACAAACCACTGGCAACAACAACCAGTAAGATAAAACCAGTTAATGGGAAGCTAATTATTTGTGCAGCAGCAGTCTGGTGCCCTACTTTCCAACCTGAGGCATTCTCCGTCCAACAAGCCATGTCCTGACATATAAACAAGACTTCCCGAGCTGCTGCGAACCATGTGATTATTTTTGAGCATTGGTCCTGCCAGACTGCATTGGTTGATATGGGCTGCAGAAGTTTAAACAATAAAAAAAAGACATTTATTTTCACAAGCTGCACACAGGCATCTGAATTCAAATATTATTATTAAATGTGCTATGATGACTCACCTAAATAGCAGCAGCCACAGCCTGTAGGAGTTTCTATCGGCACCTAGCACCGATGCACTTGACAGTGATGGATTAGCCTGAGGCTCCTTGGGTTTAACTAAACCTAAAAACATTTACCTCAGCATGATGCAGGGATGCAGCTTAAGTATTTGTGAGGATGCATTTTCATGAGAAGAAAATATGATAAGATATATAAGATAAGATAGAACTTTATTTGTCCTAAGGCTGACGCTGGACTATAGGCTTATACAGGGGCAGAAGGTGGATCAGGTTGTGATCTGATCTTCGGAGACAAGGGAGGGCAGTGGAGCTGTATGCCTCCTCCAAAGTCTTAAGGGCCGTCCACACCAGGAACGATAACTAGAAGGTAACTGTAAATACATTGTTCGAAAATCATTCGAACTCAAGTGGATGGTGGAGTCCACACCACAACTATAATGACAACGATGGTGGTGACCGATATAGTTTGGATCACTCTGAAAGTGATCCAAACTATATCGAGTGATTTGATGGACGATAGAAACTCTGACAGCCAATCAAAACCCTTCGGAATTTACAAGATGTCACACTTAACGCGTCACCGCATTAAACGCTTATATACCGCGATATTTTGCTGCAAATTACACATTAAAAAAAACGTAATTTTACCCGAGACATGCTAACAAACTGGGGTCTCTAAAGTTTGTTTGGTCCTTACTGAGCAGCGTACAGCATTAACAGGTATTAAATATCCATTTCAGTCATCAATATCCTCTTTCTTAAACTGCTGACACAGCTGGAGCACACAGCGTGTGCTGTTTACAGAACTTAATTTTTCATCAGTGTGGATGCTCATATTGTTATGGTTATAGTTATTGTCATGGCCCAGCCTTGATTCTTCTGTTCCCTGTGTTTCCTTGCTGACGTCAGTGTGGAGTGTTTCCCTGTTGATTGGTGTTTCCCTGTATACTGGCTTGCCTTTTGGATATTTTTTTGTAAGTTTTTGTTCAATAAATCTTTTGGACTTCAGTTTTGTTAGCGTTAGTCCATGTCTGCACCAATAAGGTAAGGATGAAGAAGTCTGAGATCAAAAAAGAAAGCCTTTGGAGTCCACTTGCTTAGTTAATGTCTAACAGATTTGGCTTATGAAATATCAAATTACTTTCTACCAAAGCTGTACTGATAAAACATTTAATTCTTGAGCATAATATGGATATGACTGGCTGAAACCAAACGTTTTCTTACCATTAAATGAAGCTTCCCCACCCAACTATACTAAAGTCCATGTTTTTCGGGCCACTTATCAGGGCGGTGGTGTTGCCCTAATCTATAAGTTATAAGAAAATCAACTGATCTTCAACCTGTGGCTATTACAGCATTCCCTCCAACAAATAAACCACCACGTGACTGGAGGCAAACAGGGAGCACTACGCATCCTTGAGTCAATGTCAGCGTATTGGGGCTGTGGAGGATCAGATGGCCGCAGATTACAAAACTCTAAAGACATGGACTCATTGAAAACCAAATGCACCAACTTGGAAGCTCACAGTAAGAGACATAATCCTGGTGGGCCTGGAAGAAGGTCTGGAGGCAGGTGACATTCTGAGGTATATTTTGGACCTGAAAGACACTGACATGGTACCAGAGGGGGGAAGACATGACTGGAGTGTTCGTCCCCGTCTGGGACAATTCGAACCACCTCTCCCATACATCATGCGGCTGCTGAGGTGGAATGACAGGCAGAACATTTTGAGAGCCGTGGGAAATAAGGAGCTGATCTGGAAAGAACGACCATTTTACGTATTCCAGGATTTTTTGTAGATATTATGAGGCAGCGACTGACTGGAAGACACGGGGCACAGGACTATAATATGGTGTACTGTATCCTGCAAGGCTGATAGAACAGCCATAGAACAGAACACTGACGAACAATATATGGCGGTGTCAAGGTATAAAATCAATTGGGGCAGAGTGTGAAGGATGGAGATATGGTACCCTTTAATGAGTTGGACAATCTTTTTGATTTAGGGGATGCTGAATTTTTATCATATTTACAATTATGATCCATTTTAGGTTACTTATTTCAAAGAACATGGTCACGGGGCTTAATAGAGATCTGGACAATAAATTGAGGGGGATTGCCTCAGGGCCGAGGAAATTTCGGTTCTATATAAGTTGTCCCTTGCCTCTTCAGACAGCTTATCTCCCATTAAACAGTAATAAACACAACCCTTTGCTGCTCCTCTTTCTATCAAAACTAGACATTCAAAGAGGTCTACTACTTAGCTTCTAAATATACCACCTGGCTCCTTGACTTCCTACCAGCTCAAGATTTTAAATATCTTTGGCCATTTCTGGGACCTACGATGTTGAATATTGATAATTTATCTCTTATGATTTGCATTGTCCCCACTAGCTTTAAGACTGCTGCGGTTAAACCTCAACTTAAGAAGCCACACCCCGATCCAGGGCCTCTAACTAACTATAGAAGAGTTTCCATCCATTCTTTTTTTCAAAAGTACTAGAAACAGTTGTGTGTCAGCATGTGTCAGCCCACATTATGAACCTTTTCAATCTGCTTCCAGGGCCTGTCACCCCACTGAAAATGCACTAAAGTGGTTTTGCTTACTATTGATTCAGATTCTACCTCAGTGCTTCTATTACTTGATTTGATACCATAGATCACTTGACCAACTTGAAAACTAATTTGGCATCTCTGGTCTGGTCCTTGCATCCTTAAAATCCTACTCATCTGAAAGAACATTGTTTTTCGTATAATATCACATCAATGTTTTCGGATGTGAAATATGGAGCACATCAAACTATCCACAGCCATGGAATTAAAATCCACTGCTACGCTGATGATATTTAGCTGTATGTGGCTGTAAAGGTCGATGATCATTCTACCTGAATTAGAGACCTGCGTGTTCACTGTGAAATGCTGGATGTCATGAAATGTCTTACTTCTAAAGTCTGACAAAACTTAGATGTCAGTCACTGGCCCCGCTTGACATAGACACCAGTTTGATCAAGTATCAGTAACTCTCAACAACTGTCTGATTTCTCAAAGTTTGACAACCAAAACTCTTGATGATATCTTTAATGTACTGATTGAAGGAGAGAGTAGGGTCAAATGTAACAACACACAATTGCCTTTTTTAACCTAGCTAAAATGAGGTCTTTCCTGTCCATGGCCGATGCAAAGACTTTAATTCACGCTTTTGTTTCATCTAGACTTGATTATTGTAACATTTTGCTGTCTGGCATTTGTTCCTAATGTTGCAGGTAGAATCTGAACTAAAACCAGACAATTTTACCATATTACACCAATTTTAGCTTTACTTCACCAGCTGTATGTTCATGCAAGAGCAGACTTTAAGGAGCTCCTCATGACGTATAAAATTGTGAACAGGCTTGTGCCATCATACCTGTCTGACTCATTATACCTGCTCTCAGAATACAGGGCTCCTGTCTGTCCCAAGAGTTGGGTCTGTGTCGTTCTCTCACATACTTTTTTACTCTGGCTGTCGGTGCCTCAGTCCAGAAGTTTGGATCTGGATCTTCGTCCTCCAGGAGAGTCAGCTTCTCCTCTTGTCTCGCTCTCTCTTGTGTACATGCTGTCCTTATTTCTCTCTCCCTGTGTGTTTGTTATTTTCTCCTCTCTGTGGGTTTGAGTGGCCTGTCCTCTTGACAGGTCTCTGTTGTTGAGAGGGGGTGAGTGTGTGGCTCATGTCCTACCTATTTTTGCGACTCATTGAAGTTACTCAACGTCTTCTTAGATCCATATTCTTTTCCATGTTTTACAATCTACATGTGTCTGTAAACTTGTCTTCATAATTTTGTCAAACTGTGATTTTTTCTTGATCTGCTCTGTACACACAACATCTATTTCTTGTCTGTCCTTCCTGGGAGAGGGATCTCTGCACTGTTGCTCTCCCTGAGGATTCTTCCACTTTCCAAAATGTTTTTGGGGAGTTTTTCTTGATCCAAATCGAGGGTCTACGGACAGCGGGTGTCATAAACGGTACAAATTTGTTTTTTGGGATATTATAAAATTGACTTGACTTGAACTTTTGTCATTTACCTTTTGTTCTTAAATTAGTTGTGATGACTCATTTGAACAGCACTAAAAATAACAACAAATGTCAGAGCTTATTAACCATAGCTCTGCAGAGTGTGTGACCTCAGGCTGGGTAAGATGAAGCAATGAATGTGCTCTCAAACAACATTTATTTAAATACAAAATCTGAATAATTAAATTAATAATAATAAAAAAAACAAAACTAAAGCATCTAAACTTAGACTGAGATGTTCATAATCTAAAACACCTGCACTTAAAAGCTTCAGGCATCACAGTATAAGACTTTATGGAGTGTTACCATCATGCAAGAAATGGCAATGTCAGTTAATCCATCAGTGCACCACTTTGGTCCAGACAGAAATATTTCAATAAATATTGAATGCATCATTAGGTCAAACTGATACATGGTGACCATGGTAAGGTCACCGGCATGTTAATAATGTCAATTTGAGCATGTTGCCATGCTGATGTTAGTATTTAGCTCACAGCACCACTGTGTCTAACATCACTGTAGACTCTTAAGCAGCCACTGCTGTGTCTTGACTCACAAGTAAAACAGTCCAAATCAGATGGTGTTGTATTCATTTTAGCTCATTTATCTTCACTTTCGATTAACAAAAACATGGCACCATTTTCAACATGGCTAACATGAAATGACTGTGAGGTCAAAGATGCCCCATTCTACATATGTTTCCTACATGCTTGCTGAAGTAAACTTTGTTCCTCCCGCCTCCTTCTACCCGAGGTGATCATCACCATCTAATAAAAAATAATTGAGCCAAAGGTAATTGCCAAAAAAAAAAAAAAATGAACGGTTGTTTACTCATGAGCCAAAGAAAAATACATTCTTTCAATAATTCAGCAAATTGGTAAAAAATTTGCAACAAACACCAAAATGTACATCATACAAACAGAACTACTTACGATTCAGTTAAGGAATGCCTAGGTTGTTCATCCTCTAAAGGACAAATATGTTGTTAGTAAATCTCATGAATGATCACTACATTCTGACTATGTACAAGAGGAATTTATTGCCTGATAATGGTGCTTGGAGAGGGGGTCAGAGAAGAATCCACAAATCTTTGGATCGAATCCTGCCAGTAGTTGCTGAGTTATCTTGGCCATACGAGGGTCCAAATCTAACATTCTCTTCTGCTTTTCCTTTGATTCAGACCAAGGTTTCAGAATTAGGGTGCTGATTGACGTTGCTTAAAAATTATGAAAGACGAGTGAGTCACTCAGACGCCTGACTCACTTTGACTGACAATTGTTAGTCACTCCAGTATTGTTCCACATTATTGTAGTGGTTTTTACTTGTCTCCCTTTTTCGCCTCTTCAGTCCCTTTCTTCCTCTTGTCATTTTTTCCATATCTGTTGTCAGTTAGTCTTTCTTTTCCAATCTGTGACACTGAAAGCACCTCACAGAAGCTGCCATTACATCATCACCGCCTGTTTTCTAATGGTTGTCTCTCTTTTCTGACTCTTTCTGACTTTTTTTCTTTTCTTCGTCCCTCTTGTTGTCCGGTTTCTCTGTAGTCCCTGACAGTGATCGTAGTTCATTTGGGGGTTGTATCATGAGTCATCTCTTATCAGCAATGTGGATTTGAATGCACCTGCTTAGTCAACATGTTGACATATTAATTGATCTCTTTTTGATTGCTCTTTGAAAGGCTTATTTTGGTAGCTTCTACAAGTGCCCAAGCAGAGGCAGGGTCGAGGTGAGCTGTGAAAGTGAAGGCACCCCCAAAGAACCACCCAGAACACCTGAGTTATTTTTATTTCAAGGTTTGAGGTTCATTTATTTGTCATTTTACAACATGGGGTTGCGAAACAAAATTAAATTTATAGCCCCTTCATACTACACAAACATATAATATATATACAGATAATGACATTTAGAATAAAGAGGATGAAATAAAAATGTAAATAAAACAATATATACAGTTATTGGTATTCATATATACATATACGTATAGACCCAGGAAATAATTCTGTAATGTCCATTTGTCCTACCAGCTGTATGCTTTCTTACCGTTTTCTTTGCATCCTTCTATGTCTGTTGTCTCAGTTTTTTCTTTTATATCTTCAAATTCCCTCTATTCCCCTTTGTTTGTTTTCCTCCCTTACTCTCTATTACTTCTGTTACTGTGTCTCCCTCCCTCTCTACTTTCCTCTTTTATAATCTGAAAGGCTTAAACAGCTGCTCAGGCCCCAACGACCACCAGGAGATCCTCAAAGGAGCAGATAAATGATCTCTTCTTCAGTTCCACTATTAACTTTTTGTCATGGTTTAAGTAAAGTTTAATTAATGCTGTCTGTGTGCTAGTTTTACATTTGCACTTGCTTAAATATAAACTAAATTTAGTTTTTTATATATGTATATTTTAAATCATCCTTAGGCCCTAGAAAAGCTGGGACCATCTCTCCTTTTTAGTCTCTCTCATCTCCTTCTTTTTCATTTTTCAGAAACCATTTCCTGTCTGCAGCTATGCTTTCAGAATGATGTGCGGCATTTATCAATCTTTCTGTCTCTCTGAGTGTGCCCCATATAATGTGAGAACCAGTTATCAATCTGTCCGTCTCCAAGCGACTCTCTGAAAAGCATGAGAATGAATTCTCTCAGTTAAATAGTTGTTATTACCTTCACGCTTCAGTGGGCTCGGACCGAAATGATTACCGGAGAGACTTTCAGAAACAAAGCTGGGCAGCTGATAAATTAAAAGTCAGCAGTGATTTTTCTGCCTAAGAAAGACAATTTAAAAAGACCCCCTTATCTTATCTTTCCCTGTGTCTCTAAAACTCCAAGCACCCCACACCCCCCCACCCCCGTCGGAGAGGGATGCATTACAAGCCGTTCAATGGTGAGCGTAATTTTGAAAAATGACACATATCCTTTTTAGGCAGGAATATCCGCAATCTATCACTCTGTGTCTCTAAAATTTCTCTCTAAAAACAACTTGTGAGAAAGTGTTATCATTGTCTCAGACTCCGACTTAAATCACTTGCAGTCCTTGAAAATTAACCATGATGTGTTTCAATTTTGTTATCAATCATTTTGTAAGTGTAGATGTCATGTTTTTTTCAGAGAGTGAGGATCTCATCTCATGTTAAGTGATGTGACAATGAAGACTACAGAGTTCGAGGTTTGAATTAGAATTCTCACCTGTTTGGGTGCTGCAGCTCCCCAGCTCAGGGTCATGCTGGAGAGAGGACCAGCAGAGCAACCCCGACCCCTTTTCCCCTTTACTGCTTTTCCATGTTCATAAAATTTTTGCAAGCATACTGAGAAATGTAGTTCCTCCGTTACGTTATCTCTGATGTCAGCTGTTATGTGTTGGGTGGGGTCAGAGCCCGGCCGGCCAATCAGAGCTCCTGTGAACTGGACTTCTTTTTAAGTTTAAGATGACACCTTTGGCAAAGGTATCTGAACCAACCACATTTTAAAAAGCCCCTGGCAGCTGAAGCAGAAGGGTTTGGGGCACTCTGATGGACCAGCCTAATGTGTGTGGCATGGGGGAGGAGGGCTGAATCCCCTCAACTAAGGCCCAGTTCCAGTCCCCCCCCCCAAACCCCAAAGACTGAATCCTCCCTTAATCGACGTCACCTTGACATCAAGTCCTTTTTATTTATATAGCCCAATATCAGAAGTTTGCCTCAGGGGGCGTTACAATCTGTACAGCATATAAGTGGATGTTGTGTGTGCAGAATACAGTGTGGACAATCAGGATGACAAAAATATAAATACATTGTGACATATATGAAGAATATGATCCGGAAAGAAGTCGAGCAACTTCCAGGTGCTGCCAAGCAGATAGATGGACCTGAGCCGCACCTCCTCTCCACCATGGAAACATGGAACAGGACAGACTGACAGACTCACAAGAGTTAAAGATTAAGCACACCACCCAGAGAGGAGAGACAAGACAAGTACACAGAGGGAGAGAGAGACAAGGATAGCATGCACACAAGGGGGAGAGAGAGGGGGCTGAATCTCCTGGAGGATGAAAATCCAGATCCAAATATCTGGAATGAGGCACCGACAGCCAGGGGAGAGAGGCCCCAGAACGGCTGATGGTCCAGCACAGAGAAGCCTGAGGGCAGAGAGAGGACAAGGAGGAGGGAGAGAGAGAGAGAGAGAGAGCGAGAGAGCGAGAGAGAGAGGCACACAGCTCGGAGGCTCATGTGCTTGTGGGATAACACAGAGAGGGTTAGAGAGATGCAGTGGGATTCATTGAGACTGAGATGGATGACGGTAACAGGTACCAGGCCTGGACTTATCAAAGATTAAGCCGCTGAGAGTTAAAGAAAAAAGATGAGTTTTAAGTTTGGACTGAAAGTAACAGTCAGACTGTCTGATGAACGATACCATACCTCCACAGTGGCTAACATTTGAGTCTGTATGTACTTTAATGAACTGGAGAGTTTGTTGTTTCATTTCCGCTACTAAGTAAAACATGTTTGAAGTCAAAATCCTGCCAACATGAGACAAACAACTGCACGCACACGCACACACACACACACACACACAGTGCTGGTTAACACCATGTGATTAAAATTATAAGGAAAATCCCTTCTGGACTCCTGTCATGTTTTGTTTATTTTTCTTATTTTGGAAAGCACAATTCCACTGTCAAGTTTTAGTCACAACACTATACATTGTAGGTTTGTGAAGTCTGCAGAGTTCAAGACTTATGGAAGGTGTGAATAAAGAGCTCAAAAAGTCTGTGACTTACAGAGCCCTCAAACACTTTGTCCATTTCACAGAGGGACATCCCTCTCACAGACTTAGCAGGAGTGCTTGCTTCAGGCAGTGAGTGCGTAAAGCGGACGCTTGAACTGGGCCTAAGTATATCTGCCAGTCCCTAATGAACAGGCCCCTCCTTAAGGTCTGGGAGTGGTTCAGTTTTGATCAGGCCATTGACAGGTCAGCATACTACCATGAGTCTGGGGGCAGCCTGCCTAAATGAACTAGACCTGCTGTGATGCCCCTCCCACTGTCTGAGATGATAGACAGCTGGCTGCCAGTTCACTTCATTCACCCGGGCCTTCCAGGCTATGAAAGTCGGCCCATGTGCTTAGTCCTCTCTTTGTACACCTTACACCCACCCTGCATGATCTTAATTCATATTGTTTTACATATAACTCTTGCACAGGCTCCCTCCTTGAGCTAGTTTGTGACACCCATACTTATCAACCAATGGACTTATGTACACGGCAAAATATGCTAAAAATGCAAATAACATTACAACATTACAACTCGGAAATCAGCAATGCACAAAAAGTTTTCCACCCTTACTGGGACCCTAATTTTTATAAGTTAGTTCAGATTTGGGAAAACAGCTAACAATGTAATATCCATATTCAAGGTACTCCCCATGGTGTCAGTCCAGAGGGCAGCTTTGATAGTCTAACACAAAGCTCAGAGTAAGAGCTTCCCAGGATACTGTTAGACCAAAACTTCTTCAACACTGCCACCGAGTGGGCATACAGTATCCACCCATACACACACACACACACACACACACACACACATTTATACTGTACATACATACATACACCATCTATTTCAGGGTCTTAATTACTGTTGATCAGAGTTGGATGTCTTATCCAATATTAATAAATGAGAGTTAATGAAAGAACAGGAACTTAAAGCTGCACCAAACAATATTTTATATATTAGAAATGGATTAAATGAGTATGTGCAATGTGCAAGGTGTCGCTTGTAGTGATGAACCCACAGAGAATTATCACCAATGCTGCAGTTCCCCTCAGCTCCATAGAGTTTGTAGTTTTTAGTTTCAATCAGTTCTTTGTTTTGTTTTTTGAACCCAGAAAATCTGCTCTTGTTTTCACAGAAAGAGCTCTGATAAACCTTCTGTGGGCCTACACGACCAGCTGGTGAACATAGTAAAACTTTTTAGTTAAAAAAAACAAACTTTAAGCCTCTCTTTCAAAAATGGATAATTCACTTTTAAGCAGTGAATTATCCATTTTGTTGATATTTTATTATTGAAATATGGCATATGGCAAATGTGCCCACTGTCCTTTAACTCCCATATACACCACAGGATCTGAATGCTGGAGCTGAGGCTAAATTTCACAATACAAGTAAATTTTGTTTCTGATCTAACCATTATTATTCTAAGGATTACTCCAGTTTTTGAAAAACTGAAAATTTAGTCAGAGCAAGGTTTTAACCATTTACTGTAACAACAGGCATTTAAGTTTTTGGCAATGTGGCTCTGCTGGTGTAATGTGCTGGAATGATTATCTTATATTTGTTTTGACCCTAGGTCGTATTTGTTCAGGTGTTGTGTGACAAATTTATCTCCTCCCCTTAGTGTGTTTATGTGTGTGTGTGTGTGTGTGTGTGTAAAGGTGACGAGGTCCCTGTGATTGGTCCATTCGAAGGGATTACTGCTTCCGGATTGGACCAGTGGATGACATCAGTCCTTTTAAATTACAGCTGACAGCAACCTTGCCTCTCAGTGTACCTCACCTCTTCTACTACCAGCAAAACACCAGCAGCACAGTATGAATCACAACATGAAAGTCTTAATTTATTCCTAAAACCGGAAAACGAGAGACAATATTCAACAACAACATAAGAAAGGGCTTCTCACTCTTGTGGAAATTAGTACCTGTGCTAAATTTGTTGTCTGTTTCTGATAATTGATGGATTGTTTGAAGTTAATAGAACACTGTAAATATAGAGCACTGTCAGCAGTTTGGTAACAGTGAGAAGCCCTTTCTTTTGTTGTTGAGAATTGTTTCTCTTGTTTTCTGGTTTCAGGAGCTAAGGTTAGAGACTTGTAATTTGTTTTAATTTTGTTTTCTGTTAGGGAGGTTTAGGGTCTAACAAGTGAAGTGAACCTTAGTTGTTGTTTTGGGCATTGCTCACCTCTGAAGTTTAAACAAACTGCTACTTTCGTATTGATTCATACTGTGCTGCTGGTCTTTCTTGAGTGGGGGGGGGGGGGGGCACACATCATATTACACCAAGCTCGAGAGGTGTAAGAAAGCTGAATGAAAAGGTGCGTTTTGTGAGCCAGCTCCCACAGGTGGAGTTAAACTGGGTGAACTAGCTGTTATTCTTGCCCCAATCCAAGACATCCCTGTCCAACATGGCATGACTGCAGAGGAACTGAGGTTAACTCTGCGTATCAAGGAGGTGGAGGTGGAGGTGAGAAACCGGGAGTTGGAGATAAAAGCTCTGGAGATGCCAGTCCTGGAGACACTCAGTCACCCTTTCCGAGCCCCCACAATAGCTTTGATGTAAGTAGGCACATTTTTCTAGTTCCACCTTTTAGAAAGTCTGAGGTAGATTCATACTTTAAAACATTTGAATTTAATGCCGCTACACTACCTTGGCCAAAAAGTGTGTGGCCTCTTCTACTACAATGTGAATTGGTTGGAAAAGCTCAAGAGGTGTGTTCCTCTTTGACAATTGAAGACGGCTTAAATTACGATACTGGGAAAGCCAAGGTCCTCTGTGCGTATGAGCTAGTGCCAGAAACATAAAGGCAAAAATATGGGAACTGTGAAGCAACTGCCACCCAAACATATGTAGAGTTTGAAAGGGAGAAAAGGGCTCTTTTTGAGAAATTGGTGCCTGCCCAGTAAAATAAACTCTTTGGATAATCTGCATGAGTTTATATTGCTGGAAGAATTAAAAAAATCAACTTCCTGAGAAAATTGTAATTAACTTGAATGAACAGAAAGTTACATCCTTTACTGCTTCTGTGGTAATGGCAGATAAGTTCACTTTAATGCACAAAGACCCCTCATCGCCTTGTGTCCCACTCTGTAAAGAAAAGAGCAATTCAAGAATGTCAAAACCCCTTTCAAAATTCCAAATTCCTGTGTGACCTCAATTACCGATAGCTGGCAGAAAAGTTTTCCCGTCTCCAGAGGTTGTTGAAAATCTGATTGTGGATGTGTGTGTTTCTGACCCTGCTGCGCTGAACTCATTCTCCCTGTTCCTTGTTGTGCTGTGACCCATGCCCAGGCATAAAAACTTGGAGGATCTTAGTGACTCTTTCATGAGTTCCTCCGATCCAACAAACTCACTTGAGTTGAGAAAATGTTTCAAGTCTTCTTCAGTATGGGGCTACCGTTAAGGCCTTAGGGCGGGGCTACCATCTCATCAGACTAACATCACTTTTGGTTCCAAAAAACCAAGATGGCGACGGCGTAATCGTTGAACTCACGGCTTCATAACGGCCGTTCACAAACCAATAGGTGAAATCACGGTAGCTACATCCACTTCTTTTATACAGTCTATGGTCTGCAGGTGTTAAATTCAAGTTGCATACAGCCCCAACAACCTTCAACAATAAGGTGTGAGGACATGACCTCAGTGTTCTCAGTGGTAGCTACGGTTCTGAATGGGCATGCAAGGTCTATGTGCCGTCCTCTGTTGTTCCCCCTGGTGTCTTTCTTTACGGTCTCCTAAGAGGTCACTTTGGTTTGTTGTCTGCACTAGGGCTTTCACTGCTATAGCATCTGTAGTTTTTCTTGCCTTGCTGGTACCTCTCTATGGAGCCAGGAGTTTCTGATAACTTTGTTTTTCAGCTCAAAAGCTCCCATCTGCCAGGCAAATAGCCAGCGATCTGACTTCAATCCCCTGGAAAAAGAGTTGAGCATTAATGCTTAATGTTTTATCTGTATTCTATGATAGAAGGGGAGAAGGCCTTTCCACCGCAGTCCACCCCAGCCAAACCAACAGGCATGGACGTCTGGCACACTGAGTGTAATTAATGCTTCAGGTGATGAAAAATATAAAGTTAACTACAAAGGGTGGCTCAGGTTTTTATATTTAGTATACTATTCTGTCTGATCTGTAAGATAGAATGGAACAAGGAACATAGATGACAGTGTTGTATCTTCTGTAGCGATGATGTGATGATGATGAAGGAATCTCCGCTGACACCGACTTAATTGTATAAAAAGGTTTATTACAAAAAGTACAGCATCAAAACAAGCACCAAAGATTGCCTGTGAGAAGATCCGAAGCCAATGTGAATCTCCCCCGTTTTCCACTCGAACTACACCTTTTAAAGCCTCATGGTATAGCTAATGTGTGGTAACAAGATAGGCTCAGAGCCAACCTCATAACCATATATGGCTATTTTTACAAAAAGGGAAGGTGTGAACATAAGGTTCATGTTAAAACTGATCTCCTCTCTTTGGAACTTTAGAAAAACAACCCCCAAGGGGCACCCATCTATGAAAGTAGCCAGACCTTTGACATAGGCTTATCTAAACATTTCTCACACAAGTATCCAAACATTGGATACACACAAGTATCTAAACATTGGACACACATGGCAGAGACATCTCTCAGCTCAGACACCTCAACAGTCATTACTTATTATTTTTTTTATTGTTGTCCTTTGAAAACAATGTAAAATCAGCTGTTTAAAGTCAAGTAGCCAAGTTTGGCTTTGATTTGGTCACATGGTATTTTTCATCACCCCTTGTCCCCAAAAATAATTTACTACTGTTCAACAGTAAATAGACTGCATTTAGAAAGTGTTTTTCTAGTCTACTGACCACTCAAAGTGCTTTACAACACATGCCAACACACACCCATTCACACACACACACACACACACACACACACATTTTTACCCAATTCACGGCAAACGCTGCCATGCCATGTTTTTCACCATTATTGTGTTCAGGTTTTTTTGGGCGGGTCTGAAGTGGTGCTACTGTCTTAGATAAATATGGAATTATGACTACTGTTAGCCAAAAAAACCTTACCCGTCACACTCAACTCTGTCACATTTTTTTTACTATAACAGGGTTGAATCATTGTGACGGGGTTGAATGTTTGACACTTCTTAGTAGGTGAATCAATGAAATAATTCTCAATGCTATTTTATGTTCAATATTTTCAGACATCACAATGACAGAGAGGAAAAAGATACACATACGACATAAGCACAAGATTGTGGAGGAATGCTAGAAAAAGAAAGAAGAGAGGGAACCTCTGAGCAATATCAACACCCCTCCATAAAGTCCACAAAGTTGATCAATTTACAGAGCGACCCAGATCTGGGTCCTCAAGGTTTTGGAAAATATGTTGTTAGAAAGGTTTCTTTAAATCAAATGAAGTTGGGAAGTATAAGAAGCTATATTACTAGGGTGTGAGTGAGTGTATATGGATGAGTGTGTGTGTGTGTGTGAGTGAGTAAATGAGTGAGTGTACATATACTGTAAATGCAAGAGTATATAGGTGTTTGTCCATGTGCAATTATGTTTGCTGCAGTTTTGGTAGTGATTTATTGCCTGGTTTTGTTTTAGGCAACGTTTGGAGGGCAAGAAACAATCCTATGAGCAAGATAAAAATGTAAAGAAAAGTAATAAAAACAGGCTCAGCGATCAGCAAAACACAATGAATCTCCAAGACCCAAAGTCTGTGAACTGGTCAAGGATTGTACTGTGAACAGCAGAATCAGAAACTTTAGCAGAAACTTCAGTACTCCCATACCATACCGAAAAATGTATCTCCCCTCCAACTGTTATGATTTTCAACCCCATCATGAGTTCAACCCTTGGTGCTTTGGTTTGGGAGAAAATTAGAATAAACAGTCACTACAATTCTTTGCAAAGAATCAGTCACAATCTATCTTCACGTTCACTGCTCCCATTGGAATGAATAGACTCAGGACCTGCTGCTGGTCTCCTAAAAGGGGCAGGCAGTGACGAAACACACGTTACGCAGAAACAGGGAACTGACTTTGTTTGGGGCGTCTTCTTTCTGAACCGTCTCAGGACACACACACACACACACACACACAATCATACTTCTAACCATTTACAGCCTTTTAAAATGTATTAAGTGCCTATTCATCTTTTTCAGTAAAATAAACTTTATATGAATCTTGCATCCACATTTCTTTTGTAATGATTACACTGCACTGTAAGGAGAAAACTTAAATTCACCCTAATTAAGAAGCTGTCTTCATTCATTTACCATGAATTTAATGTTATTTAAGTTAATGTAATAAGCACCTGGACCTTGCCTGGCATCGCCAGACTAAATTGCAAATGCACCTCAATGTACCTGCAATGTACCTCTCAGTTCGTTTTTGATTTCCAAGGGGGCATTATCGACGGGCGGAGTTCAGCAAACAGATATTTCTTATCAACATAAAGTTTAAGTGCAGTTGTTTGTTCTGCTTTTAGAGAAAATTTACCGTCCAGTCCATTTAATACTGCCGCTGTAGCCGGCTGGGGAATGGGAGCCGCCATCTTGGATATTTACAAAGATGCCTGAAAGGCGCTTGTCTCTGTCAGTCATCATATTAAACCCGCCTCGTACTGGATAAACGCTTGTGATTGGTTAGCCCCATAGATCGGCAAGGAAATCAGTTTGAATGGCAGAGGGGCCAGTCGTATCTGTAAATTTTCTCTAGAAGAACAACAAACAACTGCACTTAAACTTTATGTTGATAAGAAATATATGTGTTTGCCATACTTCTGACAGGACATACCGTCCGACAGGACGGCGTTTGGTTGCTCTGATTGGTTGTCTCCGCCCGTCGATAACGCCCCTTGGGAATCAAAAATGAACTGAGAGCTTCCAGACTAATACGCATTTGAAAATTAGGCTGGCAATGTCAGGCTAGTTTTGTTTAACTTAAGTTCCGAGGAAATACTTGCTAATAATGGTGGCTAGCATGCGCAATATTTGAACAAATGCTGCATGTAGCACAGACAACAATAGGTACTCTTTCAAGGGACACTAAAAAGTGATGAAGACACCTGGATACACCTGGGACATGCTTGCATAAACTAATTTAGCAAATTTTCAAATACCACTTGCAGATGGCTGACTTCAAAAACATTTTGTTAAATTGGTGAAGCTGTTTTCTTTATTTGCTTGTGTTTTCTCACGTTGCAGTGCGTTGAGCCACCATGAGGGCCACCATAAATCTCCCATGTTATGTAACTATGAGCTAAAATAAAAGGGATATGAGAGTGATTGTACTTAATGTTTCTTGCAAATCCATTTGAACTTTAAAATTATACTTTTTTGGAAATTGCATTGGACATTTTTTTTTATTAGAAATGTGTATGCTTTTCAGTAGAAACTGTTCTAAGAAATATTTTTGTCAACAACGATTTAGGTGCAGTGTTGTCTGTTAAAGCACCAGACTGTATATGTTGGAACCATTGTTAACTTGTTGCATAATCCTTGCACCAATGTTTCAAAACATACTAAAGATGATGATGTTTGATAGCATTGGTTGTTTCGTGTTTACTTAGAGGTTTTTCTATTCAAATTTCTATTGATTTGTATTGAAGGATCGTACATATCAAATGACTTAACATGTGACATTCCACCGGTGACAACACTAATATACAATTAAAAAGCTATAACTTCAAGGATAAACCATGTATCCGTAAGAGAACCTTACACAGAGTTTTATTTAATTTGTCCTATTTTTAAAATGTTTCATTTTTTTTGGAAAGTATTATGTTTGAAAACAGGCTGTGCAGAGATGCTGGAAGCCTCCTTTACTGGAGTGCCAAAAGCAATACTCACCAGAGTTAAGCAAGGGAAAAAGGCTAAAGTATCTGAGGAATTGTGTTCATTCACCATGACTTTGCATTTTTATTCCACTAAAGCTTATGCTTGTGTGCGTGAATACTTTGACCTTGTTTTGCCACATCCCCAAACTATCTGGTTGTGGTACAGCAAAATCTCTGCAGAAAATCTGGTTTAGTGAATCCAGGATCTGCAATCATGTCGCGTGTGGAGGACAGGCAACAGGAGGGAAATGAAACCTTGTGTGCCCTCTTGATGGATGAAGTGGCCATTCATAAGCATGTGGAATATGCTGCTGGAAAACTCAATGGATACATGGACCTAGGCTGTGGCATTGTCTCTGACACCAGCCAAATATGCCTTGGTCTTCATGGTTGTTGCCATTGATTATTCTTGGGAAATCCCAGTAGCCTACTTGTCACAATTCAGGTAAGGGAAGGGATCCAATAACAGACTTAAGTCTCAAAAAAGGTTTATTTCAAACAAAGGAAAAATTAAAAAGGCCGCGCACACAAAAGGGAACCAGGAACAACAGGAACGTCACGAAAAAACACATCACACCAACAACGAGGACCAGCCAGAGAACAAAGGAAACCCAGGAACATATATGCACACAAGACTAATTAAGAAACAAGACACAGCTGGGGTGGGCAGGCAGGTAGCAGGAGAAGGAGGGACACACAAGGGCTGTGCAAACGAGAACTAAACACACAACAGGTGCGCAGGGAAGACAGGAAACATGAGGAAAAACAAAAACACAGCGATCACGGCTGGGCCGTGACACTACTTCCTCATCAATTGATTGACCGAGAAAGAGCGGCAAATATCAAGGAGTGCCTTCTTCGACTCTATCTACATGTAATATCAATGACGTGTGATGGTCCATCATGCCATTTTGCCATGTTGAGAGCCCTCGGAGCAAGTTGGATGTGCATGACATGAAACCCTCATTTCCACACCCAGCAAATCCCTCAAAACTGGTCTATGCAATACTTGATGTGTGCCACATGCTGAAACTATTTAGAAATACATTGGCTGACGGAAGTACATTGCAAACTCCAACAGTTAAAATCAGTTGGAATTATCTCCAGGAGATAAACAAACTACAGGAGGAGACCCAGGCACTGCGACTTGCAAATAAGTTGAAAATGGCCCATATACAGTGGGAAAAACAGAAGATGAAGGTGAAGCTTGCAGCCAAGGTTTTCAACAGTGTGGCAGATGATCTAGAGTACTGCCATACACAGCTCCATCTGCCACAATTCAGAGGATGTGACGAGACGGTGGAGATCCTGAGACCCATTGATGCTACATTGAGTGTCCTCAACAACAGGAATCCCCTAGGGAACAGATACAAAGCACCCATGAGGACATCTAACAAAGATCGTGCTTAAAAAATTCTGCTGTAGGCACAAAATTCTCTCCTTGAACTGAAAGATCATAAAGACATACCGCTGCACCACTGAAGATGACAAAATGTTGTCCCCAGAGTTGCAGGACCACGTTTGAAACCACTACTGAGGACAACCATGTACATATATTGGCGAAAATGGCATCCTCCATATACTGTACAGTAAGGATGCACCACTTAGCCAGACGTGAAACAGAAAAAATGACAAAGGATATTGTCAGTCATAAATACACCAAGTTGATCCATTTTCATCATCAGTAGTTGGTTGCATTAATTAGGGTTGCTAGTTGTAATGTGTCAATATATTTGTGTCGGTGTATTACTGTCATTAGCTTAATCACTGTTCAACATACAAGTTGGAGTACAAGTCTGTTGTGAACATGTACAGTATATCTGCAAAATTTCTCAACACGTCAGTTTTTGTGGTGGGAAAAAGCATTACATCTGATCCAAAATCTTGCTGCAATTTTGCACAACTTTGCTGGAAGTGTAGATAGTTCTGTGTATAATTCATATTTCCTGCAGCTCTTACATGTATAGTGTTGTTATATAATTCAAATAAAACAAACTTAAAACATTTTATTTTTTACACTTTTCTGATGTGTTCTCAGTTTGTTAAATAAACATGTTCTAAGGTTGTAAACAATGTTTTGTTAACATTTCTTAATAGCAAGAAAGTTGAACTTCACTGTTTTGCATTGTTGTACATATTTTCCATATTGCTGAGTTGCTTGCACATGGTTTTACGTGTTTTCAATGTCATTCTACATGTACTGTATATAAGGTTAAATTAAGTTCCATGTATATATACGTTCCATATATGCATGTATTGTATTGTCTGAGTATGTACTGTAAGTGATTGTTCTTGTGGCCCCACTCAATGCCTGCACCTTGATGTGGTGAGTGGGCTTTAAACTAAGACAGACGTTTTGTTTAAAATATGTTACTTAAGTTGTTTAACCAGCTTCATGCTAACTCTCTTGAAATTATAGAATTAGACAATACAGGTTAAAATGGTGATTTTATATGTTCACATCTTGCTAACAACATTTTCTCTTCTCTTTCCACTTTGCCTTTGTCACATGGTTTCCTGTTTCAGCTGCTGGCTCGCCACTGTCCATTGTCTGCCTACTGCCCTCTCCTCCTTTACTGCCATACTTTCAGTCAATTGGAGGAACTGAGCCTCCTATGCAGTCTGACTCACCTAACTCTTTCTTAGTTTTTTGAAATTCTGTCCTGAAATGATTTTGTTTTAAGGTTTAATTTTTATTTTAAGAGAGCTTTGGAGAGCTTTGACTTGTTCAGTTCAATGCATTTTAGTAGTCTTGATGATTTTGTTCAGTGTTGCCAGCTTCACTGTTGAGCTTTGTATTTTTCCCAGCAATCTCCTGGCCTGTGCAGATAGATTTTAGTTCAGAAAATGTCAGCTGATCAACAGATGATATAGTAAAAATTTTTTAAAAAAAACCCTCCTATCACGATGTACCATCTTTGTCTTATACATTATTAATTACTACTATTGATTAATTATCTGGTCTCTTTTACCTTTAATACATCCATGGTTATAGAAACAAGTATATAAGGTAAACCTGCCATTTATTGCCATTAATGGTCATTAAACACTGTTGTGTTTTCATTGCTAATCACCACTGTTGAAATGTGCCATGTGTAATCATTATGTTACTGAAGCAACTCAACTGAAACAGGTGATAACCCTGTTATATAAACTAAATATCCACAACTTGATTACAGTTAGACCTACAACTGACAGTAGGGCTAAAACCATGGATGTATTAATATGACACTAGCATTAACCTAGCAGCGACATTTCATTATCAGGATCAGAAAAATAAACAGAATCAAAATGTGTTGGCCAGACCTTATGCATAATAAGAGGTTGTGCCCTGTTCCTTTGCCCCGCGTGTCAGTAAATAGCCTACAACTAATACTACATTATATTACATTTATGCCGTGCTACTAGCGCTGCAGCTACTACCTGACTTTAAGAAATCCACAGTACATGCTTTACAATATACAACTCACGGATGTAATACAAGTTAATAAAAGTGATGGTTACAGCCAATATATCCTTTATTATGGCTGCATACAGTCAGCAGGAAGTCGGCAGAGCTGTCATGTGCGGTCCCGTGGGTCTGATGCACATTCACGATGCCAAGGAAAATAGCTCTATCAGTGAATTTTACAACTTTTAGGACCAAATGATTTAAATAAGGCTTATTTAAGTGTTCGAACTGGGAAGTTGATGTACCTCAAAAAAAAAAAAAAGATCCGCTGAGTTAAGCCGTCTCTTTCTTAATTTTAGTCAATGTAAAAAAGTCTTTTGGGCCCATTGGCATCACGTAACGGACCCGGAAGTTCGAATTCCACCGTTTGGCTGCTATGTCAAATTGGCTTCACAGTGTGGCGCACTTCCTGGGGACTTGGTCCTTCCTCCTCTGCCTGCAGGGACGCTGCTATAGGGAGGAGGGGCAGGTTTGTCTTAGCAGCAAGTTTACAAGATTTGAAGAAGAAATGTGGCAAACAAAAGATAAACAGACTTTACACAGACAGCTTTTGTTTTAGCTTGGTCTTTACAATTTGCTATTAGCCAATTTAGCTTGTGTAAAACATGACAGAGATGGATGACAGATGTTCACGTTTTAACATGTTTCTGCTTTATGGACAGGTGTATCGATAAAGTTTTGCCTTTTAACTCGCAAAAGTTTTATTGCACTTACAATAACGACCGTAGCTGCCATCAACTTGAGTTATCTTTGAGTTATCTTCACTGGACCAGGTTCACTTCACTGTCTCCACTGACAACCACGGCCTCTCTGCTCTGCTGTTCTGACTGCGCTCCGTGTCTCTGTGTGTGTGTTTGTGGAGGAGCTCAGCCCGACACAGAAGGCAAAGGAGAGGCTGCAGCGTGATAATCACACCAAAACATTAAAAAGCACCGATAAAAGCACTGGAACGTCGGGTTTATCAATACTAGTCTTTAATAATTTAAACCTGTGGCCCGTTTAATGGATAGAAAAAACACAAAAAAGGTGTGCAGGTGGGCATTTGATTTTCAGAAAGGCATAAAGGCCAGACAGGTGAGAAATGACGACCATGGCCATTGTGGCCGCCGGTGAAATTCCTGCCCTGGTCTCTTCTAAGTGAGGTGAAGAATCTGCAACCCTGTTACTCTTATTACAGTAACAGAGTTGCAAATATCAGGGTTGCAAATCAATGCTAATGCTAGTTTTTTCTCAAAAATAGATGCTATCTGTGGAATGTAACATTAGAGTCAAGGACAAACTTAGTTACATAAATAAAGAGTAAACTTGAAATTAATTTGTCTTATTCTGACAGTATGAGTAACACTGTTGCATTGGTTAGAGTGACACACTCAGTCAACACCGGAAGGATTGGAAAAATATAAGAAATAACTTACCTTTGGTCAACCCATGGTGTTAGCAAATGGCTTAAAGATGTCATTCCCCCTGTGTCGTGTGACTCATTCGTTTTTCTCCTCCTCTGCAGTAGGTTTTGGTAACAAGGTTGCACACCTGTTGTGGGACACACCTTCAGTGCATTATTTATTATTATTCAAAATATGTTAAATTACAAAAGACATACATCAACAAAATCATATAAGTTATTTTAACTGTTATATTTGATATAAAATATATTAAGGTGGTTCGACAAGAGAAAAATGCCATTTTGGTATTTTAAATAACATTTTCAAACTACTTTTTTTAAACTACTATATTTACATTTTCTAAGTTTAGTATTTTGTGCATGAACTATTTGAAATTTCATTGGTGAGACACAAAATGTCCTGTTCTGGAATGTGAATTTAAGACATCTGAAGACATCTTAAGGACCTGCACCCATAAAAAAAAAAAAAAAAAAAAGGTAACTGATTGTGATTTTAAAGAGGTACTGCACACTTAATATACTTAGGGCTGACAAACAGTACTGTTAACAGAGGTAAACAGCATGGCTACACACTGCACAGACCTTCATAGCAGAACTGCTAACGTTAGCTGCTTGTTCTGTCTGACTGCCTGGTGCTGGAGCAGTGGTCAGTCACCGCTCCACGCGTCACTCACTACGTGGACTCAGGACCATGCCTCCCACAGTCGCTGCCCCCCCGGCTAGGTTGCAGTTTTTAAAATGTGCTGAAGGGAGGGGGCTAGCAGAATTTGAGGGTGCAGTTACACTTTAATGGTAATGGAAATGTTTTGTAAAATTATATAGTAAAGGATATTAAACTACACCACCGCTGGTAATGTAGGAGTATTTTAGACAGCTAACAAGCACAGGCAAGCTCAAAGCTCTAAGTAACGTAAAGTGCCTCGCAAAATTTCCAGATTTTTGGGTTTAAATAGATGTCTTTTTACTAGTTGACTTGTGAAGAACTGAAGTTAGGTTAGTGCTACAGAACTGTACCAGAACTCTTAAATACCAATAAGCACAAGATACCCTTGGTGACGTAGCTGATCTGCTCTTTTGAACAAGTTAAGACTAATTATAAACAACAATGTCTATATGATTTTCCACTAAAATACCAAGCCTGACAGACCTTTGTTACATTGAAAATCAAAATAATTAATTCATGTTAAGGATGAGAAAGAAACGAAATGATCGTTGACTTTCCCCCTAACCTAACATTACCAAACAAACTGGACTATCTCTGGCATTAAATATATAGTCAATTTTAGATCAAGCTAACTGCTAGCTGGTTAGCTAGTGTGTTAGAATTTGTAAAATGATGTTAAAGTTATTGAACCTGGCTGTAGCTTTCAGAGGATGTATGAAGATAGTGCCAGCTGATGGTCCTCGTGAAAGTTTCACATATGAATGTTTGTCAGTTCCACCAGCCAGTTTTTCCATATCTAACATTGGGCAGTGAGGGGGTAATATCAACTATATCTTGGATATCACGGTATTCCGGACACTTTTGACATAAATTATTTAAATATTATTAAAAAAATTATTAAATTATATTTTTCTCCATATTATATATGTATATGTCTTTAATTATTTATACTTATTTACATAACTCATTAGACATCATCACAATTATTTTTAACTGTTACATCACATTTTATATCCAAACATAATTAATTGATTAATTTGAAAACCCACATAATATTGTTTCTCCACCATTGTTAATGTTAAAATACACACAAAGTTACACAGCAAAATCAAAAGTGTTAAATTTCCAGTGTTGGTGTTGTATGTTAAAAATACAGTGTTAATTCAACACTTGCTTAGTTTAATTCAACTATGTGAGAGTTAATTCCTTAAAAGAGTTGGTGTTAATCCAGGTAGTTAAATCAGAACAACTCCGTTAAGTGTTGTTAAGTGTTGATTTTAAAATCAACACTTAACATAGTTCCTCCAATGGATCTGTGACGTGTTTGCCTAAAAGCGGGACTACTCCCAGTCTGAGCAGGGATAGCAGCAGATGAGGACGATTTTCTTTTCGCTCCCTTCAGGACTTCACCGAGCATCTTTCTGTAAGTAAATGAAAGGCGGCATGCCTATTTGATAATACTTTCTATGCACTTTGTTTAACGTAAGTAGGCTACACGTTTAACTTACATTTTTTGTGAGAGCTTAAAGCTAGCTAAAGTGATGTAGCACATGCACAGGTGTTGAGTTAACCGAATATTCTCGGGCAGGAGTAGTTTACTTTTATTTATTTTCTAACTTTTGGGATTAAAAAAAAAAGTTTAATCTTAATTTTAGTTTCTGGAGACTAGTTGGCATGATTTGTGAGAAATACTCCAAAGGTCGAACTAGTAAAGTCAGGCAAAAATGTTCCTGTCTTTTTACACATCCACGGTGAACATTCTGTAAATGATGACATAGTGTGGATGTCTTTTATTCTTTCTTTTTTTCTTCATAGTACATCATGTTGGTGAAGGTGAGATTTGGAGAAACGCAAAAGTATGTCAAAGTGGCTGAGACTGAAGATGGCTATGATGACTTCAACACATTTCTTCATAAAGGTTGGCAATACAGCCCAGAATGTTTGTGTAAATTGACTAATTGCTATACCTGAATTTATGTGATATTAATATCTTACATTATGGAGTTGTGTTTTTGATAGCTAATGGTAATGCCCTGTGAAGAAATCAAAAAGTACTTTTAGAAGTTGACCCTAAAATGTTGAAAAACAAGTTTAGCAAATTTCTGGTAATTAGGGCCCGAGCGCCAAACAGGCGCGAAGCCCTATTGAAATGCAAGGAATTATTATTCTTTATTACTTTTATTTATGCAAATTAATCACATATTTGAGGTTGTTAACATACTCAAAAAGTTGTGTAATTTTGCATGTGCATCACGTCTGGTGAAAATTTACGTATTTTAATGGTATTGGACATGAGCGTAGAAAAATGGCTCCATAGCGCCCCCTACAGGTCGCTAAAATTAAGCCCCTCACATTGGTTTGACCTACACACATGAAATTTGGTAGGCACATGTAACATACCAAGACTCACAGAAAAGTCTCTTGGTGACATGATCTGAACGCAACAGGAAGTCGGCCATTTTGAATTTAATGTCATAATTTTGTGTGTTTTCGGCTATTTGGGGGGGGTCATATTTTAACGAACTAGTCCAGAACAACATCAAATTTGGTCTGTGACATCTAAAGGCCTTTGTGAGCAAACGATATTCGGCTCCTCCGCAAAACTTTAACAGCGTGGCCGTGGCGGCCTGGAGAATTTGGCGGCCTGGAGAATTTCGATGCTTCGCCATAAAACAGGAAGTTGCTGTATCTCCTCTGTACATTATTCAATCCGCCCCAAACTTCTCATGTTTGATAAGAGTCCCGCCCTGAACAGATCTATATGTCAATATTGAGTCATCGTCAGAGCGCCACCTAGTGGCATCGGGAAGTGATACGTTTTATACTTTAACAATCTGGTCCTACAAAATTAATCAGAACGTCATCAAATTTGGTCAGTGACATCTTACGGTCTTGGTGATCAAACGATACTCGGTTTTTACACAAAACTTTAACGGCGTGGTGATGGTTCGCCATAAAACAGGAAGTTGCTGTAGATCCTATATACATTGTCCAATCTGCCTCAAACTTCTCACGTTTGATAAGAGCCCCCCACATCTATGTGTCAATATTGAAACATAGTCAGAGCGCCACCTAGTGGCAACAGGAAATAACATGTTGTATAGTTTGATGTAGTCCTCCTAGCAGGTTAACCCGATCCACTTCAAATTTGGCAAACTAACACTCCAAACCTTGATGATGCAAAATACTGAAGATTGTGAGCTTTCATCAAACGCTGTTGCCATGGCAACACTTTGCTCGCCATGAAAGAGGAAGTTGCAATAACATCACGGTACACTGTCCTATCAGCTCCAAATTTCACATGCTTGATCAGACTCCCGGCCTGAACCCACCTGAACACCAATTAGGCATCATAGTCACTGCGCCACCTACTGGCAACAGGAAGTAAGCTATTATTTTAATAGCTTGCATTATCATATTAAGACTATACATTGTGTGTTATTTACATGTTCATTCTTGTGTATTATAAATTCATGGTATTATAGTATTATTTTTATTGACATCCGTTTCACCATAAAACTTTTTTAAGATCTTGAACATAATTTATATTGTCCAGTAGAGGGCAGTGTTGTCTTGCTAATTGATGTAAAGCTCTGTGTTATAAGTATAGCATAAAGTCAGGGAAAAGGAGTGAAGCCGGCATCAGCAGGTGCCATTTTAAAGTGGGCGCCATCAGTCTCCAGTCCAATCACTAGCTGCCACTGCACCTCAACATCCTGAGGAAAGAAAACATGGTGAACAGCACAACAAATCACACAAACTGAAAAACACATGATGACTGACTCAGGGTTGTAACGTCTGTTAAAGAGTCGATGAAATTGGCACTACACTATATCTGTATATTTGTTATTTTAATAGCTTGCATTTCAAATGCGCACTGTACATAAGATTTGAGGCAATTGTTATTGTGTCATAATTTTACTTCATGTTCTACACCAAATGTAGATAAATATAAATATTGTGCATTCATGTTAGTATTAGCAATATTATTAGTCTAAATATCTTTCATGTAAATGTCAAAACAATCAGCAGGACACTGCAGGGAATCAAACCCTATCTCAGTTAACCGAGAGCAGCCATTTTACCAGTGTCTTTTGCTTTTTGACGCTACATGGAAGGTAAAGCAAAACCTGCATTAGCAACAGCATATGAGTGGTAGAATTTTTTATAATATGGCCTAATTGTACTATATTTTGTTTAGTGCAGCTAATTATGCAATAACTGCAGTTTTAAATGAGTTCTACACAAATGTTTGAGTTATAAATGCTGTTGTAATACAGGAAAAAGAAACCTAACCTTTTTTGTTTTTACTGAACACACTATGACTTGTAACAAACATATTTATAATATAATACAACAAACATCAAAACAACATCACCACTGTTACCAATCAAAGCTGATCATATCACTTTAACCTATATTTTTCCCTTGCAGTGAAAGAAGCACTGCAATACAGCTATTTTGACTCAGCAGAGAAGGACCACAGTGATGTGAACACTCTCTCTGCCTCCTTTGCCAAACAAAGCTGAATATATTAAACTTAGAGCTATTAAAAAGTCCGTAAATTATTTTGCCGTCTCACTTTGAAAAGTTGTACATTGAAGTTGTACATACAAATAGAATCTATAGTGTTGCCTCGTGATCACTAAAATACGTCGGCAACACTATAGATTCTATTTCATAATGTGTCGTTTTCACATACACATGGTCTATTAATGTACCTTTCTCTGTTGTGGGGTGTGTCACATGTTGAACATACCCTCTCTCTATCATAAATTTACAGATGGTTGACGATTTTAAAATGTCATCATTGAAATCTCCCATGAGCTGATTGTGTTACTTAGTGGATCCAGCCAATCAAGTAACTAGCCTAGATTTACCTTAAATAAAGACATGGGATAAGAAGGTGGTCGATAAATAACTGCTACCAATATGCTATAAGTAACACAATTGTAAACCAAACATTCCAAATCCACATGTGGTACTTTCATAATGTTATATTCCAAACTGTTTGCACTATACAAACCAACTCCACCATGTTGTTGTCCTTGCAATGTAATCAACGCTGGGTTATTGCTAGTGTACGATAAACTTCGCGGAGAATCATGAAAATTAAAACCATCTATCTTTACCGTTTCAAATGACGAAGCAGCAGGTAGCCATGTTTCTGTAACAGCAATACAGTTAAGCTGCAAATGCTGTGTACGCAATGCCAAATCAGATACGTGTCCAGCCAGATTTTGCACATTCATCAAAAATACATTAAAAGTATGTGTATTCAATGTGTGCTTTGTTTTGTTTTCAGTCAAGAATTGGGGCATACTCTGAATGGCATCCTTGATATCGTCCTTACAATAAATGTTTCTATCTTTAAAATCCTGTATAACCAACCCCGACAAGCATCTAACCCGACTCAATGCCACATATGCCTATCCTGCCGAAAATATCTTTATAAGACAAACCACTGCGCTATCAACAGTAATGCCTTGTACTTTATGTACTGTACAAGCCCAAGCAAGTTTAAGTGGAAATTGTCGTCGCATTCCACCTTTATTTGTTACCCTTTCTTCCTCTGGTTCTATGCCTGTAGAACCCATTAAATCTATAGAAACACTAGAAAATTGGTTCCTCCTCTGTACATCGACGTGATCATCATCAAACCTAACATACACTTTTTGAGGAAATGGATTATTCTCCAAACTAACAATATGTGTAACAGTACCACATACCCCATTAACCAGACCATCCATTACATTCACGTTTTTACACAACATTACACGAGCATTCTTCCCTAACAACAACTGTTCAGCCAAACGTGTTATAAGCTTTGGCATGATGTCCACTTTTCAACTCTAGTTTCCCTGTTTTCTTATTATTAACAAAATCCTGAGCATCTATCTCCACATATTCAGGGCAAGTCTTAAACAGCTGCTCTACGTTATGCTCATTTACTTGTTTATTTGTAGGAAATATATGTAAAGCTGAGCTGACTTCACCAGTTTCACAACGTTTCAATATTTCAATGTCACTGTTTAACATTGGAGTTCCTTTTGAACGAGTTCTTACTCTGTTCAACAACTCTGCAAATACATTATCTTTTTGCCTAACTATTGTTTTCAATTCAACAACCCTAAATAGACTAGACCACAAGTTGACGCTTACATCATCAACATACAGCGGTTTCCCCTTCACTGGAGGCAACTGGAAAAAATCTCCAACAGCAACTACACTCACATTTCCCAAATGAGGAAAAGTCACCAGTTTGCTTAATCTGTCTTAATCTACCATGAATATAGGACAACAGTTTGTGATCAACCATGGATATTTCATCAATAATCAAAATCTGCAGATCACTATATTTAGCCCGCAACGAATTAAGCTTTTCTTCGCCCAAAGGTGTATACGGTAACCAAACATCTTTCCCAATGCTAAAAGTGTTATCAATAGTTGCTGCATGCAAATTGTATGCAGCAATCCCCGTAGGAGCAGTTAACAAAACACAAACATTGTCAGGATGACGACACACTGTTGACAACAACCTCATTGCTTCATATTGAATAGCCTTTATTAAATGGCTTTTTCCTGTCCCTGCACCACCTGTAATAAATACATGTAATGGATCTGGCTTTTTCCCCATTATCTTGTTTAGGCACCATTGTCGAATCTGATAAAAAATAGACATCTGTGTCTCATTCAAAGATCTAATCAAAGCCAAACCGTCACTTCTGCACATTATATTATTTTTCTTCTCCAAATGTGCAACTTGTTGACTACTCACTGCCAAATCTGGAATATTTTCTAAATGTTTTTCCACTGTCTGTTCCTTGTCCCTACGTTCCTGCTCACACTCTAAACGCTCTAACTCTTGCTCTGGGCACAGCTCGCACCAGGCCTCTTCTCTAACACCATCAGTACCAATCGCATTCTGGATAGTATTCAATTCATCTGCTTCTATTTCAAACTTGTTCCTATTCAAATCAACAACTGCTTTCACTGAATGTCTGGATCCATCACTAAACCTCACATGACCGTTCTTGTAAAACTGTTGAAATGTTTCACAGTTGGGAGGTTTAAGCTGCACATCTACACGATACGGCAGAAACAACTGCATAATGCTTTGATAAAACAATTCCGGATTTTTTGATTCAGAAAAGCGCGCATAACGAACAACTGCAGGTTGTGTTCGTATTCTTCTAGTAACAAAACCAAAATCTTTGTTTAATTTAATCCGATTCTGGGATTTTTCATTTTTGCTCAAAACACGATATTCTGAAGCAAATGTTGCCATACACATGTCATTAAAAACACTATCATTTGGTCTATTCTTGTAACGATCAACAGAACTAATCATCCACATGTCTTCTATGGTAAGATCACGTGATGCTGCCTTTTGCCTCAACACATTTAAAGGCAAACTCATCTTAACTACATTGTCCCCTGTTGGTACAAACACAACTTTCCTCGAACATTCCTTCAGATGCATATTTGTCAACCTATACACAGCTTCTTGAGCACTCGGTTATGAAGATAAACACTGCCTAGATTTTTCAATGCATCTTTTGCACTAGCATTTCCATCTTTAGATGCTTCTCTTTGGGCATTCCCTAACAACAATCCCATCTCCCTTTCCGCCTTTGAAATATAAGAAATGATGTACACTACACATGCATATGCATCAACAACAAACTGAATGTCCATATTTGCATTCCAACATTTTAACATGTCCTGCTGTACTGATTTACCCAAACCTCATTAACCTGCCTTTTCAACACAACATGTGTACTACGATCTAAGCGTTTATATGCAGCCTCAAAAGTTGCTTGATTTATTCCTAAACCTTTAAAAAAATGTTCCACACTATCATAGCTACTGTTTTCATCTGAAAGAGCCTTCTTAACTGCTGTGATAATCTCTGCTGCCTGCTCCTTTTTCATTTTATTAGAATCTGCCAGACCCTGACTTACACAAGCACATTGTGTTGAATTATCTGTCTCACCTACCTGACACTTGCATGTTCCTTTGCCATCCTCATCACTTTTGCCACGACATATAAAAGTTCGGGCGGATGCTGGCCTGGGAAAATTGAAACGACAGACAGTGCTTTTCTTTTTACAAGTTTTTGAATGTCGCTTTGAATGCTGCTGCACAGATGTTACAATGTCCAATAACGTGTTATCTTGTGATGGTAATTCACACGTTATATATTCATCAATGAATTCAACTACCTCTTCATCTGTGTTTCTATCTATCAGCGGAGCATTCTCGATCCAAAAAAGGCAGTGGACATGAGGTGAACCGCGCTGCTGAAATTCCACCCGATAAAAGTAGTCCTTAATTTTGCCAATAGGTTGCGATGGAGACATAAGTACCACCCTAAAAAAACAATGCCACCTAAAATCAAACATTCTCGCCGCAGTGACAGGATTGCGGCGCAAAAGGTCACACCTGTCTGCCCACTCCAGCTCTTCCACTGTCTCTGTTCTACCTTCCTGTTTCAAAATACTATAAAGAAGATTGGTCCACCGCATATCAGCAGAAGAAAAAGAACAAAACCACGTAGGGACACCAAGTTGACGAACACAAGCTAGCAGGTCACGCTGTGCTCCTTGCCAAAAAGATGGGGTACCTCTAATAGGTTTAAGGAAACGATACCCATCATCAAACTCTAACAGCTTTTTCAATGAGTCTTCATCTTTCAACAAGTTATTAACTTTTTGGGATGTACAACCTCCTTTACCTTTCCATAAAGCTATCGACACATTTGACACAACCTGTTCAATTTCAGACATGTACTGAGCAAAAAATATATATTCTACATTTTGAGCAAACCTGCCATCAGCATGTAGAATCCTATTATTGAAATAACGTGACAATGTCAATCTATGCTGTCTACTTTCATGATATGCATTACGTCCCTGCGGAAACAATGCAGGGAAGCATTTAGCTTCATTAGCATGATCAGAAAGCAATTTAACAGGGCTATTGCCCTCTGCTGGCGCCACATTCAATATATCATCAAAATATTGATCCAAAGCTTCCTGACCAATGTCAACAGGCATGAGACACGTGTCCTGGAACATACAATGTTGCTGTCTATCATGCAAAAGTTCATCTTCACCACAATCTGTAGATGCTTTGCCACCTTCTACGTTAATATCAATCTCCTTTCCTACAACCTCATTAACTGGTTCCCCACAAAAATCATTTGTAAATATTTGCTGGAACACATGTAACCGGTCCATGTACTCCATTTTGCCCACCTTTAGGTAATGCTAGCATTTTCATAAACGGAATATGTAAAGCAATCAAATGTTGTTCTAAGCTATTCAAACAAGCCAATTCTGGTGGAATGGCATGAACTCCCAAATTGTTCAATGCACATTCAGGTGGCATTTCACCTCTGTTAATCTTGTAATGACATGTGTAACAAATCCACAGCTGACCTCTAGCTGTATCCAACCACTGACACGGCACTAAACAGTCCTCATCACATTTATGTAAATAGTCTTCAGTAATACATTTATCTGCCATTGAAGCTATCCCTTTAGTCTCATAATGATCTCTTTTATAATTCAACACCTGATGTCTAAACAACAATCTATGGCAGATGCAACACACAAAGTCTGGCCCATTTTTTACTTTATCTAAAAACTGCTCCATAACAAAATCAAACTGCTCTGCCTTTTCTTTCATTTGTTGCCTCTTCAACTTGTTAGCTGATATAACCCGCTTCTTATGTTCAGGATTTCCATGATACTTCCTTGTACTCATGGCTTTTACATTCTGCTTGTGCAACTGATTTAACCGATACTTCCTTTTAGTCATTGTCTGTACATTCTGCCTATGATATTCATTTTGACGGTATTTACTTTTACTCATTTCCTTAACTTTCTCCCTATGCAACGCATTACCTTGATATTTCCCTTTACTCATTTCCTTAACTTTCTCCCTATGCAACGCATTACCTTGATATTTCCCTTTACTCATTTCCTTAACTTTCTCCCTATGCAATGCATTACTTTGATATTTCCCTTTACTGATTTCCTTAACTTTCTCCCTATGCAACGCATTACTCTGATATTTCCCTTTACTGATTTCCTTAACTTTCTCCCTATGTATATTCCTTCATTTGTCAACCTAGTGCTCATGCAATTGTATTTGAGCCATCTGACACCTGTATATGTAAATATGTCCACTCCAAAAGCATTTGCTGTTGCTTGAATTTCTATTTTAGTTGCTCTACTGCCAACGTACCCCATTCCTGACTTGTTAATATACTCTGCCACTGAAACATAATCTTGTTCCGAAAACGTCATATAATCTGTGATTTTCCATGTACTTCACAACAGCACGTCTAACTTTTAGATGACTCTTTTGAGAACCGCAGATAACTTGAGATACTGATCTAAAAAAGCTATTACCATCCTCTACGAATTTATCTGTTTTACACACAACACCTAACAACCCATATTCCGTGTGCACTTGAGCATTCTGTTTCTCAAACTCCACATTGCATTTACTACATATTTTTTCTTTAACTTCATCGGATAGGGGACTAAATTTGAAAGCAATTTTAATGACCTCATCCACAACAACACAATCTGTTACATCATTCTCAATATACACTACTGAGGCTGATGAACACAAACAGTTTCATAATGAATACCATTGCAATTTTCCAAGTAGATCCCCTGTTTTAACAAACACCTATTTTTGCAACTATATTCCAGCCATCGCTCTTCATGATAAGTAAAGATATTCACTCCTAAACAATCTGCTGCTGCTAAAATTTCGACTTCTGTTGCCCAACTGCCAAGACATTGCATTCTCGAATTCTGAATGTACTCAGCCACTGAAGAATATTCACTTCCCAAAATATCCTTATATTCCACCGCATTCTTTTCTAATTGTTTAACAACCGCAAGTCTAACTTTCCTATGGTTATTCTGTGTGCCACTCACAGCTTGAGACACCGCTTGAAAGAAACAGTTACCATCAGCCACTATCTTCTCATTCTTACATGGAGTTCCCAACATACCAACTGCCGGAGACATTGGTGCATCAAGTTTCTCAAACTCCACATTCAACTGGGTACATAAAGCTTGTGCAACTTCTTTACAAATGGGGTTAAAATGCAGATTTTTAGAAGTCACCTCACTGACAAACTCTACATCTGTATTAACTGCAGTGACATCATTGCTTTTCATTTTTTTAGATGCACAAGTCCGCTGTGAAATCTTACGCTTCCTGCTCTCATCAACTTTTGTTGTAACACTACATTCCACCGATGAACTCAAATCAGTGCGTTCAAAAATCTCAACTGCATCTGCGCCTGTCTGAACAACACAAACACCAGAAATCTCAAAAGGCTGTTTCCTTCCACCAAGCGATGCAGCCAAATCACATATGTGATCATACACGTGTCTAAGACAACTAAAATGTACAACAACGCTTCGACCATTTGCATCTGCCATGCCAGATGCATCACGTGCATGAGAATCAACAAAAGCATACCGTGTATTCTGACAAATGATTACACACGTGCTGGTACTCAATGTCAAAAAACATGAGTCATATCTTGCGAACATCCTTTCCAATCCGTTAATAAGAGAACTGTGTGAACCAGCCTTGATAAACTCTCCCTGAACCACATTAACTTCACCTGATACAAAGTCGCCAAATTCAAACTCAAAGTTCTGTCCATCAATAACCGACTGTTTTGGCAAATCTGGAACACACAACAGAGTAGACCCACCACTGATCAGGTTGTTGTCTCGCAAATGTGTGTACAACTGGTCACCTAAAAATATAGCTGTGTCCAGATCTTTTGTCTGCCATGAAAAAACACTATCAACTGTATGTTTTGCTAGGCCTACCAAACCTATAGCCATACACTGAACTCCTGGATATTGAAACAGATCACTCCCCTGATGAAATGATCCTCTTACACTATGTTCAACCCTGACAGAACTACTATCCACGGTCCCAACTACAACAGATGACTGCGATTTCCTTAAAAAACTGCCAGGATTACAATTAGCAACAATCTGACCTTTGCCGATTCTGGGTGTGCGCCGCATGCAAAGACCGTCCTCCTCCACAACCACAGCACTGGCAGGTGATAGCTTTGAAGACACCGCCACAAAAAAAAAAAAAAAAAATCAATGAACTGCATAAACAATACAAAATTAACACACACATACATTTAATGGAACTAAAATGAAGTCTATTGTCCTTTCAATATGTACACTTGATGCAACCTAGATTACATAAAGGCTACCATCTATTTATTAATGAGCAAAAATAACATTAAATTGTTGTTTTAATTCTAATTTATACTGAATTAAAAACAACAGTGAAATAGCTTTGCATGCTCCATTCAAAAAAACATTTTTCAAATTTGTGGGACATCTTTCACACAAAGTGTATTAACCTTCTCCTCCACAGCAACTGTCAGAGCATTGGGAGTTGACGCGTTTGTAGACTGCTCCACAATGCTTGTCGTTGCCTGGACCTAGTGAAAAAACAAACAAAAACAAACAATTGAATTAACTGCATTACCTAAATGTTTATTTTATTGAATGAAACTAAAATAAAGTTGTGTTGTCTGTTGCAACCTAGACTATAAAGGCTACCGACTAAAACTATTAATGAGCAAAAATAACACTGAAGTGTTTTTTTTCAGTGTGATTTATACTACATCAACGATGACAGTGAAATGACATTGCATGCTCCATTCAAAAAACAAAGTGCACCAATCTCCTCCTTCACCACCACTTTCACAGCACTGGCAGGCTTTGAAAAAACATTCACAACGCCAGCCTCCACCTAGAAAAAATAAAATCAAGCCGTTTATTTTTTCATTGTTTCACGTTTACTTAATACTACAAACAAATGCAAAAACCAATTCCAAACAAGTCAAATATTGCATAAGAAAAAAAAAAAGGAGACAAACCTGCCACTTTGCCAGCTTTCTCTTGGAGGCAGCTGCTTTTGGCTTAGGTTCCCCATTTGGTCTCTAATGGAAGAGAATCAAAATCTTTTTGAAGCCATATTTCAGCCACAGCTTATTTTGAACAATACAGGCAGTCTTGACTATAATTAACCTAGAGTATGTCGGGAGGAAAGACACTTAAAGAAATAAGGCCTCAACCAACAAATGCAATTCACATGCAAACTACCTTTTTGCCTCTGGGAACAGCTGTACACTCAACAGGGCTACAAAGATGCGATGGAACAACTTTATCCATCGCATCGAGCATGGCACTGCTAAACCACACAGGGGAGAGCGGAATGGAACACTCCACCTGTGAAACAAAAATGCAAAGACTATTGCTGACAATTCAAAAGCAAACCATACTCAAAACAATAAGGATATGTTGTTTATTATTAGTATTATTATTATTATTATTATTTAAGTGAAAGCACAATACAAACATAACAAACCTGCTGCTGAACCATGCTACTTTTGGGTGCACCACAGGACTGCTCAAGTTCCCCAGGCTTGCGCGTCTGTAATGAAAAATAGCATAGTATTAAACCCTTTACTACACCATTACTACAAGGGGAAAATGCATGGGGAATATCACTTCTCAACCACACAATTACAGTGTGCAACCTGTACCGTACCTTCCTGCCTGGTCCCACAACTGCCCACTCAAATGGGTTAGGTGGTGGACGAGGTGCGGTGACCTCTCCCCTCACAACCACTTTCAGAGAGAATCGCGGTGATGGTGGTGGTGTTGGTGGTGCCCTGGGGGGAACTGGTGGCTCTGGTGCTGCAGTCTCCAGTTGCTGATAAGCAGCACCCCAAAGCAACTGGACCAGGACCTTCATCCCCTCAGTATCACTCAAGTGGACCTGCAAAATTAATTTATATATACAAAACAGAAGTTGAACTCTCAATATGTATCTGCCATGAACGGAACTTTCAACTACAAAAGAAGTCAACCAATCAAACTTTTTCATTTGGCGTGTGACGTATTCTACTTACACCATCTCTGCTCCACAGCTCAAGGTGGTCCAAAGGGAAGTGCTCAGCTGTGGACCAGTACTTGATACCTTTTTCAAAAAAATTAAAAAAATGAATTACTGAAATATACATTATTATAAATGTGTTTTTGTTCATTACAAAACAATCATGAATATTATTGACATTATAGTCATTCAATCAGTTTGACTAAGAAGATATACCCCATTATACATATAACATTTACAAGTTAAATCTTTTTTAAAACATACCCATACGTGCCGCCACACAATGAAATTCCTGACGCAGGAAATCTTGCGCCACCTCAATGTTCAGACGTGGAGGGAAGTCCACGACAAACACCTATGCAAAACCATAGTTGTTCATTAATAGGTCATTTTTTCTTAAAGTCATAACAATTAACATAAATATACATTATTCTCCATCACCTCATACAACTAAACAGCCATAACAAATACAATAAAAATACATTTAACAAAATAAGCTTACCTTAGGCCAGCGACTGCAGACACTGGCCAGGAGCTTGGCAAAGTCAGCAGTCAGGTTGTTGCTAGGGGCGACGACACAGACTGCATCGGGTGTCCGGGGCACAGCTGCATGCAGCACCTCTGTCCTCAAGTCAGTCGCAGCCGCCCCTGGCGTTGACATGACACCAAAGGAAAGTCCTCCCTCTGGCATCTTCACAAACCCATCTGCGAAGGGTCGCAAGTTGGAATCGCCGACAAGAAGAACAAACTGGAACAGCAGAAGGGATATTTTTAGAATGAAAATCACTACTTATTCATCAGATCAAGTATTTTGTTCATAAATTCTAAAACAATAATACCTTCTTGTCTGGAGACTCGGGTGGAATGACCAACTTGTGGCTTCGTCCAGTCAAGGTCGAAATTGGCCATTTCCGCACAGCATGGCGGTGACCTGTACCGCTGCCTATTTATAAACAGACAAGTTAAACTTAATGAATCTTTACAAATCATAAGTTGTGGAAACACAATACACACCTTCCTACAAAGAAAAGTGTACAACATGCACGAGTAAAAAAAAAAAAAAAGAGTTGGTTACATACGTGCACAACTGGCATTGGTGGGCTGCTGAGGATCAAGATCCAAAGTACGTTGATCTGCCATTATCTTCTTGGCTGCCAGGGAACGACGATAGAACTTGCCACGAGGCATCTAAAAGTAAAAAAGTAGGCACAGATGATTAATAATTACATTACAAGGCACTTTGAACAATTTCAGCTACATTTTTAAATACATCTATAACTAAGAAAGAAATCATTTTAGAACACAAGTGCACTCAAATTTGGTGCATCAAGCTCAAAGCAAAAAAAGAAAAAAAAAGAAAACAGAAAAAAAAAAAAAACTGGCTATTTTAGGTTGAAAGACATTTATTATGGTCTGATATAGCTAGGCTTGGCTAATTCCAAGCTACATTATTATAAATATCTATGCAAGTTTCACTACTGCAATATGGATTATGCATTCACAATAAAGCTCTGAAATAATGGTCTTATTCCATATATAATAGACATTTTAAGTGGGCCGGCTGGGTGGTGCTTTTCCCAGGTGGGCAGACTCACACCGAAACCAAATCATTTCAGATATCCAAGATCTGCTTGCAATAATTTCCAGAAATGTGTATAGAAGTCGGTCAAAAGAGGTCACACATCATCTGGTGATAATTTATGCTCCATGTTTGTGTCATGAACAGTTACAAAAAAAGACCAGACCAATTTTGTCTGAAAACACTGTAATAAGCCGTAAATGTGGCACTAATCCTTTAAAGTACTCTCAGCTCGAAAACGGCAAGAAGCAGGAGGACACACACACGTGCGCATCCGTCTGCCGGCACGCGGACACGCGCGCACAAATACGTTCATACAAATAAAACACAGGAGCGAACGCACTAATAATATGAACAGGAACAGCAGAGCTTTGAAAATCAAATCCAAACCTTATACACAAGCAGTAATAAATGGAAGCCAGGAGCACTGAGCTAAAGCTAACTTAATAAGTTAAAGCTGCCCCGCTTCAAATGATGCACTTTCAAACCGCTCCACTAACGGCTCACGTTACCCGCTCTCACCTGCGTTACTCATTCAGTGGCTATTCTAAGTAACGTATCATTAACATGAAAATAATGTTGGCCTGGATCAAAAGGACACAAATAGACCACTAACAGAATCACAACAGAGCTTTGAGAGTCAAATCCTAAAGTTATACACCTCTACTAAATGCAAACCGCAAACAGAAAGCTAACGTTAGCAAGCTAAACCTAAGGCACTAATGATGCCCTTTCAAAACGGCTCCGCTGCAGTCCGCCAAAAACTGCTTTTCCACACGAATTAATGTGGGAACATATTATAAATATGTACTGTAGCTGTAGTTGAAATGCATGTCACCAACTGAACGCTCATTATAAAATGTATTAAAATAACTCACCGTGCTTGACACTGAAACAAGTCCGCAAATAGTAGGTTGCTGCTACTCGTAATCCGTGAAATATCTGGAATAAATCTGGAAAATAAATCTCTCTCTCTGTCTCTCTCTCACATGATTTAAGTGTGCATATGCATGTATAAGCCCATTGCATCAAAATCTCACTCCAGCCAGGTACCCAAAGTTGGCAACGCTGTTGTTATATTAAGTACACGAGTTGTGACTATTAACCAATTATATTAGACTTAGACAGAATATATAATTATGCAATACAATTATTAAAATGGGTTCACAAAAAGCTGACTCTTGGACTCTTTCCACTTATCTCCAGTCTCCAGAGGAATCACAGCTAGATACTACCACTTATTGACATAAAACAGCATAACAAGACATAAACGACGACCTGAACACTGCAACTGAGGTAGTATTACACTCATAAAATCCCTATTTTGTGGACGTCAATCATGCACATTTATTCACTCAATTCATGTTTTTATAACTGATGTTCAGCGCCAATTAAAGGTGAGCATGGGTTTGGACAAATGTCAGTTCTAACACTTTTACTTACTGCTTATTCCTTAAATTGGGTTTGTCCTCCTCCTGTATTCCTCCTACAAAACTCCACATTGCCTTAAATGTTAACATAGTATACAATTGTGTATAGCGTATAAAATAAAGCATGCATGGTACTATATTGTACACAACATAGTATGAAAAACCCTCAGACATGAGTCCTTTATAAATAAAAAATAGTAGCATATTCAGATGTTCTCTGATCTTAAACACTAAATGTAAAACAGCCAGAAAACAGAAGACTGAAGCATGTTCTCTCTCTTGCAACCAAAAGCACTATTTGTTGATATTTCTCAAGATGTAGGGAAATAGCAATTCTCATTTGGGTAATAGACTATTTCTGGTCACATGATGCTAGCTTTGGGAAGAAATCAATCCCTTATTTACAATACTTATGCATGTAGTGTACTAAAACGATTACCCCATCTTGTCTCTTCGTCCCTGTCATAACCTTCTAAATGACAACTACACACATAACCTCAAATTGAACACCCAACTGACAACAAACAACCACAAGAAACAAATGATCGACTGTTAAACTTTTATTCAGTCTGGCTGCAGGCCTCAGCAACATCTGCACAAATGTAGACAAAAATATAAACACATTAATTGTATAACAGTGTGACTTCATTGTAACTTCATCCAGCCAAAAAACACACAAATCAAATGAACATTGTAATATTATTACACCACCTTACCATAACAGTAATATCTTTGATTGCACAAAAAACAACAACTTAACATAAACACCTACCATCTCGGGCAAAAGTTGCTGAGGCCTGCAGCACCTCAACATCTAGTGTCGCCTTTTCAAGCTGGGCCTTTAATGTGGCCACCTCCTTCTCTAACAGCCCAGCCCTCTGCTGGGCTGCCTTACGAAGGCGGACCTGCCTCACCAGCTCTTCCATCGCCATTCTGCTGGCAGAACTGTACTGAGTATATATATTGTCCCTCGAGAGAGCTGGGTCCAAGCATGAGTACTGCAAATACAAAACAAACAATGTGCATATCAATCATAAAACAACATGAAGAAGCACCTTAGACAAGTAACAAAACACGTACAGCAACTGTAACTACTATTAGGTTTAAAAATGAAAATATTTTCTATATTGTACATGTTATGTGGGCTTAATTTAATGTATTAATACAAGTATCCCCTTCAATTTTATTTAATCATTATCATATCAAATCAATTACTTATTTTCTTTTCACTACATGCAAAACAGTTTGTCCACAAAGAAGGGTTCATTCATTCATGCCATGGATACAAATTTTGATGATTAAAAAAATATCAAGGACTAGTAGCTTAGTACATGCTAGGTACATACATGTGCTTACATTTGCCTGAGCATAAGGTTTTATTTTTTCAATATTGCACCCTGTTTTGTCCCACTTCCCAAGAACCACATAAATTCTAACACAAAACCCACCACATTTAGTGTCGTACTTACGGTCGACAGTTGCAACGCCTGGCGCACCCCCTCCACCTCGCCATCATTTGTCCAGGGAAATTTAGTAGGGCTGTAGTTAGCCATGATCTGAGGAACAACAGTGTACTAAAAAATCAGCTACAAACAACATTCACATTACAATTAATAAACAAAATCACATACAGTCAAAGGAAATTAAAAACACCATTAAAAAAAACAAAGTTTAAAACGAAAAAAATTAACTACCAGAACGTACACGCACCCTGCTGCTTACCTCCGTGATAAGCGGGAAAGTAATAACGGTCTCTAAACTGTCTGGCGCGTAAGCCCCGCCCAAATCTCGCGAGAGCGCGTGGTTTAAACTTTGCGGCCGGTCAAAAAAATAAACTGCATGATTATATACCTCATACAACTTATATCATACTACTATTCAACTGCGAGCTATGTGTCCATTAATGACGGCAACTCTTGAAATAACCGCTGGTTTATTAATAATAATGTATTATAATACATTTACTTACAGCACATTTATTGGCGTTGCCATGGATACACATACAAGTTACGGTGGCTTATAATACCCAAACAGGACAATCATTTATCCAAATGATCAACAAAAATCCATTCAAAGTGTTATGTTTACATGCAGAGATGGACAACGTCATTTAGCTACGCTATTACCGAGAGGTATGCATCTCTACTACTACATGGTAATATTGTTTCCCTTCGGGACGAGAGAACACAAAATCAGTGCACCTCTATTGTGCAGCAGACTGCCTCTTCAGGTACTGGAGCTATCAGTGATTCTCAATGACTTTTAATGATCACTGTATTGCTTTAAAAACTGGGATCTCAGCCTACGGTTAATGTGGTCATCACTTACAGCTAATGTTGCGGGAATTTTATAAATAAATGAACGTCCATCACATTCAAGCCCTCACCAAACAAGTTCATACAATCCTGATTAAGCCTCTCACCACCTGTCAGTCAGAGTTTTAAATCTGGTGTCTGTCTCCGTGTAGCCGTCAGCAGCACACAGACTATGACAGGTAACTCCAGAGCTAAGTTTGTCTATTAGACTCAAGAGGTCTCACTCGGTTTTATTTTTGTTGACCAACTGTTGTATTAAGTTTCAAATAGAGTATTTTTCCTGGGATCACTGCCAGAAGGGGAGACAAAAGTTCCGACCACATTTTAGGCTGTCTTAAGTGATAGGCGTATGTTCAATGATAAAAAGACATGGAAAAATGATTGAAAATGAAACGATATTTTGATTTCTTATGCCATTTAATATTTCTATTCTATGCCTTAGTCATGTGCCACAATGATGTCCTGTTTTTGAGTTGAAATATCCTTATTTGGGGGCTTCAAAGCAAATACTGATATATGCAATTAATTTTTAATAATTAATCAGCATATCATGTATATAATTATATTAAAATGTAATCACTTTGAAAGCCCTAATTTAAACCTTTTTACAAGAATATACCTTTAAACAACCATTATCACTCAATTGTGACCACACATTTAAAAATGTCAGATCCACAATCATGCTTATTGATGTTATGAATAAACCCATCATTCGCCATAAAACAGGAAGTTGCTGTAGATCCTATATTCATCGTCCAATCTGCCTCAAACTTCTCACATTTGATAAGAGTCCCCCCCGAACACATCTATATGTCAATATTGAAATATAGTCAGAGCGCCACCTAGTGGCAACAGGAAATAACATGTTGTATAGTTTGATGTTGTCCTCCTAGCAGGTTAACCCGATCCACTTTGGCAAACAATTTTGGCAAACAAACACTCTAAACATTGATGATGCAAAATACTGAAGATTGTGAGCTTTCATCAAACGCTGTTGCCATGGCAACACTTTGCTCGCCATGAAAGAGGAAGTTGCAATAACATCACGGTACACTGTCCTATCAGCTCCAAATTTCACATGCTTGATCAGACTCCCGGCCTGAACCCACCTGAACACCAATTAGGCATCATAGTCACTGCGCCACCTACTGGCAACAGGAAGTAAGCCTCATGTGGCAGTCTTCTTTCGATTTACATCAAATTTGCACGGTGTGCTCCGCACATGATGGGCGTCCAGTCACAAGGCCGCGGCCTCGACACACCCCGACGTGCACACGGCAGCGAGGGCCCGATCATCGCTGCTTGCAGCTTTAATGTTCTTATTGTAATTTTTCCATTGCTCTAAATCTAATATTTTTATTAGTCATTCAAAAGCTAGATCTTCCGCTTGAGACTGAGCTGCACTTGACAGATGAATCAGGGACAGAAGTCGATGCAGATGTGTTTGAGGAGCTTTTGCAAGCAGGGAACCTTACTATTAGGGTGGCAACTGAGAAGTCAGCAGGTGAGACTCAGACTTGTAAGGAGTGGATTGTCAATAATAATTGTTGAGAACTAATTATTTTTTCCTTTTGTGTATACATTTTTAAATCTGTTTACAGTTGTGCTTCAACATGATCTCTCATATACTTCGTTGGAGTCACCCATGTCAGACAACTCATCTGTGTCAGGGTCAGGAGGCTCCCTGCTAGTATCCTCTGATTCATCAGATGCAACAGTGATTGTTCGGACAAATGGAGGGAAGAGAACCCATGCTGAACGGGAATCGGCAAAAGAGGTGTTAGTTATCAAATATCACACACAAAGATATTGTGCAGTTAAACTGTGGTTTTGTTGTTGGACATGATGATGATGGATATAATTGCTAATTTAATTTCTGATTCTTTATCTTTTAGATGGTGAGAGATGCTCTCCAGGCTAAGCCGGGTGGACAGATTATTTTGGATGAATATGATAAAATGAAAACATTGATGGATAGCACAAGGAGACAGTTGGTAAACCTTCTTGTGGCTGACATGGTTGAAATTCATGGGTAAGACTTCGATGTTCATATTGTACTTTACTTAATATAGATTTTTTTTTAAACAGCGCACTTATTTTTAGGACATTACATATTAGTAAAGCAATTTATTAATTTCTCCTATGAAATAAATAAATATAAATGGCTAAAACACGATACAAAAACTAACAGTTTGAGAGAGACTAAAATTCAATTAAGCTAACAGTAAACATTTGTATCTTTTAAACACTGAAGGAATTGTAGTAGTAATTTCATGTTTATCTTTCAAGAGGAGCCCACCTGTCTCTGTGCGAAGTAAATATGCTTTGGGCACCATCTCTCTATTTCCCAGCCTCTGAGATCCATACTCAGACAATGGATATGTAAGTTTGTAAATGAAAATACATGCTTGTGTATCAATTTATGGAGTAGTAATATGGTCTGAACTTACTCTACAATTTAATGTTTTTAATTTTACAGGAACACTTCTATGACCCACAGAGTGGATCTGGCTACTTGGCCTGGAGGATAAAGACTGTTCAGCGCAACACTGCAGCTCAGTCTTGGAGATCTTCCACCAGCACACCCTATCAAGATAGTCCAAAGAGAAAGAGGGAGGTTCTCTGCACGGATAAGCAACTGCTTGGTGAGCACTGTCATGAAGCAATATCCTTTTTGAAACATTCAACTGATGAATCGGCAATCAAAGAGAAGATGAGGGCCACCTTTCAGTACCGCCAAACACTGGTTCAAGATCAGCAGTGCTCTTTGACAGTCTTGGATGTCTTCCCACGATTCCTCAACATCACTGGCTTGGTAAGAAAGACAACTTCTTTTTATTAAGTGAATTGTCACTCAAGGTATACACTTTTAAGTTGCATAAGTATAAAAATGCGTGTTCTTCTGTAGATCGACCAAGACTTCACCATGATGTTTGGAGAGGAAGTGTCAGGCAGATTTTTGGCAAAATGGCCTACTTTCTTCAAACCGAGGATCCTGACAGACTGCAAAAAACTGACCTCTAATGAGCACATTGAAGACCTCCTGTCTGTGCAGCACGACTCAGGTGGGTCTGGTTAGTTTGGCTCATTCTTCACTTTAAAATATCTCAATTATTTATGATGTGAATGTGTCTGATATTTCTCCTGTTTTTCCCCTAGGCTGGGACAGTGACCTGTCGAGCATTCTACTGTTGGTTCACCTGCTTCCCCTACCTCCAAAGGCCACAAGAAGAGTGCTAAGATCAGCGCATGTCAAGCTGAGGACCATGTTGTGAGATATTTGCAGGTATGCAAATAGTAATGTACTTATGCAGTTATTCTGATGATCCTACTTCTTGTGTTGAAGAACTTTTTTTTATTGGCTTAGTTAGTTGAATGTAGTGGCGCTACATTTCATGATTTTCTCATGATCCTTATTTACATTTTCTTAAAGATGGGAACCAGTGTCGAAACCTTCCTTGCTGGTGTGGAGCCGGGACAGCCCTTCCTTCTGTGTGTTGGTGAAAAGAAGAACAGCATCCAAAGATACTATGTCATCATTGATCACAAGGCCATCCCTTGCAAGGCACAGACATCCTTGGCAGCTTTCGATGAACTCTTCAAAGCACACTTCATCTTCAGTGTCAACTACCATGAATCCCTCTTCAACTTCTATACGTTCATCCAAACCACAGTGTTTAACATTGACGTGGGAAGTGCCAAGGAAAGTCCCAGAGTCAAGGAGCTAAGAGCAAGATTTTTGCACGACGCTTGAGGTGATAAATATCCTTGGATGCGAATATGTTTCTTTGTTATGTCTGTAAGGCACACCACAAAAGTTCTGCATTGCTTTGTCAGCATTTAAGACTCCACCACGGTCTATATCCTGGAAAGACATTACGATTGAAATGTGGACAGCCGGGATGTTGTTTATCATTTTGCACCTATTCAGGTTTCAAGAAGCATCTTGTTCATTTCCATAGAGATGTTGCTTTAACTACTACTGCTGACAATGTGGACACTCAGGATGAAGTTGGTGAGCCCTCAACTTCACAGGCAGTCAGTACAGACTCTCCAACAACTACCCCGCTCTCTGTTAACAATAATCTTGTGTTAAACATGTGTGCTTCTGTTGTAGCACAGTTGCAAGCATCTGGTGTTGTTGAGAGCACAGCGAGAGAGGCAGTTCTCAGCTGTACTTCAGAAATTCAAGACACAGATTTGGAAAAGTAGGTGGAAAAGTGTTTCGATCAACTAGAAAATCCTTTCTCAACCTTGAACACAAGAGTCAAACGACAGAAGTTCTTTGAGGAAAAGTGGGAAATTGTCGAACCTGTTGAATATGTTCTTGGGGTGCGGTTTGATGTTCGCAGGGATCAAACAACAGGAGTTTACAGTTAGGTCCCTGTAACAGATACATTTGTGTATATACCCATCCTGGTAACTCTTAAGTCTATGTTCAAGAACACTGAATTGTGTGAAAGTTTCTTGCAAGCCAAACATCACGAAGAAGGCATTTATAAAGACATATGTGACGGTTCATACTTCAAGAGTAACATTTTGTTTTCGCAGAAAAAACATGCTCTACAGATTTAACTTTATTTTGATGAGTCTGAGACGGCAAATCCCTTAGGTTCAAAGAAAGGGATTCACAAACTTGGTTGTATTTACTTTATATTGAGGAACCTGCCCCCAAAATATAATTCTGTGTTGATGAATATACATGTTGTGGCACTCTTTCACTCACAAGACCTGAAGACTTACAGATTTGATGACATCCTAAAGCCTCTTGTTGATGATCTCAAAATACTTGAAACGCAAGGAATTGAGGTGCCTTTCTCAGACTCACCATTGCTTGGTTCTGTTATACAAGTAACAGGTGACAACCTAGGCTTACATGGACTGTTTGGTTTTGTAGAGTCCTTCAGCACTACATATTTCTGTAGAATTTCTGTAGATTTTGTTTGACAAGTAAGGTTGAGTCACAGTTTGTGTTTACTGAAGATGACCCATGCAAATCCATGCAGAACATTGTGCAGCTCAACAGGAAAATCCTACGTCGGGTTCCACATTTGGTGTCAAAAAGACATGCTTACTTAATACATTGCATTTTTTCCACACCTCTGACAACTATGCAGTTGACATTATGCACGATTTACTTGAAGGTGTTGTACAGTACGAACTCAAACTTACCTTTCAATACCTTGTCAACCATAAGTATCTGTCTTTGGAATCATTATCACAGAGGATTCAAAGTTTCAACTATGGTTATATTGAGAGAAAAAATAGGCCAAGTGGGTTGAAAATGGATGATGCAAGCAAGGATCTTAGACTAAATGCCATTCAGTCATGGTGTCTTGTGAGAAATGCCCCTCTTATTTTTGGTGATGCATTGGAAAGAAATGACTGTCACTGGAATCTGCTCCTCCTCTTGATTCAGATTGTGAACATTGTATTTTCACCTGTTGTAACTAACGGTATGACATACTATTTGAAGCACCTGATTAAGGACCACCACAAGCTATTTAAATCTTTGTTTTCACAGAAAAGATTGATTCCAAAACATCATTTCATGCTACATTATCCGCGTTGTATTAGAAAAATAGGTCCACTCCTTTACGTATGGTGCATGAGGTTTGAGGCCAAACATAATTTTTTTAAAAGATCAGTGAAAAATGTCAAAAATATCACAAAAGCATTGGTGAAACAACACCAGAGACAGCTAGCTTACCACTGGCAGAATTTTGATTTTCAGAGATTTGAGTTTGGTCCAGTGAAGAAAGAAATTATTGATAGCTTGGAAGAAGGTTAGGTTTTAAGTTCTGTTTTTAATGTAAATGCATACTGTGAAGTGTCAACCACTAACTGGGTGAAGAACTATGGAACAGAATATCAGATTGGTATGTTTGTTTGTACTGGAACAAATGCAGAAGTTCCTATTTTCAGAAAGGTCACCAACATCATTATACATGATGAGCAAGCCTTTATTTTGGCTTGCAGAGTGGACACTCTTTATTTTGATGATCATTTCAATGCATACTGCATAAATGAGAGAGCAGAGTCATTTTCTGTTTTTCCAATTAAGGAGTTGATTTATTATATTTATTACAGACCCTATGACAAACAGTTTTCTAATGAGATGTGTGAAAAAACATACATTGTGCCACATTGTCATATTGTGTGACCTGTGTTGTGGTTATGGCAAAGCCAGTGCTGTTTTTAATGTGGTGTGCTTGTTTGAAATACAGGTGGATTCAAACTGCAACTTGTGTGGTATTCTTTGTAAATTATATTATTATTGTTAATTATATTATTATTAGTAGTAGTAGTATTATTATTAGTAGTAGTATTATCATCATTATTATATTTAACACTCTCCATAGTGTTAATATAATTTGAACCTTATTCAGTGTTAAAAAAAACACACTGATAGTGTTAATTCTTGACACTACACACTAGTGTTAGGTAAATTCAACACTTATAAGTGTTAAAATACAACTATTGAGAGTGTTGTTCTAACTTTGTCACAGTGTTAACTGTTTAACACTTTCAAAAGTGTTATTTTAACTCGATCTAGTGTGGACCAATATAGACACTTTTAAAGTGTTGAATTTAACTCCCTAGGAGTTGAATCAACACTTCCGAATTTGCTGTGTAGGATTAGCAATTCTCTGCCTCACAGCAGTGTATTCACCACCGATTTCCTGCCTTTTTAGCTGCTGAAGGTGGGCATGTTGTTCAGCTGTCAGGGAGGCATTAAAGTTATTTAATTCTTTTCTGCCCTCTCTGATGTCCTGAGCCTTCCGTTTTTCCTCTGTCGGGGACAACCTGTCAGCCTCTTTCAGAACCTGAAGCGGGTCCACACTGCTTTAGGTCTCAGCCTTTTCCTATTGCTGTTTCTCCTGTATCAAGATGGATGGCACACCATTGCTGGACAATTTTGTCTATCTCTGCAGCAGAGAAGCCAAGGAGCTTGGCTATTTTTTTCTATTTCTTCCAGGCTCTTATGTGCTTAAGAGTCTCTCCATTGAAAACTGACATGTACTGCAATATTTTGCTGTTGTCCGGCAGTCTCACCCTCAACTCTTTAGTGAGGGAGACGGTGAAGGCTACACACCACTTTCGGACATAGTTCTTCTCCTCAGGCGCAAGGTGGAGCTCAGCTGCATTTGACTCAAAAAGGTAACAAGGTATGGTTTGGGACTGATTTATCCATCAATTGGCTCTTTGAGTACATCAGTATTTGCCAGTGGATTCAGCACCCTGCTACTCACAGACTTTATCAGGCCACCCAAGCTGTCAAGAAGTTTAAGAGGATCTACCTGCACTCCCTCAAAGTCCTTGATGGCCAACTGTACCTCAACCTGCACTTCAAAAAGGTCTGATACAAGATGTTTTGAGGATCACTGTACATGGAGTATAAAATCTCAGCCATGTAGCAGTGTTCACTGGACTTAGTGACTGCGAAATGCAGTTTAAGCACCTCCCAATGGTCCAAAATACGTGAAACCACTGGTTCAATCAAGAGCCAACGTGTGGCACACACCTTCGTTATTTGTCAGGGTTTTTCCCCAAAGTTGATGCATTTATTATCAGGCTGCAGCCTCTCATCCTCTCTCTGTCAGGCTGAGCTTTTACAAATACACTCCTTACTGTAGGTGTAATAAAACCTTGGTGAATAAAAAACAATACTTTCATAATACACCTGTTCAACAAGCTACAACAAAAGCTGTCTGTGTAAAGTCTGTTTATCTTTTGCTTGCCATGTTTCTTAAAATTTGTCAGATTCTTGTAAACTTGATGCTGAGACAAACCAGCCCCTCCTCCCTCTAGCAGCGGCAGGCAGAGGACAGGAGGAAGGACTGATACTGATTGATGTCTGTTCTTCAGTCTTTCTAAACTTCACTCAGTATTGTGATGTCAGGAATATTATTTACTTTATTGACAATTTTAGATTTGTTTCCATACACTATATTTCCATTATTATTATTGAGTTTATTTAGTGACTTTGCTGTTATAAACATAACTGGTGCTGCTCTAAAAAATGAAAAGTTGTCTACAGGGATGAAAGTTGACTTTTCTAATATGGTTAAAATTTTGTTGAAGTTGTAGATGTAAGTTGTTGAAACCGTTGCTGAAATAATTTAAACGTCCTTCATAAATACTTCTTTTCCCATATTGAATAAGGATTTCTTTTCTGCAAATGCAGGCTACAGAGAAAAAAAATCCTTTCAACAATTTTCCTAGATGAGAGATCTGTAAGAACTCCACAATGCTGCTGAATTAAGTGATGCAAGCAAATGCCGAGTACCTTCTGCAGTGGAGTGGATAGATAGCGGATGCAACAAGTATTTCTAAACTACAGAAATTAAATAACTGCCACTTTAACGGCAATATTTTTTTTACACAACGCCCTCAGATTTAAAAAGCAGGGAGGGTTCCACTCTCTTAATCATCAATGCCGCTCAGCAGTCCGTCGCCCATACCCTGACTGGAGTGCAGCAGCACGTCGGGCCGCCACGTGCCACCGTAGCCCCGTCATGGGTCGAGCCCAGACAGCTGTGGCAGCAAGGCCTATAAGAGGTTAGCATGCAAAAAAAACAAAAGAAGTACATTAAATTGATATAAGAGATCCCAGCCTATAAGGAGGACAGCAGTTGCCCGTCCTCCACTGACCCCCACCTGCACCACACAGAGTGCCCTGTTCCTGCCCTGCAGGTGTCTGCTCAAACATTTTAATCACAATTTCAATATTGGATTTTTTCCAAAGAAGACAGAACATTCATTTTATAAATGATACTGAGATTTAGTAATAGTTTATTTCAACCAATTACTCTATAATTTCATCTCCCTCTTGCCTCTTAAAAAATAGAGGACAAGCAACCTCTTCTGCTTCCTCAACCACTGATATGAAACTGGTTTAATGTTTATGACTGTACAATAGATGTAATAACATTAATCAAACACTAGAGGTCTCTACATGTCCACAATGTTTTAAATTGTTTCAGGAATGGTCCATGACTTCCTACTGCATCAGAAACCTGATAGATACACAGAGGAGACAGATTGCAGGTCAGGTCTGTGACCGTTAACAGACCTCTATTCTACCAGGTTATACATTCTGTCACTCATGTGAGCCCAGCTCCTGAGAGAAAGTGAGAGAAGACTTGTAAAGAATGAATTAAACTGTCTTTGTCTACTCTAATGTAAACTGCAAACGTTGGCATATCTGGCTAACTAATGTAAGCCTACTTTCTATGCCAGTACTTAAAGGCCAAGGAGCACGTCATTACTAACTATTAAAATGTGGGGTTACGGGTCGCATTACAAAAAGCCCCGTTCAGACGGACACATCCACAGTGCAGTATTCCCTCACTTACTTTGTCAAAGTTTAAGCTTATGGTAGTGGCTCTGTCCAGTTTGACTCTAGATAAATGAAAAAAAGTAAGAAGTAACAACTAACAAGGTTATGAACAGCAACTATAGTTACATAAAAAAAACTGTTTTATGTGTAAAACAAATACACACACGCACACACACACACTGAAACTTGGTGTGTGTGTATGACATCATAGCATTCTTGTTAGTGGCTATGGATCGGGCATGTGTTGACCCCTCAGTTACTCAAAGGTCAGTATTGATCTCTGCTGATATCACTGATTTGCTATTCAAAGTTGATTGGCTGATGACTTATTGATTATGCTGAAATGTTGATTGGATGCCTACTATTGATGGCAGTTGGAAAGGCTCTTTATAAAGTGTATTCCATAACAGATTACTGATGATCTCCTTAATCAGTGTGCTGGTGAGGTTTGACTATATAGATTCTGCTGTGCGCATTAATAGTTTGTACCAAAGCTTTACCACAGCTGACATGCTCAGTCTGCATGATATGTTTGTCTTCATCACTGTCATGAGAAGTGATCATCAGTGTTGCCAACTCCTCAGTAAGGAAAGTAGCTATTCGCTGTCCTAAAAGTCACTAGAAGTCGCTAAATGACGTCATCATCCATAATGGAGGCCGTAGGAGAGAGGAATAAGGTCGTGGCTTAAGCCTTTTTTTACTCATTAATGGCAGCTTGCTTTGGGTGGAACTGTTATAAGGCTTTGTCTTTTGAGTATGTTTTTGAGTTGTCATGTGTTTTTTTTATATCACAAAGTTTGGCGTAGAAGTCAGCCTTACAATACAGGCAGTATGTCCCTGTATCATCTCCTATAAACGGCTTCAACCAGCCTTTGAATTCAAAAATTCAAAAGTTGCCAAGTTGGCAACACTGGTGACCATAGAGCTAAAATTAATATATATACAAACAGAATGACCCCACCCCCCCACACACACCACCACCACCCTCTCACATACACACACCTCTCTATGCCTTTGTCTGGGGTCATTAGGGGATCCTGAGATGAGGATGGGCAGAGAGAGAAATAATTTAGAAAAATTATAAATCTGATAACAGACACACACACACGCACAAAACATCAGACCACATTATCCCTGCACCCCCGCTGTGTGACAATCAGTATCTCCTGAGAGATGGGGGTGATGGTTGTGTGAATGTGGCTGTGCTCCAGTCATTATGGATGTATATCCCCCAGTGCTTTCCACCCATGTCAGATGTGCTTTTCTTCTCACAGCGACTCAAATGAACAGTAGAGCCACTCACTTTCCTTTTGCCTGAACCCGGCTCATATGTGATGCTAATGTGACGTAAAGGCTGCAGCTGAGTCACGGAGGAGACTAAACTCCAACGAGGAGTCAGATGGCCCATGCTTTAACTGACACCATTTTATTAACGGAAATAAACATTGTTTACTGACTGCTCATGTTAGGCTTTCCTCAGAGGGTGAGCCATCTACACAGACCTACAGGGTGTGTGAACTATGCAATAACACCTTTGTCCAATTGATGTAAATTCAAAATAGTTTATTAAAGCTGAAACGATTCTTCAGTCTGCATCTACGTGTCCCTGTATGTTTATGCCTGAATCCTTGTCTGATATTGTGTGACAAAAGCCAAGGTCGCAACTCAAGAGAGCATCTCTGCAGTCCTGTTTACTCTTTATATACAAAATCTGCCCATCCACTATATGTATTAGAAATAGTATTAGTGCTGTTTGTGATTTTTTTTTTTTTTTTTTCAAATTACATAGGTAACCTTTCCACATATTTGTCCACACATGGTGGGATAAAGATCAGCTCTACGTGTGATTAGAAAAGAACAGAGGAGCAGAATCACTTATTGACGGGCACAGAGAAATGTGCTTCTTTGTGAACAGCCAGGCTGCTGCTCGAGTGAGAATCAACATATCGTGGTGCTACCGCCGAGCCATAGTGCGCCCTGGCCATCCAATCCAAGCGATTGCAGTCTGGTCTTCTCCCAGAGAGCTGGGTAACGCTGGGCATATTTTAATCTTTGGTGCAAACTCTCTTAAACACCTCAATGCCCCCCTTTAAAAGATATTGCTTCCAGCCCCACCCCACAGTCTCGATCGCCCAGTGCGTGTAGGGCCAGCTCAGGATTTTGCTTCCTCACTTTGAAATGTGAGTGGCGTTTGTACTTCACACAGGCGCTGTGCGAACAAGGATATAAATACACCTTTTAGGAGATGATGGTTGAAATAGCATAATGTATATGAATGTAGACTTGTGTTTGTTTGTGAAAGTGCGGTCTATGTGTGCCAATGCCTTTGTATACTTGAAAGTGTATCGGCTGCAGTATATATATATATATATATATATATATATATATATATATATATATATACATATGTGTGTGTGTGTGAGGCAGAACATGATGATTAAATTACTACCGTAACCGACTGATTTTTTCTGTGTGTGTGTGTGTGTATTGACTCCAATAACAAAGCCATTATTTACAGAGCCAGGTCAAAAGTTTTTTTTATTATGTGTAACAAATAAGTTAGGGCAGCTGGCACCTCTGTTTGACATTGAGATGCCTGCAATTACTGAATTAATTACATTTTTCATGTTCTATCAACACTTTTCTTACAGTTGTGATGCTACGTTCCTCTCTTATATCCCACTACAAAATAAGTGAACATACTGTATCTCTTCTTCTGTTGGCCCAGTGTGGAGGCCACCAGTGATGTGCTGCTAGATGTGGTAAAAGAGAGCAGTTAGTATAATTGTATTAATGTAGGTATAGCAGCGCACAAAGCATACATTTTCTACAAACAGCAAAAATCCTATCATATATTTAAATTTTACGGACAAGATCAGAAAAACATAACGGGCATTATCTGAAAGAAGCAGTTATGTTGTAGTCGTTGTAAATCTAAAAGAGCATTTCACCACCTTCACTCTTGCAGCAGAGAAAGAGAAGCTGTTTCCTCTTTCCCCCTTAGGAGGCGCTATCAGTCGCCCTCCCAGACAGAAAGCTGGTCCATTCTGTGTCCCCGCTACGCATCACTGAGTTCACTGGGCCACAGGGTGTTCTTGTGTGTGTGTGGGTGGGAGAGAGAGATCTGTTATATATGTCCTTACATAACTGACAAATGAGCAGAGTCAGAGAAAGTCACTGGAGTCAGTGGAAAATTCGAGACTGAAACTTAGAGGCACACAGGCACTGTTGAACACACAGACTGTCAAAAACGCATCCAGTGCTTTACTGAGTATATCTTTATAACCACTGTAAACTCCCATAAACACAAAGTGCTTCACAAATACATGAAACAATAGTTAAGCAAAACGTTTGCTGGCAAAATTGTTGCATCAAAAGTCTTCACACCTAATGTGATGCAATAGATGATGGTGAGCCAGTTTAAATGTGTCTTGGAGATCTAATGATTTAAGAAAACCCACCCTGATCAGTGTCAAAGTATAAAAGGCACTGTTTTGAGGCTAGAAATGTAAATGTAAGTCATAACACAATATTTTGCAGAGATGGGAGTAAGTAAAACGTGCAAGTCTCAAGTCTTAACCCTCAAGTCCCAAGTTACTGTGGTGAGAATCAAGCAAGTCAAGTCCCTGCTATAAGTCAGGCAAGTCACAAGTCATACTCACAAACTCATAAAGATAAAATAATACAATCTGTTCCATGGCCCTCTCCTGCCCCAAGCCCTGTCTGAATGGTCAGGGTGAAAGCATTACACTCTGCTCACGTAACAGACCTGCTGCTGTGACAGAGCAGGGACAATGATTATGCACTGTCAAAATCCCCAAAAAGTGAGCAGAGCGGGAACAGGAGTGTAGAATAACTCACTGAACTATGATGGTGTGAGTAGCGGAAGATATCACAAGCGCACGCACACTCACAGTGAACTTATGTTTGGAGAGCAGGTCAGGACGGTTGTTACACACTGCGGCATTCCTGAAAAACCTCTTATACATAAGTTAGAAGAGTCTACATGACAGCCTGCAGTGCATGTATCGGCTGTTTACAGACTGTGTACGTAATGCCCAGAGCTGACAGTGTCGCTGGTTTCCAAGCATGTTCAAAACTGAATCAGTTAGAGAAAACTCCAGTATTTTTCAACCTTATTCTCATAATAGTGTCCATTCTGAGTAATGCTACTAAAAATTCCTCTAAATGATGACCATCAAAGCAGTATGTCTTTAGCTGAATTTCTTTTCTTTCTAACCATGTAAGAACATTTAGTCCTCATCCAATAGGTATGGTTATACCACTACCCCACCCACCTCCACACACACCAGTGAATCCCCCATAATGCACACAAAGAATAAGTGGTTGTATATAGAACCTTTAAGGGTTCTATAATTTGGTACATATTTGGCACCCTCAAAAAGGTTCTATATAGAACCATTTCAGAGGGTTCATTTAAAAGAACCTTTGGGGTTCTTTGTTGCTAGACAAAATTGTTCTATATAGAACCTTTTAAAGGTTCAGTCAATTTGACAACTTTTATTATAGTAATCAAAATATTACAGTAATTAAAATATATTAGAACCACATATAAAGTAAAAATACAATTTCAATTAAGAGTTTAAATACCAAAATATCACTGGGAAAATCATAGAAACATTTGAAATTACAAATACATGTTAGTTAATAGTAATAATCAATGGATTAAATTCAACCAGACAAAAACAAAAGAACAGTAGGCTTTAGAATTTTAACCCTGGCAAGCTTTTTTTTTTTTTTTTTTTAAATTACTATTTACATCAATTCCATCATTCACTGTCAAAGCGGATTGTACATTTTGAGCACCAGAATACACTCTTTTCTTACCATTGCTAGTTTGAACATATAATGTTCTATAAATGAGAGTGTGTGTCTTGTCTGTTTGGGGTACTCCACACGAAACAAACAAAAAAAAAAAAATACACCTCAATCAGACACTGCAGAGCCTGTGGCACATTAATTTCTCCACTTGTGATGGTGACTCCATACATCGTTATTGATGCTTTCACAGCAAGGAGGGGATTCCCTGCATCATGGAAGATGGTGGTTGGGAACAAGCTTGTTTGTTCCTATGGAAAATAAACATACATAAGGAACCTCCAGAGAGTTTCAGTTATAGGTAATTGACAATACAAAAAAATTTATTCAACACATACCTCATCTAAACAGTAAAGGAACTTGGAACTCTCCTTGAATAGGGCAGGCAGAATCAGTATTGCTGTGCTCTTTTGCAAGCCTGAAATTTCAGAAGAATTAAATGAAAACTAAAACCATGTCCTTTTTTGAATACAACTTTGTGTGAGAGTGCATGTGCATGTGTGCATGTAACATACCATCTCTCTTAGCCTCAGTTCCCAGCAGGCTTGACAGGTGGACCCTCTGACTCCCACTACGAGCCACCCTCATGATGTTGGGTGTCATCACATTGAGAACATCTTGAAGATTGAGCTCCAAGTACTGGCCAAAACGCAACCTCATTTCATGATGCATTTGGAACAAACAAGCACAACATAAAATAATTATCCCTCTATATTGCAGACAATGCTAAAATTGGGCTGCAATAGCTATGGGTGGCTTCCATTACCTGTAAAGGCTTCTTTTGCGTCGATTAAGTTTATCATCAATAGTCCACTAGTCAGTTATCTGAAATGAAAAGAAAGAAAAAATAAAGTTATTGTTGTCAAAAACAAGGCTATATGTCACAGCACGTAGCCGGTTGGCAGGGGTTGGACCCAAGCGCAGAGAGGAGAGGAGACCGGCAGGTATGGTGACAGGAGTTTATTCACACAAACGATACGGGAACAGACTCCAGAGCAGGCAGGTGACAAAAACAGGTGATAGGGAAAACAGATAAGTCCAAAACAGGCAGGTGAATAATCCAGTAGCCGGGTGTCCAGAACTGACAAGGAAAGTGAACTAGTATATATAGCTGGCTAATGGCTGAGTAGAGACAGGTGAAAGGAGTGAGGCTGATGAGGAGGGGGTGGCTGACAGAAGAGTGGAGACAAGTGTGTAGATGGGTGGGGCAATCAGGTGATGGGGAAGGAAGGAAAGTCAGAGGGCATCTGGTGGAAGGTGAGGGAATGGCAGGTGAGGGGAACAAAGCAAGAGTCCAGGCAGTGAGCAGAAGTGACAAACAGACAGATCATGACACTATATGTCATATTTCAACTTTACTTTGTATACAGATAAGGGGAAACACATTTCCTGTTCTACTTGTGTTTTCTCCTTACCTTTTATTTTTTGATTGTTATAAGTTCTGCTTTACAGCACAACAGCTTTAAAATCAGAAATCACTGTACCTGCCTCATTAAACTTTTACCATTACTAAACTGATATAATAATAATAACTAGAAAAATTGCAATTCCTGAAGAAAACGCATGTAAATGCTGACAGCTGAATGAAGTCGCAAAACACTGCTGAAAATGCAGAAAAGCAACATGAATTTGCCTGAAAAATCTGAAAGCTCAAGTGTATTTACATTGTTGAAATCCTGGAAATGTAGAATTGGCAGAACTGGGAGTTGGAAAAGCTGAAAAGAAGACATTTCAATTGTTTCTGTAGCTGAACGTATGCAGAAGTAGTAACAGCAGTAGTACTAGTAGTACAAGTAGCAGTAACAGTAGTACAAGAAGAGGGTGTATTAACAGTAGTAGTATAAGTGGTTGTAGCAGTAGTATTAGTAGCAGTAGCAGTAATAGTAGAAGTCATAGTAGCGGTAGCTCAAATGTAAAAGTGGCAGATTTGGAAGCTAAACTGCATTACATCAAGGAGTCAAGAGCTAAAATACATTGCTATAAAAGCTGTAAGTTAAACTGTAATACTTTTAAAGCTGGAAGATGAAAATAATTGCTTGAAAAGGCTCAAAGGAGAAACAATTTGTATTGATATCAGACAGATGAATTGCATTGCTAAGCACATTGGAGAAAAAAAAGCATGGCCCTATAGAGCTGAGAGCTGAAATGTACTGTACCCATTTAAAGTTTTAATGAAATCTGTAGCTCCAAGTATGCAGAGGTGAAGAACTGAATTAGAAGTGGAGTGGGTTTGAAGAGATTTTGAAAATTTACTGCCCTTATGCAAAACCCTCTCAGTCAACTTTGAGTCATAACAAAACATCACATGGAGTTTAAGTGACTTTTGGGGTAATTTCTACGATTTCTTTGACTTGAGTTTAAAATCAAATCTGTGATGGTGTAACTGATCAGGCTAATGGTGTGCTCACCTGCTTGTGGGCCCACCTTTAACTCAGGGAAAAAAATAAAACTTAAAATAAAATTAGATGGAGAATGTGTCAATTTTCCTTAATAAACACTTGAGAGCTTACAATAAAACAAATAACCAATAAACAAATAAAAAGAAGTGAACAAAATACATGAACGCGGTACTTTCAAAACCAAAATCCATAGTGCCTAAAGAGTAATTGTTTTTTAAAATAGTTTTATAAGGCAGGGTTCAACAATAATAATACCAATGTTAACAATATAAATATTAATAAACATAACAATATACATAGAAAATAACATTAACAACAATGTTGCCACCATCAGTAGTATGAGTTTTGTGCTGTATATGTGCAAAAGCTACCCACAACTTTGGTCATCTTTTTCACCCATTCTCTTAATTGTTTGTTTTTTTTTTGGTTTTACGATGAGCAAAGTGCACAAATAATATTGTGTTGCTCAAAACCTTCAGTCAAGATTCATGGGTAAATATCAAAGGGATACATGTGATATGTGTCAGGATTGGAGTGACACATTTGTCAAAACAGAGCTTATGACATTAGAAGTTAGTATATAAACTGTTTTTGATGGACGTCGATAAATAAAGACATTACAGTTTCAATGGTTTACAATATTGTTCCGCCCTGCCATTGAAGGCTTTTCACACCATGGTTAGACCTAGGCTAATACACACATAAGTTCGTGGCTTCATATTTCAGAAGCCCTGGACCTGAGTCATTTCAAAACTGTAATTTCTATTGTGTATTATTCCAACGTTTAGCTCAGTTTACTGAGCCTCACTCAAAAGCTGGGTTATCCTTGACCTTTAAGGATTCTTACCAGAAACATGTGGTTAACATCACTTGTATGACTTCAAAGTTAAAAGTCTACCATGGGAACATTTGTATCCCAATCAAATAATTTAAATAAAATATATCAATTGAACTTGACCCAGACCCACCCTCATAACAATATTGTTACCTGAAAAAAAATTTGACCCATAATATCCATTACTCTGAAAACGTAAAATTACCAAACAAATTTCCTTCTACTTACTTGGGTCTAATAATATGTCACGTGGCCGCAAAATCAGGTTCCTTTACATGAACACACACAAGTCCAACAACAGTTTAGTAAGCTAATGTTGATGCCATGATGCCTGGTTTTAAACAGACACAACTTAAACAGAATACATGATTGCAAGTCAGTTTCTCTTGGGCACATTGTAGCTGTCACATCAAGTTTTGAGCAGGGGGTTCTTTGGTCCACCCTGCCTCCCTCCCAGCCTCAGAGAGACTGAGGCAGCCTGACAAAGTGCTGAAGCCTGGCTGTACAGAGGATACCCCTACTCTAATTATTGACCATTGTATTTGTAATTTAAATCTCTCTAAGTAAGTGATTTATCATATTCTTTACATTATTCTCATTAAACATAGTCAGTAAACCACTCCTTTCTGCTTCAGATTATTATCGGCTCTCTCTATGTACACGAGATTGTCAGGTCCTCCAGGTGCTCTGTTACAGTAACTCCTTCGCAGCTGTTTCATCATCCATCTTGAGCCTGAGCATAGTGACATGTTTGAAACCACTTTGTTCAGAGGTTATTATCCTGACCAGTGTAGAGAACGACCCATTCACTAATCCTTGAGAGACATCTATGTTTCTGGTGAGCATTACACGAGCACCCTCAGCAATGTTGAGTGTATCTGGTAAGTCATTTCTGCCTCCTTTAAATGGTTTGCCTTGTCTCGCCATTCGAGTGTGGGTCCTTTTTACAGTCATCTGCATCAATGACAGTGGCATGGGAATGGAGCAAAGCTAATGCTGCAGAGTTGTGTAAATCTAGTTGCTTATTAGTTGCAAAAGTGTGCAGGACATCATTTGGACAAAGTGCTGGTTCAGTGACTGTGACAACAAAGCTCTGTCTGCTTCAGACAACACAGCAGAGTTTTTTTTCACACGGATCAAGTTCAACATCTCTGCAAAGGCAACATCATCCTTCTGACGCATGATCTCAGTCAGAGTGATCATCTTAAAGTGTGGCTGCCATAAGTCACATGGGTCATACACACAGAGGGGCTTAGAATGTCTCACTGGTGGTAGCTGATAAAAGTCTGCAACAGCTATTACTGACATTCCTCCAAAGGGTCTCTGACTCCTTTTGATCTGTTTCAGTCTCACATAGGCAAAAGGGGGCTTTGACACCATGGACGTTTCATTAATAACAATGATTTCAGCATTTAAAAGTTCACATCTGACTTCATCCAATTTGTTGCCAAGTCCTTAAAATGGATGTTTCAGGCTTCGTGGCAGCTTGACTAGAGAGTGCAGTGTTGTCCCTGATATATTAAAGGCTGCAGTTCCAGTGAAAGCAGTCAACAGGACAGTGGGGTTTGATATGTCAGCCTCCTCAGTGTCACATCCATTCCTCTGCTGCTCTGCCAGTAATTTTCCACTCTCCTCCCCTCTGCTCTTCTCTCCCTGCCGGCCACTCCCACCTCATCAGCCAACTCTGTTCACCTGTGCACTCAGTATCAAGCCTGTATTTAAATCCCTCTGGTTCACAGACTCTTTGCCAGATTGTTCTTTGCCCGTATGCAAGACTCTCCAGCGTTTCACTTTGGACTGATCTCCCGTTGCCGACCCTGCCTGCCCCTGACTAACCTGCCCGTCATTCTCCTGGTAACAAGTCTGCTTTCTGTCTCCTACAACGATCCTGTGGTTTTGGGTTACTGCAATTGGGTCCTCACACACCCGTTACAGTAAAATCTGGCCCAGCACACCCCAGCTCACCACAAGACCGCTTCGAGAGGATTGAGGCCGTCCTCCAGTGGCATGAGGCTCAAATAACTTCTGCTGCCACTGAAGCCAGACAGTCAGCAGCAACCCACGAACAGGCCGGAAAGTGTTTGGCATGGGGGGTTCTGGGACTGATGCCGCCCGAGGACTCATGAACATGCGCCAGGGCAACCAGACGGTGGTGGATTATTCTATTGATTTCCGTGTTCTGGCTCGCCAGAGTGACTGGAACGCTGCAGCCCTCCGTGATGCTTTCCTGCACGGGCTTGCGGATTACATCAAAGATGATTTGGTTTCACACGAAATTCCTTCCTCACTTGATGGATTAATAGAGCTGGCTACGAGGATAGATCTACGCATCCAGGCCCGGAGACGAGAAAGACGACAGGCATCAAGACCTCAGCAACCAGTCCGACCACAGGGGACCTCCGCAACCACCAGCTTCACCGCTGCAACTGGTCCTCAGCAAGGAGGGCCAGAGCCTATGCAACTTGGGCGCACCAGACTCTCCCCAGAGGAACGTGAGAGGCGCCGCCAAGCCAACCTTTGTCTTTATTGTGGCCAGGCCGGCCATTTTGTCTTCCGGTGCCCGTTAAAAGACAGGGCTCACCAGTAGGTGGGGAGTTACTGGTGAGCCACTCTTCTACTCCTACCTCCCAGGGTCAACGACCCCTGTTCCAAGCCAAGCTCCTTCTGCCCGGAGACTCTCACACCCTTGCCATTTTATTGACTCTGGGGCAGATGCCAACATCATGGATGAAGAACTTGCGCATCAATTGGGGATAGGGCGTGTCCGGTTGTCTAGTCCTGTTTCTGCCACTGCCCTTGACGGTCATCTTCTAGGGAAAGTGACCCATCAGACCACCCCTGTCCAGGTCCTATTGTCCGGGAATCACCATGAAACCATCCAGTTTCACATCCTGCAGTCACCACGCATCCCACTCATCCTGGGCTTTCCCTGGCTTCATCGCCATAATCCTCACATAGATTGGGCAGCGGGAGTCATCCTGGGGTGGAGCTCACCGTGCCACCAGATCTGTCTGAAGCAAGCCATCTCACCACGGCGTTTGCCTTCGGCTGGCATCGTACCGGATCTGGGAGGGGTTCCGTTCGACTACCATGACTTCAAGGAGGTGTTCAGCAAGACCAAGGCTACTTCCCTGCCCCCTCACCGTCCCTATGACTGTGCCATCGACCTGCAACCCGGCACGTCTCCTCCCAAGGGACGGCTGTATTCCTTGTCTGCTCCTGAGAGGGAGGCCATGGAGGCCTACATCAATGACTCATTGGCTGCTGGCATCATCCGCCCCTCTTCATCTCCTGCAGGGGCGGGGTTCTTCTTCGTTGCCAAGAAGGACAAGACTCTGAGACCGTGTATTGACTACCGGGGTTTAAATGATATCACGATCAAGAACCGCTACCCCCTTCCTCTTATCTCTTCCGCCTTCGAACTTCTTCAGGGGGCCACCATCTACACCAAGCTCGACCTTCGCAACGCCTATCACCTGGTGCGGATTCGAGAGGGGGATGAGTGGAAGACTGCCTTTAACACCCCCACAGGACATTATGAATACCTTGTCATGCCCTTTGGGCTCACCAATGCCCCGGCAGTGTTTCAGGCCTTGGTGAACGACGTGCTCAGAGACATGCTAAACCGCTATGTGTTTGTCTACCTGGATGATATCCTTATCTTCTCCAAGTCCCATGAGGAACATGTTCACCATGTGCAATCCATCCTGCAGCGACTTCTGGAGAACTCTCTCTTCGTCAAGGCTGAGAAGTGCGAGTTCCATGCCTCCTCGGTCTCTTTCCTGGGGTACGTCCTGGCGCAGGACAGTATCCAGATGGATCCAGCTAAGGTTTCAGCAGTCTTATCCTGGCCCATCCCCGACACCCGCAAGCAGCTACAGAGGTTTCTGGGCTTCGCCAACTTTTATCGTCGCTTCATCCGCAACTACAGCTCCATCGCAGCCCCTCTTACCAGTCTCACATCCTCCAGGTGCCTGACCCTGACCAGCAGTTTATCGTTGAGGTGGATGCATCGGACATGGGGGTTGTGGTCTCCAATATTTGGTCGACGGGGAGGGTTATGGTCCAGAAGAGAGGTCCTGGGTTCCTGCTCGTCACATCCTCGACCCCCAGCTTATTGCTGATTTCCACCAACAACATCCCGATCAACCTTCCATGACCATGCCGCCTCCCGGAAACGCTTGTCAGGGACTCGCTACTTCACCCGTGCACAACATTTCCAATAAAGAAGAGCCGGTGTTGGATAGGACTGGGTCTGATCTGGCTCTCTTTCCTCCAGTTCTTCAATACACTTCAACCTTACTGCTTCAGATTCTGGGGCCAGATTACACAGTTCATTGATAATGTGTCTGTTCTGTTCAAACTCCTCCACTGCATTCTCAATGTCTTCACTGTTTTTCTCGTATTTGTCTGTTTCGTTTGATATTGCGCTTGACATACTCAGAACCTGGTAGTTGAACCCAGCCACCATTGTAGAATAATTCATACGTGGGTAAAAACTGTCTTTTCAGTTCCTGGTCTGATCGGAGAGATCGGATGTACAGTTTCAGCAATGTGCCATAAAACTTCTCTGGATATTTCTCCTGTGATGTGCGGTGAAATCTGATGATAGCAGGTTTATCAGTGTTTCTCCTTTGAACAAATCCCATCTCATTCAGCAGGAGCAAAACATGTTTACCTTTCTTCTGTTGGCCATAGACAATTCTGCAAGTTGAGGCAAAATCAGCCAAGCACATCTCCTCAAACTCTTGTGCTTCAGGTCTGGCTTTGTATTTGTCTGTCAGAGATGTCATCCACACATTTCTGATGTAGTCTCCAGGTATGACAGGGATCGACTAATTTTTCACTGGGTTGTCATCTGTTGGTATGAATATGACACCACGTGAGCACTTCATGTTAATTCCACATGCATGAGTCACACACTCCTGAGTGCTGACCTCCTCTTTGGAATATGCCTGCATGAGTTCCCTCATTTTATTACATTCATTGGTATTTTCCCTGTTTGAGTTCTGAATCAGTGTTTAAAGATATTCACTTACAGATTTCTCACTTTTGCATATATATGTGCAGATGTTATTTATTAACTGTAATAACTGAGTATAAACTGCACATCAATGTTAATGTCCCAGGCATTGAGTAGATAAGGGTTGTATCCATTTACCCAGCAGTCCTTTGGATCACGCTTCATTATCACTACGCTTGATTGGTTCATCATGTGCAGGCATTTCTCATATTCACTGTGTTAAGTTACATCGAGCCAGGACCTGGTCTAAACTCAGCGAGGCAGTTTCAGGTTCATTCAACAGCAGGTTCAGTGGTCTAAGCTTAGTCTATGCTGTTTCCAGTTCCAGTGAATCATCATCCTCTCCAGGTCTTGTTATCATTGTCTTTCTGGAGGGGGGTTTGGGGAATCCAAAAACCGGCATCCACGGCTGTGACTTTTGAAACATGTCCATGTGTGGTTTTTTCTGTGTATCTGCAATTCTGTGACTTTCCTGTACAGTTCAGGTTGTGTATGTGGATCAGGTAGCTGCGCTGTGATGTATTTGGACACAAAATTACACACAGTCAGATCATCATCTTCCTCAAACACAGGTGCACCTTCTACCCATAAAAGACAGTGTATCTGTGGGCTTCCTCTGTGCTGAAACTCCACTCGGTAAAAGTAGTCAATAACTTTGCCAAGGGGTGGTGCAGGACACAAGATCAAATCTCTGAAGGCTTCAACATGCTTATTAAACATGCACATTGTTGTCACAAGATTGCTTCTCAATATGTCACACTTTGTGGACCAGTCAAGCTCCTCAAAATTAACTTCCTCACGCTGCTGAGTTTTTATTGCTTCTATCACCTCAGGCCAACGCATTTGTGCTGCTGAAAATGTACAAAAGAATGTAGCAGTTCCTCGCTGTCTGATCAAGGCAAAAATATCTCTGGTTGTTTTCTCCCAATAGGCTGGTGTTCCTATCAGCGGCAACATTCCTGACATTATTTTGCGTCCATCTCTGGTGAAAGGTTTTGCTTTAACTGTATTGTCATGTCACCTTCCTGTTTTGATCTCTCTGCTCCTGTGCTTGACTTTTATCACAAACCATCATGCCATCATCTTGTTGCTCATTTTCTGCCTCACACAGTGCATTACTTTCACACCTGTCAATTTCCATCAAATCATCTTGATCATGATCATCCTCCTCCATGGTCTTATCCACTTCATCGTCATCATCAGGAAGTGTTGGGTTACATAACTATGGTTCATCTTTGATAGTTACGTCATGATACTGTGGGTGAATGTGTTTGAGTGTATGCAGCACCTGCATCTGCACCTGACCTCTGTAACACAGTCGTCTCTTCAGTTTCACTCTCATGACCTGGGACTTACATCTCAGTCTGGGTATAGCATTGACTGTTTCCTGTACCTCAGACAGGACACACACAACATTACCATGTAATGCTCTCTGTCTGCCTTTGGGAAGAGGAATAATTTTAGCAAACATTATGCACTTGGCTATGAGGTGTCTCCTATGTATGTTGAGATCAGACAGTTCAGGCGGAATGCCAGCTAGCATGGCTCCATTTTTAAGGTGATTGTGGCAGGTGTAACAGACCCACCCTTTCCTTCTCTCATCAGGCACCTTGCACTGTTAATTTCTGCACTCATCATCACAAACATGAATATACTTTTCTGTCAGGCATGCTGCAACCACATCTGGATTTTTGACATCGTTCGACCTTGTGCAGGGTTGGACCGTATGGAAATTAAGTCTTTCAACACAGTGCACACATGAGTGGGACCGGCCATTATTTGTGTTCTGAAAACAGCTATGGCTTCTCTGATCAAAGAGTTGTCAACCTCTCTGTCACTCTCACGTTTTTTCTCTATTTATCCGTCTGTATTACCTTTTTTATTTTTGTTGCACATCTCATGTTATGTATAATCCTAAATGCAAGATTGTTCTTATACCTGTCTCTCATTCATTGTTTCATTAGTTGTCTGTGTCTGACCCTAAATGCTTGGTCCTGTGCATAATGCTGAGTGATATACGATCGCTGTCTTTGTCTGAAGTCAACATTTTCTTTGTATCTGCGTATAATGAACTGTTGTTTTTTTCTGTTTATGTACAGCATTTTCTCTGTAACAGTGGTTCATGTATTGTTTGTGCCTCTGTCTGGGATTTCCATCTTCTTTGTATCAGTTGGTAATGTACTGTTTGTGCCTCTGCTGAAAGTCAACATTGTCTCTGTAACAGGTTTTTATTTTATTTATTTTCTTTTATTGTACTTCAGAATTGTAAAACACCCCAGGCTTCAACCCATAGTTTACAGGAGGACTGTGTGCCCAACATCTTGTGACACTTCATGAGCCTGTCGATCATATCACTGAGACGTGTGAATGTCAGCATGACAGCAGTACCAGGAGTGCTTGAACTCAGGGGTAGGGGCAAACCTGTGGCTGTTCTGGAGTGTGGATCAAAGAAACCATATCTGCCTGACCTGGTTCTGAACACTGCAATACACAACCCTGTCATCATCAGCAAGGCAAACTGCACATCTGATAACAAGCAGTTCGGTCCTGCATAAAGGTCCAGAAAAGTGTCTACAGCTCCAGCTAACGGCTGACCCAATGTCCCATACCTGGAGAGATGTGTCATGTCCACATAATGTGTGTACCTGCGTGCAGGAACTTTATCAGGGAGCTCATCAGTAGTAAAATGGATACTTTTAGGGAACCTTTTCCTGGCCTCTTCATTCTCATGAAGGAATGCAAGAAATGTCAGTGAGTTACAGGTGCACTGCTGATTTCTGTATTGGCCATATTTACGAGAAGCCTGGCTACTGGATGCACTGACATGTTTTACAGAATGCTGACACTGTCTGCATGAGAAGGTCCAGCTGCACATGGAACATCACTGAGACGACCTCTCTTTACAGCATCAGCATAAGAAATCTGTGGTACATATGATGCATCATGTTGACTTATCTGTGTGACACTGAGAGCATGAGAACACTGCAGACACCTGGACTTCTCCACTGCTCTGAGGACCATCAAACTCTGCTGGTTAAGTTGTTGTTGCACAGTGAATCTCATTAACCGTCTGCCAGCGCAGGCTTTGAACTCGGGACCTCATACTCTTCTTTGGCATTGTTGTTGTACTCCAAAACCACAAATTCAATGTTTTATTGTAGACAACAATGATATTAAGCACAATATGAACGATGAGAGATTACTGCTAACGTAGCAGGATCAGTGGATGAAACCTGTGTCTGCTTTAAGTAATCAAAAGCATTTAGGAATAGAAAATTTGCTCACAGAAAAGTTTTTATTTCTAAACTATTCAATGTATGATTATTTAAAAGGAACAGACTGTTTTCCAGAAAAGCTTTCTCAAGCCTGTTGAGATATTAAAGATATTTAAGGTAAAACTGTGTGTGTGTATATATATATATATGTCAATGCTACTTCTTATCTACAGATATAAATGCACACTAGGCAACGACAGTTACAATATTTTCAGCAAACCAGTAGTCCAATGTCAGATATGGGACAGACAGGAAAGCTGTTCAGTATTTTAAAGAACTAACAGGAGATTGGTACTGCTTCTCAAATGTTGTACTTGACTAACAATAACTCAACACTATATTTGTGTTTGTAACAGAAATAACTTAAATTCCAAATTCTGTGAGTCAAAGTTTCTCTTTACAGCTGATGGTTGACTTATTATATAAAGGTTTAAACAACAGTAAAGCACTTTGATTCAAACAATGTGAGTGGGTTTATAGATGAGGTACAATTGTATGTGAATCAGGGGCAATTAATACAAAGTAGGTAGTGGAATTAGTTTTACGCTAATTTACACTAGTTTAGGAAACAAGAAATGATGATGTGCACACAAGTGTGAAGATATTTGCAAAACAAACCTTTGGGTACAAACCTACAGAACTCCACAGCAACAGAGTTCAGCAACAACTACACTTGTTTTCTAGTATAAATGTGGATTTACACTCCAATTTTGTTCTTATGTATTTTGACCAGAACACAGCGTTATCTTTAGGAAATGTACAAGATTCAATTTGAATTAGTTCGTTTTTATGTCAAATGTTTACAATAAAAGTGTAATTTCTTCAATAAGAACAAAGTGATTTGTATGTTACGTATGTCTTTAGAATGAATTTTGGACATCAAACCAAAATTGGTTTGATGATTAATGAGAGATCAAAGAGTTTGAGGGAAGAGAGACTCTCAGAGTTTTGTTGAAACAGACAGGTTGCTATAACCTTAGATTTCTCAGCAAGGTTTGTTCAGCAAGGTTTTCAAAATTCAGATCAGAGAGGGATAGAATTAGAGGGATAGAAATGTATAAAATGTCCAAATTTAAAGCCAGAGCTGTAGATGGGACAGGAAAGCCAGAAGACCCATAATTTAGATTGAGTGGATACAAGGAATAGCGTTGTACAGGGTACAAAGTGCAAGGAGACATTTAGTGTTAACACTTAGGAGTTGTTGGTTCAATCAGTCTGAACAGTAAAACAAGGTAACATTTAAATGTCCCACTTCATTTATTTTGTTCATTATTGTTGTTAGTTTCTGTTACTTTATACATTATACTGCACTACTGGTGTGATGTGATACTACATGAAGCTCGTTTTTGCTATGTTTTTGTTTTTGTTTTTTCCTCTTGTCTCCCTGTGTTCCCTTGTTTTTCCCACACACCTGTGTCTAGCCCTCGTTTTCACTACCCTTGTGTCTCACTCCTTCTCCTAGGCTCGTTCGAGATGAACTGTGCCTCGCCTGGAAAGTGGACGATATCAGGCGGCAGCAGCAGAGGGCGGTGACAAAAAGCTGCAGTCAAGTCGGACAGTTTCCAGCCGCCTTCAAAGAATATACAGGAAATTACATAAATACTTGCATCCTGTTCGATCATCTGTAGGCTGAGTGTACTTTGCGGACATTCGGAAATGGCTGAAGAAATTGCGTTTGCATTCTTGATCGCCGATGAAATTGAAGCAGAAGAGATCCTCCTTATTTTCAATGAGGATGGACTTTAACAGAGAAGGTGATTTGTTGTATGTAAATATTTAAAATGAGCCATATCATATGGCCAGTGTTACAGTTGATTTAGTCTAGTGCTTTGTATGTTTTCTGATTGCCATCCAGTGAAGGCCACGTATCTCCATATTGTGGGTTAAGAAATTCTCCTACATCTTAGGCAACATGAAACACTGAAAAAATAAAGTTACTATTGACTTGTCTAGGAATGTTATTGTCACAAAGTTTAAAACAAGGTTTTATTTTTATTACTGCATATAAAGGTAACATTGTGGAGATACATGGTTGTCATTGGTCAGCAACAATATTAATTAAATCATAGCCCAATGATTTCTTTAGAATTCTGAATAGAATCCGCCTAATTATTCTTCTCCAGGTTGGTTCCAAAAATACCGGGCTTTGTTGAGGAAGTTGTCCCAATGTATAGTGTCACTGACTTCAAAAGTCATTTCAGACTGTCAAGAGGACAAGTGGAGGTAGGCTTATCCAAAGAATTTCAAGGCCAAAGTATTATCACTATCACTATATTTGTACGTTTTGATCATTGTCTCTTCTTTGCTAACTAGGGCCTCATGACCACACTGGGACCTTTCAACACTAACAGACAGCAAACCAAATTACCTGTGTCGAGCAGTGTTCTTGCTTGTCTGTGGACTCTCAGGAGTCATATCGGGGTGTGGCTGACAGATTTAACATTTCAAAATCCACAATGTCAACACATCTCCATCGTTTTTGTTTTCTGGTTAATACACATCTGTCCCATCACATTTCGTGGCCTACAGGGGAGGCACTTCAAACATCTCAGTTACAGTTTCAAACAGCCGGATTTCCAAATACAGTCTGTGCTGTCGATGGATGTCACATTCCCATCGTAAGACCTCACTGCAACTATCCCATAGCCTATTACAACCGAAAACAGTTCTATTCTGTCATCCTCACAGGATTCTGTGACAGTGAACGGCGCTTCTGTCATGTTAATGATGCCAGAGCATTTCTTGACACAGATGTTGCGCGGCTACTGGAGGAAGATCCCCAGGCCCTGATCCCAGAAGGAATGCACATTATAGGTGATTCGGCTTATCCTCTGTTATGACACCTTATGAAGCCCTACAGGGATAATGGGCACCTAACAGCCAGGCAGAGACGCTTCAACAAGAAGCTGAATGCAGCTCGTGTGGCCATTGAGCATGCTTTTGGCATTCTCAAGTCAAAGTTTAGGAGGCTCAAGTGTCTGCACATGAAAAAAGTGTCTGATATCAGTGCAGCAGTCATCACATGTTGTATTCTCTACAACATTTGTTTAGATTCAGGTGACCAACTTGATGAAGATGAGCAGGGTCTTCTTCATCAACTCAGAGAGGACATTGATGATCCAAACCCAGCACGGCTTAACAACCAAGATGCATTTGTTTACAGAGACATGATTTGTGCCCACATATAAGGACAGGATACACCTTCACACTCAGACCCTTTTCATTACAGTTCTCTTTTCTTTACACATTTTTGTGAGCTGGTGTGCAGTCTGCCACAGGATGATGTGAGGGATCTAAGGTCAAATGCCAAGTCAAATACCATGTAGTATTTGATAAGGCTCTAAGGTATTAAGTTAATTACCATTTGATCTAAGTGCCTCTACATCATCAAGACTTCTGCTGTGCCTCCAAGTGGCAGCTCATGGCAACTGGGTGGTAAGAACCCAGGCGAAATCAGCAGGGGATCTCGGAGTGTCAGTGGTCCCCAGACAGAAATAAGTGGTCCCCAATGACACACAGTCATTTCACGGTTGTGAATGTGAACCAGCCAACCACTGCTCCTTTTGTGGAGTTTCAGTTTCTTGATGTGTATCAAAAAGACAGACACGTAAATATCATTTAACATTTTTATTTAGTAATTCTTCTTAGTAATTCAAGCATCTGTTGCTGCTGCTTTACAATGTCTTTTAATTGGGTAACTATCTGACCCATGCATGTGATCATTTTTTTTAAAAATACTCAGTATTGTGTCCTCCATCTTGACAATTCTGGCCTGACTAGTGATTCCAGAGCCACTGTCCTCCGCTCAGCATGGGACTGGTAAGTATCATGGAATGATGGTCGGCTGTTGCCCTTTTTTTTTCTTGGTGCTGGTTTTGTGGTTTGAGGGGCAGTTGAGGGGCCAGGCAGCTGATCTTCTTTGCATGGTTGTTTCAGAGATGGAGGTGGATTGTCTGCAGTTTGACTGGGGAAGAGTGGTGTTGAAATGATTGTGGCCATCGGTGCACTCCCCACCCCGGAGCCACCAAAGATTTCATCCATTTGCTGTAAAAGGACACAACAGACTCAGTCAAAATCAGACAGGTACAAAGAGGTATTTTCAAACTTGTTTGCTGTGCTAATTTCCCCCCCTTCACCAAAGTTGCAAATATGAGGCACTGATAAACCCCATAGTTAAATTGTGGGTGGCAGAACAGTGAACAGGACAAATGGAAGATTGCTACTGTACAGAAAGTCCCACCAACATTTAAGATATACACAAAGTGGGCACTTACCGAGTAATATTCCCAGGTAACTTTTCCCTCTCCTGTTGCCCGAGATCTGTCTTTTGCTCTTTTATATGTAGTTAACATGTTACCAAATTTCTTCCTTATTCTTTCACTTGTGATTATGTACCCTTTGTCAGTGAAGGCTTGTTCCATTTTTTTGTAAAATGCTATTCTGTTGTGGTTGTACAGGTGTTAGTATGTCCGGGTCAGCTCCAGAAGTAATATTGTTGTCCTGTGTTTGAATTCTGTAAAAACATTGCAGTATTGTTAAAATCACTTACTTTTTATTCTAATTCTTAGATTACAAACTGTCACTGTACCTGTCTGGGATTCGTGGCATGATGGAACCAAGCCGTCGGAAGAGGATGACTGTTGGGGCAGGTTTGTTTCAGGAGGAGATGTGCTCTGGGTGAATGTAGGTACTGGTTGGGTCCGAACCTGAGTGGAGGTGGTGAAGCCTTGAGGCTGGGGAATAGGAGAAGGGCTCTGAGGGAATCTTGGATGTTGAGTGGGGAAAACAGGAGTGGGCAAGACAGGAGGGTGGGTGGCAACATTCGCCATTTGTGGGTTTACTGCAGAGACAGAAAGCCAAATTGAAAGGATTTATCCACATGCATTTAAATATTAACATCTGGCATATAAAAGGATATTTTACCTTGCTTGTCTCCTGCAGCTCTTACTTGCTCCATAATGTCAGCAGCATACTTGTTATCTGGGAAAACAGATCTAATTAAATAATTGCCACCCAATTTATCATGGAATTATGGTATCAAACTTTTCATTTTTACTCACCAGTTTTCAGTCTTTCAGCAGTTTCTCTGCTCACTCTCAATTTCACAATACCTTTGTTGTCTCTAATGGTAACTTCAACTTTCTCTATTGTTGCTGGTCTAAATCGGGTTCTGCGTATGCTTTATTTAACCAGTTGCATTAACGAGAAATGACCAAACACCGGCTTGCAATTGAACAGATCTATTGATTGCGAACCCATTGCAATTAACAACAGATTGTGCCTTTCGCAGTGATTGCTGTTTGTGTGTGAGTGTGTGTTGGTGATTTTGCCGATGTCATTCAAGAATGTATTTCTTATGCTTTACTGCAATTGTCCAATAAATAACCAATACATTTATCAGAACTGAACTTTGTGTCAGTGTGAATAATTTTTCTAATTTGTCTTTCTCTTACTGCTACGTAATATGTAGCCAGAGAATAATGGCTACTTTACCCATGAATTCCACTGTGTAAATCATATTATTGGGCATATGAGATGTTTGTGTTATTTAATATTTAATATCACAAATGTAAGAAATAAGAAGATGAACTATGTACCAATGCTTTATTTTTGTTTTGAGGTCATACAACGTGGATCTAAGTTTGTCTATCGTAACTTTTTATTTGTACAATGATGCCACTGTTATGATTGATGAGAGATTTTAGTCCTTGAAAGTCATACTATTTATTGAATAAGTATAGCCTACATAAAAAATTACATAAAAAAGGTACTGTACTGTATCGGGACCAAGTCGGACACAAAACTAACCGGCATGCATTGCGCGGCGATCACCAGGGATCGATTCTGCACAGGCCTGGCTCATCTTGAACGAGCCTCCTGCTACCTGCCTGCCCAGCCCAGCTGTGTCTTGTTTCCCATTATTCTTTGTGCATATATGTTCCTTAGTTCCCTTTGTCCTCTGTCCGGTCCTCGTCTTATTTTGAGAGTGATTTCGTGAGTAGCCTATCTGTAAGAATCCCGTTGTGTCTCTAGTTTTTTTTTTTTTTTTTTTTTTTTGAGTTTTCTCTGTTCCCTGCTCCTAAGTTTTTTTGTTGTCTGTGTTTCCCGTGCTAGAAATAAAAACATTTTTTTGCCTTCTGAGAGCTGGTCTGCATCTGGGTCCTTTCCGTGACTAAACGCTGACACTCGTAATACTTGTGTACTTTTACTACTGATACTAACTGCTAAATTATATTTACCATAATTTAATGGTAAGGATAATAGCCCATCTTAAGCAGAGTAGCCCATATTACTGGTAGGAAAGAGTAACTGTTATCAGGGTAAAACACCAGAAAGAGATCGATGCATGTGTCACCATGGAAACAGTGTTACCACTCCTCATTTCTGTGCCAGCTAAACTGCTTCATAACCCCCCCTACACTGATAAAACTACATATCTCAACAGCGTATGTTTTAAAAATTAGATATCTTTTAACCACATGTTCTTTCACCAAGCTAACACGCCTCCTCAGTTGGGAATTAGCGGTAGGTTAGGTTAACGTTAGCTTAACTGATGTTGATCACTAGCTAGGTTAACAGTAGTCTAACGTTAGTTTACAAAAAGCCAGGTAACACTCACCCTATTAAAACATTTGTGGGTAAAGTAGATAATTTATATTAGGCTATTTACTTTTTGGTTATGGAGTCCTGGTTTAAAACATTCCAACAACTTATGTGAGTTCTCATTAGTGACTGTAAGTGCACACAGCTATTGTTTGAGTATGCTCATAAAAGGTGGAAATTTTAGGGGTAAAAACATACAAAACAATGAAAGCATATACGTCTATGTGGGCTACACTTATAGCCTATATAAAGCAGTTATAGTAAATACATTATATTCTGTATTATATAGGCCTATATAGTATATTGTTACGTATTTGCAGGGCTTTCTCATTTATTTATGCGTCGGAAACAATATTTTAATTATTTGATTACCAGTATCTTTAAATAAACAAACCTATTTTAAAGACTTATTATTGTGCTGTTGGCATTTTTCATTACGTTTATGAATTTAGGCACATTTTTAGATAGATGGTTATTTGGTAGTGGATATAGAACTTTGGGTTCTATATAAAACCTTTATGGGTAATATAGAACCTTAATGAACCCTTTTTTCTGAGTGTCCTAACCCACTTTTCTTCTCTCCATTGTGCCATAGAGAATAAGGAATACGATCCTCTCCTCTAGACTCAGTGGAGCTTCTTCCTGACCCGGTCCTGTGATACACAGGCATCATTATGAAAAAGTGTGAATGTTCATTTTTATCTTGTAAAATAGGTCTTCGCGGTGACAGCAGTCTTCACTCTTAATTGGACTTTGGAGTTTAATTAGTCTTGGCCTAATTGAATGGTTTTCTCTAGCAGCGTTCAGACAAGAGCATGTACAAGTTTGGCCACTTTTAGATGTTAAACATATTAAAGGTGCATTAATTTTTTTCCCTTGGTCTTCTGAGGGGCTGCAGAACAACGTGTAAAAACAATAATATTTATTGTATTAGCATTCATTTGGAGTCAGGCACAATACAATGTGTGTGTGTGTGTGTTTGTACTTGCTACATTGTGTGGACCAAGTTTTTAACGACGGAATGAAGACATTTTTGGGAAGTGAGGACATTTTGGCCAGTCCTCACAACTTCAAGGGTTCAGACGTGGTTTTAAGGTTCAGGTTAGAATAAGGTTTCGGTTAGGGTAAGGGGCTGGAAATGCATTATACTTCATTAAACTGAGTGTTCTCCCTCACAACTATAGAAGTACAACGATGTGTGTGTGTGTTTGTATGTCAGCATGTCTGTCTCCAGCCGCTTATCTCCCCATTCATCACTTATAATCTACAGAGTTTCAGTCGTGTTCATTGGCCCAGGGCTCGTCTTTTTTCTCTGCCTCCCTCTGTGTGTCTCTTTCCACCTCTCTCCCCGTTCTTTCATCCCTTTCTTTCTCCTCCATCACTTTGCATTTATCTCTGTCCTTCCTCCCCGCATTACCATCATGGATAGATGAACTGGTTGGATGGGGAGATGGCGTGTAAATTGAACCGATAAAAGAATTAAAATAGGCGGCTGACCTGTTTCCTGACGAGAAAAGACATGTAAAAAGAGAGGGAACATTTTCTTGTTTCTGTGCTCCATCCATCTTCAGTGTCCTTGATATTTCATTCTCCTCTGGTATTTACCTCCATATCGCTTTATCTATTTTCTGTGAATCCATTCATACATAAAAAGACTGTCCTCACAGACATGCACACAGGTCTGCCATTCATTCATTTGGCCTCATTGGAATTGTATAAGCAAAGTGCCACAAGCTCTGTCTATTTATACACCTATCACTTTATTTTCCTCTCTGTGTTCTCTCTCTCTCTCTCTCTGTCTCTTTCTTCCATAGAACATCTATTTGTCCGTTGGTCTTTGGTCTAGACTGAAATATTTATACAACTATCGGATGGATTGCCATGAAATGTGGTTCGGACACTCTTGTTCCTCCCAGGATGAACTGTAATAACTTTGGTGATCCTTTGACTTTTCATCTAGCGCCACTATCAGGTCAACATTTCAATGTATTCAATACTTCGGTTATGAGCAAGTACCTGCAGAACTGATGTCTTTTCCATGAGCCTCAGCTGTACTCTGTGTTTAGAGCTAGTTAGCTAATGTTAGCATGTTAACATACTAAACTGAGATGGTCAACATTGCAAACATACCTGCTAAACACCTGCATTTTAGCATTGTGAGCATTTTAGCATGCTGATGTTAGCATTGATGTAATCTGCTAGGATAAGACTCTGAAGTCCCCAGTAGTATTTTTTTGAATGCTTTATTTGATGGAGACAGATAAACTTTTTTCAATTATTTCTCAGTGGATTTATGGATGTTTATTCATGATGGACAAAGATGAATTCACCTCACAGATTCTTTGTTGTGTGTTTTCCTTCGTACCTGGTCAGCTTCCCGTCATTTATAATGTTAACCTCCCTAATGATTAATGAATCATTAGGGATGCACGAATCATTCTAGAGTCTTAATGAGTCATTCTACAGTTTCTACTGCAATGTAAACCAACATTGGATACTGTCACAGTGAAAACAGTCATATGAAAAATCGTAGATCAATTAAAACTTCTCTCTCCATTAATGACTCCCAGTCTTGTCTGCCCTTAGTCTCTGTCCAAAACACCGGTAACCAGGGCAACAGCTTTAAAGAGTCTGGCTTAAGTGTTGCCTAAAAGTCCATATTTTTGATCACAATACGGGTAATGAGGTGCTTTACCGTGGTGGTATATAACAGGTGTAACAATTTAAAAAAAACAAAATGCTACACAATGCATTTTAAATTCTGCTTTTAGTTTACTTATAGCACTACAGTAGTATTTAACTGCAGATGATTATTTTACTGATAATTGTGATGACAAATATAATCTATTATATTTGTCATCATGAACCATCGGATCTTCAACATGTCATGAAACATCGGATCTTCAACATGTCCAACAGCAAGTCTCATCAGAGCAAAACTCTCCACAGGGAGAGCTCCGTGTTTAAAGGGGTTGAAAGGTGGAAATGTGATTGTCACAATCTCTACCATGTACATCTATAATGTATGATGATAATATTGTTCTGATCCATCCCGTATCCAAGTGAGGTGAGCCTGGCCAAACCCACTCACTGTTTTAACCACACCCTTGATCTTGTTCTGTCATATGGAATCGAAATTGAACATTTAATAGTCTTCCCACAAAATCCTGTCTTATCAGACCATTATTTAATAACTTTTAAATTCATATTAATGGACTACAGGCCATTAGGCAAACATTCTTTCAGTAGATGCCTGTCTGATAGTGCTGTAGCTAAATTTAAAGAAGTGATTCCATCTGCATTTAATTCAATGCCATGTCTCAATATAACGGAAGACTCCTATTCTACCTTTAGTCCCTCCCAAATTGATCATCTGGTTGATAGTGCTGCAGGCTCGCTGCGAACAACTCTTGATTCTATTGCCCCTATGAAAAAAAAGATGATAAAACAAAAAAGGTTAGCTCTATGGTATAACTCCTTGACCCGCAAATTAAAAGAATCATCGCGAAAATTAGAAAGGAATTAGGCGTTCCACCAAACTGGAGGAATCTCATTTAGTTTGGCAAGATAGTCTTAGAATATACAGGAAGGCCCTCCGTAATGCCAGAGGAGCCTATTATTCCTCACTAATAAAGGAACATAAGAACAACCCCAGGTTTCTTTTCAGCACTGTAGCCAGGCTGACACAGAGTCAGAGCTCTGTTGAGCCATGTATTCCCAGAGCTCTCAGTAGTAATAACTTCATGAGTTTCTTCAATGATAAAATCTTAACTATTAGAGAAAAAATTCATCATCTTGTGCTCTCAGCCAGCTCAGATATATCTTCAAGTACAGGAACCTCAGAAGCAGCTGTAGAACCAGATATGTATTTAGACTATTTTTCTCCAATCGACCTTCACCAACTAACTTCAATGGTTTCTTCATCTAAACCAACAACTTGCCTCTTAGACTCCATCCCAACGAGGCTGCTTAAAGAAGTTCTACTCTTAGTTAGCACTTCTTGATCAATCTGTCTTTATTAACAAGCTATGTACCACAGTCCTTCAAAGTAGCTGTAATTAAACCTTTTCTTAAAAAGCCTACGCTTGATCCAGGGGTTTTAGCCAATTATAGACCTATATCTAACCTTCCCTTTCTCTCCAAAATCCTTGAGAAAGTGGTCGTCAATCAGTTATGTGACTTTCTACATAACAATAGTTTATTTGAGGATTTTCAGTCAGGATTTAGAGAGCATCATAGCACAGAGACAGCACTGGCAAAAGTGACAAATTACATTTTGATTGCGTCAGACAAAGGATTTGTCTCTGTACTTGTTCTTTTAGATCTAAGTGCCGCTTTCGTTGACCATTGTATCCTATTACAGAGAATGGAGCATTTGATTGGTGTCAAAGGACCGTCACTAAGCTGGTTTTAGTCGTATTTATCAGATAGATTCCAGTTTGTCCATGTAAACGATGAATCCTCTGTGTACACGGATGTTAGTCACGGAGTTCCACAAGGTTTGGTGCTTGGACCACTTTTATTTACCCTGTATATGCTTCCTTTAGGCAATATCATTAGGAAACACTCCATAAACTTTCATTGCTATGCAGATGATACTCAGTTATACTTATCGATAAAGCCAGATGAAACCGATAAATTAGCCAAGCTTCAGGCATGTATTAATGACATAAAAGACTGGATGACCTGCAATTTTTCTGCTGTTAAACTCAGACAAAACTGAAGTTATTGTTCTGGGTCCTAAACACCTGCGACACATCTGTAGATGTAGTTACTCTAGATGGCATTGCCCTGGCCTCTAGCACCACTGTAAGGAATCTAGGAGTAACCTTTGATCAGGACATGTTCTTTAATGCCCATATAAAACAGACTTCAAGGACTGCATTCTTCCACTTATGTAACATTATAAAAATCAGGCATGTCCTGTCTCAAAAAGATACAGAATAAATAGTCCATGCATTTGTTACTTCTAGGTTGGATTATTGTAATTCCTTATTATCGGGCTGCCCTCTCTAAAGACTCTCCAGCTGATCCAGAATGTGGCTGCACATGTACTGACAGGAACTAGCAAAAGAGAACATATTTTATATATATACATATATTATATATTAAGCTAAACATATTATATATTAAGCTAAACATTTAGTAGCTTCTCTGCACTTGCTCCCTGTAACTCCAGAATAGAATTTAAAATCCTTCTCCTCACTTACAAAGCTCTTATTGGTCAGGCACCATTGTATTTTAAGGGCTGATAGTACTGTAGTACCCCACTAGAGCACTACGCTTACAGAACGCACGGTTACTTGTGGTACATTGTAGTCTCTAAAAGTAGAATGGGAGCCAGAGCCTTTAGTTATTAAGCTCCTCTTCTGTGGAACCAGCTCCCAGTTTGGTTTTGGGAGGCAGACACCCTGTCTGTGTTTAAGAGTATGCTAAAAACGTTCCTTTTTGATAAAGCTTATAGTTAGGGCTGGCTCAGGTGAGTCCTGAACAAACCCTTTAGTTATTCTATTATAGGCTGAGACTGCCGGGGGATTTCCCATGACGCACTGAGCTTCTCTCTCCTCCTCTCCCTCATGCATTCCTATCCCACTTCTACATGTTACTAACTCCACTTCTTCCCGGTAGTTTTTTGTGCTCTTTTGCCTTCTCACTTTCTGCAGGTATTTCTGCCTCTGGATTTGTAGAGTCTGGATCTTTGATTGCTGGCCATCTACTGCCCCCATGTTCCTGCTCCACACTCACTGCTGCAGTTGTTATTATTATTAGTCTGATTTGTTGTCTCTCCTCCTGCTCTGTCTCCCCTCTCCCCCCCCGCTTTCAACCCAACTGGGTCGATGCAGATGGCCGCCCACCGAGAGCCCGGTTTTGCTCGAGGTGTGCGGCCTGTTAAACAGGAGTTTTTACTCGCCACTGTCGCCATGTGCTTGCTCATGTGACGTACTGCAGGGTTCACAAAAAATAGAGCCCGAAATAAAATAAATATATCCATTCTGTAGGTCATTCAAAACTTGTTACGAGGTAACGTAAAAGTCTTTCAGCACCTCCGCAGACATTTGCCTTAACCTTTGCTGGAATCTCTGACTCATGCTATCACTTCATCTCCAAGAAACCTCCATATTCATGTGTATATGTCAGTGGAATTGTTGTTTAAAGGTACTCTAGGAAATGTCGATAATCAGTACATAAAGTAACAACAGACAACACAGGAATGAGATAAAGTGGGTTCCAGAAATAAATGTAGATCAGTTAGTTTCACTGTAACATCTCCAGGAAAGCATAAACATTACAGTCAAGCCAACAGTGTAGAGTATCTGATTGTGGATTGATAGAGCTCGGAGTGCTGACAGACTCCTTGCCAACAACTGGGAGAAACACACTTCAGCTCAGATGTACACTCATGGCATTTTCAGATAGGCCCTCAAACACACGCAGTACCATCAGGTGTGAAGAGTCTCTTCAGGGATGCAGCTCATGTCGAGCACCAACATGACGCCCACGCAGAAACCCACTCATGGACACTGGCCCTCGGCCTCAGCCCACTTGTCAGTCAGTCTAAGTATGAGAGGCACCTATTGTTCCTGCGTGGGTGTTCAGTGCACGTGCATAATTGTGCAAAGGAAGGAGGCAGAAAAGAGTTTGTGTGTGTGTGTTTGGGGGGGGTCACGTGGGTGGAGGTCACAGAAAAACACAGTGCAAGTGGCTTCTTGAAGTCTAAATTTGTCTTAAAAGTGAAACTTCGAGGCGTGCTGCTCTGAGCGCTAACCAAGTTCAAAGTTGTGGTAGACAACTCTTCAAGGGCTTCGTGTCCAAAACCAGCGCAGCTTATTTTAAGGGCCGGGTGGACATTTGCTGCAGGCAAAGAAACAAAGTGACAACCATAAGCACTCTTGCTCCTCTGGCATACTCTTCAATACATGAAAAGCCACATTGTTGGGTGACTTTTTTTGTGGCTTCTTTTAAGAGAGGTTCAAGTGGCTCTTTTGCTTCCTAGGAGAAACTGCAGTCCACTATGCCAGCAAAGCGATCAACATCAAATGCAGCAAGAATGGTCTGAGGTTAAGGCACGTGTGGTTGAATTAGAGCTGCAAGGCCAAGGCCATATGTAGACTTACATTAATGCTGCGTGCCTGCTCATTCATTTCAATGAGAACCACTGTGTTGACACAACTAACCCACTGGACAAATCCTCAAGATTTTGTTGTGCATGTGCAAGGAGATAACTATGCAAAAGCACTGGCAGGGTTCTGTGAGGGAGATGGATGTGACGGACAGGATGGACTCTGCAATGGTCTGAAACATGATGTGAACTGATCTCTTTTAGAGAAGCTTGGACATTCGAATAATAATAAACAATTGTTCAACTTGGTGGATACAAGAGCAAATATTATTGTATAATAACCTGCTGAAAGGAGCTGAACATCCAACCAGTTTTCAAAAAATTGTTCTGCTAAGTGTTTGCAAATGAAGACACACCGCAACAAAGCCTCTAACACTGTGTGGTGCTCAGTAGTTAATGTCCCTGTCATCAAGCCCTGCCAGAGATCTACATCTTCCCCAGTAAAGTTTAGGAGCTCTTTGGCAGGTTAATGGGCTGTGACAACTTTTCATAAAGTCAAGCCTGGCTCCAAGGGCCCGCTGAAGCTGTCTCCTGAACAGCAGCAATTGAACATCCAGACAGAGATCTGGACCCACTAAAGACAGCGGTACCTCCAACCAGAGTCAAATCCGCCAACTGCTGTAAACCACGACGCTGTAAAAACTAAGCCGGTCCATGCCAGCTGGAGAGCAGTCCTCATAACATCAGGGATCGAAAGCATACAAGGGATTACCAAGGGCACAATTAACACGATGGTGTAAAAGACAATCCAGATCCTAAATTTACCCGTTCTTTTGATTTATATTTTTTTTATTTTTCGGTGAAACATTTTCTATTTTGGTATGGGCACAATGTTTGGAGTTTACTGATGTCAAATTTAAAGACACAGTGGAATCAGTGTGATGCCGTTTCCCTGTGTTCACTGTCCTCTCTTGGTTTATGCCAAATATGTGTTAACAAAATGACTAATACAAAATAGTACTTTTTACTGAAAAATCCCATTCTCTTCTCTTCCCGTACAACATCAAAATATGTGATATATGGTGCTGCATATTACAATGTCACACAGATTTCAGCTGGTGCTGCACAATTAATAAAGATTTTCTGCAAAATGTAAAAGTATTACTTGAAGTTAACATCCGCTACACAGCATTTTCTATAGTGGTCCAGAGAGCACTGCAACTTAAAGGCCCTGTGAAACTGAATGGAAGGAGTTTCAAAAACAAACCCTAACCCCTAACCCTATCTAAAATAAAACAAAGATAGGGAGGTAACCCAGGTAACCCACAGTTCAGTGTTCGTGCAGGTGTTTAATCCAATAGTGCTCGCCACCGACGACGTCTTTCGCCTCTGCCCTCCTGGCAGGCAGTCAAGTCCGTGGTCGGTGTACAGAACCTCTTCCACTGCGAGCGGCTCCTTCCCGACACGGCTCCGTGGTGCACTCCCTCTGTGACACTCTGTTGCTCACAGACCTGCTAAATATTCTATTGCTACACGTCTGCTGTTATTTGCTTTGGTAGTAAACCTGGAACTCCCGGCTAGGCCGACACTAGTAGGTCTGTTGCATCACAAAACTATAACTTCTTACGCACAGGTTGGGGGCGAGGCTCCAGCCTTCGCCCAACAACGTAGAATCTGGCTTGTAGATACTCGTCCTGGCTCCGCTCCTTCACAACCGATGTCCAGAGGGTTTTTCAGCAAAACTGTCAGCGGTGCAATGGCAGTTGCGTGGCTCTTTGTCTTCCTGGATTTTTCTCTTTCCGACTGCCATTGTCACGGCATTAAAGCTCCCTCTTGGCACCTGCAGCTGTACTTGCTGGTTGCTGATTAGTTCTGAGGATTGGCTGTTTCAGCAGTCAGTTCCATTGTTCAATCAGGTTAATTTTTTGTCCAGCTTACTGCAAATTACTGGTAAAAACACACTACAATTTATAACAAAAACAACTCAGGAATATTCTGCCATGTGACATTTGCCTGCAGATTTTATAGAGGAGCTGTCCATGACTGGTGTTTGTGTTCTCAAACAGGTACTTGATAAGTGTGAGGAGGTGGACTCATTGCAACCATGTGTCAGACATGGCTTTGAAGCTCAACCCCTGGGTCCTTCAACTGGAGCCACAAGGCACATGTGCATCTGCAGCATCCTAAGATGAGACCTTGGCTGCACTTTATTACATCACAGTTCCAAAACCTTGTTGCTTCATCCCACAGTGACTGCAGGCTTCTCTACCTTATGGGGCATGGCAAAACAATATTTTTCTTTTAGAAATAAATCCCATATGCAAACTAGTCTGGCATTAACACTAATACCATTAAAATAAAGATTACCTCCACTTTAAATTAAATATAGCACTAAAAAAAATGTAATTATCAACCTCAAAATAAATTACCAAATGAAACATGTAAATGCAATACTATTGCCTCATCCTGCCCTATTACACAAAATACATTGTCTACTGGTGCACAGCATGCTAGCCACAATTGCTGTAAAAACACACATACTTCTCACTCAAAAACCCACTTAACTGTAGCCTAATAATACTTATGTAACAATAATATATCCCAATTTCAGTATTATATCAACGTATACTATCAGTATAATCTCAATATTTCAATAATATTTACAGTAATAACCATGCATCCACCAGATATTTCTATTTAAAATCACTTGGTTAATAGAATCACAATAAATGTAAAATATGCTGTTATATATAAAAGTTGGCTATTAAAATGATATGTTCTGTATGAGAGTATTAATATTGCTTCTTCTATATCATTATCTTATCTTGTCTTACCAGTATAATATAGTATATATATCTCATTCTCATACATTCAGTCACACAACAATTATAATAATAATAATAATAATAATAATAATACATTTTATTTATATAGTGCTTTTCAAGGTACTCAAAGTCGCTATATAATAAAATCATCATAAAAGTTTCACATTAAAACATAGTAAACATTGACATAGTACATTCATCACATATTAAAAGCAGTTCTAAAAAGGTGAGTTTTGATTTTTGATTTGAACATGGAAGGATCGGAGCAGTCATGGATGTGTTTGGGGAGAGAGTTCCAGAGGGAGGGGGCAGCTATGGATAAGGCTCTGTCGCCCCAAGTCCGGTGTTTAGTTCTGAGTGGCAGAGACAGGAGGTTGGCGTCAGAGGAGCAGAGGCTACAGGATGGGGTGTGGTGGTGGAGCAGGTCGGTCAGGTAGGAGGGGGCTTGATTATGGAGGGCTTTGTGAGTGAGGAGAAGGACTTTGTATTGTATCCATTGTGGGACAGGGAGCCAGTGGAGGTTCTGGAGAACAGGGGTGATGTGATCACGGAAGCAGGAGTGGGTGAGCAAACGAGCAGCAGAGTTCTGGATGTACTGGAGTTTGTTTAGGACTTTTGATGATGTGCCAAATAAAATACTATTGCAGTAGTCAATTCTGGAGGTGATGAAAGCATGGATCAGAGTCTCAGCAGCAGATGAAGAGAGTGATGGGCGGAGACGGGCTATGTTTTTTAGTTGGAAAAAGGCAGTCCTGGTGATTTGGCTAAGGTGGTGTTCGAAAGAGAGGTTGCTATCGAACATGACTCCGAGGTTGCGGATGTGTGGGGAGGGAGACAGAGTGGTGTTGTCGATGGTGAGGCAGAAGTTGGGACTGGATTTAGTGAGGGATTTGGGACCGATGATGATCATGTGAGATTTGTCACAGTTGAGTTTGAGGAAGTTGGTTTGCATTCATGATTTAATGTCAGTGAGGCAGTTGGTCAGAGTGGAGTGAGTGGCAGTGGTAATGGATTTGGTGGAGATGTAGAGCTGGACATCATCAGCATAACAGTGGAAGTGGAGACCATGTTGACGTATGATGTCACCAAGAGGGAGCAAATAGAGGATTAAGAGGAGAGGACCAAGCACTGAACCCTGGGGGACGCCTTGTGACAGAGGAGTGGTGGAGGAGGTGCAGTTGTTGATGTTGATGAACTGTTTTCTGTTTGTAAGATATGATTTAAGCCAGGAAAGAGCAGTACCGGTGATGTTGAGGGAGGATTCGAGGCGGGAGAGAAGGATGTTGTGGTTGATGGTGTCAAAGGCTGCAGTGAGGTCGAGGAGGATGAAAATGTTGAGGTGACCAGAGTCTGAGGAGAGGAGGAGGTCATTGGTGACTTTGAGGAGGGCTGTTTCAGTGCTGTGCTGTGAGCGGAAGCCGGATTGAAATGGCTCGAACAGATCATTGTAGGTGAGGTGGGCTTTGAGTTGTGAGGCAACAACACACAATTACATTCACGATAATCTCTCTGTTTACAGGTGATGTACGTAGAGGCACTCATCGGCTCTAACGTCTACATTCTATTAACAAAGAAACTATCAACTACAAAACACCAACTTTAAATCCTACACATACCAGTGGATTCAGGCCAACTTTACATCTGACAACCACTCATAACTGGCAAGCTAGTGCCAACTCGTCCCTGTGTAGGATACTAAGCTAACATACTACACATCCACAATGCATAACGGTCCAGTCAATAGAAAGCCTACATTACTGGCAATCTGTATGAATGCCTGTGTGACACTTACCCACCTGAAAGTGTAAATGAAGAACACAGTTGTGGTTTTCAGTGGCTTCACTAGATAACTGCCAACTGAAGAATGCAGTGCAGGCCCACAGCGTATATACCCGCAGGTGATCTCCTGCCTTTTAAACTCCAAACAGGAATGCTTGAAACTGAATGGGGGGTGTCTGTAAACATGCAAGATGAAGTGCACACATAACAGATTTAGGCAAGTGGGCAATTACATATGAAAATCCTCTGTGCCACATGTGCGCTTGTAAAATGTATAATTTAAAGGCCCAGTATTATCATTAGGGTTTAGTATTTCCCTGTAATGTAGCACAGTGGAAACCAATCTTTTTTTTTCTAACAATATTTAAATTGTATTTTCCACATTTACGATGATCATTTATTCACATAATTTACAGTGACTGTTTACAATGATTACTGTATTTATTCACAATATTTAGAATGATTGCTCTGATGCAAACCAGTGGCATGTAAGTGCTTCCTGAAGATCAGGCCTCTTTCACGCTGCACAAAGGGCCTCTGGCACTTAATGCGCTCTCTCTCTTCCTGATAGGGACTTGGACAGCCACTTCCTCCAGGAGCTGTAAGAAGTAATTGTTTGTCTCACCCTGCATTTAAATAGGGTAACATTTTTATTTATTTATTTTATTTGTGTTTTAAATGTTTTATTTTTTATTGTAACACTTTATTGTACACTAATAAAGTTTACTATTAGTATTATTGTTGTTATCACAGGTTCATTGCACAAAACTTTTTGTAATTTACAATTAAGGTAATTCCCAAACCTGTAACTTTTCACATACATTCATATATAAAAAAGGTATGAAAAGGCAAACAATCATAATGCGTACTGACCCACAATGGCTGATTTGGCAAATGGAAGACTTTGGAGGGAGTGAGTCTAATGAGCCGGTTCCGACTTCCACTGTTCTCTTGGATGTGATGTATTGGGCACTGCTTTACAGAGCAGCACGGGAACCGAGCCGTGTCAGTCAAGTCCACAGGGAATTGGCTGTGGACATGCATTGACAAATTCTCAGTGTCTTCCTCCAGAGTAGCCCACCAGAACCTCTGCTGCAAGACCCCCTTGGTACGCTGGATCCCAGGGTGACAGGTGAGTCTAGAGCTGTAGGCCCACTGGAGAACATCGAACCTCAGGGTCTGAGGGACGAACAGGCGGTCCAGAGGGCAGGAGCTAGGACCGGGCTGGTCCTCCAGGGCAGCCCTGACCTTCTCCTCAACCTCCCAGGTAAGACAAGCAACCAAGATGGGGGCAGAAAGAATGGTGTCCTTGCTGAGGGCGGATTCCTCCCTCTCCAAACTGGCAGGACAGGGCATCAGGCTTGACATTGCGGGTGTGCAACCCATCAGTGAGCAGGAGCTGACCGGGAGTATGGGTCTTTGATCGGAGGAGAGTCTAGTGGTTCGGCTCACCAGTCGTCCCCCACTACTAATGAGCCATGCCCTTTTGCTGGGCACCGGGATATAAAGTGACCAGGCTGACCACAGTACAGGCAGAGATTCCCCCGGTGGCGGCGCTCACGCTCCTCTGGAGTGATGCTGGTATGCCCCACCTACATGGGTTCAGCGCCCCCAGTTTGAGGCCCTGGGATGATGCTGGTTGCGGCTGGAGGACTTCGAGCCCGGGTGGAGAAACAGTGATCTGTATCACCCTTAAGTCACTCCTGTCTCCTCTCCTGGATGCGCCTATCCAGTCTGGAAGTCAGTTCCATTAAGCCACCAAGGGAAGATGGTAAATCAAAAGAGACCAGTTCATCTTTTATATATTCCGCTAGTCCTGCCAGAAAAGCGTCACACTGAGCTGCAGAATTCCAGTCACTTAAGCATGCTCTGGTGTAAAACTCAATGGCATAATCAGCAACTGTCCAGTCTCCCTGACGCAAAAACCTAATTGCAGCACACAGGATCCAGGGAACAGTAGGTGAAGACCTTTAATGTAGAGTTCAGCTGGTACATATAAAGGCAAACAAAATGCACTTTGGACAGGCTGCGGCTTGCAGCAGAGTCTCACGATCCAGTCTCCAGCTGAGTGGCAGAAACAGCAGACGGAACAAATCCAAAACAGGGACAGAAGGCAGGTGCGTTTACCGGGAGTCAGGCGAGATGGGAAGGTCAAAGGCAGATAGAGTCGGCAATGGGAAATCAGTCCGGAGATAAGCGCTAGAAAGTCTGGCATGAAGGCAAAGAACAATCTGGCAATGAGTGTTAGAGAGGCAGGAGTATATATAATGGCTAGATTGGCAGTTACAGGCAGGTGAGTGGACAGGTGAAAGGAGTGGGGCTGATGAGGAGGGAGTGACTGACAGGTAGAGTGGAAAGTTACTGGGAGGGTGGAGGGTGGAGCTGAACTGTGACAGGGGCAACATATCTGAGGGATTAAGAGCAAATGCTTAAGTTTTGATAAAAGGTACACTGAGCAATAATTCAGTGTGAACATCAGTGACAGATATATTCTGTTCCTAAAAAACAAAAATGGAGGGGGGTGGCTCACCCAGCAACACATCAGGCATATTACTTGCAAAATCATGGATAACAGAGACATCCTGAGTGACATCAGGCCCATAAGTGGAGTCAGACATCATCACATTGTTGTTGCCGCCCATGCAGTCCGCACTCAGCGAGTTGCGAGATGCTTCACTCATTCAGGCCTTTAAAGCTGTAAATGATAGCAGCGATGAAGCGATCATTTTCAGGGGACGCACTTGGATTGCTAATTGACACAAAAATACAAAACGTAGAGAATATTCACTATTCAATATTCACTAATGTGCATGTCATTAAAAACTTTGCAATCCTGTATGCTTCTTCTATGTTTTTGGCAGATTGACTTGAACACTGGTGCTTTTTTTAAGCCATTTCACACCGACATCCAACATCTCTGGTAGCTGGCTAATGTCAGCATTTAATCACGGTAAGGACCCAGATGCAGACCAGCTCTCAGAAGGCAAAAAAAAGGTTTTATTTCCAACACAGGAAACACAGACAACAAAAAACGTAGGAGCAGGGAACAGCGAAAATCAAAACAAAAAACCAGATACACAACTGGACTCTTACACATAGGCTACTCACGAATTCCCTGGCAAAAATAAGACGAGGACCGGACGGAGGACAAAAGGAACTAAGGAACATATATGCACAAGGACTAATAGGAAAACGAGACACAGTTGGGGTGGGCAGGCAGGTAGCAGAGGAAGGAGTGAGACACAGGTGTGCGGGAAAAACAAGGGAACACAGGGAGACAAGAGGAAAAAACAAAAACAAAAATGTAGCAGTCATGGCTGGGCCGGGACAGCTAAACACATGTAAAGGAAAAATGATTCCATATTTCATAACCAATGAACTTACTTTAGCTAATTAAGCTATAAGTGAAACTTGAGAAAGGTAGCTAGCCATTCTTGCAGTGGACATCGCCATGTTGAGGAAGGAGTCTTCTGCCACATATCCATGCTAGCAATCCAACCAGAACAAGTCTTGCTCTCACTGAAGCTGGGTAATGATGTTTTATTTCTTCTTATACTGGAGTGTAAAAGATATATTACCTGTCACTGGGGGGCGCTGCTCTTGTAGCAGGTGTGTTTTGTTTGTGCCTGTGTGTTTTTGCCGTTACTGTTTTGCCGTGCCTTCAACTGTTCATGCAAGCAGTCATCATGGAGATACTTCACGTGGATCTACTACAGACTTTATGGTTCTATCATGCCCATGACTTCCAACCACGACCATGCCACCTGGCAAGGCAATATTCTTGGGAGTGAATTTGCTTTTCAGTCATGAATGGGACAGAAATGATTCTGCTAAAGTGACATTAGATGGGTTTGTCAAATACTGTGATGAGGCCTTCCTCCTGCCACACTGACCAAGGACATGATGATTGATTTTAGAAGGAATCATCCCATCCACCATCCCAGACCTTCATCAAAGTGTCCTGAGCAGTCATTGATAATAACCTGAAATTTGATCAAATTCCGATGCGGTCTGTAAGAAAGGACAGCAATGTTTGTATTTCCTTAGGAAGTTAAATGTCTTTAATGTAGGTAGGGAAATTATATCCATGTTTTACAAGTCATTTATTGAAGCAGTTTTTACTTTTTATATGATCGTTTGGTATGGTAACTTGAATATAATGTAATATTGTGAAGGTGACTGGTGTCCCACAGACCCCACTGACATGCAGGTTCTCTGCAAGGCCAGGTTTATATTGGACTGCACAAACCACACCCTTCACTTTGAAACTCTTCCTGGTTCAAGTGCTACAAGAGTAAAATCTCCTTTGTTCCCTGTGCAATAACCCTGCTTCATCTGCACATGTAATTGAGCATTGTAGAGATCGTTAAGTTGTACTGTTGTATGTACAAGAAACATGATTGTATTTTTTTTTTTTGTACTCGTGTTGTTCTTTATCTTGTGCCCTCGTCAATAAAGCATCACATTATTGTCTTGCAAAAAGGACTTTATACCATTAACATAGTACAAAGTGTGACAGTTGTAAAGGAATTTTCCTAAACTTCCCTCTTGTAGGTTAAAGGTAACTTAAGACTTAAGTCTCTGTTCACCTGTCTCACTCTGTGTGCCTGACAAGGCTCTGGCCTCTGGTAGACCAAGGTCTGCTAGATATCTTCTGTATTCAGGTTTAGACACAACAGGCTGGCACCTGGTTGTTGACGCTGGATAAGAGAGACTGTAGAGAGGCAATGCTGTTGCTAGGACATCAAAGGTTGACTTTCCTTGTTTGGATCCGATATCCAATAGAGTCATCACACATGACAGGCTGAGTTAGGAATAACCCTATTTGGATATAGCGGAACTTATCAGTTCTGGGGAGGGTTAAATACTGAGCTTCAGGACACCATCTTTAGATTTCTGTAGCAGTACACTGTGATTCACATGTGGTGTTTCCCTTTTTTCCTCGATCGAGCTTCAATAAATATTCCTGTGTAAGACATCCCGGTCTCCTGAAACTTCTTGTTAGAGTGAACCAGCTCTAAGATTTCCTTGTTACAACAATCACCATAAATTTCATCACTCAAACCCACAATACAAGGAATCCATTGTAGCCACATTTCCCTGCTCCTCCCCCAGGATGCCCTGTCCTGATATTATCAGCCTGGGCCCAAAGCCAACACTAAAGTTATACAGTTTGACTTCCCCCGGCTGCAAAAGTATAGGAACCCCTGGGCCATGGCCGCGTAAATGTTGTGGAGAGTAATTAGTTCCTTTAAATTCACAGCTGCCCCACTGACGTGTGCAGCTGGGAGGCAGCTGCCCTTTTATGTTCCCTCTTTAAAACTCACGGAGCAGGATGGCGCCTGTTGTGGTTGCTTAGAAAGTTGCTCAAACAAGCTGTCAGTTCTGATGCTTAGGTGCACAAACATGCAATATCTAAAGCTAGGATATAAAAGTGTGGTGGGCCAAATAAGGAAGTTACTGTCTGGACAGCTGTTTATAACTGAATTATTTCTTATCTGACACATTTATCTGTGTATGTAATTGTTCTCCCCATCTACGTTTTGTTGTATTTCGTCTCTACTTTGGCTCTGTGAGGCTGGGGATATATGTGTGTGTGTGTGTGTCTGTGTATATGATATGTAGACAAAGAAAAAAACTGGAATCACAAAAAAGACACATCGTAAACGAACCTGTTAACGCTAGCTTACAAGCAAAAGACAGACTGTTAGCAGTGGAGCTGAAGAACAGGGACCCTTTGTCATCTAAACTGCTGTTACCTGCTAGCCACATGGGTCAGTTTAGCATTGACCAGTGAGCAGGAAAGGATTTAAGACATCAGCTCGAAGCAGTGAGTATATGTGTCAAGGCCTAGCAGTGACTGCTATGTTTTTGTTTTGGTTTTTTCCTCTTGTCTCCCTGTGTTCCCTTGTTTTTCCCACACACCTGTGTCTTGTCTAGCCCTCATTTTCACTACCCTTGTGTCTCACTCCTTCTCCTGCCTGCCCACCCCAGCTGTGTCTTGTTTCCCATTAGTCTTTGTGCATATATGTTCCTTAGTTCCCTTTGTCCTCTGTCCGGTCCTCGTCTTATTTTGCCAGTGATTTTGTGAGTAGCCTATGTGTCAAGAAACCAAGTCTGTCTCTAGTTTTTTTTTTTTTTTTTTTGAGTTTTCTCTGTACCCTGCTTCTGGCCGAGTGGGCAGAGTTTTTTTTGTTGTCTGTGTTTCCCATGCTGGAAATAAAACCTTTTTTTGCCTTCTGAGAGTTGGTCTGCATTTGGGTCCTTACTGTGATTAAACGCTGACAATATGCTGCATCTCTGAAATGATTTCCATTTGCCTACATACTCCAATAAAATTCAACTGACTGTTAGAAGTGTTCTCTTCGAGAGTAATTAAACTCTCTGCATTAATCTAAACGGAATTCTTAATCAACTCTGGGCTACATTAATTACAACATGAAGCACTTTACTTTAAGTGTGTTATCAATAATGTATGTCTGCTTCTGTTTACAGTCTGTGCAAGGAGAAAGTTTGGTCCTGAAAGCGAAGGGGGTGATAGTGTAATATAATGATGTTATTAATCATTTATAGATGAGGTGTTACTATCAGTAAATATCATCATTCCTCCTTCATTGATCCCCTGCCCTTCCATCTCTGCTCTCCTGGCAAAGTACTTTATGAACAACGCAATGTCTTTCTTTTCACCCGCCTGGGTCACCTTTGGTATCAAGTAACACGCCGAAAACATCACACTTCCTGATCTCTGTAGGAGGGCCTGATCCTCGTGGTGCCAGAGCACTCTAATTAGAAACCTATTTGCATAAATGTTTTCACCCCTGGGATTACATCTGCCATTATCATTCATTTTCATTTCCTCTGGAGTCTGAACATGATGTGAAGAAGCAGATTTGAGTTGCTTGACGTGCCCGCAGAAGGAGGACTGTATGCAAACCTCTCAGAAATCTTTAATCTCTCTGATGATCGTTCATTTTTAGCACATTTTAGCTATTTTTATTTCAGGGCTCACAACTGTATTGTTTGGTTCACTCTCTCCGCTCTCATTAACCCCCTTCCCTCATTCAGTGAAAAAGCTGGTGAAGTGCAGCTTGTGAACACAGTGCAGCAGTTGGTGGAGACCCAAAACAAAACTAAAAGAGAAAGAACATTGGACCTGATTCATCAGGTGGGCACAACCACCATTGTAAATGAATGCTAATATTTTGAAGGGTTCCATTTAAAATGTATTGTGTATCAACCACTGGGGGCAACGAACACAGCTCAACATCAACATCATGCCTTCATGTTTATTTGGTTAAGTTTAGGCTCATTTTGGTGGGTTTATGTTGGGTTAAATGAATTGAGGTTAAAGAAGTTAATTTGGTTAGGGTTAAATTGATCCAGTATTAAATATATTGTGTTGAGCGCACACCGTCTAAATGCTTACGTACTTAGAGTGATAAAAATATTTATTTTTACACATCTGTATGATTTTGTAATATGATCAAGGTGTTATTTCTTTAGATAAGCACACAGCTTTGAGACTTTGCTGAGCAGCTTTTACGCTGTCTAAACTGCAACCCTCTGTATTAGTAAATATTACTCGTCTTAATAATCATATTGTTGACAAGTTATGGTATGAGCTCTGTGGCTACATCAATCCTTCTCCAGAAATATACGTCATGGAATATTTTTTAAATTATACTCCACATCTTCTGTGCACATGCTTGAGTAGCCAGTTTCCCTGCAGTGGTCTTTATAGTGAAGTCAAGGATATTTTCAGTCAGTGGTTCCTGGATTACAGAGTGCTGTTTTAGTGGCCGCTGGGCTACAAGGCCTCCACCAAACCTCAAGGCAGCAGTCCAACTGCAAACTGCACGTACGCCTCTGAGAAGGATAAGCTGAATAAGGATGAGGTTAGATCTGCACAGATTCTTCTTTACATGTGTTCATTCTACTATTGTGTATGAGTGTTGTGATTTAAGAAGGTGTGTGGGTGTGTTGGCGTGGATACATTTAGAACATACAACAGATTCCATTGAAAAAGTGGGACAGAGTCCCGCTTGCACTTTTTCTTAAAACTGACAAAACACAATTTCTGAGTGACTGCTAGCATGACATCTCTCTTTTTGTTTCTGTGTAATTGAAAGAAAAGTCATGAAAGTCAACAGAGGCAATAGTTTTTATTTCAAATGATGATCACAAACTGGCCTCATGTTATTCCGTAATCATCGTTATGTATGTTGCAGGTTTGAGAGTGGACCCATGGAAAGCCTGGAACTGCAAGTGATTCCTCTGACCTATGAAACTTTCTATTGCTGTTACCGCGGTACGGGCCCCTGGTTACTCAGAGAAAGGAGATTACGTAGGTTAACAGACAATGCATTTACACCCACTGCAGTAACATGGTTACTTTAATCCACATACAAATGCAGCAGGTCAGTAACCAGATTTCTCCCCCAACCCAACCTTATTGTGGAATTGGGCTTGCTTTTCTAATTTTGACCTTACTATTGATAGAAGACACAGTGTTGGTTCTGATTTAAAATTTTTGGTGTGTGTGTGTGTGTGTGTGTGGAGCAGGCTGACGGAGGCTATTTTGCTTTAGTTTCAGTTTTGGTGTGAAATGATCTCTCCTTTCATTCAACTGCTCTGCTGTCTGTGAAACTGTCACATGTAAACATAACCATGAAATCAATGTTCTCTCTGGGAAATTCTCTAATTCCCTCATTACAGAAAACAGATTTCTGGTTTACATGACATCAGCTGACCGGAGATGTCTAATTTTAACCAGGTTACTGATTGAGGTGTGCTAACTGGCTGTATCTTGGGACCCAAGCTAACTAACTGCATCCTGAAGCCAGCTCTGTACTCTGAACAAACTTGACATTGATATCATTCTTTTCATTTCACTCCTGGAAAGAAAGCAAAAAAAGCACCCCTTTAAAAAAACACAAAAACAAATCTGCCAACGCAGTCTGAATATTTCATCCTGTTTCCTGAGCAGAAAGTGATCCCCTGTGATGATTTCTATATGAAATACTAAGAGAGCAGCAACACCCTGTGAATCATGCAGTGTATCGTGAGGCTGACTCACTCAACAATCAATCTCGCTCGCATCTCTCTCTCACTCCCTCTTCATCACTACCTTGCTTTCCCTCCCACTGTTTTCTTTTTAAAACAAAATCAAACATAAAACCCGAACAGAAATAGCACGAATACAACACAAATAAAAATGTTTTGTGTTAAATAAAATATTCTATCTTTATGTAAGATAGCGGCATGGCTCTGTGGATTACAACGTCAGTCTACCACTTTTGTCCAGATCAGAGGTATTCAACTTGTGAAGCGCACCATCCCAGGGGGGTGGGGGACACGTCTGCGTCCACAGCCGTCTCAGGGGATATCAGTTCATCTCACAGCCCATAAAGCAGAGCTCATTAGAAATTCCTGGGAAAATGAATAACCCTTTTAGCTTCCTCTGCAGAGGGCCATATGGATGAGGACGCTGATGAGCTTGATGTATATTTAATCCTATTTTTCAGAAGCAGGTTTTTGTTCCTTTGGATCAAAGCTAATAATCTGCTTTAATGTCCAGAGAGAAAGAGGAAGACCTCCCACAAATTCAACCCAGTCCAGAAACTGTTATTACACCATTTTGGTCATTGGGTTTTAAATTCGATCCCATGTTATGTCATATGTCACAAGATCTTTGAGTGTTTTTGTGCAGATGGTGGACTTTAAGGCTTATTTTATTTATTCTGTTTCAATTTGCCATGGATGCAAACTCAACCCTTCATGTTTACCTCCATGCTTACCTGTCTTGATAAATTCAGTATAATATAAAATCCAAAGTACATGTCAAGAGAGTGATAGCAGCAGAGTGGAGCTGCTGCTATCACTCTCTTTTTTCTTACAATTTTTTTTTTTATTATATATCCCATTATTCCCAGTCCTTACAATTTTTCTGTTTTTTCTATCACAGTCAAACAATAAAATAGTTATTAATGTCGAGGTAATTAATTCAAATACTGGCATAAATCTGATTATATGCATTCACACTGAACTGGATCATATCAAAAGGTGAGCATCATTTCACATGCAATACATGCAATTATTGAGAGGAAAATCTGCAACCCTTTTGTATCAACCATGTCTCCTAGAAATTATACTACACTACTAATTTGCATTTCTGAATACATTAAGAGGTAAATGTTATTGCTGCCTGGATGTTCAGCAGTGGTCAGGGTGGATGGTGGGGATACAACGGACAGTTTAAATGATAATAAGGAAAACTGGTTTTGTGCTTCAAGGCATATTTCTTTTTCAATAATAAACCAAGAGCACCATATTTTCCTAACCTTAAGCAAGTACTGTGAGTGCCCAAGCATAACCATTAATCATGTTTTATTGCAACAAGTGGATATCGCAGAAAAAAACCACTTCAACACGTTGTCAGTGAGATTATAAATTGTTGCAAATATTAGTGGGACATAAACATAATTTCTACGAGACTGGTTTGTTTGTTGTTATTAAACTGATAGATGTGCATGTGAGTAATATAACCGGAATAGATGATGTCACCTCTCTGATTCTCTCTCCATCTCTCTCACACACATAATCTCTTTGTTTTTCCTCTTTCTCTGATGACCTTTTTTTTGTACTCCTTTCTCACACTCTCTGATGCCATTACTGTCAGGTGGATGGATGGATAGATGAATAGATGGATGTTTGGAGGGAGGACTTCCTGATCCAGTAAAGTGGGTCAGCGTCCCACGAGAGAAGCTCACTCTCTGATCTCATCGCTCCTCCACACCCTCTCACTCTCTTATTCTCTCTCTCTTCCTGGACTCACTCTCCACAAGTTAAACAGCTTGTTTGTGTGGCTGAGCTGGCTGACTTTCTGCTGTGGCCAATATGCCAAAATCACCTCACGACCAAGTGGCAACCTCCGGGTCTCAAAACTGAAGCAAATGCGGAAGGGCCTTAAACCTGTGGCCAGCGGGGGGGGGGACTCCACAAGCTACAAAAAGAAGTCAAGAAATTGTATACAAGTCAATGAGAAAATTACTTCTCACCTGATTTATTACCTCAGTAAACATTTTCCTAATATGTTTATGGTCTCAGTTGCTAGTTTCAAGTCTTCTTCAGTACAACAGGATGTTCATTTTGTAAACTATGGTCACATTAATAGACGATAAAATAGCATATGCTTTAGGGTGGGGTTACTGCAGGATTGACAAGTTTATACCACGGCGACCGGCAATCAGAATCCAAACCAAAATGGCAACAGCCAAACTGCAGAACTCAAGTCTTCAAAATGGCCGTCTTGAAACCAATGGGTGACGTCACGGAGACTACGTCCACTCCTTTATACAGTCCACCACTGACCCTGCCACATTACCCGTCCCAGGTTCCAGCTCACAGATTTTTCAGCAGGAGCAAAACCTCAACAACAGCCGTGTCAGTGACATATCCCCAGCCGTCCACATAGAGTGATGTGGCAAAATTCTGCGAGGCAGTCCATGACACACTCTGAACCCTTCTGGAGACGTCTCCTGTGGATGTTTTCGCCACCCGCAATCATGCTGCTTCAGTTATAGCAGACAGCTAACTGAGATGTAACATCTGGATATGGAGCTTTTTTTCCAAAGCAGTTTTAATGAAAATAATGCGTTGTCATTTTAACGAATATCTCATAAATCTTAAACCAGACCAAATGAAACCAAAACTCTATATAGCTATATACCACTAGAAGTACTAAAAAAAGGTCTGTTTCTAATTTAGGTGAAGCAACTCTTTAAGGCTTGCTTTAACACTTTAGGGACTTGCAAAATATGCCTGTAAATGAGTGCATGCATAAAAATATAAGATGTCAACATTTGAAGAGGGACTGATGGAGATGAAGTATGACAGCATTTCCCCATGAGAATGAACTAAACCATATAACAATGACATCAGAGGGAGAGAGGATGAGAACAGGGACGGAAACAGAAACAGATGGGAACTTAAAGGGAGGATAATCGAAGGAGTGCGTGAGTGATTAAATAGGTTAGTGAGTGATGTGGGCAATTTTGAGAGTGAACGACAGCACAGAACAACACAGAGAAGACAGATAGAAAGGAGGGTGAAGGACAGAGGATAGCAACAAAATCAGAGGGGTCAACCTTTCATCCAAGTCATCCTTTTATCCAATCATCCAATGGTCCAGCCATTTTAGGGTATTTTCTGTGTCTACTGTCAGTAGGCCTTGCAGAAAATAAATGACCATTCAACGTGTGTGAATGATGACCTATTTTAAAGCTCAGGTAGGTAATTTTTGAGAAACCAGCTAGGTTTCCATTATTTCACTAACCCTACACATTTGGGTCAGATTTGATCAAACGTTTATAATAAGCCTTGTCTTCTCTGCACACAGACAAAGAATAGACAACAAGATCAATAGACAAAGATGCTGAGCACAGAGGCTCATCAAAATAAAGAAACGTTTTCTAGGAATCAGTTATTTTTTAATGTGTATCAGCTCTGTTCTTCTTAATGTGGATTTGATGAGACCCAGCATCACAAGAAACTGAAATCTCATTATATATACAGGGCTCACACTGCCTGCAGATTGCTGCTTACACATTATTGTAGACAAAAATATCTTTGAGTGGTGGGGAAATGAGAATAAAGAGAGTGTATCCTTCAGGGCTTAGGGTTTAAACCGTGGTTCGAGGGCCATTTAGGGGTTGTTGGCCTAATTCTGATTTGTCCCAGTGTAACTGCATTTGGGCCTCAGGGAAAGGTACTTCATGTTTTTGTAAGGACTTTTGTTTTAGGGCACACAGTACAGTACAGCCTCAGGTTCAGGACCAAAATTAGGTTATTCATTTAATGAGCTCTGGGTTCAACTGTGGGCCTGAAGATGAAATGAAGTCTGGCTTTGGGATTTATAGTAAGAAACTACAGAAGAGGCCTGGTAATCAGTAAGCATTTAAGCAATACTGAGACCAGGGCTGCCAACACACGCTTTCCCCTTCAGTCTCACACTGCTCAAAAAATTCTCACAACAAAACACTGCAACAGCAACAGAAATGAAAAGGATTGTTTTGAATAGTAATAGTTAAACCAAACATTGGTGACGTACCGTCACCCCAGATTCTGAGTATAGGCTCTTAAATTACTCTCTGATTGGTGCACGATGCTTACAGCTGGGTGCCCAGAAGGCGTTCATGCAAACCAGCTGAAAGCCTTTAGGAAGTCAGGTTACGCAGTTTAAATAGCGATGAAGTCTGTATAGGCAGGAGGCCATGATGGATGAGTGAGTCCAAAACAAATACTGTTCAACAGGATGGCGTTTCATTGCTCTGATTGGTTGTCTCCGCCTGTCGATAACGCCCCTTGGAAAACGAAAATGAACTGAGAGTTTCCAGACTAATACGCATTTGCTCATTATTCTGGCGATGGCAGGCTAGCAGGAAGTGACTTCACTGACACATTTTGGTTTGGGTGTAATTATTCTCTGGTCTCCTTTTAGACCATTAGACCATTAGAAACAAGTAAATGTTTTAGTCAGTCTCCACCATTGACTTGTTACAATGAAGCTGTGATGGCCAAGTGGTTAAAGGGATAGTTTTAGGGATTTTTTAAGTGGGGTTGTATGAGGTACTTATCCATAGTCAGTTAATCACTACAATCGATAACTGTCAGCACCCAGTTTGACGAAGCAGGCAGCTGTCAAGAAAACTAGCTAGGGAACCACCTGCAGCTGTGATGGCCGAGCCAAATCAAATGGGGTTTCCCTGTGCAGGTTCAAACCCTGCTCACAGCGACTGGACTTCTAAACCTGTTAAGGTTTAGCATTTATGTCATGGTCACAGCAGTTAGTCAAGTACAGGGTTTCCAAACTCTGTTAACTCTATTGTGATATATTATGTGAAATAAGGTGCAGAACTGAATCCGCTTAAACTGAAAGGCAGAATGGGAAGGATTTGTCCACTGTGGTTTGTAAACACAATATTCAAAGTTGATTCTGGCTCAACAACACCAGAGGCCTGGACTACGAAGCAGATTCAACATACCCTGGCTCTGGCTTCATCCCTGCTTTCACTTCTCCACACACCTGGCAAATAATTGTGTAAGGTGGCCATGATTGTTGAATGAAGTCCACCTCCCAAATCCAACTAGGTCACACAGACCAAAGCACTTCAGCAGCACCATGTTTGAATGGGAGCAGAGCGTTGGCTAAGAATGGTTGCTAACCTCCCTGCTCTGTACTGAACAAACATTCAATAACAATAACTGAAACTGGTAACACAAAACTGAGAAGCTGTGATGGCCGAGTGGTTAAGACGCTGGACTTGAAATCCAATTCGCAGGTTCAAACCATGCTCACAGTGGATAGTCAAGTCAAGTTTATATGTATAGCGCCAAATCATACCAAAAGTTATCTCAAGACGCTTTTCACATAGAGTACATCAAGACCATACTCTTTAAAATATTATTTACAGAGCAGGAGGACAGACAACAAATCAGACTAATAACAATAACAACTGCAGCAGTGAGTGTGGAGCAAGAACATGGGGGCAGTAGACGGATACAGACTCTGCAGCTCCAGAGGCGGAAATACCTGCAGAAAGTGAGAAGGCAAAAAAGTACAAAAAGCACAAGAAGTACCGGAAAGAAGTGGAGTTAGTAACATGTATTAGTGGGATAAGAATGCGTACAGATAGAGAGGGAGAGGAAGAGAGAGAAGCTCAGTGCAGCATGGGAAATTCCCCAGCAGTCTAAGCCTATAACAGCATAACTAAGGGATGGTTCAGGACTCACCTGAGCCAGCCCTAACTATAAGCTTTTTCAAAAAGGAACATTTTTAGCATACTCTTAAACGAAGAGAGGGTGTGCCTCTCAAACCCAAACTGGGAGCTTTATAATGTTACATAATTGGAAGAAGGCAGTCCTTGAAGTCTGTTTTATATGGGCATTGAAGGACATGTCCTGATCAAAGGTTACTCCTAGATTCCTTACAGTGGTGCTGGAGGCATCAGCTGATGTGGCTCCTGGATTGCATTGGTCACCTGATGTAGCTGGGATATTGAGCTGAGCTTGACTCCGTGGCCTGCCTGAACTAACGCGATGCTCAATTTCAGTCAGGACCACTATGACAAAAATCCTTGATCTACATTTAGTAGATATATTTGCAGTTATATATATTTGGCAGTATGCTCTGTTCTGGGACCTCCCTGTCCTTCCAGGTGTATACATGGAAAGCTTAAGGCGGGGAGAGCACACTTCCCCGCCTTCCATGCGCACGCAGTTCTCAGTGATGCCCAGTGGCTTGAAGCAAATTTGGGTCAATTTTCCCGATATACAACATACGCTGACTTCAAAGTCTTCAACATCTCTGGGATAAGTCATGCATTTCACTATCAATCTTCCTTGAAAATATTAATAAAACAAGGAATTTCTAGGTGACACTAATATTACTGTAAGGATAAGGGATTTGTTTATTTATTTCACCCTTAAAAACAAAGTTAGGGTTTATTGTTGGATTATTGAACAGTAGAGTGAAAAAGATTGAGATAAAGAAAGAGTCTTGCGGATGAGCTGAGAGCACAAAGCAACGAGAACCACCCATGTTTTTTAATCCATTAAGGGTCTATTTTAATTGATCTTGACAGTTATTTAAATGCGGTGGAAACTCAGGATGCTTAAAGGGGACCTTTTGGTTTTATAGGTTAGGTCTTAAGTATAGTTCTGGTGTAGGAGTGTACCCTGTGATTCAGTTTCTTCTGACAATCTGGAATTTACTTCTTTAGATCTTAGACAGCTTTCTCCTGGTGTGTTAAAGACCTGAGCATCCCACATCAGTAAGACAGTGGAATAGCAGTTTTTCAATGGTTACTTTACTGGAAATATGTCTCCAACAAAAACATTTGGAATGAGCGAAATGCATACTTCTTAAATGTAGTTTTTATTCTCTTTATTCCAGGTGCCTATGTGGAAAGCTTAAGGCGGGGAGAGCACACCTCCCCACCTTCCATGCGCACACATCGAAAGTTTAAGGCAGGGAAAACAGCAGCAGCAGCGACCCTTGAAACGATTGCACAACGCAAAACCTCCCTACCATTCCAGGTGCCTACATGGAAAGCCTGAGGCAGGGAGAGCAGCGGCGAGAACATACGAAATGATTGCACCAGGCAAAACCTCTGTGAGCTTCCATGAGAGTGCACGGGAGAATTTTTATTTATTTATTTATTTATTTAAAACCATCACTTCCCGGTTCAAACATTTTAATCACCTTTGTTTAAATCATTGGACCTTAAATCATTGGTAATAGCCGATGCCAGAGTTATTCTTCAGCATCGTTAATGCGCATCAGACCAACTGGAGAGCGCTCGACTGTGCCACCCGGCATGCTCATATGATTGGCTGTAAAAACGGAAAAACTGGCTGTAACTCATCGCTTTATTACTTGTATTACATCCGTGGGCTGTAAGTTGTAAAGCATGCACTGTGGATGTATTAAGTCTGTTCCCAAACTACCGGCTCTCGGAATACTACGCAGTATAATAGTTGTAGGCTATTTGCTTACACACGGGACAAAGCCTAATATTAACATTTATGATATACATCGCACCGCTGCCTCCACAGACTAGCTGCTGCAGCTACTACGAGCTAGCAAATCGTATACACGTAGCACTGCTACGAGCACGCAGCCCGTCAGTCATGTGAGCGAGCCTGAGACCGAGCAGTTGGGAGGTGGTGATAAAGGAAACGCTAGTGCGCATGCTCTATGGGCCCAACAGAGCAGGAAAATCCAAACTCCTGAATACCTCGATGTTTGCTTTATGTCCCATTTCCATAAGAATGAACATGACCTCCAACACTGTATGCAATTCTATTTATACTTCCACGGGCAAACTCCAGGTCCGAAAGTGAAGCCATGGTGGAAGTGCCTTAAACCTGCACTCCCCACTCTGACCACCAGGGGGTGACTCCACTGGCTGCAAAGACAAGATTGTATTGAGTTCAATGAGAAAATGACTGAACTTCTCACCTGATTCATTTCTCCAGTAAATATTTCTTTGATTGAGTTTATGGTCTCAATTGCCAGTCCTGAGTCCTCTTCAGTAGAGCAGGATATTCATTTTAAATTATGGTCATATTTAGATGAAAATACACGATAAGGCAGCGCATGCCATAGGGCGGGGCTACCCTGATACCTACCGAAGGCGGAGGTGCGGGAGCAGCGTTACTTACCGACAGCGGAGGTGCAGGAGCAGCGTTACTTTTCAACATGAATAACTTCCTGTGCTTCAGATTGCTGATGCGGTGAGTCCGTGATGTAGTCAAGGTGGACGGGGATCGACACGCGAGCAGCAGGTGAGTTGAGGCAGGTAGCTGACAGCCTTGTCGTTCTCACGTGGCCGAGCAAGTGAAGCGGCTTGCGGAGGAAGCAGCCAGGATAGGCAGGCTGAAGCAGCTTAAATAAGGAGCCCTGAATGAGATTGCCAATAGATGCGTAGAATCAAAACGTCAAAATTCGGTGTTGATCCATCAGCTGATGTGGCTCCTGGATTGCATTGGTCATCTGATGTAGCTGGGATATTGAGCTGAGCTTGACTCCGTGGCTTGCCTGAACTAACACAATGCTCAATTTGATAAACAAGCATGAAGTCTCTAATCTCCGTTATGTCTATGAGAAGGATTTGTCCGTTGCACTTCGTAAACACAACATTCAAAGTTGGCCCTGGCTCAACGATACCAGAAGCCTGGACTACGAAGCAGATTCTACATACCCAGCATATCTTTGTACAATTGGATTTTGCCTCACTATATTTGCATGTTTGGTACAGCCAGCTGCAGCTGAGTTTTAAGTGGGGAAAGTGGTCTTCCCTCCTTCTGCTCAACAACAGTACTGCTGAACTAGTAGGGAACAAGAATAACTTAAATCAGTTCAATCAGTTCTGTGTTAGGCTTGCCACAGTAGTCGGTGTTACTAGTGTTACACGGTGTCTCTGCTTTTTTTATATAGAAGTAAAATCCAGCAATACGCAGCACTGAGTAGCAGGAGTCAGATTTCACTGATCATGTGACGAGTGAGGAGGGTTGACCGATGATGGCGGAGGGTTAGTTATGTTCAATATTGTATGTCTTATTGTTGTTCATTAAAAATAATAATCAACCAAACCTCTAAGCATGTGTTTCGTTCTAAATAAATGGAAGATCTACAGATCTAACATTAAAGATCAAAGTAAGCACTCTACACATACATGGTGGTTTATGTTGGTAATTGTAATTTTTGTGCTGGTTTATAGTTTAAACCAGTAGCAAGGTGGCTGTGACCTTTCCTTGTAAAATATTTGTTTCCTTATTAACCAGTGGGAAAATGTCCTCACTGTGCCATCCCTATTGTATCGTATTTAGTTATATATAAAATAACCCATTTAAGAACCAGGCTTTATTGTCTTGTATTTATTGGTCCTGGTTTGAGCAAGCACACATGTACTCAGACTGTAAATCTGTCACAACCCTTACTTTAACCTTTCAGAGGATTGCAATTTGTAAGTCAGGAAATAGACATATACATAATTCAACACATATAAGCAAGCGACTTGTGCTCTAAACAAAGTGATATGATACAGATTTGGGTGTATGATACAAACAATGAGTAAACCTGTCAGGGAAACAAAAGAAGAAGAATCTTATTGGAAGACCTATAAGCCGTGTTCACCAACACTTTATGTAACATGTTAAGCAGCATTACAGATCCACTCCTAACCCTCACTCTGGTCTCTGGTAGCTGTACATTTAGAGGAAGACAAAAATGGATCAGATTGGCATGAATCACGATGTGCTGTGGAGCGAAGCCAGCAGACATTCCAAGGACGACTCTTCTACTGACACATGTATGCATGCATACACACACGCAGATGGAAAAGAGGGTTTAACAAGAAGCAGTAATGGCGGGTCATCAAACAGCTATTTGTGTAGATGGTGTCAGTCTCTCAAAGAAACAATGAGAGTAATTCTTACAGAAAGAAATCAAGAACCCAGTTTATAAAGTGTATTATGAGTTGGTATGTGATGAATGGCCCAGTTAAAGTTGCCAGGGGTACTGATCATCAACACGTGCAACACATGTATTAAAGGAATAGTTCAACATTATTGGAAAATATGCTACTTGGCTGTCTTGTTGAGAATAAGATAAGATATCACTCCCATTTAGCATGTCTGTGTGCTAAATATGAAAAACCGCCTGCAGCTGTTTAGCTTAGCTTAGCATAAAGACTGGAAAGAGGGTAAAACAAGGTCTGTCCAAAAGGACTATTTCTTGGCAACTTCCTGTATTGTCACAAACCTCCACAAAGCCACAAAATGTTTTTTTTACGCATTGGCTGTACACATTAAAACAAAGTATAATATGTAAATTAGAGGTTCTGGCAGGTGGATTACCTCACCTTTGGACAGAGCCAGGCTAGTTGTTTCCCCATCTTTCTAGTCTACTAGAATAAAACAATCTAAAGATATGAGCATGGTATAAATCTCGTTAAGGGAATGATCATACTACCCAACAATTCTGTCAAAGAGTAAAGTGACAGCCCCTGTTAACCTTGTTTTAGCTGACCTCCAGTTGTTTAACTCCCTACCTTACTGCAGTGGTCCAGGAGTGTATTCCTGCTTTGTATCCTGGTGTTCAGTTACTCTAATGGATAATTCTGGATTTTGCTTCTTTAATGTAAAGCACTGATAGTAAAATAGTTATCTAAATGGCACAACACTGCTCTCAGAAAACTGCATCTCAAGCTTGTGTTCAGCTTGAACATAATTTTTTGCTGAGTTCATCAGCAAAAAGTTGGAGGTTTTCATGTGACCAGGACAACATACTGCATCTGAATTTAGAAACCTAAACTTTTTCACTGAAAATTATGATCATTCCCTTTGGAGCAATACATCATGGTCCATGTGTGGCGGCACGAGGCGTGTGAATGCAAATTAAAAAAATAATTTAACACCAAAAATTAAGAAAAAGACCGACACCACCTGGGGAATTTCACCCCAGGAAATAATTTAGTAGAGCACCAGGCACACAGGTAAGTATACTCTTTTTGAGGCAAGAGACGCAGTTCACCAAAACTTAGAAAAAATACAATTTTATTTTAAATGGTTTAAAAAATGATTTAAAATTTCATTCATCCCAAAAGAAAATTAAATAAGGAAAATCAATTAAGGGGGCTGGAGCTGAATGGATGGACAAGGCTAGGTGCAAGGGGGGGAACCCACCAAATTAAGAAAAACAAACTAAACCACCCAACATACATGACCCACACACACACTCAGAGTGAGGAACCCGCTTCCCAAGACACAGCAGACAAAAGGGGGGGATACCACCACCCGGCCACCAGCAACTAAAAAAGAAACAAATTATAATGCAAAATTATAATAAGCTAAACACCCATTCAACACACACGCACAGGAGGGGGGGGGGGGGGGGGGAGGAGAGAGAGCGAGAGAGAGAGAGAGCGAGAGCGAGAGCGAGAGCGAACACTGGCTGTAGCTGGCGTTTACCAAACAAATATGCAGCTGCACATAAGGGAGCATGGAGCAGCACGCATACAGTCGCCCTGTTGAGCCAACCAACCTTGGCCCAAAAATGATGCCCCAATGACAGAGGCGCAAGAGGAAGAACCAGCAGAGGAGGATGGCCTTTATACTGGCCCACCTAATGACAGCCACCTGGCGCTAATTACGAGCCAGGGCAGTAATTAACAGATGCCACTGCTATGCTGCTACATTCTACCCCGGCTTCTTGGATCGTGGCCCCGACGATCGACAAAGTAACAACAAGCTAACTCCAAGGCCTAAATAGTGCAGCAACTGTGTTAGACACAGGGCCAGGAGGATTAACGCCTCCTCGCTTAGCCCCCCCTGCAGGCCGTGGGAGGTGGTGGACGCTAGGGTGATAACCTGCAGTTGACCTAATGGTCCGACGGACAGCAGCCTCTTCTAAAACAGGGAGAGACGAAGAAGAAGAAGAAGAAGAAGAAGAAGAAGAAGAAGAAGTACCTATCACCAGATCCGCAGACGAAGATGGCACAACAGGGACTAAGTCAAATGATGGAACCAGCTGCCGAGGAGTGGTTTGAGTCACTGCTTCAGCCTGAACAGGAGTGGGCAACGGTTTTCAGATCCCGAGACCAACCAACCACCATCAAAAGACAGCTCGTCCTCTGACTGAGGCTGCGCCGGAGGAGGCGGAGAGGGAACGGCGGCAGCATCACCTGGAGAACTGACCCCTAACACAGCCTTCAGCAGAGATTGATGGACCTGTCTGGCTCTGGTTGGGTCATCCCTAGGGGCAATGGTGTAAACTGATCCCCCTTCCCTCGGTGCCCTTAAGACACGATACATGACCGAGGCCCACTGATCCTGGATCTTGTGGCGCCCCCGTATACCAAGGTCTCGCAACCATACCAACTGGCCCTCCTTCAAGGAAACACCTCGGACATGTTGGTCATGGTTTTTCTTACAGCGCTCTGCAGCAGCCCTCAACCGGTCACAAGCTCTCTCAAACACCATCTGCAAGTGAGTCTGGTGCTCCTGAACCCACTCATGCACATAGCCACCAACAGGATCCTGGACTCTGCCAATCAGGAAATCAATGGGGAGTCTTGGCTCCTGACCAAACATCAGAAGGAAAGGAGACTCACCAGTTGTCTGATGTGGGGTGGTATTATAGGCATAAAGGACCTGGGGCAGACAGGAACTCCAGTCCCGCTTTCGGGACACGGGCAATGTACGCAGCAGGTCGTGAAGGGTTCTATTGAAGTGCTCACATTGTCCATTCCCAGAAGGATGGTATGGCGTGGTGCGAGACTTCTCGATACCATAGAGGCCACACAGCTGCTGAATGAGGGAGCTCTCAAAACTTTGCCCCTGGTCTGAGTGTATCCGGGCTGGAACACCGAATCTCAAGAACCACTCAGAAACCAGGACTTGAGCTACATTGGCAGCTTGCTGATCACGAGTAGGGACAGCCCAGGTGTATTTACTACAAACGTCAGTCATGACAAGAACGTTTTCCATCCCATTATGGCTGGGCTCCAGAATAGTAAAATCAATGGCCAGAATCTCATTAGGCCGAGAAGCCAAAAGGTGTCCCATGTAACTACGAGTGGCTGGTTGACTCACCTTGGCCACCTGACACCTCTCACATGCCTGACACCACTGCATTACCTCAGCAGACATCCCTGGCCAGTAGCACTGCTGCCGTAAAAGCTCCAGGGTCCTTTTAACCCCCTGATGACCATGCCCCTGGTGGAATTCAGTCAGCACCTCTGTTTTTAACGCTGCTGGCAACACCTGAAACACCACGGACCTTGACCCTCCCGGCTCCCTGATCAATCACAAAACTGGCTTCGTGGCACTTTTGGAAGGCCTGCATGACAAGTTTAGGAGCCTCAGACACCACCGGCAGATCAAACAAAGCCAAGCCATGCTGCCCAAAGAGTTCCCCATAGCACCTACGGATGACATTCATCCCTAGAACCCCAGGAGCCTGTGAAGGCACACCACCAGGGGGGTCCTTGACCACCAAAATCCCACAAGCTGGCAACAGCTTACCACAGAGCACCACCTCCAACTCTAAGTAACCTATATATGGGATGGCCAGGCCATTGGCTGCAGCCAATGACAAGATTTGAGCCGCTCTTGGCCCCAAGGCTCAAACTGCTGCCGAAAGAGAGACTCGGTGGTAGTCGACACCATAGACCCTGTATCTACCAGGCACAAGACCAAAATCCCTCCCATGCTCACACTTACATGAGGACAAGATGACATGAGCTTTGACACTTCCACATCACCTGAACCTGAGCCAGTAGCTGCCCCCTCTGAACTGTGACTCTGCAGCTCGGCGGGTGCTAGTTTCCCAGCCCCTGGGCGGGGTGGAAAGGCCTACTCAGCTGAGAGGCTGGCAAAGGGGGCTGGGTGCGAGTAGGCACACGAGCGCCATCACACTCCCTAGCGATGTGACCTGGTTGCTGACATCGCCTACAGATTATAGGACCACGAAATGCTGTTCGGCTATACTGCTGAGAGCCCTGCAAACGGGAGATGCTCAGAGATGAGTCAGTTGGTTCAACTGCTCCTGCTGCAACTTGAGCATTTCCCTCATCTCCCGCAACTCAGAGGCTTGAGAAGAACTAACACCTACTTGGCCACTGCCCTGGACCACACACTGCGCACCGAAGACAGAAGGGACCGAACGACTGCGACCCCTACCCCCTCCAGGTGAGCCTTCTCGTTCGTTTGTCTCCGATACTCCACTCTGCATGCACAAACAAAAAACAAAATTAGGCCTCACAACACAAAGTGAGCAGAAAATAAAACAAGGGAACACGTCTGAGTCGTTTGAAAAAGAGTAACCCTGCCGACAACGCCAGATTGTGGCGACACGAGGCGTGTGAATGCAAATTAATTAAAAAATAATTTAACTAACACCAAAGATTAAGAAAAAGACCGACAATGCCACCTGGGGAGTTTCACCCCAGGAAATAATTTAGTAGAGCACCAGGCACACAGGTAAGTATACTCTTTTTGAGGCAAGAGACGCAGTTCACCAAAACTTAGAAAAAATACAATTTTATTTTAAATAGTTTAAAAAATTATTTAAAATTTCATTCATCCCAAAAGAAAATTAAATAAGGAAAATCAATTAAGGGGGCTGGAGCTGAATGGATGGACAAGGCTAGGTGCAAGGGGGGAACCCACCAAATTAAGAAAAACAAACTAAAGACACCCAACATACGTGACCCACACACACTTAAAGTGAGGAACCCGCTTCCCAAGACACAGCAGACAAAAAGGGGGGGATACCACCACCTGAGCACCAGCACCGCCACCACCAGTCTCCAGTAACTAAAAAAGAAAGAAACAAATTATAATGCAAAAAACACCCATTCAACACACACACACACACACACACACACACACACACACACGGACCAAGCCCTGGTTAAAACACAGGCAGCGTGGAGAAACAGTGTTTCCGAGGGAGGTAGAGCTTCAGCAGAGACAAAGCTTTCCCGGAGGCGGAGCTTCACCGGAAACAAAACAGCAGCGACCCCAATCAGCTGATCACAGCAACTCCTGTTTCAGGACACACACACGCACAGGAGGAAAGAGAGAGAGGACACTGGCTGTAGCTGGCGTTTACCAAACAAATACGCAGCTGCACATAAGGGAGCATGGAGCAGCACGCATACAGTCGCCCTGTTGAGCCAACCAACCTTGGCCCAAAAATGACACACCAATGACAGAGGCGCAAGAGGAAGAACCAGCAGAGGAGGATGGCCTTTATACTGGCCCACCTAATGACAGCCACCTGGCGCTAATTACGAGCCAGGGCAGTAATTAACAGATGTATGCTGCTACACATGTAAAGGTATCCCATTAACCAGTGTCCAGGTCTCCATTAAATTTGCTGTCTAAAGGGGATGAACTTCCTTTTGTGTAAACAAAAACCTTCACTTGTACACAAACATTATCCAATTGTAATAGATTGACTGACTTAAATTTTTTTCTTTTGACTAATATATCTCAGAGGATTTATTGTTTGGATTTTGGATGGTCGGACGTGTTTCAGGTTTGATGTCATTAATTTGCTGGAATGTGAAATTAATTTAATATTACATGTGAGTTGTGACACACTTGAGTCAGGGTGTGTGGAATGATGCTGAAACTTGCTCAACAATCAAGGTATGGAAACAGCCCAGAAAAAATGCGGGCTTGCAGAACAGCTTGTTCTGTTCTTAATGATTTTAGCTGAAACATGTAGTACGAGACTTTCCTGTTTCTTCCACAGTCAAACTGTTCTTGTTCTTTCCTCATGACTGAAATATAGTGGCTCAATTATACAAACAGCTTTGTACTACCACTGGTGGAAGTACCAGCTTGGTAATGACTGACTAGATTCAGTTGTAGCTTATTTAAAAAGAGAAAGCTGGTGATATTCTTTTTTTTTTTTTTAAATGTATTGTCAGCAAATCCTATGTGCAAATTTGAGGTCTTCACGGGTTAATAAATGTGTGCCCAAACCCAAAAAGACCCAGAAATGTACTACCGGGAACTGAGCCAGACCCATTTATTATTTGAGTGGTGGGACCCGGAACCATGCAGAACCGAGAAAGGCCGGACCCGAACCTGAACGGGGACCCGTCTATTATTTGAAAGATACAATGTTATAGGGCATCTTGCATTCTCATCCTAACATTACAATGTTGCAAGTTACAATTCACACATGCAGCACTTCTGTCATGATCAGCACTGTCTGATCACGGCCGGGTCTTCTCAGATTCACTAGGGTATCCGACAATGTTCGGTCTCGGGTTCTGGGGTTCGGGTGGGCCTGTGAAGACCTGTAATGCAGAGCCAAACCAACAATGAATTGATGGTACAAAGTATTGTGTGTGTATCACAGCCTAATATACTGTGACTTATTCCTCTGTGCCACAAAGCTTATTAGAAACACATCAATGAACCAAACTGTTGCAAATTCATTAACTTGAACACACATACTATAGTTTATTTTGAGTCAGGAAAAGCTGATTTTGGCTAATTTTACTGAAATCTTACTTTTTCTTCTTCTAGTTGATTCAGACTAAACAACTCAGACCACGTGGTAACACTTATGTCATTCACTCAACATGTGCTCATGACAAGTGATGTTACAGCTTAAAATATATATATATATATATATATATATATTTTAATTGGCTAATCCAGTGAAAAGACCGTTATATTTAGTTAATAAACTATATCTGAACCTACCCTTGACCTTCAACCATGTGTGATCAGTGTGCATTTTATCTATACTCACTCTTACTGAACAGCAGAGTTCTAATCTTGCTGCTCTAGTCTTCAGTAACTTTCTTCCCATTTTTGAGCCAATTTATTTACGCAAGTTCCTTAGGATAGTTGTTCGTCGTGCGTCGTAAAGTATTTTTCTGTTTTTTATTGGAGCGTGAGTGAAAGCCGTAGAGGGTGAACCCTATACAAAATAGAGCGTTAGTTACCTACTGTAATTCCAGATGCTATGAGTATAAGAATAAAATATATATATAAAATGTTTATATATATATTACAAAATATGTCTTTACCATTGTACTGTACATGCAAATGAGACAAAAACTGGAACCTGTGAGTGAATTAATCTTTTAGACTTCCATTATTTTGAAGTCATAACTGTTTACATTCTTCTCCTCATTTCTCCTCCTCCTTACACTTTCTCTCTGCTCTCTCCGTTCTTTCTCTCCTCCTCCCCTCCAACTCTCCCTCCTCCTTTCCTCCCATCTCTCCAAACAGGTATCAACCTTTCACTCTTTCTCTTCTACTCGCTTTTCTTAGTTTCTCTGTTTTTACAAATTCATTTTTATCATATTTGCCGAAAGTGTCACATCATCCTGACAGTGATGCATGTGAAATAATCTGTGAAAAAAACAGGTTTCTCTGGCTCTTCCTGGTGCTCCTAATAGCATTTGCAGAAATCCACTGCATGAACAAAAACAATCAGAGCAGGAGGAGTCTCTAACACAGTGTCAATAACTGCTCTGCTACCCTTCCCCCGTGCATGCTCAGTCAGACTCGATATCTTGAGCTCAGGGCTGCAGGACGAGCTGTGCAAACATAATTGCTGAGACGCAAACAACATTTCTACCTATGTGGAGTAAAGTTCAGCTGTGGAACATATGCAAACCTGCTAGCCTAGCCTAGCTTAGCCTAGCCTGCACGTGCCTGACAGCCATGTCTCAATATAACAGAGGACTCCTATGCAAACTTTAGTCTCTAGCAAATTGGAGGGGGGCAGGACAGCACCTACAGTTATTCTTGTTGTGGAGGATAAAGATTAAGAATAAAGGTGATGCATGACATGCTAGAGTGTGTGTTTTTGTATGTGTGTGTGCAGGTGGGATGACATACACAGGTTAAACAGGAACAAGCCGGGACAGGACAGGGCAGGATGCTGAAAATAGTCCCCAACAAATGCACTATTTCCTCCTGTTTGAGTAAAGTTTGTTAAAAACTAGAGTGAGCAGCTGTTTAAGGAAATTACTGAGCCTTCTTAAAAAATGAAACTATATATTTGTGAACTGTTTAAAATGATTAATATGTTTAATAGGAACCAGTGGACTCGGGGCGAGAACCACAGACAGAGCAGGGAAGCATGGAGAGACAGACCAACACATGGTTGGTGTTGGTCTTTTCATTGGATTTTTTGAAAAAATCAAAACTTGAGCACCAGTAATGTGACAACTTGCAACATTTGCCTCATGCTTTTCTCTGACTCATTTCCCACAGCATTTGTCCAGATCACTTAGCTGAGGAGAAAGTGAATCAACTACATAATCAGTGAATACAAATATTTGAACTGAAGTGAATGAAAGCAAAAAAGTGATTTGTAATTTACGCCTCTGTTCTTTAAACCCAAGCTAGTGAATACTTACTAATCTAAACTGATTCACTGCTGGGAGTCATTGATTCACCCAGATTGGTCTCCATGATTGGACCTCCCAATGCTAGATTACCAACCAACATGGGCCGACAGGCCACAAGATCGTGCACATTTGTATTCTTTGACGTAACAATTACAAATTGCCAGGCATTCGAAACCTTAATGACCAGCATTTAAAGTAGAAATTGAAATTGTGCTAAAATATTAAGCTAGTGTCTTGCTTCAACAACAGTTAGTGAGTTTTGATAACTTCAGAGACGTAATCTGTAAGTGAGAAAGTTTATGCTGTGTTTACGTCATATCAGACTCCATACTGTAAAATCTCACAATCAGTTTTATTATTAACTCTGTAATTAGATAAGTTTATCAGTTTCAAGACTAAAATAGTTATCACTTTCATAACTTAATCATGAGTTCAGTCTTAATAATAAGTTGACCAAAAGTCCAATGGATTGTTTCCTTAACTCATCAAATTAAATAGTTAACCTATTTGCATACAGCTCCCGGTGATGTGTCTTTTTATACTCATGTCTCAAATGAGTCTGATGTTCTTCTCTCTGATTCAAACAGTCCTCCCCTGCTGTCGGTTGTAAATTCTGGTAGTATAGCAGCAGCTGTAGTGATTAGAAACTGTTGCCAAAGAAGGATCAAGCTTGATGTGATTAATGATGAAGTGAAAACAAGAACAAAATGGAAATTAAAAGTGCATAGAGCATAAAGATTTGAGTTATTTTAACAGGTCTCCCTGTGCAGATTCAAACCCTGCTTACATCATGACTGAGTGACAGCTAAACTTCACAAATCTCTCTTTGTCCTACTTCACTCAGGACATTGGAGTCACTTCCACTCCACTTTGGGCTCTTTTGGGGAGGAATATTGTTTACTTTGCCTTTCTTTTTCTCTCGTATGACTTCCTCTTCTCTGACGTGTTTAATCTTAGTGTTCTAGTATCAGTGTCTCCTGCCCTTTGCACTCAGGGTCTTATGGGTCCATTTGGTTCCTAGTAACAAAGACCTGAGTCTAATCCAATCTGCATTGGTTTTTATTGTCCTTGGGTCCTTTTCACATTTATGCACATTGGTTGCAGAGAGGTTTTCGCACAGGTTTGTCTGAAACTTTGGACCAATAAACACCTCCTCTTTGTTCAATAATGTTAGCTACTTAATGTTGTTGTTTTAGACCTTAAAAAACATGCTTCTATAAATTAATTCGGATCACATTAACCAAAAGAATCTGGATTTATTATCCTACCCGTCTCTGTTTCCCCTGCGGGCTTCGTTACCCATCTCCATTGGCTCCAAAAGTTGCTGATATCCCATAGAGGCCTCTGGGTGATGCAGGAACAGTGTGAGCTTTGTTGTTTTCAGCCAAAAGAATGTGACTGTCTCTACCACAGGACAAATGTGTGCTACTTACACTGTGGCAAATGGCAGTTATTAGCACTGTTGTTGTAGACAGAACAGATAGAAGTTGTGGTCAGGAGGTGGATGATGGGAAGAGGAAAGCACAAAAACAAGCAAACACTCACACACAACGTGCACACAGGAAACAACACAATGAATCATAAAGACTGTCTACAGAGGCAGAAACCACACAATGCAGCACACACACAAAGCAAGGATCTAAACAAGGATGGACATGTTTAAGGAAGTGTGTATGTGCTCAGGGTGCTCTTATTGTTTAGGGTAGCTTTTGTCGTTTGTGTGTGTGCCTGCATCTGCACATGTGTACGCTGGCATGTGTTCCTATTGTTTCGGCAGTTGTTACTTTTAGCCCTGACGACCAAATGACTGCGTTTGTGTGGTTTGACCCTCTGAACTAAACTTAGGACCTCAGTGTTTCTCACTGTTTACTGTGATCTTGTGGAGTGACATATCTAATGATTTGTTTTATCCTTCTGAGTCTAAATCTGGAATTGTTGGCTGTTGATATCAGTTCCTGTTTTTCCCCTTCCTGTACTCTGTGGGCAAATTATTTTCTAAACTAAGATCTTTACATTTGAGTGGAAGGATAGTTCACACAGCTTCCTCTGGAGACACTAAAGGCTTTATATGACTTTTCTCACTTTTAGAACGCCCCAACACCTGGAAACACACTGATGTAGAAAAAATCGGTAGAGTTGCCTGTATACTCCATCAGAACCGCTGGTCAGATAATTGGAAGGGAAGCAGGCCAATATGATTGGCAGCTGAGCTTATTCAGCGACCAGCACACCTCAAACTCATTCAAACAGGAATGTCCAGGAAGTGGTTGTGAAGATTCATGAAGTCCTGAATAAGCCCTTAAACAGACATATCCAGATCATTTGGGGCACGTAAATGATGGAAGGAATACATGTGCCTGTCCTTTCCAAACTGCACATCCATTTCCAAGTTTCCAACAAGTGGCAGACATTAACTGTCTGAGCACAGCCTGCTGGATCGCTTGAAGATGAAAATGAGACATTTTATCGTAATCTGGACTGAGATTTAGCCACAGCATGGACAACACATATTTGATCTGTGAAATCAATCAGTCTCATTCAGCACATGGAACAGAGGGAAGTTGAATGAATTATTTCAACAGCTGGAATCTTGTTTTTGTAGGTTTGGCGATTAAGCCCAAGCCCCAGGCAATGACACCACACATTATGTACCAAAAGTTAATTTGAATTCATTTTAACTTGGTAAAATTTTTAACATTGGTCTCTTTTTTTTTTATTTCAGTAGGTTTGGTCAAGTTGTGTTCATAGTACTATCACTGAAGCATCACTCAACTGATTTTACCCTTGCCAGTGCTGGTCAGTGATTTAAATCCCATCCAGAGGACCTACGTGGGTCATTTTTCACCCACACCCGAGTAATGAGTAATGAGTAATGAGTAAGGCTGCAATCACCTCCTGTTTTTCTGCCAACTGGTTGGTCCTCATGTCATTTAAGTCCTTGTATTTTAAATTGGATCTCTGAGTTTTTTCTGCAGGAGGAGCTGCTTTTCTTCTTCATTTTATCAGCTCAGAGTGAACTCAGACATAGTCAAAGAAGTTTGTGTTGATCTAATAGGAACAAACATGTTAGCAGAAAATAGTCCTGATTGGGGACAAAAAAACACACAAACACTCTGTGCTGTTGAAGGTCCATGTCTATTGCAGACCACATCCTGTAATTTCCCCATGGTTAAAATGCCAAAAACTGAAAGTGAGTGCAAATGTCAGTAATAATGCCTCATTACACAACTATCATAAATATAGCAGGTCAAAATTGAACCAAGAGTCAGTCTGTAAACTCTGGTGGATGTTTACAATAGACAGTTTGGCGACAGTACTGTTCGCCTTCGTTTTGTCTTCCAAATAACTGCTCGTGGTACCAAACAGACTGTGTTGTAGCGGTGTTGTCATGTTCTCACCGCTCCACTTGTTAAGAACATTATGGTTATCATTACAGATAGAACTCAAGGCCAAAACTACAAAAACAAGACCCAAGCAGTAACAGACTGGAATGATCCTTTAAAGGAGGCAGGTTTGTCCAGGAGGCTGTGGTGCATGTGTGTGTGTGTGTTGTGGACCTCTGTGCAGTCAGAAAGAAACCTGCAGTGTAACATCAAGCAGATCATCTGCAGATTGACTGAATTTGAAGGGACATCCTCTTCCTGTCTGCTGGCTTCAAACAGCATAATCCCACAAGGAGACCTTTATAAAGGGTTAGTGCGTCCAGCACACTGGGAGAGAGGACAGGACGGGCATGTGGAATGGAAATCCAAGGGGACTTCTGAAAGGAAAGGGCAGAGTGATGGGGGGCTCAGTCACTGTGTGTGTGTGTGTGTGTGTGTGTGTGATAGAGGTCAGAGGCCATACCAACAGTGCATATGAGAGAGGATGAACAGAAGGCTTGAGGGTGAGGGTGGTATTGGGGGGGTGAGAAGAGATAGAGGGTGGAACGTCTGTGTGTGGAAAAAGTGTGTGTGTTTGCATGTGTGTATGTGAGTGTGTGTGTAAGAGGAGTCAGACGGCATCATGCATTAATGAGCTACCTAAAAACAACAAAGGATAAACTATAACCTTGAGCCTGTGAATGGCACTTCATTGTGTGTGTATGTGTGTATGTGTGTGTGTGTGTGTGCAGAAAGGAGGGTGGCTTTTTTTCATACCCTTTAACCCCTCTGTCTCTTCTGTCAATCATAATGAGTCCAATACTGCTTAGCATTTAGGCTCAGCTGGGTCCACTCAACACAAAGACCTCCTCTTTCTGTCTGTCTGTCTGTCTGCCTATCTCTGGCATCCCCAAAAATACTGACGTTAAATATCTGTTAAAGTTGAGCACAAATTTTGTCAAACATAACAGGACACCAAAATTAGGAATGAATCATTTCAATGAACCCTCAACCTTTCACAAATGTCTTCTTGTGATGCTGCATCTTATTAGTTGTGAGCAGTTGGCCTGGTAAGACTAAATGAGTCATACCACCTTGTATTTGACTGGGAACAAGAGCAAATATTTGAGAAAGGTCTGAAAAATAAGTAGAGTATAAAAAATAAAAAGTGTATTTAGACTGCTTTAGTGATTGGAGAAATGTGATGATTATATATTTAGACAAAGCAAAAATCCTGATGTGCCTTTTGGAAGTTGAATAATTCCACTGGGAGCACTTTGTGTGAAAAGAAAAACACACATTCACACAGATATTTGTCAGTTGACCAGATGCTTTTTATGAGCAGTTTCAATTTTGACAAACACAACGATTTATGTGTTGCAGGGTAGACATTTTGACATTCAGGACGTATACTATACACACCAAGCAACACTGGTAACCTGCATACGAGATGCTCTGAAGAATGGGGACATGCAGAATGGAGAGGGACTGGCTGATGCAGAGGAAGATGGTGAAAAATACATACTGGAGGATTATCCTTCATATTTCATGGACCATAAAACTAGGCTGTAATTAGGCACTTTCTGACATTTCCTGTAAACATGTCATCATATGACTCCACTCCCTGTAAAGTGGTGCCCAACAACAACTGCTGTTGTTCTGAGTCACCTTAACAATAGTAAACTTCTGAGTAATCAACTCCTGCAGGCTCATTTACATTCTATAAATCTGGCTTTATGACCTGGCACAAGGTCGATGAAATGGCCCTTCAGTGTATAGTGATATGTGAAATCAATTAATCCAACCACAACAACAACAACAATACAGCACTTTGTTAATAGCCCCCAAATTAAACAGGTTTAATGGTGCAGTAGGTAACTCTTAAGAAAATAACTTTTTGTCATATTTGCTGAAACTGTCAGTATATCCTGACAGTGATACATGAGGCAGATAATCTGTGAAAAAATCACGAAAACAACCAATCAGAGCAGGAGTGTCTAACGCAGTGTCAATCAATGCTCGAGCACCCAATGCTCAGCCCCCAACCCCCATGACTGCTCTCAGGGCTGTAGGAGGAGCTGTGGAAACACAATGGCTGAGAAACAAACAACATTTCTGGCTATGTGAAGTAAAGTTCATGACATTAATTCTGAAGGACTAACGTTATGAGTTAACAGTTTGAGTCGAGCACAAAGGCTGTATTATGTGTAGCTTGGAAAATAGCAATACGGGCACTGAATTTGATGAGTTTACTGTTTAATTCCACTCTCTTCACAATCTTACCTACTGCACCTTTTAACCTAAAAAGATAAGGAACCTCGTTGCTGAAATTCAGTGCCAAGCAGCTGGCTGATATGAGAAAAGTCAGTATTTTACAAAGATTTACAAAGTTTAGGTCAGAATGGCCCCTACCATGTTGTATTTGGTGTGGTGCATTGTAGATAGATGGTGACCAACTTTAGATACACCAAATATTATAACAAATCGCTGGTAGAAGCCAAGCAACGCTATGTGTACAAAGTGCAAATAATGAATTGTTTATATTCACTCTGTCAGTGAGTAGCATGATTTGTGATTGTGTTCTTTACACCTTTCTTTCTACAACGTTCTACAACTACAGCCATGTGGGCTTATCAGTGAAAAGGCGGATGCAGTGTGATATAAAGGGACAAACAAACAGAAACAACAGACTACAGCTTGTCTGTGTTTACCTAAAATGGTTTACATGTGTATTGCTGATTGCAGTTGTTTGCTTTTTTCTTCCTTCTTTACGGCTCAGAAGTGGGTTGCCATACTACAGGAACCCCTGAAACAATCAGATAAAACTCACCAGCATACTGAAAAGAATTAAACCAAACTTCATGTTCTACTTTAATTAACCTTATCATTATTAATCATCTTACTATGTATGTATATTGTTATAGATCATTTACATAATGTATTCTTTTAATACATATGCTGCTAATATGAAAGGTGTCGCTTGTAGTGTCGAAACCACAGAGAATTATAAACACCTCTGAAATTCCCCTCAGCTCTACAAAACATTTTAGCCTCTGTTAGCAACAGTTTTGGCAACTCTGCTCTTATCAAGCTGGTTTCCAGCGGCTGTTTGTAGTGAATAAGCTCTGATAAACCCACTGTACAGGACCTACTCAGCAGCGAGCTGCAGACGATGGACATCTAGCAGCTAATGAGGCCGCTTATTTTCTCAGGAGCCATCCATAGCTAATAGAACAGTAAATATTGGATTTACATTGTTCCGGTGGAGTCAAACGCATCTTTAAATGAATCCTAATGTTGCTTTTTGTATGCTGAGTGTGTAAATATGCAACTGTGTGCTAACATGTTAGTAACAACTTTCTAAAGTGATCATGTCAGATGTTGTTAAAGCTGGTTCAAAAACATAAAGAGGGACACTCCTGAACAGAATATATCGCCTATGTGCTTAAGTTCATCCTCAACTCCAGTCACGTAGTTTAACAAAAGACAGCCTATAATGATTTAAGTAAGGATATTCCGAGCTGGATCTGTCCCTCATACATGTGTGAGCTTCCATAAAAATGATTTACCAAGAAGTTCATGGAGCCAGATAAGAACAAAGTTTGAAAGGAATGCAGCATCATAACATAACATGGGAGTACATGAGTCATGTTTCACTAGTAACTGTGATCCTGGTGGGTTCATCTTTATATCTTCTATCTACATCTTTTATATCTCTGACTGCGTCTATCCCATTATCCTGTCGACTTCATATCTGTGTCTTCATCGTCTGGTTTAGCAGCGGGAGTGTTCTTCTCCTGGGAAGCCATGTGTATCTGTACACCTTGGTTTCTCCTCCCCTCTGGCTGGCGCTAATGTTATCTGCTCTGCCACAGGGTCTGACAGCACGGGACTGAAATATGTACAGAGGAACACACACACTCACACTCACACAAATAAACACTACGATTACACCCAGTCATTATCTTGCTGCAGTGGAGCCTCGGCGAGGTCTAATCACAGGGAGACAAGGGTGACTTCTACGCCCCGGTCTAAACACTGCAGGAAAATGACAGATATTTTTGGCATCTGAGTCATGGTTGAAGGTGAGGACAATCCCGTAGCATGAGCCATACACACAAACACAGAGTTATTTTTGCTCACTGTGCAAAGGTTCATGTGTAAGGATGATGTAGGACTTTCCTCCTACCTGTCCCTCATTGTTGATCCTCTGGGATGAGGTGGAAAGGTTCCAGAAGCTGCTTTTCCTGGAAAGGTCAAAAGCAAAGGTAGAATGTGGTGGAGGTTGGGTTTGTATAGAGCCTCTGAAAGGTCACAGTTGAAATTTCCTCTCAACTACATTTTTGAATGCTTGAGCTCCAATATAAACTAATCCCCACTGGCTAACAATGACACTTCTCACTTTTTAAGGGTTTTTGCCAAAAAGGCTCCAAGAACTCTTCTGAATCTGTTCCTATGACTGTTTTCTATATTAAATGTTGCTCAACATACAGACATGTTTAATTGATGTAATTTAATCAGTAATACTAAAAAAATAGAAACTTCCTGCATGTAGTTCCTGTGTCTCCTTGGAAGTATTGGGTTTAACAAAGTTTTCCAGTGAACCTGAACCCTTTCAGGCCTCTCAGACATGTCCAAATGCAGCTCCATTCTCTGTAACATCAGGTATGTTTGTCCCCTCTGAGTCGTCTGCCTGGCCTTTTCTCACTGGTCATATCAGTGAATTCCCTTCCCCATGTTCCCCTGCTTTTATCAGCTCCAAAAATAATCAGTCTCTCACCTCCCCCCTTTCTCTCTCTCTCTTTCCATCTCCCCTCTCTTCATCAGTGCTTCTCTCTCCTTTATCCCATCTCATCTCCCCCCGTGCCTTTTCGGTTTCCCTGCTTTCCTTCGCCCCCTCCCACTCTCTCCTTTTATCACTCTATCTGCTGTATATTTCACTCCCCTCCTCCCTCTTTCCCTGCTGTCCTTTCTCCTCCCTTTCTTGTTTCCTCTGCCTAATTGCTGTATTAGCTATTCTTGGCATCCTGCTATCCTCCTAATTACAACTCCCCCTCCTTCTCTCTCATTTCCTTGCGCAGAATGAAGAAGTTGCCGTGAAAATACGAGCTTGCATTAAATCTTTACCATCTGAGTGCCACTGCCTGGAGCTAAACAACCTAAGCCTCTCTTATCCCACATTTATCAGTGTATAGTCTTATGATTTATATCTTTTCCTTTCTATGGAGCTGTTGGAATTCAGTATAATGTGGACATGTACCAGCTACATCAGGGTTTTCTTCACAGGCACAGTGAAACCTGGATGGTCACAGGCCTGTCTTTGTGTTTGTTTGTGTGTCTACGTTCACTTCTGAGAAGTTGCTTTGTCTTGGTAAAAAATTCATTGGTATAGTAAGACAGCAGTATTAACATCATGTGTCTTTGTGTTTGTTGTGAGAGCAGAGATTTTTTTCTTTTCTTGGGGGGGGGGCTACACTAAAGTCCCAGTCACTTGAGAGAGTGGCACAGCAGAGTTCATCCACACATCCTCATGTAAAGATGCTAACAGAAGCTTCATCACCAATCATCTGAGAGACTTCCTCAACACACATGCAGTTGTTGTTGCAGTGCAACATGTTTGTCACTTCCTGTCCAGATCCACGGGTGCGAGCCGTAGTCGGGAAACCTCTGGTTTTAGGCTATTTTAATTTACCTTAATATTTACTGTGGTATATAATGTATTTCTGTAATTTCGAATTACAAATTATTTGTATTTTAATTAAACATATTTTCTCATACCAGTATATTGTATTTTATTTTGATACATTTGATGAGCAAGTATTTGTAATTTGTAACCAGATACTTTTTGATATATTTGTGTCCATCTCTGACAACAACCCATTGGTGTTTTATTCCATAATGCCCATTTTTATCACAATGACTGTCCGTCATTCAGATCACATCAACAGCCAATCACATAGCTGTCTTCGGCCTGTTTGTCTTGATTGAAACTGTTGGATTTGATTGGAACTCTCTGGACAAATGCAGCCACATACATACGTGTGTTTGTGTGGTAGCTGTCCACAGGATAGATGAGCTAAAGGCCGCTACACTGACACAAGCCTTTTCACTGGGACCTTATCTGACTTTTTGTTGACCTTTTACCTTGTGTGTCAGTGTGTCTGTACACTTACTGGTCCTGAGACTATCAGAATTTGAAACAGATAAAATTACCCCATACGTGCCAACGTATAAGATTAGGGAATGCGCCTTCTCACTTTCTGCAGGTATTTCTGCTTCTGGAGCTGTAGAGTCTGGATCTGTGATTGTGGCCGTCTACTGCCCCCATGTTCCTGCTCCACACTCACTGCTGCAGTTGTATTATTATTAGTCTGATTTGTTGTCTGTCCTCCTGTTCTGTCTCCCCTCTCCCCCTCTCTCCTCCCCTTTCAACCCAACTCGGTCGATGCAGATGGCCGCCCACCCAGAGCCTGGTTCTGCTCGAGGTTTCTACCTGTTAAAAGGGAGTTTTTCCTCGTCACTGTGGCCAAGTGCTGCTCATGGTGGGAACTGTTGGGTCTCTGTAAATAATATTTTAAAGAGTATGGTCTAGACCTACTCTATGTGAAAAGCGTCTTGAGATAACTTTTGTTACGATTTGGCGCTATATGTGGCGACACGAGGCGTGCGAATGCAAGTTAATTTAAAAAATAATTTCACTAACACCAAAAATTAAGAAAAACTGACAACGCCACCTGGGGAATTTCACCCCAGGAAATAATTTAGTAGAGCACCAGGCACACAGGTAAGTATACTCTTTTTGAGGCAAGAGACGCAGTTCACCAAAACTTAGAAAAAATACAATTTTATTTTAAATAGTTTTAAAAATGATTTAAAATTTCATTCATCCCAAAAGAAAATTAAGTAAGGAAAATCAATTAAGGGAGCTGGAGCTGAATGGATGGACAAGGCTAGGTGCAAGGGGGGGAACCCACCAAATTAAGAAAAACAAACTAAACCACCCAACATACGTGACCCACACACACTCAGAGTGAGGAACCCGCTTCCCAAGACACAGCAGACAAAAAGGGGGGGATACCACCACCCGGCCACCAGCACCGCCACCACCAGTCTCCAGTAACTAAAAAAGAAAGAAACAAATTATAATGCAAAATTATAATAAGCTAAACACCCATTCAATACACACACACACACACACACACACACACACACAGGGACCAAGCCCTAGTTAAAACACAGACGGCGTGGAGAAACAATGTTTCCGAGGGAGGTAGAGCTTCAGCAGAGACAAAGCTTTCCCGGAGGCGGAGCTTCAGCGGAGACAAAACATCGGAGGCGAAGTTTCACCGGAAACAAAAACATCGGAGACGAAGCTGGTCACAGCTGATTGGGGTTGCACTCCCCCCAGCTGGTCACACTCTAAAATACTGTGGTTGCTTTTGTATACTAAAACACACATACCTGTTTCAGGACACACACACACACACACACACACACACAGGAGGAGGGAGGAAGAGAGGACACTGGCTGTAGCTGGCGTTTACCTGCGACCACACTAGTGTTAGCCATCAGACAGCATCAACAACGCCAAGAAAGAGGGACACTTACCAAACAAATACGCAGCTGCACATAAGGGAGCATGGAGCAGCACGCATACAGTTGCCCTACAACCACACAAAATGCTGTGAGTCTAAATGTGCTGAAGCAGTGGACAGCCATACCTGTTGAGCCAACCAACCTTGGCCCAAAAATGACACACCAATGACAGAGGCGCAAGAGGGAGAACCAGCAGAGGAGGATGGCCTTTATACTGGCCCACCTAATGACAGCCACCTGGTGCTACATATACAAATAAAATTGACTTGACTTGACTTGACTGGAGCCAGGAGATCAGAAAAACCTTCTCAAATCACCATGACGTCAGACTTAAATGTCTGTGGGTGATCCTGCCCCTGATGAGGGTTTTAAAGAAAAACCGATAGCTTGAAACTGCAACAATGGAGTAACTCTGTTTCTATATCTTTTAAGTATCAGTGGGTCTCCTGGTTTATAATTCGATAACGGTTTCCAGTGAAGGACGCAAATTTCTAGTGTGGCAATGATGACCAAGAAAAATACTTTTGCATTTAAGCTGTCCACACTGCAGGCAGAAGTTTGCCTTTCTGAAGTCCCTTTCACACATGCACTGCAACCATGACCTATCTAGACATCACCCAGAGGAGCTGTATGTGAGAATGCAAATGTCTTCATCAGTTGGAACAGACATTAAACAGACTTCACCCTGACAGCTCCCTAGTACAAAGTCTGTGTAATGTCCGATTGCGGCCATGAATTATCCTGGCTGTGATCTGTTCTATTCACAATAGAGCAGGTCAAAGCTGGGAGAATTCATAGCGAGTGACTGGCGCAGAACTGGAAGAATACAAACATCCAAGGGTGAAGAAGAAGGGTCATTTACACGAAGAGGCCAATGAAAATGTCTGCTAACTGGAGCTACGATGAGATATGGGAACTTTGCCATCCTCTATGTGCTGTGAACAAAACACTGATTTCTGCGGCATACTTGCCCGGGCCATGTGCGTTTACTTGTGAACTACATATATTAAAGGGCAGCTATGGACAATGTCTGAGTCTAAAGGCAAAGCTCTCATTTTACAAGTCAGTTTGCACTCCAGCCCTTACCTTTGTCCTGAGCGTTGGGTAATGACTGAAAGAATGAGATTTAAGATGGATGCCTTTTGCCTTGATGAACCAGGTTACTAAATTTAGTGTGGGAGCACATCAACAGGATTTACCTCGGCAGCAGTATAGTGATTAAGCTGCTGACGTCAGTGACAACTTTGGTTTTGGTGAATGAGACAACACTCCATGGTGACAAACGTTATAGTGAACAGCCATTGAAATGGATTGTAACATTACTGAACTAAAAAATGGGAACATATTCATGTGGAGTTTTCCTTAACTGCTTTTCTCTAATTATTGAATTTATTCTTTAGTTTTTAGCCACACTAGCGGTGTTGATCTAATGAGGGCAATTTCAGTCAATTGGTCAACTAATGTTGGGTGAGCACAGATGTGAAAAATAAACATGTAAATGCTCTAGAGGTGCTAACGTCCATCAGTTGGTCTGTTTGTCAGTTGATCATAAATATCAGATCAACTATCAGATGGATTGCATTGATGACATTTTGTACAGACATTCATGGCTCCCAGGTGACGTTTCCTACTGACATCGATAATACCCTGACTCTTCATCTAGTGCCTCAATGAGGTTGATATTTTTGATTTAATGTATATCGGATATATTGATCCTCAGATTTTTTATTAGCGCCATCATCAGGTTAAGCTGATTAGCACTATTAAGCATGTTAGAATGCTAACAGAATCCAGATATTGCAAAATATTAGATTAGCGAAAACTTTGACTGGATCATTTCGCTCAAAAGTCGGGTGATCATCAAGTCATTAGGATTCATCCACTGGAACAAAGTCAACATATACCTGCTTACAGCAGCATTTCAGCATTGTCATTGTGAGCATGTTAGCATGCTAATGTTAACATGTAGCTCAAAGCACAGCTGCTAGCATGGCTGTAGACTAGTCGTTGTCTTGAAACTTACAAAAACACATATACACACCCATTTCTATACAGCACATGTACAACAATGCAAAACATTATAATATTAAAATTATATTTTTGTGGTAAATAGTGTCTATGTTTTATTTACATTAGTTAATACAAAATTATTTTTTAGCAGAAGTTTAAAAAAAGACAATCCTTCTAAATCTTTCACACATATCAGTTGGTTTTTCCAATGATGCCTAATATGAATGTGACAGATTAATAGCTTAATAGAGTTATAAGATCTATAAAGGTTACTTTCCAATGTAGGTGACCACCAACATCAAAACATCTATATATAGGCCTACATCATCATCCACACACACACAGGCCATCCTTCACCTTTCATCCATCTTAGCTCTAAAACACAGAAGCTATTCATATTAGACAGACAGGTGTGTGACTGCCAGACTTCAGCACAGTCCTCTTTCCTTACCACACTGACACTGCAACGTGTGTGAAGTCACGACAAAAGCTGAGTAGAGGCACAGAGGAAGCACACACACTAATGACATGATTACAGGGAATGTCATTTTGGAACATAATTGGTCCTGAAACTCTGACATGCCACACTGGAGGACAATGGAGCTTATGTGTGTGTGTGTGTGTGTGTGTGTGTGTGTGTGTGCTGATGGTCAAGACTGGTGGCTTCTCCTCTCCTTCTTCATTTCTTCCAGGTGTGTCAAACAAAGAGGGTTCTGTTGTGACAGAGAGAGCAGAGAATCATATGGTGTCATCATATCATATGAAAATGGTGAGCAATAGAGATGAGAGAGAGTGAGAGTAAGGGAAAAGAGCATCCATAGAATGTTTAGAAATTGCATCTCTTTAAAATGATACTGAGCAGTTAACAACTTAAAATCTCCTCACTTTTTTGGGGAAAAAATCTATCACGATGCAGCAACTACTGTGAATAATTTTATTTTTTAAAAAGAGAATGAAAGTTCTGTGACATATTTGTGGAAACAGTGTCTTCAGACCTCTGAGTGGATGCTTCCCATGGCAGCGGCTGACGTAGAGCTGGCCTTGCTAGGAGACATGTTATCAACTTCCTATTGACTGAAACACATGATGGCCCTGTATGGCTTACAAACACAGATGTAAGAAGGCACTGACCAATTATGCCTTAATGACGATAGAGGTGCCAGATTAGATATGTGTTGTTCGGAAGGCTAAGACAGGAACACATATATTTGCATGATTCTTTCAATATCTACATCTTGCTCATGTGAAGGGGAATGCTCCCCTAAGAGGATGTAGTGTTAGTGAATACAGCCCCAGGCCTGACTTCTCCCAACCAGTTCCCTAATCAGGACCAGATGATATGAAGCACCTGTTGGCCTGTGTGCTTTTTCCTGTAGCTCATGGTGTTTGGTGTGACAGGTGTGTAGTGAAAGTGATCACTTAACATACACAAGTCAGCCTTTGTGATACTGTATACTTAGTTGACTTGCTTTGTGTTCCAGCTTTATCTGATGTGTTGTCTGAGCATGTTGTGAACTACATTGTTGTCCTGAGAAGAGTCATCGTGACATTAAAACATGATTTTAGTATGCAGCATGGTGATTTTTGTTTTCACCTTTGTAGGTTCCCCAGCTGTTTCGCCACTGTTGTTTTGTTCCTTTTGTCTAAGTGAAGCAGAGGGCCATCTTGCTGGGAGGCTAGGCATCTGAGGTGAGGTCCTTACACTTTTTGCTTGAGAGTGAACACACGATTGTAGACTGCACACTCGTAAGGTTTGCGATGTAGCACCTTTGGGGCCTCCCTCTAGAACTCTCTCCTCAAACACATCAGATACGGTGCAGATCTTTCCATGTTCAAATCATAAATCAAACCTTTTTATGATGATTTTAATGTTTGTAAAGTTTCCAAATACTTGATTATTTCATAAAACGTTTGGTTTGCTGTAAAAACACGTCTGTCTTATATCAGTAACGTACCTCTGTGCTTTAATCAATTAAACAATATTCAAGTAGTTCCTGGGGCTATGTCCTGCAGGTGGTGTTGTAGGTCTCTTCTTCTAATATTAATGATTGTGCTAATATTATTAATCAGTGCACACAAAGCTCACCCTTTGATGGCTGCATTTAAAAATGCAAATCCAACAAACTGGACAAACTTTTTCCGATGATTTTTAATAAGTCTTGTAGGGATCTGCAAAATTGTAAGAAGATTTTGTTGGCGCTCTGCCAGATGTTAGAACATTTTTTATTTTGTAAAGTGGATAACTTTTCTGATTTTAAAGTTCTTTTGATGTGCAAAGATCTGAGGTTACAGAAATGCCAAGTGAAACATGGCCGGAGGCAGCTCATGAGCTGTAACCCATTCGTCATTACATCATGATTTACATACTCTGCTGCTAAGCCTTTGGTCTTCTTCACCACTGCATACTGCAGAATAATTTGACCATTCCCCACTAATTTACTGTAAACTGTCATTAATTTGATGTCCTACTTTACAGATAAAATTGATCATAAATCACTTTTACATTTGCAAAAAGAACAGACCTACACTGTAGTTAATCATTAGCTTCAGTAGATATTTATTCAGCAGTAAGAATAAACTGATCCTCTTTAGTGTTCATGTTTGGCTCCATATCTTCTAACATAAACTCAAAGCCAAACACAGGCCAATGGATAAGTGACACTCCTATAGCCGATCCTGCAGGACACACAGGGCAGCTGCTTTGTTTTCAAAGCACAGGGAGTTTGTTCTAGTCATGCAAAGGTGTAAAGGTATCTGGCAACGGTTAATAGTGTGTGTGTGTCTGTGCGTCGGTTTGTGGGGATTATGCATGTGTCTGTACTCAACACTGTCTCTTAAAAATGCTGTTTCAATACAACTCAACAGCACATATGTTTTGGAAGAGATGTAATGCTGCTGTTGGTTTCAGTTTTTATTATCATCTATGTTCGCTCATGTCTTTGAAGATAGCAATGTCTGTTGGTCTGTCAGTCCTCCACGTTGGTCCAGACTGAAATATCTCAACAACTATCGGATTGCCATGAAATTTGGTTCAGACACTTATGTTCCCCTCAGGATGATCTGTAATCACTTTGGTGATCCTCTGACTTTTCATCGAGCGCCACCATGTCAGTTTAGCATGAGAGCATGCTAACATGATAATTAGCACAGAGTACAGCTGAGACTGATGGGAATGTCATTAGTTCTGCAGTATTTGGTCATCAAAATATTGGATAACCAAAAAACACTAGATACGTGGTAAAATCTCACTGCGTGCACCATTGTCACACAAATAAACTATGTAAACTGCCACACACATTTCTGAACACCTTTATGCTTACAACATGATACATTAATCAAAGTGTACATAGATCATTTTTTAAATTTCTAATGAGAAGAAATTAATCAAGCAACGATGTTGAAATGAGTCATTCTTGCTCATTACATTCATTCTACATTGTTGCTTGATTAATTTCTTCAGTAGAAACTTGACTATTTATTATATACATAAGCATTACAGCCTCACTGAGCTTAGGTGGGAGAAAAACATTAGGAAATGGTATGTTGAAAATATTTATAAAACATTCAAGGTATTTCAGAGCATTCAGTTAAAGTACAAGAAAGATGGTGGTCTCAGTGAAATATAAAAAACACTAATCCAGATTTCAAGCACAGGATGGGATGGATTGATAGTGTCTATACCACTATGTTCTTTATGCCTGTGAAATTAATGTGTTTTTTTCTGTCTGTTTAAGTGTGTGTCTTTTCCTGTGTAGTCATCTGCTTGTTAGATCACGGGTGAAAATGTCAGCGACAGTCTAGACTGTTTGGACGATCAAGACTCATTTTCCCCTCTACTGATTTACAAACCAGACTGCTACTGAGCCAGCAGGAAAAATCCATTCATCTCAATCAGACACATTACATTTTAGAATTAGTAGCTTTCCTTCACCATGCCACATATCCAAACTGTCCAGAAAAAAAGAAGAGAAATGGCTTTATGCCTGCTGCTGGCATCACAGTATAACTATTCTCTGCATAATTATAATATGTCATATATTACAATACTAGAAAAGACTGAATATTAATATGATGTGTGTGAGCTTGCTGCTGATATTTCACAGTTGAAACATTTGAAGTAGTTGAAATTTTGAAAGAAGTTGAAGTGGCAGTTTTTGTGTAAGCATTGCATGAAGTTGAACTGTAAATTTAAGTATCCGTAAGTATCAGTAGAGGTGAAAGGGCAGAAAAAAGTTGACAATTCAGTTGAAGTTAAAGAACCAAAAGGACTTAGAATGTCAGTTAAAATGTAGGTGATACATTTGAGGTATTCACGCTGCGGAGGGTTGCTTCAGAAGTCCATTAAGAAATAAATGGCATTAACGCCAAGTGTATAAACTAAAACAGATAAAAGAAAAACAGCAAGAAAAAAGAAAGAGATGAATGCAGTTGAACTGCCATTTCAAGAGATGGAAGCGGTTGACGTGTAAGTGGTAAACATAGTTGAAATTTAAGCTAAAGTGGAAGCACTGAAGACAGTTCAGGTGTGTACACTGTAAGCAGTTGAAATGTCAGTTGAAGTGTAAGATCTGAAAGTAGTTGACCTGCGTTGAAGAATTGTAGTTAAAGTGTCAAAGTGTAAGTGAAGAAAAGCAGTAAGTTGAAGACAGGAAGTTTATGTGAGAGTGGAATGACACTTCACCACCATGAAAAAATGTGATAAAGTACAAAGGGTGAAAACTGGTTTAAAGGTGCAGTAAGTAACTTTTATAAAAAATAACATATTTACTTAAACTGTCAGAATATCCTGACAGTAATAAGTGAGCCAGGCGCGGGGGAGGGGGGGCTGAGCAGCGTGTGCATGCACGCCTCTTGGCTCTGATTGGTTGTTTTCGCTCAGGTTCAGTGGATTTTTGCAAATGCCATTAGGGGCACTAGGAGGAGCCAGAAGAACCAGATTTTTTCACAGATTATCTGTCTCATGTATTACTGTCAGGATATAGTGACAGTTTTAGCAAATATGACAAAAGATTATTTTTGTAAAAGTTACAAAGCTACTGCACCTTTAACAGTCCTACCACACTGGTGTACTCAAATGATGGAAGTGAAGAAATGTGTGGTCTCCTCCTCAGTGCAAAAGGTGATGTCTTCTCAACTCCTCGGGGTAAGGAGGTGGTTAGGTTCACGGGGGGCTTACCATCTCCTTCCTCAAGGGGAATCCAAAATCCTAAATGTAATGGTATTCCCTGGAAATCTCAAAACACAGCCTGTGTAGAACCAAGGCTAATACTTTATTGAGTATTGACATACCAATCCTTTATGGCCATAATGAATATCCCATCAAAATTCTCACAATACTACTGTAAAGTCAGTAGTGGGACACTTCAGAAGAATAGAAACCTCTGACTAATGTAGTCCACTTTGGCTGATTTTTATGGATTTGGTGGGCATTTAAAAGAAACCATAGGGGAGATTTCAATTTCACATAGAGTGAATGAATGAACAAATACTTCTTCTGACTTGCAAGTGAGAAGAACTTCCTCATTTGGCTGTTGCTGAGCAGATTCCACTGCATACTATTCTGGTGCTCTCCTCCCAATCATGAATGAATGATAGAGCCAGAGCTATCATGTCTCACTGCATTGTGGTGGACAGAAATCCACGCTGCTGGGATCAGCTAAAAACCTCCTAATTCTTTCTGACGTGTACCAAGTAGCTACTTGCAGCTGGAAAACATAATGATTTTAGTATTTCTGAAAGCCTGTGGCAGGGACTGAAGCAGGTTGCATGCTGTATACTGCAGGGTATGGTCGTTCTATATAGCGTGCAAAGGAAAGTGCCAGCCAGTGACTGTTGTGTCAATGAACCACAAAGAGACTGTTTCAGTACATGTTTGTCTGCAGCTCTTGTGTTTATAACCAAGTGACTTTTGGGAAAAGTAAACACCTTTTGATAAAAAAGACTTTGGGTTGGGTTATACTCGAAAAGATCTAGTTCATATGACGAAATGAGTGTTTATAGCTGCTCGAAATGGCCACACTTGATGACTGAGAGACCGTCTTAGAGATGCGATCATTGTTTCAGTATGGGGATGATGGTACATAATTTCTCAGAGGACATTGCACCCTGAAACATGAAATGCATGAAGGACATGAGAGGAATAATTGTGTGAAGAATGAAAAAGGCACATGTTCAAACCCCTGGCTGCTTTCTCATCTCCACACACCTGACCATCACTGTATGAAGTGGGTGTGAATATCACATTGTTGGAAAGTTCCAGAAATGATTTAGCCTGGCATCGCCAGACTAATTCACAAATGCGTATTAGTCTGGAACCAGCAAAGACAACCAATCAGAGCGATGAAACACCATCCTGTCAGGCGTTACGTCTAACCAACTAGTACGGCAAACACATATATCTTATCAACATAAAGTTTAAGTGCAGTTATTTGTTCTTCTTTAAGAGAAAATTTACCTTCCAGTCCTTTTAGTACTGCCGCTGTAGCTGGATGGAGAACGCTCCGTATCGGTAGTGTCACCTTGGATATTTACAAAGATACCTGAACGGTGCTCGTCTCTGTCAGTCATTGTATTAAACCCGCCTCGTACTAGATAAATGCTTGTGATTGGTTCGCCTGATAAATCGGCAGAGAAATCAGTTTGAATGGGAGACGGTCCAAACGAATCTGCCAGAGCAAATAAAACATGAGCTCGCAGATTCGTCTGGTTCCCAGGCTAGAAATGATTGGCCTCTCAATTCCGACGTCAGAAAGGTTAGGGGGTTTTGATGAAGCATACCGGCCCTTCAAAGTCAAGTCAAGTCAATTTTATTTGTATAGCTCCAAATCATAACAAAAGTTATCTCAAGACACTTTTCACATACAGTAGGTCTAGACCATATGCTTTAAAATATTATTTACAGAGACCCAACAGTTCCCACCATGAGTAGCACTTGGCAACAGTGGTGAGGAAAATCCTCACTTTAACAAGTAGAAACCTTGAGCAGAAACGGGCTCTGGGTGGGCGGCCATCTGCATCGACCGAGTTGGGTTTTAAAGGGGAAGAGAGAGGGGATATGATGGTGCGTGACCATTAAGAACTTTGTAGGTGAGGAGGAGGATTTTAAATTCTGGATTCTTCTGGATTTTACAGGGAGCCGGTGCAGAGAACCTAATATCAGAGAAATATGTTCTCTTTTGCTAGTTCCTGTCAGTACACGTGCAGCCGCATTCTGGATCAGCTGGAGTGTCTTTAGAGACTTATTGGGGCAGCCCGATAATTAGGAATTACAATAATCCAACCTAGAAGTATCAAATGCTTGAAATTAAACTAGTTTTTCTTTGTCTTTTTGAGACAGGATATGCCTGATTTTTATAATGTTACATAAGTGGAAGAAGGCAGTCCTTGATGTCTGTTTTATATGGGCGTTAAAGGACATGTCCTGATCAAAGGTTACTCCTAGATTCCTTACAGTGGTGCTGGAGGCCAGGGAAATGCCATCTGGAGTAACTACATCTATAGATAATGCGTCTCGCAGGTGTTAACAGCAGAAAATTGCAGGTCATCCAGTTTTTTATGTTCTTAATACATGCCTGAAGTTTGGCTAACTTATCGGTTTCTTCTGGCTTTATCAATAAGTATAATTGAGTATCATCTGCATAGCAGGGAAAGTTTATGGATTGTTTCCTAATATTATTGCCTATAGAAAGCATATAAGGTGAATAAAATTGGTCGAAGCACAGAACCTTGTGGAACTCCGTGACTAACTTCAGTGTGCACAGAGGTTTCATCATTTACATGTCCAAACTGAAATCTGTCTGATAAATAGGACTTGAACAGGATTAGTGCGGGTCCTTGTGCTCCAGTCTCTGTTATAGGATCTGATGGTCAATGGTATTGAAAGCGGCACTCAAATCACAAAGTCATTTGTCACTTTCACCAGTGCTGTCTCTATGCTATGATGCACAGCAAATCCTGACTGAAAATCCTCAAATAAACTGTTGTTATGTAGAAAGTCACATAACTGATCGGCGACCGCTTTCTCAAGGATCTTAGAGAAAAAGGGAAGGTTGGATATAGGTCTATAGTTGGCTAAAACCCCTGGATCAAGCATAGGCTTTTTAAGAAGAGGTTTAATTACAGCTACTTTAATCCTTCAAAGTACATAGCCTGTTGATAAAGACAGATTGATCATGTCTAGTTAAGAAGTGCTAACTAAGGTTAGAAGTGCTAACTAAGGTTAGCACTTCTTTAAACAGCCTTGTTGGGATGGGGTCTAGGAGGCAGGTTGTTGGTTTGGACAAAGAAATCATTTAAGGTCGATGAAGGTCGATGGGAGAAAAACTAGTCTAAATATATATCAGGTTCTACAGCTGTTTCTAAGGTTCCTGTACTTGAAGATAGATCTGAACTAGTTGAGGGCACAAGATGATGGATTTTGTCTCTAATAGTTGGAATTTTATCAGTAATATGAATTCAAAAGTTATTAAATAATGGTCTGATAAGAGAGGATTTGTGGAAAGACTATTAAATGTTCAATTTCGATGCCTTATGACAGAACAAGATCATCATTATCGATGTCCACATGAATATTAAAATCACCTACAATAATGACTTTATCTGTTTGGAGGACTAAACCTGTTAAAAACTCGGAGAATTTCGATAAAAATTATGTACGGACCAGGAGCGCGGTACATTATGACAAATAGAATTGGCTGTAACGTTTCAAGGTTGGGTGCTACAGCAGCAGCAGCTTCAGTCCTCCTGTCTGGGTCCACAAAGGATGCTGCGGGATATACTTTAGGATGGATTAATGTGTGATGTTAACAACTTGAAATTTGTGGCTCTATTTTAGAAATACTACACATGGCGGGGGGGTGGTATTTCCTGATTGTCAGACAGTATTTCACTCACTGGTAATACTGCACAGTGTTGCCTTGTTATTATGCATTTGTGGTTTCAAGGACTTTTCTCTAACTGTTAGGAAACCTGTGTTTACACGCACCACTGTCTCCTTCCACCTCCCTGCTTGTGTGTCTGTGTGTACACAAAGACAGCAGTGAAATATTCAGAATCGTGCTGCTTCAGTGTTTGTGTGCATGCATTTATACTTGGTCATACTTTGTTCATTTGTGTGCATGTGTGTGATTTATTAAACCTCTGCTCCAAGTATTCTCTCCAGTGCTGAGTGGAGCTGTGGCACGTGGAAGCTGGATTCCTCGTGACTGCTCTCGCCCGTTGCATACTTTCAGCAAGAAGCAGCCATTTACACAACCACTCTCCATATGTACCATATGTGAGTGTTAGTGTGTGTGCGCGCACTGAAGCTGCGTTATGCAGCATGCCGATGTGGCAAAGCAATCGCCCATCTGTGAGTTGTTACAGATAATTGTATGCATTGTGTGAGATTGTTCAACACCTCATAAAATGTGTACATGTGCTCCTGCTGCGTAGGGGAGATAGAAAGGGAGCAGGGAGGGGGGAGGGGATGAAAAAGGGAAGAAAAAAGAAAATAGAAAGAGGCCAAATTTCACACACATGAAACATTGGGATTATAATCTCATGTCTGTGAGACATCTTGGTCCAGATTTCACTGAGAGATGTACTGTAGCAGTTGCAGAAGTCGCCTCACTTGAATGTTGATGCTGTGTTTACAGGCTTTCAATCCTACCTGGGGAAATCTTGTGATTTATGGTAATTGCAGAGTTCATCAGATACCTTAATCCAGTGTAAATCCATCATGTCTGTGGTCCCTGAAAACCACTGTCTGTCAAGACTGATACCACCTGACAATACTACAGCTGTGAGAGTGAAAATTAGCAAAATGTACAGAACAGCCTGAGAATTGAGCTTCACATAAGTGTTTTTGATCACAAGAGTAAGAGAATTATTTACAGAACAATTTTTTTATGAACTTGAATGACTAAATTTCAGTGAATCCCGAGTACTTCCCGAGTACTCTCTCCCACCATAAACCCTCTCCCAGTGTCAAAAAGTCTCTCATTAACATTGATTTTACAGCTCTGGTTTGTCTGTGGTAATATCAATGTAAACTCCAGCCCACTGTCCACTTCTGAGAGTTTACACCATCTCTCAACTCCAGCTGAATTTGCCAATAGGCATGAAATAGGCTTTCTCCACATTAATGCTAGAAGTGTACTACCCAAACTTAATCAAATGAAAACTTGGGTTGATGATGGCTATCCCAGCCATTGTTGTGGTCTCAGAAACATGGCTGATGATGTTATACATGTTGGAGGTTACAATGTGTTCAGAACTGATCATAAAAGAAGGGTGGGTGGTGTCGCTATTTATGTATCAAATAAGTTTCATGTGTCTTTTTTACTTTCCCAATTGATCCCAAGACAGTTGGAACTTCTGGCCCTACACATCACGATTGCAAATATCCCACTTAAAATTATTCTTTATCCATTCAGAACTCTAAATCAAATCATTACCATACCCTAACAAATGAGAGTTTTACTAATCACTCAGAAATCTATGAAACAATCCAAGTATTACAGAGCAGAAAGGTATCTGATTTTCCCCAGCAATTGAAAATTGGAAATGTCTCCATCACAGACAAACGTCATGTGTTAATTGCCTTTAACAGTCATTTTGAGTAGGCAGGTTTCATATTTGTTTAGCAGCCTCTTTCAGCCCTCAAAAAAGGCACCCGGGCCATATGGTCTGGACCCCTTCCTGTTAAAGGCTCCTGCATTGGTCATAGCGGATCCCCTCACCCACATTTTTACATGCAGCTGGGAACTGATCTGATGTGAATAATTATAGGCCAACCTCTAATCTCGCTGTCCTTTTAAATCCTTGGAATCATTAGTCACTACCCAACTGAAATCGCATATGGATTCATACAAAACTTAAAAGAGATACAATCTGTTTTTTGATAAAGGCATAGCACCCTAATCGCCACTTTGAAGGTCATGGATGATATCAAAGAGGCTATGGCCAACAATCTCACGTGTGTGTCTCTGTTTACAGTGGACCACCCATTACTCATTAACACCTTGCTGAGTGGTAAAGTGATTCCACAGCTATGTCATTGTTATGAAGGGGGTTCCAAAAGGATTGGTTTTGGGACCCTTGCTTTTTCTAGTTTATATTTACAACATTTGTGATAAGTTCAAATTTTGCAAGTGCCATCTGTATGCAGATGATACAGTCATGTACACCTTTGCCCCTACTTCTCTTTCTCCTGGCCTTTTCAAATCGGATATGAAATTGCTTTTAAACTCAACCAAAAGGTTTTTCTCCAGTACTCCTCACTGCTGATGTGTGAAATTGATGGAGTGCCCCTTTCATGAATAAGTTTACAGGTGATGTAAGCCGGGCTAGCTGTTTCACCCTATTTCTTGTCTTTATGAAAAGCTAAGTTTACCCTGTCCTAACTCCAGTTCTGTACTCAACACATAGACATGACCGTGGTATCAGTTAAACATCTCATTCTCAACAAGAAAGGAAATTAACATATTTCCCTAAATGTCAAACTATTCCTTTGATATTGGTGGAAAGGTGAAACAGGTTAAGAGTAGTTTAAAGCTAGACTTTCACTTTTTTCCAATGAGATTTTGTCTCTTTGTGTGTGTCCCATAGGGTTAACTAGCCTGTCCTGTTTCTCTGTAAATACTGGCATCCTGACAGGTGAAACAGGAGCCTCTCAGTGACACTCTGCTTCAGACAGCTGATGAAGACAATACTATGCATTGTGCTGCAAAGTCACTTTCATGTGGGCTGCTGTCATGTAGTGGGGTTACAGTGGGTGTGTGGGGGAATGGCAAATGTTTCTACATATAGTTGGACGTCTTGTTTGTTTCCTTTGAGTTTTTGGACATGTCTGTTGTGAACATGTAAACCTGCTGAAGACACAATGTTGGAAGGAAACAATAAACCAGATACCCTAAAATGTAACAGCTGCAGAGTTTATACTGTACTCAGACCAAAATGTGTCTGCCAATGTGTCACTCTGCTCCACTCTATCATTTGCTAGACTCACAAAGACAACCAGTAGTTACATGCTGAAATATGATGACATTTGAAATCACAAAGCACAATGGAGTCTTTGTGGCCGCGATATGCTGCGACTTTAAACTCTGGAAGAGGAGAAGAGAGAAGGAGGGTGATGTTCCAGAGGTCAGACAGGTCATGACTCTGAGGATGACCTGCTGGAAAGTGATAGCTGAAGTACACACCAAATATGGGTGTCATGATTCTCCAAACCCCCAATCCGATTTGACTGATTTTAAGGTCACGATTCAAATGTATTTTTTTTCTTTGCATTTTTCTTGATTTGTAAAGAACACATCATTGGTTTTATGCCCTGAGAACTATCATTTACATTTTCAAGTTATTTTTCAAAAAGATAAATGATTCCAATTGTGATATAACCGCCATACTTTTAGAATGTACCACACTAAGGCCATTTGGTCAAATTAAAATAATTTATTTAAAATATAATAACAGTAAGCATCCTCTGACCTGTTGATAACTGAACAACTGCAGCTTGCACACATGTATACAGGCAGCACAACGGCCTGACTGATATGCACTGTGAAGGCACACTGTAGCAGATCTGCAATGTTCAGCTTATCAACACCTTCAGGTGCTGATACCCGACTTCAGCTGGACAATGTCGGCATTTAGTTTGACACTAAACTCTGTCTATTTACGGTGTAACTAACCGGGAAACAACGTTAAACCAACTAGCATGCTACAGCTAATGTGATAAACAACAACTGGTAAACTGACAAAACTTTCCGGGTAAAACTAATGCTATAGAATTTCTGTTCTGAGCGTCGGGGGCTAAATGTTGCCACAGCGGTGACTTCAGGGTGGCAGGAGGATTTTCCAGTTCTGTTGTGTGTTTTTTCTTCAGACACTCGCTAGTATGGGGGGTCTAGGGGAGATCATCTTTCCATGTAGTCTCCAGTGCCTTTCTTTCTTTTTCAGTTCAAAACCAAAATAAATCAAAATCATAATTATAAAAAGGTTTATTTTCAAACTTTTAAATACTAACTTGAGCTAAATGCCAATATTATAATGGCAACATGCTCACAAAGACAATGCTAAATATGCTGATGTTAAACAGTTTGTTTAACATGGTCATCATCTCAGTTTTTCACATTGACATGCTAATTAGCACTAAACCCAAGTACAGCTGAGTGATGGACCAACCGACTTACATCCATAGAGCCCCGTCGCCGTCATGGCACAAGCACTGTTTCCAAATGTTACATCACTAACTAATTAAGGAAGTCTCTGTGAACCTTCACAGCCACTGTTTTTCAAATGATTCTTCTTATTTACACATGAAGTCTGGTGCTATTCTATATTTTTCTTATCATCAAATCCATTGCGCAGACCCAAACCAACAAATGTGTTGTATTGACTTTATTGTGTGTGTCTCAAAACCTGATATATGTTCTTCCTCTGTGTCCGAAGGCCATTGAAAACACATCATTGAGCCTCACTGTTAAACTGTAGTTTATTTGGACTCAATCACAATCACACATATACCATCCTGGTTTTGATAGAAATTTGCACAGCTTGTCATCCATCCATCTTTTTCACATAATGACAAGGTATTTTTATGTTATAATGAAACTTTGTTGTTTTTGCAACACTAATTTATCTTGTTAAAAAAATAAACCTTTATTGTTATATCATGATAAGTTGGAATGCTTATGCATGCATACAGTAATTTTAATTTAGCTTTTATCAGAAGGAAAAGTAAAAATTAGTATAAATATATGGTACTTTTATTCTGTTTTTCTAGTGTAAACAAAGATATTCATGTTTGTCTTGCTATGAATTTACTGACTGTGTGTTTGTATCTATCTTTTTCCCGGTCTCTTCCTTTCTGCCTTTGTTGTGTTACTGAGTCAAGGCTGCCGACGCTGCCGTTTTGACTGGAACACGTACTATTTTTGCAGAGCTCGTATCTGAAACTAACACAAAGTACATTGTGCTGGGAAACAGATACATAGGAATAAAGAAATCTGCCGCACTATAGTTTTTTTAACTGCAAACTCAAGTTATGAGTCTACTTAGATATTATATTTGGATTTCCAAAGCGGTTCCTTCAGTGGAAGGTCAGTATGATCAGTATGTCCGTGTGTGTCCCACACACACGGTGGACACTTCCTGCTGAGACTGCAATTACTGCAGAAGATTAAATTAAGATGGGTGAGAGGCTAGTGAAATGTATAAAACACATACAAACAAAAACGGCATCTAGCAGCGTAAAAAACTGTTGTCTTTAGAGAAAAGACATTCATTTTAGATGTCCCCAAGTCTTCAGTCCTCCTCCCACCTTCTCTGTTTCCTACCTTCCTCTCTCTTATGTCTCTGGCAGAATTCTCCCTGACTAAATGAAGGCTGAACAAACCCCATTAAAAGTCAGCTCTCTTGCACACAATGCAGGTAGAGTATTTATGAGCAGGCTCATTAAATGTTGGGGCTCTAACAGCAAGAGACGACTGAGACAAAGAAAAGAGGGCAGCCAAGGAGAATAGGAGGTGTTTCCGCTCAGCGAGTGGTCATAAAACTGTGGCATGAGGGTCCTTCACGTTACGACCTATGGGATTTAAAGGGTTTAGAGGGGACCGGCCAGCGTGCACGTCTGTCACAGGAGAAGGATTTAGCTGACGTCTTTGCCATTTCAAGATGGTCACAGAGGTCACAGGGACCCCTCAAAGTGGACGAAGCCAACGAGCAAACCTTTTGTCTGCTGTGTTGTTAGTGGGCCTGGTTGTCTGTGGGGAAACCGAACTAATTACTTCCACAGGAGACAGAATGTCTCACTTAACAGCAGGAACAGACAACCGTGTGTGTCAGGGAGCAAAAACAGCACTGTGCGCAGGGGTTGAACCTGCGCTGGCATTCAACTTGGATTTGAAGCTGAACACCTCAACCACTCAGCCATCCCAGCTTTCATCATTCTGGTCTGTCAAATCATGGAGTACCTATGCATCTGTCTGTCTGTCTGTCTGTCTTTCTGTCAGTACATTTATCAATCATCTATCTATCTATCTAAAGCACAGTGAAATTGGTCTAAATTCAGAGCACTTTGCAACTGATATTTACCAGTGTTAACGCATGTCCATGTAACGTACACATGTACAGAAACCCGTTAGTGGTCAGTCATATTTAAAAGTTCATTACCCGTCAAAACACAAACGCTCTAAGAGAGCAGCTACTTTATCACACAGAAATTAATAGAAATTATGGTTCAGCACAGAGACAATATAATTAGCTTAGAGGTCCCATGTGGGGGTTCTCCCCCTGCCCCTCGCTGTCACATAAAATGCTTCGTCCTGCAGATTGGTCCAAGCTCAGCTTGTTAGCACGATCCAGCTTTACATGTGTTTCAAAGAGCTGAAGTCAGTGGCCCTGTTCAGACCTGGCATGAAGTGGACAGCTCTAAGTACAGGTGTGTTTTTTAATGCCAGTTCTGAACAGGGCCAGTTTGACATGGAGGTTTTACTGTTTTTGGTTTTAGAACAGGGTGAAAAACTACAACTTTCTCCTATTCATGAAGTAATGCTGTTGGGACCGAAGCCAAATGGTTGTTTGTGTTTTGGATGATGAGCTTAAAATTGGATTTCACACTTTAACTGCGAGTCAAGATTCAGAGTTAATTCTACGGTACACTCTGTATGGTTAAGGCATTGGTCTTGAGCTCCAAGTTGAAGTTCCCTGCACAGATCCAAGTGCACTGAAGTGCTGGTTTGGAGCTGGTGGACAGATAAATCTCTTAGTGAACTGTGGTACTAGAAACATCATGAAATGATGCTCTGAAATCAGAACAACTGTTACTACAAACACTTGATGCTACAAGGGTGTGTTCAACTGATGGAAACGGCTCAGTTCTCAAGACATTTAGAATATTTTCATCGGAATGGTGCAGCCATAAAAAACATGGATGTGTTTAAATATTTAACAGTATAAATATATAGCTTCACTGAAAAACTGGAACAAACTGATAAATAATATGTGATACTGTCAGACAGTGTGGAATTTTCCAACTGTTAAAGCTACTTAAGGGGAAATTAAGGGAAATGTTGCTTCAATATTGTTTTTACTGTCATCAAATCCCATGTACAGAGCCAAACAAACCATACATGTATCTACAGTACTTACAAGTATTTTGTGTGTACCACAGCCTGATGATCTTTTCCTTCTCTGAGACGTAGAGATCCAATGTTGTCCAAAAACTATTAAAAACATATCAGTGATTCCACTGTTGCACTTGCTGACATGTTCCTTCATCACTATGAACACACACACTGTAGTTTATTTTGACAGGACCTTACTCACACTGTCCTGCTGTGCCAAATACTCACTAGAGCACCAAATGTGGATTAATCTGCCGCTGAAAATAGTCCCCAACAAATGCACCTGTTTGAGTAATGTTGGGTAAAAACTATAGTGAGCAGCTGTTTTAGGAGATTACTGAGCCTTTTTTAAAGATTAAACTATGTATTTGTGAGGCATCTTTAAAGATTGACGTCTTAAGGAGGAAGATTGACGTCTTAAGGAAATGAATGGACTAAAACTTGCATTTCATCGTGCAACCCTGTGTTGTAAAATGACAAATAAATGACCTTGATACCAGTACAGTCAAGTAAGATTTAAATAATTTAGATTAATTTGACAGGAGAAACCCTTCAAGATATTAGTGCGGCTAATGTATGTTGGATCTGAGGAAAGAGAAATGGTTTGCATCACTGAAAGAGGATCTTTAACATACAGTCCATATTTATAGAAAGTGAAAAGAAAGACAAACGGACAGACAGCCATCGTGCCTCTGATCTCCAACAGATCAGTCTCACCTTTGATTTCATCCAGCCTGTGTCAGTCAGTGTTATTTACATACTTTTTACATAAACACACAGTTATGTCACCTGCTGTGTACAGAGTACATGTATTACATCAGCCTTTGATAAAGGTAAATAGCACAAACACACACACACACAGCTGACAAGACTGTCTCTTCAATGGACGGACAGTCTTGTGCTTCAGAAACTTGTTTACTCAACTGAAAAGTATATGGGTAATGAGGGAGTGTGTGTGTGTGTGTGTGTGTGTGTGTGTGTGTGTGTGTGTGTGTCTGTCTGTCTGTCTGTGTTAGCTATACAGACAAAAAGACGAGTACAGTTAGTTTTTTCATTTGTTATGGTTTAATGCTATCATGCTGGGTGGATATTCATCAGTCACCAGAGCTTAGACAGTAACTTTTATTCATGAGTAAGCACCAAAACCAAACAGCAGCAGAAAATATGCCACACTGAGCAAACCAGACATAAAAACCTGAGGCTCATGGAAACACACATTTCACCTCAAACACAAGATAAAAAGAAGATGAACAAAAATGGCACTGAAATGAATAACAGCATCTGAAATACCAGACAGAAGATTAATATTGGACATCATGTCCAGTGAATGAAGCCTAGAGTTAGTTCAGGCAGAGCACTGAAGCTGACATCAGCTGTTATATTCATGGTTCACTTGCAACGGCTCATTCATGCGCTGCTTGGCTACTAGCTGACTAGCAAAGTCCAGTCATACTCACACAAGTCACACAGCCATTATACCCTGACACTACTCACTATTACTGTGCTGAGACCTTCACCCGACACTGTCTGCTGCTGCAGCTGCCTCCAGCACCTCAGCCTCCTCTTATGGCCTAATGTCTTTGACTCAGAGTGCGCCCGCATTAAGTCGGGTACATTAACTAACTAAAACAGAGCTTTTCCAAAACGGTGTAGGAGCAACAGCTCAATTATCAGAAATAATCAGTAATTATTAAATCATTATTATTTAGTTTAGTTAGTTACCAGTCTGGCTGTTAGCTGGCGGTTCAGTCGGTCGTAGAGGAGCCGGACTGGCAGAGTTAGCAGCTCCATTGCTCCTGTGTTTGTAATGTTAGCCGTCAGACTTCCGACAGGCTCGGAGTAAACTTGGTTACTCTGGTTAGCTAACCAGGGATCGCCGGGCTCTCGCATCAGGCTGAGCAGACTACACGGTGCAGGGCCCCTGCCTGGAGCCAGAGAACCATCAGAGGAGAAGGTGAGAGCGTTAGGAGAGAACAAACAGGAGCCGGAGTTTTGTTGACCGGGTCGGGGTTATAGTCCAGGTTACAGGAAGTGATTGGAGGAGAGGTGTGACTGTTTACCATTTCACAATAAAAGTTAACACACGGCCTGTGTTTATGTTGATGTTGTCAGACGTCGTCCTGACCATAATATAATGATTCAGTCTGTCCAACATCCCTACCAGATGTTGGCTCTGATGCTGTTTTGTTGTTGTTGTTGAGAAGAAGATATTTTCATGTTATTCAAGTGTTTCACTGTGGGCAGAGGTCTCTATTAGAACAACCTGGAAGCACTGATGTGGACGAAGTCGCACGACGGCATAATTTAGACTACATAAAACATTCTGCAAAACAGTAGACAGTATTACACCAAATACAAGATTTAAAATTCTTGCTTTCTACAATATCTGCGCATAGCAGCCGTGGTGTGTTTGAAGTCAGAGAAAGACAGTCGGTAGGGTTAATGGAAAAGCAAATGTTAATTGCACGTCTGCAATGGGATGTGAACTCCAGTCTCCCACATGAAAGTCGGCTGCTCCACATGCCCATTGACCCCCACCCCTCAACCTTGTAAAGGACACGCTGCTTCATGCATTGGATCTGAATGTTGGCATTGGATGTAAATTGCATGCTTGCTGAATTGTCCAATATAAATAATAACAAAGATACTGGGCTGGAAATACAAACCCACTTTAAAGGGTCTTTCATTTATCTCAGTGTATTTACATGTACAGAGCATTTCTGGGGTAGATTAGGTGACACAGACCAACATCCAAACTTATTTCAGGAATTTGGCTGAAGGTTGCACAGAACCTAAACTGAGTATAACAGCTGAAAAAAATGTACTACATAATCTTACTGACAACACATAGAAATCAACTTTAGGAAAAGAAATTAAAAACTAACCGAAATGATTTAAAATGTGTGTATAGTTATATATCAGAAGAGTCCACAGACCCAGAGTGTGTGAGGGAGGGTTGAAAGGCTGCAAGGTATGCAGACATGAACGCCAGTCCTGCTGCATTCCTTGAATACCAGACACACTCCATCCTTCGCCTGCTGTACACCTGCTGCTGCTCAGCAACAATAACATTCACTCTAGTGGAGCCTGCAGGGTCAGCTGCTCCATCAGTCTGTTGCTCAGACACGACCTGATACGCAGGTCAGATTTATCCAGAAAACTGTTATAATGGAAAGCTAGTAATCTAAAGATAAAGCTACCATTGATTCTAATACAATGCTTCTGCCATGTGTTTCATAATAAATGCATTTTAATGTGAACGTAGTGATGGACATTTCCCCCTGCTTCCCGTCTTTATAGTAAGCTAAACTAACCAGATCCTGGCTCTAGCTCTGTACTGAACACAAAGACATGACATTGATATCCATCTTCTAATCTTACTCTTATAATAAAGTAAATAAGGGTATTCCCCAAAATGTTGAACTATCCCTTTCATTTATTTCCCTATAAAGACATTTGATTGTCTCTTTCCTATCATCAAGTCACAGTTAATCAAGTGGAATAACAGTGGCTGAAATGAAACTAAACTGAACTCACTGGATCATCCTCTGCTGCACAACAGACAGCTTTATATCTGTAATGTTATACCTGTTCATCCAAATCACTTCAGCTGACACTCAGGTTTTTACATTCATCATTGAGCTTATTCATCTCAACTAGACATATAATCACACACTCATGTGCACACAGTGGTTTTATATCTGTGTGTTTTCTCATCCCCCCTAAGGCCCTGTACTTTGTTTTGTTCAGGCCGTCTGACTCATCTTTTCCCTGAACAAAAGACATGCTGTGTTACCACCACAGTCCACACACACACACACACACACAAAGTCCTGCTTGCAAATGCCACGTACGCTATTGGCAAACATATACAAGCATATCAGTGTCTCCGTGTGATGACTTGTCAGTGTGGATAATTTTTTTTGGAAACCTCTCCATGCACACTTGAGGGATATGGAGAGGTCAGGATCTGTCTCTGGAGGTGGGCGCGGTTGTCATATTAAACCCCGCAAATGTTGTATTTTGTAACCTAATATTCATTGGCAATGCAATTTCCACATAATCATACTGTACCTTTCAACTCTCTTTTGTAATTTTAACAACACTCACATACACAACTGAAAAGCTCTCATGAAAACTATTGAAAGCTTTCACATATACTAGTAAAATGTGCTCATACACAGTTAAAATGCTCTGTGAAAATCTTTTATATAAACTACTGAAAAGCATTCATGGTTAGGCCTACTACGTAAAAAACTAATTTTGTATGAAAGCATTTCAGTATGTTGTATGAGAGCATTTCAGTTAAAATGGAAGGTTTTTGAGAAAAGAAAGTGCATTTCATAATATGGGTGAACGATGTTTGTTTGCCACGTGATATCTGCACAGTCTGCAAGTAGCCTAACCTAAGCAGCGGCATTACTTATCAATATATTGGCCCAGTTTGGAGAAGCTGGCAGCTGTACGGACACGGGCGCTAAGCAATGTACTGCTGTGGACAGGGTTATCAACAAAACGGTGGAAGGCCCACCTAAAACAATCCATATCAGTTTGTGAGTGACTTCGGTTTAATATGTGTATGTGGGAGAGTTAGGGTTAGGTAACCCATAGCCAACCCTAACCCTAATTGACTTTTAACTGAATGATGTCCCTAATGGCCCCTCATAGGATTTCTTTTAAACCTCTGCAACCTACTATTAATATCAAAATTGAGCTTAGAACTTGTAGTTTTTAGCTGTCGTGTTTCACTTCTGTGGACATTACACTGAATTACCTAACCCTAAGCCTAACCTATACTTGCCTAAACCTAACCTATACCCTAACCTTAACTTAAACCTTACCTTAAACCAAGTCTTCACCCCAAAATGTAATGATAATGACATTATGGGGACCTGCACTTTGTCCCCATAATGAAGGCGATTCCCCACAATGTGACTGTGTCAACAGATTTATGTTCCCACACCCACACATACACACACTGCCACAGGGCTAACAGCAGTAAAACAAATCATCAGCCTACTTCTACAGAACAATCACACACAACACACACACACATATATAAAAGTTCTTATTAAATTCTCAACAGTCTTTGGCATTACAACATCACCTGGAGGCTTCAACAGCTGTTCCACATGAAAAACACAGACTGTGTGCAAGCGTGTGTGTGTTTGTGTGTGTGTGGGTGTGTGTCATTCTGACCATCTTTTTCCAGACAGCTGGTAAACAAGCAGTTTGGTTTTGCTTTGCTAGAAAACCCAGGTTACTGTAAATCTGAAGGTCTAAAGAGAAGTCATTATTGTGAAATTCTTGTGTTGGCTGACTTCTACTACTCACTCAGTCCTAAAATGCCTATTGCACATTGGACATGCGCCATCACCTCTGCAGACTGCACAGTGACGTGTCAGTGCACTATACTTTATGACACTGTAGTATGTAGCACAGCACAGAACCACCCAGAAGACTCTTGCAAAACCAGGTGAACTAATTATTATTTTTCATCAGTAGCTGTTTTCACTATTGAAAATTGTTGTATAAGATAATAAATTTATAGTCTGGGAGTGACTCGCTTAAAGTGCTGTTTTCTCCAGTTAGAGAAACAAGTGAACCAATGAGAACCAATGTGTGTCAGAGAGCCTAAAGTTGGTCACATTACCTCATTGTATCAGAGTCTGAGACATAATTTTAATAACTGATTTAAAATGCTGCTGTTAGAGCAGTTGTAGACATATACAACCTACCACCACCTCTGTCTGGAAGACCCTTTATTTCCACCTAACCACCATTCCTATAAATTTAATTTTAATAATAACTTTGAGGTTTTGGTGTTATTTCTATTATCATTTTGGTATTGCACACTGTTTTACAAACCAGAATGTATATGGTACCAAACAGGACTTTCTCAGTAGTCAAGGCTCCACCCTCGGCCCCCCTGTTGTTCTCTGTTTACATGATTCTACTGGGACACATTGTCAACAAACACAACATTGATTGCTGAACAAAAACAATCGTGCTTCATCAACTGAGGAGCATGTAAAAAACTGGTCTTTCCTCCCTCGTGCCGACCTTGATAAGGTCACATTTGCTTTTATATCACGATGTCTCAACTTCTTCATTTACTTCAGTTGTGTTGGCTGCATCTGCTCTGCTGCCTCCTCCCCAAAGAGAAGAGACAGTCCAGTGTGAGAGCAGGACAGATGCAGGGTGTGTGTCCCCCCCCCTCCCAGCGTAGCACTTCTCTCAGTTGTTAGGTAATCATTGCATGTCTGTGTGTTCTCTCCCAGAGGGCAAAGAGATGGGAGGGGGCAGAGTGATGGAGAGCTCACTTGATCATTCCAAATTACTTTATAAAGTAGGGATGTGTCTGTCTACTACATTGTTCTTTTACCGCTGTGGAGTACAAATGTCCAGTGCAATTGTGATAAAATCCTGTGGCCTCATTTACCAACTGTACGTACCCACAGTTAAATCTCTGATTTATCAGCTTCTTCTCGAGGCTATGTGCTCATTTAGGATCCCTGCTGATCATCAGGACACAGGTGTAATCATAGGGAAACCCATTGCTAAATATGGAATACTTTCTTCTATTTTCCTTTGTAAACCATTAAAAGACAACCGTTTCTTTCAGAGTAATATGATGCCATTGATGCCTTTGGATCGTCGAGTTTCTCTGCATCACTAATCACTTGTGACCACTCTCTCGCTCTCTCAGTCTGCCACATGAAATCTCTGCTGAAAGTTGATGGGCTGACTCATCCTATCTGGGAGCTCAAGGGATGAGCCAGCCATAAACACACACGCAAGTTTAAACTAGTAAAACTAGCAAAACTAGTAAACAAGCAAACTAAATGAACTATCACCCAGACTGCCACAACCTTACTTTTCACTGCAGAATGATCCAATGTGGATGGAATTCCTAGGGATGCTGGGCTGTTTAGTACAACTTAGAAACATTAAGAAACACAACTTAGAAACATACCAATAAAAACTAAAGAAAATGACTGAGGAGGAGACTATAATGAAGCTGCTGTTACACTGTGACGCCCAAATACGCTGTTATCTGTGAAAGCTCCGCCGGGTGAGTTTGGACACATTTACTGCAACAACAAAAATAATCTCACCACAAGGTCCCCTCCATAACAGAATAAAGTCTCATGATAACGAAGGTTGAATTTAAATGGTTGATTTAACTGAGTTCCAAACAGAATGGATATTTAGCCAATCCAAAAATGTAAAAAAAAAACGGTTTGGCTGCAGTGAAATGTTTGATGTTTGAGTAGAAATAAGCATGCTGGTACAGACGGCCAGAAAGTTGGTTTAAGGCGGAGACATATTACAATAGAATCATCACATTTGACTGTCTTTATAATAAATATTAGTGGGTTCATCAGCAGAGGCGTGTCTGCGCCAGCTGTTTTGCAGGTGTAGAAAACGGAGCAGTAAATTTCCTGCACGTCTGTCAACACGCAAACACACACATGTCTGCGTTGCACACATTTCCAGTTGTTTAGGATTATTTGTCAGCTAAAGGGCCAGCATGCAAAAGAAATTAGGAAAAATGCAGCTTTTTACAACAGTGCCATGTTTCTTGAGAGCTTGATGAAACCTCTTCACACATAAGGCTGGCAGCATGTAACAACTAACCCAGCTCAGGGGTTAAGAGCATGGTTGAAGTAGCATTTATGATAAAAAGAAGGATGATACCAGTTTTTAGAGAAAACGAGTTTCCACTTCCCTTTTTAGTTTTGAAACAAAAAAACAAAGCATGTTTGGGAAGTAACATATACTGTACATATAATCAAATTAAGTACACAAATTCCTTAGCATGTCCTGTAATCCCAGCACATCCAAAAACATACCCTTCATCCCACCCACCCCCAAAACAAGGAGACTATGGAATCTCTCCCCTTCTTTTTTGACTAACATGGTAAAGAATTTGACAAAGTATCTCATAAGTCAGAATTCCTGTCTTATCATTTTGAGGATTAACATCAGTATATTTGTTTTTGTCCTTCCTTCACTCCAGGCTTGGTATCATTTATAAGATAAAGTTCATCTGGGAATGTGGCCTTCAGACACTGTCAGGCATTCAGGCTCACGTTCAAAACATGTTTCATGATGTCATTGTTCTAAATAGTGGACAGATGTGTGTCCTTGTGTTGGTCTCTCATGTAAAATGTGGCTGAAAAGGGCTTCCACAGACTAAGCTCAATACACTGAAAAACAATTACTCCATTTGCTAAGGAGAGTTAATTCCAAGCTCCTTATAATACATGGGGCAGTCTCTCTTAATGAAATGTTGATTAGAAGTGAGTCTATCACAAAATACAAGAGGATATACAGACATGCAGGACTTTAAGACATGTGGCATACAGTAAGAAAAAGTACAACATTACTTTTTATTTTATTTATTCCATTCATTTTAATGTTTGGAAAGAAGACCTGATTCAATGGACTTGTTTTGGCCAAGCTGGCCCACTGCAGAACATGAACCATTGTTTTTGGGTATATCAAGAGTTAAGCAATTTGCGAATGATTTTTTGTGTGATATTTGAAAGAGGGCACTTACTTATTAGTGATTAAAATGATGAAGCTACCAGTCTTATGTCAATTTGGGCTAGCTGAGTGTGACCATAAATACTCTCTCTTAACACTCTGGTTATGTATGAACCCCCAGCAACTTTTCACCCAGCCCAACCCGCGTCCCGGCTGAGACTTCAAAAGCCCTGATGTGCAGTGCTTGTTCTGCTCTGACGCCTGGAGGGACGGTGCTGTTTATCCAGACCGGCCTGTTTTTAACACCTGCATTCAGCTGAGGTGGGTGTGGAGCCTGCCGGGGTGGGATGGTGGAGCAACCCTTTTGACGTCAGTCTGGCATGCTGGGCTCTCCTCTTGTACTGACTGTGTACAGCCAGTGAGGTGGATGACAATAGAGAAAAAAGATAAGCCACAGAGGGCAGAGTTGTCATACCCGCATAGTTTTACCTGAGTGGCTTGGATTAACTGGATTATCTTGCCTCAGGTACATGTGCTGTAATACAGGTTTGAGAGTGTCTCGGTCCTGCAGAGCCTAAAATGAACAGATTGATAACACTCTAACATACTAACAAAATCTACCGGCACCTCCAAACATCCCTGATCACATTTGTTTAATCCGTACAAAATCAGATGTCTGAAAATGGCACATTGCGTTTTTTTCAAGAAGTTATGTGCCTGATTATTTCTTGGCAAGAAATAACACTGACTTCCTGGAGTCTGTTTGTCAGACATGAAAGAAAGTCAGATAAATTGCCCTGTTTTAAAGGATAATCCCACCAGTTTTAGACATAAAGGTAATTTTACCAGTGGTGGAGAAAAAACCCTTCATGAACCAAGATAATCTCAGGTTGGGCTCAGAGACTTCAAATGTCGGAGAGGAACCCTGCAATACAAACTGGTGCATTTTGAGTTTGAAAAACGTGGTTCTGGAGAAAAGGTGCCATTGATTGCAGTATGGGAAATGTAAGATTCAGAGTTGGGGTTTTGGAGCTTGACCCAAAATATAGACTAAAAATCCTCTCTTTTTTATTTATTTTTTATTTTTTATGTGTCTTTGTGACTCCTCCATCTTTTTTGGAGTGCAACACTAAATCGCTGGAGTACCCCTTTAAATCAGATTTAAATGCCTCTGTTTTTAAATCATGTGGAACTTGTTCTAATTGAGAAAATAAAATGCTGATACCAAAGACTATGTAAATGGCCTTGTAAGATAAGCAGCACGATGCCTCCCTGTGGGCGTGTGATATGATTAGTAGCCTGAAGCATGTCAGAGTAGCACATAGTTGAAATCCTTGACATGTTTTACATACTGAAGAATAGCCTGGAACTCTGAGGTCATCCCTGAAATAACCTCTCCTTTTTTACCCAGTGAACTAACAGGACAAGTGGAAACTGAGATACAGAGGAGGATTCCACCTGCATGTGTTATGATAACAGAGATCATTCCAGTTGCTTGGGTTGGCCGTCAGCTAAAGGCCAAGCCTGCAAAAGAAATTAGGAAAAATGCAGCTTTCTACCACAGCGTCATGATTCTTGAGAGCTAAATTCATAATGAAACCTCTTAAAACTTTTTTTGCACCATTTGTATTTTGTCTCTGCTCAGCAGTCGTTAAGTGACAAAAAAAGTAAACGTATTGAGATGAAACATTTTCCAATCGCAGCTGCTTTCTCCAGCAAAACAAAGTTTGATATCAAGCAATGGACATTTTATCTGACCAATCTGAAAAGGATGGATATAACTACACTTATAGCTCAGTCAATGTGTTGTTTTCTGTTTACCTGTTGTAGCTCAGGTACACTAGTTATGTTAGTCAGGTACGTAAGTTGCATTAGTCAGGTACGTTAGTAATGTTAGTCAGGTGCGTTAGTCACATTATTCAGCTATGTTAGTTACATTAGTCCACTATGTTAGTTACGTTAGTCAGGTACGTTAGTTACGTTAGTCAGGTATGTTAGTTACATTATTCAACTACGTTAGTTACATTAGTCCCGTATGTTAGTTACGTTAGTCGGGTACGCTAGTTACATTAGTCAGGTACATTAGTTACATTAGTCAGGTATGTTAGTTACGTTAGTCAGGTACGCTAGTTACATTAGTCAGGTACATTAGTTACATTAGTCAGGTACATTAGTTACATTAGTCAGGTATGTTAGTTACATTAGTCAGGTACGTTAGTTACATTAGTCAGGTACGTTAGTTATGTTAGTCAGGTATGTTAGTTACATTAATCAGGTACGTTGGTTATGTTAATGAGGTATGCTAGTTATGTTAGTCAGGTACATAATTTATATTAGTCAGGTACCTTAGGTACGTTAGTCAGGTTAGTTAGGTGTTAGTCACCTACAAACTTATTTGAATCCAAACCATGGTTGCTTCCTAAACCTTACCAAGTAGTTTGTTTCCTATACAAAACTGCAACCGTTTCATAAAATTAAGCACATTATTTTATTATTGTTACAATGACGACGAAGGTCCGGTACAGATTCTATCATTTAGGTGGATGTATTGGTCTGGTCTTATAGAGGGTGCTGAAAACACTCATATATGTTGTTTTGGTATGTGGATGGGTTGAATTAAATATAGCTACACTGTATGTTGTAAGAAATTCTTCTGAACAATGCAATCAACTCAACATCCATTTCAAAGCAAAGGTTTGCTTTAGTAGAGAATGTAGGTTTTCTTCTGATGGTTTAATGCCAGCAATTGTGGTTACATTATGTTTTGGATGCACTGAGTTCTATTCTGGAAGACGTGTCTCATCTGAAATGGTGCGTGAAGCTGGAGCCTCCCTTTAACCAGCCAGGCCCTGGTGGACTGACAAACATGTAGATACTCATCAAAAACCACAGAGCTTTCTACAATACTGTGCTGCTCCAAGGAGAGAAACACAGCAGGGAGAAACCGGAAGCAGCAAGTCAACTCATCTCTGGATATGTACAATATATGAAAAACATCCAGTTCAGTGACCGATGTTCCTGACTCAGCATATTTTTCTAAATGTAGGAATGGTGACTGATGGCAAATTGGGCGTGTTAGAGATATTTATAAAGCAGTGTGACTGTTACATATGTAAGCATGTAAATGCACGATTGTTTGTGTGTAAACCTGCATGAGGAGCTTTAGCAGAGGCCCACAGGAGAAGGAAGGCACAGATGTTGAGCCGGACATCTGGCTGAGTTTGGGCCTGACCCTGTGTGTGGTGAGGCCCGTTCACATCTTTACCACCATAACGAGAGAGAATGAGAGAGAGAGAGATGTAGCCTCAAACCCTAATAACGGGAGACAGCTTGCCACTGCTGAATAAGCCCTGAGTCAAACTATGTCCAGCTTATTTTGAAAATGCTGTTTTCCAGTGTTGGGTATGCTACTTTGAAACAGTAGCTAGTGGAGCTATTGTGGAGCTGTATTACTGGTAAGTAATACAATGAACAAATGCATCCTGCCTATTAATATTATATCACTTATAAGTAAATTAGCTTGTTGTGTAATTTATTACACTACAAAACATGCAAATGTCATTGTGACAGGGGTCTGTAGTAGTTCCATTAACTACTCTGATAAATGAATGGCATATCCATTAGGTTACATTACACAATTAAAAAAACAAAATATATTTTATATTAGTTGTTTCTTTGTGTACACAGAGAGAAGAGATAACCAAAGAGGGAGACAGGGCCAGACAGAAACAGTCAAGGATAGACAGGTGAAAGGACAGAGGTGGCAGCAATGTGAAAGAAAGAGACAAAGGTGCCGGATGGAGGAGAAAACAGCAGAAGATGAAGAACAGAGGAGCAAGAAAGGAAATGTCCTGATGAACGGAAAGATTTGTTGACAGGACAGTAATGTATCGTCTGAGTAAATAAATAAGTCGGCTCTCAGTGGCTGGAGACTTTTCATGTTGAGGGTTTTTCTGTACGTTCTGCTGACTCACTAATCCTGCTACTTACTTATTAACAGCTGAGTCGCAGCAGGAGGGAGCCTCCAATCAGGATAATTGGATTGACTGAGCAGTAAGAGGGCACCGGAGGGTTAGACCAGTGATTTAAAGACTATAGGGAGACGGGACAGATGCCGACAGCTCTTTGCCATGAAACATCTTCTTAGCAACAGGCCCGTTGTGAACCAACATAGAAGATATGGATTCCACACTGTGTGTTCAAAGCTGCAGTGTAAGCAGTGGTCAAATGTACCTCCATGTGTATAAGTAACTTACTTGCCTACCCAGCTTAGAAAATGGAGACAAATCTCTGCTACACTTGTGTCCATATAACATAAAAATGTGTATATTGTCTGATGAAAGATTGCCGTTGACCAAAAAGTACATTTGTATACTTGCATGTTGCTGTCTTGAACATTCACAATATACCTAATATATCCATTCTATATATAGTACTGATGCTAGCCAATGAAAAGGCATTTACAGGAAAGATGAGCATCTTGGGTTTTATTATCACAGCCATGTCCATCAGTTACAGCACTTATGCTGAGATCTCAGAAGGAGTTGACATGTACATTTGTATTTATTTATTCAAATGCTTTTATCATCTTTCTGGTTGTGGTATATGAATAAAGTTTGACTAACCTACTTAAATGGCTAAAAACATGTCCGGAAATAGGTCTACTTGAAACATGAGCAGTCGGGTGATCAGACAAATTATAACTAAAATCCCAGGTTAGCCAAACACATCTAGAGAAAATGAAAGCAAACATCTTTAATGCATGTTAATCCTCCAGGTTCAACTGCCCAACCTGAGTATGGCCCTGTTGAGACCTGCATTAACATCCGTCCTGGCTGATCCGATCACAAGTAGACAGCTCTGAGCTAATCGCTGCACTGATTCTAAGGTCAATTCTGCTGTTTTGAAGTGAAGAACAGAGACCAGCCCATGTACAGACTCTGTGGCTAATATGAAATATTACTTTTGTTGTGAGCAACTAGTTAATGTTAGTTTTGTTTCCTTTGCCTTTTCAGCAGACATAGAAATCAACAGTGTTACAGCAGTAAAATCTGTTTCTATGAGCGCTGTATGACGGGACTAACTTCCACTTACGTAGAGGACATCAGCTGAGGGGGCAGTCCTTCAATGAGGCCCAGGACACATTTGTGTTCACACTGCTGAAAGAATGTGTGCAGAAAGTGTCCAAGACCACCTCCAAATGCGGTCTGAGTGAACGGATCTCAATGTGTACTCAATCCATCTTGGGTGCGTTCACACCTGTACTTAGAGCGGACCACTTGTGATCCAGTTCTGAACAGGACCTATGTCTTTAACTACAAAGGTTAACAAAGGTAATTTCTCATGCTCATTTCATTTGACAGTTCTACACGTCTATTAAACATTTGCAAAAAGATGAATTAACAAGTAGAACTACGGAACTTTAAATAAAATAAATTATCTTGAAATAATTGTATCTAATCAGTGTCTACATTTGAATTGTGTGTGAATTCACCCCATTCAAAAAAAAAAAAAAGAATACATCTGAGACTGGGATGAAACAACCAGATGTTGCATGTAAAATGCCAGATGTAGCTTGACTACAGTCACGTTTATTAAACAAGCATTCAGACAGCCCTGAGAGGGAGAGAAAGCAGGAAGAACATCTATAACATATGGCTCTTGGTATAAAGTGGATTTGGGGATTAGGCTGCAGATTTTAGCATATGGCAAATGGCAGGTCTGACTGGTGGGGGTTAGGTAGGGATGTAACCTTCAGTATCTACAGCTCTGGGAATGGGTGGATGGACCATCAGTGGAGGTTTCAGCAGTTTACATTATTTGCATACCAATAGAAAGTTACATTATACTAGTTCTGTGGATTAGTCTGCCATGAAAAGTGGTTGGTTCTTACTGAAGATGTAAATCTTCTCATTTCCCATAATCTCTGTATTGTCCACTGTCTTCTAAAAGCATTAAATTCCCCAAAAACACTTTCTTTTGTCAAACTCAAATATATATATTTTTTTCTTTTACAAAAGGCTCAGTGAAACTACCACAAAATAGGTATTAAAACAGCTGCTCACTGTAGTTTTAACAAACTATTTAGGAATCCACATTTGGTGCTCTAGTGAGTATTTGGGCAGCAGGATGGTGTGTGTGGGACTGAGTCAAAATAAACTACAGTGTGTGTGTTCATGGTAATGAAGAAACATGTCACACAGAGCAACAGTGCTGCTGTGATGCCTTAACGTAGTTAAAGTAAATCTCGCCTTCTTTCTTTAAGTGGCAACATGTTATTCAAAATGTACAGGGAAAACAAATGAAAATATATATTTTTCCATACAGTAAGAAAGAGTAAGAGATACAGTAAAAAAAATACAGAATATCACCAGACGTATCCTCTAAAAGATCGTGGTTGCCATTTTTACACAAACACCCAACTCTCTGTCATGGATTAGACATAATCGGTGTCAGGTAGGAGGCCGAGACAGGCAGACTCAGACACTGCTGGGTTGCTTTACATTCACATGCTGATCTAGGACAACTTGCCAAATCACATGACTTGTCAAACTTTAGAGAGATAAAATGTTTCAAGTCTTTCAGTAACACTTGCTTTGAGACATGTAGTAGTCCTTTCCTCAACCAAATTCATGCACTATGCTCTGTTCTAAAGACTACTACAGCTCCTAAATCTGCTACTGGTTCCCTGCCCCACTGATGACATAAACACTTTAACAACAGTGTGGGTGGCCCCCAGTTGGGCAGGGTCACATGTGTTAGTACACTACTGTTGGTCTGAATATCACTGGGGGCGGGGGGAAGGGGGACAGTCCAGACAAGTCATGTGGGTGGGGGTTGGGGTGCCGAAGGAAGGATTTAACATTCCTGTGTGACTGATCTTCAGTGGCTGAACTCCAGAGGGCCTCCATTGTTACAGTGGAGCCCTGATACGCAACTGATAGTCATCACACAGGAGCTCCTGAGCAGTCCACACTGTCACAGTGTAGTAAAATACTGCAGTGTATAGTATCTTACTACTATTGATTTCAATTGTGTGTGTGTGTGTGTGTGTGCGTGTGCTTGTGTGCGTACAGTATGCTTGATTGAAGTCTACCTTTGATTTCGCCTTCAAATATTCATGAAAGGCCAAACCCCTCGTGTTTGATTCTTGTTTTTCAGTGCACCGATAACAAACATTACCGTAACTCCACACACTCATAGAAACACTCACCAGAACAATGTGCCTTGACGATCACAGCATAAAGGAAAATGCAGCACACCCCAACAGCCTTGCACTCTTCATTCTCCTATGCACAACATTCACAGGGGGCACAAACAGTTTATATTAGGACTGCTGACCTTCTCCAGTGTGCCATCAGTGTTCGTCAGGAAAGTGGATCCGTTCTAACCGTAGTACTTAAACCTATACGCTGCCTTAGTAAACTGCCTCTCCTTAATGCTCATTTCACAGTTTGATGACCACTGTTAGGATATGAGCCTACTGCCACATGATTATCAAAGCAGAGAACCCTTCATATCTCAAAAACCACATGTAGTCTACATCCCTGCTCTGATATCAATGCCAATGTGAGCAGCTCCTGACGTCATGAAAAGTGAAATATTAGACAGTTGTTTCACACTGGGAAGAATGTGGGGCGGGGGGCTCATGAAACTTTAGCCTTGAGACACTGACATGAAACCTGTTTGATGCCCACAGATACTGCTACGGAAGAGATAATTGGCAAAGTGGCTGTGGGAAGTTTAAAGCATACAGGCAAATGCTGTCTGCTTGAAACTTCCCACAGCCTCGTATCACTAATCTAGAAGTAAAAGAATTTAAAGGGGTGGCAAAAAAAAGGCAACACCTTCTTATATTTATTCAATACATACTTTAAATAAAGGATTTGTGTTGAGACTGTTACAGAGAGAAGGGGGTGTAACTTTGGTGCTTTTTAAAGCTATAAAATAGGATTATATTGACTACTTGAACCAGAGTAGCCTGTATAGTATGAATGTACAGCATTGGATATAGATGTTAAAATTGAATTAGATCAGGAAAAAAATAACACAATTTGGGGTAAAAGGAAAGATAGCAAGCACCATTTAGTCCGTCCATGTAGCAGCCCACCTTTGATCACATCCACAAGGATCTGTGCATACAGACAGTATACACTGTCTACACATGCAGACACCTTAGTAACGGATCACCATTATGGCCAACATGGGCACTGTAGTGTTTTGTGAGTTAATACCACATACACAGGCCTGATGCCGTAAAAAATCAATCATCAATACACCTCATGTGGATTAATCCAGCACTGACAGTAGTCCCCCCTCAAATTTCCATGTTTGAGTAACGTTTAAAAACTAATGAGCAGCTGTTTAAAGACATTTCTGAGCCATTTTTAAACATGAAACTCTATATCTGTGAGCAGTTTTGTAAGATTTCTCCCTCTTACCACCTGTACCTTTTTTTTGGGTCATACTAAGTTTTCTGGGGTTAAAACTGAACTTTATATATAACTCAATATACTGTAGTGACTTGTGTTTTTACACATGGAACCAAGCGCAGACCATTGGGCTTGGGTCTGAGAGCCACAGACGGGGCAGGGAAGTTATCTGGTTATCTGTCCTGATGAGTACTGGCGCAGTTCAAGAACTGATAAATAATAACTGATAATAAAAGAAACCTTGCTGCATATTGCAATCCAAGACATTTCTACACAGCTCATATTTACCATAGGGCTGAATAAAGCTCAGTTTCAACAAGAATCAACATTAGAAGCTTCACAAAGAAAAGGATCTATTTCGTCATATTGTGTCAGGCGTACATTTTCACCTGTTTTGTCCACCTCTTCTTGCAGATGTAGTTCTGTGTAACAACCTGCAGCATGAATCATTCATTGTGTTCAGAGACATGTTCTTACAACACTGAGAGGATCATTAGTTGGCATCTGTCAGGCATCATTATCTTCTCCCATTTTCCCCCAGTGCATTGCGACTTTGAATCACATTCCCACATCCCAGGTTAGCCCAGTTCTCAGCTCTTTTCAATCAACGTGTAATGAAATGGACATTTAAAAAAAAAAAAAAGGGACACGTTACCAACGTTGCTCAATAATTTATTCATATGTTGACATTTTACAAAACAAAATGTACACAATGCAAAAACTATTTGTGGTTTACCAACCAACCAACCATTCAGCTGACCCTGAAACACAAACTGAGACAAGCAAACAACTCTGGTGGAGATGAAGAACAGTCTGAAGTTGCATGGCTGGCTTCAGTGGCCTCAATGTACCTGCCGGTCAGACAACGTCACGCTGGTGGAGACATCTTAACTGTTGTCCCGATGCCCAAATACCTAACTGGCAGAGTCTAACCTACAATAATCACAATAGTCTTCTTTTGATCAACAAAAGTGTGGTCTTAATATTCCCAAGCAGGTATTTCTGGTGAACATCATGCAACATAAAGATTTAGAGGAAAGTGTGACATGGAAATTTAGTGAAAAGGAACAGGAACTACGCGGGGGCCAGGCCTGCGGGGTCCTGTTGGCACTACAGTTTGTACAAGTAGTGGTACAAATATCCTTCATTATTGGAGTGAGTGCATCAGTGTTCATCATATATTGCACAAGTTTTCCTCTGTCGCTCCCTCCGGAGCCGCTCGTCTGTCTGCCGTGCTCCTTTAAGGGTGGGAGGTGAGGAAATGTCAGAAATAATCCCAAAGGAAGAAGGTCTGCCCCCAATGTCTACAGGGTAAAAAGGAAGGTGTTAACATTTGGCACGGATGTCAGGGCCAAAGTGTGAACTTGGTCCAAGACATCCCAACTTGTCTGAAGGACTGACGGGCTTCTCCCTGGTTTCACCCACCGGGGTTCCAAAAGTGTCCCAGACTGAGATGAGTAGCGAGTCAGAAATTCCCCTCTATCCCCTTCAGTGCCGCCGCCGCCCCCAGCCGCCTCATCTCTTCTTCTTGCTGTGCCGGAGCATCTTCTTCCGTTTCAGGATCATCTCGTAGAGCTTCTCCAGGCCGGGCTGCAGGCCCTGACCGTCCAGCGCCGAGCAGCCCTGTGTGTGGTGCAGCGTGGACGAGCTCAGCTCATGGAGGGCCAGTGCCTTCTCCACCTGAAACACAAGAGGAGCGCCGCAGGAGGTCAGTCACAGCCTCACACATGCACTCTGGCCAATCAAGCAAGCATTGCAACCAATGTTTCAGTTAGATTCAACAAAAATAAATTCACCCAAAGACCCTGATTTTTAACAGAACTGTTGCAAAATTTTCACTGAGTAATCATTCCAGCTCCATACAACACCAAGCCATGACTGTCACAAAAATTACCTCTAAGGCTGACACGGCTCCATCCAGGTCCTGTTTGTTTGCCAGAACTAGCACAGGCACCCCCTGGTTCTCCGCCGACCGGGCAATCCGGTGGAGCTCCACCTTGGCCTCTTCCATGCGCTCCGTCTCGGCCGCGTCCACCACGAACACCAGCCCGTCCGTCCTCCTGGTGTACGACTTCCAGAGGGGCCTAAGTTTCTCCTGGCCACCGACGTCCCACACCTGGAACGCGGTGCTGTTGGCTTTGGAGTTCCCCACGGCCACTTTGATCCGCTCCATGTTGAAGCCTTTGGTGGGGATGGTCTCCACAAACTCCCGCAGCTTAAGTCTGTAGAGGAGGGAGGTTTTCCCCGCAGAGTCCAAACCAATCACCACCACATGTAAAGACTGGAAGCTGGGGAGGAACGGGGTGGTGGGGGCAATTTCTGTTAACTGGTTTCCCATGTTTAGGTCCTGTACAGTGGACTAATCCTTCCAAACAGGTACAGGTCCTTCTTTTAAAATCCCACTATCTCGCTGTTCTCCTGGGTCCCTGTCTCACTGTGTCCTCGGCAGCAAAAAAGTGTGTTTCCAGAGAGGCTTTGAAGGAGGCAAGGACGCTGGGGGGGGGTTTCAGGGAGGAGGACAGTTTGGCTGGACAGCAGTTCACACTCCTGGCCTCACTTCAAAGGTTGGTGCAGGAGGATTCGGGGGGAACAGAGCGCTGGCCGGCTGCAGTCACTGAGGACCTGAGGGGAAAGGAGGGGGAGGAAAACAGCAGTCAGCTATTTTAACAAGGGCACCAGGCTGTCAGTGATTAGACCAGCTGAGACTTACATTGTCTCACCATGAAAAAGACAGATTGACACATCACTTTTAAAACATGAATAAATATTTAGATCACAAAAGACAAAGTGCTCGTTTTGTGTAAAACAAACTGGTTAAAAAGCTTTTTGTCCTGACGGAGAGTGAGGAGCGGGCGCATTTACAGCAGCTGCAGTGTTGGTGTTTCCAGCTGGATCCTGCACAGACCAGCAGATAGACCAGCAGATAGACCAGCCTGAGCCGGTCCCCCACACTGCTCAGAAAAAGGTACAAACCGCGGATACATGTCCCCACAGAGCCCCCACAGAGCCCCCACAGGTCCGGGGTCCCGCTCTCGGTCGCGTGCTTCCTCGTGGCTGTAGAATGGTTAATAATAGAGATGTCTCACCTGTCGGCACTCCCAGGCTCCTGGAGCGACTCCACATTGTTCTGGCGCGACGAGTTTGAGAAGGAGATCCGAGTTTTATCCGTGGAAGAGTGGCAGGCGGCTCTCGGTGCTGCGGCGGGTGAACACTGGCGCCGCGAACACTCCCTGCCCCGCCCCCGCTGACGTCACACCCGGTCATCGTCATCTGTTCTCTTTAAACATCTGATCTGTACAGGGTTGAATGTTTGGTGTTGTCATGTGAACATGCTTTATTTTTTTTCTTCGTTGGTCACTTGAATTAATGTAAAAACACCCAAATACATATGAAATAAAATGTATCAAAGTGTTATATACTTTATTATGTCTGCTATACTTTTGGATTATTATCAGTGAAGCATTAATGTGTACGAGGCACTGGATGTAAATCCAACCTGCAAAGTTACTAGAAACTATAGCTGTCAAATAGTACTTGAAGAAGAACAAAGTAACATAAAATGGAAACTCAATTCAAGTACAGTAGGCTACATACTTTCCACCCCTGTTCGTAGGTGACCTCAGGCTACCTCCCTCAGTTTGCAAAAGTATTAATACAGCATAAAGCAGTGCATTATTGGATCTAACTGCACAGACAAACATCTGAGGGATTAGGAGGGAGAGTCTTTAGTGGCTGAACTTTATTTCTCCAGAAGCATGTCATCTGTCACCATCCGACAAAAGCTGCCTTTAATTTCTTCTACATCTTCTCCACCATTATATTATATTACTTACTGAGACATTGAGGGGAGGGCATTGTTCTCTTAGTCAGGTGAAAGAAATGCTGAATGAGTATTAGCATTCAGTGACAGAAGCTAGTGGAACAGGGGCTGGCCTGGGATGTTGATGTCATGCCATTTTTGTACAATTCCTAAGAAGAAACTGTATCAACAGCAGCTGCAGAACAAGCAGAATCCATCATTCTGGTAAGAAAAGGCTACACTGCTTCTTCGCCTCTGAGCAAACGTGTTCAAATGAAGAGAAGCTATAATGGCAGCGCAGAGTGCCGGAAGGTCGTTGTGGGTCAGTGGGAGCCATCTATGACATAATGGGTCCTCTGCATTGATTTGCATGATAATGGCCTATGTCGTTCTTTCCTTGATACCAGACAGTCATTATGATAACGACGTGGGTGTGTGCAAATATGTGCCTGTGGAGCGAGTGATGACCTATTGGCTGACTGACTGCAGTCACAAAGACACGAAAACTAACGATGACAGACAAAATGATTATTTGTTATTAAATTTGTCATTGTTGGTGCCGTTTGATCCAGCTGTGGAGATTCAGACAAGTAGCAGCTGAAAGGGCTTGATTTAAAAAGGATGATGCTGCAGACTTGATGTAAAACTGATTATATCAGCATCATGGAAACTTCAGATACATGTGTAATGTGTCTGTGTAAGACAAATGGAAAGGCTGTTACCAGCCAGCTGTGTCAGGTGTGACCAGCAGGAGGAAAGATATGGGCACTTGTTTTGGTATTGTTACTGAAGCTTTGGCACTAGTATCAAACAGTTACTAATGGGGGGTGGGCTTCTTAGACCCACTGTAGGCGGGGGAAGAACTACTCAGATCTTTTACTTAGTAAAAATAGCAATACGAAAGTAGAGAAATACTATGTACAATTAAAAATTGTATTAGCATCAAAATATACTTAAAGTACCAAAAGTCAAAGTAAAGGCCCATTTCAGAATAATATGTATTATTATTATTGATGTATTAATGTGTTCAACGCCGTGAACTTAAGAACTCAAGTACTGTACAACGTAAAGTACAAGCACCTCAAATTTGTATTTGGGTACAGTAGTTGAGTAAATGTACTTTAATTTACTGGTTACTTTCCTCTGCTGACCTGGAACTGATGTCCCTGTTTTTGGAGGGATCTATGCTTAAAAAAATTCAAACACTATCTGTATAATCTGGCTGTATAAGAGCCAGCCAGGAGCTCAGACTCACACTCAGCAAACTTTCGGTGCCCCAGTAATAATCATTTTCTCACTATTGTCTTACATTTGGAGAGAAAGTAATCCTGAAAAGAAAACCTTTATGGTTCAAATGAGAGTCACCAACATGTTTCCTCTCCTTTCCTGTCCTTATCCAGCAGTCGTGAATTAGCTAAACTGATCCCAGAACAATGGATCAGCCAGGCGGGCCTTCATTGCTCATTACACAGGGTAGTAGCGCACTCTGTTGTCCACAGGAGGGATGGCAGTTGTGTTGGAAAATGTGGCGTTTCCATCTGTTATTTATACGTTTTTCACTTTATTCAGTTGTGGGATGGAAAAGTGAAGCTGAGGAGCAGGAGCATAATAGCAAGAGTTTACATGGTTTTCCTGCTCAGACCTGAGACAAACTTCGGATGACATGGATATCTGCTGTAGGCTTGTCATTAGGCTTCCATCATGGTTCCACACTGCTATCCACTGCAGACCCTGCAGTTCCACAGTCCTCATTGTGCTAAAATCATTTTTATTTGGGATTTTTTTGAACTGAATTTTTTTACAGCCATAATGGACAGGGGGAATGATTACAGCAAGCAATAACCCTTTAAATGTTCATACTGTACACACAGTGAGCCACAGGAGGCAGTGAACAATGATTTATCCACCCCACCTTTCTGTTTCTCTCTTACAAAAGCTGCCCAGGAGAGCATTATGTTGCCTGGAAACTCCACTTAACAAGGTCAGAGGTAGGAGAGAGGTAAAGAGAGACCGACGCCTCAGCCTTCACCAGTCTTCACCGAGGCTGCTCCAGCTGCTCGCTCTCCAGGCCATAAGGTGAGGAAAAACTTACTTGCCTGTATTGCCTTCTGCAACATACAGAAACTTTTTATACAGCAGAGCATCACATGCTATAGCTATGCGTCTCACCTGAATACATCTCAAGTCAAGTCAAGTCAATTTTATTTGTATAGCGCCAAATCATAACAAAAGTTATCTCAAGACGCTTTCACATAGAGTAGGTCTAGACCATACTCTTTAAAATATTATTTACAGAGACCCAACAGTTCCCACAGGACATACTTCATTTGCTTTATATTAAGTAAAAACATATAATACATATAATAATATGTAACATCATGTTTATTCAGACAGCAAAGATCTTCACAAACAAAGAGATATCCATGAAGATTTGGTTTGGGAGACGTAATATTTTATATGTATATGTAATATATGTAAATGGCGTACAGAAAAACCCACAATATTATATATATTATGTAAAAATATCTGGATTTTTGTTAAATTTCAATGTTTTTAAGTTTTGATAAGAGGGTTAGATGGACTGTTAATTAGTGTTTACTTTGATAAATGTCTGTGTAAGTTACCTGAAATGTTTTCTTACTTTGTGTTGTATAACTTGCATAACTTGAAAACGTATGTGCTGCATTCTGTATTTTATTTCTATCCCCTGTAAAGCCATGCAGACTGGGCATATTTACAGGCATGACACAGTAATAATAATTTAATAATGACCATTACATTAGCAAAATGGTTCAAACTAGCGATTAGCTGTGATAGGTGTGCAGTGTGTGCCAGGTAACACAGGAAAGAGATCAGTAATCAGAGGAGCCGACGGCAGTGGTTTGGAGTTAAAGAGTATCAGGTGACTCTACTGTCACATCAAACAGACAGAATGCAGTAAGACGGAGAGGAGGCAGGTCTAAATATTCTTGTGATGTCAGAACAGAATATCCTGTACTGTGATTAGAATGCCAGACGCTGCTCTTGATGAACGTTTGAGTTGTAAATATTCAACAGTAACTTGACTTGACTTGACCGACCAGCATTGTAAACAGGCCATAAACACATTTTTCACACAGCTGGGCTGAATGCAAAGCAAAAGCTTGTGCGTGTCTCTTCCAACACTTCAAAGATGTAAAGCAACAGTTTTGGGACATACACTTGTTCACCTTCTTGGTTAAAGTTCGGTGAGAAGATCAATACCACAATTACATCTGCACGTTCACTGTAAGGCTACAGCCAGCAGCCACTTAGCTTAGCTTAGCATAATGACTGGAAACAGGGGGAAGCCTGGCTGGCTGGCTCTTCCAAAGGCACGCTTTGGTTTTAATACGTATTGAGTTGGGATTGTGAGTATTGTTGAGTATTTTGTTACTTAACGTACCGTAATGAACAAACCAGGATACAGCGCTGCAGAAACCACACAATTCCCAAAGTCAGGTCATTCCATAGTGAATGTGGATGTGTCACCATCTCCTCCAGCTGCTGTCCACCAGGATGTCAGCCATGCACTGGGAGGCCAGGCGGCGTCAGAGTGCTCTGGACCGCAGGATGGCCAGAGACAAACAGCAGGTAAAGAACATGCTGCACTGAGCTATTAATAACTTAGAGCATTTTCTCAGCTACTATCATATATGTATGAAATATGTTGCCGTTTTGCACTCTTACATTTAGTTTAAAAAGAAGCTAAAATAAGTTTCCACCTCGACCAGCTACATGAACGCATCAGTTACACCCAGTAACACATGATAATTGATGTGCTCATGTGTTGATCACTCTAATGTTGCAGCTGATAAAGGTGGCGCTCAACTGAATGATCTTAAATTATCTCTTGTACTGCTGCACAACACTCCTGTAAGACTGTCCAATAATGCAGTGTCTTCTCAGCCCAATATTTCTATCTATGATGATGTTTTAACAAAGTAACACGTATTTGCAGGGGTAATGTAGTTACTGATTTAAAAACCTAAATCAGCCTCATTCACAGTTTGTGGTGGATATGACAGATGTAACAAGGTTACAGGCAGATCTTCCACAGTGGATGTAAGAATCAGAAGAGTCTGTGTATAGCCTGTCCTACTGCTGGTGATCCGACAGTCCGTCTGCTCTACTTCATTATTGAACAACAGCAGGGCTGATTGGAAACTGAGCAGGGACATGCAACACCTCAGCAGGGGGTCAAAGTCCTGTGTTTCCTGTGTGAATCTGACAGCTTGTATCCTGTTGCTGATTCTTTGTTTGCACGGTATCTGGAGTATTTATGTCAGTTTACCGTTTTCTTCCCAGATGTTTCAGAGGGCTTCTGAGACCAGCAGCAATGCAACCGAATCAAACACAACACAAGAGCAAACAGGTATCATTTTCTTAACATGGATGTATTCCGAACCAGGTTGGACATTCAAAACACACAGGCTGTACCTTTTGTTTTCTTGCAGCGAGCTAGATGAGATGATGGCACTCTCATGTCTCTACAATAAATCTTGAGCTTCAGCCAGCAGCGGGTTAGCTTAGCTAAATTTCACATCTACTTTCTATATAACGTAATAATCAGTGAGCTTTAGAGGTGCTGAGAGGCCGATTTTGGACAGAGCTAGGCCAGCTGTATAGAGAGTTTAGTTTAGGCTTATAGAGAGTACTATCATGAAGCACAATTACTGTTTGGCACAAGAGGTCTAGCTAGTCTAGTCTTTATGCGTGTCAAACCAATGGCTCCCTGATAAGTAGGAAACATTCAAACAAATGAAAGATTACTGCATAGTTTGTAAAGCAGTCGAAAAGAATGTCGTCATGAACTGGAAGGGGCTGCAACTTACAAAAACAAGCCCTTGTCTGCTGCCATCATGATATGAATGATGAAGTTAATTTTGCAGGGGGAATACTACTGTACCTGATCTTACCTAACCCAGTCACACCTCCAGGGAGCCAATGAAGCATTTCCAAACATGACTACTGTACAGCTGTCCACACACACACACACACACACACACACACACACACACACAGGACAATGGTGTTATTGTTGACTCTGTTACTGCTTCATGAATATCTTTGTGATCTTTAAGACATTGGCAAACGTGAGTGGTCTCGTCAAAGCTGGGACAGGGATAGGCTGGTCGTTGTACTGCTGTTTAAGATGCCCCATCCCTCAGTCTTGTCCTTTGTCTGCCTTTCGTTGGGCAACCTGAGAAGACAGGAAGAGGACCAATTAGATGATCTTTTAACTTGTTGGAATGGGGCTAAACTGTACAAATGTCCTTTACACCTGGTTGAGATCTGATCACTATGTCAACCACCTCCAGATGAGGTCTGGCCACTACAGTGTGTTCTGCGTGCATTTACAGGTGTTTTTCCCAATCCAGATAAGATGTCCAGATACAGATCTCATGTCATAATGATCTCGACTGTTCATTTCATTTTCAAATTTACTTAGTCCAATACTAAATCACTGGAGAACCAATTACCAATTATAGTTGCACTGATGGATTTTGCTTGAATCCATTTTGAAAAAATGCGTTAAGAAAACACATAACAGCCCTTTTAAAAAGTGCAAGAAAACTAATTGTATAGGCTCTGTTCATATGAACAAGAAATGTCTACTTTTTTCTCAAATCTCACTTTAAAGCATTTCTCACTCGTTCCTATCTGAATCTCACCTTCATCACTCAGGTGTGGAGTGAAGTTGGTATTTACCTGATCATGTGACCATGTGGATCTCAGGTGAATCAGGTTGAAACATTTCAAACCCACCTGCTGAATGATTCATGAAGGGCCATGCCGGCTGCTCCACTCCCTGTGTCTCAGATATCAGCAGCCACAGATTTACTGTGGTCCTGGCTACAACCTGGAAAGGGCTGATGTGAGCACAGTGAAAGGAAATATCCAGCCATCACTCCATGCCTCAGCATGTCTATGGGCATGGAGGTCCCGTATGGTCCAGTGGTTAGGATTCCTGTTTTTTTGGGGGGTTGAACTCCAGTTATTGATGAGTATTTTGGTCTCCAGAATCATGTGTTTCTTTAGCTGCTAAATGATCCACTATGTTCACCAGCTGCTCTCTAAAACTGCGTTCACACTGCAGGTCTCAGTGTTTAATTCGGATTTATTGCTCAGATTCAATTTGTTTTGTTTTGTTTGGCTGTTCACATTATTATTTTTTTAATGTGGCCAATATCAGATCCCAGTGTGAAGCCGTCACGGTCCTGAACCGACCCGAGTGCGCAAAAGAACCATTACGAAGACGTCAGGCGCGGCACGCTGTTGTACATAAGTAACGACGGAGTCCAGTGTAGTCGTTTGATTTATAAGTCGAGGTGCAGAGGAAGCCAGCGAATTCATGAGCTGATGATCACGAGGGCGAAGAGAAACAGAGCAGCATTTTAAATTTTTTTCATGCAGCACTGGCTGCTACATCTGTACGGAGGTGTGTGGAGGCGGAAGCGGGGGTTGGTGGGATTGGGACCTAAATGGCTTCACAGAAACAAGTTTCATTAAAAATTTCAGGATGTCAAGGCAACAAGGGGCTACTTTAGCTCCATCTTTCAGCACCTCCACAGGCCTCGACTGTTCAGACTGAGGTCGAACTGCAAAAAAATCAAACCTTTATCTGATTTAAGACCACAAATGAAAGTGGCCCAAATCCAAATTGAAAAGATCAGATTCCATGTGATGTGTGAGTCACATATCAGTAAAAAAAGGGATTTGGGTCACTTTTTGCCTGCAGTCTGAATGATGCCGAACTGCATGTCTGCCTGCTGTTTGCTGCTGAGCAGGTGACCACGTTGGTAGCCAGGAACACAGGGGTAGGACACAAACGCAGACATTGACAGAGGGTGATCTTTAAATATTTGAATGAAGAAAACCTTAAACGCACAGGACACAGGTAACTAAACTCAAGAGTGACTCTGGGGAACAGAAACCAACCATGAACTAAGACAAACTGACAAAGAGATGGGAACAAAGACTAAATACACTGAGAGGAAAGGATGACGAGGGACAGTTGAACTTCATCAGGGCGGGGTAGACAATCATAAAGGCGGGAAACACAAAGACAGGAAGTGAAGTATCTGAAACGAGGAGAGGTGAGTACTAAAAAATAAAACAGGAACACATGACTAACAAGACAACAGAAATAAAACAGAACATGGCAAACTCTCAGTCTGTAAGGCCTTAGAATGTCTGTAGAGTATTTTCTGAAAAAATAGCTGAATAGGAAGGGGAACAGAGGAACACATGACACAGCGTTTGTGTTTTTAGAGCCCATCTGTGTGTTGTTCCCAGCTGGAGGCCAGTGTCCCCACTGTAAGGGCGACCTGAAGACACCTGTCCATTGCAGCGCCAAGATCCCCAACAGATACTCAGTAAGTACTGGCGCCTCCTGGTGATGAGTTTGGATTGTCTTTCACCTCCTCTTTCACCCTCCTGTTCATGACTGGACTCCAGTCTCATGAGTCAAAGCTTCGACCTATTTTAAAAGAGAACAACTTGCTTGTAAAAGCAGAGCACATTTTGTGCTATTTCCCGAGGAATAATGCCTGTTCATCTTACAGTCTTTACAGTACACTCAGCAGTGGTGAGGAAGAGGAGGAGCAACACTGTTCTCTGATAACCTCACTGGATTACTGGACCATGTCTGGAAGCTCCGAACGGCAGCTCTGCATCTGGTTTAATCAAATCAGCGTGCATGATCGTGGCTTTATAGAAAAGTGAATGTGACGACATGTCTGTTCTCCTGGCTCAACTGAGCTCACGGTCATCTGGGAAATTAGTCACTTGTCAATCTGAGCTGCATTGCTTCTGTTCTAATCACATTTTCAAACAGAATAAAATCATCACTGAGTGCATCAGTGCCACCGAAATGAGCAGTTTATCTTTGCTTCAGACAGGACGGTCAGGTGTCTGAGGGACTTCTGACCCACTTATAAAGTCAAATATCCCCAACAGCATTCAACAGTTTACTCACAGGTTTACAGAGAAAAATGTCTCAATACAACAAATTCATAAGAAATAAAACGCGAAAAGCGCTTCAACACCTCAAAAGTCCATAGAAACACTGAGTCCATAGAGTGTCTTGGCATGGTGCGACCCCCCGTCCTGCAGTTTTCTACAGTGGGTTACACACATTTCTCTGCAGAGTTCACATTTTCTAACATCCAAAATGCACAATCAAAAAACCCCTGATACTCATCTCAGGATCAACTCTGGCACCAGAACACTGACATTTGTCTCACTATTGTCTCTGAAGTAACTTTTAATGCATTATTTCATCACTGAAGCATAAGTAAATTAACCCAGATCCCATGACAACAAAAATAATGGCACCTCCGGCATATGTTACAGAAATGATTCAGAAATTCTGCAATATGCTGCAGTAGGCTTTCTTTTCCTGAAGTCTGTGTACATGTACAGGGTAGCTACTGATGTCTGCTGTTTCATATTAGGCTCGTTCGGGATGAGATGAGCCAGGCCTGCGCAGAATCGATCACCAGCGGTCGCCGCACAATGCATGCCGGTTAGTTTTGTGTCTGACTTGATCCCGACTTGCTCTGACGTCATGCACTAATGGACAACGATAACCTCACGAATTCAAGGCAGATGCAGTTTTTAGAGCCAGGCGCTGCAGCCGCTCTCCACCGACTGCAAGACCCAGGGCATGATGGGAAAGGCCTGGCTGTCGCCTGATCAAAGAGCTGATTGGTTTTAAGTTTTGTCCACAAACACCACGTGTTGTAGAAAATCCTCATTTTCTGTGTAGTTGTAATATTTAACATTAGATTGTCGGCTGTTGGTCTCATACTGTTAACAAACATATCTGGTGTGGTTGATAATAGTAATAATAATAATAATAATATTGTCCTTATCAAAATGAGCAATGACAAAGTACTTTACAAGGCACACAGAAAAACAACAAAGGATAGAATACAATGTCAGATATACACACATTTCCACACAGACATGAATGGCTGGAAAAGAAGACAAGATAGATAGTTTAATTAGTATTTATTTAGATTTTTCCAGAATATAGTAAATATTTCGGTCAGTGATTTATGAATTATGTTCTACTGAATGATGGTCTGAAGATTTGACTGTCAAAGATACTTTTGTTTTATTTCTATTTATGGACTTTCTCTGTTGTTTAAACATGTTTGCACAGCACTCTGATCCTGGTTGTTTGAGTTCATGGTGTCTTGTAAGGGCTGGGCATGCCTGACAAAAATTGAACTAATTCATTCATTCATATATATAATTTAATAAACTAATTAATTAATACATACAAATTATAATAAAGCCTAAATACAACTTGATGACAGTGTTTGTCAGCCAGAGAACAGGAATATTCTTAGTCCAAGAATTCCACAGGTTATAATTATTGTGAAGTCACAGAAAAGCTATTAAAAACTTGAGTCTTATATCCTATATCTTATATTCTATCTCTCAATGAAGGACACTTGTGTCTTGTAGTCCTCACTGCTGCTGTTCCTCTGTGATGACCGTATGAAGCTGTGAGGACGTTGATTCACTAGTTACATTTCTTAAAGTTAGGGTCGTATGATTGTTTTTATGCACCAGAGACAGTTCATCTTTGGCTCTACTTAAACTACACTCAGCCTACAGATGGATCGAACAGAATGCAAATATTTCTGTCACTTCCTGTATATACTTTGAAGGCTGCTGGAAACTGTCCGACTTGACTGCAGCTTTTTGTCACCGCCCTCTGCTGCTGCCGCCTGATCTCGACCACTTTCCAGGCGAGGCACAGTTCATCTTTAATGAGCTTGTTGTCTTGTGTTTGAACAGAAATGTAATGTTTTAAAATAGTATGTAAATGTGAAAAACAGACAGTAGAGTTTTGGTGCTGGTTGGTTTGAGAGAGAAAACACCTGATGAAATTTAAGATATGTAGTCATTGAATGCATTTTGTGTCGAAGCAATGAAAAGTGATGCATAGCTCAGTCCACACAGAATTCTGCTGGGGTGACTGTGTGCATTTTGAGTTTTGAAAAAGCAAACTTGTATCGAAAAATGAGTTACCAATTGCAAAACAAAATGCATTGTAAAATTGCAGCATTTAAATTTCCCCTTCATTGGAACTAAGCAGTGTAGACCAGGAAAAACAGCCCAATACCAATAGTACACTAAAGAATGTGGACTGTGGTGCTCCAACATTATGTTGTAGTGCTCAGTGGACAGTAAGAACACTCATTCAAACTGTGCACTGTGTACACACACAGGATCCCACATTTCTTTACAATTGTCACACACTTTCAGAATAATGTTACACAGCGCTTCAGACAGGCCAACCTCAAACATTAAAAGGACATCCATCAATTTTTGAAGTTCAGTTTACTAGTAATGAATGCTGTTCAAATTGTGAATATAGTTGTAAAATGTCTCCTGGTGCACCAGAAAGAAGGAAATGACAAGACGGAAGCATGATAATGCAGTCCAGTCAATATCTACAAATCTGAAATCCTCAAACTGTACATCTGATGCCTCTGATACCTTATATTGGAGAAGAAGAAAATCCACAATTTAAATTGACCTTTCATGTCATAATCTGCTGTCAGCTTTTTCTGCCGTCAGTCCTCCAGCAATTCCAAGCTGGATAAAATAATTTTCCGAGTTAGCAGAACAAAGTTAACATAAACACATCCAGCAGGTCTCCACCAACTCCTGAGAAAAATCTCTCTAGCTTCTCTCTCACTGTCTGTCAGCTGAGCTTTTTAGCTGAGAACAGCTGCCTGTTCCCGGAAAAGATGCTGATAAGAGCAGAGTTTGTGGGCTAAAGACGCTTTACGAGAGGAACTGGAGAGTTGGTGAGAATTGTGTTTGTCACTACCAGTCATTTGATCCATTGTTAATTTAACAATGTTGATTAGTGCAGCTTTAAATCTTTGTTTCAGCATTTTATTGGAGGTTGGGGACAATCATGTTGATATCTTGTGGGTATGACATGCTGAGAGGTGGAATAAACAATAAAACACAACTGCATCATACTGACAAAACCATAGTGCAATTTTCACATAGATGATACTTCCATTACAACACAGCTACTGTTCCTTACTTTTTCAGCTCATCAAAAAATGACAAAATATAGTTGACTATAGCAGATGCACTCACTGAACAGTGATCCTGTTCTATGGCAACACAAACAATCCCAACATTTTCAATATAACTTTCAATAAAAGATATCTGAATCTGAATACTTCAGGTCCTCAGGGGGTCTCTGACCCCTTAATGTTGGCCTTGACCTCTTATCAACATCCACTCAATGTCAAAAGGTTTTTTCGGGGTTTTCCCCACTGTCTATCACTATCTGTAGACCTGCATATGTACCCATCCTCCTCCATTCATTCATTCAGATATAGGATAGGGTAGAAAGAGTCCATTCTTCATTTAGTCACTCAGACTCCTCTTCCCCTTCCAGGGCCCTTCATCCATCCATCCAGGATGAGTGTTAATGGCATCCTGGTGTCAATATTATTACATTATATCTTATCCAACATTTTAGCAACACACTCTCCATGGGAACTATTCCACCTCACCAAAATAATGTCCACAGTGTATCCATTCATCCACCATCCATCCATCAGGGGGGTGGGGATTGCACACTGTGTGGTATGGTGCTGTTCGCTCCACAGTCGATGTACTCGTATGTCTCCAGAGAGAGCTGCTCATAGTGGGCCAGGTAGTACACTGTCATAGACATCCTGCAGTGAAAACAAGGAAGCCGTAACAGCATTATAATGATAATAACTCAGTGGGAGACACTGTTAGTTGATCAATACATATACTAAAATCACTTTTATATTTCTGTTTATGTACAGGTCAAACAAGTGTTTGAGGTATTAATGGCCATTTCCCCTTCTTCCAGTCTTTATGCTATGTCAGAAAGTATTGAGACGGACTAACATATTGTTGGTTTGGGTCTTTTCATGGGATTGGTTGACAGAGAAAAATACAGGATAACACCAACTTTATCCTTTAACAAGGCATGTAAATCAGACAATGAAAGGTTCGTGTATAAACAGTCTGTACAAGGCAAGAAAACCCATTCTCAGTTGCACTTTCTCTATAAAACATGTAAGTAGCAGCAGTGAAGTTGGACGTAGTTTAATGCACAACACTTTTTAAACTGTTCCTGGATGTTCCGTGGAGTAACACAAATGATCTTTGAGGTCAAATTCCTTCTATGGGTGTTTTATATTATTATTAAATCAGTGATCTTTTTCTCCCCCATCCAGTCAGTCTGTGACTGATGCACTGTGGGACATTGTTTAATCCGTTCACCAAGAGTCATGTGAGCGTTGATAGCACAGACTGGGGCACAGATACTGTAAATGGTTATTCCTCTGGCATTAGTCTCAGCACTGATCATAGTGAAACCATCCCTACAATGTTACTGAAAAACCTCCATTTAAAGATCCAAGCAGACATATAAACTGAAAGGGGAATATATATATTTTTGTTTTTATTGTGCAAAATATGAATAAATGGGTACAATTTTTGGAAATTTCTTAGGTCCTTTCAAGCCCCTGAAAACCTGCTTCTCTGAAGTATTTCTCTATAGAAACAATTAAAGTTAAAATAAAAAAAATCAAATTTTGATTAAAATGTTGTTAAACTGACTGGTGCATGCAAATATTGAACCAAAACAAGAATAATAATAATGCAAATAAAAAAATCTCTCCTTTATTACCAAAACTGAAAATGTTGTGTTTATGTATGGTCAATCCCTCATTGTCAAAAACCATTGAGAAAAGATGTATGGAGCATTTTTAAAATAAGGCTTGATTTAGGTTTGGTATACTCCTGACTGGAATAATAGTACCTGTTCCCAAGTTTTACGTATGTCAGTTAGTTTGAGAATATTTAATCAAATACAACTTTATTTAGAAATATGCATCATGAGCACAATTTAAAACCCACAAGACTTGGTAGTAATACAGGATCCGCCTTAGTTCATTTTGCATTTCAGTCATGAAAATTCCTGAACCTATTTCGAATTAATCAAATTACATATAAAAATGTAAAAAAAACTGAACTACAAGCAGCTGACCACTTTGTTGGTAATCTCGGGCACGGACACAGTGTAAGACACTGACGCATTTCAGAACATATGATGATACTTACTGTAGGTGCAGATACAGAATGTGGACAGGCAAAGAAGCTTTTGTACAGTAGCCTCTGCAGAGAAAAAAATAGGGGTAGTCTTTACAAGTGCCATGTGCAGTAGTTATACAATTATAATGACAATACATATTTTGAACTGATTAAGCACATGTTAAACACACAGACGGACAGTAAGCTGAGACAGAAACACATCATATCCCAGTAAGTTAGCTAGAATAACTTATTACGACATACGTGAGCCAGTAAGCACAAATTAAATCACAGTTAAAGAGGTTCTGAATGACACCTGAGAGAATGTTTTTATCAGTAAGATACAGGAAGTAACACCAGCAGTTCACCTCAGTTCAGGGTCTGTCAGCTTGATGGGGATCACAAAGGAGTACTGGAAGGAATGAAAAAATCAGAAGTAAGTATTGACACTGCCCACAAATTTCATTCATCAATATCACAATACAGTAGTTTTCAAGATATATCACAATATGGCAAGTGTAATAGTCCATTTGTTGGGGTTTAGTTTCTGTTGGGAACTTGTTTATTTTTGTGTGTGCTTTGAGTCATAAACTGTAGGCCTTAATGAGCCACCAGCTAACCATTCACCAACTTTTGTGAAGGGTATATACCTTTCAGCAATACTTAATTCATGTGATTTTTTTTACTTGTAAAAGGTACTTGTTTGTGCACCACGGGGACATGACTGTACCTTTGAAGGTACATTTGTCAAATTTGTACCTTAAAGAACTAAAATGTACCTTCACTGTACCTTCATTTCTTATTATTTCTGTGTGTTGGCTCTTGTTGTAATAATTATAATAATAAAAAACTATTCTAAACCATCCTTTTCACTAAGAAACACCATACTGTGTAGTCGTCCATCCATAGATGATACTATCTGTCCTTGTGAGGTTGGGATGTCTCACCATTGTGATGGATAGAGGTTCGACAGAAATTACGTTCTTAATTGAGACTGTTCCCACCACCATCTGAAAGTTTAGGGCCTGCACGGTCAGATTGTAGGCCTGCACCGGAGCAAAGTTGTGGTTGGTGATGTTCAGGACATTCTACAAGGAAACACAATTGGGATTTTATTACATATAACACTTTGCCCTAAAATAAGAGTAATGAGAGTTATAACAATCATGGCTCATCTTATCAATCCTTCCATCCACACCTTTCACTTTTCTTTTTTCATCCAACAAACCATGCCATCCTCTCTTTTACTCTCTCTACCCACCGTGATGTTAATTTGGACATCGTCTTCAGTGACGTAAACAAAGGATGACTTGACGGCTACTGGAGAAAGAAGGACAGAGCGAGGGAACAGGAAAAACAACACCAGGGAGCTGACCAGGAGGCACACACCAACAGAAACAGCAACGTACAGCTTCCTGAGAGAGGAGGAAGCAAATCAGAGGACTTCATCAACACATCATCAGTCCATTTCAGTCCAGTGAAACTAACTCATGCCAGCCTGTTTATGTAAAAACTTTAAACCCAATTAAGCCCTTTTCACACCACCGTGCGGCAACTACCTACATGCAAGAGCGGTAGGCAACAAAGCAATGCAGTTTTAAAAGCAGCTGCTGCAGCTACAATCAAAGGCTGCGAAGACAGGCGGGTGCCTCAGTAAACGTTATCGTGTTGGTATAACCCACGCAAAAGTTCACAACATGCATTTGCCATTGTAGTTGCTGTGCAAACTAGCTTGGGGCCTTGTAAATAATTCCCCATTATAATAGTCCTTCATTCATTGTTTCCACAATTTGATGTGCAAGTGAAATGCATTGCTTTTAAAAAACATAAATTGTCAGGCCCTGCTAGATTGAAGTAATCAAATGAAAACACATTGAATATTAAAATGTTTCCCAGGCCCAGTTTTTCTTCATGTTCAAGGATGCAAACTCATCAGGGGTGAAAAAGGGGAAAAAGACGCACCCCCTCAGACCAGCGTACTGTCGTCTAGCAACCTGAGTGTTCACTTTATGCTATGTTGTTTCCTCGCTGTTGAGACGCAGTGCTAGAAACTACATAAACAACATTTCCACATTTCATTCTCACTCACACTCATCAAACTCGTTTGCTACATCAGCTAGCTAGCTAACCACGTAGCTACATTCACTGTTACAATATGGAGCGTAACGTGATGTTACATGTATTCACACCACACTGTCAGGACTCACAGTTTGGTGCTCCCTGGCTTTCCAACGTTTAAAGTTCCCCCTGAACATTTATAGCAGAGGCGCTGGTCATGTTCCAAAACAAATCCAAAAGCAAACAGTTACGTCACGATTATGACGGTAATATTATCTTAGTGTAAAGAAAATCGAACAATCAGGGGCTAACGTTAACGTTGAGTTTGCACTGTGGCTGAGGAGCTCAACTGATGTTGTAATCACTGGCAAAGTGGTAACATTAGTAAGGTTAAACGAGTAGTAGTAGCTGTACAAGTGGAATAACAAGTACACTAGCAAACGTTAGACTACATGGAAATAACGTTAACAGCTAATGTTACATCCAAATTCTGATGGCCAGCGTTCACTCATTTCACTTTGCCAAGCACCCCCCCCTCCCAAAACAGTGTGATACGAATGGGTCATATGTGACAATATGTCTGTTGTCTGAACTTGCTATACGTAAAATGCTTAAGTGTTGAGTATTTGTTTACTTACGTGTGTCTGGGTCTCAGCCTCTGGTCATTACATGGGATGACAGCCACCAGCTTGCTCTCCTGACCTGTAACACACACGGAACATAGTTTCATATCAGAGATGGCAAAGTGGGAGCAGATCTAACATTGAGAATTTGGATCCTCTCGTGGTTGCCAAAGGAGGACCCCACGATTGAGTCCTGGCACCCCAGGAACAGGACTGTGTATTTTTCAATGCTGGGGTCAATACAGCACCACAACACGGCTTAGTGTGTTAGAAAGGAATCTGTTTGCAGCCAATGTTGTATCAAGATAAGACTTAAAAAGTAAAATGATTAATAGAAAGCATAATTGATAAGCTGTTTCATCAATAATAGAAATAATCCTATTCTAATACTCTAGGATAGAATGTAAGAAACTTGTTGTTTTTCCAAACAAAGACTAAAGCATGGGACACTGATGTGTGTGTGTGTGTGTGTGTGTGTGTATTACCTCTGGGTATACGTCCAGTACCCTGGCAGGTGGGACAGTGCACTGTCTCTCCTGAGCTGCATCTCCTGCTGGAGCTCCGCCTCTTGATGTCATCCTTCTCAACTATAGGCCGGTCGTCATCGTCCTGGCCACTGTGACTGTGCTGTGATCCACCATCACACTTGCTGGGAACAGCCCCCATACCTGCAGAGACACCAACACACATATTACATATATTGGTATTACAATTCACAACAATACATATTTTGTTCTCAGAATAAAACTATATCTTTTTCTTATATAATATGATTTTATTCTCATATCATATGGTTTTGTAGTTAAATTATATTCCTGCTATTCCTATTATCCTAAAATAATGACTATACTACTGATATTACATGACTTTATCTTGAAATATTACAACATTTCTTGTAAAATTATGACTGAATTAATAATTAATAACTGAATGAAGTAAAATAACATTATGGTGTTGTGATATACAAACTAAACTTCACTTAAACTAAACTAAAACAGGAACAATGTGCGTGTGGAGAAGGTGTGGTGAGAAAACAGTAACAGAGAAAACAGAGAAGGTTCCTGCTGAGAATGTGCAGCTGCACCAGGCCTGCCCGACACACCTGCAAACCAAACCTCCCGGTAACTTTCAGATAAGGAAAAAATCATGCTGCTAACAACACATACTAATCCATGTCACCTTCCTAACAGCACCCTAACAAACAAATAAGAAGAGTGTCAGAGTTTGTTGTAATGTTAAAAACATCCAGTCTCATGGCTTTATAATGAGAGCTTGTCATATGATGAACTAGGGGGCAATGCTGTAACATGTTCATAAAGGATGTGACATGTTTTTAACTGATTCAACTCTTACAAATAAGAACAAGGCCATAACTTCTGATGCTACTTCCTGATTATTATTATCTTATTATTAATATCTATAAAGTCATAATATACCAGTTGATGTAATTTATTACATATAATTCGCAGTATAATGAAGATAGATGACGTCATTCATTATGTAATGCATAATTCAACAATTCTCATAAAAAGTAATGAATCTTACATGCACAGACACCACACAGCGGAGATACGAACTATGTTTTGTCAGGATTTTTTTCTTTTCTGACAAGAACAAATTAACCGCAGTTCGTGTTGTCACCAGCGCCCACAAATAAAAAAAGGTCCCCCACAGACACCGTGTAGCTCCGTGTAACGGTGCAGGGCTTCGGACCATTACTTGGTCATGTTTGGGCTACTTTCTGCTCCGGGAAATCTATCGCGACCGGCTCTCTAAGGCATGTCGCACTTTCATTTCCCCTCAGTCCACGCTTCCTCCCGAGGGTCCTCGGTGTCGGGTTTGAATCCTGTTTAAACGCAAGCGGTGCTGACAGCTCACCTGGCCGGCGAGCGTCTGTGTTAAGCCGTGGGCAGCGTCTTCACCTTCAGTCCTGCTGGGAAACAGCCATGTCTTCCTGTCTTTCTCTCAGGTTTGAAGGCGCGACCAGCGACGGACGTCACTCCGCATGACGGTACACGACACGCAGGCAAACACTTCTGGTCACAACTTTCAAAGTAAAACTCATATTGAGCTCTCTTTCACCGCGTTTACTCAATGTACACACAGGGAGTAGCTTGTTTTCATATGATCTCATTTACTTGTTATGTACAACTCTGTATTAAATTACCATGGGACAGCAATCATTTATTCCTACTGACCCATAACTTTATTATCATATTAGCCACCACCAAAACATCCGAACCTGCCCAAATCCCCGAAAGAAATAAAATAACGTGTGAGCATTATTTTTGCAGCAGATGCTAGCTGTTTCTTTATCTTTTATTTTGCCCTAAAGATATCGATTTAAATTATTGGCATTTTTGTCTGTTTTGGTTTAGGGAAGGAACAAGAAATGCCATTGCCTTTGTGAATTCTTATTGATTTCTTCTTTTTCTGCTTAAAATATATATTATATATATGAAATAATTTAAACCCATGTCTAACACCACAGGCTGTGGTAACAGGACATTGCCACATTTCTTTCGACCTTTATTTTGAATTAAAAAGACGCCTCACTTCCGGTATTGTCTGGGCTATGTTTAGAAGCTTGGCTCAGCTGTTATTCAGCATTTTTTTCCTCCTGTTTTAACTGAATTTTAAGCCAAACAAGTTGTGAGATCGCAGCAGTGCCCCCCGGGGCGTAGCACAAATATCTGGGTCCTGTGCATATGAATCTCAGTACTACCCCCCCCTTCCTTTTTCATACATCCATGCTCAAAATGAATAAATCAATAACTAAACACATGCATCTTTAGTGGTTATCTGAGTAATCACTAATGAACGTTTTATACCACTAATGTACTTATGACACTAATAAGATGGACTTTTAAGTCCAGCCTTTAACTGCCCTCCCGGTGTTAGGGCCCAGGGGAGTTAGTTCTAATCCTCCCCCAACTACAATGCCCCTCAGTGCTACCCCAAATTGTGTTTTGGTTTCTTCTATTTATTCTGTTACTATACGCTAGGATTTAGGTGACAATTGCTTATTGTTTAGTCCCCGAACAAAAGTAAACTTAAGTAAATAGACAAGACACATACTTTTTGGCATATAGTGGATAAGAGGAAAGGGAATTGTTTTCCAATTTGAAATCTTGAACAATGTTAGTTGACTCATACACAGCAAGAAGTGTTCTATTTAAAGGTGGTGCTTCACATCAGTGACAGTATGCCCCCCCCACACACCTTTTTTAACACGTTCGTCCTTTACTAGACAATCATATGTCTTCGTGTTACTAAAAAGGAAAATGACCAAAATCCCTTGAGTGTAATGACTTTAATTGGAGACAGATTGATTTGTACATCATAACCATGTTCATAAAGTGCAACACAGAAAAAAAAGCTCAAACAATCCGGCATTTCTTTTCTTCCCTAATTACTTCACTTGTATTCATACCCCAATATGAAAATATTTCACCTGACCTCCTCTTGTGGAACACATACATGTTAAGTTAAAACAAAATGACATACAGTACAGTGTGTGAAACTCTTTACCTTCATCAAGTGCACATTTTGGCCAGGTTCCGTTCCACCACACAGGTGTTTGGATTAGACGTGTGCAGCAGGGTTTCATTAGTTACCTACAGAGGATCCAGAACGCTTGATGTCTCTTACAGGGACTGTGGTGAAATTGAGTGGAGTGAAGATTTAGCATCTCTGTACTAAAGGTTTTTTTGAACCACTGACCAATGTATTACGTATGCACAAAATTAATCATATCCTACAACAAGTTCTGTTTTAATAAATTATTTCTCCAACCCCAAATTCTTATCTTATCTTATTGGCAAACAAAACAACAATCTTCAATAAATCTGATAACATTTTTTACAAAAAGAAAACACTAACACACACATACAGCAGAGCAAATCCAACCACCACATAATAAGCCTAAAAATACAACATCCACAGCTCTAACTTTTTACATTTCCAAACAGCCTTCAAGCATTCGAAGCAAAAACACCTTAAACAATCTTAACTCTTAACTTATGTGAATGAACTCAACTGATAGTCATTGCTTCCAACTAGGAGGTACTGTATACATTCATACATTTGTGATCGGAAATTAAAAAAAATAATTTTCACATTGTTACACACTGCTTTTTCCAGTTTGAGTTTGGAATGACCTTGCAGTCACTGTACATACTCGTAAAAGAAGTACACACCCTTTAGGAGCCCCCACACCTGACCACTTTGAAGACGCACAAAACAGATGACAGGACACATCTAAGTTTTGCTGAAGGGATTCAAATTCAACAGATCTGAATCCTATTAAGCCATTAAACTTACCCCATGTAACTCAACTAAATACAGTCACTTTAAGCAGGTGTTTGCCTCTCAGGCTGGCTTGTAAAGATCTGTGTCACGTGTGACGTTAAAAGAAGAGAAAGACAGTGAACTTTTTTAACTTAAGTCCTCAGTATGTTTCAAACAAAGAATTTACTGGATCATCAAGGTTGCATTCACACCTGTAGTTCCGGTCATTTAGTCTGTACCAAGGCAAAAAAAAGAGAGCTGTAAACATGGAGTCATATGGGCTGACAGGTAACTCATTCATTGGACAGTTTCGGTGATGTCATTTGGCATCATCAGCATGGGAGCCATCTACATAATGACAAGAGGCTCCTTTTACTGTAATATTACTGTCACTACATTTTGCTTACTTTTTACAGACGTACATGGGGTAGGACATGCACTCACACACCTCTGTTCTTCTTTTCATTCTCTGATGTATCGCAGAAAATCCCCAAACTCTGAGATGCATGCGTTACCAATATAAATAAATATATATGTTGCTTCATGCTTAAATACCATATCTACGATCATGGAATCCCTTGGTTGGTTCGTGTTGCAAAATGAGTCTAACCTTCCAATGGCAGAACTGCAGTCCAGGATGTTTTGTAACAACCTACTACCAACTAGTTTGTTTGAAGCATACTGAGACCTTTAGTCTTACCAGGAGGTTCAAGGAACAGAGAGAATCCTTATTATGAGAGTGGAAGAGAGGGGAAGTCAATATTAGGAACGAATCGTCCCTGTGTCCTGTAAGCTCTTAAGTGAAAACACTCTACTCATCTACAGCAGGTTACGCACACGGTACAGTGGGAGGTGTGGGGAAACCCTATATATGCTCCAGTGATATGGACATAAGTTAAAAAACAAAAATAATTAAAGTAATTTAAAAAAAATGCAGCCATACTCTAAGATACTTAACCTAAATGTGCACAGATACTTTGTACCAGGCTCTAAGGCTCATGATATACTTGCTTTTAACCAAGATGAATTCGTAGACAAGCTCAAACACATGCAGCATTGTGTATGCGTATATGTAATTATTAATCACAACATTAAAATATATCATGTAAGTAAGTAGATTTTCCGATAAAATGTCTAAAAAGTCAAATGAGAAACTTGCTGCTTTTGGCTAATCCAGTGACTTAAGTACCTCATAAATGAAGGTATTTTCTGACCACATCACAATGTCACAAAACATGTTAAGCGACTTTGAGTACCTTGAAAAGCGCTATATAAATAAAATGTATTATTATTATTATTATTATTATTATTATTATTATTATTATTATTAAAACTGCTGCTCCCCCTGCTCCTTGATGTGCAACATTGCCCAATACATCTGGTTCATCTTTGGGAAAGTGTGGCGATCATTTTTGAGGATGGACACAACTGTCGCCCCAGAGGAACCCATCGTGCTCGCACGAACGCGTAGTTAAAAGCAAGTATGTCAGCGCTCTGAGCTGTTTGGTGTATGGCAAAAGAAAACAATGACTTCAGTGTGGATTTTCAACCTGTGACTGACTGGCATGTGAACACAGGCTCTGACTACATGGCTAATTATCAATGTGACCTGTGATGTGGATACTTGATATTATCTCACTGCTTTGTACTTCATCACAGTCACGGGGAAAAGGGGCAAAACAGGAAGGTTCTATGTATAGCATTTCAATGCTAACAAATCATAACCACGATTATTTGGATATGGGTTTATTTACCTCTCCTAGCCACTAAGCTGCCTCTGCCTTTAACTGTCAAATCCGTGAGATAACTTTACAGCATGGAAGTGCTAAACTGTTTAGTATTTGAAGGTAACACAAGCATCATGTTAGCATACTGTGTCACATTAAAATACATTACTGACGGTTTTTATCAGCTTTTATAGCTTTTATACTTCTTCGATTTTTAAAAACAAAGGGAGCAATGCCCTCTTTGCAGGCTGTAGTGGGTTCATGGGATATGTGGTCTTAAGTTTGGGAAATTCTAAATGTTAAACATTGTTTCTTTGAGACTTTTCTCTTTCTTCATCGCTCTTAAGGTCCTATTCCGGCAGCTGCCCTTCCACTGTCAAGGCCTAGGCCGAAAGCAATACTACAGACAGTGGCTGTTTGATGGTGTAGTACAGTGTCCCAGAGAGTTTGCTGGAATGCCTCCGTGTGTGGTCTCCGTGTGGAGAAGATTGATCTCCATCCAACTGGACCAATCAGAGGAGAGATGGGCAGAAGGAGGAAGGTAAAAAGGTAGATGAGCAGAAATGGAGTTCTCTCTTGTTTCTTCTTTCTTCATCCTGAATTTCTTGCATTTCATCTCCTTCTCTCTCTTTATTTCCTCTTCCTACACTTTTTCCTCTCTCTCTCTCTCTCTCTCTCGTCAGTAGCGTGTAGCATACCAGTCATTGTCAGTCATCTGAACAAGCTCGTTGACCACATCTAGCAGGTTGTAGTTGTATTTGTTCAGCAGCCGCTGGTTCAGTGGCCGGTCCCCGAAACCCATCTCTACCAGCACAGCCATCATGGTGTCCTGGGTGGATGCATCCACCGGGGGCTGCACGGGAACAAAACCTCATCAGTCCATGGTACTAATTATATCAAACCAAATGTCAAAGCAACATATGAACGGACCACGTTAACAATCATAGCAGCCATAACTACTCTGTTGGGGAAGATTGTTCTCGGGCAAACTTGTTTTTGGTAAGGAGTCATGTGCGCCACGGTGCCCAGATTAGATCAGGGCCAAAAAAACTTTGGGAAGTTTTAGCACTTTAAGAGGGCAGTGAACACACACACACACACACACACACACACACACACACACACACACACACAGACACAGATGTAAGACATGAGGTATGAAATAAGACTGTTGCTGACCTGTGTGGGGCCTTGTCCAGTGAACAGGGCTTTGTAGGCAGAAGCAGCTACTGACAGAGCTCCTTTCACCAGGCCGCTGGTGATGCCTGGGTGCCTGATGAGAGACAATAGAGGTTACGTTCAGAATGTGACTGTAAGGCGCGAAGCCTCGGCTACATCTCCAACTCAATATTTCTACAGAAACAATGTTATACAAGCAGAATGACACAATGACATATTTGGGCGAAAAGGAAGTTATCACTATATTGATCACAAGCTGTGGCCATGACAGTAGACAATGCAATAGATGTCACTGTTGATGTTCACACGCCTTCGACCTGGCAGCATAGAAGGTCTAAACAATCACTAGAGCTTCAAGGTGGTCACCAAAGGTTAGTGTCACCAAATATCCTACTTTATGTGAAATATGGTCACAATCTCACCCTCTGTTCCTGAGTTATGGCGTTGAACAATGGCCAGAAAAGTTGCTGTCACAGTGAAGCTGATCTTTAACTTTTTCATAGAAAGTGTTATCACTTCATTATTTTATCCTATTAGACATCTGTGTGAAATGTCATAATTAGCATGTTTTGTGAAGTCACAGTGACCTGGACCTTTGACCATCAAACTCAAATCACCTCATCCATTCCAAATGGATGTTTGTGCCAAATTTGAAGAAATTCCCTCAAGGCCTTTCTGTGTTATTGCATTCACCAGAATGGGGTGGATGGACGGACACCCTAAAAACATAATCCACGGCTGTCGCAGACACGGAGGCATAATAAAACCTAATTTTCCAGGCAATTAAGGCCTACTGCTTGCCAGCTACAATAGTTCACCAACTAGCCACCACCACGTGTGTGAAGATGCCCAGGTTTCTGGTGTGACCATGTCTTTATGCAACAGAACTTAATTACAACACAAGTGAGATGGATTTAGTTGGATGTGGACTTCATGTTTCCTTTATTTAAACTGTTTATATGCGTTTCTTCTTATAATATGATATGCATTTTTGTTTTCCATAACACACTGATGCACACATGCTAGTTTGACTATAAATGTATATGTGTGAGACCTGGGGTCCTCAGGGTTGTCTTCCTCTGTGTCTTCAGTAGCTTCAGTATCATCTGTCTGAGTTTGTTCAGGACCAGGGGCTGCGGGACAACAAAACATTACCCTGTACTCCATCACACATCTACCCACACTCAAAAATAAAACATACAGTGTGTATTCACATGCATATCTCTCAACATCTAAAACTTAAGCAGTATCATCATGAATAAGAAGATAAAAGAGCAGCCTCACACAGCTGCTAGGGTTGCTGAGGGCTCGTAGTCTTGTTATTTCACTGGTAGTGAAATAGCGATATGCTTACCATCTTCAGTTTGGTAAAGTTCACAGCCCTCTGCTCCTTCCTCAGCAGCAGAAGGGTCAACATTGGTTTCTCCACTGCTCTCTGGGCTGCACAGCATCAAGAGCAAGACATTTGACTAACATGTGAAAACACCAGGGCACCCCAAAAACCATCCCACATGTGTTTTCTCTCCCTCTACCACAGTGCATTTCCTGTCTGTATCTATCCCTGTCATGGAGCTTTTGAGCTTCTTTCAGCTCACTGTTTAGGTTTTATGGCCTGTAACTTTGCTGTTTTGGTTCAGTCTCTGGGCTTTCATCAACCTGGTTTCCTGCAGAAGCAGGCAGCTGTATTCAGAGAAAAAAAGCTCTGATAGACTCACTGTACACAACCTGCTCAGCCCCAAACAGCAGATAGACCCAGTTAGAGACAAGTTGGTGAACATACTGGAGCAATTAGCAGCCAAAGAGCTAGATATTTCCCTGAGGAGATGGTAAAGACCAAAAAACAGAGCTAAAAGAGAGTGAATATTAGACTCATCACAAAAATATGACTCCAAATGAATGTGAATGTTGCTCTGTATCTGCTGGATGTGTAAACAGGGAACTGGACTTGGGCATTATCCCTTACATAGTGTAATAGTAATAATTCTACAGCACAAATTCCACCAGGGACACATCACTATGTGTCACTGTACCACAAATACTGTTTTCATTCACTAATTGTTTCCAATCGCTATTACTTAGATTTGTTTTTCCTATCTCACTTTAGCAACTGTCAATTAAGCAATTAACAAAAATGGGAGGGATTATATCCTCTGAGCCACTGGAAGGCTTTTAATTTGAAACATCTTCAAAGTAAGTGTTTCATTTCATTGTCAGTAGTTTGACAACAATCAAAAAACTTTTGATGCCATTTGAAATATTTAGTGGATAAGTATTTGTGTTACTAGGAGAAAGTTAAAGCAGCAGAGTGGTGAGTATGATGTGACTCTGTGGAAATGTACATTATATTGAAGACAACAGGTAAACATGGAGGTAGCGCTGAGAAAGCTGATCAGAACACAATGAAGCTTCTTAATATAAGAATATTAGCCTGTTTCAAATAAAGCAGCCTGCAGTTGAATATTTACTTTACATTCATGCTTCTGTGTTTGTATTCCACCCTTCATACTGACCTTGGTGTGATGATGGCTTTAGGCGGTGCCACCACTTCGGGTGTCAGCGGCTCATCGTCCAGTGTCTGAGATGTACAGAGCATGTCGTTGGCGCTGCTGGTACCCGACACCCCCGTCCCAGTAGCGGCTTCTTCCGTCTCATCCAGCTCCCCCTCTGGGGTGGAACTGCCTGGCAGGTCAGGAGATGGGGTTTCTGGGTCTGTGGGTGTCTTGATTGGGATGTCACCAGGCTGGGACAGAGCAGAGCTGCAATGGGACAATGAATGGGGAATTAAAGGGAGTGTGACAACATACACCCACCAGCCATATTGGAGGTCCTTACCTGATTTTTAAAATAAATCAAAGCCACGTTGGTGTTATGTATAATTTATTGTCGCCTGTTAATTGTATATGTAACTATTTTTTGCAAGTGCCACAGATTTCTATGACAAGATACTGGAACTTGCAAACAAGTCACATACCTGTACATGGACTCCCCCAGTGGCCGACTGGTGTCAAAGCAGTCAGGGAGGATGATGATATAGTCCTCTGAGGAGGTAGAGGAGGAGCGACTCCTCGTCCCTTCTCTCTTCTCATGTTCCTCTTTCTCTTTCTCCTCCTCTGGTTCCTTCTCTCTCTCCTTCACCTCGGACTCCCTGCAGAAGTTCTCCATGTGGGACGCCCCACCTTCACCTGAGTCGGGATCAAGAAAACTGAGCTTCACAGTCGTTATGGGGCTTATTTTCCAAGCCTACTGCAAATTATTGTCACTGTGTATAATGATTGTTTTTACATTTCTGTTTGTATACAGATAAACAACCCAGATACAGCATGTTAATTAGTAAGCTTTAGAGGTATTTGTAGGTGTATTATTTGGTCAGAGCCAGACTAGCTGATTATCACTGCTTTCAATCTGTATGCTAAGCTAGGCTAATCTTGTCGTGCCTCTGGTTCTGTACCTAACAGAGCACTTAATGGGATTGATATCAATCTGAACATCTCACTTTTCTAAAGAAGGCAAATTAGCGTAGTTCTCAATAAGTTGAACAGCTCCTGTAAAAATCAAGAACAATACTGATTCAATCAGGAGGCCACTGAGAGAACCAGAAAGGTGAAGTGTTGCTGTGCTGCTGACAGCTGCTGTGGTCAGTTATTTCATAAACGGAAACTTTGACAAAGAATGTTCGTTGACAACCTTTTTTATGTCAGAAACAAGACTTCAACTGAATAAAAAGTAACTTTTGAAGACAAGAATTATGGCCAAATCTATTATATTTTTCGTCAAGGAATAGAATTTAATAATAATGTGAAAGACGGACGAATGTACAAATTAATGAATTATTCTTACATTCAGTAAAGTTCTGTCTCAGTAATGTTATGCGATGTTCTTCAAGAAAAAGATTTGACTAAAATGCATGTACAATAACTGAGAACAAAGAACAAAAGCAACAAAAGAGCTGAGAAAAAAAACTACTAAAACATGTAGGCAGCAAGCAAGGTAAGCTAACATATGCTAGCAAGCTAAGGCAACATTATCAAGTGATCAAGTTTGGTGATTGACTCCTGTCCCACTGCCAGGAGACCAGTTTGCCTTTCTGTTTTCTTTCTGGTGTGTCAAGTTCGATGTCACGAATGTGCTGGGAAACAGGGTTACTGTATAAAGCAGCACGGAGGCCAGTGACAATGTTACGTTGGTTACTTTTTTATACCGTATAATTCAGTTTCTCTTTCAAACTCAATGACTATTTTGGAACGACGATTGAACGGAGACGGATGGAATCTGTGGCAGAGATAACAAAGAGTGGCAACAAGCCATAATAGCACTGCGCTGGAAAAGGGGCAAAAATGAGCGTGTCCACCAGGGTGTCATGTTTCCAACACTGCTGATTGTAGCCGGAGCCGACAAATACCCGTGACGACTGCAGGGTCATTTGACCCGGGAATGTATGCTGATTGTACCCTTTTCCACTGAAAACAAAAGCCAGATGTTGGTGGGTGTTACTGGGTTTTTTGTCCATTGTGAAAGGGACTTAATATACATTTTCATCAAAAGATTAAGAATAAAACCAAATGCAAAATGACAAAAGTTTATTTTTGGCCTTTTGTTCGGTAACTTAAATTAACGGTAATGAGCTATAGCTGATATAAGCTTCTCCTGGAAAAATAATTAAAAATGAGATATCTGTCGCACTAATGTGATTATTTGCTGGTGTACGTGTCAAAATTTATGGTACATGCAATGCAGTTTGAACATATAATTCTAAATGATAAGGCTAAAGTCCAAATGCAATCATAAGTCACTGGTGTATGTAAGCCTAAAGTAACTATCTGTCACTGAAGTTAGCACTGACCACATTTGTTCATATAAAATGCATCAACAGAATAAGACAGCGGCCATGTTGGTTATTTTGTTGGCAGTGGATTAGTTGTAAATCTGTCAGGGAGTAATGAAGAGTGAGGAGCAGTTAGATGAAGGGCAGCACACCTCCAACTCCTTCTACTGTGTCCTGCTTTTCAGTGAAACATGCAGCATGAAATCTTTTTGGTCAAGTAGAGTCTAGTCAAGTCAGTGGTCAAATGGAAACTCCGTCACCTGTGGCCGTGTGTTCCTGCAGCGCGGAGGCCCTGGGCAGAGCGCGGAGTGGGGTCGGTGCTGAGCTGGGGCCGGGTCCCGGGGCGACAGACAGGGGAGCGGGCAGGGAGTCTTTGAGCGGGGGAGGGAGGGAAGCTTTCAGTGTAGCTGGTGGTTTCAGGGGGTTTTTGGAGCTGCTGGGGCTGCTGTCTGGGCTCTCCTCTGTTTTCAGTGTTTTACTCTTCACACAGGAGGAGGAGGAAGAGGAAGAGCCACCCTGCGCAGCCAGACGCACCACTGACAGCAAACAGGAAGTCCACTGTTAGAGACTGTACTGGAATACATGTCTCTTTCAATCACATGCAGACACATGCAGATGCAACTGAAATACTGCTGGAGCTGAACACATACATCACATATAGAGGCCAGAACATTTCACATACAGCAGTTTACTCACAAGGTATTTCAACTGATCGTCTCAACATTGGTTTGTAACGGCTTTACCCACTGGGAGAATATTTTATTTTTCAACAAAGCCAAAGGCAACTTTTCCTTTGCTACCCTGCGTTTTTTTGCCGGAGCCCCCTGCATTGGCCCCCCCTGCTGCATCACCGAACTGACCTTATTCAAATGAGGGAGGAGGCTGCATTTTATCATGCAGGGCTACTGTCTGTCTGAGCCCAGCTCAAGTGTTGTTGTCACTTTCCATCCACCTTTTTCTTTTATCCATCCTAACAGTGCCCTGTAGAGTTTTCTCTATAAACCATCTGTCTGTTTACAATCAGTGCTATGTTTTTGCATATCCATGACGTCAAACAAATGTGTCATTTCCTCCCTCATAAAACATTTGCAAAGCCAGTTTCTCTTAAAAGTTGGAATCCAGCATTGTTTACATCCATGATTGCTTGCTAGCAGTCGTCTTACTCCCGCCTTTGTTGGCACATTGCTGTGTTTCTTGGAACAATACTGCATTGCTGCCACCTGACGATCAGTGGGATAGTGGGAATCCATAGGCAGGATTGTATATGAGAGCAGACAAAACGTGGACCCACACTTTAAAACATCTGGAGCCTTGCTGGTCCAAAACTCCACAGGGTACCTTAAAAGTACCCTAAACTAATAGTGCTCAGTTTAAAAGTACAGCTTCAGACCTGTAACCCCTGCTGACTGACCTGTACCCGTCCCTGGACGAGACCCTCTCAGAGGGGCGTGTTCAGGGGCCTCCTCCAGGGTCATTGAGCGAATCACAGTCTCACAAACAAACTGAGTCCCGCTGATGTCATCTTCCCCTTCCTCCTGCGCCGGGACTCCGCCCCCTTCCGCTCCAGATCCCGCCCCATGAGGGACATCTGAGGACCGGTAACGGGTAGACAAATGTTAGGATGCACAGACCAGGGACCTCATTTAGCAGAGAACAAAGCATTTCTTTCTGAGTGAAATGACGAAATCTGAATGACTGAACACCTATGGCTCCATATAAGAGATACTGAGGATCTGTTGACATTTACAACGTGTTGTGTGCATGCTTTGAGAAATGAGACCTCAGATTATTTTCAACTGTTACTCGGTTCACTCGATCCTGCTCCATTTTGGATCTTCTTTTTTACCAACCAATTGTTTTATCAACAAAACTCCATCAGGAAAACGGATGAATAGGAAACTCCATTACCCATGATGCTATTGATGGCTTCAGTCTCTTCCTGGATAAGACCCAAAGAGGGACTGCTCTTGTCCTGTAGGTGTCCATCTTGAGGCAGAGGGGACATGCACGGAGTCATGTCTGGACGGATAAAAGATGACAGTTGCGTGTTATGCTGATAGAGGCTTGTTGGTATGTAATTACTGTAGGGACAGTGTAGGAACAGTGTGAGCTCAATGTTCCTGAAGCAACACGGAAGCTTCTAGAACTCTTCTTACCAGCAGGGGTGTTGTTCGGGACACTCTCCAACTCTTGGACGATGTTGATATCCAACAGCTCAAAAGACAGAAGATCCTGAGAGATCGGCAATAATAGATAGATTGATTGATATTAGAATGTGTTACAGGAAGAGACAAGAGAGAGATTTGGATAGAAAAAAACTCAGTTATCACAGAGTGTCCGAACTTTAACAGTTCATTTTGTATTTTACTGTGTCTTTAAATGCAGATTTCTGTTCCACTGTTAATTTGAAGGACATCTTAGAAAGAAATATTGTACTTTTCACTTTCCAACATTTATTTTAATTATAAATTACTTTGAACATTCAGATTATTAATAAAAAGTATAATCAACAAATTACTTTTTATAGATTCACCTACACAGCAGTATATAAAGTCTGCAGGCTGCAAAATTTAAGTGATTTTTTACACACTGTGACATCAATAGTTAGAATACAATCACTTACTTTAATATAAATATATATTCTGAAATGGGCCGTTCTGTATAATAGGTACTAATGCTCTTGATATTATGTATATTTTGCTAAAACTAGCAGATTAACACAAATTAATGTGTGTTGTCCTTATAAATAAGATTATAACTTAGATAACTTGGAAAAGTTGGATCGGTGCATCCCTAGAAATAAACCTTTGTTGCAGACTTAGCGCAAAGTGTACTGCAGTGTAATGATTACAGATTATTACCTGGGCAGTAAGCAGATCAACAGAGGGAATATAGTACTCTTCTTGGTCCACTGACATTAATGGCTGCTCCCTAGAAGCTGCACAGACTTTTCCATCCTTTGCCAGTGGGTTCTTACCCTGCATACAAAGTCACATCATTTCAGGTATATACTGCACACACCCATATCAATAAGTACAGTATTTCTCTATGTGTGTCATTAAGTATCTGTGTGTGTTTTGTAGTTAAGAGAATTATTCACATCCATGAATGTATTAAAATTTTGTCTAACTCCCATCATAGCAGTCCTGTTTTCACTCATCCACCATTTGTTCTACCTGCGGTGTGACACAGGGTGATACCAGTATCCCATCAGCCATCATGGGTGCTGGGGCCACAGGATCAACCACGATGCTGCACCAGACCCTGGGTCCAAACTGCTCTCCAGAGTGGGCCAGACGCCAGTGAGAGGTGTAGGAGCCCTCCACAGCAGGAGCACAGAGCGCTACACTCACTACACCAACCTGGACACATGGAATAATTCTGTGGATCAATGATATGCTGAACGATGCAGTGCAAATGACAGTGAGCCTTATCTGCTGAACACATCCATGTGATTCTACAAAGTGGAGGACGGGCTAGCTGACAAGTTCAGGGTACTTTTCCAAAGATAAGTGAAAAAGAAAACTTCCCTTATGTTGCCATCTCACCTGTCCTGGCTGGAGGAAGGGGACAGACACTTCTCTCCAACGGTCCCCAGATCCCACTGCTAGGTTCCCCCACATGAACTTCAGCTGCGGGAGGTAAACAAGGCAAAATATGATGAAATATGAAATATAATATCACTTATCAGTGGTAGTTGATTTAACTACAGTATACTGTATTTACTCCTACAAAACAAAAGGCAGCAGAAATATTTTTTTTATTGAACCTACACTAATCAATATTTTTATATGACCAAGGGGTCACTTGAAGTGAAAACGCCACAGAGGATTATCGCCAACTTTCCCTTTGGAGCCTTTTAGCATCTTTCAGCTCATTGTTTTGGTTATACCGTCCGCAACTTTACTGTTTCGGTTCAGTCTCACAGCTCTCATGGCATTGGGTTCGGCTGCACCAGGCAGCTGTTTTAAGAGAAAAAGCGCTTAAAACCCACTGTACTACCTGCTCAGAGCTAAATGGCAGGCAGACACTGGTGGTGGCAGCTGGTGAACACAGTGGAGCATTTAACAGTAGAAGAGACAGATACTTTTCTTAAGGAAACCAAAAACACAGTTAAAAGGAGAGGGAATATTAGACTCACAAACAGCTGGTTATTTACTAAGACTAGAGATGGAAATGAGCCAAGATGCTGATCATCTGATATGCATGAAGTACCGCAACAAATGACCCGATACTGGACTGTTTCGAGCACAAGCATGTCGGTGTACAAACCACAGAACATTTGTTGATCCTGCAAATGAAAGGCTGTATGTGAGAAAATACTAAATAAGCAGATGTTGTCAGCTCAAAAAAAATATCAGTGATTGACTGACTTGGTAAAACTTTAAACCTCCTTTGACAATAGATCATTTCTGCAAAAAATAATATAACAGCCAGTGTAAGTATTAGACTTCTAGCCGCTTTTGTCATATCACACTGGACTAGAGCTACTGTGAGCCATTAGAAGTAAGATTCTAAGCAGGAGGCCACTGCAGGAAACAGAAAGGTAAATTTGTGTGGAAAAATAACAGCTTGTTGGATTACTGCTCTTATGTGATGTGCTGCGGTGCTGAGAAGAAAGCTTTTTATAATGCATCTTTAAATACATTTCACTTATAACCAAAAATGTCAAACTCATTGCGGCGCTAGGGAGAAGTCAAGTTAAAGTTGTTAATACTCTGAACCTCTGAAAATTACAAAATTTCACAGCAAATCATTAAATACATGCTGAGATATTTTAGTCTGGACCAAAGTGGTGGCCAACTGACCGACTAACCAACCAACCAACCAACCAACACTGCCATCACCAGAGGCGACAATTCATCTCAATACTACAGCTACTTGCCAGATTGCTTGGATTCATGGTCTCCAGAAGTAGATTTTTTTTTGGTGCAACCATTTGACCTAATCCACACTTGAAATTTGCTAAACACACTTTTTTTTTTAAATGACCCCATGACACAAGAGTAGACTGGACCACAGTAGAGTTTTTTACCTTAGTATCAGCACTCCAGCTGATTGTTCCAGTGTTCCTCATCTTCCAGTACTTGATAAACTTGGTCCCGGGACGCAGTCGGGTTCCATCAGGAAGGTTCTCATCCAGAAATGCAGCCGTCATGGCTGGAACCACCAGGGGACACGGACGCTTTGGACGCCTGAGCATTAAAATAGAGTCCTTTTGTCCTGCATCTATCTTGCGGTGTCCTTTCAAAGGAGTTTTTAATCAATGTTCAGACCAGACTGGATCATTTGTTGCACCTCCAAGCAGATTTAAATAATTTGTATTTTAACGTGCACCTGGCATAACCTACAACAGTGTTTCCCAAACCTTTTTAATCTATTTCATCATTTATCCACAATTTTAAACTGTGTATCTATAAGTTTTAGCAAGCTAGCAAGCTGACACATGGTGTATAGGTGTTGACTCAACATGAGGATATATTTTCATTTACATTGTAATTTATATATTCTTTTTAATTTCTTGAGCTATTCCACAATCTTTCCAAAATACCTCTAGTTGGGACTCACTGACATAGGCCTATGGTGAATCGTTTTTCTTCATTTACTGGGACATGAGAAAATGACCTTTTTTTTTCTAGCGTGCACACCAAGCTGAATAGTTTGAACTAAGCTGTTGCAGTGACCTACTCGGGGCTGGTGTGCTGGGTGGCTCGAGGCTGCAGAAGGACAGGGGAGGAGCTTCCATCTCTGTGGGAGGAGCTCCACTGTATGCCCCGCCTCTCCATCCTCAGCTGTTTCCGGATCTCTTTGACCTCGGCCTTCAGCAGGCGCTTCTCCGCTTTCAGCCGCTGTTTCTCCGCCTTCCGGAAACTGCGGTCCCCTCGCCTGTAGAACCTGACAGGGAGCAACCATGCAAAAATGGAAAAGGAGGTGAAGATAACTTAATGGAGACAGAGATGCCAGCCAAGGAACATAAACATAAAACAGACACCAGGGCTTGAGCCTGAGCGTGCCACTGCGACAGTAACCCCTTTAAAACATAAAATGTCCCATTACTACACCATCCCTGCACCCATTTGTCCCCCATAAAATCTGGGCTATATATGCTTTATCATTGCTTCACATATTTAATTTATTATCTATTTTAAATCCAGAAGACCAAGCCTCTGTATGTGGCTTACATCACATTTTGTATAGTGAATTCTAATCACTTGTATAGTATTACTACAAGGCACAAATATAGGTCAGAAACTTAGCTACTTTTTTTTGCTACCTTTACTTAATTAAGATCTTAGTAATTCCTTCACCCCTCAACCTTTCAGCTGATTTGTGATAAACTCTACTATCAACCCCAGGCTGTACACTGTATTAAATAAAGGTCTTATTGAATATGGTAATGAGTTATGTATGTTAAAATACAGATAATTAAAGGTTTGTTAAAAAGTAAGCTTCCAAGGCTTTTCGTATTATTACAGGCAAATATGGAATATTTCATATTAGAAAACATGAAAAATGGAAGCACTCTGAAATTAACTGACAAAGCTGCAGTGTTTTACCTGCTGTGGTCCGGGGCAGGTGAACCGTGCTCCGGGATGGACAGAGGAGTCCTGGCTCTCACCAGGTTGTGACTGGGATCATGAGAGAAACTGCAGGGCTCGCACAGGGTGCAGGACGTACACACACTGAGCAGAGACGGGAGTTGACATGTAAGGGAGAGAAAGAGAGAGAGAAAGAAAGGGGTAATTCCAACAGAAGAACTGACATCATCAGTTTCAAAACCTTCAGAGTCTGAACACTGTCTACTGAGACAAGCTGAGGACTGTTTGTTCCACAAAGAAAGAGAAAGCAGAGTCACACTGTTCAGGTAAATACAAACTGCCCCCCAGTTTCAAGTTTCAGATATCCGTGAAAAGAAACCAGTCCTGTGTCGTGTCAACACTGTTTCTACACCCTCCTCCTCTCTTCTGCTTTTTCTTTTCATTCCCTCAAAAAGTAGATTTGAGTTTCCTAAGACTACATCTTTACAAAATAACACATAACTAAGACTTGGAACGCTGGAAACAATGACATTGCTTAAAATGCCACAGAAGTATTATTGTGGAGTGACACTAGATATATGGCTGTACAGAGGAGTGTATCAAATGTGGAAAAAATAAAAGGTTGAAGTAATAGTTGAGTATTTTTGGGAAATGTGCTTTCTTTCTGAGAGTGAGATGATGTGAAATATTTTAGCAGGAAGTGTTGAGTTCCCATACATGCCTTTCCATCCACCTGTTTTTACGCACATTTTTCATTTGCGAAATAAATAACCAGAGTGGAAAGGCCAGAAATTCCCCAAAAGTCCAAATATCCCCAAAAAGTTTTTACTCCTAGCCAACGTGGAGAAGTTGGTGTATGGGAAAAAAATACAACAAAGTGCAACGGAAACAGCATGACAGAAGATGTACATAGAGCATTCGACTTAAACGTCACTCAAGCTTCCAGTGAAGAGCTGAACGCATCCGGTCTGTGTGGAGCCATGAGGAGACTCTAACCTTCCTCACATTAATAAAGGAAACAGAAATATCATATTTCCATCATGTTTTCGACAGTTTGAGGTGTAACTGGAGCTCTTTTAACGACGTCATCTTGTTTTGCTCGCCCCCGGCACCCCACTGGAGAATTCACTCCACAAAACTGATTATCTCCATGAACCAACTCCTACTATTCACAGAATAGTAGTGACAGAAATGTGTATTCATTCACATTTTCTTTTGCTAATTCTCTGGAAAATATGTTTTTTACTAGGCTGTTGACGGTGTCATAACAGTTGAAACCAAATTATATAATTAGTGAATGAAAAATGTGTTTGTGTTATAGAGGAGCAGCTGAGAGAAGCAGAATGGTTACAGTGACATGACATACCTGCACTGGTAGCCTCCTCCAGTGGTCTGCCCCCTGCAGGAAGAGCAGGGAGGAGTGGAGGAGGATGGAGCTCCAGGCAGAGTGGAGGAGGAAACCTCAGGGACCTGCTCCGCCTCTGCTCCCCCTACCCCTTCCTCTCTACCTCCCCCTGCTCCTCCTCCTCCTGCTCCTCCTCCCAAGGGCTTGTGGATGCAGCACTGTCCGGAAAACTCTCGGCAGATCTTCTCCACCGCCTCGCGTACCACCTGGTCCTTAAACTGGAGGGATGAAGAGTGGGGTGGGGGGGGGGGGGGGGGGGGGGGGGGGGGGTGTTCACTTAGTCAGTCAGGTCCTCAGCGGACAGACACCTGTCACCTCCATCAAGTTGTTCTTACCTTCTCCATGTAAGAGGTGAACCAGGCTGGAGGAGTCTTGTCTTCTTCTTTGGTCCCCTTCACTTCTTTCATGATCACCTGATCAACAGAAGAATATATTATTGTTCAATAAATTAAACCTGCATATAGACATCTTTACCAATCTTTATCAATTTCAGTGGAAATGACCGCCTGAACTTGGGAAGTGAGCCCTGTACAGCTCCAGAGCTGTCCTAACCCGTTAGAAGTCACCAGGAAGAGACACTCAGGTCCGCCCCCAAGGCCGCACAGTGGACACTGACTATGTTTAGTGGGATGAGAGAGATTTATTGATGAAAAATTAACTTATTAAAAGATCTGGCAAGGCTTTTTGTGACTGGCCTTGAGGATGCAAAGGAGTACACACTCTGTCCACCAAAAGAGAGGTGCTTAAGGTAACGGGGAAATTATATTCATCATTAGTAATTTTGGCAGTAATGAATCAAACTTCATACAGCTTGATCCCTCATACAGCTCCTCAGAAAAATGTGCAAATTTAAAAATGTGTTTATTTATTTGTCAATTTATTTCAAAATACATTATGAAACTTAAGCTATTTCTTTATTTAGGCATTATACAGTATGCTTGCACATACAAACTACATAACTCAGTTACCTATATTAATTACCTATACACATGAAACATATACATAAATAGTTTATTCCACATTTGTTGTTGATTGTATGTCTAATATTAAAACTGAAACAGTCAGAAAAGTACAACACAGCATCATAATTTCCACTTTGCAGATTACAGGGTTTTATGAATGACTCTCAGTCCTACTCTGAGGTAGAAGTGTTTTTAGACCTAAACTCACTTTCAGCACTTAGAAATAATTCTGAGATGCCTGATAAAAACAGGCCTTAGGCTTTGGCTGATAAATAAAGCCCCTGGTTCTGTCCAAGAACCTGTTCAACTAAACTAACTATCTACTATGCAACTCTGTACATAGACATGTACATGTTGCAGTGCAAACCAGCCCAAGAACGTAGTCAGTCAGTGTCTTATGTGCTGTTTTCTTTTGTCAGTATGACTCGCTGTGGTTTTCTCTCCCAGACACAACCTGCACAAATCAGTGCTTTTAAAAGTGAGTCGATCAATCACTAGGCCTTCATCTCTTTGCTCCACACATTATTTTTCAAATGAAAGCTCTAGACTTCTTCTGTTTAATCCCTGTCAATATGTGGCAGAACCTAGAAGTTTGAAAAATTAAAAACGTGAGATGTGTCCAGCCGTTAACAGTTTTCATTATCTTTGCCAGCTGGCTTCAGATTTTCACGTTATTGTTATTACTCATTTGTGTACATGAATTGACCGTACAGAAACTGCTGTTGTCTGTTATTCCATAGAGTAAACTGAAGTGATGTTAAAAGATAACACAATATTGGACCTCATACAAGAACCACTGGTACAAACACATTTGTTCTTAACCAGTTTCTTTCCGACGTAGAACTTCTCTCAGCTGCGTATAAAATTCACGAGTGGCCCAAGTTGTCTGACTGAAAAATCATTATGCATTAGTTTGAATGAATTTGGACTTTAAATATGATACTAAAATCAACAAAAATAAAATGTATAACTAAAGCAAGGTATATCAATATTCTGTTGACCTCATCATGACTGCCAATTTACACTTTTTTAGATTTTACGACAGCTGCAGGTCTTTATGCAGGTCTCTGTGCAGGATCATCCTGCGGTAGAACAGCTGACACTGTGACGGTACTTGATGTTTGGTCTAATATTCCCTCGCCTAATGTATATGCATGAATATCACGACCCCTTGACCGCCTTTGCTTTGCTTTTCAAAGAATATCTAGCTTCATGTCAGGCCATTTCCTCTTTATTTCTGTCACACTACAGATGATGACATGTTGTTGACAGCTATACTATTAATATTTCCTATTTGTTTTGGCTACTAACTTCCAAATTTGTCCTGTTTTTGTTTGCTGATTTCTGACAGCAGGACCTGAAGCTCTGGGTTCTGAAGAAAGTCTTCTGTATTCTTTGGTAACATTTTTGTGAATGAAACTTACCCAAGAACAGAGTGAAACAGGTGCCCACATATGGCAATTTAGAGGCGTTAATTATGCTTAGATTGTCAATGAATTTACATAAGTCACTATTTATTCTGCACTTCATTTCCCATCAGCTAAAACTAGCCAGTTCCAGACCACCAACACCTAAGATGTGCTCAGTGATTTAAACAGGTCTGGTGTTGTGCTAAGTGACGGCTATTGGAGAAACTGTTGACCAATCAGACTTCAGTATGAGTGATTAGAAGTAGGATACAAATGACTCACTCCTTGTAACTGCAACAATACTGGAGTGCAGTGGTGAGATATCATGACAAATGATGAAAAGTGGACAAAGAAAAGCCCAGTGGCCAATATGAACATGTGTTGTGGTCTTACCATGCCCTGTTCGGGCACCGCAGCCTGGACTTTGCGGCTGACCACCTGGGCCAGGGCTGGGCAGTGCTGTGGGGGTCTGAAGCCCCTCTTGGGCTCGGTTCCGCTGGCCTTGGTGGTGGAGACCCTCGCTGACTGGCCCCGAGTCTCGTACACGTTCATGTGCAGTCTGTTCCCCTGCCTCGCAGCACTCTGGGAAACGGGTGAACAGGTTAGTCTCACCTTCACCTGCTGCCATTTTTGGATTCATTTTGGATGAGTTTCTCAATCAGCTGTGTCTTTCTTCTGATAATAACAGGAATGTTTTATGAGAGTGGAGACAACAGCCTCCTCGCTGACCACTGAAGCAATGCAGCATTTAGCACTTTTCAAAGTAAGAGAAAATTGCAATCTATCAGAAATAAGGGAGATCCCTTGTTTTTGCAGAGTTAAGGTTAAGATGGGGCCTAGTGCTACGGCTGTTTTGGTAAACGGGCAGCTGAGCCTTGAGGGCAAATCAATTCACCAGTCAAGCTGACCCTCACCTGTGGTCATGAGCTTTGGCTAGTGATCCACAGATTGAGTTTGTAGATACAAGCAGCCAAAATGATTTTCCTCTGCAGGGTGGCTGGGCTCACCCTTAGTCACAGAGTGAGGGGCTCGGCCATTCAGAAGGAGAACTAAACTGACCTTTACTTTACCAAGGTACTGCAATGCATTGGCGTCACTCTCCTTGAAAGCAGACTATTCCCTCAGTCAGATAGAAGCCTTGGCATTGTCAATACGCCATTACCATTGCCACATGGTTTGTATATTGTGGGGACATCCTTATTAGATCCTTGAAACCATTACCATATGTGTTTAGAGCTCTAATGTACTGTACAGTGTGTCTTTGTTTCCCAAGTACATAAAGGTGAAAAGTAATTCAACTTTAAATCATCTTACCTTCAAGGCCTCCTCATACTCCACTGGAATAAAGCAGAAACATTCTTTATGAACAGGACATTGATGTGCAACTGCTTCTACAGCTCACAGATGCTGCAGTGCGGTCTTCTGATTGCTTGTATTTGCTTACCTTGGCTGTTAATGGAGACCTGAAAGAAGAAAGGGGAAGATTCTTTATGTAAAGCTGTCAATGTCTTCGCTGTGGTAGCAGTTTGTTATTGGTTTGGTGACGCAGTTTCAGGATTTAAAGGGGCACTCCACCAATTACTTCACTCATCATGAGGAGTACTACTCAGCCTGTGAAAACTGTTGTGTAATGTATGCAATGTATGTATGTATGTAGTTCAGTTACTATGAACAGGTCAGAGGATGCTTTTGAGATTACATTTTAAATAAAAAAAAAATCGAGTCATGGATTTGGAGAATCGTGACACCCCTATGATTCTGAGTACCGCTTTAAAATGACAGAAAAGCAAGTACTGTACAGTACGGCTGGGCAATGAATCACAAAGTAACCAAAACTGCCATTAGGACTCCTTAACCAACCCAATCTTCAGCCACAATGATGTGTTCAAAGACACAACCAGTTTGCTGTGGGTTCATTTCATACCTAATTTCATATATAATTGCTTATCATTATAATTATCGGGATAAATTCAACAATAAATCCTGATTTTAGGGGACTTTGTCCAGCCTTACTGTAAAGTGTAAAAACAGCAAATAAGTGTGACAACAGTGTCTCTCACCTCCTCGTTCTCCTCATCAAAATAGGTCAGCTGAAGACTGCACAGGCCGAATGAGCGCTTCACCTGCACACCAAACACACAGAGGGAATGAGGACGGGTCAGCATGAAAAACTTATATAAAGTGGTCACATTTTCAGAGCTAACAGTCATCTCAATAAGGATGAACTCAGTGACTCTGATTAAGATGTGTGTGTGTGTCTCTCCGCCAAACCTACCCACTCACCTCACCTCACCCCCCCCCACTGGTAAAGCAACAACTCAAAGTGAAGTGTGACATCTGTGACTCAGCAGCACTCAGACAAATTAACTCTCCCAGGCTGCCACGGCCAACAGCGATGGACCGTACATTTAAATGTGCAGGGCTCCAAGCCCATATTTCACCTTCTTTCTTCTACAAATGTAATCAACAGGAAGCCATTGGTGGGATGCAAGAACAGGGGTAATGGGAGACCGACGGCTAGCACTAGTTAGTAGCCGACGGCCAGATTTTGAGCCAACTGTAAACGATTTAGTGAAGCTTGACTGAGGCACGTGTACAGGGAGTTACAATAATCTCGACAGGAGAAAATTAAAGTGTGAACTAATAGTTCAAAATCGGTAGAAGACAAGATACATCAGATTTTTGCAATACTATTAAGCTGAAGAAAACAGGACTGGACGAGCTTAGTGACATGATAGTCAAAGGTCGTATACTGATCAAAGACAATACCAATTATAGAACTGATATTTGACCAGTAAACTGATCAACTGCAGTGGCAAAGTTATCAGGTCCAATTAAAAGAATGCTCTCTTGTCAGGGTTTAGGTGGAGGAAACTAAGAGACATCCAATTTTTGGTGGTGGGGGGGAGGGAGGAACACTGATTCAAGTTACTAGTTTTGGCAGAGAAATAGATTTGTGTATCAACTGCATAACGGTGATATGACATATCTTGGAAGTGGCTGAACAAATGACCCTGAGGAAGCATGTTCGATGAGAAGAGGATTGGTCCAAGGACCGAACCCTGAGGGACGACACATGATTGTTGATACAATGTACCAGAAATGCCAACCTAGTTGTGCAACCTCACAAGTAAAATGGCGTGATCGATGGTATCAAAAACAGTAGTCAAATCAAGTACAATGAGGACGCGATAATCACCTTTGTATGCATGCATAAGAATTTCATTAGTCACGCTTAGTAATGCAGTCTCGGTGCTATGTTTGTGGCAAAAGCCGGATTGAAATTTGTCAAAAATGTTATGAACCTCAACCAACTTCAGGAGTTGGTCAGTTTTTTCAAAGAGTTTGGGTATAGAGGGTAGCTGAGAGTAGATGATAACAGAGAGCAGGCTGGGACCTCAGACGAGATTTTAGACATTTTGTGGGAACTGTATCACAGGGACATGATCTGTGTTTAAAGGATCTGCAGGGAGATGGGAGCAAATTCAGATTAGGGCGGCTCCTTCATATGGAGATGGTGAACTTCCAAGTTTAGATTCTTTCCATCTACGTTCTGCCTTCCTATATTCCCTTCTACGTTGTCTGATGTTGTCAATGATCCAAGGGGTTGAATTAATAACTGGGACAGCCCTGGAAGCGTTTATTTAGTATGAGGCAGGTTTAATACGATGACTGAAAGAGAGGAGCGCTGCTGAACCATCTTTGTAAATATCCAAGATGGCAGCTGTTGATACGGAGCATTCCCCAGCTGGCTACAGCAGCAGTACTAAACGGACTGGACGGTAAATTTTCTCTAAAAGAAGAACAAACAATTGCACTTAAACGTGTATTGTACGGATAAGAAATATATGTTTGCCGTACTTCTGACAGGATGTGTTGTCCGACAGGACGACAGAGGGTAGCAGGATCGAAGCAAGCTCCACCAACTAGTTTGGGAGCTGAGCAGCAGATGGAAGGTCGCCCAGTTGCAGCCCCACTTGAGAACGCGGTCCGTCCGCACTGTCCAGGGCTTGGAATTTATCGCTCAGCTGTGTTTCAGAAGAGCGCGGCTAGCACGGCTCTAGCTACTCTCGACAAGGACCCACAACTCCCCAGCTGCGGGGAGTAGAGTATTGGCGGCTTGGGACCACCGGAACAACGACCAGCCAGGCTGTGGCTAATATTGTGAAATACTTCAGTTGTGAGCAGCTAGTTAATGTTAGTTTTGTTTTATTTGCCTTTTCAGCAGACATGGAATCTATAGCATTACAGCACGGCAAAATCAGTTCATATTAGCTCTGTCCAACAGCAAAACAAGCGTCAAACAGTGTTTACATCCTGAACCTCCTGCCAGTTAACAACAACAATGCATTTTGTCATTGCAAACAGTGTTTATTTGTATATAGAGCGGGAAGTGAGATCCGACGGATGTTAATGCCAGGTCTGAACAGGGCCTCTCTCTCTCTAAGGGTTGGCGACCTGGAAACAGTATATATTGAGTTTGTTTCACCTTAACTCTCTCCAATCTATGGAGCCCGCTGGGGGCCGCAAGGTAGAACAGACTTGGGTGTGTTAAATCTACGTGGATTGGTGAATCGTGTGCTCAGTTTACCATCTCGAAAATGTAAGGGGACCACAAAAGTGGGGAATTACACTTCAGTAAGAAAAAATAATACAACACAGCATTTAGTTTTCATAGCAGACTGGTGTCAGAAAGAAGTGAATATACAAGTAAAGGCATGTTAGCCTTTGCACAACTCCCCCATGATTGCTACCCTGTGGTATATTCATATGTGCAAACTAATTGCTATTGCTAACAGTTGGGTGACAGCTCAACAACAGTCCAGCAGCCTGAAATGTGACTTGTTTTCCCATGGTGACTCATCAGCCACGTGCTTCAGCACTAAACACACAAGCTTCCTCTTTCTTCACCAAGCACTCAGTACTGTATTGTGTACACAGCATGATCATTTACATGGACATGCATCTCAAAAAACACATGGCACACGTGTTAGCCAGGTTTTACTGGGTGAGTTCAGTCTTTTCAATATGTATGTGGCCTTATGTATTCAAGGGGTAACACTACAAATGCATACAAAATGTCCATGGAAATCCTGCAACTGACAAAAAAACAAGTTTTCAAAGACTATCCAAGTCACTGGTCCTGCTCTGAATTAATAATATTTTCAAAAACACAAATAATTGTTTCAAGTCCTCCAATACACCTACTGACACTGCTACATTTGTTATGTTTTCGCCTGCTGATTTTCAACAGCAGAACTTGAAGCTTTGCAGTTTGAATTCATCTTTTTACTACTTGGTAACAGGTTTCTGGGTGAAACTTGTCCACAAATGGAGCAGGGCGGGTAGACATCATGCTAATGATCAGATATTTCCAACACCGACCTACCCATTAAACATGCGGAATTCCACGAGTTGACACGAATAATTTACGACAAAACTTGCACAATTAAGAGAGTTTGCTGATTCTGACTTGGAACACTAATACAAAAAAAGAGAGGGGTTTAAGATAGGAAGACTAAAATGTTCCCAGTGGTTAATGATCCTGGTCCTCTGCTGCTGGTTTTCTGACCTACCAACAAGTTAAGTGAACTGAATTGCTCTGACCTGCGCACCTTTTTTGACAATGTACACAGCAAACATGTTGGCAAGCGCAGGTGGAACTGGTAACACTAATGATGGCTGCATTCCATTCAGGTGGGTCAGGTCCAGGGTACTGCTGTTGTGCATGCTGGCTCACTGGAGTGACGTACTGGAACCTTTCATTTGAACGCAGCCATCATGAATGGTTTCACTTATACTGGAGCTTTTCCTGTCATGACAAGTCTAAATAACGGCCAGGAGAAAGACCCGCTGGCCTATAAGGAACTGGCACACTCTTTTCCATTATGTAAGGACGGTGGTATTCAGTAGTAAACTGATGGTATCCTTATAATACGTGATGGTATGTTTAGTCAACAATTATCTCCAGTTTATATAGTACTAAACTATGTAGTCTGTTCTAAGCATCTGATCTGGTTTGCAGAAAAACTGATGCTTATCTCTGTGACTCCAATGTAAAGGTACGACATTAGAAGCTCAACGTGGGTATACAACAGTCACCTGGGGGCAGGGGGGTTTTCCACGACCTGCCAGGTTCATGGAGGTGTTCAGTGGATGAGTATAGTACAATATAACAGCAGTAGTGAGCTAACTGTGCTGACACAACCAGTTTTCCATCCATGACTATGACTGCTAGCTGTCAGTGACTCATTACTGTTGCCTACCATTCAAATTCAAATTCAAATAGAAGAGGAGTTACTCGTAAAAACTTAATAAACATTAAAACTACCAGTGTAGTGGTACAACCAAATAAGAGAATTAAATGTGGACTCTTAAACATTAGATCTCTGTCGTCTAAAGCTGTGTTAGTCAATGATTTAATATCTGACTATCATATGGATATATTTTGTATAACTGAAACATGGCTGTGTCAGGAAGAATATGTTAGCCTGAATGAGTTCAGTCTTCCTAGTCATATTAATACTCACATTCCTCGAGGCACTGGCCGAGGAGGTGGAGTTGCAGCCATCTTCGACTCTAGCTTATTAATCAACCCTAAACCTAAACTTAGTTTGAATTCATTCGAAAGTCTTGTTCTTAGTCTTTCACACCCAACGTGGAAAACTCTACAGCCAATTCTATTTGTTGTAGTGTACCGCGCTCCTGGTCCGTATTCTGAATTTTTAGCAGAATTCTCAGTTTTTAACAAGTTTAGTCCTCAAAACAGATGAAGTCATTATTGTAGGTGATTTTAATATTCACGTGGACGTAGATAATGATAGCCTTAGTTCTGCGTTTATCTCACTACTATATTCGATTGGTTTCTGTCAGCGTGTAAACAAACCCACTCATTGTTTTAACCACACCCTCGATCTTGTTCTGTCATATGGAATCGAAATTGAAGATTTAAAAGTCTTCCCACAAAATCCTGTCTTATCAGACCAATATTTAATAACTTTTGAATTTTTATTACTGGACTACAGGCCATAAGGCAGACATTCCTTCGGTAGATGCCTGTCTGATAGTGCCAAATTGATCATCTGGTTGATAGTGCTGCAGGCTCGCTGCGAACGATTCTCGATTCTATTGCCCCTATGGAGAAGAAGATAATAAAACAAAAGAAGTTAGCTCCATGGTATAACTCCTTAACTCACAAATTAAAAGAAACATTGTGAAAATTAGAAAGGAAATGGCGTTCCACCAAACTGGAGGAATCTCATTTAGTTTGGCAAGATAGTCTTAGAACATAGAGGAAGGCCCTCCGTAATGCTAGAGGAGCCTATTACTCCTCACTAATAGAGGAACATAAGAACAACCCCAGGTTTCTTTTCAGCACTGTAGCCAGGCTGGCACAGAGTCACAGCTCTGTTGAGCCATGTATTCCCAGAGCGCTCAATAGTAATAACTTCATGAGTTTCTTCAATGATAAAATTCTAACTATTAGAGAAAAAATTCATCATCTTTTGCTATCCCAAGTTCAGATATATTTTCGAGTACAGGAACCTCAGAAGCAGCTGTAGAACCAGATTTATGATTTATGATTTATGACATTATGATTTATTTAGACTGTTTTTCTCCAATTGACCTTCACCAACTAACTTCAATGATTTCTTCACCTAAACCAACAACCTGCCTCTTAGACCCCATCCCAACTAGGCTGCTTAAAAAAGTTCTACCCTTAGTTAGCACTTCTTTACTAGACATGATCAATCTGTCTTTATTAACAGGCTATGTACCACAGTCCTTCAGTCAGGATTTAGGGAGCATCATAGCACAGAGACAGCATTGGTGAAAGTGACAAATGACCTTTTGATTGCGTCAGACAAAGGATTTGTCTCTGATCTAAGTGCTGCTTTTTATACCATTGACTATTGTATCCTATTACAGAGACTGGAGCATTTGATTGGTGCCAAAGGACCCGCACTAAGCTGGTTTCAGTCGTATTTATCAGATAGATTTCAGTTTGTCCATGTAAATGATGAATCCTCTGTGCACACGGAAGTTAGTCACGGAGTTCCACAAGGTTCGGTGCTTGGACCACTTTTATTTACCTTGTATATGTTTCCTTTAGGCAATATTATTAGGAAACTCTCCATAAACTTTCACTGCTATGCAAATGATACTCAATTATACTTATGGATAAAGCCAGATGAAACTGATAAGTTAGCCAAGCTTCGGGCATGTATTAATGACATAAAAGACTGGATGACCTGCAATTTTCTGCTGTTAAACTCAGACAAAACTGAAGTTATTGTTCTGGGTCCTAAACACCTGCGACACGCACTATCTATAGATATAGTTACTCTAGATGGCATTGCCCTGGCCCCTAGCACCACCGTAAGGAATCTAGGAGTAACCATTGATGAGGACATGTCCTTTAATACCCATATAAAACAGACTTCAAGGACTGCCTTCTTCCACTTACGTAACATTATAAAAATCAGGCATGTCCTGTCTCAAAAAGATGCAGAAAAACTAGTCCATGCATTTGTTACTTCTAGGTTGGATTATTGTAATTCCTTATTATCGGGTTGCCCCGATAAGTCTCTAAAGACTCTCCAGCTGATCTAGAATGTGGCTACGAGTGTACTGACAGGAACTAGCAAAAGAGAACATATTTGTTTAATATTAGCTTCTCTGCACTGGCTCCCTGTGAAATCCAGAATAGAATTTAAAATCCTCCTCCTCACTTACAAAGCTCTTATTGGTCAGGCACCATCATATCTTAAAGAGCTGATAGTACCGTATCACCCCACTAGAGCACTACGCTCACAGAATGCAGGATTATTTGTGGTACCTAAAGTCTCTAAAAGTAGAATGGGAGCCAGAGCCTTTAGTTATCAAGCTCCTCTTCTGTGGAATCAGCTCCCAATTTGGGTTCAGGAGGCAGACACCCTTTCTTTGTTTAAGATTCTGCTAAAAACGTTCCTTTTTGATAAAGCTTATAGTTAGGGCTGGCTCAGGTGAGTTCTGAACCATCCCTTAGTTATGCTGTTTTAGGCTTAGACTGCCGGGGGATTTCCCATGATGCACTGAGCTTCTCTCTCCTCCTCTCCCTCTCTATCCGTACGCATTCCTATCCCACTAATACACGTTACTAACTCCACTTCTTCCCGGTAGTTCCTGTGCTTTTTTGCCTTCTCACTTTCTGCAGGTATTTCTGCCTCTGGAGCTGTAGAGTCTGGATCTGTGATTGCTGGCCGTCTACTGCCCCCATGTTCCTGCTCCACACTCACTGCTGCAGTTGTTATTATTATTAGTCTGATTTGTTGTCTCTCCTCCTGTTCTGTCATTTTCACCAGTCAGAATGAAAGCATCCCTACAGTATACTGGGGTTGTATTTGATGGTACAGAATTATTACCCATTCAAAGCAACCACTTCCTACTGCTCTTGTTTCACAGTGAAAGCTTTCCATTTGTGAATGACATAAAGGGCTTCAGTTTAAAGCAGCTACAGAAAATGGATAGTGTCTTATATATTTGCAATAGCAAATATACAAAATAAAAGACCGTGTCTAATATAAGGCCATTTGAAGCAAATATACAAAATAAAAGACCGTGTCTAATATAAGGCCATTTGAAGTAAACAGAGCAGGACTGTATAAAGCAATGCATTATGGGATTAGGCCTACCTACAACAACTGTGTTTAATAATGTGTCGCTGATGACCCCGTTCCCTGATGCTGTGCGCTCAGTCACACGGACTTGTGTTTCCAGTCCTGACACACTTCAAACTGCACAGACCAGTTACTAGTTTCCATGGCGACAGGCCATCCTCCCTGTCCCCCGTCAGCCTGATGGAAGCCGTGCTGCCTCAGAGCTGCGCGGTGTGGGCCGTGGTGCGCGGCCGCCACCGGTCACCATCAGCCCGCGGGCGGTAATGAGTGAATGAATGAATGAGTGGATGAATGAATGAGTGGATGAATGAATGAGTGGATGAGTGAGAGGCGGCGGCCCGCGGTCTGCGTGCCGCGGTCGGCGGGGAGAACGGGCCCGTTGCTTCTGCTCTCTCTTACCATGGCCTCCATCGACTCCCAGCTCTTGGTCTCGGATCCCGACAGCAGGAAATTTTTGGAATTCCCTCTGAAATTCACCTTCAGATTGATGTAGAAGTCCATTGCTTTGCCCGTCTGAGCCCTTGCGCATATTACACACGACGGACGCGGAGCGTTTTCCCCGACCAACGAGGGCTATCCGGGTTAATCTCGCCAATTCGCTCCACTGTGACTTATCCGACGGGGGATGAGGCGTATTTTGTGTTTACATCAGCGTCCTGGGCACGCCCACCCTGCACCATGTGTCCGGAACAAAGATCGCCACTTCCGCTTGTGCGGACAAAACAAAAGCGGCGCGGCGGCTCCGCGAGGAGAAAGGAGCGCCGGGCGGCAGAGCTTCGCCTCCGAGCCGCCCTGACGCCAGCTCACTGCCGCCGGCTGCGTGTGTTGTCCCTGCTCGGGCAAAATACAGCGACGCGATCAGCCGAGCGTTTGTACCTGGAACAGTGAACAGTCAGCATCCTGCTGCTGTTATCTGACATATTCACTCACTGTGACTGGGCCCAGATAGATAACAAGCTTGTAAAATAGAGCACTGGCTCCCATCCTTTGTGGCATGTTGTCTCATCGTGTTTCAGATGTCCATGAGTTGTTGTTTAGGAGCGTACCTCAAATATCTGAAAAATCTCTTTACCTCCCTGACCTTTATTTAAGGCAGTATTAAAGTGTCTTGGTGATTGTACTTTTTGTTCAAAGTGTTTGTCACTTATTCTGGAACTGCTCTCATCTGCATCATTCGTGTTCTGATAATAGTGCTTTCATTGGTGATCATGTCCTTCCTGAATTTGTTTTATGTGATCCATCCATTCTCACGTGTGTTCAGCTCATTGAAACACATGCAGTTATCAGGGTAATCAGTAATGAACTGGTTATACCAAATTTAACATTATTCCTAAACCTGTGACACTGCATGTGTTGTGGTGCACTTTTATGTGATAAAGAGCTTACAAACAAAAGAGTGTCAGTCACATTAAGGTATCAGACTAAGAGAGCACTGCGAGCGACTCACTCATCATTTCTCATCAGACCTCCTGCAACCACACCTCCTGTTGCTGAAACAATACCCAGGAATACGCTCCATGTGAGGACAATAAAATACAATAACAAATGTCTTAAAACTATTGTTTGAGACGGAGCACCTTCGCAAGACAGGGCCAGATAATTAGCTGATAATGCAGGACACACCTCAGTTGATACTGTACTTAAATGGTGCAAAAAGACTCAACACGTGCAACCAATCAAATTGCCAAAAACAGTTCAGATTGATGAATCTGTGTCTTCTGGGCCACTCAGGGCCTGGGGCCCCTGGGGAGTTGCCCAATTAATCTAGCCTTGTCTCAGGGTGTAGTCAAGTCTAGAGGACTATTAACAACAATTAAATAATACACAAAAAAAAGGTGCTTGCCAAGTGAAGCAAAGTATTGGACAAATAAAGTCATTTCCAGCTGGGACAGGTGCTCCTCTGCTAGAATGACCCCTGACGCCCTTAACATGAGAAACAAGTTATGAAGGAATTAGCACCTGCAATTTACAGCCAAACTTTACAGCCTAACACTATGTGTCTGTACAATATTTCATGGCCATCGATCTACCCAGAGACCTTACTATACCTATAAACATTTATTTTTTAATATACAACTATCAAATCATCATCCCAAAGGTGTTGGATGAGGTTGAGGTCAGGGCTCTGTGCGGTGTTTCCACACCGAACTGGGAAGAACATTTCCAGATGGGGCTGGCTTTGGCCTATACCAAGAAAAACAGACCAAGACCAAAAAGACGTAGAAGTCCATATACTTTTGGCCGTGTGTTGTAAATGTAAACTCATGGCTTCAGCAGTACATGTAATGGAAGGCCCCCCACTTTAGCAGCTTTCCCCCCACACAGTGACACCTTTACAGAACAGAGCTCTGCTGTGGACAAGTCAAAGAACTGCAGCAGCACCAGCGTCGCACTTTAACAGAACAACCTGTAGATGGCGCCCTCAGTCCCCCTGCCAAACACTCTGCTGGTGTGTGCATGCCAAGGAGAGTGGAGCCCCAGGCTCAGTCCCCAATGTTACGGAACAAAATCTATTACTATTAATTGTGCTTCTGTTATTTTGGTTACAGTAAAGTAATGTGCAGACCGTGTGTTATTACACTTTTAATGTAATAAATTTTGTACAAGGTTTTAAACCTTGTACAAAATGTTTTGATTATACTGTACTTCGTTATGGTCATACCAATAAAGCAACTTAAAAAGTCACATTTTCTCAGATACCTCATGATTATGACTTGTCTAATAATGTTACACCTTAGTAACCTACAGTACCATTATTTAGAAGATTATGCATAGTTGTCTCTTGGTTATGATTTAGTAGATTTAGGGAATGCACTGGGGTGTTTTTACACTAACAGTGTGGAAGCTCCTCTCTCCTGCTACAGATATGTCTGAGCTAACCACAGCCCATCGACCCGCACTAGGGCTTCTAGGAAATGGTGTTTGTTGAAGACAGAAGTAACTGTTAAAAACAGAAATGTTTAGTGAACCACATGACATATTGTTAAGTTAGGTTATGTTTCAAGGCTGTATTAGCATTATTACAAATGTTAATGAGATTTTGAATGAGGTTTTCTTACCTCTGGAACAAAACTTGGACGTTTTTCGTACAACATACAGCAATGGCCACTTCCTATTGCAGATTGAGTGGCATGGTTGTTTTACTGGTGACACAGAGACTTCTTATCATGAACACTTTAGTCATAGATACATGAAGGATCACCTGACTCACCCTTGTTTAACTGGTACTTTTTTTCACTTATGTCCAGGTGGAAGCAAACTGGTTCACACAAAAAGTGTGATTATCATTATTATCATTATAGGTGTATGACAACAGTTACTTTCCACAGGATTTTTCTCACCTCACCATTATTTAAGTAATATTTCACACAAATGCACACTCACTCACATACAACCTATCCTTCTTGCCAGAAGACAGCAGTCATAACTGTGAGCGTTTTTTTAATACCGTAGTTTGTTGTGAGATGGACAAAATATCAGAAAGACCTTTTCATACAACACAGTCCACTACAACACTCCCACAACAAAGTACATTCTCAAAAACAACCATATAACTGAAACAGCACACAAACAAATGTACAAGTTCCATTTTCTTTATACTGACTGCAACCTCACTTTAAGATTACAATTCAAACTGTGGAGTGGAAATAGAGCACAAAACATAATAGAGTTTAGTGGCTTTTTGTCCTTCATTACATCTGTAAGTTCTGTTGACTAAATACTGTGAGTACTGTTTTCTTGGGGACTTCAGTTTCTCTTCCCTGAGTGTTTCAGCTCCTCCTTTACATTTTTAGGATTGTTATCCTATAAAACCAGTCAGTAATAGGCCACAGATTGCTGGGTCAGTTAATGATGTGCTAAGATGTTTCCACAGAGAAGGAAAAGGATGGACCTTTCCTGCCCTGTGCACGCGCAAGTGAACTATTTCACTGAGCAACAGCAGGTGGCAGTAATGTGTTTGGCAACATGTTGATGAAAGGCGAAAGAAGAAAAAAAAAAAACTCCACAGGATACCTTAAGTAACGGTGCTCTGCTTTTGGCAGTCTGTCAATACAGAAAATCCAGGAGAACATTTCATACTGACTCATAACACGTCAGGGAAAAGGGGCTGAAATCGGTTTCATCTCTGTTTCATTAAGGAGATGTTCTGTGTTTGTCTTGGGACCAACTAGATCACTAACAGGACGCCACAGGACCAACAGACGCTGAGGACAGACAAAAGGGACAGTTAGAAAAACAGAAGGATAATCAAAGTTTGAAAAGTAAAGCGGAGTAAAAATAAAAAATAAACTGAGCAGGATGTGTTGGTGCTCCTACCTGTCTGATGGTGCCCTCTGTGAGGTAGATCTTACCAACAGCCCAGATGGGGACTGCAACCACAGAGGAGATGGCCATGGCCCAGCCCAGATGGTAGGCCCATTGAGGGTACACATAGCCCTCGCTGGATGTCAGGGGCTGGTAGTCCAGAAATGAGCAGATGAAGCAAACCTTGAAGGAGGAACAGCAGACATGTTGTAGTTTTCTGTCACTTGCAATTTGAAATATTATTGGAATCATTCAAAGTGGTGAAGATAGCATGTCTTTATTAAGTATAGTAGGTTTTATGTGTACAGGCACATAACTTAACTATGCAAAAATATGATGCCAAAATGAAAAGAATCCAAAAAATAAATGTAACCAATTAAGTAAATGAAAATATGAGGTCATTTGACTCAGCTGCATGAACTCAGCACCATCCATCCACATCATTTTAAAAGTCCTGTAATGGAGCTGCATCTTGCACATGTTGCTAAACCTCTGTGAACAACTCTTTTCCTCTACTGTCCAGTTCACCTTTCACCTACACCCCTTGCTAACTAATGTTCCCTACATGAGATCAAAACTATGTTCTCTTGTTATTACTGTAATGTCCAGTAGTACCATTGGCCCTGAAGAGACACTCTTCACCAGTCGTCATCAGCTGTCTTCATTCCATTTCTGCTTTGTTTCAGACTCCTGCTGCTGTGAACAGTGTGTAACTCACCGTGCAGATCAGAGGGGTGAAGTAATGCCAGCACAGTTTGAAAAGAACCCACGGCCTCTGTCCAGTCATATCTTCAACTGCGTCACACATTCGTTCAGGCCCTGCATGATAAGGTTATTATAGGATGTCAGATTAATGGAACAGCCTGTAACCACTTACTGAAATATGGCATGGTTGTATGGAGCCCCAAAACCAGCAAAAGACAGTTAAAGCTTATCAGACAGTAAATTACACTGTTAGGTAAAATGGAATGTAAAAGGAAATATAATGCTTTATACTTTGCAATGACCGCTTTGGTTGAAACATAATCATTTTATTTTACAGCTCTTTGTTTATGGGCAGAAATCTGTGCCACTAGAAACTGAATTTGAATCATTTATATTTAAATTTGAATTGCTCAACTTGATTCATTTCATTAAGAAAAACTAAATTTGAATCACATCATTTGAATTTGATATGAACTGATTTGACTGTGCTGTTGAAGTGAAGAACAGCGACCAGCCCTGTTACAGACGGTGAAGTTTATGTCATGAAATACTTTTAATGTGAGTGGCTAGTTAATGTTAGGTTTGCTTTCTTTGCATTTTCCCCAGACATGGAAATCAATAACATTACCACACGGTCAAATCAGTTCATATCAGCTATGTCATTATTATGTATAGCCTATTGGTAATCGAACAAAGATCCCCACGTAGAGCAGCCAGTCAGAGCTGTAGTGGAAGCACAATGAGAACGCAGATAAAGTGCTGTAGAACATGTTCAAAGAACGTTATTGCATGTCAATTTCTCCGACAGCAAACAGACATCAAACACTGTTTACATCCTGAAGACGGAGCGCTGCGTGAGGGTGTATCTATAGTTGAATTTTCAGTGAGGATCAAATGCAGTTTCAGAGCAAATTAATTCAATTTCATAATATTACATTCAGTTTAAGTTTAGTGGAATTCAGTTCCAAACTAATAAATTTAATTTCAATTCAGATTCAGTTTTTCAATGCAATTATTCAAGTTAAACAATACAAATTCAAATTATGTAATTCAAATTCAGTTTTTTTAATGCAACTATTCAAGTTGAGCAATTCAAATTCAAATATAAATGATTCAAATTCAGTTTGTAGTGGCACAGATTTCTGCCCAGACACTGGCCGCTGATACTGGATGATTCTGCAAAATCCCAGATTATGGTTTTTAAATGATGACAATGTTTTCTACAACATCTGCGCATGGCAACTACATAATGATTCAAGTTAGGCAGAGTTTGTGGTTACGGAAAATAAACAGTGTTTAAAACAATACTTTGACATTTTGGGAAATACACTTATTGACTATCCTGCAGAGAGTTTGATGGGAAGATCGACACCACTCTCATGAGTTGACTCGTGAATTTGAAGCAACAGCCTGCAGCCAGTTAGCCTAGCTTAGCATAAAGACTGGAAACAGGGGGATACAGCTAGCGTGGCTCTGTCCAGTGGAAACAAAATCTGCCTAGCTGCAACCCTAAAGCTTACTAATTAACATGTTACATCCTCCTTGTGTAAATTGTAAGAATGAACAGCTCTTGGATACACAGCCTGATGAAAATGGTAAATGACAGAATAATTGAAACATGGTTTTGATACCACTTACCAAAGGCCCAGCCAACAGCCACACACTGGACCAGAGACACAAATAATATACATGCTCCATTAGCACCATAGTAGTCAATCAGCTGGAACAGGTACACTCCTCCCTGGACAACATGGAGCAGGAACATATACAGTATGTAGTGTCACTTCAAATACTCCTCCAATGTAAAGATATGTTGACTGTTAGCTGATGTGACTTGGTAAGGTTACGTAGGCCTGCGTAGTACTTGAGTGGTGAGAGGGATCTGTATGATGAAGCAGATAGAGCAGAAGAAGAAGAGGAAGATCTCTCTGCGCCAGGGTCTGCGCATCTGTCCCGGGAACATGTCAATCACTGACGACGTTATAGTTTCCAAACCTGAAAACTAACACACAAAGATGACAGAACAGATAAGAACTTTGCCAAATCATTACATGGAACATAGTGCACACAGTAGTGTAGTGCAATACACTCTCAGCCAGTCACATCACTGCTGTTTTAGCTCTGAAACAGCCGTGCCAATCACAGTAGAGCGTGACAACAAAAGCTCAACAAATGGAGAGATCTTCAACAGGGTACCATGTTGTTGTCTGCAAGGTGCAGAGCAGCATGGTTTGAATGCAGCCAGACATAGTAGATTTACTGCTATTCTTATGTTTAAAGAGATATTACCAAATAAATTCAGGTCATGTGATGATGTTGCAGGTTTTATTCAATACAGGGATCTGAATAATAAATTGACATAATAATCGCTGTTTACATTGTAATGCATTTAAAGATAAAACATGAAACATAACATCTGCATGGAAGCAGTGATACACAGGGTCAATGAGCTCTGCTGAGCTGCTGCATCAACTAGCAAAACACAGAGTTATAATTGACCAGTCTGATGTGTGTGGAAGTGTGTGTGGTCTGTAGCAGTCTAATCTAAATCTAAACCCTGTGAATAGCCGTGCATGGCACCGGGCTCTGGCAGGGCACTTTTTAATGATGTCTGCAGGGATTATGAAGTGAAGGAGAAGCCCTGTCCCTTATCTAAAGCAAATAAATCCTTTTCTTAAAATTCCTCTGTTTTTCTTGTTCATTACCTCAGAGTTTTAGAGCAATAAGCCCTCCAATAGCGAATAAAAATAATAGGTTCTATATATCCTTTGACAGAAGTCTAAATTGTGCTCCCTATCCTGATCTGATCAGGATTCGCCTTTGAGGCAGCTAAGCTACCAACTTGGCACATCCATCTGACCATTTCTTTTATTTTGCACTTGTTTTTTCACAGACTTTTGGGTAATCTTTTGGCCAGCTGTCTGCATCCACAGAAACATCACAGCTTCAGTGCTCTGGAGTTATTAACCCTTTTATCCTGACTTCCGAGGTTCACGTTTTCCAAAACAAGTCCTGCATAGCTCCTCTTGTCTAAACTAAATGTTTTCATCAATTCAAATTATTAAAGGACTACTACGTTGTGCTGTGCTAAATGCGAGCATGGTAACATGCTCACGATGGCAATGCCAACATGCTGGTGTTTTACAGGTTTAATGTTCACCATGCTCACCAACTTCAACTAATTAGCGCTAAACATAAGTCCAGCTGAGGCTGATGGGAATGTCATTAGTCCTGCAGGTGTTTGGTCAGAAACCAAAGTATTGGACACATTCAAATTTTGACTCGATGATGACACTAGATGAAAAATCAGAGGATCACCAAAGTCATTAAAAAGCTCTGGGCACCACAGATATATTCACCACATTTTATGGCAACCCATCATGTAGTTGTCACGTCATTTCAGTAAACAATGTCTACCTCATGGTGGCACTAGAGATAATGTCAGTTGGATTCATCCTCCATGGACTACAAATATCTGTACAAAACTCCATTGAGCCATGCTGCTTATACTGTATTATATTCTCCACATATGGGCTTTAAGCTGCAGTTTTACAAATGTGTTCACTGAAGCAGCATAAACTGTTGCAGCATATCTATATGCATCAAATGAATACTTTGTGAAAGACACCAACAGTATGTCGTCTGTCTTCTTTGTCTCACCAGAGTATCCAGGCCCAACATAATGAGCATCATGAAGAAGCAGGCAGCCCAGAGCTGAGGCAGAGGCATCATGGCTACAGCCTGAGGGAAAGCGATGAATGCCAGCCCAGGGCCTGGGGGGACACAAGGGACATTTCAATTCTTGTACTCTCCACTTGCTTCGTATTAGATTTTTGTCCTTTTTCAGCAAAAGTGTGAGGTATTAGGTTCTCACGTGACTGAGACAGTAGCAGACAGTAGACAGTAGGCAGAAAATCATACCTGACTGGACCACCATGCTGATGGGAACTCCCTGTGTTTGCGCCATGAAGCCAAGAGCCGAGAAGACTGCGAAGCCGGCAACCAAGCTTGTGCAACTGTTCAGCACACACAACCACAGACTGTCCCTGCACACACAAACACACACATACACACACACACACACACACACACACACACACACACACAAACAGAGCTTAGCAAACAGAGCAGAACTGAGTGGGATAATGTACTGACAGTGTCCTCTGACAGACACCAGATTCAGGTATCATTTGACTGGAGAAGTTTTGCTACTACTTTGTACTGGGTTATTTTTGTCAGTACCTTAATGGATAGCTAAATATATCTCCACAAAAAATCTTCTTCTTGCAGCTAGATGTACCTAGTAGATAGTTTTGGTTTTGAGATACCCATCTGATTTCTGAGATCTACACTGCACCGCATGCCTTAATGGCTTCATTCACCGCACCCCCACAAACTAGTTCTGATCGAGTACACCATCACTTGTGAAAGCAAAACATTTTGAAAACATCTCTGATAAAGTATAAGGCTTCTGAAGGCAAAAGTGTTTATGCTGTTCTGAGCAGCCACACAGACAAGACTAATGGGGATTACAGCGCAGTTTCTGACACTCTCTCCTTGAAGGTATTCATAGTGTTGCATTGGGTTGTACACATCAAATGTGACAGAAGTAATTGTGTGAAGAATTAAAAAAAGGGTGCCCTTGGGAAAACTTGTCCCATGTGCAAAAAGGGCTTTTGAGAGAGAAGGTGAAACCTGCCTACTTTCTCAGTTTTGCCCACCTTGGCCATTGTGGTGATGGGTAAAAAAAGGTTGGACTGTGTTTCGCAAAACTCCAATAAAGCAACATCGGAACTACTGATCACATGGCTTACTTGTAACAGTTGTTCTTGACTTTGTTGTAGCTGCCCAGTGTGATTATGGTCCCTGATGCAACACCGTAGGAGAAGAGGACCTGAGCGCAGGCTTCCATCCACACCTGATCAACAAAGATGAAATAACACATCAGCATTATATAGTTGATTTATCTACACCCTTTTGGATGACAATTCTTTGCTCTTTTCTAGTGATCACTGGGTCCACATTCCTAGGTTTACAGTGCAGCTTTACACTGTAAAACTGCTTGATTTGTCCAAAGTGTCTCACCTGAAGATCTGCCAGACGAGAAGGATCCGGATACAGGTAGTAGACCACACCCTGCCAGGCTCCTGGCAGCGTCAGCCCCCTGATGAGCAGGATGGCCAGCGTCACATAGGGGAACACAGCCGTGACATACACCACCTGTAATTTCAGTCTTATTTAATATATTGCTGGCCATATACAACCACTGCATCCAGTTACAGTAACACTGCTGCTATGCTCCTATTACTTCTGTGAGTAGGTCTGATGCATGAATAGCATTTCAAGTCCACTGTTGTCACACACTTCGGCAGTCCTTCTATAATGCTGTCAGTAACAGAAACAAAATCAAACGTTAATGTTGCTTTCATGTCATGTTGGCACAATGGGAAGAATGAGAAACTATCGTATTATCCACTTGTTACAAGATTCTGGGCATTTCCCCAAGATGGCTGCCCCACAATATTAGCACTGCAATGAAAATGGATGAAAAAGATACCTCTTTGTTTATCATGTCACCTGTTTGTAGAGATCTACTAACAAGTTAAACCAGACATGAACTGAATGTGTAGTGTATGCAGCTCTATTTTATTAGCTGATCCCACTGTATTGATGCTGTAGGAGCCATTTCATTATTTTGATTATTATTTGTTATTTTTGCATTTTTATTTGTAACCACTAGGGGCACTGAGCATCAGCCTAGGCAGGATTTAGGATAAGGGTAGCAGGTAAGTTAAGGTCAGGTGAGACACCAGGAAGGGACATGTTTTTTTTACCAGAGCAAGACAAAAGCTGCAGGATGAATGCATGTATGTTTGCTTTTAAACTGGAAAACAAATCAACCCAAAACGTGAATCTTGTCTGGACAATGGATTTCTTAATTGCCTGAGTACAATCCAACTGAACTGGTGCATCCATGGCCTTTTTGACAGATAGCCACTACAGATGCTATATGCACAGTGATACCTTATGAAGGTTGTGCAGACCCAAATATCATATAAATATGCCAGCAGCAGACAGTGTACATTAGTTTGTTTTCAGTAATCTGCTGATACTGCTGTATCTGTCACAATTGTAGGAGCCTAAAATTCCCAATTTTCTTCATTTCGATACTACGACTAGAAAACCGACGCAAACAGTGGTTGAATGTAAATAAGCATATTTACTGTACCTAAGTAAAAAGGGAATATATTTAACTCCACTAAATTTATCTAACAGCTATAGTTACTTAACAGCTTTTTTTTTTTGCTCAACCTCAAGCACATACAGTATAATGCTGCTTACACATTGCATCAGTAATAATAATTAAAAAACACTACACCTGGTATTTATTAAGGTCAGGTGACAGCAGCAGACGGGAACATGAAGATGCTGGACTGTATACTGGCTGTGATAAGACACCGTAACTTTGTATAGTGACTGTATGGACTGTAATATACTTCAGTCAACATGATCTGTTCTTGTTCCATGCAAAAATGTAGTCTTAAATTCAGGACGTATCACTTGGCAGCTGCTCATTAAGGAAACCTTCGTAGATACGCTCTCCATTTTGCTAACCCAAAATACTGAAGCATCATATTAACTTAATTAATTAGCTTTTAAGATTGTGGATTCTGCCCTCCATTTCTAACAATATAAAAACTCAAGAATACATTCAGTACTGGCAAGACTCAGCTACTGAAGTTAAACCCTGCTTTTAATCACACTCACATGATTTATATATTTCAACAAGGAGCAGCTGAGTTGTCGCCTCTCATTCAACATGACATGTTCTGGTGGCGCAGGAGCATGAGACAGAAAACCTAAACATAACCAAGTGTTTTTGTAGTCTTAACCTAACAACACCAGCCACACAGGACACAAAACGCCACCAAACGCAGTGGTCAAAGAAAATGAGCAGTATATAAACTTGTTTTTTAAGGGGACAGGTTTGGCCCCTGAATCCTCACACCAGTGTTCACAGACCTTTCCTGTGGTGCGGACCCCCCTCCAGATGCAGAAGTAGCAGGCCACCCAGCAGGCCAGGAGACACAGCAGTATCTCCCACTTCACTTCACCAACCTCCTCTATTCCCCCAGACATGGACAGCACTCCTCTCCTGCATGGGACAGCAGACAGCTAGTGATGGTTACACACATGAAGAATTACCATATTTAACAGGAACAGAATATGTAGAGCATATGTGGTCCATTGCTGCCATCATATGTCAAACTATTATGAGCTTGAACACTGACTCACTCCCAGAACTCAGAAGCTGAAGACTTGGTGAAATTTCCAGATGTCCAGTTTCCTGTCAGGTTGCCACTGTGTATTGCAGTCCTGTTTGCAGTGGTGAGCTCCACACATCTGTCTGTTGATAGGAGGGCACATGATCAAGTTGATTAGTGGTATTCTACACATCATGTTAGTCAAATGGTCATCAGAATGTGACAGTCATTCAGTTATCATTTTCAGTCTCAGCATACTCATTTCTGGCATTTGAATTAATCTTCAGATTTCTTTCTTGAAATTCAACAAATGGTTGTCAGTATGTGATTATAAATAAAAGTAAGGGAAAGAAAGTATTGGTGTCCACCACTCACACTTATTGCACAAATCAAATTACAGTACCAATATAATTAAAAGCATAAAATCAAGATTGTAGGTAGTGAAAAAGATTATTAATTATTCTATTATTTCTATTGCCTATCAAAACAGGAATAGAGAAAGCTAATGGCACACTGGGACCTGACTTGTCCTGGGAACATTCATGAGTGCAGTTGTCTCTGTGGCCTGGACCCAACAGACATCAGCAAGAGTTTAGTCCAATGGTGGAGGTGGTTGAAGATGGGGAGTTAGGGTAGATAATTTTATCTAGTTTTTTTTATCTAGTATTTTATCTAGGAGTTGGGGGAGGGGAGGTATGAGGGAGAAGTTTGATCTCAGCAGTGACCGATTCTTTCATCTGGTCAGGGTTAAGGCAACCCTCTCTCGCATCCAATAAAGCAGCTTGGTCAGGACTCCTTTGCGTCAGTTTTTAACACATTTTTTGAACGTGCAGGATAGTTCGGTAGACCTCTACAAAAGGAGTTGTCGTTGTTTTGACTCCTCTTCTCTTGTCCTTGGCAGAGGAAGCAGATGGGTGACGCAGGATGTGAAACAGGTTACAAGTGAACAATTTTACTACTGACTTATTGAGGTAAGTTACACCTGCCCTAAAAAAAATGTGTACCATCCCAGAAAAAGTTAAAATTGTCTCTAAGAAGCACTGAGTGTTGGATACACGCAGCTGAAAGCCATGCACCCAATAATCTGGTGGTAGAGAAACACGAATAAATACCTCAGTATTGAAGGAACTGAATGTTCATCAGCAAAGTCTTGTTGCATTATGTTTTGTTGTTCTTGATGCTCATGGTTTTTACATCTTCTACAGCAAAATCACCCACAATAAGTAAATATGCAACATTGCTGGCTTTGCCTATTTCCTTCCTCCAGAAGATATTTAGCTGACCGTCGTCTTCCAGAGGCCAGAGTAAAAACACTTAATAACACATAATAAGGAAATAAGTTATAATAAATGTTACTGCATTAAAAAGGAAATTATATCGGACTCAAATGTAGATAAACAATTCAAACAGCCAAATAATTAAAGCAAATACTACAAATAGTCTTTTGTAAATCAAAAATCGACATTAATAAATAATAGATAAGCATATCCAAATGTATCAGATCCTGAAAACTCAAAGAATTATTGAAATGTAAAAATGCTATAAATATTTATCGTTGTCACTAGTAGAGTTGAGGCGGTGGTGAAATTCCTTAACGTCTTATAGGTCACCACTGTAGAAGAATATTGTGTCATTGATATACCTTCCATACCTGATCATAGCTTTTATCAATAAAAAACACTGAGATGGTAGGAGAGAGAGGTAGGTATGTCCCATACTGACCTGTGTTCCAGGGGTTGTTGCAGGTGGTCCAGGGCAGTGGGTCTCTGAAACTGTAGATGAGGTAGAGGAGGGCCCAGGCCAGGATAATGCTGTAGAGTCTGGAATACAGCTGTATCACTATGATAGAATAGCCGGTCCCTGGAGGAAAGAAACTCTCATTATACATAGCACTGAGAAAGACACCTACAGCACCACGAGGATAATGTGAGTACTGTCCACAGACTGTGTTCACAGTCAATCAGAGCTGAATGGAGCAAAATATACAAAAAGCTGCACCTTTAAATCAAAGCAGTCAGCATCAGAAAGAAGAATTTAAAGAATAAACAGATAGACATTTCATATTTTTCTCAAAAAACAAAAAAAAAGTCAGTGAATCCCAGGACAAGGCTTGTGTGTGTATCACATACAGTTTCTTATGGTGCTATACGTCCTGCTTCAAGTATTGGTGAGCTGTAGGACATCAACAAAATTCAGCTCCAAGGAATTACCTTTTGATGACTTAGTGAGTTTTTGATGAGTGAAAGGATCATTAATAGTGTTAGTTTGCTAACCATAACACACAGAACTACATTGTCAGTTCTAGCCCATTGAAATGCTCAATGTATTCAACAACAAACAGATACAGAATACATACAGTACATAAAATTCACAAACTCACAGAGTTTAGCAAATATTTTTTTTGCTAACAATAATTTAATTTTGGGACTATCCTGTCGTCTGCAACTTTGTGTTGCATTGCTGCTGTTGTCTTGACCAGGTCTTTCTTGAGAATGTGATCCAGTGTCTCAATGAGATTACCTTTCTAAATAAAAGATAGATAAAAATAAGTGTAAATGATGTGATTACCTTGTGCCAGCGGGCAAAGCTTGGTCCAGCAGGTGATGGCCCCCTCCTGCGTGTACTGACCAATGACAGTCTCCAGCAGGAAGAGTGGCACGCCACACAGCACAGCAAAGACACAGTAGGGAACCAGGAAGACACCTGCACACACAGAAATACACCTTAGACCAGTGACGCTGTGCAATGGGACGAGGACTGAAAAATAAAAAGTTCCACATTACTCAAGCAATCTATAAAGTGTCAGAAAGAGTAAAAAATGTCCATAAAAAGGTTGCAGAGCTCAAGGTGATGTCTTCAAATGTCTTTTTTTGTCTGACCTATTTGGACCAAAATCCAAAGATATTCAGTTTTATAATGATATACAAGAAAAGACTTTTCATTGAATCAAGTAATTGTTTCAGCTCTAATACAAACCACAGTCAATAAGACTTCCTGGTGTGTAATTAACAGTTAAAAACAACAAGTAAGATGAACATATTGAACGTGAGAAAATATTTAAGAATACATTTTTCTTAACATATAGATGTATAGCAAATATAGTACCAAAGTATAGCTGAGGCTGATGTGAATGTCATCAGTTTAGAAAGTATTTGATCATAAACAACTGGTCAAATCAAAATGTCTACCTAATAGCAATGCCTCAAAGGGTCCCAGTTATCACAAATCCTCCTGAGGGAAACATGGGTGTTTGTAAAAAATGCTGCTATGGTGGCGCCTATAGTATATATTGAAGGGCAGCTTTAAACGTGTTCTCCAGCAAAGAGGGAACAGTTAGATAAGTTTAACTCAAACTGGTTCAATCACTTCAGATATACTGAATGTCCAAATAATATGGAATTTCTGCTACTGACCCGCAGTTCCTTTTACACAATCAACATTTCAATTTAAAATGCTTCCCCAGTGACTCTGCTTCTTGATATACTTTACATGTAAAGTAGTATATTGACTCTGTGTGTTCCAACTCACCTCCTCCATTCTTATAGCACAGGTAGGGGAATCTCCACACATTTCCCAGGCCCACCACATTGCCTGCTGCTGCCAGAATATATTCCCTTTTCTTGCTCCACTGCTCCCTCTTTTCCACTTTGGTCTCCATTTCTGTACTATCAGTGAACACTCTTGCCAACTGGGTCTATAGACACAGTGCTGACTATTCGGCCCAAGGCCATAGCAAGGGACGAGTTTAGTAACTTGTCAAACACCCTGTCATCACATATTTCTAAATGTATTGGCTACTTTGCGTTATTACTGTAATTTCAGGGTATTCTCATTTGGCTTAACTACATTTTTTCTTTAATCCTAATTACACAGTTTGTTTATCTTCATTTATTTTGCAAGTCTTGGAAGAATATTCAGAACATTTACTAATTTACATGTAAAATTCCACTAGCACACACTCCTGACCTGGAAATCTTAAAAGAAGTGTTAGCATTAAATGCAATTATTAAGTATGTATGAAGAATGTAGAATGGAGAAGTTTTAGCAGCTAAACCAAGTGACACTGTGTATGTGCATACTTTATAGGTAATTAAACCTAAAGCAATACTTAACAGGCTTGGAGGAAAAATATCATAAGTAGACATAAGTAAGATAAGTAAAATAAGTGTGAACAAACTAAAAGAAATAAAGTTAAAATAAATGTAAATAGTAAAGCAAATTAGGATTTTTATCGACGGGTTACAGCAAGCACATTAGCCAAAACAAACATGTCATCTGGCCGTGAGAGTGGGAACCGCCATCTGGTCAGTGAAACACTGGACTACAACACAACAAATTCAAAATAATTACAATTTATGATATATCAAAGAAGTATGAAAACTAAATACTTAAATTAAACTACTAAGACTACATAATTTTCAAAATATGTAACACACAATTGTTATAATAATATCTTAATATAATATAATTTTAAGTGCATGAGTATAGCCCAAAAGAGCAAAGGAGGCAGTGTGACCAAATAACACTGAATACGAAACAAAATCCTGTGAGAGTGAATCCTGATTAAATTGTTTTGCATGCCATCATACCTACACTTCAGTTGTTTAGATCCCTAACTGACAGGCTGACAGGGTCACACAACCTGTCAGGTGAGTCTAGCCACACACACAGCCACCCTGAGATATACCACCCATTTATGAAGCTTGAATGGTATGTGAGGCACATATGCGCACACTGGCAGAACTTGTTGTGACACAGTATGATCCAGAAATGCCGGTTTCAGTAACAGGTCCATATGTCAGACACTGTGTAATGTGTCTGTGTAATACTGTGAGAAAGGATTTTACAACTCTGGAATGTCCCATGGCAGCAATCATTTCACCTTACGTCAGCCTTCATGTTACAAATTGTGATGATCAGGCAGAGGAAGACTCAGTCGCAGAATCGAAGTCCAAAAAATAAAAGTTTATTTGAAGTCCCCAAAGCACAAAACAAACAGGCACTCCAAAGAGGCTCAAAATAGCAAAACAAAAAGGCGACTCCAAAGAGGCTCAAAAAATAACTAAACAAAAGGGCACTCCAAAGAGGCTCAAAAAGGTACAACAGGCAAAAACAAACAGACTGGACAGGAAATGGTTGGAGAGCTAGTCTGACGAGAGAACTAAGACAATCTGGCAAAATAGGGTCGAACAGCAAGGGGTACAAATGGTGAAAGAACTAATTAGATCCAGATCTACAGGAATCCAGCTCACCACTAAAGGTCACGTCATGTGACTGCCAAGTTTCTCTCTGTGAAAACAATAAAAAATAGCAGAAATTAAATATATTCTCAGTAGAAAAATGCACTATTTTAAGAAAGTTCTGTCATTAAAATGTGTTTTGATAATAATTTTAGCAAGAAATGTGTATTTTATTTTGATGATCTCTGGTCAGTGAGTGTATATGATCTTTAGTTTGTAAGATATTACGAAGATTCTGCAACGTTTTCTGCCGTAGCTATGGTGGTTGCTAGGGACGCTGCTACCGCTGAAACCACGTAACTTACATGTTATTTGAATCATATCGTTAATATTTCTCTAGCTGGCTCATCGCCTAGTTATGCTGCTATAGGCTTAGACTGCCGGGGGGTTGTCGCATGATGCACTGAGCTTCTGTCTCCTCCTCTCCCTCTGTATCTGTACATATTCCTATCCCACTAATACAGGTTACTAACTCCACTTCTTCCTGGTAGTTTTTGTGCTTTTTGTGTTTTTTCACCTTCTCACTTTCTGCAGGTATTTCCGCCTCTGGAGCTGTAGATTCTGGATCTGTGATTCCCGGCCGTCTACTGCCCCCATGTTCCTGCTCCACACTCACTGCTGCAGTTGTTATTATTATTAGTCTGATTTGTTGTCTCTCCTCCTGTTCTGTCTCCCCTCTCCCCCTCTCTCCTCCCCTTTCAACCCAACTGGGTCGATGCAGATGGCCGCCCACCCAGAGCCTGGTTCTGCTCGAGGTTTCTACCTGTTAAAAGGGAGTTTTTCCTCGCCACTGTCGCCAAGTGCTGCTCATGGTGGGAACTGTTGGGTCTCTGTAAATCATATTTTAAAGAGTATGGTCTAGACCTACTCTATGTGAAAGCATCTTGAGATAACTTTTGTTATGATTTGGCGCTATACAAATAAAATTGACTTGACTTGACTTGACTTCTGTCTGATAATTTGAATTGTAGGAATATATTTCTTAACCACCTAAAAAGCTTTTCTAGCATGTCTCCTTGTTTAAAAGAAGATTGCTGATCTAGTGTTGTGGACATCTTTTAAAAAGTCCTAGTTAAATGTAGAAATTCTACATTTTGTGTAACTTATTTAGTGAGTGAACAGTAAATGTATTGTGAAGCTTGTCCTCTGAGCTCCTCCACCTATAGAGCTTTATTTAGTTGTGTGAATAAGTGCATGTAAAGTCAGGTGACATAGTATAAAGAGCCAAAAGGCCACACAGAAATAAGGTCAGGGTGGATGGATGGTCAATAAAAACACAGGACTTTGAACCAGTTCATGTTACACAGACACGCTGGCATCTGGAAAAGTCCCCTCTCTCTCATTGGTTTGAAAGGTAGAAGAAGTTCTATAGAGAACAGCTCCCATCATACTAATTGTTCATGGAACGGAACCACCTGATTGAATTTAGCCTCCACAGTCAGACATGATTTAGGCGTCTCAACCATTTTAGCTTGAAAGAACAATGAAAACTAATCTGGCTGCTCTATTCTAGAAGGTAGTTACAGAATACAGTGTTGTATCTTCTGTAGCGATGATGTGATGATGATGAAGGAATCTCCGCTGACACCGACTTAGTTGTATAAAAAAGTTTATTACAAAAAGTACAGCGTCAAAACAAGCACCATGGATTGCCTGTGAGAGGATTGCCATGGATCCACCCAAACTACACTTTTTAAGGCCTGTTTTAAAACATTCCTACATATTCATGGTATAGCTAATGTGTGGTGACAAGATAGGCTCAGAGCCAACCTCATAACCATACATGGCTATTTCACAAAAAAGGAAGGTGTGAACATATAGTTCATGTTAAAACTGATCTCATCTCTTTGGAACTTTAGGGAAACAACTCCCAAGGAGCACCCATCTATGAAAGTAGCCTGACTTTGGACATAGGCTTATCTAAACATTACACACACATGGGAGAGACATCTCTCAGCTCAGACACCTCAACAGCTATTTCTGAAAAAATCAAAAACGGGGTCTGATTTCATTAAAATCTTAAGGATTGTAACTGTAACTGGTAAAAAAAACACTGACGCTGACATTTTATATATTTAATTTAAATCCACAAAGAAGCCCAGAAGTTTTGGGGAAAATAACCAGATTCACAGAAGTGCACAAAACACTTGGGAGCAGTGAGCTTCAGCAGCCTGTTCATAGATTTAGGCTCACTTCGTACACATAGATACAAGGCAGTGGGACTTTCAATATTTGTGAGGGAAATCCAACTCCTGCTACAGCTCCAGTTCGACTATGTTGACACCTATCTAAACTATGTAAGTTTAAATGATGGCATGAGAGAATGAGACATCTGAATTCCCAGCATAGGAAGATCTCTGATGAGTTGACCAGCTGGAGCTAAGACTGAGAGTCTGTCCAGAAAAAAGCTGGAATGTATGGAGACCACAGGGTCAATCTAAACAGCCATTTATAAAGCTTAAGTGGGAACAGACGTGTGTGTGTGTCTTTGTGTGAACGAGTTCATGTTGAAATGTATGTTAATTTGAACTGTATGTGCAAGATTCAGGGGTCTATGCAAGTGTAACCAGTCAGGGTGTTTACTATTTGAGCAGTGAAGTTAACCATCCTGCAGTTTATAAACATTACCAAATGTATGTGTGTGTGTGTTGGACAGAGAGTGCAGCCCTTTTCTTCCTCTCAGCATTCTTTTAAATATTTACGGCAGCCAACCAGAGAAGGTAGTTCTCGGGTCAGCTGCCACCACAAGCCCATCAAAAGAGTTACAATGCCGAAAGAAGGTCTCTGTGCACGGACTGATGTTGCCTCTTTTGCTTCTGGAACGCCAGCTAAAATCACAACTGGAGTGGCTTAATGCCACCTTGTTTGGTTCAGTGTAAAAAGCAAAGCATAATGACGGACCTTCTTTGCTGCTGTCATGGAAACGGAATTCTCAGTTCTTGTCTAGTGCAGATGAGAGTTGGTAATTAAATATCAAATGACACTGACAAATGACAATATTCAATCCTCAGTAGATCTTTATTTCTTGCAAGCAAGAGCCCTCATCAGTTGCACAGATATGCACAGAGTCTTCCCTCAGTTCTTATACTTTGAAATAACACACACACATTAACTGTAACAATCAAAGGATTCACACGATATCACCCAAGAAATTAATTTGGGCCTTGTCTGTATCTTCTCTTGATACTTTCTTTGACCCAAAAGAGCATAATTCTTCTCTTTTTTTAATGCCTTATCGTGTTTCAAAAGGTTTGTCATCTGCACCTACTCCTTAACTCCCCACACATTCCACTGTCAAGTGATTTTTTTCTCAGAACCACGTGAAAATACATAAAGCAATGATGTTCTTTGTTTACAGAACTATGTGCATCAACTTCTTTGAGGACACTCTAACACGGGAAGAGAGCCTTCCAGGTTTAACTCTTTTATGATGAGTTTTCTTGTCTTTAGTTTGACAACAACCTATATTTTGTAATATCATGGTGGATGAATACTGAAAACATTTAATCATTTCAGCAAAAATGTGATCTTATTGGAAAACACATTATCACAAGAATTTCCCTTACACAGTGTTATTGCGCCATCTCTGTGTAAAAAGGGCTAAAGAGGTAGAGCCCTGCCAAGAGGGGTTATACAATCAGAGGGCGTTTGGTGGGAAAGAAAGTCAGACACACTCCTGCCATGTTCTGATGCAAAGAGAAACAGATGTCAGGTATTCTGTTCTGTACAATGCAAACTGCTGCTGCTGTACAAAAAGATTTCTCTGATAAGGGACTCCTCTGAATGACGGTGTGTTACAATCATCACTTCTTAAGGTAAAAGGTTCTGACACACAAAAAAATAGGCAGGGAAGCAGACATGCACAAAAAGAATGATATGTGACACTACTTTCTTTAAAAAAAAAACTGGAGAAAAAAGGGATCAAATAATGACATCAAGATGACCTTTGTTTGACAACAAAGAGGCAAGAAAAAACAAGCACATGCACAAAAGCAAGACACATAACACTTTTATTTTTTAAATAAAAGGAAAAGGGATTGAATGGTGCTAGCATGAAGCAGACAATAAAGAGGGAGAAAACAACAAGGACATGCACAAAAGCACGACACCTAACACGGTTTTATTTGGACAGGGAGAAAAAAAAAAGGATCAAAAAGTGACATCAGGATAATGTTTGTCACAGGTCAAGGTGCATTTTCCATATGCAGAAGACAATAATCCTGTCTGTGGACCACCGACCTGTATCAGAGGTCTTTTTGGGTTTAACTCAGGTTTTCTGGTATCACCAAGCTGGTTCACTTCTTAACGGGGTGAATCGGGACAGCAGTTGATGTACTTACACAATTCTTGCATACTGCATTCTTGACACATTTTTGAGATTGAATGCACTCATTGTAAGTTGCTTTGGATAAAAGCGTCAGCTAAGTAAATGTAATGTAATTGTCACGGGTCGGAAACCAGGGAACACAGGGGAAGGACCCAAATGGTGGAAAAGTCCCGGGGGTTGAAACATGGAACGGGGAACCTCAGGTGGATGGCCTGAGGATAGCTGGGGGCAAGGCAGAGGGCAGAACCGGAAACGTCAGGCAGGCCCTTGTGATTGACAAGTTGTTACCATGGCGACCACCAATCAGGATAGAGGCAGCGCTTCCCTCTTGTCCAAATAACATCACTTCTGGCTCCAAAACACCAAGATGGCGACGGAAAACTTGCGGATTCAAAACCTCTGTTCACAAACCAACAGGTGACATCATAGAGGTTATGTCCACTTCTTTTATACAGTCTATGGGGACAACACAACAAGTTTACAGTAAAGTGAACCAGTAAATACAGTAAACCAAACTTCTGTTAGAGATGAAAGTAACCACATACATTTATTGTACTGAAGATCACTGTTTCTGTACTTTTAGAACAAAAAGTGTATGTAGCTGTTGTTGATTACAAAATGCTGTATATAAACTAAATATAAAACAATAAGAAACAGTTTACAGATAGCTTTTCAGTTTTGTTTTAAACCTAATTCTTTGAATCAAACAAAATAAATATAAAGTTATTTCCTCAACATTTTAATGGTGATTTTATTATGCTGGTGATGTATGTATGGTGACATTTTAGTACTCTGAAGTTAAGTACTCTATTGGTATTGTATCACTTTAAGCGTACTGGTAACTGTACTGTTATTGTAATCTTTTTTTAAACTATACCCAGCCCTAATTATAAGTAACTGCAATTGGCCCTCTAACCCCAAGGAGCTCCCGTGCGGTAGTGTGTTTTTGTATTTTTTCCTTACACACATAGTCTTTTGAAGGGAAAAGCTCAACAAAAGGAAAAAATTATGCTGCTGAAAAAATCATCAACATCATTTTTTCTATTATTTGCTCTGTCTACCGTGCTTACTGCTAGCTTATTGTCTCCTGAAATATAAAAATGGATCAAACCATCTCAAATAATAGCATGTATATCAATCTGTGTGGATTAATAGATAAAAGCACATTGTTGGCTATTGGATAAAGATGTTCAGCATTACTCTATTTCATAAAACATACTGTAAACCTACCCCTGGCTCTGACATGGTTTTTGTTTTGTTAATTTGGGGTCTGTGTGTGCGTGTGTGTGTGTGTGTGTGTGTGTTTCAGGCGCTGTTCAGAAGTATTTTAGTGCAGCTGCATGAGTACCAGAGGAGACAGCTGGACAATCAAGTAGGCTCCTACAACCTGCTGCTGCTATTTAAACTACATGTTTAGTTTGCATGCTCACTATAGTGGGATAGTTTGAATGAAGTGAGCACTGATGCTCATAATGATGTTGCTATGAGTAACAGGTTTGATGATGCTGATTAATCTTGTTGTTATCTTGCTGTTATTGTAGCTAACATTATCATTAATATTGTAGTGACACCGTTGATCACTTCGACAAAGTCACCAGGCTGGGGATATTAAAACTACATGTGACTTGTATCATCTTGTATTATTATTGTATTACTAGGTATTAATCTACTTATTAATAAAAAGCATTTGAATTATAATTATTCTGTTTATATTTGTATTAATTTTGTAATTTTCTTTTTTCCATAAATATACATTTGTGGATTTGTTAATATTCTCGAACATTTTCTAGTTAACTATGGAAAATACCCTCCCACTCCCACTTATAGGCAGCCAGCTCACCTGTGGCAAACGCTTTGAGAACAAAGAAGCTGGCTGGCCTCATGTTGATGCCTCATTGCTCCAAATGGTTGATCTGTGTACATGATAAGTACGTTTCCTTTGGTTTAAATGCCTTAATAGTAGCTTATTATTTATTTGCTGTGATGTCTAAATTGCGGTAGTGGTAAAGTTACTTTTGCTAGATTATTAATTGTTGAAATGAAAAATTATGATGTCTCAGTTAATATCCTTTGTTATCATTTTCCTTCTGTTGTCAGACAAACCAGTTCAAACTATTTCCTAATAAAACAATGGAATGGAACTCCTGCCTTTGCTCATATTTCCTAAGCACTGAGTTGATGATATTCCTGGAACCAGATTATCCTTTGGAAAAATCAGTATTCCTTTAAAGCAAATAATCTTCATGGTCCTTCGAGCCGGAGTTGAACCAGTGACCTAAAGTTTCAAGTACTTTGTGTCTTATTCGTTCTAGCAGCAGTACAAGAGTCCTTTTGAAAGTAGTCAGAGTTCTGCTAAGTTACAGGGGGAGAAACCTCGAAATATATGCAATACTTGATGATGGTTCGGAGCGAACTATGCTACTAGCTACTGCATCCAGCTCCCTTGGTCTGGATGGGACGGCTGAGTCTCTTGTGCTGAAAACTGTCCGCCAAGGGACTGAGACTTTAACTGCTACAACAGTCACCTTCAACATTTCCTCAGCATTAAATACAGACAAGAAGTTTATTATAAGGGATACTTTTACTGCTGAAAAAATGGGCCTTGCACCGCAATCTTATCCTGTTCAGGTTCTCCAAAGATTCAAGCATCTGCATGGCTTAAGAAAAGTTCAACACTTACACCTGATTGGCTCAGATCACCCTCATCTCGTATGGTCCAGGTGGTGGCCCAGCAGCTGTTCATATGCATCTTGGTTGGGCTTTACAAGGACCAACAATGCACCCTGAGGATCACCTTGCCACATTAAGTAACTCTTTCCACAAACTAGTTCAGAAGCTCAGGCCTTGTTCACTTCTTGCACAGCCTCAGAGGCAGACCTTTATCGTGCAGTAGAAAAGGCTATGGAAAGTTGACGTATTGCCTTATCAAAGTAAAAAGGTCTCCACACGTTCCAAACAAGACAAGGAGGCTCTAGCTTGTCTTGATAGCCAAACAATACAAGGTGAGGTAAATTGAGTTGGTCGTTATGCAACCCCACTAATTTGAAAGAGGAATGTCACTAACCTGCAGGCTCCAAAGGAATCAGTCCCACCAGCCCTCAAACATACTGAACAGAAGCTGTCAAAAAATCCAGAGCAAACAGCCATTCATGAACATGAAATCAACAAGTTACTGGAGGCTGGAAATGTGAAGAAGCTTACCCCTCAGAAAGTGGCATGAACCAATGGCCCGTCTTAGTATATACCCCACCATCTTGTGGATAGTGGGGTATATACCAGAAGTCTCCTAGACCGGTTGCGATACTGGCCAGTCAGTATGATCCCCTTGGGTTCATTATCCCATTTATTACACTCTGACCATAAACATAACTTTTGATTGTTTACGAGAAAACTCCACTGGGCACCTTAAAAGGACTCGCTCGTAGCTGGATACAAACACCCAAATTTAACAGAGCCAGCTGATGACCAGCTTCATGATGCTTCAGGATCACCAATGTCATTGAAAGAGGTTGAATTCTTATCACAAGCAACATTGTCTGAAGCATGAGTGGAGTACTGAATATAATATGAAGTGACACCCGAGGATTACAGATTACAGATTACCAGATTTCAGGATCTGGAGGTTATTTAACGTTAAATTTTTGTCCTACATTATCTGCACATGGCATTAACAGTATGGTTAGAATGCAAATTTAAGTTTCATATCATAGTGTGTTTCCTACAACAATGTGATAATGTGAGAGGTATCTCTCCTCAATCTGCAGCTCCCCTCGGCTTTATGGAGCTTTATAGTGACTTTCATCTTATTGTTTAGCTCTCAGGAGTTGGAAGAGACCAAAAACAGAGGTAAAAGAGGGTGAATATTGGACTTATTTTTCATGTGACACAAACACCACTCCAGATGAATGATAACGTTGCTCTGTAACTGCAGGATGTGTAAATAAATAGCTGTTAGCTGCTAACAACTTCACCATATCAGCATGTGAAAATATGTGAATGTTGTGGTAGCAACTTGTTTCCGCTGTCAAGTGGACAAACAAATCAGTTATTACAGCAATACCCACTCCAGCAACAGCCAGCTCACCCTGCTGCCGTCTGGCAAGAAATACAAAAGTATTTGCTGCTGCATCACCAGACTACAGAGCAGCTTCTTTCCTCAGGCTGTGAGCCTCCTAAACTCATCCATTCTCCACCATGAAAATGAGTTTTTCTTGTGCAGCACAAAGGGACTACAACTCGGATGCCATTGTGCAACCCTGTGTTGTAGAATGACAAATAAATGAACCATGTACATAAAACGAACACAACGAGTATACCATATGTAGGAAAAGTATATAAAAAAGGACATGCATACTAGTATGCATCAAGGGTTAAAGACGTTTGTGTGTCAGTATTCATATTTAAAATAAATGGTTGCTAATTGCACTTAGCAAATATCACCATATTGCAACAGTCTCTTTATCCGCACTGGCCTTACTTTGCACCAAAACCTGTTTCAGTCCTCTTGCGTCAACATGTTGGAGGGAAGTCTGATAAATCCATGGCTATCAAACACATCAGAATGTGGGAGAGAATGCTGGCTGCAATCCTAATCTGAAAAAAACATTTCCCACCGGGCTAGCAGGAAGCACTGCAGGTCAAGAGCAGGCCAATTAGGGCTGACTTCCTTTTTCTGTGTGACCTGACAGGACCTGGAAGAAAAAACAGGACCTCCCCAATATTGTTGGACCTGCAATATGCATGTCCAACTTCACCGATGGGAGAGGGGTCATTTAGGGAAGGGAGGGCAAGAGATATACTAAAATATTCAGCTAAAAATAAAAAACTCACTGATTACACCTATCATATTATGAGGACATCAAATATTGACCCTATTTCACAGTCTAACTGTATCTGTCCCAGCAGAACCCTGTTGTTCCACCAATTGTTTAAGTGTGACTGCCCATCAACATGTCAGTAGTCATGGGCCGGTATGTATAAGGCTTTCCTGGGAAGTTGGTTAGATTTTATTTTTACACATTTTGAGCCAAAGGCCATGTATGATGGAATTGTTTTAATCACTGGCAGCAATTTCATGTTGCTAATAAAGCTTTTACTGCAGCTATTCTGTGACTTGATGGCCATTCTGTGACTCCTGTGATTTTTTTCTACTGAACATTCTTTAAAGTAAAGATGACTCAGTCAGTTTTAGATCAGATGTTGCCGAAAATGCACACATTAGACACTCAACCTAAACATGTGGAGTGGTTACAGTAAAAGGAAACTGAATTATAAAAAACATATTTCATATTGTCTGTTGTATGCAGGTATAACTGAGACATGAAAAGTAATGCAGTTTTTGTAATGCAATCAGCTGTTAGTGTTTTGAAAGTTGTTGTACTGACTGAATATATGTTCCTCTTGGACAGAAAACATGCTTATGAAAGAATTATTTGATTTTGAATTGGGTTTGCCGTGTTTTGTTAGAGTTAGATACAAAACATTTTTTGGAATTTTGAAATGTAGAGTTGGTATTTAATGAACAAAATGTGGTTTTGAGCAGAACTTTTACTATTTTGCTAATTGTGTGATGTAGATGTGCTGCTGCTACAGGTAAACGCTTGTTAGCAATTATAAAAAAAACTGTAACATTCTGATTACATATTTTTTTTCAATTGTTTACACACTAATGCTGGAAATTTCTTTTTTTTATTAATTCTATATTGTTTTTTTTTGTTTGCAGGCAGTATACAGGGATGCAGTTAACATTTCATGTTTTTACATATATATATATATATATATATATACACACACATTTATATATATAGTACGGGTATGTTTGTTTTGGCTCAGAGTTATGGAGATGATTGTACAGTGTGAGGAAAAAGGTCTTTAAATGAGTCTCTGAATTAGAGTAAATGTCTCTTTAGCAGAGTCACATAACCACAACCACAAAGCAGAGGAGCAAACACACCCAATAGGTAGCAAACCGATAGTTGCTCATTGTTGGTCAAGTATCTTAACTTGAACAACAACTTGAGGGTAGCCTATGATGATTATCCGGCATTTAGTGTCTCTGCCCATGTTGAGACGATTTTCCCATTAGCTCCATATATTCTGGCTATAGAAAGCTCCATATTGATTACCTCAAGGTAAGTATTAATCCCCTGTGACATTGTAAGCACATGTGGTGATTTCCAGTGGAGGGCCAAGATTTTCTTTGCAGCAGTCAGGCCTGCTAACATTAACATTGCGTCTCTGTGGGTACGTCAATGCTAAAGTTGACATATCATTAAGAAGTAAAATAGAAGGGAACACGGTATGTCAACTTTTTGTATTTTGTTTAACTTGTTTCCTAAAGTGGGCTACATATTTGCAGTCCCAAAACATGTGCAAAAATGACCCAGCCTGATTGTCTGTGTAGAGATCACAAATTGGGGAAGAATTAAGTTTCATAAGATAATGTTTTCGGGGAGTAAGATGGGTTCTGTGAATGAAGTTTAAGTGTTTTTGCTGATGATTTGGGTTCTTAGATGTTCTTAGATGAAGTTGATGGTAACTACCATCCTCCAGAGGTTCTTTCAGATCCCTAGACCACACCAGCTGGATATACAGAGGTTTATAGATAGCAGTTGATAGCACAGAGTAAAGTTCTGAAACTAAGCTTTCCTTCTTTTGTTTATCTATTATTTTATGCATCTTGTGAACAGTAAGCAATGTATTCCAGGGAACACAATATGCCCTTAAGGAGAATCACTGCTGGAGATGCAGGAAAAATGATAAAGCAGGTAAATTAAATGTAATATGCAGGTCATTAAAGGAGAGTAGGCCAGAAATATCTCCTAGAGCATGAATAAAACACTGCCATTCAAAATGCTAAACTCCTCACAGGGGCAAACACATGTTACACTATTGTTCAATTAGCTATCAGAGCTATAGCAATGAAAGGGCCACATGTGAGCTCTTCTGATAGTGTTGCAGGCTCGCTGCGAATGACTCTTGATTGTATTGCCCCTATCAAAAAGAAGATAATAAAACAAAAGAGGTTAGTTCCATGGTATAACTCCTTAACCCGCAAATTAAAAGAAACATCATGAAAATTAGAAAGGAAATGGCGTTCCACCAAACTGGAGGAAACTCATTTAGTTTGGCAAGATAGTCTTAGAACATACAGGAAGGCCCTCCGTGATGCCAGAGGAGCCTATTACTCCTCACTAATAGAGGAACATAAGAACAACCCCAGGTTTCTTTTCAGCACTGTAGCCAGGCTGACACAGAGTCAGAGCTCTGTTGAGCCATGTATTCCCAGAACTCTAAGTAGTAATAACTTCATGAGTTTCTTCAATGATAAAATTTTAACTATTAGAGAAAAAATTCATCACTTGTGCTCTCAGCCAGTTCAGATATATCTTCAAGCTGCTCAAGCATTGGGGAAAAAAACAATTTGTACATAAAAAAAGAAATCGCATTTATTCTGCCTTCAGGTGGATGACCCTTCTGTGGCTGATTGCGGCACACACGGTCTCATTTGCTCGTGATTCAGGGACATTCACTTTTGGTAAGATTTAAATCCTGCTTCCTCAACAAAGATGAGTTCATGAGGAGTGTCTCCGGCATCAAAATCTAAGATTCTCTACAAAAGAGATAAAACACAGCAAAGTAAATGATTACTCTGAAACACATTGCTATAGTACACAAAAGTAGGCCATCATATAGCTTGTACCACAATATACTTCTGTAATACATAACTGTACTCAAATAGTTACGTATGAAAAACCGACTGGCACATATTCCAAGCGCTGGTGTACTGCCCTTGCAGCGCATTCTCTTGTGCAAAGCTAGACAAACATTAAAACGTCCTCAAATAAACACACAAGGCTTAATGTTTCTTGTATTTTACTGAAGTCTTGTTTCCTGTTTGGATTTTTGCTTTTGTTTCTCAAACTGAAACATTACAGAGATAAGAACACAAATCAGTACACAAACATCAACATATAGAAGGTAAGTAAGTTACAAATAACTACTTCAATTATACATAATTCTTACCAGCGTATAAGGCAAGCGCTGTACTGCACCTACCAGTACCTACCACAACAGATACGAAGGTGACAGAGCTAGCTACTGCTGTAACTGCAAGCTAGCAGAGCAAATGTTTTACCGAAACAGTGGAAAAGTTTCTAACTGGACATTCCTTAACAAATATCAAGTGTTTGGTAACTATTTACATATAATGCTTTCAGAAAAGACGGCTCACAGGGATTTGTCCCGGTATGCCCGATGGCAGTACACCACTGACGCACGGACTGCCTGACCTCTGATAGCACCGTGTCACTGCAACGGTATCAGTTATACATTTGTTTTTCACAGCGTGAGAAAACAGACGTGTGGCGTGAGAGCATGTGAAAGGTGTCAGTTGCGTGAGTCTCACGGTCAATGCACGAAAGTTGCACAATCTGTGCAGCTGTTTTCATTTCATTTTACATATATCTTTTATAATATTTATAATATTTGTTCATATTTTACTGTCATTTTTTTTTATTTTACACTCATAGTTACTTGCTTATCTTTGTTCTTGTCTATTTCTTCTATTTTCTTATACTTTTCATGTCTTTTGTTGCACCAATATTCCAAGACAAAATCCTTGTATGTGAAAACCTACCTTGCAATAAATCTAATTCTGATTTTAAAGAAAACACTCATACATCTATACAACACACACTAAAGAAATCACCAGTCACACTGCTTGACATCATTTAAAAATCAATGTAGCCTACAGGGACTGGTAAAGGTGTAAATGTCCATGCAGGGCTGGATCTCTAAAGTTGAGGAAATATTGGTTTGAACGGGTGGAGATGGATGCAGATTTGGTTGACTAGAGCTGATCCGCGCAGCTTTCAACATACCATGACTGGGAAAGCAGGAAATTTGACATGTCATGGCGTAGCTTTTTCAATAAAGCCAAAGGCCTAAACGATTGGCCAGTTAGCCATCTAAGGGACTTCAGTGTAGCTGACTGTTCTAGTTAACTAGTTAACGTGTGCGTAAAAATGTATGAAGTTGTTTTTCTGTTATGTGTCTGTACAGTATGTGGGCTATAGGATGTAAGTGTATTTCACCTTCATTTTCATTGCCATAATGCTCACACAACCTCGTTTTGACGTTTTGTTAATAACATCTAATCCCGATGTACATAGCATGAATAAAACATTTCAAGAGCGTGCGTAAGATACTCATGGTGGCTGTTCATTCAAAGAGGGAGGGGGGGCCAGCGGGTTATGGGTCCCATGGAGAGAGGGGTGGGAAAGAGTTGAGGGGCGCGCCTCTCCTTTCCAAACTCGTCTGAACGCTCGCTCCCAGCCAGACCTCACTCCTCTCCCCCTTCTCTCCAAGCCCGTGCGTAATGGTAGAGCGGAGGATGAACTCTTTAGTGAAATGGGTGCTTGTCCTCTTCGTCCTCGTCTCCATCATCCTCAACATCGTCCTGATCGGCATCCACTCCAGCAGGGCGCCCAAGTGTTCCGCTCAGCGTGTCCACCTGCAGGGCAAACACGACGAGCGGAGCCTGGTGTTCGCTGACCTGACCCGGGAGGAGTACTTGCAGGTCCAGCAGTACATGCTGAAGCAGAAAGACTGGGACATATCCACCAACCAGCTCACCAAGCCATCGGAAAATTTCTTGTTTTTAATAGATCTATCTCTGCCCAAGAAAGCGGACGCGCTGGCTTACTTGGACGGTAAAGGTGCCAAGCCAGTTAGAGAGGCGGTCGTTGTGGTCTTCTACGGTGCAAAAGGTTACATTAAGGAGTACGTAGTGGGGCCTCTTCCCAACCCGACACAGCACACAGATGTCACCCATGAGAGGTACAAGATGGAGCTGCCTATCACTGCGCGCACGGTCACCATCGGGGAATACGCCTTGGTTTTCAAGTTTTTGGAGAATGAGGTATTTTCCAAACTGTCGAAGCTCTTGAAAGAGAGCTTCGACGTGGATCGAGACAAGAAGCTGGAGGCGTTCGAGCAGATGCCCCGCGGGGTCCGATCCGGGGAGAGAAGGACCTGGATATCTTTCTTTAGGGAGAAAAGCGGCATGTACATCCACCCGGTGGGCTTCGAGCTGCAGCTCAACCATGAGAGCGTTAACGCGTCCGAGTGGAGAGTGGAGCGGCTGCTCTATAACGGCCAATACTTCGACACCGCAGAAGAACTTCGACAGAAATATGATGCGGGCTCTGTTACGAAGATAGTTTACAAGGAGTCGCAGGACTATGGCTCACTGAAACCCAGGCGCAAGCCTCAGCAGATTGGCCCGCAGCTGTTTTACGCAGAGGGGAAGCGCTACAGCGTCAGCAACAACCACGTCCTGTACCTGGACTGGAGCTTCGCCTTTGGGCTCAGCTGTCTCACGGGCATGAGGGTTTTTGATGTGCGTTTCAAGGGCGAGAGGATAGCCTACGAGCTGAGCGTGCAGGAGGCCATGTCGGTGTACGGTTCAGTGACTCCGGGGATGATGATGACAAAGTTCCTGGACTCGAGCATCGGGATAGGGCGCTTCGCACATGAACTGGTCCGCGGCGTGGACTGTCCCCACGAAGCCACCTACCTGGACACATACCGCTACATCGATGTCCCAGTGCCGGTCAGATTCAGAAATTCCATCTGCGTCTTCGAGCACAACATGGGTCAGCCCCTGCGGAGGCACTTCGCTGACTTTTTCCAGAACAGTTACGGGGGGATGGTGAACAGCGCCCTGGTGTTCAGGACGATCACAGCTATAGGAAACTATGACTACATGTGGGATTTCATTTTCTACCAGAGCGGATCGGTGGAGGCCAAGGTGCACGCCACCGGCTACATCTCCTCTTCTTACCTGGTGGAAGGTGGTAGGAAATACGGACACCAGGTGGCGGAGAAAGTGCTGGGGAACATTCACACTCACTTCATCAACTTCAAGGTGGACCTGGATGTGTTAGGTGAGTGGCAGAGCTACATTTTAACCGACCTGGAGCTAAGGGGAGCTGCAGAGTGAGAGACAATTCTGTGAGGATTTATGTCTACCTTGAGCCCCTTTCACATTAGTTAATTGGTCCATTGTAACTGTAGACACAAGTATCGATTAGTGCAGATCTTAATTCATTTAAAAATGAAATAAAGAAACAAGCACCTGGCATTGATATACAGGAGCATCAAAATGCCTAAAGCAGCTCTGTTTTGCTTGGAAACTACAGCAGAAAATAAGTAGGCTGTTATTACTTAAACAGTTTTGCATCATTTCCTCTGCAGGAGTGAAGAACGTTTTCCAGACCAAAGACATGGAATATGTCAATGTGTCGCTGCCATGGATGTCTGATCACTACGCTATGGTCCCTCAGCTGGTGGAGAAACAACTCAAAACAGAAAAGGTCTGTCTTCACCTTCCTTCACTTCTTTTAAATATTCACCTGCATTCAACAACATTTAAAGGAGAGTGACAGAAGTGTGCAACAAAGGTCACGAATTACATCCAGGCTTTGGACAGCATGAAGTGTTCTCTGCAACGGTAGCACAAAGTCTCCCAGACTGCATGTCTGTCGACAGCATTATCAGAAATTCACCATTTATCGCTGTATTTACATGCATTACTTTTAAAATGAAGGGGTTTATTCCAAAATACCATTGCATTAAAGGCAGACAGAAATCAATGAATCAAATACCTGCCTACATGTGTGCACTACTGCACATGACCAGAGTCTTCCTGATATCTAACGTTACCACAGTTAGCTGCTATGGGGTTGTTTATGTTTATTATGATAATGTTAGGTGTTTTCTTACATGTGAATGTGACATGAGAGAGTTGGATATGGTTACCACGACAACAATGGCCACGCTCCCCCCCTCCCCCAACGCTCTCACACATAGACATACTGTCTATACATACAGTATGTCTATGTGATAGGGATTTTTAAGGTTGGATACCTTCAAAATTTAGCTTCTCTTGCTGGTTTCTCCAAAGTTACCTACCCCAGCTTTAAGCCAAATAATTGTTAACTGACAATTAAAAAACAAAATCGCTGAATCAATTTGTTTTATCATCTAGGAATTGTAAAAGTAACAAGCTATGTTTATAAATTGTAATTTATTCACCTGTTGTACACATTAGCAACCTCATACTCACACCACAGGATTAATTTCATTAGTTTTCTGGCTATATAGATAGAGAACTTATAACCACGAAAGACAGAAGGTCACACTGAGTACCAGCCAGACAGCAGCCTGGAGCCACAGACATTAAAGCTGCACTAGTCAATATTTTTATGTCTGCAATAGTTCAAATGACTGAATGAAAAGTTGTGTTAAAGTGGTTGATCATAGCGACAAGCCCACAGAGAATTATAGGGGCATTTTAACCTCTCTCAGCTCACTGTTTTGAGTTTATGGCCAGAAAACTCATTAACCTGGTTACCAACAGCAGCATGCAGCTGCTTTCAGTAAAAAAGCTATGATAAACTCATTGCACACGACCTGCTCAGCACCAAACAGCAAGAAGATACATATGGGGGTTTGCTGGTGAACATAATAGAGCATTTAGCATCTAAAAGCCAGACAGAGTGGTGGAGACCAAAAACAGAGCTACTTACATATGCAAGTCCCCTATTTCTAACTTACAAACAAGGACACATCTTTATCTGCATTTTAGCTTGCTGAACGAGCGACCACACAAACGTCCATCAACAAAAAGATCACTGCTACCGTCAGTTTGCAGGCTTCTACCGTCAGTTTGCAGGCTTCTGCCCTCAGTTCCCCTTTTGGGGCTCAGTCTACCAGCTCCACTGTCAGTTGAACAGACACACACATGCTTGTTCAGAGGCTGAGAGAAAATGGAACATTTTTGATATTTCCATAAAGACCTTTGTTTCTTCCTTAAACAAAATATGATTAACAATAAAAAAAAAAAAAAAAAACAGGGATGACTTATTTAATTTATCAGCGATTTTATTTGCACAACTGGTAATGTTTTAATATAGTGATAACATTGCAGGATATCAGGCAATTCAAGAGGCTGTCTTTTTAAACTTACAACTTGTCAAATAGCCCAAAATCACTTATTGCTGGCAAACCATGATGTACTCATCTGTATGAAAGAAATCTTAAACAGGAATATTTATTGAAGTTCGGTCGAGGAGAAAAGGGACACATCACGTGTGAATCACAGCGTACTGCTCCCCAAATGAGTGAAGATGGTGTCCTAAAGCTCAGTATTTAACCTTCCACAAAACTGCTAAGTTCCACTATATCCAAATAGGGTTATTCCTAACTCAGTCTGTCATGTGTGATGACTCTATTGGATATCTGATCCAAACAAGGAAAGATGTCCACCTTTGCTGTACTTACAACAGCATAGCCTCTATACAGTCTCTCTTTCCCAGTGTCTACAACCAGGTGCCAGCCTGTTGTATCTAAACCTGAGTACAGAAGATATCTATCAGACCTTGTTCTACTAGAGGCCAGAGCCAACCACTTGGCCTTGTCAGGCACACAGAGTGAGACAGGCAAACAGAGACAGGCAGTTGACCTGTAAAGCACTGTCTTAAGTTATCTTTAACCTACAAGAGGGAAGTTTAACATACAAGAAGGAAAATTCCTTCACAATATGTATTGTTTATTAAAATCAGCAATTTCTTATGTGCTGCAGTCAGCAAAGTCACTCTCAAATCTTGTAGGACTAACTTTTGCTGTGATACCTCTACAGGAGGCCGCTCTGCATTACAACACCAAGACTCCTCGCTACCTTCACATCGCTAGTAACAAGACCAACCGCTGGGGTCACCAGCGCTCCTACAGGCTGCAGGTGTTCAGCTTTACTGGGGACCCCCTCCCAGAGAGCCAGGCAGAGGAGAGGGCCATGTCCTGGGCCAGGTGAGACTATACAGGCACAAAGTCATAACAGCTCACAATCCTAGAAGTTAATCATTGCAAACACTTCTTTTGCCTTGATGATTAAAAGTTTTGTTAGACAAGATATTTTTTACAGATAGTCTTTGAAGTATCTAAGAATATGACCTCAAGCAGGCTCACAATAAACTTTGGTTCAAAGTTTGGGATGGCTGGGAAGTAACAATCAGAGGATGAGACCCCCGGTGGACAGGGAAGTCCTGGAGATAGACTGTGCTTTGGAATTTATTGTTGGACCACTGTTTCTATTTATATGCGGTCACTGGGCCACATGTTACGCAAACATGACATTCAATTTCACGTATATGCAGACGACACACTGCTGTATGGAAAAGAACGTTTCATAGATTAATCAGGATAATAATCTTTTGTCTGTCTCCAGGTATAAGGTTGCCATCACCAAACATAAGGACTTAGAGCAGACCAGCTCCAGTCTGTACAGTCAAAACAACATCTGGAATCCAGCTGTCGACTTCAGCAAGTACATTGAAGACAACGAAAGCATCGAAGACCAGGTATGTTGAGATGGAATCTGCATGTAAAAATAATGATAAGATAATACAAACACATATGTAAACTTGAAATTAGATAACATGATGTTTATGAAAATCTGCAGGACCTGGTTGCCTGGGTGACCACCGGTTTCCTCCACATCCCCCACTCCGAGGACATCCCCAACACGGTAACAGTGGGAAACGGGGGCGGGGTCCTGTTGCGGCCTCACAACTACTTTGATGAGGACCCATCCATCCACTCTGCTGATGCGGTGTACATTGACCCTGGCACAGAGGACAGCTGTGAGAACAACAGGATGGCCTGCCTTGCTCAAGAGACTTGCAGCCCCGTCCTGGAACCCTTCACCTACCACGGCTTTGATGGAGTCATGAAGTTTGAGGATTGGGTCTGATTTATTGAGCACTGATAATAACTTGAGAGCCCTAATGGACTCAGATGTGCTTGGGCTTATTTACTGATTTATCAAGAAGCTTGTGTCAATGTCAACATGTTTATAGTCAGGGTCAGGGAGTCAGGGAATTTTTCAACATTTTGGAAAATATGCTGATTCGTTTTCTTTCTGAGAGTAAGATGAGAAGATTGTGCTGGTGTCAGGGCATGATTAGCCTAGCTTAGCATAAAGACTCGAAGTAGGGGGAAACAGCTAGAAAGGATTTATCCAAAGTTAAAAAATACACCTACCAACACCTATAAAAGTGACTGTGCGACTGTGCAGAACGTGCAAGTTTTTTTTTGGTTGCCAAGTTTTGTACCAATAGTGTACTGAGACAAAATCCAATTTTGTTTTGGATTTTGTTTGTTTTCTTATTTTTAGCTCTGTAATTACTACTGTAAAACTGAAAAGGTGAATTAGTCATTATTGAAATTAAAAAAAAAAACTTGAGGGTTACGTCTTCACTAGTTAAATTTTACTAATGGGAAATGTATTACTTCACTCATTTACTCACAAAACTAAAGACTGCAAGCTGATATTTTATCAGTAATAATTGTTTTTTATACCATAAAATGACCTCCTTAGAAATATGAACCAGGGTTTAGGTTTTTCCAACTGAAGAGGCTGTCTTCTGTCATCATTTCAGTAATGTTTAGAATCATTATGGCTTTTATGCCAGCAATCACCTTTTGGCAAAATGTATCCAAATGGAATTTGTAAATACACAATTCTTTATTTCTTTCTCTATGTTTCTTACTGATGAAGCACTGTGATATAAACTGTGATGTAAACATTGTGAACTGACACTGTACAGTCAGCTGTGTGTAAATTCTGCACTGACTAATATGACCATTTGGTCCAAAGCAAGACCACTCTCTAATGTGGCTCGGGGTTGGGACGGCTGAACACCTGACTGACATTCTGAGAAACGTTGTTGTTGTTGTTGTTGTTCCCTCTTAAAATAAAGGAATAGACTTTTTGTTGAAGAAGGGGTCCTGCATTTGGTCTTTACACAAACGCACACACACACACACACACACACACACCCACCCACCCACCCACCCACTTTTCCATGTTTTTTCCTGGAGAGAGGAAATTGAAACCAGAAGGGTAAAAATGACACACACACACACACACCCATATCCCATCCTCTGATTCTGTTCTGAAGATACTTTAAGCCTCACATCACATAAAATAGAAACAGAAGATGCTTTAAGCACTTTATTTTTTTACGCATCATAATTAGTATCTAAAAAGATCATAAGTGAAAGTGTTTTGCTTTCTCCTTGACATGTAGTTTCAGTTAGGTCAGAGCACTTCCTGCACGTGAATGTAACAGATGTATAAGAAATTATGTGGGCAGAATTTACAGAACAAATATGAGCAGAGGGTTTCCCAGGAAGAATTCATGCTGGAGACCAGACCGGTCGTAGAATCGGCTCTGGAGACCGGTTGGCTTCTTGGGAATCAAACACCAAAGACAAGCTGTGGTCCTATCAGTCTATGAAAACCAAACTCTCCCTGCCTCATAGCTGGAGATAAGCTGTGAGACTAAGTGGTCATCCCCAGATACCAACCAGAAGAGTGCCAATTGTGTTTAGTTATGATCAAAGCACTTTGGGAAAAGCCAGACACAGAGTTGATTACATCTGACTGCTAAATGGCCCTAAAGAACTAAGAGCAGACTTGAGTGATGGCAGGAGAAGTGCACCCTGCGGATGTCACCACAGAACCACATCAGTCAGAGTCCATACAGAAAATGGAAGATTCTTTTGTTTGTGATGAAAGAAGGAAGATGGGTCTGGCAGGCATCACTATCACTGGTGGACTGACGGAACCCCCCTTCTCACTCTTATCTCCCCTCTGTTCCAAACAAAGAATTTCTCTCCAAACAGACCTGACTTGTAACTGTTTGAATATGTATGCTTGTATCCCAAACTAGATAAGAAATTTTGCTATCATTTATAAATACAATTCTGCAGTTGTATGGATGTTAAAAATCATACATATATACACATATATATATATATATATATATATATATATATATACATATATACACACACGCACACACACATACACACACATATATACATACATACACATATATAAAAATAATGTCTGGTGTCATTCTGATCCTCTGGGAATCAGAACACCAGATTATATTCATATTATAAGTATTCAGTAGCATGGTACGACTGTTTAAAAAATCCCAAAGCCAGGTAGCCTCTGACCCCCTAGTGAATAGCGTGCCCAGATGGGGGTTGAAATTGACACCGATAATGGGAGGGAACCACGTTCCATGATTGGTCAGATGACCTCCTGACATCCCTCCTAAAACTTTCCCTATCAAAGACCCTCACCCCCACTTTCCTTTATCACTGGTTTGAGCTCACTCCAGGAAGGCAGGAGTGACTGTGTCTGAAATTACAGCAGAAAAGAACATAAATACACACAACCAACCAAACTGAACAAAACAAGCACATGGGAACCCAAAATCGTGACATTGTATGTTAGTGTAGCATGTTGTCAGCGTTGTGTCAGTCTTTGTGTGTAGTTTAGTAACACATTCACATGTCAAGTCGTTGCTGTTTCAGTAACTAAACGTATCCGACTCCTTTTAATATTTCCCTCTGAGTTCAAGTTAATGCTTCCCCAAGGCTAATCTTAGCATTATGCACTCTCCTGTTTGATCACCAAAAGAAACGGTTTATTAGTCATTATTATGCTGACTCTGAGATTATGTCGCTGGATGAATAGTTAAGGTGGTGGAGGAGCTGAGGATAACTGCAGTTAGTGATAATTCTCAGTCGACACCTTTCACCTTACACACAGTCATTTGATCCATTATTGATGAAAAACATTGATTAGAGCAGCTTTTAAACAGTATTGTGGCTCCTAGTGTTTGATTGGTTGGATGGCCCCACTATCTCTCTCTACTGTAAATGTTACATGGTTTTGAATACTATACTGCCCAAAAGCTACTGGGAAATGTAGTTAAACTATTAGCATAAAAGTGTTGCTACTCCCCAACACTGCAAATTTAAAGACAAAAACAAAGCATTTTATCAACATATTAACAGTTGTGTGGTCAACAGGATCAAAGATTCACAAACTGACCAGCCTGAACAAGGCATTTGTTTCCCACAGAGAACTGCTTATGCTCACTTAAGGGCGGCAGACTGTAAAATAGCAGTTAAATTCCTGCTCCATTATTGTACCACTATCCAGCCAGTGCAGAAAACACAGATTTACACAGTGAAGTCTTGTGGAGAGACGTTGTTACAGCCTAAAAACATCTGGAACTTGAGGTGACTGGCCCATGGGAGCTGATTTGGTCTGAAGCAGGGAGCTGCCTCAGAGAAGACCAGGTTGTTAACTCATGATCAAAGTGTTGTTAGTTTTTATTACAACTGTGTCAGACTTTTGTAATCTTGTTTCATGGAGTTCTGTCCAACCTGTGAGAGAATCCTGTGACTTTATAATACAGCCTAGGATTGTGTGTTACTTCATGATTTAATGTAATTAACTAAAATAATAACTATAATAACTACGTGCCTCATTAAATATTTAACATTAGCTTTGTTTGATCCACCTTTATCTACATTTTGTATTATTACATTACTTTCTTATGTTATAGTTTTTCCTCCTCAGAAAAACAAACAAAAAAGAAGCCTTGCATAGCATTGGACAAGGTACGTGAAGGTACGTTTGGTTTCTACTCTAGCCTAACCTGTTGTATTTTCCCCTACACACCGCAATAACATTTGTTAATGAGTGAAACTAGGAGTATTTTATATTACACAGTAAGAATAACTTTACTTATCAGATCATGATGTAAGAGCGGTGCTTTGAGCTATATGCTAATGTTAGCATGCTAACATGCTCACAATGACATGCGGATGTATTGCAGGTAATATTTACCAGGGCCATCATCATACTTTAATGTGTTATGTTTGCTAATTAGCACTAAGCATAAAGTAGTGCTGAGGCTGATGGGAATTTCATTAGCTTTGCAGGTATGTGGTCATAAACCAAAAGTATTGGACAAATTCAAATGTTGACCTGATGATGGTGCCAAATGAAAAGTCAGATGATCACCCAACGATTTAGAATTTATCCATAAGGGACCCTAAATATTTGTAGCATTTGACAGCAATCCATCCAATAGTTGTGAACACATCACACATTCACACACATTCAACCTGCTGGATGCGCAAGATGAAAATTCATGTGATTCCCAAAGTCATGTAGATACAATGAATGTCTATAAAATGTTGTGCCAATCTATCAGGTAGATGTAAAGTTTTTTGTCTGAATACTGTAAGTGAAATTCCTGCTAGTGGCACTAGATGAAAACTCCAAAAGTCAGTAGAATTTATTATCTAGGGATCTTGAATATCTGTAGCAAATGTCATAGAAATTGATCTGATAGTTACTGAGACATTTCACTCTGGACCACAAATGTAAACCTCATTGTGTAAATCACAGGTTTCATCGAGATACAATATTATATCGATTCTTTATAACGATATGATATTTTCTGACATCACAAAGTCTGCCATGATACGATTTTGATTCGATTCAATCAGTGGCGATCAATATGCATTTCTCTCTTTTCCCCTGATTATCTGAATAAGTCGTTAAATTTGTTGCTAGTCGCTTTTTAGAAATAAAGTTGCTGAGAGGGTCTAAAGTGTCGCTAAATCTAGTGAGAAAGTTGCCAAGTTGGCAACACGGCCTGGCGCTAGCACTGTTTGAATGTTTAGGAAGGAGGTGTGCTTGCACAGAAACGGTGCCGTGGGAATTTCAAAATAAAGGCGTATGTTAAAGACGATGTTTTCCCTTTTCATCAATGATATTGAATCGTTAATCACTGGATCGATATATCAATCCAGATCGATGGATTGTTACAGCCCTACCCCCTGGTGGCACCAGAGGAAAAGACACCAAAGTCAGTGAGATTCCTCCTCTGGGGACCATGAATGTATGTACAAACGTATGGCAACCTATCCAACAGTTGTTGAGAGATTTCTGGATCAAAGTACCAACCCTCAATGTCCCATGCCACTAGCATGGCTAAAAATAACAGACAAGAATCCCGCAAGAACTCACACAATGGATCGAAAAAAGAATACAGTGTTTTTTAGAACGGATGGACTTCAGCTGCATAAAGTATGAAAGTGACCGTAAAGTGTCTAACAGGAAAAGTTTGAATCCAAGCTAACAAACTGAGGGGTAAAAATTAATGCAAAGTCAGATTTTTGTTTAAACTAAAAATGATCGAAATACCTTTAAATATCATCACTTACACAATATAAACAGAAGGAATCAAAACTGGATTTACTTATTTGTATGAGTATTAGCTGGTGCAGTTGTCATGTTTTCCAGTAGTCTCCCCATACACTTATTTCTGCCAGGCCAAGCTAATTAAATATAAATAGCCAAATTAAAGAAAAGCCACAGTAGCAGCATTTAGCATGTAGAAAATATTTATATAATTTATTTTTTAATCCTTCTTCCAGTAAAGGTTTCAGTAAGGTTATAGTCTCTGCTTATGTGACTTAAACTTTTAAGAGTTCATCTGAGGATTACTGTTGGAATTCCTGGAAGCAGTGTGCTTTCTTTAAACAACCTGTAAATCGGAGTGTGTGTGTGTGTGTGTGCGCTTGTGTGTACGTGCATGGGTACAATCACACTTTACAGCAACAGCACACAGGAGTTTCCTGTCAGATACAATAGGCAACAGCAAGTTTGACAGTGGGCTAGGTACAAAAAGAGCAAAACAAAGGCAACAACAACAAGAGACAAAAACCCCTTTCTTGTCTGTGACACAAAAAGCATAATGTAATTTCTTACAAATGTGTTCTCAATAACTGTAGCTTATCGTTAGAGATTTAGCCCCTCTGCTCTCTCTTCCCCTTTCAACCCAACTCGGTCGATGCAGATGGCCGCCCACCCAGAGCCCGGTTCTGCTCGAGGTTTCTACCTGTTAAAAGGGAGTTTTTCCTCTCTAATATTTTAAAGAGTATGGTATATAGCTTGTCATTTTTGCCTCACTGAAAACAGTATGGGAGAGGAAGGAAATCGAACACAATGGTTGTCCAATGGGAGGCTTATCAGTGTCCACATTCAAGGAAAGGCAGGAAAATAAGTCCTTGCTACTTCAAAACAGTTTATGTTGTGTTTTGTTTCCCAATCTCAATATCTAACTGTCCAATTGCATGACATAGCTGCTACATGTTCAATCAATTACATCAAGAAATTGACGACTTATAAGAAATTGTTATACAGTTCTCAAAGAATAACAAGGATTTTGCTGGACAACTTATCCGCTTTAACAAACACAGACAGGGAAACAAATCTGAGTGGTTGAATCAATAATACCACAAACATATGACATACAGAGGAGATGCTGCAGGGAGTTGTAGAAGCAAACAGTGTTGGCATGTCATGTCATAGAGAGTGTCAGGTTATATTGGCTGCACTGTACACCTGCATGCATTTTGTTTAAATTAAGGGTTACACGACTGTACAATTTAGTGTGTTTAGTCTGGACCAAAGTGGTGGACCAATTGACAGACCGACATTGCCATCTTTAAATCCACACAAATATATTTATATTTGAATCTGATGAATATAATATAGATATATTTAGAATACAATATCAATATATTCATCAAAATGATCTTATTGTACTTTGCAAAAACAAAATGAAAAAGGAACGGAAACAAACAAAGGAAGAATCACATTTAAAGTCCTCCTTCTCGTGACTCCCTGGAAGCCTCCATTGAAGCCAGGGTTAGAGGACGGGGCTGCAGGTCTTTTGAGCAAGGCAGGCCATCCTGTCATGCCAATGTACACCCCATCAGCAACAGGACCCCGCCTCTGTCGCCCACTGTTGGAGATGTCCACTGAAGAAATTAGGAAAATATATTGTGTGCTAAGTTTCACTTCATTTTTATATTTTTGGGAGATTTCAAAAAACTTAAAAGTACTTGAAAGAAAGCAACCACGACAGGAGACATCTGATGCAAATAGAATTGATTGAGTACCAGCAGTACTAATCAATAAATTCAAACTCTGCTATGGAGCAGATACTGACTTTCACCCTCTTGAGTTCCGTGATTAATTCCTGCAGTCCTAGCTAAGACAACACCCAATTTTTTAATAACTGGCTTCAGTCACCGTAAAGATGGTGTACTGGTTTGATCTGTTTCAACACAGGTGCAGTTTAATCAGGTCCATTCTTATCTTTAAAAACAAAAGTCTGTCTGAGTGTCACTCCATGGGTTCACAGTCCAGTCATATACTGTATTGGAGATTTTAAATAACTCCATGTTCAAAACAAAGTGGGCATATGCCATGTGTTTGTGTATACTAGGTGTTCTGGGAGCTAAATGTGTGTGTGTGTGGATATCTGTGTGAGCTTTGTGTGCATGTGCTATGCTGGTGGGAATTAGAGGTGTGTGTGTTCGGAAGTTGTGTGTGAGCTAAAGTCGAACATAAGATGCATGTTAAAGAATTTCCTGTTAAATAATAGATCCTGGATGGGTGGAGGTGACCATTTCTATTTAGAATATTGAAAATAAGGAGCATTTATTGATCTTACTATTTTAAGAGATTAAACAAACAATCTTTGGCACAAAGTTATGTTCAGCGTTAACTAGCTTACTATGTGTGGCAGTAGCAGTTCGCTGTTTCTGAAGTTCTGCAGAAACATTGTTATAAGAATACATTCCCCAAAATATACCGGACGTGCAGTCAAAGGGATCTTCCTTTTATATCTCTCAAAGGTGACATCAAGGTGGTAGGACCGGTTGGGGAGAGGGCCTACAACATAGTCCTTAATGTTGTTCCTACTGTTCGAATGAATGAATGTTCGAATGAGATGCTCATCCCTGGGATTTTGGACATGTAGTCACACACCTGTAGAAACTCTTCAACCATGGGGTCAGCAAAGACATCGCTGTGCTCATTGTGAACCGTTGGTTGACCTGGGTTTACTTGTTGAGCAGGGCACTTTGGAGTGCGTTGGATGTCTAGCCATATCAGGACACACTTATCAATGAGGCAACGACTACAATACCCAGAAGGCATTTGAAGAGAGTACAAATATTTTGACAGACCATTTCTCTGCAGATGTACTGCAGTTATAGGAGAAGAGATGGTAGCTGTTTAAAAAGGCTGTGTATAGGGGTGAGGCCACTGATTCAAAGACTGCTTTTACAATGTGGGAGGTGTTTCCTTTGATAAGAGCAATAATAACAAGGTACACAGTTATTTTATTTGTCATTCTACAATAGAAGGCAAGTTGTAGTCCCAAAGGCCATGCTTCACAGCTACAAGAAGCCATGCTTGAGTGCTTTAAAAAATAATTGACGTCAAACTGTGGATTTACAACTGGTGTCGTATTTTAGCTCTAGGAACGGCAATGTTGTTGGGTTGATTGATTCCCTGTTTTGGTTCAGACTGAAATATCTCAACAACTATTAACTACTAAATTCCATTCAACTTTGTACAGATATTCTTGGTGCTCAGAGGATGAATCCTAATGAGTGATCACACGACTTTCCATCAAGCGGGCTGGCATTATTGGTTTTGAGTGATACAGTATGTCTCAAAAACTATTGGATAGATTCTCATGAACTTTGGTACAGATGTTCAAGGTCTCCAGAGAACTGACATCAAATCCTTTAGTAATAGCCTGACTATTCATCTAATGCCATCATCAGGTCATAGATTTTGAAGTTATCCAATATCTAATCATCTACTATATGCTAGGCACAGAATTTGGTAAAGATAATTTATTATTTCCTAACAATGTGTCCAAATAACTTTGATGTTCCCCTCCCTCTTCTTCTAGTGCCTCCATGAGGTCAAACTTTAAATTTTTTCAATACTACAATTACATCCAAAACTAATGATGTTCCCATCGACCTCAGCTGTACTTTGTTTAGCATGATAATTTTGCTAATTATTACTAAACACAAAGATAGTGACTAACATTGACCACTAACATTATGTTTAGTAGGTAATGTTACCACGCTTACATGCACTGTAGTAACATGGTTACTGTAAATCCACTCATACGTGCAGCAGGTCAGTAATTAGATTTCTCTTGTACTGCAACATCATTTTGGAAGCATGGCTTTCTTATTTTAACTATTTTACTAATTAAAGACGCTGCTTTGGTTTTTTGTTTTTGGTGTGTGTGTCGGAGCAGACAGGAAGTGCAGTGAAATCTTATTTAGATTTTCGAGATATTACTTTGTGTCAGTTTCAGTTTAGTAGGACTTGATGGTATCATTTTAAATACGAGAAGAAGTGAGTGAAATAATCACTCTTTTCATCCAGCTGCTCTGTTACTTTCCTCGTCTCAACTCTTTGCCATGCACATGTGTACATGTAAAAAGCCAATAACAAACCTGTAAACATGACAGAGAAGTCAGCACTGACAGAGTGGTCACCTCTATCTGCAGTCAAAAAATACTGATGACTGTCGTGAGCAGTATCTACCTCAAAGAACTGCTCTGCAGTTTCAGACCACCACGCTCCACAGAGAAAAACAGTACATCTTAGTTATTGTTTGATGGATTTATAGCTGGAGTCAGACATAATAGGGCATAATGATGTGGGTAGAAGATTATCTAATGTTAGATAAGCAGAGTGATCGTAAAATTTAACAACAGCATTCAAGTTGTTCTGTTGTTCTAAATTAAGATTTTTAATATCCTTAATTATTCTTAAAACTACTTGTACAGTATAAAAAAGTTCAAAAGGCCAATAGACTTACCCATAGCACAATACAGCCACAATGTATGCAAGATCTTAGTTGTGTTATAATTCAATACTGTATGAGTCAACAGCTTCAGCAGATGCTGAGGTTTCCAGATGTTGTCACAGTACAAGGCATCATTAAAAAAGTACCTCCACAAAAACATAACTGAAAAACCTGAAAAAATAGGTAATTTATCAGCATTACCATAAAATAAGATAAGCTAAAGATACAAGGAAAAACCAGACTGACGGATTCTTCTAAAAATAATGATTTTATTATGCAAAACAATGATTCTCAAAAAGAAAGGAACAACAGTTAACAACAGACACAATTATCTAAGATACAATAATTACTTCCCCTAAAGGCTGTAAAGACAACCGCCAGCAGATCATAGAGAGCAACTGCCCTGGGAACCCCAACTCTCAGGGGCACCAAAAGCCCAGGGTTCACTCTGTGGTCATTTGATAAGAAGTACCACAACTGTACCCTGGGAACTAGACCAATCTGTAGCTCATGTTTATTTGCTCTGGCAGATACGTCTGGCCCCTCTCCCATTCAGAGAGATTTCCACCCAAACTGAAGCATGTCAGGCCAATCACAACCATTTATCTAATACGGGGCGTTAGGGGGGCAGAAGAGCGCCGTGGAGGCATTTTCATAAACAACCAAGATGGCTACCACTGATGCAGAGCGCTCGGTTGAATCCGCAATCACATTCGTATTAAACGCACTAGACAGTTTTCTCTAAAAGAAGAAAAACAACTGCACTTAAACCTTATGTTGATAAGAAATGTGTTTGCCGTACTTTTGACAGGACGTACTGAAAAAAAACGGGACGGTGTTTCATTGCTTTGTTTGGTTGTCTGCGCCCGTTGATAATGCCCACTGGAAATCAACAATGAACTGAGAGGTTCCAGACTAATACGAATTTGTGAATTAGTCTGGCGATGCCAGGCAATACAAATGCACAAAAGAGAACGTATTTCTCCGATATTAGCTTCTCTGCACTGGCTTGCTGTAAAATCCAGAATAGAATTTAAAATATTTATTAACTAAATTTAAAAACAGTCAGGCACCATCATATCTTAAACAGCTCATAGTACCCTGTTAACCCACTAGAACAGTGTGCTCACAGAACATGGGGTTACTTGTGGTTCCTACAGTCTCTAAAAGTAGAACAGGAGCCAGAGCCTTCAGCTATCAAGCTCCTCTTCTGTGGAACCAGCTCCCAGTTTGGGTTCAGAAGGCAGACACCCTCTCTTTGTTTAAGAGTCTGCTAAAAACGTTCATACGTTTTTGATAAAGCTTATAGTTAGGGCTGGCTCAGGTGAGTCCTGAACCATCCCTTAGTTATGCTGCTATAGGCTTAGACTGCCGGGGGATTTCCCATGATGCATTGAGCTTTTTCGCTCCTCCTCTCCATCTGTACACATTCTTATCCCACTAATACATGTTACTAACTCCACATCTTCCCCGTAGTTTGGTGCTTTCTCTCTTTCTGCATGTGTTTCTGCCTCTGGAGTTGTAGAGTCTGGATCTGTGACTGCAGGCTGTCTACTGCTGCCTCCATGTTCCTGCTCCACACTCACTGCTGCAGTTATTAGACTGATTGTGTGTCCATGCGTTTGTGTGTATGTGTGGATGTTCACAGTGGAAGTCTGATTTATCTCAGACTGAGTTGTCCTCACACCGACTACTGACTTCACACAGGAAGTCAAACTGCTGACAGGAAGGAAGCTGCCTCCCCTCCTCAGTGGACCTGATTATACTGCTAAAGGCATTTCTCATGACCAGCAAACATGCAACTTACAGGAGTAGGTGCTGTGGTTGACTATTAATGGCACTGGAAAGGTCTTAGAGCTAAAAGCATGACTGCTCCTTTTTTATTTTTAAAATTACCAAAAATGTTAGTTGAGTGTAAGGCGGGCTTACTCAAGGCTGAAAGCCTGACGATGCAGTTAGCATACGGTGTATGAATGCAGCCTTTAAAATGATGAGCAATCATCCTATTACTTTTGATGCTGAGGAAAAAGTTTGAATATGATTGAGGCAAAATCTGACGTAATGCCAAGGTTGACAGTCATATACTTGTAACATCCAGGTACAAACCTGTATTGGGGCTGTCTTTTTATTTGAAATTCAAAATACTATTTGAATGCAGGAGGAAATTAAAGGACAGGTTATCATTTTCCCCCTAGTTTGTGTTAATTCAGTAATCAGATACTCATATATAGATTAAGTTATTGGTGGTTGTAACTGTTCCTCCTGTCTATACTGGGTAAGAGATCTCTTCCTGGTGTGATTCCAATGTAAGTGATGGGGGACAAAATCCAGTCCCTGTTCTGGGTAAAAACACATTCTCAAGTTCAGCTGTAGTCTAATAATATGAGGCTTCAGCAATCTGAGTAAGACAAATCAAGTGGATGTATTACATAGTTTGTTTTTTTTTGGTATAGAATGACCTTTTTGTGTTTCCCCACACGTCTCTTTCTGAACTGCAGTGATAGGACAGGAACACAAAATGGGAATTTCATACCAAGGAGGCTGTAACTTTGGAAGATAACTACCTGACTCAGACTGCTGAAGCCTCATATCAGCATGCAAATGTGAACTCATGACTTAAATACTCACAAACTGTGCCTTGTCCACCTGTTTGCTGACTGAAAGGCTGCAGCCCTGTCATGTTAGCTTAATGAGGCAGTGGACCGAACACTTTGCCTTTTGAAATGTACTTGCATACTGAAGGAGAAAGCAGGAGGGACAGGAAGTAAATGTTGGTAAGCATAAACTAAAAGTGTTAGTGTAAAGAATTCCACCAGTTGAATATTATGCAGCGTCTCATCTATTACTTCACTATCATTAGAGTGAAATCTGGTGGGACTGCAGCCAGTGTATTTTAGGAAACATGGGTTTCTGAGTTAGCTGCATGCATGCACAAAGCTCTGTTTCATTATCACTTTGTTCACTAAAATAATTCAAATTAAAATGAAAGCTGTGCAAACATTTGTGTGCACTTTAAAATATCAGTCACTAACTTAGCTTTGTCATTTTCCATTGTACAGTCAAGTTGCAAAATTGTGTTAAAGCACCAGGCTTTAATACTGGAGGTGACTGGAGATCATGAAGTAAACTAAATCCAAAACATCAGTCAGTTATCCTGCACTGCACAATACATCTGGTGAAAACAGATTTTGCTTCGAGTCAGGTAGTTCCCACATTTGATGAACCAGTAAGAATGACAAAGGTGTAACTCAAAACTAAAAAAAGGGTCAGACAGATGCCCATCATGCACAGTCTGTCCACACAGCCCTCTGGACGAGGTCTAATCTGGATTAGGAAGCGCAGACATCCGTGTGGGTGCTGCACGGCCTTTAAAAACAACAATAAAACTGCTGTAAGAAAGCAGACACTCTAGTAACTGTATTAAAAACATCAGAGTACAAATAACATGATCCTGGTCCCACTTGCTGTGTGGGAGCCATTTTGTATTGAGTTCCAGTTCAAGCCTGCTTGATCAATAGAGACAGATACATAGACACATTATTGAGTGTCCATTCTTATTGTGTAGAAGACACACATCCAGCAAGTTTACTTTTGTTTTAGTCTGACAGTTCCAGGCTGACCGATGGCAGGGTTGTACAGCGTTCATAGAGGCCGGCCTGGAGAAGCAGTGTCTCTGGACTTCAAGTGTCACCTCCTGAGACACCACACTACCACAGGTTCTGTACCATGGCAGTCACACAGGTTTTCCTTTGGGATGCAATGGAAACGCCGGGTGTCACTATGACACAGGGGGCTAATTACAACACTACACCTGTTCATTTAAGCACTGAAGAGGGTATCCTGTATCCTATTTGGGCAGTTTCAGGGCAACCAAGGGAGGATTTTTGTAGAGTTGGAATTTTAAATTACAGGAGGTTTAGAGGAAAGGGCAAAAACTGAGCAAACAAAACTGTTCCTGGGTGGGTCAAGCAAAAAAAGAAAAAGAAAACCAGGGAAGAGAAAACCATTCAAAACCAAATGAAAAGTCCTGCCAGAGGTCCAGCATCCACGACAAAATTTCCAAATAACTCAGACAGGAAGACAAACCAGCAGGAAGCTATGAGCTTCAGTCCCAGCAGAGTGGCAGAGGGGAGGCTGTACTGGAGAGCCAAATCCAAGGTTACATGTCAGAAATGTCAGCATGTTGCTGACTGCGGAGTAAGGCCAAAACCAAAAATGAGGGAAGAGCCCAACAACTCTGCACATCTGCAAGGAGGGTAGCTTAAATGTGTTTGTGTGTGTATTGAAGACCTTGTGTCAAATATATTTTCCAAATGCATTCGATAGTTCCTTCAGCTCTCTATGGACCCAGATAGCTGGGGTTTACATATAGAACAGTGAGCACCATTCAATTTAAAGATGGCAACACTGAATATAAGCACAGCAGCTTACTGGACACCCAAAAAGAGCCTCTACTCCCAATACAAAAGCTAAGAACTATTGGTCAGTACTGTCCGACCAGCAGCTGATGTTTTTTGTGTGTGTGTGTGTGTGTGTGTGTGTGTGAAAGTGAGAGAGAGAGAGAGAGATGTGAGTGTGTGTGTCAGTAAAGAGCTTCACAGTTGCTGTTCCTGGGTTTCTTGATCTTCTCAATGTTCTTCAGGATCATATCATGAAGAATCACCTAAAAGGCACCGAGCAAAAAGGTTTAGGTTAGCATTGTGCTGGAAGAACATCAAAGGATAGTTACACTAAATACAGCGTGAGAGATGAGAGACATTCTCATTGTTTCATTTTGGCTGTAGAAAGTTTTACTCATTTTCCATTTTAATGTTTACATTCTTCTGCAGTACAGATACTGCTAGCAAGGCTCCCAAAACCTGGCCTCCTGACACATTCAGCAATCTCCGTCAGTCACATGACCCTCGCCTCACACACTGTACCAACTGCTGGAGGCAGGAAATGACTAATAAGTACTTTTTTGGGTTCAGAGGGTGTACCTTACTGAATTAAGTTTATTGAGGGCATTTCACAGAGTTATTATAATGGAACTCCCCCATAACCTAGACATCAGGCTCTTGTCCCTGCACAGAGGAACCTTTACTTTGCTCTCACTGCGGCTTGTGTGGATGAGGGTTTAAAAAGACCAATCAACACTCACATATTGATTCCTGAGCTCTGAAACAATGATCTTCAAACTGATGTACTCCTTCTCGTCAATCTCTGATACAGTCCGTCTGTAGTCCTCCTGCAGAAAAGAGACAGCAGATTGACATGCAGTTAATCATGAATACAAACACCTGCTTTCTCAGAGAAGAGCTAGACTCTGGTTACCATTGGCCACACACACACACACACACACACACACACACACTCTCTGTGGGGGCTGAAAGGGTCATGCAGGACAAGATGCATGTAAATATGCTTGTGTGATTGACAAAAAGTTCCATGTGTGTATGTATGTGCTTGATTAGTACAACTCAGCCATGCGTAAGTGTGACTCCTAACACACATCCTGCGACTGCTCGTGCACACCCAGGCTTCAGGTGACCCCTATTATCACAGAAGCCCGCTATTTATCTAAATGTGACACATTAACAGATGTTAGGATTCATTATCGTTGTTTAACAGTTTTCCTCATTTATGGAGCTTTATTTTAATTTTGAAAAGCTTTTTTTTCATTGGTTTCAGGCGCTTCTGTGTTTTACAAGACAGACATTTAGCTCATTGTCAGCATTTGGCCTTACTAACGCAGCAGTAATGCGCAGGTGTACAGACAAAATGTCGGTGGTTCAGACTCAGCCTCAAGCATATCTTCTTCTGCTTCAGAATCACCATGTGTGGTTTTATTTTTCCATTGTGGTTTTATTTTTCTATTGTGCTGCATTAGGACTAGAGGCTGACATTTTTTCATGATACTTGTGGGATTCCCGCAGGATCGGAGTCAATTTGATGGGACAAGAAAATGGTAATAATAGGTCACTTTTTATATAAAAATAGCAGTTCTAATATGAATAAATAATAAAATAACATAAGCTGTTCTATGGCCCTCTCCCTCTCCAAGCCCTGTCTGAATGTTCAGGGTGAAAGCATTACATAACACACCTGCTGCTGTGAGAGGGCAGGGACCATTATTACACACTGTGAGGTCCCAAAAGGCGAGCACGCACACGCAGAGGACTTAAATTGGGAGAGCAGGAGGGGACATCCCAAAAACCTTGTACAAATAGCCAAAGTTAGAAGAAAGCCTATGAAAGCAAGTGACAGGTTGCAGCGCATGTATCTCGTCTCTACATTGAAGACTGTGTGTTTGTGTGTGTGTAAGGTTCAACACGTTCAATACTGAATGAGTACAGACTAATTGGCTTTCTTTTTCCTCAGAAAATAATGTGGTTTTCTGTAGTTTTTTTGTGTGGTAAATCCTAATGAACTGTATGATCTGTCCATTAAATGCTTCTATGAAATTATGAACATTATGATTGCCAGCCTACTACTTTACCAGTAAGCAACCTCAGCAAAAATGTGCATCGTATAGCAGATGAGAAAAAAAAAAAAAAACGAAATAGAACATGAATATAGCAAAAAAAAAAAAAAAGACAGCTACAACGATAAAAGATTATTGATGGACTAATGCTATTAGCCTATAATTATTAATAGGCCTATTATCTGGAGAAATAGACATGACTGAAAACAAATGGAGTTATAGTCTGTTGTTCTGTGTATTTCATGGACAAATCATACAGTTCATTCTGATTTACGGCAGCATTTACAGCGACTTAACAGAGAACCTGGGAATTCTGTGCTGGATAAAACAATAACGAATCCTACCAGGCTGTTGATGTGTCACATTTAGATCAACAGCAGGTTTCCTCCTGCCTCTGCAATAACAGGGGTCACCTGAAGCCTGAGGGTAAGAGATGATGTCTGCATGTCTGCACGGCTGAGTTGTACATATCACACTCATACATACACATGTGGAACCCCCCCCCCCCCCCCCATATACACATGAATAAAAACACATGAACAAAAACATAAACACTACCCACCACGTGAGGGTACTTGACAATTTTGGAGACGAGCTTGGCTCTGGTGATGTAATATCTGGAGATCTGGTCCAAGTAAGACGCTGCCTCTGACTCCACCGTCCTCAGCTCTGTCACCGTCTCTTCCTACAGACGGACACCATGAAACTGAAAACTAAGTTACTGTCACACATGTACAACACTTTAACCTAAAATGATCTTCCTCTGACTTTGTTGAACCATAATTGTAACAAGGCAGACAGCTAGCCAGAGGCCGGCAGAACCGGATCTGTCATATGAAGTTTACAACTTTCAGGACCTAATGATTTAAACAGGGGCTATTTAAGTGTTCATACTGGGAAGTTGATGTACTTCAAAAATGTTATCAGCTGAGTTGCAAACATCTCTTTCACTATGTAAGTCTATGGGAAAAAGTATTTTTGGGCCCAATGGCATCACATGACGACTCCATGGTTTGGCCACTATGTATATATGACAGGGCTATTGATCTCATCCTGTATGAGTGTATGTGTATGAGTGATGAACTTTAAATTTGAGTCTTCATCAGTTGAATCCATCAGCCCATGCACATCTCAGACAGACCGAAGCTGAGCTGTGTGTTTACACGGGAGAGCCAAATCATATATGGTGTTGGCCTTCGGAGACAACAGGACAATCAGCCAAGCCTATTGCCTAGGTCCAAATATTAGTCCCACTGTCTCTAAAAATAGTTGAAATATGAGTAATGGCTGGTCTTTAGCTGCAAAAGTGATCTATAATTAGCAAAAGATACATTTTATTTCGCTAAGAGTTTTAGTTTTGAAAGTTACAAATCCTGGCTGTGAATGTTCAACAAACTCCCTCAATCCCTCTTCATGTTATCAGAGGATTGCCCCATAATATGCAGCAGTCACACTTTGTTTAGTCCCCAAACCTCAGCCATTACTTCTGGTGTATAAGTGTGGTTACATCACTATCACCAGTGTAAACTGGGAAACAATCTATTATTCTGATAATAACCATCTGACTGTGCACCACTAACTCCACAGTTATCTAAGCCAATGCTGTAGAGCATGTCAGTGCTGCTCCCCAGTGTCAAACAAAGTAACTGCAAAAGTGCCTTAAAAATGAGAGCAGGGTGGAACTTTTTTCCAGTTTGTTTCAGACTATTTAAAATGACTATACTTAAATTACAATTCCTATAGCAGAGTCATTTGTACCATATCCTGTTAATTGGAGTATATTTTTACAGCCATGGTTTAAGAAAGAACGTTTCCGTAAGTCCTTCATCCCCTCTGCCATCAGACTGTTTAACCAAGATGTGCAACAATTTGTGTACTGCGTCATTCATCAGTCACCTGCACTACTATCTGTCTTTACTGCACTACTTTCACCTACAATGCCATAAGCAGCTCCATGTGTACAGTGTTACATATTTATATTTTAATAAAAAGGTGTATGTTTCTGTACTTTTTTTGTTGTATATTTTTAGATTTGACATCTTCATTCCTTTATACTTTATTTTTTAGATTTTTTATTTTCAACTTGTTTATTTATCTGATGCTGTAACAAGTGAATTTCCCCAGTGCGGGATAAATAGTCTTACATTTCACTCACACGTAACTGCAACCCAACTACTATCTGTCACAGGCTCCCCCAATAAGAGTTACATGTGTAAATATGGTTTCTATGAATTCATGATGGTATCCACAGATGGTTTATAATACCTGGACCTCAACAGCCTGCAGTACAAGGTAATTTCATGGGTTATTTTGATGACGTGTAATTTAAGGGTTAGTTATTTTTGGATAAGTTCCTAATCATTTCTTGAATGTCTCCTGAATTAACTGTAATTTGGTACTGATTACAGGGACAACAGAGACAAAGTTTGAATATCTTAGCTGGTTCAGTTTGTTGTGTAGAGTTTATAAGTGTTGAATTCCAGAAGAAATTCTTTGAAAGAATTGCTAAGTTTACCAAAAGTAGAGATTCGTTTATCATTTATTCTCTCTCTCTCTCTCAAACTGTGTTGGAGAAACACTGTAAAAAGAGGGCTGCAATTGTGAAGAAGGAAAACTCAAACACAAAATAATGTTGATATTATTTCAGCCTATCAAAACATTATGCAAGCAAAACATGGCATGATAGTCATCCCATATTAAAGTGGTATTAATTAGTTGAAAGTGTACCAAAGACGCGGCACAACAAGGACTCAGCCTTAATGGTATGCACTCTACTGGGGCGCCCTGAGCTTTAATAATCTTATGAGATCAGCTGTGATCCCTATTATTACTACAGAGCCATAATTTTTCATCCACCATTATTTTAGCCTCATATCTGTTTTTGGATTATGGAAAAGCGTTTTTCCAGATGAAGCAGTGAGTATAGAATGACCTGTATGGAGACTCCAAAGTTGTTTCCATCTTCTATTCTGGGGATGAGCAGCTGGACCCACATCTTAACCTGACAGTGTAGAGACAAAGTGCTGGGATCAGGAATCTCCTCAGTGTACAGTAAATGACAAATGGTTCAACACAGTGCCTGATACATAAAACTACTTACTATAAACTTACATTTACTGAGAAATAAGGTGACCGACAAATTCACAACTGAGTGGCTGAACCACCGTTTCCTCATCCAGTCCTCTACTGACAGACTTTCAGGCCCACTGTCACCTCTCACTCACACACTCACTCACACACTCACACACACACACACACACACACACACTCTTACTGTGTTACACTTCTCAATCAGCGTCCTGATCTCTGGTTTGACTCGTTCAATCAGGTCCACCAGCTTGGTGTTGCATTTCATCATCCCTTCTGGCATCACCAATGTTTTGGTTCCCCCTGGAACCAAATACAGCATCCACAGTTACAAACTCGTCTCCTCAGCAAACAGTAATGTTACTGCAGGTTCCATTTCGCACACACTCACTATTTTTATACACTACTCGCTATAAACTATTTTTTATTTACAATTGATGATTGACAGTTCTCTCCTTCATTCAAACATCAGACATTTCTTAACCTAAGTGGACAAAAACACAATTCACTGGGCTGTCACTGGTCTAGAGTAGAGATGAAAGAAAACAAGTTGCAATGAAAACATTCACATTAATTTATCATTATGAAATTGGGAACACACACAAAAGGAATCTTTTGAAATCAGAGTTTTTGTTCTTACCCTGCCAGCTCTCATCAACCACTCCATCTAGTTTCCTCTTCTTGGTATTCTGTAGCACAAAAGAGAACATGACGCCAGATGAATCCTAATAACTTTCGTGAATGACTTTATCTAGCGACTATTTTAATATTTGCAATATGTTGGTTTATGACCAAATACCAGCAAAACTAAGGACATTCCGATCATAAAGACACACACACACACACACACACACCCCTTGTTTTTCTGATGACTGTGTGATAGTTTAGGAGCCGCTGTGTTTAGAGCTCATTACTCCGTGAACCTCTGAAAAATCAGGTTGCATACCTCTGTCACATCTCTTCCATTCAAATGACACTTGTCAGCATGGAGTCAGGAAGCCAGGTTGTGCTGAGGTCCACGCAAACTGTTAACTGCCTGTCTGTCTGTAATCGAACTAATGAGCTCAACAGCACCACATCTTAACTGCAGCAATAGTGACCTGCTACATTCAAAGATTCATTAACATGTACCAATTGCAAGGCACAGTTCTACTGTTTAAGAGGTACTCAAGCAATTGTGTTGGAATTAAATGTAGTATTTAAGTTGGTATTGGGACTTGCAAGATTTCCCCCTGGTATGTGCGCACCCTGCACTGTTCATTTAGTGTTTACAAACTTAGTGTTTTGACAATAATCTATGAGTTTAAGTCACATTTTAGTAATGTCTTTATTGTTAGTTTCAGTTGAGCTTAGTCAACTAAAACTAAATACATTTTAGTCTAGTCTAAAGTTCGTCACCAAATAATTTGCATCAGAGTTTTCATTGAAGAAATCAACCCCCCCAGTTTGGGAACCACTGCCACAATGCAACCAATTGCATCTTTTCATTAGACCTTCCCTGGCTGCACTGCTGGCAAACAAGTATCCACCGTTCTAGATTTTACATGATCACCAAGATAGATGTACTGTAGACTCACCATGTCCACACCATCATGGCTGTTGGCGAAGACAACCGGTTCAGGGACTTTGCACTTGATCTCTGAATGGATTTCTTTCAGGTCAGTCACGTTGAAAATCGGCTCCTAGATAAAAGACCACATGGAAAAGGTGGAAAATTAATAAAAAAACTCAACGAAAATATAAATTATGTGGACCTGAAAAATATAATGTATATATGAATATAATGTATTGTTATGACTCTGCCACAGACAGTGGAGAGATTTTTTTTGGCTTTCCATCTTTAATAATAGATACAGAGGGAGGAAAGTTAGGGAGAGAGACATGCAGCAAATGGACGCGGGTTGGACTTGAACCTGGGCCACTGCAACTAGAACTTGAGGGGCACCAGTGTTGATCATCAGTGCCCAACAGGTGAAGCCTGCCTGTTTTGTAGCTCAGGAGGAGCAAACTGGACTTGTTAAACCACAGACGATTTAATAGCTGTATGTAGCTCTCGCATAACATCATTAAACTGATATGGCAGGAACTCATGTGAAGTGGAACATGTCGGTACGTTGAACTCAATGTTAGTGACGCATGCCGCTGCCAGAGTTAAAAGATGTGCAAAATCAACTCTGACTGACGATGGCCATGTCAGAAAAAGGATCAACTTTGGGAGTCTGACTTTAAAAACGGTTATACACAGATAGCCCGGGAGTGTGAGTATGTGAGTCAGACTACTTAAACCCTAATTTACGGAGACGCATCATAAACACATTAAAGCAGGTACTTACACATCTAAAAATATTCATAAAAATAATGTTTTTTTAAGAAACGAATATCAATGAAACACTGACAAATATAAGTACTCATTTATTATAACTCATGTTGTAATCACCAAAACAACCAGGATTTAAATCTGTAGGATTATAACTTTAATATATTTCAACTGCAAAACAAGCCTTCAATCAGGTTATTTACCTTAAGAAAGTGATCCAACTCGAGGAGTTTTCGAGGGAAAAAACTGGCGACCAGGTGCTCAGCCTACAGTAGCAAAGAGGAGAGAACATAATGTGATGAAAAACACTGTGAATGTAAGCTAACAATGCTTAAAAGAGAGAAAAAAAAAAAAAAAAAAAAAAAACAGGAAACACTGGCTTAGCTGTATCACGTCAGATACTCACCTCCCTGGTGATCTGCTCCCTGAATGTTTCCACCTGTCAACAGATTGACGGGCAGTTAGAACCTCTTATATTATTAGAATTATTAATATCTTACCAACAGCGTGACATTTTACAGTGTAACTATAAACTAACACTTAGCCCTGCAGCTCTGTGCTGAAGATGCTGAAGGAGAACATGTGCGGAGGATGGGGGGGGCTGAGTAGATTGTGCACGAGCAGTGATAGAGTGCTGCAGGATTGAGTCCTAAAACACCAAATCGAGTTAGCGCTTTTGGACTTTTGGTTCCCTCGTCTCGAAGTCAGCGGGTTTTGGGTGGGTTGCCTGAAATAAGGCATGTGGTTCATGACATGTAATCTACTCACTATTCTGCCTTTACAGCCTATAGCTGTGTTTATACATGAACTCTCACAAACTACTGTAACTTCATCATGTATCATTTTTTGTAGAATAGGTAAGTGTGCAAAATCAACTTACAAGTTGGAAGCTCAGTGGTGGTGACATTTAGGTCATGCGGCCATTGTGTAGTTTGTTTATGGCCTAACGTCAGCTTTCTACTTCTGATCCAATGGAAAAACTCCCATTGCCTTTTTGTCCTGTGGATGGATGGATGTGTGAACTAGAGCGATGCTAATTTCCGGGTTCGCCTACAAAAATATGTCATCCCTGCAGCATGCCACTGCGTCAGAGACTCCTCCTGCTCTGATTGGTTGTTTTCCTCCAGGCACAGTGGATTTTTGCAAATGCCATTAGGAGCAGCAGGAGGAGCCACAGGAACCTGACTTTTTCACAAATGTTCTGCCTCGTGTATCACTGTCAGCATATAGTGACACTTTCAGCAAATATAACAAAAAGTTGTTTTCATAATAGTTAGGGTTAGGGGGTTTAATTCCTTCGCTGTTACGGGGAAATTGTAGTAAAATTCACCAGACGTTTTAGCTGCACGTGAGGCCACCTCAAACAAAACCAGTTCACGTAACAAACACCGCACTGGGAAATATTCGAATTTATTTAGTGGAAGCTTACATGCGGTAAAAATTAAAGTGCAACTAAATAAACCCAAGAGTTTCAGACCAAACGACACCTGCACTAACGTTAGTGGCAGTGTGCCATTACCTTTACTGTTACCGTTACTCACCTTGTTTTTCAGCTCGCTGTCGACCTTCAGAAGAGACGACATGGCGCGGAATAACCGTGGACACGGAACAGGCCGTCCAGCGAAGATAAACCCTTTCTTCAGTTGTTCCAGACGCACGGTGCCGCCGCTGCCGCTTCCACGAGCCAATGACGTCATCAGATAGCGACACTCAAATTCAACGGGTGTGTCCGGTTTTGTCATCCTGAGTGAAGGCGTGCCACGTGGTCTATATAGGGCTCCCGTGAGCCGCCAGTGGGAGGGGGAGTACCCGCTCACCCGGACAGAGCTGTGAATAAAATCCAGCAATGCCCTTATGGCGGTGGCTCATGTGACGACATTAGGGACGACATGAGGCTCGTTCGAGATGAGACAGGCCTGCGCAGAATCGATCACCGGCGATCGCCGCGCAATGCATGCCGGTTAGTTTTGTGTCTGACTTGATCCCGACTTGCTCTGACGTCATGCACTAATGGACAACGATAACCTCGTGAGATCGAGGCGGATGCAGTTTTTAGAGCCAGGCGCTGCAGCCGCTCTCCACCGACTGCAAGACCCAGGGCATGATGGGAAAGGCCTGGCTGTCGCCTGATCAAAGAGCTGATTGGTTTTAAGTTTTGTCCACAAACACCACGTGTTGTAGAAAATCCTCATTTTCTGTGTAGTTGTAATATTTAACATTAGATTGTCGGCTGTTAGTCTCATACTGTTAACAAACATATATGTGTGGTAGATAATAATAATAATAACAATAATATTGTTATTATTATATTTATTTATAGAGCCCTTGACCAGGTGACCAGGAAGCAGAGCTGCAGTCCTACACGCTTCTCTGCACTTCCACTAGAGTGGTTACCCACCCAAACCCCATAAAAAGCCCATAAAGACTGTGTCTGTACCCCGACCACTTCAATTAATTCGGTCAAATTTAAACAGAAGAGGAGTTACTCATAAAAACTTAATAAAAATGAAACTACCAGTGTATTGGTACAACAAAATAAGAGAATTAAATGTGGACACTTAAACATTGATCTCTGTCGTGTAAAGCTGTGTTAGTCAATGATTTAATATCTGACTATCATATGGATATATTTTGTCTGACTGAAACTTGGCTGTGTCAGGAAGAATATGTTAGCCTGAATGAGTCCACTCCTCCTAGTCATATTAATACTCACATTACTCGGGGCACCAGCCGAGGAGGTGGAGTAAACTCAGTTTTAACTCATTCGAAAGGTCTTTCTCATCCAACCTGAGAAACTCTACAGCCAATTCTATTTGTCATAGTGTACCGCGCTCCTGGTCTGTATTCTGAATTTTGAGTTTTTAACAAGTTTAGTCCTCAAAACAGATAAAGTCATTATTGTAGGTGATTTTAATATTCACGTGGACATCGATAATGATAGCCTTAGTTCTGCGTTTATCTCACAATTAGATTCGACTGGTTTCTGTCAGAGTGTAAACAAACCCACTCACTGTGTCAACCACACCCTCGATCTTGTTCTGTCATATGGAATCGAAATTGAACATTTAATAGTCTTCCCACAAAATCCTGTTTTATAAGACCATTATTTAATAACTTTTGAATTCATATTACTGGACTACAGGCCATAAGGCAAACATTCCTTCAGTAGATGCCTGTCTGATAGTGCTGTAGCTAAGTTTAAAAAAGTGATTCCATCTGCATTTAATTCAATGCTATGTCTCAATATAACGGAGGACTCCTATGCTACCTTTAGTCCCTCCCAAATTGATCATCTGGTTGATAGTGCTGCAGGCTCGCTGTTTTTCTCCAATTGACCTTCACCAACTAACTTCAATGATTTCTTCGTCTAAATCAACAACCTGCCTCTTAGACCCCATCCCAACTAGGCTGCTTAAAGAAGTTCTACCTTTAGTAAGCACTTCTTTACTAGACATGATCAATCTGTCTTTATCAACAGGCTATGTACCACAATCCTTTAAAGTAGCTGTAATTAAACCTCTTTTTAAAAAGCCTAAGCTCGATCCAGTGGTTATAGCTAACTATAGACCTATATCTAACCTTCCCTTTCTCTCCAAAATCCTTGAGAAAGCGATCATCAATCAGTTATGTGACTTTCTACATAACAGTTGTTTATTTGAGGATTTTCGGACAGGATTTAGGGAGCATCATAGCACAGAGACAGCACTGGTGAAAGTGACAAATAACCTTCTGATTGCGTCAGACAAAGGATTTGTCTCTGTACTTGTTCTGTTAGATCTTAGTGCCGCTTTCGATACCATTGACCATTGTATCCTATTACAGAGACTAAGCTGGTTTCAGTCGTATTTATCAGATAGATTTCAGTTTGTCCATGTAAATGATGAATTCTCCGTGCACATGGAAGTTAGTCACAGAGTTCCACAAGGTTCTGTGCTTGGACCAATTGTATTCACCTTATATATGCTTCCCTTAGGCAATATTATTAGGAAACACTACATAAACCTTCACTGCTATGCAGATGATACTCAATTATACTTATCGATAAAGCCAGATGAAACCGATAAGTTAGCCAAACTTCAGACATGCATTAAGGACATAAAAAACTGGGTGACCTGCAATTTTCTGCTGTTAATCTCAGACAAAACTGAAGTTATTGTTCTGGGTCCTAAACACCTGCGAGACGCATTATCTATAGATATAGTTACTCTAGATGGCATTGCCCTGGCCTCCAGTACCACTGTAAGGAATCTAGGAATAACCTTTGATCAGGACATGTCCTTCAATGCCCACGTAACATTATAAAAATCAGGCATATCCTGTCTCAAAAAGATGCAGAAAAAGTAGTCCATGCATTTGTTACTTCTAGGTTGGTTTATTGTAATTCCTTATTATCGGGCTACCCCGATAAGTCTCTAAAGACTCTCCAGTTGATCCAGAATGCGGCTGCACGTGTACTGACAGGAACTAGCAAAAGAGAACATATTTCTCCAATATTAGCTTCTCTTCACTGGCTCCCTGTAAAATCCAGAATAGAATTTAAAATCCTCCTCCTCACTCCTCAGACACCATCGTATCTTAAAAAGCTGAAGCTGAAGTACCGTATTACCCCACTAGAGCACTACGCTCACAGAATGCAGGGTTATTTGTGGTACCTAAAGTCCTTTAAAAGTAGAATGGGAGCCAGAGCCTTTAGTTATCAAGCTCCTCAAGCTTCTGTGGAACCAGCTCCCAGTCTGTCACCTCCTGTGCTGCTCCCGCCTTTTCTCGTCAATAAATATGATAAATAAATAATAAAATCAAATGGGGCGAGTGTAAGAGATAATGTATAAAACAAGTTTAAAGCTGGTTCCTTGAACTTCTGAAAAACTATCAGAGAAAAGGTAAATTAGACGTGAAAATATTTATATTTATGCACGAGACAAAATACATACAATACCCGTCAAATAGAGTGAACCATGGCTGATGTACACGTTACCATATCATGCACCACGTGTTTCTACACGGATGTATTTTAGTGGGGGACAGTCGAGTGATTGTTATTGTCTCTGGTGCTCTATTCCCGCTCGGACTCGACAGAGCATCACTCTCGATGTATATCTCTCTCGCGTTGCGGGTTTTTTCGGTTCCTGTTGAAAAAGACTCAGTCTGACTCTAATGCAACAGATCTTTGGCACGGTGACTTGTTTTCAGCCCCGACTGAACGTGTGACCGCTTCTATCCGACAGGGAACGAGGAAGGCAGACTTACTCTGGAACTTCTTTAAACTTTTTTTAGTTGTGTATTTTAAAGGATGGCGTGTGAAGGAAACGGGATGTCAGGTAAGAGCAGTATCACTGGTTCTTACGGCTGTAGCTGGTAACACCATCCAGATGTTTTTTAACAGCTCCTGTTTGCTTATTCCTACACAGATGAGAGGATAGGGGAGGCCCTGATCACAGAGTAAGTTTCCTTTTATTTATTTTATCGTACATTTCTCAATTCTTTTATACTAAATTGAAGAATCGTCTAACTACATGCAAAAGCAAACGATGATTCACCTTAATCATCATCCAGATCAGCTCCACAGATTAGTTTAGCAAATGCTGTCATATTACAACAGTCTTTTCTTGGTATTTTAAACAAAATAAAAAAAGGTCAACTGCTGCTATCATTTGGACGTGTACACATACCATATCAAAAGGATGACTGATCAATTGTTTTAATCATTTTTCAAGCAAAAATGCCAAAAAAACAATGCTGTTCTCAAATGTGAAGATTTGCTGCTTTTCGCTTTCAAATATAATCATTACATTTTCTGACTTTTCCTGTTTCTCAGAAAAACAAGCAGTTTTGATATTGATATGTTCTGACATTTTCTTGACCAAAGTATTAACATTGTTAAATTCCTCATTTAAAGCAAGTTTCGGTTTCACTTCACAGGAACAGCTGTCAACCTCTTACAGTAAATCACACCACTCATAAACTACGTGTTGTACCTACATCTTGTCGTGACTCATTTACAACAACTATGTTGTTTCCTGTCATCTTAAACATGGCAGGATGAACGGAAATCAACAGTATCATCTGTTAGTGTGCATCCATGTTGCATTGACAGCTTTTTCCACTCACAGAACGAAGGTAGAATAGAACATGCTGTCAGCGCCACCCAACACTCTCACTGTTTTGGTCAAGGTTTCACCCTCATGTAGCTTGTTAGCTCGTGGTAGCACTGCTGCTTCCTATTTCCATACAACTGAACAAAGTCATTGAAAGCAGGTTTTCAGTCTGTTGTGGTTTCACACTGGAAAATTACAAAAAGATGTTGAGTCAAAAAAAAGTATGCGTGCAGAATAAATATCACCCAAATTATGTGTGTGCTGTTGATGGACACTGTTTTCCCACAATGCCACATTTTTCTCACACTTTTTGAAGTTTTATTGGCTGACAATAATTGGTTTGCATGGTTGGATTAAGTTTTACAGTATTTAATGCTTGGAATAATATATGAGGAAAGTATCATGCATCCATCCATTATCTACATCTATACCCACTTATCTTGTGCTGGGCCGCAGGGTGGGGGGGGGGGGCGTATCCCAGCTAACATGAGGTGAAAGGCGGGGTCCACCACTGACAGGTCACCAGTCATACTCATTCACACAGTCATAACCCTGGTTGTTGACAGTCACTGATGTAACCCACATGACCTAGGCGCACAGAACAATAGGAAACCAGCTCACAGACACAGTGCATGAGAACATCCTGCCAATTGTCTACATCAATCATGTGACATGATTGTCCTCAGCTCCGGTTCCTGTTTATCTGGATTTTTTCTTCATCGTAACAACAAACTTCTAATGTTGTAATGAGACGTGATTCTTGTTTGACAACATTACATTGATTTTGTGTAATGATGAGAAGGTTTTTGTGATATAACAAACTGAACTTATACGTTGTGGCAGGAAAAGTTAAAAACAGAATAATTTGGTGTGTTGTAATAACAGGAAAATCCAGCTTAATATCATGAAAAATATCTTGAGATCCCGAAAGGATAGAGAAACTTCTCACATTCTAACAAGAAATTGAGCAAACATTGTTGCTGTCATGGGAGCAGCAATATGCTTCCGTAAATCACTTAATGTACAGTAAAAAAAATGGAGCGATCACTTTGTCTAGTATCTGTATCTGCATTTGCACAGATCAGTTAAAGAACACGGTGGGCCTTTACAGCTGTCACTATTACTTTAAATATCTGGCCATAGTGTAGGGTTAGTGAGTAGGTGTTTCTATAGTGTTTTAATGTCCTGTTCTCTTTCAGGGTCATAGAGGAGGAGCTGAAGGACGTGTCCTCAGAGGACATCCCACCCCTCACCCCACTGCCTGTGAATGTGAAGACTGTGCAGGAGCAAAAGATGGTGACCCAGCTGGGCAAAATGATCCGCATCATCGGCGACAGGGTCCGAGACGACAAGGAGTTCCAGGAGTGAGTCTGTGAGCTCATGTTAGAGTATGGCACAGGGCTGTATGTGGGTGTTAGTGCTCACGTTTCATCAACTTAAACTGTCAACTTCCTCTCTTGTGTCTCTGTCGCAGTGCGATTGACGGGGTGGCTTATTCCTCTGGCTCTAAGTGGGACAGATTTAAGCAAGTGGCAGACAAAGTGTTTGAACTTGGCATCACCTGGGAGAGGATTGCTGTGCTCTTCTATGTTGCCGGCAAGCTTGCTCTCAGGGTAGGTTAGATTCTCTTCTCTCTAGTGTAGTACTCATGCTTCTCGTTTTCTTGATATTTGATGAAATATCTTATCAGAGTGCAGTCATGCACTGACTATACACCTTTTGCTTTGCCGCAACAAGGAGTCCCTGCTGGGAACTTAGCTTTGTGTATAAACCTGTGTGTGTCCATCAGATGGTGGAGGCTCATCTCCCTCAGTCTGTGAAGGAGATCTTGGCGTGGACCGTGGATTTCTTCAAAAGCAATCTACTGGGCTGGATTCGGGAACACGGAGGATGGGTATGTTAGGCCTATGTATCTTCCATCTTTCCTCTACCATTTAAGTTCTTTGGTCACAGAAATATTGTGTACAAATATCATCAGTGGAATTAATGGATACGACTGCATCTGATCACTAATCTGTCTTTTTAACCATCAATCACCAGTTATTAATACTGTTTTACCCTGCTCCTCATGCGCTCGCATTTTTAATGAGGAAAACGTCTCAAAGTTCTGCGCATTGTTGTATGGTAGAAGCATACACCTGTCTGAATATTCCCACATTAATGATCCGGCCGACTGTTTCAACTGGATCGGCTTGTCTTCACTAAACATTATTGCACCTCTTAAGGTCAGGTCCTCAGAAAGAAAACAGCCCTGGATGAACGTCAATATTTGCAGCCGTTAAATGAAAATGGTTTTCAGAACTTAATTTCTGCCCATCAACACAATCCTAGAGTTTTATTTAAGACTGTCGATCGGCTGGTAAATCCAGCCTCTCCTTGTGCCCCAGCTGAAAGTGATGCTGATTGTGAAATGTATTTATCTTATTTTACTGATAAATTGGAGTCAATTCAAGCCTCTATTAACCCCAGTGCCACTTATTCCGATGTCCTTTGCTCGCAACAAGATAGTTGGAGCCTGTTTTATCTCATTACTCTGTCTGAACTTTTGGTATCAGATATGAGAGTGTCTTCCAGCCCTCATGATGTAATACCAACAAAGTTTTCACTAAAAGTAATGGAATCTGTTGGGCCCTGTTTGCTTCCTGTTTTTAACAGTTGTTTTTTACAGTCTGATGGTTGTGTCCCTGATTATTTTAAAACTGCTTGTGTGAACCCACTGATAAAAAAACCTGGGCTGGATCCTCAAAACTATAGACCAATTTCCAAGTTACTTTGTATTTAAAAAACTTTACAAAAAGTAGTGTCCAAGCAATTTCTCTCTGCACTGGGAAATATTTTATAAGTTTAAATCAGGCATGTACTCAGTCCTTGTACTCCCGGTTGCACAAAACACTTTAAATTAAGATTTTCCTTAAAGTCTGAGTTAAAGTTTCTTTAAAATAAAATCGGTTGCACAAAGCACCCTCAAGTATTCTCCTTAAGGTTTCAAGACCAAGAAAGCTATAAAAGAGATAACATTATGTGTTAATACCAATATTCTAATGCCCTGCTTGGCCAGACTTTGATCACAGTACTATTAGTACTATACTACTAAAGAACACCCTTCAGAGAACAGGCACTGACGGATTTTCCCAAATGTGTGTATTTGTTTGTTTGTCTCCAAATAGTTTCCACAGATGATTATAGGCATACTTTACAGGGCTCATGGCCAGTCAAATTAAAATGCTCACCATGGCAAATACAAAAAAAAAAAAACAGTAGCAAGTGAATGGTCCCTTGAAAATTTTGAGTTTAGGATAAATAAATATTGTTAACAAATCTGTATTCTTCATTACTTGTCTCTTCCTTTTATTTAAATCCAGAGGCTGCTTGATGATGTACTACAGGGCTAATAATAGGTAATGATATGGGACTATTGCGTTTTCAAATGAAAGGATTACAACCCTCCTCTGATTATTAATTGTGCATTGGTACACTATAAAGTAACCCTTAGCTATAAAACAACAGCATACATTTCATGACAAATGTTAAAGAAAAACCTTTAACAACAATCTTGTTGATCAGAAAATAATGCACCGTAATTATGAATGAAGCAATATCTGCTCCATTAAAATCAACACCTGGGCTGAAATCCCATTTGAAGGGTTCCCACATGTCTTGGGAAAACCTGGAAAACAGTTGACCACTTTTCCAGTCATGGAAAATGAGAAAAAAAGTCAAATGTCCTGGAAAATCTTGTGTTGTCCTGGAAAATTATACCAATATTCTCCTCCTTTTCTTTTAGCTGAGAATGAACTAAAAGGCTATCTATCAGAGCTCCCCAAAACGGATTACATTGCACTCTGAAAAGGCTTAGTTATGTTCAGGATCATACTAACATTCAGTCGCTGGTTGTTGGGCTGAAGGTGGCCCGTTGGAAAACTTTAACATTTCGCCCAACACTAATGGTGGAACATAACTTAAGTTTCCCAAACTCTGAATAATGTAAGTTACTTACATTAACAACTGGTTACTGTGGTGGTTTTTATTAGGTTTATAGATTACCGTTGCTTTCTCCCTAACCTGTTTTAATCAGTTGAATAATGCTAGTTGGTTAGCATGTTTAGTTGACTTGCTGAAGTTGACGTGCTTGCTCGCTTGTTTAGCCTGCAAAGGTTTAAGGTTTGTGATTCAACTCTGCCTCGAAGCAGTGGTTTCACATGCGTGCTGAGCATTGTTGAGAGAGTTGGATAGTCATGAAGGGGAGGCCGGGGTCAAAATAATGAATGGACCCAACTGTGTGTGAGTCAAACACCGGCTAAATACTAGCTAACGGTACATTTTTTCTTTGCTAGCTCCAGGTGAACTGGACCATAGTACGACATGACATCTTTAACTTGTGTAGCTGTGAGATTAGCCCCATTAAAGACTCTTCTTTATATAAGTAGTAAAGTGGCTAAAGTACAATGTGATGAACCGATAAGAATCAGTGGCAGTTAATAATCCTAGCAAGCTCGACTCTAACTTTGAATCATACATTTATAGTAGTTCAGTCTAGGTTTGTCAATAGGCAAAATGTAGGTTACTATTTGTGTTATTGGTGTTGAGGCAGCAATGGTTAATATTATTCATAAGACAAGGGGATTTGGGCATAAAAAAAAAGCCTTTATACTGAAATGTTTCTGTAACACCTGGTGTGAGTGATAGAATGTCATGAAAACAGTGCAAGTTCAAGAAAGTGGAAAGAAGACCCCCAATTTGGGACGGGCTAGGGGAAGTCTTGGGAGATACGCATCTGCGAATTAGTCTGGCGATGCAAAGCTAGCAAAATCAAAGAAGCAACTGATATATGGCTTTTCTTTGTTTTATAGTCTCCTGTGAAAAAGGACATTCCTCGGTCCCATACAGTACCTTTTTTGCTATCTTGTAATTTTAACTTTCTAAATTCTTCCTAAAGAATTAATATTTATTAGGAGTTTAATCCTCCCATGTTTCTCCCAGACAGGCAACCCGGTTTGTCACTCAGCTTTCTTTTAGTGTAGTCTTTTAGTACTCTGGGGTGTCGGATGAGGAAAGGTTTAGGGGAAGTTTGTGAGTTCTCTGTGAAAGCTGTAAAACTCTTTATCATCACCCTCCTTATCACCCTAGACAGTCTCCATGGAAAGTAAAATTTTACTGCTGTAAAATCCCTTTCAATGCAGTCAATCTCTTTATGTTTTTCCTTAACAAAGGAAACTTTTTTAATGGGATTTTGTACAACACTCTTAAGTTTGTGCCTCAGCCAACGAGAAATTAAGTTTCAAGGTTCATTTGTTTGTCATTTTACAACACAGGTTTGCAAATCGAAATGAAAGTCGTAGCCCCTTCATGCTAGTTAGCTAGGATATGATGGTTACAGTCACATAGATCAGAGAACATATATACAGATTATTAAATTTAGAATAAACAGGATCTAAAATAAAATAAAAACAATATATTCAGTTATTTAGATACACACACACACACACACACACACACGTATACACCCAGGAAATAATTCTGTAGTGCATTTTTTAAAATTTCATCTGAGTTCATTTTAAACAGCAGCAACAACACAGTGTAGATAATATGGTTTTACCCCAGCCTTAGGTCCAAGCTGGTTTAGCTTAGCTCAATTTTCGCTTTCTCCCCTCTCCTCCTCCGCGATGCCGTTTGGTACGGGTTGGAAGATGCCGACAAGCCTTAAGTGTCATACTTAATGGAAAACATAATGTTGTGTTTTGTGCAACCAGCCCCTGTGGACGTTAGTGCAGCCTTTGACCTGATGGATCACAGCATCCTGTCAAACAGACCGAGACTCTGAGTTGGGACGTCTGGTACAGCTTTAGAATGGTTTTCATCTTACCTGTCAAATAGGAGGTTATGTTTCTCTGTGAAACACACAAAACTATGTTTCCTCATTTTTTTTCTGTCAAGTATGGTGTCCCTCAGGGGTCAGTTTTGGAACCAATTTTCTTTTCTACATGTTTCCCCTCTTTATTAGACATGGTGTCTCTTTTCATTTTTATGCTGAAGATACGCTGATGTACCTGCCATTAGATCCACTGAGTTCACTTAATGACTGCAGGCTTTGTGATGTCATAAATAGGATTTAAAAAAAATGTAGATGTCTATCTTAACTTTTAAAGACACAGAGACCATTTTACATGCTTTTATCTCCTTATGCCTGGATTTATGCAACAGCCTTATTACCTGCATGAACCAAAAATCTATTGAAGGACAGACTTTTAATCAGAACCCAGAGACCTGATCAGATCACTACACTTGCTCCCTGGATGTTCGAGAATAGATTTTAAGATTTTACTGATTAAGCTTCATGGCCTCTCTCCCTGCTCTATCTCTGACCTCTTAGTACCGTACATGCCGGTACGTACTCTGAGACCCTCGAGCAGAGGTCTTTTGTCTGTTCCATGGAGGCCTGGCTGAAAACTAAAGGGGACAGCGTTGGCAGTCAGGGCCCCGAGGCTCTGGAACCATCTGCCCGAGGAAATCAGGTCTGCTGAGTCAGAGATCTTTAACAATCCCTTCTTAAAACATACTTTTATTGGAGATTTAATTTCCTTTGAACTTATATTTCCTTTAAAATTTGTTTTCTTTTTCTATTCTCACTTTTTCCATACTGTATTCGTTTTTTATGTGACTGTTTCATTTTGCTGCCTTTATCGCACACAAGGGGGATTTTTCTCGATAAATAAAGATAATAATAATACTAATTATTATTAGTATTTTTATTATTATTATTATTGTTGTTGTGACAACACAGAGATCTTTGTCCATATAATGTCATTTTTATGAGATTATACAGTGTGAGCAGTGTAAATCAGCTACATTGGTTTCCAGTGAAATTTAGGATAGGGTTGTATAGGGTTGTATCTGTTGACACTAGGCAGTGATGGATGATATTTTGTGATGTCAGCTTGAGCAGTAGGGGGAGCTGTTTAACCACCAGACTACATTTGAGGCACTAACCCACAGATAAGTGCTCTCAGTTCTACAGCAGTTAAGGAGCTTGCTTCTTTTTAATTGTTGCCCAAGTTGATTATAACTCCCTTTAAATTTAGTGGATTTACAGTCAATTTAGCTTTTCTTCCTAATTATGACGTACAATTATATTTGCAAAATGTTTGTCAGATATTCATACATAAGTTACGGATGGTTAAATCCCTGTGATGGTGGTTAACTAGATGGAATCCCATATTAGTAGTAAATTAAATCTAAACATGAACATGTGTGTATTTGTTCTAGTACAACAAATAACAGAACAAATTATTATAATAGTAATGTCCAAAGAACAAATGTATTCTGTATGGAAAGTCATAGAAACTCATTTCAAAATGATGTCCTGGGATATTCCCCCTGCAGTGGTGATGATGCTCCATGTGATCAGAGCTGTCTCTCCACAGATCAACAGTTTCTCTGAGCTGGCGATGGCGTCCGTGCAGGGCGTGTCATCCATGAGTCCTCACAGCTATGGCCTTGTTGTCATCTTCGTCGCCGGACTCGCTATAGGAAGCTTGATCACCTGGAGGCTGACCAAACGGCTCTGAGGCGCGCACCCCCACACACATACCCCAGACCTGAGGCCTGTCCTACGAAGCAGGTTACACATACCAATGCAATTGCGCTGATTGATCAGAACTTGTCAACTTGATAAGTCAATCCAGGGTTTCCCAATCCGGCCATGAGTGTGTTTTCATAAATAGGGTGGTGTTGGCGGCATGTGACCAATCTCGAACATGGACAAGTCTGCTGGCAACAGAGCGGCTTATTTTTGAAACAAAGAGCAAACTAAAATAGATAGATAGATAGATTACTTTATTTATCCCCGAAGGGAAATTAAGTCGTCATAGCAGCTGGTATATTTGAATACAATAAAATACAATACAATAGAATAAAATAAAATAAAATATTGAGGTAGAAAGAATAAAAAACAGAAACACAAGATAAATAGGTAGATAAGATAAGGTGCAGTGGCAAGATGATGGTAATAGTACTGATGATATGATGGTAATGTTATTGTTAGACAGTATATACAAAAATAGTACAGATATATATATAGTATATAATATAACATAATATATATTTATATATGATAGTAATAATAATAATAATAATAATACCAATATAATAGCAGTATATAGTAATAATGTAATAATAAATATTAGAGAACTATGATGTCAAACACATAATCCAGGCTGAAAGCAACGCAGCTGCTAAATGCAGGAAGGACGGCTGGCAAAAAGTCACAGACTGTGTGAATATGTAAAGTTAACCGGCTGATAATGTCACTGCCCATCTTTGGACACGAGTAGATCTGACTATAACTAGGCTACGTGTATTCCATTAAATTAATCTATAGCTTAGATGTATTGTAATGGGCACAACTCCTAAGCATCACACTGGCAACATATGGCTCACGAAGATGACACAGATCATTGTTCCCTCTGACCAGAATTTATATCTCTCATATAAGTTGTCAGGGAAGCCAAAGGGCTGCTGGTCTCTGGACACTCTCACCTCCTCAGAGACCCTCCCCTGATCCATGCACCACGGGACCACTGTTTGGTCAGAGGGTGGTGATTTCATAAGCGTTGATCTGTTATCTGGAACATAACCTGCTTCGGGGCAAGCTAGCTGTGCAGCATAAGTTACCATGGTGATGTACCTCTCTAAGAAGTGAACCAACATCGTAAGACTGAAAACCCAGAGTTAAAAGTGAAGTAACCTCACTGAGCCCTGATCCTGCTTTGTAGTACAGGCCTCTTGTTTACTTGGCGGTATGTTTTCCCAGAGCGTTTATTATTCTAAGTGGTCAAGTGATGACCGATGCTGTCACGTCCTGATCACGTTGCCATGAGATGGGCAAATTGTACAATGTGCCTGACCCACCCACAAGCTCTCTATTTTTCTACCATATCTGATGTTTTTTAAACCTGACGTACTGTATCATGCTAAGCAGACATGTTTAAAAAAGTTAACTGAAAGTTAAAGATGAGATGAGTTTTAAGTTTGGATTTAAAGGCCTCGACAGAGTCTTCTCTGTCTAAGATTGACCTCCATTTGTGTTAACTGCAGGTCTGATTAACCAATGACAGATTCTTCTTGATGTGTCATTTCCCATTTTATCCTGTGTCATGGCTAATATCATCATCAGGGAGAGTAGTTCAGTCAGCAATAAAGCTTTTGATTATCTAAAGGTGTCATTGCCGTTTAGTCACACATAAAGCAGAACCAATTTGTCTACACATGAGGGTTTGGGTTAGCCAGGAGTTTAACCCTAACCGGGATTATTACATCATGAATTCACAAATTGAATATCAGTAATTGATGCAAATAATTAAAAAATGTTTAAAATGTGCAGTGAGCAGTGCCATATATTATGACCTTTTTCCTCAACATTTTATTTTAAATTCCCATTACTTTTAGTTTTTGTAAAATGGTAAAATCATGGTGTAAATATGAATTCCGTTTTAAATAGTAAATGGACTGCATTTATATTGCGTTTTTCTAGTCCACCGACCACTCAAAGCGCTTGACAACACATGCCAATAATCACCCATTCACACACACATTGATACACTGACGGGATGGCTGCCATGGAATTGGGGATTATTAAATTATTAGACGACCGCTCTACCTCCTGAGCCAGGCCTCCCCCCAGTTTATTTGCACAAATAATCAATCATTTGTTTATTTATGACCAGTTCCTAAGTTAAGTTATTTTTGATACATGACCGTGAAATGATGTGGAAGGTTTCCTACTCTGAATGAAAAAACTGTGCACTGTTAATGTCACTTTCCTAAACATGAAGTACAGACTGTACATTAAAGTGAGGGAATATTAAAGCCATGTGACTTTAAAAGTTTTGAAAGTGTGACTTTGAGCAGTTGTTGCCTTCATCCTGGTCAGGTAGAATGTTTGCTTTTCACCAAAGAAAGGTACTCAAGGATTGCCACTATAGACTGTTAATCTTTGCTTGTGTTTTGTAGTAATCGCAGTTAAACGCATTGTTTTGTAGATTTATTGGTGCTGGTTTGATGTCATGCAAATATCCAGAGTTAATGCACAGCTAATGTAACTAAAGCTGGATTATCTTCTAAAACCATGTTATTGGTCAGCCACATATATGCAGACATAACTGGCAGTCAATGTCAGTAGAGAAATGCCAAATACATGTTTGATGTCCTTTTAGAAACAGTGTCTCCATCACAGAGTTTGTCCAACAGAGAGCTCTGACAAAGGAGCTTTTACATGTTAGTTCCACTGTACATATGTTGGTCACAATCCTTTACAAAGCAAATTAAAGAGATTCAAGGAGCAAACATGTTCATGTTTTCTGTTTTGTTTTTTTCTGAATATGTTTTTTTTCAACTGCCCCCCACCCCACCCTCAAGGTACTCTGCCATCAGTTACTATTTACAAGTTACAAAAAAAATCACGGAGACTTTTAGGTGCAAATGCAAAAACTAATAATAAGAGATAAAAAATAAAAAAATCAAGTAAGACAAGCAGCTTTATTTAGCAACAGGATCATTGAAATGTTTTCCATGAAAGAAATGCAGGTAGATGTGATTAAAACATGATCAGTCAGGGAGTCTTTTAACAGGGTCATGGTATCGGATCATAGGACTCCAAGTTGAAATAAACCTGTCCGCACAAACTTGAGTTTCTCCAGGTTCATAAACATCATCAGGTAGCTAGCTGAGATGCTATAATATCCTTTGATTTTTGCTACAGTCATTGACTGGAACTCCGAGGACACTAAGTGTCTGGCCTCAAGCTCGTGCCCATGGCTTTGGATAGGAAAAGGTAGGTTATAACAGCAGAACCTCAAGACAGGTTTTTGTTGTGTGTCAAATTAAATGAAAATATATTTTTTTAACTCTCTTACAGAAATGCTTCTCTAATTACTTCCTTTTTTATGTTTTTTGATCGAGTTACTCAAATGCAAACCATCCTAAAGTTGTGGAGTTATTTCTGTCTGAATCCAAGTGGTGGACTGAGCGACTGCCCACGTCTGCAGGACAGACAGTCTGTGTGACGTGTACCCTGCTGAGCCTGGAGATGGCTGTAAGTGTACAGCGTGTTCAGGCTTTTGGCTCTGTGTTTTCCTTTTAAAAAACGTTCTTCCTTACAAAGTGCACTGGATCAGTCTAGTTAAACGCTCTTTGAACTGAAATAAACCTGAGTCCTCCTCCTCCTTCCTGTCATTTTCCTACATTCCCAGTGCTAAGAATAAGCTCTATCAAGTTCATGTGTGATTTGGCTTAACATAATTATACCCCTACACCACTACCCCTCTCCTTATCTCTTTCTGCCTCTCCTTCCATCTCTGGCTCTCCCTCCCTGGTGTCTCTTGTGCTCCTATAAACGGTAGACAATTAGCAGGGAAGGGTGGTTTTATTAATTAGCCAGTAACAAGGGATGAGCAAAAGAGGGATTGATTGATGGAAGGATGATGGAGGAGAGCTGTTGAGTATGTAGAAAGTAAGATTACAGTAGTATTGTAATACAGGAGTGCTGTAGACAATAATCAGATTAAGAAATATTGATCCTTCTCACATCTTCACATCAAATTTACTGAAAACATTCCTGGAGAACGGAGAGTGAACTAAAAAAGACTTTAATTTCCTCAACATAAAAACACCTGTGAGACCAATCTTTTATACATTTACACTGAAAATTGCACTCCCCTCATTCATTGCAGTAGGGGAGCTGAGACAAAGGTGTCCAGCAATGAAGCTGAACCTGACTCAACGCAATGCGATGTCATCCAGCAACACACTGTGTTGGCATATCAAGGACAGCCAAGCGCCCATTCCTGGTAGAATACCACAGACTGTAAATTCTACATGCAGATCGTCCAGGTGGAGGATGCAGTTATTATTGCCATCATAACTTTGCAGAGTTGTTAACTCCTTTTTCAGCACGTGATGAGTCTTCAAGCTCTCGTTACTCAAATCTTCCTGGATGTTGTTTGATATTCTGAAAGGTACTTAACCTGCACTGGCGCACCAATGCAGAGCCTTTCCATTTTGCAATGTTCTGTCTAAAAGCTGCAGTCTGTAGCAAGTTTCAGTTATTTGAATCAGTCATGGAAACTGGGCTTGTCTATGTGAGGTTGTGTGTGTGTGAGTTTGTGTGTGAGAGAGATTCCAGTGGTCCTTCTCTTTCTCCCTCTTTCTCTTCATTTATTATTAATCCTCGGCAGTGTCCTGCCCTCCTCCCTGCACATTTATTATGGCTATGCAGTAGAAAAGCACTAGTAGGGGCATCCTGTGCTATGTGCCGATCTCAGGTGATGTAACCTGCCCTCTGGCAGCCATCTTGGAAAAACCCAGGTCTTGAAATCATCAGCTGTGAACAGGTGGCTGCATTTCTTACACTGTAACTTGACTGTCCCAGCATGGAATCAGCATATTTCAGGACTTGAGTGAACACCAATCAATAGGACATCTTTTGAGGAGAAATAACGGTTGCTGTGTAGTTTTCATGGCCGTCATGATCACAATACCTGACAGTGACCACGAGAGGGAGCCCCTCTGCACCACACACTTGTGGACTGGACACAGCAGCCTGCTGGTGAGTCCTACTGACAAATATTTTCATGATGTGCACTGTAGAACACCATGCAGGGATGAAGTGGGATCAACTCATGAACTCATCTTAAGTACTTAATCATTACCCTTATGTAAGTAAGTTTTATTAATTCCAAGTTTTTCAATTTAAAATGGTTTCCTCTTCAGACAACTCATCAATTTTCTTAAATTGATGAGTTGTCTGAAGAGGAAACCATACTGAATGTATAGCTGGGTGTTCACTTATGAAACGAAGTTTGAAGAGACACATTAGTGTGTCAGTATTACCCCCCCCAGTCAAACTCTCCGGTGAGCACATCCTAAACTGTCATCTTTTATTGCCATTTTGGGAAGGACAAGGGGAGAGGAGGCAACATATGAGGCCAGCAGGGAGGAAAGGAGGAGGTCAGAGGGGGCACAGCTTGAGGTGGAGAGAGGAGGACACAGGATGGGAGGAGGGAGGGGAGACTGCAGTGTTTTGGTCTCCTGCACTTCTCCTTTTGGCCCTTAGATGTCTCCGTGCACCACACTGCAGTATAACAGATACAAGAACAGACGCAGAAACTGCACTGCACAGAGGGTGTGTGTGTGTGTGTGTGTAAGAGAGACATCCAGGTACATACTCTCTCCCTCTTTCTGTAGCAACACTGCAGTTTTATGCCCTTGATCTTCCCTCCGTCACTGATGTAATAGGTCGCTGTCTTTCTCTTGTGTTGTTAAAGGAACAGTTTAACATTTCAGAAAATTTGGGATATTTCTTTGCTTTCTGAGAGAATGATGAGAACACATGAGAATCAGTCTCATGTGTATGTGCTCAGTAAAGAGCTGCAGTCAGGGCATGGTTAGCCTAGCTGAGCATAAAAACTGGAAGCAGGGTGAAACAGCTAGCCTGGCTCTGAACCAAACCCAACCTAAAACACTGTAGCTCACCAATTAACATATTGTATATTGTTCCTAATCCTTACAAAAACAGAAATGTTCAAAAGACAACTGACATTTTGCTACGATGAAGAGACTGTAACGTTAATCAGAGATGGGCAGTATTTCAATTAAATTTATTTGAAATACGTATTTAATAACGTTTTATGATTTTGTAAATTGTATTTTGCTGGAAAGAAAAACAATATGTAATTTGTAACAAAATAAAAAGAGCTTGGGTTTTGTATTTGAAATACTTGAAATAAGTACTTAGGCAGCCTGGGACATTGGCGTCTTGGGTTAGTCATCATTCATAAGGACAACATTAATTTATAGATGTTTTATATTGGTCATTCTTAATAGTTGTCAGGAAAATAGCTTGCGCACAGGGTCAAAAATTAGTTCCCGCCACTCGGCAAATGTGAGTAGAAATCTACGTTGGCAGATAAAATAAATGAGGACAGCTGCCATTGGCGGGTTGCTAAAACTACTTCATTATGAACTCTTAACGCTACAACACATGGTGTTTCCACTGGTAACATTTAAATGTTACCAGTTGCTACCGCTCCGTGCCTGATCCACAGCTCTGCTGTTTTAATCGATGCGCTTCTCGGCCTGTTTGCTGCTAAATGCTTTAGTCAATTACACAAACATCCTCCGTGGATTACCGTCAACAGATCTGCTCACTGTTTCCATCCACCAAAAGTGACCTCCTTGCTGGCCCCAGGACTCCTGGGTTTGATCCACAGCGCTGCTTCGTCGTCCTGCATGAGCCCACCTGCTCATCCTGTCCGGATCTTTCCGTCCCAGCGTGGTTAGCAGGCTCGGGCTGGTCTTCTCTGCTAGCCTCCACTGCAGTTGGTTGACCTCCATTCTCCGGACAGGTTCGTCAAGCTAACAGGCTGGTAGCCCCTCCACGCCACCGCTCTTCCTCACCAGACTGCTGGCATCCTGCCACTGCTATGCTGTGGGTCATCCCGTGGATACTCCTGGGTTGGACATCGCTTCTTTTTTCACCGACACCCGGCTCTTGGTCACAAGCTAACGCTAGCTTCATGCTGCCGCTGTACTCCACCACAGATCTTCACAACCTCAACAACCACCTGCATCAGGACTCCGTGGCCAGACTCAAAGAAAATGGATTACTTCACCGTGGCCATCCTCCATACAGAGGCTCTGGCCGCATGTTTTTTCACAACTTCATGTCTCCAAACTCCATCCCATCCCTGTGGTCCTGTCACTCCGAAACTTCCTCATTAAGTCACCACAACAACCACGTGAATCTGTCCAATCTCCGTCCCCTCCCTATGTCCTCACAGCTCATCACAAAGCAACATTACCTGAAACTGGGTTTGCTTAACACTCGCTCCCTGAACAATAAAAGCCTCCTTCTGAATGAATTCATAAAGGACAGTCACCTTGATTTCCTCTGCCTCACTGAAACATGGCACAAACCCCTGGACTATTTCTCATTAAACCAGACCACTCCCACAGGATTCACATACATCGGCAAACCTCGTCCCCTGAGGGGCAGGGAGGTGGCGTTGCTGCTGTTTACAGGAAGGACATTAAAACAACCACCAATCCCATTCCTGCCGCTCATTCTTTTGAACATCTTGCCTTCAAAGTCTCTGGTCCCACTCCTCTGGTCACTGCTGTTATTTACCGCCCTCCCAAACCAATCCCTACCTTTCTCTCTGACTTCTTAGATTTTCTAACCCAGCTATGTGCCATCTCACCTTCCGTCCTCCTTTTAGGTGATTTCAACATCCATATTCATGACACTGACTGCAAATCTGCCACAGAATTCCTGGAACTACTACAATGCTTCAATGCTACAATGACTACACTCTCCTCCTGTCTTGATCACCTGGCTCCCATATAAACCAAAACTGTCTCATTTACACACTCAGCTCCCTGGTATACTCCTGAACTCCACCAAATGAAGTCCTGTAAGCGGCAACTTGAATCTTGAATCTTGACTCCGCAAGGTTTAAAAGTCCACACCAACTACCTTCAACAATACAAAGACGCTCTCACCTCAGCCCAGTCCAGCTACTACTTAGACCTCATACACACTGGCTCCTCCAATCCAAAGGCTCTCTTCTCCACAATAAACAAACTCCTCAAACCCAGGGACAACACCTCCAAATCCTTCACAGTGGACAAGTGCAACTCCTTCCTCTCATTCTTCCAAACAAAAATTGACACCATCTACAGCAATCTGAATACCTCCCCCACCCTTTCCACCCCTCCATCTGCACCTCCCTCTTCTACCCCTCAGCCTCTCTCTCAGTTCTCCCTTGTGTCCCCAATGGAGCTGTCTGCCTTCACAGTAGGAATGAGAAGCTCCACCTGTCTCCTGGATCCCATCCCATCCAACTTCATCAAGGACTGTCTACCAGCCATCTCACCACTCATCACAGTAATCATTAACTCCTCCCTCAGCTCAGTCCCGGACACACTTAAACTGGCTGCTGTCACCCCCATCCTCAAAAAACCTGGACTTGACCATGACAACTTCAGCAATTTCCGGCCCATCTCCAATCTACCATTTTTGTCAAAAATACTGGAAAGTGTTGTCGCCTCACAACTCAAGGCCCACCTCACCTGCAATGATCTGTTCGAGCCATTTCAATCCGGCTTCCGCTCACAGCACAGCACTGAAACAGCCCTCCTCAAAGTCACCAACGACCTCCTCCTCTCCTCAGACTATGGTCACCTCAACATTCTCATTCTCCTCGACCTCACTGCAGCTTTTAATCTATCAACCAGAACATCCTTCTCTCCCGCCTTCAATCCTCCCTCAACATCACCGGTACTGCTCTTTCCTGGCTTAAATCATATCTTACAAACAAAAAAACAGTTCATCAACATCAACAACTGCACCTCCTCCACCACTCCTCTGTCACAAGGCGTCCCCCAGGGTTCAGTGCTTGATCCTCTCCTCTTCATCCTCTACTTGCTCCCTCTTGGTGACATCATCCGTCAACATGGTCTCCACTTCCATTGCTACGCCGATGACGTCCAGCTCTACATCTGCACCAAATCCATTACCACTGCCACTCACTCCACTCTGACCAACTGCCTCACTGACATTAAATCATGAATGCAAACCAACTTCCTCAAACTCAACTGTGACAAATGTGACATGATCATCATCGGTCCCAAATCCCTGACTAAATCCAGTCCCAACTTCTGCCTCACCATCGACAACTCCACTCTGTCTCCCTCCCCACACAACCTCGGAGTCTTATTCAACAGCAACCTCTCTTTTGAACACCACGTTAGCCAAATCACCAGAACTGCCTTTTTCCACCTAAAAAAACATAGCCCATCTCCGTCCATCACTCTCCTCATCTGCTGCTGAGACTCTGATCCATGCCTTCATCACCTCCAGAATCAACTACTGCAACTACTGGCACATCATCCAAAGTCCTAAACAAACTCCAGTACATCCAGAACTCTGCTGCTCGTTTGCTCACCCACTCCCGCTCCCATGATCACATCACCCCTGTTCTCCAGAACCTCCACTGGCTCCCCGTCCCACAATGGATCCGATATAAAGTCCTTCTCCTCACTCACAAAGCCCTCCATAATCAGGCCTCCTACCTGACCGACCTGCTCCACCACCACACCCCATCCTGTAGCCTCTGCTCCTCTGACGCCAACCTCCTGTCTCTGCCTCCCTCTGGAACTCTCTCCCCAAACACATCCACGACTGCTCCGATCCTTCCATGTTCAAATCAAAAATATAAACTCACCTTTTTAGAACTGCTTTTAATATGCGATGAATATACTACGTTTTATTTATTTATTTTTTTTTTTCATGTTAATGTATACTATGTTTTAGTGTGAAACTTATGATTTTATTGTCTGTAAAGCGACTTTGAGTACCTTGAAAAGCGCTATATAAATAAAATGTATTATTATTATTAAACAAAATCACATAATGCAAATTAAACAAAACGTTCCACGATCAATCATCTGAGCCACTTCCTCAACACATACACGGTTGTTGTTGCTGAGCAGTGCGTTTTTTACTTCCTGCCCAGGTCCACGGCCCTGTACCGTAGTTGGTAGACCTCTCTGGTTTTAGGCTATTTTAATTGACTTTAGCACAGCTCATAGGTAACTGTGGTAACAGAGTCCAGACCAAGAAGAATGCAGGAAGACATCATAGTAACGTTGCATTAACAGGGACTTTTTATTTCTCTTCTTTGGTAGGGATCACAACACACAGCCTTTGACCATAATGCTGCAACCTGAGCCCATCCAGACACCTTATGCATCGTTTTTGTGTGTGGCGCTATTTCAATTACGTAATTTTGTCTCTGTCTTCTGCAGTGGTTTAAATGCTCCTACCAGGTGGATTAGCGTCATGAACTGTTTATCTCAATGAACCAACTCATAATATTCACTTAAAGTAGTGGATGGAAGCACACATTAATTCGATTTTTTCTTTTTGCAGTTTTTCTAGAAATGTTCTTTAAAAACCTTTTGGGCTGGAACCTTGAGCAAGGGTAACAGCTGCAGATTCTGAATTAATTTTGAAACAATGGGCTATTCTTTCATAAAGAGGTTGACAAAAGCAGCTTCTTGTTTCTAGCTGTCGATTTTGGCTGGCTAAAATGTCAAGGTGGTAGATTTCATCAGCTGTAGCTGTCTAGCTAACTTAGCTAATGTTAGCTTCATGGGTTGATTGAAAACACTGTTGGCTTTAATGTCTGCAGATGACTGGTTTTAAAAGGTGTCTAACATAAGCACTTGAAGGCAACAAGAGTCACCCACTTCAGCAGTTGAGAAAGAAAAACAAGGAAATAAAGTAACAGCATTTTTCTTGGGTTGCAGTGTAGAGCTGGAAAGTGGTTTAGGAAATGGTCAATTTGTGGATTTAGGGAAAGTTGCATGCTAGAACCAGCACCGTACAAAGAGAGAGTTATGACACTCTATGATCTCGCTGCCACGCAATCTCGTGGTTCATGCAGCTGTAAAATAGTTCCAAACTAATCTGCGCTGTCATATGGTTTGAATGGCTTTCCGCGGGAGACAGCAGCAGTGAATATTTACATACATTTTTGGTAAAAATTAATGTATAATGTCCATTGATTACTGTTGTGTTACATCATTATATGTCTGCTTTATTATTATTATTATTTATTTATTGTTTCACTTGACATTCAACCTGTTGACGTAATGGCACTACAACAGGATTACTATGTTGACAACACTTCTATTCAATGTTCATAATAGCATTTCTAGGGAGTGGTAGAGAGACAGAATTTACAAGTTTTTCTGTGTTTAATCTTGGAGGGAACGGGGACCGTTCCCATAACATAGGGAACAGTTGCAAAAATTTAACTTTATTATATTGGATTTATCTAACTGTAGGCTTTCTGTATGTGACAATAAAACTTGAGTTGATTTGGATTTGATTTAAATATTTTAGAGGGTTTAGAGTTCACCCATCACAGTTTCAGAAATTTCTTCTGGAAACTTGATATTTTAGTATTAATATTTTGTGGAATGCAAGGGACTTTGGGAAATGTAGGAAGTAGGTGTTTATGACCAAGTACCACCACATGTCTGACTATACCACACAATATCATGGATTGTATACAACATGACTGTACATACAGAAGGCAACTGTCTGTAATGTACAGCAGAACAGTAAGAATGGTTTGTGAAAATCACAACAAAGGATGTACAATCCTATTCACCGCAACAATAGGAAGAAAATGAGATCTTGACGTCTGGCTGTGAGAGCCCAATAAACTTCACTGGAGTCAAATGCTTATCCATACAATGACAGAAAATACATTTAAACTTCAGCCAGAAGTAATAACACATTTACTTGAATTATCTGATGAGGGCTTTGCACTGCCAGAAGCAGACCATGTCATGGCCCCAGAGGAGACTGGGTCTTGAGTTGAGCAGAGCCGAGCCTGCTGCTGTTGGAGAGAACTGGGAGTAGTAAAGAAAGATAAAACTGTGTTACGGTTAATACATCATCTAGTCCGTTTAATACTGCCGCTGTAGCTGCCCGGTAAACATTCCGTATCTGTAGCGCAATCTTGGATATTTACAAAACTACCTGAACTGCGCTCGTACTAGATAAACGCTTGTGATTGGCCTGCCCGATAAATCGGCAGAGTAATCAGTCTGAATGGGAGAGGGGCCAGACGTATCTGCCAGAGCAAATAAAACATGAGCTTGCAGATTCGTCTGGTTCCCAGGCTAGCCTCATTCTGGATCAGCTGGAGAGTCTTTAGAGACTTATTGGGGCAGCCCAATAATAAGGATCTATAATAATCCAACCTTGAAGTAACAAATACATGGACTAGTTTTTCTGCATCTTTTTAAGACAGGATATGCCGGATTTTTATAATGTTACATAAGTGGAAGAAGGCAGTCCTTGAAGTCTGTTTTATATGCCATCTAGATTAACTATATCTATAGATAATGTGTCTCGCAGGTGTTTAGGGCCAAGAACAATAACTTCAGTTTTTTTCAGAGTTTAATAGCAGAAAATTGCAGATCATCCAGTTTTTTATGTTCTTTATGCATGCCTGAATTTTTTCATCTGGCTTCATCAATAAATAAAATTGAGTATCATCTGCACAGATTCACTAGATTCATAAGAGGTTAAAATGTCAATAAATTTAGTAATTTCATCAACTTACCAACGAGCGTGCTTGGGAAACACTGAAAATGAATAAGGTTTGACGCTGGAAATTGGTCGCTGAATGTCACACGCTACTTCCGCATTCTCCGATTACAACAGAGGTCTATAGGAGTGTCCTAACTCTCTCTTTCTACGGTGCTGGATGGAACTATTTCTTGGCAAACAACAGCCCGGCACAGTGACTCTGCACAGCTTCCCAGAGTCTTGTCGTCACGTTTACCACTGTGCCTGTACGAAGCTAAAACCAAAACCTGAGCTCACAGTCCGTATCTGGCAACCCATGCTATAGCCATAGATGCAGCTTCCAGTCTGTATGCTAAGCTAGGCTAACCAACTCCAGTTCTGTACTTCTGAACACACAGACATGAGACTGATTCTGATCTATTGAGTACTTTCCAAAATGGTGAAGACGTCTGCCTGTCTCTCTCTTTCAACCTCTCGCTCTACCACTCTCTCTGTAAATATAAAAGCAGCTCTCTCTGTGTCTTTCTCCCTCATTGCGAATGCTGTACCAACAGTGTTCTTACGGTTACTGCTTGCTGCACTGTTTCAGTCTTCTACCCAGAACACACACACACACACTTTTTTTTCCTGATTTTTATTTCGCTAAGTCAGCACACCAACCAATTGATCACTGTCTTTTTCTCCCATCTATCTCACCTCTCTCTTCTTCACCCCCCCAATTCAAATTAGTATATTTTGCTTGACCATCATTAAGTACAGTATTAACAAAGCAGGTAGGAAAAGTTTGAAACTGTTAATATAATCATTTAGAATGTAAGAAAATAAAATATATACACAATTCAAAGCACACTATAATAGACTAAGTAAACTATGTTACCATACTACTCTGTATATTAACTTGTGTTTGTTCCATTCAAGCAGCAACCTCCAGGTCTGAAAAGTGAAGCCAATGCAGAAGTGTCTTAAACCTGCATTCTCTCTAATGGCCAGCAGGGGGTGAGTCCCCTGGCAGCATAAAGAAGTCAGATTGTATAGAAGTCAATGGGAAAATGACCCTACTCCTTCTTGATTTATTACCTCAGTAAGCATTTTACTAATGAGTTTATGGTCTCAATCGCTAGTTTCAAGTCTTATTCAAATAACTGTGGACTTTTGGCTCCTTCTATGGACAGATCTCAATATAAAAAGATACATAAAATTATATGGATAACAAAACAGGGTGAGAGAGTTCTCCCTTTTCATTAAGATTTTGCTCTGCCACTGACAAATATTTTATCAATATTTGAAGTCAAATTCAAAGTTCATCTCTATCTAGAAAACAATAGCTCAAATTTACTGGTAGTAACTACATTACTGGGGTACCTAAATTACTACCATTATTATAATCATTACATTCAAAAATGGTAATAGATTTAGTTATAAGTAATTATGACAAACATCTTTTAATTAAAACTGAAAATATATCACCTAAATTGATGTTGTAGACAGCTCTGTCTTCTCTTTAGCTGCTGAACTAACATTAGCTAACATTATAAAGATCCTGAAGATTAAAATATTGATGTCATGCACCTAAAAGAATAACTGAGGGATTCCAGATATTCTGGTATGGTTAGCCATTGGTCAGTACTTGACTGCTAACCACTACAACATACAAGGCTGTGCAGGTACCTAACGTAAGTATGTATGTATACGTACACATACGAGGAATTTGACTCTGGTTTCTCTCTCTCAATGTAGTTAGACAGAAATAGACGAAAAAACAAAATAGGACAAAAAAGCAGAACAACATCTGGAAACAAAACAAATTTTTAAAAAGGCAGATAAAAAGTACCAGAGAGGGCAGTACCGAGGCTGCAACCTGTGGCGCCATCGGTGATGTATGGTTAACAGCTAACAGTTTAATTTTGTAGTTGGACAGTCATATAATAAAGGTTGATACATCTGATAAATGAGATGTCTGCTAACAGCATCGATCCTGCCCTTGATTTTATGAGGGACAGTTGTACACAGTGAGATTGTAGTGACACGAACAAGGGGGTCATTGTTGCAGTGGCATGCTCTGCTAAACCCTGTTGGACCTCTGGGGGCTGTAAAGAATGACCTTCTTCTGTCAGAAGCAGTGGGACGTCATTACAGAGCCTCACAGCAGGCAGGCATCTATTTGTTTCCAGTTTCCTACCAACAATGAAAGTTAGTTTATTTTAATCATGAGCACCATCATTCCCTAAACTTGACAAAGGCACCCTAAACTTACTGGGGAAGTCCACCGATAAATGTCAGATAAATGTCCTCTAGTGATGTTAGTCAGTGTCTGAAGACTACAAGCTTGAAAAATGAAGAAAATCTGTTTGTGTGGAGTTAGAAAGAAGTGATCTGACCAGACCTCTGGAGGCCACTGCTCGTCTCTGCTGCTAGCTTAACACATCTGACTCTACGACTGAACTGTTGGCGCTTGAGTAGCATTGTGGGTAATGTAGGCATAATGTTTGACAAGGAATAGATGTACTGCATTTAAATAGCCCTTTTCTAGTCCAATAACCACTGAAAGAGCTTTACAACACATGCCAACATTCAACAACTCACACAAAGCAGCTGCTGCCAAGCCAGGGATTGAATCAGGAAACTTCAGATTTCTAGACTACCACTCTACCTCCTGAGCCAGGCTGCCCCAAATATAAAAGAAGATCTCTGGTTGTGCTGAATCGCATTACAGAAGAGCAATGCTAAACCAGGATCTTTCTCTAATCCTGACCAAGCACTTTTTGTGTCTGAACCCAACCAAACCTTAACCACAGAGGTGGCAGAAAATTTTCCATGGGTTGCATTTGGTCACACACTCCCTGTGAATTGGTGCAATGTCAAAACAAACACAGGTCCTTCCAGGTTGACTTTGTCTCATCCTGTCCACATGTGTACTTTGTACGTGTGTACTTTGTGTGCACGTGTCTCCTCATTCACTCTCATACTGCAAAGAGCTTCGCAGCTCCTTAGTCAGCATGTTAACTTAATTAACTGAGTGTGTGTATGGGGGTGTGTGTGTTTACATGTGCTAATGCATTGTCCATCTGCATGAGGGTTTGTGCACAGGTCTGTGTTTGTGAACGTGGGTGTGTGTGCTGGTAAGAGGCATGTGTGAAGGAGAGGACATGCATTCATGTATGTGAGCGTGTGACTGCTTACAAGAAAAAACAGCCATGACCGACCCATCAGTCACTTCCAGAGAAGAGGTGGTGTATCACAGGAAGCATCAGAGAAGGAATACATAGTATGATATTGTATTGCATTTTATAAACAGTGAATCATTAAATCACGTGACTTGCAGCATTTTAGTTGTTTCAAAAGAGTAGGGACACATTTGGCAAAAAACTTCAAACCAGTGTCATAGAAATGTCGTGCTTCAAGTTTAAAGGATAGTGTTGCCGAAATGTATGCACATAGAAGAGGCGAGCCCACATGCTGCTGTATGTGGCAAAACATTTGTCAGAAAAGAACTTACAGATCAGGATCTCGGAATTCTAATGTTGTGTCTGTGTTCTGATTGGTTTTGAGATATTAAGCTTGAAATGTAGTCACTTATTTTCTTTTATATTTTTAAATTTTTTTATGAATTGTATTTCTTTTAGTTTGATCTCATTATTGAATTATATTATTTTTGATGCTTTTGCAATATTGTTAACCTCATATTCATGATTAATAAAGTATATTGAATTGAAATTGATGTCTTCTTAAGCACACAAGTTGCAAGCTAAACAGACACAAACCCACTTCAGATAGCCTGGGAACCAGACAAATCTGCAGCTCATGTTTTATTTGCTCTGGCAGATATGTCAGGCCCCTCTGCCATTCAAACTGATTTCGCAGTTTCAGGAATCTGGCCGAGCCAATCACAACCGTTTATCTAGTATGAGGTGGGTTTAGTATCGATGACTGACGAGCTCTGTTTAGGCATCTTTGTAAATAGACTTGACTGAATATTTTCTCTAAAAGAAGAACAAACAACTGCACTTAAACTTAATGTTCATAAGATATATGTGTTCAATGTACTTCTGACAGGACGGCGTTTCGTCGCTCTGATTGGTCGTCTCTGCTCGTTGATAACGCCCCTTGGGAATCAACAATGAACTGAGAGGCTCCAGAATAATACGCATTTGTGAATTAGTCTGGCGATGCCAGGCTAGCTTCAGAGCACAGTAGAGTTCAAACTTCGTTCTAGCGTCAGTGTTCAGTTTCATCGTCACTAAATTAAAACAGGCTGCACCTCATGAACTACTTCTTCTGAAGAGACGGGTTGTTACTAGATATTTACACCCGCTAACTGCAGGTGTAACTGTTGTGTAGCTAACTGAAGCAACTGACAAAGCTAATGTTAGCATGCTAATATCTGAGCCGTCACAACTTGAACTGAAAGATAGATGGATCTAATTGTGTTTCTGAATTTGAACTGTACAATGATAAATTGGCCTCATATAGAGACCTCACACAAAAAAATATATATTTTCTTGGCGAAATATCACCTCCCAAGTTTGTTACAAAAACACAGTTTGAGCGCAGACCGTTGTTAATGTGAATCCACATTAAGAGATGGAAGCGCTGTTGAAGTATTCTTTAGTTCTGCTGAATTAATCATCTCAGATTTTCATTTTTCCAGCAACCATTTCTGTGATCTAGCAGTCACAGGAACTGTGTCACTAATAATACAGTTAATGTAACAAACAGTACTGTAAGCTGTGTAATCAAGCTAGCTGTCTAGCATGGTAGCTAATGGTGTAAAACAGCTTTTTAGTTCAAACAAGATAAAGAAAATGGACTCAACTTAGTTGGTATTTGTAACAGTGTCGTTTATATTGGGAACTGGCTTTAATGTAAAAAACAGAGCAAGGAAAAAATCTGCTGCTGTCAGATGAGGTGCATGAGAGAATAAATACACAAATATATCATATATTCAATAAATCCAAACCAAACAATGCAAACTTCATGACTGTTTCTTAGAGGCATGCTATAACACAACATCAAATGTTCAAATCAAATTCAAATAATATGCTGAAACTACTCTATTCTCAATTAAACATACTGTGCGCCACACACACGGTGCAGTAATGTTAATCATGACCAATAATATTTTGTACATCCACTCTGAACCGGCGCCACAAACCTCTGGACAGCATCTTTAAGTCATGAGAAAACTGATAAATAACCTTTATTCTTAATTTTGTGAGTAGTGAGTAGTGAAAGGGAAGCTTTAATACATTATACAGGTATGTCTACCCCCAGTGCCCTCCCTCCAGCACTGGAGGCTGACCAGGTCACCGCAAAAAAAAAGGGAAAAAGCTGAATGTGTCACTTTGTGTTTCTACGGCGGGGTAGAGCAGGGTTGGCGCTGTCCGGGGTGCTGAGCGCTGACAAGCCCGCTCGTCCTGCCTCAGTCCCAGACTGAAGAGGAGGAAAGCTCCCGGGATCCTCTGCAGTATGTCTGCTGCATGCACTCCGAAGTAAGATGAAGGTGGGATTTCTCAGATTGTCTGTTTATTTCTATTCAGTTCAGTTTCCAGTTTGGTAGTTGCAGAGACCCAACAGTTCCCACCATGACCACGGTGCTGAGGAAAAACTCCCTTTTTACAGGTAAAAACCTCAAGGCGGAGGTTTGGTTTCAGAAGTAGGGGACAAGATACTAATACTAGCTGGTTACCTAATAAATTAATAACTGTATCCTTTTTCTGCCCAGTTTAGCTGTTTTTTATGACCATGACCTTAAGTAAGTACAGTATTGCTAAAGCATGTTATAGAGGGTTTATAATTTATTATAATTCAGAATTTAAAGCAAATAAAGGTTTACACATCACTACATTATATAGATTGGTATAAATCATTTGTATATAAAAGAGGGTGAGTAGGAGAGAGAATGAGGGCTGGAGAGTCCAGCTGATCTTCACATTTGATCACATGTTCTCACGGAGGGCACGATGAGGAGGATGAGAGGTGGGAGACTGGGAGGAACGGGGAGGAAGGTGAGTGAAGACATAGATGAGAGTGAGAGTGGAGGAAGGTAAAGATAGGAGATAGAGAGAGGTAGGGATGAAAAGGGAGAGTGCTTCCACTACAGTAAAAAAAAAACCCTACAGTGCAGTGTCAGTATATAAATCTACAAATATAAATATCTGTTTATTTCTACAGTGTGGAGTATGCCTTAGGATTCCCAAGGTCATCGAACCCAGCATTTTGCAGTCAGTGGTGAGGTGTTGACTTTATGGGTCCCCTCTGTCTATGTTGGAAAAACCCTCCTGTTCAATCCTTTGGACTCACACACACTGATGTGTTTGCCATCATCACGTCAAGTATGCAAGGCCGCTGGGCTGTGGGGGGACAAAATGTTCTGTAAGAAAGCACTTAAAGTAATAGTATGACATTTTGGGAAATATGCTTGTTCCCTATGCTGCCGAGATTCCGATGTTCAGTCCTGATTCCAATCTCGTGTCGCAAACATGAAGCTTTGACACAGAGACCGGGGTTCCCTTCCCGAGTCCTGCATTTGGTTAGGTTTAGGTCACAAAAGCACTTTGGTTTATTAAGTAATAAGGTCATTAAGCAAACTTGTCCCTTTTCTCATTCTTCAAGTCACAATATCTTTTTCAATATTCAATATGTTTCAATATAAAGCCAAGACATTGCCATAGAAAAAGCTGTAGTTGCAACAAACATTTATTGTATTGAAAAAGCAATTAAATATGTTGCCAGTTAATGATTTGCAGACAGACTACGCTCAGCATTAACGTTTTGTGTCTTGCTATATTTGTTAGTTAATAGCATTTCCTAGATATGTTGAGAACATGATCCAGGTGGCATTATGTTCCTTTCAAGGCATATTGACTTGAAAATGAGCAATATATTTCCAGGAGACAGGGTTGGATTGGGTGTGGAGGTCCTCACTCCATGCAGAGCTGTACCCCAGACCAGGCATGAGTTTGGCTGCATGTGGGTGGTTTAGGGTATTCCAATGTGTGTGTGTGCGTGTGTGTGTGTTCTAGTGACGTTGTAGTGGAACCTATACGGCAGAGCACAGTGCTGCAGACTGTTCTCAACAGACCAACACAGCACATTAGCTCTGCACTAGTGAGAGAGATAGAGAGAGAGAGAGAAAGAGAGAGAGGACAGGCAGCAGAGATGATAAGGAGAGGCGGAGAGAGAAACGGAGAGAATACACTGTGTGAGAGAAAAAGAGAGAGAAAATTGGAAAGCACTAATGATCTGATGGTCTGCAGTCTTTTCTCCCCATTTTGTGGAGCTCAGCAAATACTCGTTCTGCTTCTGGTCCCCCCCCCCCCCCCCCCCCCCCCCACTGGTGGTGGAGGGACCATCTTGGACAGGAAAAGAGAGAGAGAGGGAATGGGTGGTGGGCGTGAAACACTCTATCATATCCCTCCTGCTCCACTCTAATTGAGCCAAGTGTTTTAGTAGATTGAAATACGGTGTGGAGGAAGGGAGTGATGCAGCAGAGAGAGAGAGAGAGGGCGAGAGAGAGAGAGAGAGGACAGATGAAAGCTTTGGTAAAGGAGACTCATTTTCATGCAGGACACTAAACCAAAGCTTAGTGATGAGGCACTGGCACTCAGAGCATGAGTATGTTATGTATGTTTACTATGTATGTTTTAGAGAATGAGCAGCCTTGAGTATATTTTATATGTCTTGAATCCATTTTTTTACCTACCTACAGAGTCCAGGTCTGGGTTGCACTAGCTCCTTATAATTCTTACTTAGTCTGAATGTGAAGTCCCTTCTAAGTTCTTAGTGACTACTAACTAGTTTCGAATTAGTGATTTACTAAATCAGGTTGCATCATTAAAACTTAAGAAATGTCTGAGCTGGTAAAGACTTTAGTAATGTGTAATGTCCGATCAAGAGCAGTCAACTATGTAAACAATCAGTGTGGCATCACAAGCTGGCATAATTCAGATGGATCTTGATATTAATGAATGCGCACAGAAGGATTCACAAATTTATTTTGGGATTTATATATAAATGTACCCTGGGAACCAGATGAATCTGCAGCTCATGTTTTATTTGCTCTGGCAGATACATCTGGCCCCTCTCCCATTCAGAGAGATTTCCACCAGAACTGGAATGTGGCGAGCCAATTTATCTAATATGGGGCGGGTTTGATATGATGACTGACAGAGAAGAGCGCCTTTATAAACAACCAAGATGGCTGCCACTGATGCAGACCGTTCTTGGTGTTTCTTGTTTAAAATAAATGTAGTATAAATATATGTCCTTAAAAGTATTTTCATCAACATCATATTTGAATGGTTGTTATACACAGACTGTCGAGCCTGCATTTACAGACTGCATGTCAGGGGATTTATCTGTAGCCAATCAGATGGCTCCTTCCATTTCACCTCAATATAGATGTCGACCTCAACATGGCATCCGGTAGCTGCTCTCCACAGGTATGTGATGACTCTCCTATCATGTGTGGTTAAAAATGAGTTATGAATGCTTGCTAAGTTAGTGATGTGGCATTCAACACTAGCTTTAGCTAAGAAGTTAGCTATATAATCCTAATAGACAAACTAAGATAGTATATAGTATGGAGCATTTATTTAAAAGAAGAAATATTTTTGTGCGTATCAGAAAAACATTTGTGAACCTTCTTTTTATATGTTTGTGGAGAGAATCATTTATATATCAATCACTAAATACATTTGTTTTTCCTTCTGTACGCATTTGGACACCCTTCTGATTCCATTGTGTACTGCACATTAAGATTAGTTTTCACATTGAATCATTATTTTTATTGAGTGGTTTACAAAATGTACTCTTTGTGATGTATTTTTAATATTTAGCATGGCTTACATACAGTTAAATACGCACTTTAAAGTGTGTTCAGCATTCACCTCAGCACTACAGACAGCCGAACATAAGAAGCTCTTAACACAACGTCTAAGATGGATCCTTACTGGGAAGTTGGGCTGTGACCACAGATGGAACTGCAGGTCATGTGGTGTGAAGCACACTGGCCCCGGCAGACATTTTCCTTACATAGTCTTACAAAGCCTACAGTATAAACAAATCAATATATTTTTCTCAGCATCACGCTCTGAAATGACCACCCAATAATAATTAAAAAGTGTTGAAGAGCTGTATCAGTAAATCTTTTCTTTATCTTTCAGCTCAGCCAGAGACCTCCAAAGGCCTCAGTACACTTCAAACAAAATTCACCACAAGCATCAATCTCAAACATGGTGGATCATGTACAGGTGTAGGTTATCTGCTCATTATAAAGCAGAAGAAGAAACAACCAATAAAAATACATGCAAGGCATAAGCCAAACCAAAAATACAAGGAAATAAAATAATAATAGACACAATAAATAACTATATTGTGAAATATAGAATACAGACAAATCACAAATTATGGCAATGAATAATCACACATATAATAATAATACAACCAAGTGGGCAAATTTCATTGAAATAAATGGGGTGCTCAACATCAAAAGTCCCTCGTTCACTGAGTGCCACTTTGTTTGTTTGGTGATATGCTCCACAAAAGCAGAATATTAACTATGGTCCCCTTGTGCCCCACATTAAAAAATATAGATATAATACCTACAACTTTTAAGTTCTTACTGGTTACAATATTTTAGTCGATGGTGCTAGGGCCCCATGGCTGTTTCCCACTTACCCCAGTTGATAATCCTGCCTTAGGACATGTCTGCCCACAAACTTTAGTGTACTTTTAGTCTGGGCCAGTTTTTTCTGGTTTGGGCCCTTCAGTTACATTAAAGGGAACTCTTAAAGTTCCAATGATACTTTAAACAACAATGCTTTTCAGACTTTCCTGTTTCAACATGACGATGCCCACATGCACAAAAACATAAAGAACTGTTTTTTCCCAGTTTGGCATGGAAGAACTTGACAGGCTCGCAAAGAGCCCTGACCTCGACCCCATCCAACACCTTTGTGATGAATTGGAAATCCTACTGTGAGCTGGACCGGATCACCAGCATCAGTGTTGGACCTCACTGATGCTCCTTAGTACCGAATGGGAGCAAATCCCTGCAGCAGGTTCAGCATGTGGCGGACCAAGAGTAGAGGCTGGTATACATTTGTTCAGCAATGGGTGTGATGTTCAGGCGGCCGTACTTTCAGCGATGTAGTTTGCCATTTTCTCTGTACTTGAGCATTAACAATGAAAACCCAGAAACACCTAGTTTCTGCCTCTCTCTCTCTGCCCCTTGGCTCCATACATCTTATTTCTCTGCAGCTCAACCCCAGGATGCAGCAAATGGAACAGTAGCAGAGAGCCAAAAGAGCAGTGTTTGAGGAGATTTGTTCAGCAGCAGCGACAGTTTTAACTTTAATAACATCAAATGATCAGATAATATGAATTCAATCAGTCAGTCAATCAGTCAGGCAGTCAGTCAGAGGGAATCTGTTGATTCATAAAATCCGCATCCCACACATTCTCTCACTGCCTCTGTCATGTACGCACTTACAGACTCTCTCCATCCCTCTCTCTCTCTATCTCTCTCTCACACACACACACACATATATGCAGACTCCTCCTTCCTCTCCTCCTCTCTCCTCCTCCTCCTCCTCCTCTCAGTTGGCCCTGTGACTCCTTGCCGGGACGGTATAACAGTAGCCTAAAGAGCGGGGACCAGCGGTGGATGGGGACGGGCAGTAGCCGCAGCAGCAGCAGCAGTCGGGCGCACCGACCGAAGCATGCTCCAGCGCAGCCATGACTTGCTCGGCGTCAGATAGCGAGAAGATCGTGATCAACTGCGGCGGGATCCGACACGAGACATACCGAAGCACCCTGAAGACGCTGCCGGGGACGCGCTTGTCTTGGCTGACCGAGCCCGACGCCTACAGCAACTTCGATTACGACCCAAAGTCCGACGAGTTCTTCTTCGACCGCCACCCGGCCACCTTCGCCTTCATCCTCAACTATTACCGCACCGGCAAGCTCCACTGCCCCAACGATGTGTGCGGGCCGCTCTTCGAGGAGGAGCTCGCTTTCTGGGGCATCGACGAGACGGACGTGGAGGCGTGCTGCTGGATGAACTACCGGCAGCACCGCGACGCCGAGGAAGCCCTGGACAGCTTCGAGCAACCCGAGCCGGACGCACCCGAGGATGACCCGGCGCTCACCGGCGGGGCGGACGGCGACCTGAAGCGCCTGTGCATGCAGGAGGACGGCCGCAGGGCGACGTGGTGGGAGGTGTGGCAGCCCTGGATGTGGGCGCTGTTCGAGGACCCCTACTCCTCCAAATACGCCCGGGTGAGTGGCTGGACAAGTGTCTGTCTGTTGTATTTCCTTTTTCTGCGTACCTTTCGTGTTAGTGAAGTTCGCTTTTCTTTCTTCCTTTTTTCCCCTCTTGTCCCGCGCGCTCACATGGCCACTGCGCAATGTTGTGCGTAAAGACTCAATAAACTGTTCTGGACGAATGAGAGGATGTCAGATTAACTGCAGTGTTTTTCAACAAGTTTCAAGTAGACCAAAAATACAGGAGATGAGTAGAGGGAGAGAGAGAGAGAGAGAGTTTAATGGATACATATGCGTCAGTTTTTCCTCTCCTTCCTTTCCTTCACAGCATTTTTCTTTCGTTCCTCATTTCTATGCATTACATTCTGCTCATCACTTTGCTCCTCTCCTCCCCTCCCCTCTCCTCTCCTCTCCTCCACGTACTTGCCCTGCCACTGTTCTTTCCTTTTAATCTCTCCCATTGATATCATTGTGTGAAGATCTGGCCACTGCTGATCCCCTTATATTATATATAGTTTGGGATCTCTCTCCACTATCAGTCCTCATTTGGTGTTAATTGTTCCACAGTCCAATAAGAAACGTAATCACCAGGTTTGCAGATCCTGCCTCCATTCAACAGCTTCTCTTACCTAAGGTGTTACTGATGAAACAAAACTAAAACCAGCCACCCCACACTTCATCCAGTAGGTTGGTGCATGTTTGTGTGTGTGTGTGTGTGTGTGTAGATGAGCACATGCACATGTTTACTCATGAGTGTGTACCTTAGATGTGCAGGCAGGTGAATGTATTTGTATTTGTGTGAGTGTGCGTGTGTGTGTGTGTGTTTGTCACACACTCTTCAGCTCTTCCTCCAGCGTCCATCAGAACTGGTTGATATTTGTTTGTTGTGTGACTTGCTGCTTGCTGATGAACAAACGTCTTAACGGTTTAGACTGGAGCACAGCACTAACGGATCAAACGGCGTCATCAGCCTCCACAGATTATAGTTGGCTTGGCTTGGAGTACTGCATTCTTTATGGCTACAACTACAATAAAGTGTACAGGTCTTACAGGTCTACATTTATCTTACACGATTCTGGTGGGCACAAATTAGTCTTAGTGTACCCTTCATGTAGCAAAGGTAAAGGTGAGGAGGTCAGGGTTGTTGATGGATATGTAGCGCATCCAGCTTTCATCCGGGAGTCTGGAGTTTGTGCGGAGTGGTGAGGGGGGTTGGCAGGGTAGTATGTGATGACACGGGGAGGTCATAGACAGATTGACACTGGCTACATGATCACGGAGGTCCCGAGCTTTACCAGTTTGATGTTGGGGCCTTATTCACGGTTTGGATGTCTTTGCAGGAGATATGGAGATGTAAGGGAATGGTACAAAGCTTCCCCTTAACTCAGCTGATAATGAAGAATTTGTCACTTAAGGCCATTTTCAATGTTCATATCCAATATTTAGGTACTAGTTACCTTGCTAACTGTCACAATGGTGATAATATAGTTGGGGGGGTCAACAAAGGAAATATACTTCAGTGTTTTGGCTATATCGTCAGGGTCAAGGGGGGCCTCAGAATTCAGTGTAATTTACCTTTCACCTCCAAAGAGACACATGCAAGATAGGTCTGAGCAACATAACAAATAATCTGTGAAAATCACATGTGTGTATTAATGGCTGTCGCTCAAAGAAGTAATACGATCAGTCCAAAAGATGCTTCGGTTTAATTTCCCCTCTTCTATTTCCACTCAGTGATTCAGCCTCTATGTGCTTTCCCACCTTTCTCCTGCTCTCATGTTCTCTCCTGCTCTCACTTTATTTCCCTAAACTTTTTTCCCCTTAGTTTCATCCCTTTCTTCCCCCTGTGCGGTCAGTCCTCCACCTCTCACCCGTGTCACCCGCTGCTTTCCTCTGCTTAATTGTCTCTAAAAATCTATGGCAGAGCCTCAGGCCAGTGCTGATCTGGATCATTCTGAAGTGAGGTGTATGTTCTGTGGACTATGCACAGAGACAGCATATTGACTCAGTCTCTTTCTGAGACTTAGGATGGAGACACACATACTACACACATACTACACGCACACCAGCAAACTGGAAAATATACTTGTGTATTTGTTGGAAGAAAATAGACAGAAATCCCAAAAAGCTGCATCGGGCCACAGAAACTCAAAAAGTGTGAGCTGATGCGCGACTAAACCATTCTGATTAAAAGTGTAGTTATCAATTGCACATGAAACAGGGATAAGGCTTATAGAAAAAACATGTCTGTGAGTCCATATAGAGAAAGGTGTTACAACCCTAACCTGGCCTCTGTAGGGAGCTGGGTTTGTGACGAAAAACCATTTATATCCTATACCAATGTTACCAATGTAAAAACATTCAGCGTAATCTGGGGTTTTGCAGAATTGTCCAATATCAATGTTCTTGTCTGATAGTGGGGACGTCCTGTCCTGACATACTAAAAAAACACATCTGAAATGCATCCGTGGGCATCCATGGGACGCAGCTACACTGCACTCCAACTGCCCTGTAGCTCTGTCCCCTCTCTGCCACGGTCCCAGGTCCAAGGTGCACTGTGAGCATTTGCCCGTACCTTTATCATTTTGTTCATTTTTGTATGGGCTTCAATGTCTCTTTACTCCTGGGTGAAAACCTGACAGCTCATTAATGACCAAAGTTTGCAGGAGTGCTTCCTTTTCTCGTACTGCAAAAGTGAAGAACTACTACTAGCCTGCTCAGCTGATGTTCTCAGACGTTCTCAGCAGGTCTTTGCACATGCATGTTCCATGTACAGGTGGAGTCACAAATATGCAGTTGGTGGTGTTTGTGTAGATCTGTGAGGCATGTCAGCTCATCACAAAGGAAGCACTACTGAAAAAGGTTGAGAACCACTGGTTTATACCAAGTGATGCTAAAGGAACAAGAGAAAGGGAAGTTCTAACAGTAAGTGGACGTACGAAGTGTCAAGCTACAGCGTTCAGGATGAGGCGCTATTCTTTGTTGCTGCTGCATCCTCAAAGATCAAAGACCTTAAGGGGGGGTTGCCGTATAAAAAGACAAATTGAACGCCAGGGTGGTGTCATGGTAGGGGGAGCATCCGAATGACAGCTGAGGTGACTTTGAAAGTGTTGCAGTCAATAGTTTCGGTGCCAGCACGGTGACATAAAGAAAGGTTGGAAGGGATGGAGTGGGGGGGTTAGCCAGCGCAGCATCACTTGGACTAGGGTCAGGCAGCCGGCTCGGTTTTAGCTGATTGTGTCGGTGGAGAACAACGAGTACGAAGAAGGAGGTAATGTCGGCTGTTGAAAACTGCCGACTGGATCATTGGTTCAGTTCATGCATGTGTCCATTGAGTGTCTGCAGAATCCGTGCAAAGACAGCAGGGTTTTCCATTTCTTCCTGTCTTTCTCTTTCCCCCTGCCTTCTTCTCTTCAATTCTACAGTCGCTTAACCCCCCCCCCCCCCCGTCATCACCACTGACAGCTCGTGCTGCTTTATTACCACGATTTCAAAGCTGAGTGCTGGATTGCTTATTATCGCTATTCAGCCCCCCCCCAGCCCCCTCCGTACCTCTCCCTCCACCCCCCGCTCCCCCCTCCCCTTCCTCCGGTTCTCTCCAGCTCTCTGCTTGTGCTATAGCGTAACACTGCAGTCCCCGTAGTAGCTGACTGCGCTCTAGTCTGCTGCAGAGAAGGAGGGAGAGAGACACACAGAGAGGGGAGGGGGTGACGGGGCGGGAGGTGTTTTTTTTTGTGGGGGGGGGGGTGAAATGAATTTGGAGTAAGAAGCAGTAGAGGATGAAGAAGAACAGGATGGGGGTCACTTTCTGCACCCCCTCGTTTTCGTTCCTGCTGCCCCTCTTTTTTTTTTTTGCTCCTTTTCTGCTGAGCTCGGCAGGCTGGGACGCTCGTATCCGTTTATCGATCGGGCAGCGCGTCTCAGCTCCCCTCATTCAGGTCGACGTCTCAGCTGAATGGTGCTCCTTTGTAAGCAAAACTCCCCCCCCCCCCCGCCTCTCTCCATCCTTTCACACAGCGGGGTGTGATGGCAATTCCCAGTCCCTCAAGGAGAGAAACAAATACCAACATGGTGGCAAACACACTTACGCTTACACACTCCTACTGTACCACCACACGCAGCAGTTGTGGCTCTGTTAATGTCATTTTGACCTAATTTTCGGAGGCTCGGCTACACACGCAAGTTATTTGGGCTCATCATTATTATACTGTGATGTCATGGTCAAGTTTTAAATTGAGGTCCTGCAGTTAATATCCGCCATTCTGGCAGGCAGAAAAAAAGCAAAGCTCTTCTCTGTTAGCATATAGCTTAGTACTGAGTGTGTACCACACCGATGTGGCTTGTATCATGTAAAATAATCACATTCATTTCAATGAACAGTTAAAATGCGGCAGTGGTGGACATACTATGCAGGAAGGGCCAATTTTGGTCAGTTAAAGCTGCACTAATCAATATTTTTAACAATGGATTAAATGAATGTGTGTAATGCTCAAAGGTGTCGCTCATATTGACAAACCCACAGAGAATTCTCAGCATTTCCCCTCAGGGCTACCGAGCATTTCAGCCTCTTTTCCAGCAACAGCAGGCAGCTGCTTTCTACTACCTGCCCAGCACCAGCTAGCAGACAGACACAGTTAGCAACGAGCTGGTGAACACAATGTAACGTTTAGCAGCTAAAGAGACAGAAGAAGCTTTTTCAGAAGCTGGTGGAGACCAAACAAAAAGTGCTGGTTGGACAGTTGAAATACTTGTCTGAACGGATGAAATAGCCAATAATGGGTAATAGTTAAATCGTCAAGCTTCTGATCAGTTGTATGAGAAAACACTGTAACTATATCCACGTATATAATGAATAGTGTTAAATAACATCCTCTTCAAAATCAATTGAAATGAACACATTTGGGACATGATGGATAATGAGGGGCTCATCTGACAGGGCTGTGGGGGTGCATCAGTGTGACTCCAGCTCTATGCTCAACAAACAGAGAGGAGACGGACATCCATATTTTTATCCCAATCTTGAGGTAAAAAAAGCAAAGCAAAGTCTGCTGCCAAATATGTCGAACTATTCCTTTAAGAGCTGAGGTGAGACAGATGGTCAGTGGGTGGAAACTGGCCCCATTTATTAACCGATTCACCCAAAAACAATGATTTAGCCAGTGTTATTTATGGAGCAGGTGTATTGCTGCCGACCTTCAGCACGGATACGGCGCTGGATGGTAACGTCACTGAAAGTTCTCAGTACCTCTGCAGCAAAACAATGACAGCCAGATATTTAATCACACACACTCACTGTTTTCAAAATCTCTTTATCTCCTGACATTTTTCCATGTCTTTCCTCCTGTTTCTTAAAACCTTAAGCACCGCTCTCTCCCCCTCTCCCTCTCTTGTGGTTTTGTTGCACTATAGGCAATATATCCACCAGGGTCCCCCTTCCCCCTCTGTGCTTTTCAGGATAATGCTGCGACAGAGCTTTCTTTCTCTATGTGTCGGCCATCGCAGGAGAGAGAGAGAGAGAGAGAGAGAGAGAGGGACTGAGAGAGCGAGAGGAGAGTGAATGTAAGAGGAGAGGGCGCAGAGAGAGAAAGAGGGACACTGTACTATATTTGATGTCAAAAAATAAAGTGTTTAACCTCTGAGTGATCTCTTCTGTCCTCTTGCCTCACAGGGGTCAATAACACAGTCAATGCACACACACACGCGCACGCACACACACACACTCGAAATGCACACTTGTGCAAAAGCAGCTAATTGAGCATAGAAAATAGCATGTGCTGTAAGCCCCTAGCATCGTACAGCCTAATACACTCACACATGCTGCAGATTACTGCAGAATGATCTGCTGTGATGTGCTGTGCAGTGTGTGTGTGTGTGAGGCAGGGAGGTGAGAAATGCAGCTGATCTCCTTCTACCTTACCGGCTGGATAGGAACACTGTTACCACTTCACTGTTTTGGTGCCTATGTTTACACTCTAGAGAGCCGACTTGGCTTTAAGAAAACAGCAAGGCTCTGCTGAGGTTGCACCAAGAACGCGCCCTGAAACCAGTTCCCACATGCTCACTGTATCTCCAAACAGCTTCAGCATACGCAGATTTGGTTCTCTTTACAGGGTGATTCTGTCGTTTTTCTTTGTTTTTTAATATTCTGAACAAAATCCCATAATTGCTAAAGCCTTGACTTTTCACCATTAACCCAGCTAATTTATAGAATTTCTTTACCCTCTACACTAAGTAAGATCATGGTTATGGCAAACAAACGATGGTTACAATATGGTTACAGTTAGGCAACTAAAGCACTTTGTCTATAGTTAGGGTTGTACCATCCCAACCTCCACATCTTCACTACATAAAGAGCCTACTACTTCTTGCATTAGCACTAAATGTTGGAATTGGATGTAAATCTTGAGAGTTATTAAAGTCATATATAGTTTGTATCAGCACCAACAACAGCAGCCTCAAACATGGGCTCTGTTACAGCCGAAAGGAAACCTCCTGTTCACACTCACAATTTCTTAACCTGTAAAATGAAACACAGGAGTACAGTTGTTCAAGTACAGTTGTTCGTAGGTGTGTGGTCTGATCATGTCTGCAGTGTTTCTACCTGTTTTGAATGGCCACACTCCTGCTGTCATGGCCTCCTCCTTCAGTCTCTCCTTCAAAGCATTCATGGTGCAGGCTGCGGTTGTACACGGAAAAAGTCACTGATGAAGTTGCGTGGATTGCCTACTTTTGCGCCTGGTCAGTCACTGCAATAAAGCGGCCATGATTGTCAGCTTGTCTGTTTCAGAACATTGTGGACCGCAGCCCCCCCCCCCCCCCCCGATCCCATTGTGGGACAGACACTGTTACACGATTCATCACCTTTAGAGTCTCATAATTGAAAAATAAATATGAATTTAAATATGAAATACCAAGTCAATAGTTTCACTCATAATTATAAGATACAGTATCTTAACCTTGACTATTCATCCAAACTTTACTTAGAGTTGTATTTAAAGCCATGTTAGCTGTGTGGTTCTAGAAATGGCAATGTTGGTCCACCACTCTGGTCCAGACTGAAATGTCCCAACAACTACTGCATGGATTGCCATGACAATTTGATACATTCATGTGTCCCTGAAATTGGTGACCCCCTTCACTTTCTGTGTAGCTCCATCATCAGGTCACAATGTAACGTGTCCAACTCTTTGGTTCATGACCAAATACCTGCAGAACTAAAGAATGTTAGTACAGCCTTGCAGAGCTTCTAGCGCAACTGTAGAGTCTACAGTCATTAGTGACTCCTAACCTTTCGTATATTTTGGTATTTTTACACAAAAAAGGGGTCCCTGAGGAATTCGGCCAGAATACAACACCTGCTGTTCCCCAGATTGGGACACCTTGATAAAGTTCTGACATACTGAAATTCTTCAAAATACCCAATCGGTATGTTTTGTTCTGTGTAGAGGTGAATCATGTCAGTGTGCTGAGCCACTGAGCTGACCTCTGCTGAGACAGCTGATAGAGGGTGTAGGTTTCAGCTAACAGAGCTGTCCTATGAAAAATGAAAAGCTTTACATGTGCTGTTTGTTCCCCTGTGGTGCTATCCAGTGCTGAGGAGGCTAATGTGGGTCATTGGCACCAAGCAGTGACTCGAAAATAGAAGCACTGCTGGAGGTGAAGAAGTGCTGAATCAACTTCAGAACGTAATTTTAATGTAGGAGCGCTTATTTTGCTGGCAGTTGTTTGTTGGCACTTTGAGACTGTGAATCAGCTGCTGAAGCAGACGCTGTCCAGCGTCTGAAGTGCTGAAATAGTGTACAGACAGCAGTTCCACTTTAGGTTTGAGATCCTCACGGTAATGAAATGAAGCTTGTTGAAAGTAGCACAGTGAAATATTTCAGCGCAGCTGACATCCTCATCACTGTGATGACGTAGAGCTTGCCTTGCCCAAGGCTGGATTACCCCAGACACACAGAGGCCCTGGTTTTACCGTGAGACAATCAGTTTGTGATAATATGATTTATAGTAACTGTGTTTGATTGGAAGCCTGAGGAAAGCATAGTATTAAATGAAATGATGAGAGCCTTCAGGTGGCTCTACATTTATCTTGTGGCCCTGTTTTGTAGAGGAGCTCTATATCAACCTCTAGTTATAAGACTTTTATTCTTTCAGTTGACAACCTAAATGTGGAGTATTTCTAAATATTTCCAAAACATAATGAGAAACATAGTGAAAAACGGTTGGGGACACGCAGCCACAGGTTGCCTCAGTCTCAGTGAGAAACTGAAGGTGAGACTTTAACAGTCAGTTTTAATATCTGTCAACAGCAGTATGCAAGCTAATGTTAGCCTTAAGGGCTGGAATGTTTACCGTTGCTTGGCAATACTGTCAGCTGCTCCGAGACTCACTTCTCTCTCCTTGTAGACTCGTCTCTCTCATGGCCTGCTGTGGTCCTGCTTGGAAAGTAGTGATGTAATCCAGATTTTAATTCCTAAATATCAAACTTGTTTGAAGTTATCTGGGCGGCCCCGATGAGTCTGCGAGCACGTCTGGAGGTTTAAGATTGGATCTGTAAACCTATAATAATAATTTGGGCCAAACATGGGTACCGACCAAGATCCCGGACCAGTTTTCTCCTCCGACTGTCAGGAGGGCCAAATTGGAATAAATCTGCCCAAAAATCCTGTAGTGTGAGCCTGGTTTAAGAGTAGAGCTAAAAAAGTGCGTAACTTGTGATGAGCTGTGTTAAACCTCTGCTTTACAGTGGGGTGGAACTTGAACCACCACAGTGTCCTGCAACAGCTAAAAAGGTGGAATCTGAAATTTCACATAAGTAAACGTGCACATCACAGGCTTATTTAACAGCTCTCTCTCTCTCTCTCTCTCTCTCACACACACTCACACACACACACACACTGCGGTCAACATGACTTTATTTATTCATGACAAACATGACATTTGAAGGTCTTTCTCAGGGGATGTATTGACCCGAGGAAACCTTCCATAGTCGTTTGACCAAACCAACAGTAACACACTACAAAGCATCTGGTCATACACACCACATCAGAAGAGTACAAGCCACAGAGAAGACAGTTCCCACTCCAACCCACTGCCATTCGGTGGGTGCCATAAAAAGTATGATAAAGGCATTTTGCTAATGTTAAACGGACTGACACAGAGCCAGTTGGCAAAGACTTCTGGAGAGACACAAGAAACTCATTTCTGTGACAGCTGCATTATTTGTTTTAATATTCAGATACAAATGGAGTAGTTCAGATATTCTTATTGTGTTGCCATGAGAAGCTGTGTAAGCTGAATTTAATTGCTGTAATCTTAGGATTTTCCAAACAATTCCTCCTTCGGGGGATCGGGGGAAGCAGAAGTGCCACAGCATGGGAACAGACATAAAAATAAGGCTTTTAAACTGGCTACATGAATGTACAACCTCAAATGCACAAAACAGAGATGTACCCTCAGCTTCTCTCTGAATCTTCCTCCTCAAGTAGCCAAAAACCCATTAGAGGATCCCTTTCTCCCTCCCATCCCTCCTCCTCTACTCCTTTCTTCCACTCTAAATATAGCCTTCTTTGACTCCATCATTTCTACACACACACCTCGTCCCCCCGGTGGGGGCGGAGGTGTTACAGCGCCTCTGATGCACGCTCATGGAGATGAGCCCCTGGTGCAGTCTCACACACACACACACACACACACAACGCGCCTCTTTGCACGAGGAGGAACACCCTGCGGCAGTGTTCATGGTGGCGCTCTGCAGGGGGCGCTGTAGCAAACAGCAGGCATACAGGAGCTGTCAGGGCCACAGGGTCTCAAAGCCACTTCAAAGAGAACGGTATTGCTTTTTAGGGAATATATTTAATGAATATCCTTTCAAAACAAGGTACTCATCACGTCAAAAATAATCATATTGAGATCAAAATGTAAGAATAAAACCAAAGTGCAGTATAAAGACTAACCTGTTAGATTTAATGTGTGATGCTGTGATGATCAATATTTTCATATATTAACAATGGATCAAATGACTGTGTGTAATGTGAAAGGTGTTGCTTGTAGGGACAAATCTACAGAGAATTATCACCAGCTCTGCACCTCCTACACCTCCTCCTCTACTTAGCTTTGTGGCTCATTGTTTAGGTTTTACGGCCTACAACTTTGCTCTTTTTTTTCAGACTCAGGGCTCTTATCAACCTGGTTTCCAGCAGCAGCAGGCAACTGTTTTCAGAGCAGCAAAAAGCAGACAGACACAGACACGAGCTGGTGAACACAGTGGAGCATTTAGCAGCTAAAGCATCTGGAGATGCTGGGGATTAAAATATCCCAAAATATTGGACGTAGATTCATCAGGTGGGAACAAATACCGCTGCACCCTAATAGTTTACCAAACCATTGTCGATGACAAAAGTCTTAGTCGACCAGGTTTCATGTGTGTTGCTGTTACAAGTTCTCAAGTTGTGATTTTTTAAAAATAAATCAACAAAATGTTCAGTCTCCTGGCTTGTTGTTCCAAACTAACAAATACTATTCAGGGCAGGATGGCAGCCCTAGAAACAAACATTAATTCCAAATGAATGCCATTGTTGCTTTGTATTTGCTGGATGTTTAAACAGGCAATATCAAAAAATATCAATTTTAAAAGGTATATTTCAAACGTGTTTAATTGTTAGCTTGTTGTCGAGTTTTGTCCCCAGTGGCCTAAAAACAAACAAAAATTGTATATTTGTACATATTATACTTATATTATACTAAGCCTTAAAAAGGTTAATTAGGTGCCCGTATATTTGATTTGAATGATGTTAAAAGGTGAACTGATGGAGCTCACAGTCAAGTGACAGCGCAGTTGCTTTTAAAAAAAAGATTTTTAGATATACTGCTCAAATCTTCCCCCTTTTCCCCATTAGCTAAAATATTGTTCAAGTTTTCGTATTCCACTCTATTACATACAGTACATACTGTATCAGCTTCCTCCAACCCAGATTTTATGTTTGGAAACATTTGTGATCTCTACTAGACTTTAAAATGAAATTTCCTGGATTTCAACAATAACTGGCTGCACAGAATGAGTTTGCAATGGATATTGAGGTTGAAAACAGTTACTGTATGGTTGGTCCCCCTTTTGGCCACACGGTGGAGTTTAAGGGATGGCAACTTTGGCTGGTCCAGCACATAAGTCCAGACTGAAATATATTGTCTGTTTGTTGAAAATGGAATGGCACTTTATCAGAGGATTAATCCTTTTGAGGATCCTTCTCCTCTAGCACCATCATCAGGCCTGGAAAACTAATGACATTCCCATCAGCCTCAGCTGTTCTTTGTGTTTAGTGTTATTGCTGATCTAAGATGGTATACATGGTAAACATTATAACTGCTAAAATCAATGTGTGAAAATGTGAGCATTTTAGCATGCTAAGGTTAGTGTTTAGCTCAAAGCACCGCAGCCTCACAGAGCTGCTAGCATGGCAGCAAAACAAAGAGTAAGGAGAGCGACTGAGACCTACTGGGAAGCACAAACATCTGTCCTCCATAGAGAGGTCTACTGAATGCAGCCTGGAGGAAAATTTACTGGCACTTGATCAGTTTGGTCCCAGAGACATAATGACTGTGTGGTTGGTAATCTTTACATCAGCAATATCACCTTTGTAAACATATTTTCTGTTTGTTAACCAGATTAACCCACAGTGGAACCAAACGCTATTCAAAAAGGCACTGACTTTTTCTTGGCCTGCAACTGCATGGTGACGACCACAAAGACAACATGTTACAGATTAAAAAACAAGATATAATGTGTTAAACAAAGGTGCTGGTGGATGGAGTTTTTACCTTCGGACAGAGCCATGCTATCTGTTTCCCCGTTTCCAGTCTTTGTGCTAAGCTAAGCTAACCAGCTTCTGACTGTAGCCTTTAAGGAACTTTAAACCACAAACCGGAGGAAAGGAAGGCAAGAAAGAAACAAGGTCCATTTTAGTCCATTTTACCTCTTGTCTTTTAATATTACTGCAGTCTGCTGGTTCTCGCTCCTGCACACACACACACACAGACACACACAGACACACACACACACACACACACACACCCACACACACACACACACAGTCATGCCATGAGCCTCTCCGTCAGTCCTCATGCACTGCATCGATAATACAAGGATTTCTGTAAAGCCTTCCTGTATGTTTGCTGTGTTCAAGTCTCTCTCACCACACTCCTGATTGATGTTTTTTTTATGGGCACGCACGTGTGTACATATCTGCATACTGCGGGATGAGATGTGAGTGAAGAAGAGGAAAATCTCAGAATGACAACAGTGTAATGCTGCAGCACGCCGCTCAGAAAGTGACATTAAGACACAGGAGAGGAAGCTGAAGGATGAGCAGATGAATATGAAGAGGAGTAGGCGATGAGAGAGGGAGGTAAAGAAGGGATTATTTCATGAGAAATTGAAGGGAATTCTGTAAGGGAAAGGAGATGACTGAATCTCTCTCTTTTTTTTACTGTATATTCCTTTAATTTATTTCCCTCTTCCCTTTTGTTTCCTCCTCTGATATCCTGTGATGCTCCATTTTGCCCTCTATAAATTCATCTGCTCTGATACACTTCAGTATTATGCTTACAAGTGTTTGCAGGTGTGTGTGTGTGTGTGTGGGGGGGGGGGTCCTTGAAGTGAAACATTGCCTATGAAGTTAAAGTGCTGACTTTCAGCTTTGAAGGTGTCCATATCCATATTGGGTGAACAGTGCGGGACTTGCTGCCCTTTGTTTTAGGACATTACAGCAGTACAATCATCCTAAACATACCGACAAAGATATTTTTGTGTCCGAACAGACTCGGACTCAGTCGCCTGACCTCAGCCCCTCAAAGTATGCATTTCACTGCAGAACACCAGACTGATGAACACCACAGTGACTCCTCTTAGCTCTGGTTTGGTTAAAATTTCTCATAAAAATGTCTTTAGCTCCCCAGATCATGAACTCTTTTGTCTGGCCTTTTCTGCTAGAAATGGCTTGCTGCGGGGGTTACGATTGGTTGATCTCTGTTGAATTCCCAAAGTTGTAACAGAAAGAAAGCTAGTAGGGGAGGACAGTGGAAGAGAAGAAAGGATGCAGCAAAAGAGAGGAACATTTTTGCAAGGACAAATGTGAATGGCATTGTGGACCGCTGCAGCGATCAGGGAGAACAGGAAAACTAAGCAGAAAAAGTGCACTACCTTCTGTTTGCCTGCCTCACCTTGGTGAGCTGTGGGGGTGAAGGTGTGTGTGTCAGTGAGACTGACAGTACTGGTAAGCATGCCTGAGTGACAGAAATTTAAAAGAGAAGTATATGTAGTCATAAGAGTATCAGACATAACATTCTTTCTTTCTCTTGTCCTTCTGCATAATATCATATTCCATTATCCTGCTCTCATTCTTCCTGTCCCTAAGGTCTTGTGCTGTTCTTAAATCACTCAAGAGACTTATAGCTGTGTGCACGCACGCACGCACACACACACACACACACACACACACACACACACACACACACACACAGAAATACATGAGCATACACATCTCCTAACACTATACCCTAATTTTGATTTCACTTTGTTCTTTCTGTGTTCACAATTTCATCATGTAGCCTTTGTGTGGATTTGACAGAGAATTTGGCTCCCGTTTTTCATCGCTCTCAATGTTCTTACACAGAAATAGACATACAGCTATAAAAAAGCTGAACAAAGGTAGACATAAACATTTAACTACTATGTACAGATATAAAGATGTATAAAAAAGTATACATGGAAAAAACAACAACAAAAACTGTAAGATAAGATAAAATAAGAAGACAATAGGGCAATGGAGCAGAGTGCAAGATGCTGGTACAAATATAGAATGATTAATGTAACAAATTACATTATATACATGAGGCAGGTTGATATGACAGTTACACCGTAACCCCCACTGACCAAAGACTAAGACTGTTATACCATCACCATCACCCCCACTGACCAAAGACTGTTATACCATCACCACTACACTACTGGACTTTTCTGCGCTCAAACACTTTAAGACATCTGTTTGCACTGAAAACAATGTACTGAACATTGCACTAGTCTAGTAACGTTAGGCAGCTACTGTTTATTATTATGCACTATTTAATGTTCACTCAATCTGTATTCTGTATTACCTAATTTATCATATGCCCATTTGCTTTTTGTAAATTATGTTTATAGTTCCTGCTTATAGTCTACTTACATTTAATGCACAAATCAACCTGTATAATATGTACATAGTACCAATCAATCGGTATATTTTCACTTATATATTACGGTTCCACTTTAAAATGCTAATTTATTATCTGTAAAATACTTATTTATTATCTGTATATCGGTACTTACTACTTGCACTTCTGGTTGGATGCTAAACTGCATTTCGTTGCTCTGTACTTGTACATGTGTTATGACAATAAAGTTGAATCTATCTCTCTATCTATGTCACCCCCACTGACCAAAGACTAAGACCAAAGACTATATGCATGTACAGTATACAGTATATACAGCATGCTTAGGTTTATATTGAAAATTATGATATGTAAATGTTAAATCTTTATTTAAACTACAACATATATAGAAAGATAGAAAATATATATAAAGAAGAATGGAAGGAAAAATAAAAGAAAGAAAGAAAGAAAGAAAGAAAGAAAAAGAAAGGAAGGAAGGGAGCAAGGAAGGGGGAGGGAGCAAGCAGCCAGACAAAGTCCAAGACAGAAAGCCAGCTGGTTAATGTACCTACAGGCATTTCTTTACATAAGGTTACAATGCAGTTGTAATGTGCTACGTTAGAAAGGCTAAGTGTACCAGAAAAATTGTGAACAAAAAAGTTGTGCAATTCATTTCCTCTTCTCTCACTAATGCAAATCACCCATGTCCTCCAGAAACCTCAGAGCAGTTTTTTTTTACTGATGGTAGACAACTGAAATCTTTCTACATTTGTAGAGAATCCATCCTGACCGTGGGGCGAAACCAAACCACTATGCTTCCCTCCATTATTTACGCTCTGTGTATATTTCTGTCTCATGTGAATGTGTTTTTGTGTGTGTTTCCAGTAGGGGAAGGACGTCTTTCAATATGTTTTTTGAACGTCTTTGAAATGACGCTTAGCGGAAGTTTAATCAGGAAAACTGACTATCTTCACACTCACTCTTTATTTACTTTCTCTCTTCCTTTCTCTCACCCTCTCTCTCTCTCTCTCTCTCTCTCTCTCTCTCTCTCTCTCTCTCTCTCACTCACTCTTTTCCTGCTTCCAACTGGGTGTCTCACTCTTTCAGTTTAACCTATCATATTTTGCCACAACCTCTGTGAGCCAGTAATCTCGTTGCCGTCATAGTTTGGAACAGTTCCTCTCTCTGCTGCTGTCAGTTGTCATTTCAGTCAAATCGATGTGACTGTCCTCTTCCCGATGCACCTCCAGTCCTCATCACATTCAGCGCCCAGGGCTCCTTCCACTGACCATCAGAAGTCCAGCTCCACATCTCATCCATCCAGTTCTCTAGTATTGCCCTTTACCTCTTCACCACCACCAGTGTCTAGACTCCATCGGGGGGGGGGGGGGGGGGGGTTATTCTGTTCAACCCATGCCATCACTACTACCTTAAGGTGACATTACGATGGGGTCTAATCGCCAAAGACTCTTTATATTTCTTTTCATTATGAGCACATGTCAAATGAATTACTTTGATCATTCTTAAAGTCTTTGTTTCAATGAAGTTTTTCCTGATTGAAATATCTGTTGGGAATATTTTACATTTGTTTGTTATGTCAGACATCGCTGGTCTCATTTTAACAAGATGTATAGCGTTTATTCTGCAGGAACTTTTTGGGAACTTTACCTTAATTGTCCATGTAGGAACCAGGGTTTAAAATTTAGTTCCGGAACCATAGTTCTTAGACCCAAAGGTACTTTCCAATGGCAAAGGGCTGCTACAACTTGCGTACAGTTTCACTCACACAGTAAGCAACCACTAGTATCAAAATAGAGTGCAGCGTGGACATGGTTATTGATAACAAAAATATTTGGTTACGAAACTAAAACTACTTGCTTCAGGTTAAAGGAACACCTTAGTTATCCTTAAAGAAGTACATAGCCAATTTTCAAAAAGCTTCACATCATTACAATGTGAGTAGCAAATGGACAATGTGGGATTCAATAAAATCAGTAGGAGTCATAATCTGGGAGCTGTGAATATCTGTTTCAAATATCATGGCAATCCATCAAAAATCCATCAAATTGTTACATATTGTGATATTTCATTCTGGACCAAAGTGGTGGACCAACCAACTGACATTGTCTCCGTGGATAAAAGAAGTCTACATGCCAGACACAGTGAATTCTACCACAAGACCAAGCTGTGGACAAAGGACGGTTCGCACTAACAAGAGTAAGGAAAAGAGAAGGAAAGACAAAGGTAAAATGTGGAGAGATTTAGAAATTAGATGGGGTGATAGAGAGAAGTGAAAGATGTGAACACACACACAAACACCTGACCATATTCCCTCATGCGTTTTGGAGTAGCTGATGAAATACAAAATTAAGTGTCATATTGCAAGTGCCGTGTCCTTTTAGCTCTGTAAAAGTCACCTTGTTTAACCGTCGGCATGACTCAGGAGGTAGAGCGGTTGTCTAGCAATGAGAAGGTTCCTGGTTCCAGAGAGAGTGTCCTTGAGCAAGACACTGATGAGCAGCCTCTTCCATCAGTAGCTGAGGGTGTTGGTTGTGTTGTAAAGTGTTTTTCTAGTCTACTGACCACTCAAAGCTATATAAATGCAGTCCATTTACCATGCCTGTTGGAATGAAGTGCAAATTTCTGCAAATGGCAGTAAAATAGAACAAAATTATGTGCACTATCATGATGAATCTCTCTTTAGTTTGTATAACATTAACAATGATTTGATGTTAATGTTTGTATTCAGTCACCCTTAAACATGGTGGGGGCTGAGATATTTTTATGCCACAGCTAGAGCCTGACTCATACTGGATTTTGAGGCTGACACCAATTTTTACAGTTGAGTTTAAAAAATCATAACGACTTATCAGCCAGTATGTTTTTTGTGATGAATGACTTTGTAATAGCAACACTGTTTTCAGACATTTTGACATGTATCAGCAGACAAACAGCAATACTGCTATATGTGTGAGTAGTTATATATAGCTATGCATATATATATATATATATAGATTCCAAATTCCAGATTGTCAAAGTGTCCACTGAACCCCTAACCGCTCCTGATGAGCAGTTGGCACTTTGCATGGCAGCCTCTGCCATCAGTGTGTGAATGGGTGAATGTTGGCATGTGTTGTAAAGCGCTTTAAGTGGTCAGTAGACTAGAAAATGCTATAAAAATACAGTCCATTTAACATATAGCTGGCCATTTGTCATTACCTTCTGAAACAAGCCATATGAGCATTTTTCTGATAAGGCGCCCTCATAACCAGGACATAATTATTTCTTGGTGCCTTCCAAAACCGTTACAAATAAGCGCAACAAAAATTATTCATATGAACATTTCCTGTTTTCAGCCACCTCTATGGTTAAGGTTAAGTTTTATGTTCCTCTAAGTTTAGTTAAGTAAAACTACTCATGCCAGGATAAAACTACACAATGTCTTTGTCTTTTGAGGTGGTCACTATGTCATATTAGTTTAATTAGATATAGTTATTTAGATTTAGTTATCACTGCTGTAATTTTATCTTACATGAAGATCGCAAGGTTAACAGTAGATAAATGATGTTCATGTTACCAGGAATGTGGGCTTGCACAATTATATCGGCCAATGCAGCACCTTGCATAATAACACTGTGTTACGTAAAGAAGAACTACATTAGGTAAAGATTGTGGTCATGGTAAAAAATAACTACTTTAAGTAATGATTGTGGTCATGTTAAGAAGAACTACTTAAGGTACCAATTGTGGTCATCGTAACCAAGAACTGCTACAGGTTACAATTGTGGTCGTGGTAACCAAGAACTACTTCAGGTCAGTGGGTTGCTGGCTGAGTTACATCCCAAGTCTTGTACCTCCACCATTTTTCTTTTCGCTATTGTGGAGTTTCAAGACAAAAAGGAAAACGGAGAGACTTCTTCACTTTTAGTCTCACTCTTAACTCACACATGTACACAGACACATTTACTGTATATTTGTCCTCAATTCTGCAAGGATCTCACTAACACTTCATTACCCTATTGGTAATTAGACTGCTTCTGTTTTTCAAAAGCTAAGAACGCCCACACCGATATACCATCACACACAAACACTCACATGGAAATATAGGGGATCAATATATGACCTTAGCAGAATGCTCTTCTCAGTTGATGACCTCATCTAACCGTCCAGTTAAAACATCAATACAGGGCAGGCAGGCGGGGCCAAGCTGTCAATCATTGTAGTGGACAGTGGGAGGCTTCATCCAGTCATCCTGTCCCCTTTCATGCAGCTATCTTCAATCTGTCCTTTATTACTATGGATGATTCTCTCTTAAAAGGTAATGCAACTAAATATAAAAATTGCAACATAAAGACTTCTCAAATATGACATTTCTACCGCAGCAACTTTATCCCTGTATCAAATGCGCAGTTACATACAGATAAATATGTATACTATATTTTTCTTATCATCAAATGCCATATACAGATCCAAACCAATAGTGAATGTATGTACTAACAAGTATTGTGTGTGTATCAAAGCCTAAGGTATCTTCTTCCTCTGTGCCATAGAGCTTCATTGTTGTCCAAACAACAACATATCCATGACCTTACTGTAGCACTAGCTGACATGTTCCTTCATCACCGTGAACACACACACTTTAGTTTATTTTGAATCAATCCCACATACACCCTCCGGCTGCCCAGAATACTCACTAAAGCACCAAATGTGGATAAATCTGAAATAAATAAGCCTATTTAGCCACACTATAAGTGTGGCTCCTGGGAGGGTCAGTCCAGCACTTTGGTCCAGACTGAAATATCTCAACAACTATTAGATGGATTGCCATGAAATTTGGTTCAGACATTCATGTTCCCCTTAGGATGATTTGCAATAACTTTGAAACATCAGATTTCACTTTGTCCAATACTTTGGTTTATGACCAAATACCTGCAAATCTGTGACATTCCCATCAGCCTCAGCTGTACTATGTGTTTAGGGTTAATTAGCAAAAGTTCTTCAGAGAGCTGCTAGCATGGCTATAGACTCTTAAAACTCTTGTTTTAAAAATAAAACTATGTATTTGTTGAGATGTATGTCTTCAGCAAGAACCTGTGGGCTTGGAACTGAGAGTCACAGCATTTTAGCTACTTTTAGCTCATTGTTTTGCCTTTACTGTTTTGGATCAGTCTCTGGGCTTTCATCAGCCTTGTTTCCAGCAGCAGCAGCAGGCAGCTGTTTTCAGCTAAAAAGCTCTGATAAAGCCGCTGTACATGACCTGCTCAGCAGCAAACAGCAGACAGACACAGTTAAAGAGCAGCTGGTGAACACAGTGGAGTATTTAGCAGCTAAAGAGACTGATATATTTTCTTTGGTCTGGTGGAGACCAAAAACAGAGCTAAAAGAGTGACTCTTGGACTTGGACTGGATTCATCAGGTGGGCTCAAACACCACTCCAAATGAATGTTAATGTTGTTCAGTGTATACTGGATGTGTAAATCTTTCTACGGTGATACTATGATTAATGGCTGATTCAAATGCCCCCAAGTGACCAAAATATAAATAAAGAAATACAGCTTTAAATTTAGGGAGTAGATTTTTATTATTCAACTTACTCTCACTCATGAGAATGACACAGTCGTTTGTAAATGTGAAGTTTTTATATCATGACAGAAAGTATTTTTGCCTGAATTGTTCTACTGTAAATTCTCACATGCTGGACTTTGATATAGATACAAACTACTGTCAACTGTCAACTTAATTTTTGTTACTCAGTTGCTTTTTGGCCTTTAGCTAAAACTCCAATCCACTGCAGATTATTGTGAATGAGTCATACTTATTTTGTTCACTGTCCTACTCATGCATGCTTTAATGACTGTTGATGATATTTAAGCTAATTATCAGCCTCTTCCCCGTCACTACTGCCTTTGACACTGCTACCAATTTCTAGTGATGTAGTAGAAGATTGAAAGATGTGTCAACTGATCATCAAAAGGGGTACATTTTTGATATAGAAAAAAACCTTCAGAAAAGATGGGGTGTTGGGGTTGTGTATCAAGGGCCACCACAGTAGCAGGAAGTAACAGCGCCCCTACGTGCCTGGTCTATCCCCCGGGTACCTGCAGTATTCACTTTCTGGCAGAAGCTACGTTTGGCCCTCACTCCGAGCCTTGGCGGCCTGGGGTACTATTTGGCAGAGCTCTGTCCTTCCTACTTAGTGTATTGGCGCTAGCTCTGCACTGAACAAAGCACTGCAGCAATCTGCGGCCTGCAGCAGCGCTATGGCAGAGCATGGGAGGATGGAGGAAGAAAGCCATTCACATACTGGTTGCATTTTTCAGGTTTCTCTCTGGGCTTTTTTTTAGTTTTTGCTTTGTTTTTTGATTAGGAGTACTTTGTCTTCTTTTGATTCCTGTTCTTAAAATGTCTTTTTTGTCCGTTACACACACTTAAAATCTACTCTAATACATCCTATTTGGCTTATTAAACCAACCAAGTGGACTCAATCTAGATGCACATGGATGCAGCAGGTCTTTTAGTGTGGCTCAGGGCTGTTTTAGTACTGTAGTCAGTGTATGGACGGGTGACTCTCTCAGAGCCATAGCCCTGTCGTTTTGTGACAGCACCTCTCCTCCTCCTCCTGCCTTCCTGTCTCATTGTTCTACCTTGGGTATCTGTTGGTCTGTGTCATTATAGCACAGTAGGGAGCTCCAGGCATTACATTAGCTTGTAACTTGTCTGCTCTCCCTCCACCCATCCTGTTCCCTCTCCCTCTGCCCAATCTTTTCAAGCACAAACTGGCTTGCTTAGCAAATTAAATTAGCCAGGAAAATATGTCTTTTTCCCACTAAATGAGCTAGTTATTCTCCTAGCATACACCAACAAGATCCAAACTCCACCTGACTGGCTGTACTTATGACTTATGGAGATGTGTTGTGATTGATGGGATTTAATCTATCGATTTATAATGAAAAGACATCAAGGCTCTTTTCTTTTTCATCCAAAAGAGTCCCATCGATTCTCTTCCCTCCACTAACACACACCCCCACCCCACCCCCCTTTGCTGATTCAATGCAGTCCAGCTTTGCTTATGCATGCGTCTGGTGAAGGCCGGACGGCAATTACTATCAGAGTGCTTTGGGAGGTTTATGCAAGACTGGTTGGCTATAGTACGCTGCTCTGTCCATCTCCCTGAGTAGGGAGGAAGGGGTGGAAGAGGAAAGGGAAGGAAGAGCAGGCATTAAAGGAAGGAAGGACATATGTATGTTTTAGAAGTTTACACTACAAAAGTGATTCACTACTCTTAATTTATACTATAGTTGCAATCATTCATTGTTTAAGGCATTTGCACAAATGCATTAAAAAGACAAAAAAAAAGAAAAAAGAAAAGAAAACAACAGCCTGGTTTCCGCTTTTCAAATGTGCTTTTTCCTACAATGCTGTTATAGTCAGCTGAATATCTTTCAGCTTCAGGCTGTTTGTCAATTTAAACGTTTTAAAACTTGGACTTAAAGAAATAGTGATGCAGATTTTTCATTATTTTATGACATTTACCTTTGATTGATTAATTGAGAAAATTCAGAAAAGCCTGCAGTCATAGCCTTGTCCTGGCTGCAGCCACCTGCCTCCCTGATCCCGCTCCAGCAACTTGGTGAGTTTTGCGGGTCTTTGTAGTCTTCACACTTGCAGACAGTCTCTTCTTGAAAGCGTTCATGGTGTTGCTCTCAGTTGTACACTAGAGAAATGACAGAAGTAGTTGTGTAACGAATGAAAAAAGACAAGAGTTTGAGAGAGAAGTACACACCCTGCCTAAACTGTCAGATGAATGTAACGGATAAAAAAGCCACTACTGCTGGTTTCAGCTCCAAATATTATCCTTCATAAGATCCTCTACGAGAAGGTTTGACCATATTGTGCTTGTTTGCGTCGAAGTTGCTCTTTGACATCTCCTGCAAGTCGCCCTCTGTCAGCAACAGGAACAGAGAGGGTGAGAGAGAGAAAAGAGACAGCAAATAGGTTGAAACCATGAACTGCAGTGAGGATGAAGGCAGCCAGACCGATGGCTAGATAAAGAGCAAGAGATAAATGAGTGTAAACAGTGAAAACGAAAGGGAACACTAGGGGAAGAGAGAGGAAAATCCACAGAGGGAGGTATACTGAGACGTCCCAGCTTCTGTAGCACACTGAGAACTAATGCGCTGCACCACCTCCCACTGTGTGAAACAACGCACAGCTACAGGAGCACATGCAGGCTGTCTCTCACCTGAACCTGCTGCCACGTCTTTCTTTCATCTCTCACTCCCCCACACATACACACAGCCTGTCCAGTAGATTCTTACTGACTTGGCAGAAGTCACACTTCAGATCTGTGTATGTGTTTGTGTGTGTGTGTGTGTGTGTGCAGAAGGATCCCAGCCAACACTCTGCTGTATCCTCCTCCTGGGGAGTAAACAGTATGCAAATCTTCAGCCGGGCTATTTGTAGTGAAGTCACCTTTACAAGGGACATTGTGTGTGTGTGTGTGTGTGTGTGTGTGTGTGTGTGTTTTCTGCAGTGTAAGAGAAGACAGCCCAATTGCTGCGTCACTGCTATGGGAGAGAAAATGTGATGTCAGTTTGTATGTATCTTCCAGCTGCTGTGGTCTATGGGTACATGAGTAGAGTTGTACAGTCGGGTTTGAATAATGAATTACATTTACCTTCGTTATGTTTCGTGCTATTCACACCGGACATTAGTGTTCAGCAGATCCAAGCCTTTTCCAAAACACAATGCATCATTTGTAACCATAGAATCATAGAAGTGTTTTCTGATCTGTCAGCAGGACCTAATTGTTTGTCTGTACCTTCCAAAACTGTTTCAGATCCCTGGTGCAACAATAAAAATATTTTCTGATCTCCGTTGTTTAAGTTTGGTTAGGTTTAGGCACAAAAGTGACGTGGTTATGGTTAGGGGAAGGTCATGGGTTGTGTTCAATTGGTAAAATACTAAATGCTTGGTTAAGGTCAGGGGAACCAAAAAGAAACCAACACTGAGTTTCGGTAAGAAACAGGAAACAAACAGCGAACTCCCATGGTTAAGTTGATCCATCCATCAACCCCGGCCGCCTCAGAAACAGAATAATGTTTATTACCAAGAAGGTACATACAAGGAATTTTCATTTGTATTTTGGTGCATAACAATAAACATAGTAAGAAAAAATAAAAAGGATAAAAAGCAATTAATGCAAAAGTCAAGAAATAAAAAGGCCCCTTGCAAAATAATTGCTTTGATATTTGAGACCTGAGACTGGGGTTAAGGTTAGGGAAAGACAGTGGTTTCGGTTAAATATTGAACATCTCCTATCTTCTGCTGCAAGTCACAGGCCAGGCATTGGCACTTCCTGGGATCTTTGCTTGTTGCCTGGCAACCTCGAGGTGACAACAAGTCTTTTACACTTCAGTTTTTGTACAGATTTAACAAATAGAAAGCAAATAAGCATATTTCCCAGAATGTTGAACTATTCCTTTAAAACTCTAACCGTGCCCACCAGTGTGATGGTGGGAAACTGAGAGAGGGTCAAGGTCCACGAGTTTACTTGATTAAGATGGAACCAAAACCCCTGTCTTTCCCTCAACTCAACCCGGTCCTTTAGTTACCTGAGCCGAACCACATGTAGGTAGTTTGCCTCGCAGTATGTCCACCAACTGCAGGTCACAGTTTAGTGAACCACAGCTTCTTCCTTCTGTAGTTTTGTAAGTAGCCTTTCCTCCTCCTTTCTTCCTCTCGCTCTCTCCTCTGACAGATAGATCAGTGTGGGATCGGTGTGATGAGTCTGGGCACAGATCTCAAGCCTGGCCAGGCTAAATGACTCTAATTAGAAGCTTTTGATCCTCTGTCCCAAGCTGAGAGCAGTTTTTTCTTGCTTCATCCCCTTCTTGCATTGTCTTATCTTCTTTCATTTCCTCTATCATTCCTCTCTTTCTTTACATCATTCCCCCTTGCTGACTTGCACACTTGCTCCCCCCCAGTATTGACATTATTAGCCAAGTACTTAAGTAATGAGTGTTTTCTGAGTCACCGGATGATGTTTTAGTGCTATTCCTTCCGATATGCTAACACAAGCAAACCTGTGTAAGACCGCTGAACTGCTTTTAACAAGCTTGTATATTTTGTTCAGTGTTTGCTCTTATTTGTAGACTTAAGCTAATATCTGGGTAGTTACATGTCGGCAAAATGCTTTAGTATTATATCTGTATTAATCAACTTTTGGCCTCTAGGGCAGAGAAGCTGACAGACAGACAGTATTATCACCATATGCAATTGTTAGCAAGTGTCTCTTTAAACATCGAGCAGGCACAGAGTGACATTATCTTCCCATCATTCCTATATTCACTCTGCTTTGAGCTCTGAAAAAAAAAAGTGCTAACTGGTTAAATTTGTCTGTCTGTTTGGTGCTTGGCAGCTTTTTTGCTGAAAATAGCTGCCTAGTGAAGCTGGAAACGGTTGTGAGGTGCACAAGCAAACAAAAAGCGAAAGGTGGCTAAAAAGATACCTGAGGGGGGACTGTTGGGCAATAATTGTTCAGGTTTGTCACTACTAGCGGCACTTTTCATATTACAGACACAAAGAAAGAAAAGACAGAAAGAAAGAAAACATTTGGAAGGGAACAAAAACAAGGATTGAATAAGGTGAGATCTAAGGATAGCAAGAGACAAAAGAAAGGGACGTACACAAATGAAGGAGAAAGGTATAAAAAGAGTGACAGAAATAGAGGAAAAGATAGCAGAGACAGGAGGGAGAAAAGGTAGTCAGTGATGAGGAAGATAAAAAGAGAAAGCTAAAGAAAGAGAGGAGAGTGTCCAGGGGAGGAGGTAAGGAACGAGATTTAGGTCATTCTGTATGACTGGCAGGAGTGAGGGAATGAATGTGATGAAGAGGACGAAGCAGGGACATGTTAAGGAAAGTAGGGAAGGCAGGATGAACTCTAGTGTTGCTTGTGTGTTGTATGTTAAATAACAATAGCATGTGGATGTGAAAAGTGTTTTGTTCTCTGTTACCTTTTTTCATCCTTATAATTTGGTTTGTTTTACGATTTTCTTGTTTTCTCTTAAAATCTTTCATATCAGGAAAAGAGCCTAAAAGCAGTATGGCGATATAGTGGATTGTATAAAATTATACAACCCATAAAAAAGACCCTTTACCCTGTGTAAAGTCTGTGAAAGTGTCAGGTACTTACCGTTGTTACGTGCAGTATGTGTCACTTAAATATCAATTATAAAATAGGATAGGATAATATTCTATATTCAAAATGTATTATGTTGATATGTACTCGAGCAAATAGCTAGTTTGTCAGAAATAAAGCAGAAGAGGAGCTGGTGTGTCCATTCACAGTGCAGCCAAACAAACTCACCTTGTTTTATTAATAATGTATCGATAATTTAATGATAACAATTGCTGTCTAACAGGCTAACCTAGCCTGGCATCGCTAGACTCATTTGCAAATGCGTATTAGTCTGGAACCTGTCAGTTCATTTTCGTTTTCCAAAGGGTGTTATCTACGGGCGGAGACAACCAATCAGAACAACGAAACGCTGTCCTGTCAGAAATATGGCGAACACATATTTTTTATCAACCTAAAGTTTAAGTGCAGTTGTTTGTTCTTCTTTCAGAGAAAATGTACCGTCCAGTCCATTTAATACTGCCGCTGTAGCCGGGCTGGGAAACACGGTAGCGCCATATCAGATATTTACAAAGATACCTGAACAGCGCTCGTCTCTGTCAGTCATCGTATTAAACCCGCCTAATATTAGATAAACACTTGTGATTGGTTCGCCTGATACCAGTACCAAGGAAATCAGTTTGAATAGGAAAGGGGCCGGACATATCTTCCAGAGCAAATAAAACATGAACTTGCAGATTGGTCTGGTTCCCAGGCTAGGGCTAACTACAGAGACAAATAAATTGCATTTCCTGTGACAGCAGTAAAAACATTGGGTTAGCATTAGCTATAATTAATTAGTTAGCCCTGATGGGAGGGTTAACAGTAAACAGTGTGGGAGATCATAATACAGTGAGTAACATGGATTATCTTTTCCTGTCAATCCCTCATGTGTGAAGGCCATTGGAATCCAGCGAGGGAATGGCAGACCACCAACAATGAAAACTACTATACAGGGAGATAATTACTGAATGTTAATACACTGGACTGTGTAGTAAACAAACTGCTGACCATAAATAGTTCCAAAAATGAAAATGTTCTCTATCCCTCACATAATTATCACAGAAAGCAAAATGATCGATACAAATGTTCCTGCTGCTTTTTATTTCTTGTCACTTATGAATGATGATGCAATTTTTCCAGTTAGCTGATTTGTCAGTAGTCAGCAGGTTTTGATCTGATCCTCTGAAGTTAATCTACTCCTCTGCAGGTTAGCCATACAGCACAGGTTAGCTTGGCGATTTACCCCAGTTAAAAATGAACCAACCAGTTTCATGATCCTGGAAAACCTGAGTCAACCTAAAAGATAGCTGGCTAGGTCACTAATCTCATTTGGTGATACAGGCCCCTTATTGAGATACACATGTCTTTTTCATTCTGGTTGTAAAATAGTTTTATTGTTGCCTCATCCTTACTGGGAAAATCAATGTGTCAGTCTTCATGAAGGGTTTGTGAAATTCAAAACACCTAAGTGAAAACTTTTTTACAACACTCTGCTGGCCTTATATCAACCAGTCAGACAATCACATTATTTTACCAGATGACTAAATGATGGCTGGTTACCTGCCAAAGTGTCTGGCAGAGCAGACAGACTCACCAGCCAGACACATTTGGGCAGCATTTGGCTGGTAGAAGGTGTTTCCCACTGAAAGATCTCATATGCAGACTGAAAGCTATTGCACATATGTATAATCTGAAATGCATGTTTGAAGACAAAATAAACAATTGCAGAAAAAGACAGAGGTGTCACAAAATGTCTGCTTATTAACATCTCTGGCAATTAGTTAGTAAATGGAAGTATAACAATTGATATGTTTTATTACACAGCTCTGTCCAATATTCAGTCCTGACTTTTTTCTCTCTGAATACCCAATAAAATTCACATTTAATCCCTATTTTTCACATATCTGACAAGAAAAGAGCTGCACAGGCAACTACCCTGCATCAATAAACTGCAAATAATACAAAAATATGATAACTCTGAGGGGAGTTATACTGCAGATTACATGTATTTATGAGAAGGTGCAAGATCCAGTTAAAGAAGGAGCCTGCCAACGCAAGTTGTAAAATTAAATGAGGGAATGTTTTTGCTGTGTATGCTTTTGTATCTGCTTTTAATAACTCTCCAACACGTGTGTGTGTGTGTGTGTGTGTGTGTGTGCATGTCTGTGTGTGCGTGTCTGTGTGTGTGTTGTGTATGTGTGTGTGTGTGTATCCAGGGCAGCTCTAGATAGCAGTGTTAAATTAGACCATGATAATAAGATGTGGGACTTGATGTTCTCCCTGAGGATTAGAGGAAGACTTTATCTGTCTGTCTTCATCATTGACCTGACACACGTACACACATACACACACACACACACGCACACACACACATACACACAAACATGTACACATATATTTGAGAGCATACTTCCACATAGTGTAAGGGTGGCATTGCTCATGAGGTAGAGCGGTTGTCTAGTAATCCCCGGCTCCTCCAGAGAGACTGTTGAAGTGTCCTTGAGCAAGACGCTGTAACCCTAACCGCTGCTGATGAGCAGGTTGGCACCTTGCATGGCAGCCTCTGCCATCAGTGTCTGAAGGTGTGTTTGAATGGGTGAATGACACACACACACACACACACACACACACACACACACACACACACACACAGCAGGAAGTCGACCTTCAGTCACATCAGACAGTTGCTATGTGAGATGTGAACATGCACATGTGTGCTTTCTTATACAGGAAGTGGCTTTGACATGGTTTGACTGGTAATGAGTCGAATTAAGTGGGTTGCTGGGTTTGGGTTGCAGCAGTGTCCTGTAACTAAGGTATAATTCATAACATTAATGCTGGCGTGTGCCTCTGCTTTGCCTGCTTTGACAAAATGTATTAGGTCTATTCTCACTGTACATGCTCCCACTTGGCCAAATTATCCAACAACACGCTGTGACATTTCATAGCTATGCACATGACGCACAATTGTATTTATCAGTAGTGCCCAACAACCCCAATAGTCAACATTATTGATGTGAAGCTGCTCATTAGTGCCCGGAAGAGGATTGGACTGGAAAGTTCCTAGCCTGAAGGATCTCAGCAGGGTGCTTCTGTTATTACATCTTAGGTCTAAATATGACCGATGCAAACCCTTGGAAGGAATCTTGATGTGAAGAGGAACAAAGCCATGTGGGAACTTGTTTTGAGTTAAGTTATTTGTCTATGAAATGGAACTAGCTAATTAAATTAGAAAGACTGATGCAATGATTTTAAAGAAGCAAAAAATGATTAATGCTCATAATAAGAGAGTAGGGGTTTAACTTGACAGAAAAAATAAATACGTTAGCTCACACAGGTGTAACCAGCCTGTGGCTGCTGCACCTGTTACCTTTAGCACCCTGTACTTCCTCTGGGTGTGGACAGGAAACAAAATCATGTGTATGTGCACGGCCCTGCGATCCTGATCTTACAGCAGCTATGTTGGTTGCAGATGGTATTTTTCGTAGGAGTTGGTGGAGACCAAAAACAGAACTAAAAGGAGAGTGAATGTTGGACTTACCCAAATCAACTTTATATTCTCAATGTTGTGTTGCCCCTACTCAGCCAAGGTAAAACAGGGAATGTTGCTGTAAGTGCATGTTTTTTTTATCATAATTATTAACTATTAATTATTCTTTTTCCCACCATGGTGGAAAAACCTGTCTTTGATTGGCTGCTCCCTGGCATTTGGTATCTAGTCAACCTTTCCTCCAAAGTTCAGTTTCGGTTGCTTTTGGGCAAAAGATACCAAATATGGAAATGTAGTAACAGTGAAAAATTCACAAGGTCAGTATATGGTCAGCTCGTATGTGCATGACTGTGAGGGAAGACATGAGAATGAACATCAAGGTTTAAAGGAAGGAAATGGGTTTAAAAATTAGCCTAAGGGATGTTATGAGTCCTTGAGAGTGGGCTCCATGTGAATGAACGTTGACAGCCATCCTGGCATTTAGGAAGACGATTGCTACTCCGCACACACTGTGAGGACCCCAAAGCATCCAGGCAGCTCACTGCGTAGAGGCGCAGGGAGAGAGATGGATAGGAAGGAGATGGGGAGGGGGTGCAGAGAAAAAGAGATGGGAGGGCAATGAATAGTAGGGGGCAGGGAGATGCTGCAGAGAAAAGGAAATCTCATTATACACACGTGAGCACTGGTAATACACTACATAAAATATGAGGAAGATTTCCCAGTTGCAAGGAAAATGGAGTGTGTGCATTTGTGTGTGTGTGTATCAGTGGTCTGATAGGTGGAAACAGATGATCATTGATCCTACGTTGATTGAAAAAAGACTGCTCAACCTATGTGTGGCAGATCAACATACGCACATCAATGCACATTTATTCCAAGTTCTATGATACATGAGATGTGTGCTTTCATAATGGTGGTCACAGTAATGCATACTTATTCTTATTCCTACACTGTTCATGTACCCGTTTACGTTCTCTCTTATTTTTCTTTCTCTCTTTTAAACACACACACACACACACACACACACACACAGATACATATACCATGTGTACCTCATTACTTCTACACTCTTCATCCTTCCCTTCCTCCCCCTCCCTCCCTCTATGCCTCTGACTCTGCTCTTATCAATGGGATTGCAGCAGTCAGGACATTTGCACTGAACAGCATTCCTCCACTCTCCTCAGTGTGTTATTGGCGCCCCCTATCTTCAGCTTGTTGGCATAAACATTGCTTTCCACATACTGCAATGGCCCAAACCTCTCCTCCTCCACCAGCAATCACACGAACACCAAGATACTAATGACAAAAGACTTAAATGGGCCAGAAAAATGTTGGTGGGCAGGTGTGACAGTTTCCTGTAGTGTTGCTTGAGTAAAATCAGGTGATGTATGCTTGATGTACAAATTTTAACCCCCTCCCCCCTTCTCTCTCTGCAGTATGTGGCATTCGGCTCGCTTTTTTTCATCCTCCTCTCCATCTCCACTTTCTGCCTGGAGACCCACGAAGCCTTCAACACCATCTACAACAAAACGGAGAACGTCACTGTTGGCAATACGACGCATGAGGAGGTACTGTGAAGTTTAAGTGAATTGTTTTTTTTAAGTCCCTAATATGGGTCAACCAGCAAAAATTCTAAATCCTACATTTCACATGATGCAACCCATAGCATCCTTTCATAAGACCCTCCCTGCAAGGTAAAAGCCCATGCCCCTAAATTTGTTGTTTCCAAGCACAAGCCAAGATAAACTCTTTTTCTCAGACTTAACAAAGATCAAGCAGAAGTTATAACACAGTTGTTTTCACAGTGCTGCTCATAACTGGGAAACTGACAGTTTCAAATTGGTTAATTACCTCTTTAATGAGACCTAATTAGGCGCTTTGGCTATTAGAACGTCACTAAGGTGATGGAGAAGTTGAGTTTGGTATTGTAGTAGTTACCTAAGCTGGGAACTGACCTGTATAGCTAATTAGTCAGAACTGCATTACCTGATGAATAATATGAAAAGTCTCTTGGATTAAAACCCAGTATTAAAGGCCTAATTTTTTTCCTGGCTCGACAGTTTCTCAAGACTGTGGGGCTAGACTCAGGGCAAGAACTGAACATTTGCTGCTGCTAGTGCTACTTAGGTTGATACCGAGGTAGTGCTGAAGATTATCTGTGACAGAGTTAGTTAGGGTCACCTTCACATGAGTTATGTACTGTATTTTTCTATACACCCATATGTATAGCTGAAGAGGAATTGCCAAAGAAACTTTAACCTTTGACAGGAAGTGAGAAAAGAGTAGAACAATAATGCACAAATTCATCTGACAATGACATGCTGGAAGTATATGCCCTGGGCAACATATACTGTACCTTGTAATGAATGAATAACTCAATGAGTAAAGGCCTGATAAAATCAACTAACCCTTTATTTTTTTCTTCTACCCTGCAGATAGTGTATGAAGTAGTCACAGATGGCTGGCTGACATATGTGGAGGGCGTCTGCGTCATTTGGTTCACCATTGAGGTGATGGCGCGTGTCGTTTTCTGCCCCGACAAGGCAGAGTTCTTCCGCAGCGCCCTCAACATCATTGACTTTGTGGCCATCGTGCCCTTTTACCTGGAGGTGGCACTGAGCGGCCTCTCCTCCAAAACAGCCAAAGACGTGCTGAGCTTCCTGCGTGTGGTGCGCTTTGTCCGTATCCTGCGTATATTCAAGCTGACCCGCCACTTTGTCGGTTTACGGGTCCTGGGCCACACTCTGCGGGCGAGCACCAACGAGTTCCTGCTGCTCATCATCTTCCTGGCGCTGGGCGTCCTCATCTTTGCTACCATGATCTACTACGCCGAACGCATCGGTGCCGACCCAGACGATCCGACGGCTGCAGCCCACACCAACTTTAAGAACATCCCCATCGGCTTTTGGTGGGCTGTGGTGACCATGACTACGCTGGGCTACGGGGATATGTACCCTGAGACATGGTCAGGAATGCTGGTGGGTGCCCTCTGTGCTTTGGCCGGTGTGCTGACCATCGCCATGCCTGTGCCCGTCATCGTGAACAACTTCGGCATGTACTATTCCCTGGCCATGGCCAAGCAAAAGCTCCCCAAGAAGAGGAACAAGCACATCCCCCGAGCGCCACAGCCAGGCAGCCCCAACTACTGCAAGCCAGACGCCTTGGCCATGGCGACCGCCTCGCCACACAGGCTGATGGGCAACGTGCTCGGGCCGGGCATGGTGGGATCTGGCAGCATGATGGGTACCGGAGACTGCCCGCTGGCACAGGAAGAGATCATCGAGATCAACAGGGCAGGTGAGTAAATGAAACTGCACATGTGAAAAATAGGTAAAAATGCTATCATCAGAGCTTGAAGTAACATCTTCAAAGAGCTTTTTTTGACTTACATACAGCTTAAAACCAAAATGTATATAATTCACAATGATATGAAACAGAATCCTCAACATTTGAGAGGCTGAGAGCACAAAAGGCCTGATATTTTTGCTTTATAATTGACTTAAACCCCAAAAATCGGGACCTCTAAATCACGTATCTAATTTTAACTAATATCACGCCTAACCCCAAAACACAAAAGTTGAGAGCCCTTGAATTTCATTGTGGGTGTCACTAAAAAGGGATCGACTTGAATGCGAGTGTGGGAACTAGGTTGTGGTTGAGCCGTCCAGGTCATGGGACATATTTTTTGTATTTGTGTGTATGGACGTGTAGGTTGTTTTGGACATGGTTTGGCATAGTTGAGAAATAATTAGTTTTTGTATCAGATGTGCATCTCTTTTTCTTTAGTTTACTACTTATTGAGTTCCACATTCTAAAGTTAATCACTATGGCTTTAACAAAAATGATTCAATAAAACGATCCAAATTTCTCATGTTCTCATCAAACTGATGCCCAGAGGTTAGATTTCAAGCTCTGAACTGATGTGAGAAGTGTGTATCATGAGGGCGTAACAGGTTTTAAAGCTGTAAATAACTTGCTGATGTCCTCGTTCTTCCTAGAGTGGAGTACACTAAAATAGATTTTAATTTACGATGGGACAAGAAAGCTGAAAAAAAGCGTATTACTTTCTCTCTACAAATCTATCTCTTTCTTCCCTTGGCCAGATGCTGTAACGCCAAGGCTGACATGTTCAGATAATCCTGGACTGGGTCTATATAGATATACAGTATTTCTGCCAGTTGAAACATTGATCTAGGCCATCTCATCTCATCTCTGCTGTGTTAATGGACATGTCCATCATCGGCACTGATAGACAAATGTGTGTGTGTGTGTGTGTGTGTGTGTGTGTGTGTGTGTGTGTGTGTGGTTGTGGTGGCCTGCTGCTTGTGGTGGAGCTGTGTGCCTTCCAAGGATTTAAGGTTTATAACTATGAATAGTCTTGAGATTAGCTCGCAACCACAGTGTCGGACAGCAAACTGACATGTAAACAGTGTGGTTATGTGTGTGAGTGAGTGTGTTAGAGCACTTAAACACTTGCTTTTAACTAAGCATTTGCACTTGCATTGCTGCATATTAAGCCTTCCTTCTTCAAGTGTGGAGGCAGTGTGTCAGGATGGGAAGTCAGGTCAGCAACAAACTGAATAATCCACAGCATCAATGGCTTTCAAGAGAAACTAAAAATACCATCTACAAGGGCTCCAAAACTTTACATGTGACCAGCTGAGTGCAGCACTATCAGTGTCTTCCAGGAGAAAATGTGCTCCATTATCCCTGTGTCTAAACAACATCTTGTCTCTTTTTGGCCTACCTTCCAGCGTGGTTGCTCAGTACAGTTTTGGATTTCTGACGTCATACAAACTAGTTCTTTACCAGCATAAACTGACCCTAAGTCCCGTTACCAGTTTACTGTGTGCAGCCGTTTGTGTCCTCTGTTTCTATCTCTTGCCATGAATGTGTGTGTGTGTGTCCACCCCCCTGGCCTGTATCTGTAACTGTTGAGCAGTAAATCATATCAGATTAGATTTGACAGCTGTGTTGAAAGCTACAAACACTGCTCCCCTGTAGCCATTTCCTCTTCTGTGTGTGTGTGCGCGAGTGTATGTGCATGCAGCACACTATATATTTTCTTTCTCTCTCTCTTTCTCCCACACCTTTATTTAGTCTCTCTCATCCAGTGCTGTTAAATGCTGTGTGTGAGTACATTAAGTGTGTGTGTGTGTGTGTGTGTGTGTGTGTCTAAAGCCTGTTTTGCTGCAGTGTGTTGGTCATGTGATCAGGATAGCTATCACAAGGCACTAACGTTCCTTAACACCCCCCTTTCTCTCCCCTTCTCTTTTCTATCATCTCTCCATCCTCCCTTTACCCTTTTAATTTGATTTTTTACCTTCTCATCATTTTTCTTTCACCACTTCTCTTTCAACTCCCATTTTTTGACCCTTCTCCTTGTCCTCCTCTGAGTTGCTCCTCACCACCTCTGTTCTTATCTCGCTGTTCCATTTTTATTACTTTGATGCTCTCAACCTTACCTTCCCTGTTTCTTTCGGTGCCCCCCCAACCCTGCTTCTCCTCCTCTTTCCCAACCGTTAATCTTCTCTTCATTTACCTCTCCTCCTCTTCACTCTCTATTAACTTTCCCCCTCCTATCGCCTCTTCATCTTTCTTCTCCTCTGCTCCCCTTTCCTTTCCATGTCTCCTTTCCTCTGATCTTTCCTCTTTTCCTGTCCTCCCCATGTTTCCTCTCCTCTCTTATCCTGTCGTCTTCTCTCCTTGTTATCTCCCCCCTCTTCTCCTCTCCTCTTGTCTTCTTTCCATTTTATCTCCCCTCTTCTCATCTCTTCTCCTCTTGTCTTCTCTCCATGTTATCTCCCCCCTCTTCTCCTCTCCTCTATACCCTCTCATCTACGAATCTTGCTCTCTTCCTGCACCATTTCTCCATTTCCCTCCTTCTCTTCTGTGGCCCCCTCCTACCCCCTAATTTCTTCTTCCCCCACTCGATTTCTCCATCCCCCATTCTTCCAGACTCCAAGCAGAATGGAGACGCGGCAGCTAACGCAGCCCTGGCCAACGAGGACTGCCCCACCATCGACCAGGTCCTCGGGGACGAGCGTAGCCCAGCCACCGGGGGCCTCGGCTCCACCACCAGCCGCGAGCGCTACCCGCACGACCGGGCCTGCTTCCTGCTGAGCGCCGGGGAGTTTCAGCGCACAACGGACGGGAATGTTCGGAAAGGTAGGAGGTTGGAGGGGGGGAGGCAGAGGATTGATGTGGGGAGAGGAGGAGGAGTGGGGGGAGGGCAGTACTTGAGCGACAGCAGTGGGCTGTCGGTCAATGCATGGTCCTGATTGATATGTGCTGACAGTGTGTAGTGTGCAAAAACATCAGCACACACATGTAACAGTCAGACACATATCCAATTACACGCATATACAGGGATTGGACAAAATAAAAGGTACACTTCACAAAATAATAATACATTTGACTGGTGTTCGTGGTATTATGTCCACCCTCCTGCACCTATAGAATGTGTTACACACACAGAGACACACATTAAGATACAGCAAAAAGTCATCATACAGACAACATGGAAAATACAACCCAATACAATAAAATAACTCAAGAGACCTTTATGCTAAGCCAAAACTCAGACTAAGCAACACACACAGACACACATTACATTTCCCCCTCACTTTCACGCATCATTTTGAGTGACAGCTCAGCATCACCATGAGGCTCACCCCCTTCAGACCGCTTGACTTGAAAAGTTCTCTCCTCTGGCACTAAGAACATATCAATGCCCAATGAATGACATTGATATTTAATCCGCCAATTCTTCTCATTCCCCCTTCACACTACAGCTGTAGTAGAAGAAGTCCCCTTCATGCATTTATCCTGCATCTGTTCTGCAGAGGCTGCTGCAGAGGCTGCTGCAGCACTGCTATCTGTACTGATGTTGAAGTGACTGGATTTACTCTACTGTGACACAAAGTATTCATGACAGCTTTTTTTTTGTTTTGTTTTTTCGTAAATTGTGGTCACATAATGCAATATTCAGAATTCTGCAGAAGGTTCCTCACTGAGGTGGGTCAACAGTCCCTCAGCAACACTGCATGCAGGTCTTCTGTGTGTGCTGTATTCTGTGTTCATCACAGCTGATACAGTTATTTATGTTACACTGTGTACATACAGTTTCATTTCAAAACACTTTTGATTATAGTGTTACCTATCATTTTTGATACTGAGAGCTATTAGGATACAGATAACGTTGGTGTTCCATTATCAACAAATCCCACGAAAAGACAAAAGAAGACTGGCATCAGTTGTTTGTTCAAATGGCTTCAATTACACATGCTTACCTGACAAGAACATGTAGTGGCCTCGTGAATTATGACTTTTGTCTGTCGTGAACATGACGTGTCGTGATGATGTTAACAAAGAAAAGTACCACAGTTGTTCTTCCTCAAGTGGTCTTCCAAAGGTCAAAATGTGTTCATATAGAATAAAGGAAAACAAGGGGAATGGCAGGAGTGTGCTGGGTTCAACAATGGAACTCTATGGCACAGAGGAAGAAGAAATGTCAGGCATTGATACACAATACTTGTTAGTAGATACATTCAGTGTCACTTCTGGTCTTTTCATTGGATTTGATGAGTTGACGGTATGAAAAATACAAAATATTATTATCCTACAGAAGTACTAACACCAACTACATCAACAACTACTTCCTACAACATTTTAAAGTTACGAGTGTTTAACTCTGTTTCTGGATGCACTGTTTTGAAATGGAACTCTTTATGTGTAAATTTGCAGTATTTTGAATCTGATCTGCTCTAACAGACATATCAGATAAGTGTCATTCTGTCATCACATCAGGCTACTTCATTGTTTTGCTCCGTCAGTCTCTTTCTCACTCTATCACCTTATATATCTCACTCTGCACTTTTCCATACTGTTATTCATTGACTCTTCATTCTTTCTTTCTCTCCCTCTTCCCCACACTCTGTTCTTTCTCATTTCTGTTATCACATTTGCCCGCCTCCTCCATTTACTTTCTATTCTTCCTTCGTCCTATTCTCCTACTGCTTATTCTTCTCCCTGTTTTATCTTCCTGTTTCATCCTCATTTCCCTGTTTACGGTCTTTCCCCTCTAATGGTCTTCCTTCATCTTCCATTTATTTTTCCGCACCACTTCCCTGCTCTCATCTTGCCGACTGCCACCTTGACCTGCTAACACTAAATTATTAATTTTTCCCCCAAATACAACCCCTGACCTGTCACCTTTAACACCCTATACACTCCTGTGCACACTCTGTACATGCTATTTCCCCTGACTCACACACACAAACACACTCCAAAATACACACACAGACGGCTCAGAGTCCAGCAGTGTGACATCCTCCCTGGGAGAGGGGTGGTTCAAGCCGGAGGGGCCTCTGTTACAGAAGGAGCTCAGTGTTAACTCCACGTCCTCTTGGATCAAACCGTAGAAACACAGAGGTAAAGCTTCCACACAGCACCAAGCAGTGAAACGCCTTTCTACAGTCGATAAATCAACCACAGCTCATTGGGGAAATTTTACTGAACTGACAAAGTGTGACTGTGTGACCCAAAGATTACATTAGATTCAACTTGATTAGACCAGACTAGATCAGACTTCATTAGAGTATATTAAAATTGATTAGAAACGATTAGATATGACTGGACTAAAGCTTAGTCTAATGTGACTCTACAGGATCGCAATAGTCTAGACTAGAATAGAATAGATAAAAATAGATTAGACCTGAATAGATTAAATTAAACTAAATTAATCTAGACTACATCACATTACACCAGAGTAGGTTCAATTAACTAGATTAGATTAGATCATTTAGATTAGACTAGATTCGATTTCATAAATGGAAAAAGATTACACTAGATTAGATAACACTACACTGGACTAGACTGGATATAACTAGACTAGACTAGGTTTTATTACATTACATTAGAATAATTGGTTAGATTAGATTAGATGAAATTAATTTAGATTAGACTAGATCAGATTAGATTACAGTAAAATAGATAAAACTAGATTAGACTTGATTTGGTTAGACTGTACTAGACTAAACTAGACTACATTAGATTATTGCAAAATAACTTAATGTGTTGAATCAATTTGATTCAATTCGATATGTTAATGTGCATTTATCAAACTACAGCAAAATAGGAAAGAGAGGACAGAAAGTAACTTTGTCAGGAGGAAATAGAGTTATAGCACGTGCACACAACACCAGCGACAGGACAGTTCATGGGAGAAGATAAGAGGGAGACACAAAAACACAAAACGAGACAAAGCTTAGAAGAAAAAACAGTTCCAGCAACACCAAGGCCAGGCCAGACAGCGTTAAGGCTCACAACACACACACACACACACACACACACACACACACACACACACAAACACACACACATTCACACCAAGTGACAGACTTTTTATATTATTACAATGTACAGAGACACAGGTTGAATGTACATAGATGCATGTGGGTTGCTTGACATCGTAAAGTTTTTAAGTGTGGTTCAGCATCATATGGTTAATAAGATTTGTTTGTAGGGTAGGGGGGCATATGCATGGTGTGTGTGTGATTGTGTGTGTGTGTATCTGTGTGCGTGTGCTTTGTCCATACACCACAAAAAACTTTGACTTGTCCATTTTATTTGGTTCACAAAGGATTCATTTCAATCACCAGTAGTATTTTGTTAATCATGTCCCACTTTAGTTGCGGAATTATTACAATGATTTCCATAATGTACATGATGAAAGAGTGTATCTGTCTACTGTATGTAGGCTATTTTAGGATATTTTCACTTCTTATTATTATCAAAGGAGTTCATCAAGCTATTATTAGCTCACTTGCTACTGCTGCATCTTGTTACTGCTTCACTCAAGTGAATGTAGCATCAGGCTAATTAAAAGCAGGTTAGGTCCCCGGCAGCACCCTACAGTACAATACTTCCCTTTGCACAGATTATACAAATGACATACACACAGTATCTATACAGATATATATGGAGTTTTGTCATTACATTAGCCATATCCCTGCTAGACAAATCACTCCTCATACTTGCACACACACACACCCACATATCCTAGCACCACTTGAACACACCGTGCAAGTCTGCGAGCATGACAGTGTGACTGAATGCATGCCTCTACGTACTGTTTATCGTGTGTGTGTGTGTGTGTGTGTGTGTAAGAGGGAGAGAGAGAGAGAGAGAGATGTCTTCCCTCTTTACACCTACAGTATGTTGTAACCACCGGGGGAGCGGGTAATGGGTTCAGAGTGGGTCGGAAGGTTGAAGTTCAGAGTGCGGGTCCATGTCTGATGCGTGCTGTTGCTGTTGTTGCTGTTGTTGTCATTTTGTTGTTGTGTTACTGTCTCCTTCCCCAGGTTGTGTCAGGTCATGCGTTTGTACGTTGGCTCTAGTTGGTCTGTGTTACACTATCCATCTGTTGTTTGTCTGTCTGTTTCTCTACTTTTTCTTTCTTTGTTTGTTTCTGTCTGTATGTCCGTCCCTTTCTGTGTATGTCTGTATTTGGTGCGTAGCTGTCTTCCCCTCCTCCTGCTCCTCCTCTTCCTCCTCCTTCTCCTCCTCTCACCCGGTCTCTTCTCACTCTGGTACTTACAGATAGGGGGTGGGGCGCCACGAACCAAATGCTCCCCCCCCCCCCCCCCCCCCCCCACCCGAAAGCACTTTGGCTCAGAGATCAACCTGGTTCCAAATGGACCAGGAAGGTCTTGTTCCCGGACTGCTTTTGGGGAAATGGTGCCTGTTCTGTCCATCTGTTTATGTGTGGACAAAACTTCATGATATGACCGCTTTGGTCTGCACCTTGTACAGTGGGGTGCACTCATTGTCCTATGACATCAATCAAATTAAATTTTTGGGAATCAAAACCAAAATGAAAAGTATTTTGCACCAAGTGACTTTTTCACAAAAGATCTAAGTATCTAAGTATGAAAAACAGAGTAAAAATAAAGGAATAAGTGGAGATTGCTTTGGAACGGGTGCCAGAGTGAAAGTGGTTGCCGCGCACTGGTTGGCTCATTGCCCCGCCAGGCCAGTGAGAGCTGGTTGCTGATTGGTTGGTTGGTCAGTTTCCTATGTCCTCTCCTCTGGAACTGAGCTCAGGTCAGTTTTCACAGTGCAGCCCGCAGAGAGCACTGTTTTATTTTACCGCAGACTTGGCTCCAACCATTGCATTTATCGGCTGATTGGATCCTTCGGGGAGCGACTCTGTGCATCTGATTTACAACAAGGTTTTTTAAAAAGGTCCCCGCCACACTTTTCAAATCAAAACGATGTGTTTTGAGCCGAGTGGTGTCGGACTCTCTGTCAGGCTGGGCTGGAACACTGACTGCTGTAGTGCTTCGAAGGTCTGCATTAGTTAACTAACAAGGCAGCTAATGGTTTCTTTTTTAAAAAAACACACAAGATCTAGCAGGTTCTTTGACCGACCAGCAGATTGCTGAGCAAACAGGGAGAAAGACAGATAGACAGACAGACAGACAGAAAAAACTCTAATCCCAAAAAGACGCACGCAAACACATTCAGGTAAGTGTTGGAACAACTTCGAAGGGCTGTGGTGACTAGTGGTGGCACTGTTTGCTGTGCTGTGATGGCCTCTTAGCTTTCTCTCTCTGCACTCTAACAGCTTAAACTATTAACTCACTACCTCTGGGAAAAAAATGTTTGCTTTATGTAAATTCTTTTTTAAATTTATCTTCTCACATTTGCCACCAGTCAAGTTTCTTGGCAACGATAAATCAAGCATACCTCAAGAATTCACAGTCACACACATTTCAAAATGGTTGCCGGGCTTATGCTTTAAAAGTGCCACCAGGGCTCTCTTCCAATCCCTCTACGACACTCCTCTTTCCTTCCTCCCTCCCTCTCGCTGATATTGTCACAGATTGTGCTGTACTTGGATGGGATTAATTACAGATCTTAATGCCACTGCTGTCACTGTAATCCAACACCATCAGATCTGTGGTGGCGATGGGCGGGAAGAACGATAGACTTGAGCATTTTCGGAAGCGTTCTGAAAGTGCTCCATTGCATTGTAATGCTCCTTTTCCCTTCTGTGCAACTTTTTTGGCTACTCTTCTTCTTCTGCTTCCCCCCCGGCTCTAGTTCGTTTGTATGAGCAAGCAGTAGGGCAGGGGCACAAGCTACTACTTGTGGTTCAAAAAAAGATCCCTGTCAATGCTAAAGTCTTCGATACCCTCCTTTGCTTCGCCCCTGCCAGAGGGATTCCTGCAGTTTGTAGCTTGGTCATGATTGTATGTTATGAAATGCAATGCTTTGACCTTTTGGGGATTTTGGCTCAAGGGCACAAGTTGCAGGAGGTCAAAGAATTGAGAGGACCTTTTCACCCTTACTTTCTTTCTCTCTATGTCAGCTTGTCTGATTATCTGTCCATCTGAGGCCATCTTTCTTTGCTTTGATCTATCTATCTATCTATCTATCTATCTATCTATCTATCTATCTATCTGTCTGTCTGTGTTAGTGTTGGAAATGTGCTGATGTGTTTTAAATTATGGTTTCATCTCATTGAAATGGTTATTTTTTGGTTCAGTATGTTATTTTTGATCTTTTATGTTTGTATGTCATGTTTATTTGATCAATCATAATCATTCTGTCTTACTTTCCCATCCTTTGATCATCACCCCACCATCCCTCCACACTCTCTCCTCGCGCTTTCTCTCTCTCCACATCTCCCGCTGTTGCTACGGAAACAGTGGACAGGGGAATTCTGGGACTTGGTGCAGCAAAGCATTTTGGGTCAAGGCTTGGTGGTTGATTGCATTATTGATTCATATCAATACAGCGGGCTGCGTTACATTAACCACCCAGTGAGGGGAAACAAATGGGGAGACAAACCTTTTGTGAGGTAAATTATGCCAGTGTGCAACGTTCAAGGACATACTCATAAAAAAAGGAAAGGAGCCAAAAAACACTGTACTGGTTAAGCAGAAAGATGTGAGAAGTCATTCCTGGAGAGCCAAACTTAAGCATATTACTGCAGGTAATGTAGGAGAACAGGTTTAATAAACCCATAATCTCTCATATTTAGTTATTTCTTCATTCATAAAGAGAGGCGAGCCCTTTCTGCCTTTAAGGGGGTAGGCTGAATCTAACCATACATCCAACACCATGTAATACTGACCAGATTTTTTAGCATTATAGCAACATAATTAATTAAATGGTCACAAAAGGTTCTTTGTCAGGAAAACAGACATAGGTTAGTTTAAGTGCTTGAACAAATGACCAAGGCTATCATTTTTCACCTACCAGTTTCCTGCTGCACAGATTTCCATAGATTAGTGTCCACTCAGGTCTTCTTCCCCGGGGAGCCACTGATATATCTAAACACTGGATTGGATATCTGAAAAACTGCAATCAGATACAACAATTGAAACACACAGAAAGCAAAGACACATGACTGATTTGTATTGTATAAACTGTTTATACTGTTAGTCCCAGTGGCCAAAAAGAAGCAAATATTAAGTAACAGAGGAAGTAAGCAACACACCAAACCACAAATTGATTACAGCTCTGTCCATCTCTGTAGGGACTGAAATTCTGCCCATCCAGAAACTGTGGACTAGGATTGTAGACAAAGCACAGGGACACTGAACGTAATTTCTCTACTGGTCAAGAATTTGGATTGATGATGGTCAGCAATCACCCCATCTGATGCAAGGAACACACACAGATCCAGATATCAGTTTAGACTATTCTCTTAGTTAAGACTGGAAGAATATTAATGAGCACATACTTATACAAAGTGTCTGACACCCACCTTTCCAGAGGAGTGCAGAGCCAGATGATTTTTGTAACTTTCCGAAACAATCCAACAATCCTGCCCACTTTATGCAGCTGGCCAGGTGTGTGGAGGAAGTAGGCAGGCTTTGGACTTCTCTCTCAAGCTCTCTTCTTTCATTCGTCACATAACACCTTTGTGTGAGAGAACAGTAAGATAATTTTAAAAGCGTTGTCATTGGATGCAACAAAAAACCTTGAATGTAATCTGGGTGTTTGCAGAATCACCCAATAGCATAACATGCTTGTCTGGCAATAGGGTTGACCTTTGAGTGTGGTCATTCAGAACAGGTATAAGCCTGCTGTTCCAAGAAAGAATTCTACCACAACTCTGTCTTTCTGTGACTCTGCAACTTAAGGTTAAGGTTTTTCTCGCTGTCTCAGTACAAGCAGGATAAATGATCAGGGAGAGTGGCCTGCCTGCTGGAATGCAAAGAGGAGAATGCTGCCTGCTCTCCTTCAGAAAAGGAAAAAAAAAACCTGCAGAGAGGTAGCTCTGGAGGGAACATTGGTGCAGTGCCACTAGTGCCTCCAAAGGCCAAGATGGCGCATTACACCCCCATCCTGACTGCATTAGTTTCAAAGGCAGCAGACACACTCTGCATTATGATACTGTCCACGTCTGTGGTTGGGAAACCTAATCAGTGAGTGGGTGTAGGTCAAATAAAGAAATGAAATGTTGCATTAATCACTCCCTTGCTTTGTGTTTCATGCTCTTTCTGACTGCCGTCCTGTCTCCCGTTGTTTTTTTTTTTTCCCATTATTCTCTTGCTCTCTCTCTCTCTTTCTCCCCGTCCTCCTCCTCTTTGTTCTCAGTAGAAATAGTATTGATTATTTTCATTGACAGACAGATACCATTGGCCTGAACTGACTCTTGAGTCTTACTTAGAGGCTCATTGATGTAAGGAGATATGCTGCACTATATAAAAGAGTGGGGAGCTCTCCCTCTCTGCCTTTCACTCCCTCTCCCATGAGTTCTTCCACCAATATCATACTGCCTTAAGTATACTCTCTTTTTACCAGATTTCATTCTGTTTATCTCTCATTCGCAGTCTGTTTTTCTGTCACCTTCCTTTTCTCCACCTAGTGATCAATGGCCTTTAGGCTAGTATTTAATCATTATTGGTGGTCAGAATCCCCTGAGGCCTATTGGATTGCATTCACATTATTTTATTTCCTGAGTGTTACTACAGCCGTTGAGCCACAATGGTGTCAGGAGGAGAATCACGTTGACCAAGGAAAGTGTAAACTCTTCGATTATATGGATTAGGTTTATAGAGTGGACATTGTGAATTTAAAACCATGTAACTAAGGCTGTACCTTTCTCAGGGGGGACCAGAGAATTGTTGCCAGGAGTGTCATGACTAATTCTTAATTTAAAGTGATACAGATTCTGTATTTGTTAGATGCTGGATCCAAATTTAGTATGTAAAATTAAACACAATAAATAAGTAAATAAACGGTTAGTCTTTATGTTCATTCAGTGAAAAATTGTCCCAGGACTCCCATTATTAGATAATTTATATTAATATATAACTGCCTGCTTCATCTCTTTACTTGTTCTGCATGTGCATCTCTCTTTGCATAACCATAGTGTTTTCCATGGTTTGTATATTCATCTGTTTTCATATTGTTACCTTTAATGTGTGTGTCTCTGCATTCATATGACATAGCAATGAGCCTCTCTCTATATGTTTCGGTTCCCCTGTGTGTCTTTCCTCTTTGTCTTTCTGTCCTCTTCTTAACTCAGTTGTGAATGAGCTATGTCACATGTCACATACATACACATTATATGGATGTATGTATGCACTTTTTAACAATGTGTTGGTTATGTCATATTGCATTTTTATGTCTGTATTTGATGCAAATATTATTCCTTGACAATCTCAAATCCACATGTGGTTTCACAAACTTGGAGGCATATGTGTGTGTGGCGATATTCTGTTTAAAAAGTAAAAAAGCTTTGGTAATTATTTGAAAATAGCTAAAAATAATAAGCTGTAAACTAAAACACATGTTGATTCTGTGTTTATTTATTTTTGCATGCAGATTGTTTTTGGGATAATATTTACTCTGGTTGTTCACCTCTGTGTACTCTTCCTCACCCCTAAGCTTTCCCCTTCCCCTTTCCCACTTTGGTCCTTGGCCTCCCTCCTCTTTCCACCATCACCCTTTCATCACTCTCCACTGTAGGGATCTCATCAATCCTTTACAATGATCAAAGATCATATATAGAACTCAATCATACTACTTATGATTGGAAATTAAGTAAATCTTCCTCTCATTGATGGGAATATTTAACATTCTCAGAAAGGATGCATTAACTGCTTTATATGTTCATACTGCTATTAACCATGTGGCTGTCAGTTAGAGAAGAGTACCTGACACAAAGAGACTTCATGTGGTTTAAAATGTAGTTGCTATCACAAGGTCTCCAGATAGTCTAAATAAGTATTGAATTTAAAAAGTAAGTCTGGTGATAATCTATATTTTTCACATGAAAAGACCAAACTAACAATGAATGAATATATCTTCTTCTGATATATCTTCTTAAAGTTAGTCAATGTGTCGATGAGAATTGTAAATAAATAGGTCACCTGTGATTAAAGGATTTGGCTTTTCGTTCGTTTTTATTCAGTCTTTTGCCAACTAACACATCAGTTTCGAGCTGTGTAGCATGTGTGTATCAACGGTTTAGAATGCAGATGAAGTCACTTATCTAATTTCATAGCTGCAAATGCTTTCCTATAGAACCTACAAAACAATTTAGGCGATGCTGGAGGAAGAGCTGGAAATTCCTGCACCATTCTCTCTCTCTTGTTAAAAGTCAATCTAGCTCACCCAGCAGTGATTCTCTCTCTCTCCCTGCAATCAACTTAAATAAAAAAAAAAAAACAGCCGGATCATCCAAACAAGATGGGATTTCTTTAAATAGAAAATTAAATTAAATTGCCAGTGTTCTAAATGAATGCATGTATTTGTCTAAACAATCCACAGAATAAAGTAAACAAGATAGATAGGATGCTATGTTTCATTTTCACACAATTTGAGCAATATACCCCCGTCTTTAAAAAGTGTAATCAACCAGACTTTGTATCACCAAACTTATTATAGAATACATTTGGGAACCATGAATGTCTGTAAAAGAAATGTGCTAATCCATCTTGTGGATATTGAGAAACCTAGTAATAATAATAATTTGACCTCCTGGTGGCACTAGAAATACATTGGTATTTATTACCAAATTTACCAAATTTACAACAGTTCTAGAGACATTTCAGCACAAATAACAACCTCATTATGCCACTAGAGGAAAAGCATAAAGTCAGTAGGGTTCATTCTCTGAGGAACATGAATATCTGGACCAAACTTCACAGGGAACCACTCAATATTTGTTGAGATTTTTCAGTCTGGGCCAAAGTGGTGGACTGACTGACCCACCAACACTGTCATTTCTACAGTCACACCAGACTCAAATTCAATGAGAAGATTTACGTATTCAGTAGCAATGAACAGACTTGAAGCTGATAGCCACAGACAGAAAGAATGAGAGACAGACTAACACATAGTTGACATTAAAAAATGTAGAATAACACCAGCCTTATCAGGTTCAGTGTGTCACATACAGTTATTAGATTGCTAATTATTGTTGAAATATAAATGAGATAGTGGTGCTGACAGGTCCTTTTCACTTGATAATGTGGAATGTAAGACAAATGTAATCAAGTGAATAGGGCCTAAATAGTTTCATCACAACACACTGTAACAAAGTGTTATTTTTACTTTTATGTACTGTTTACTTCATTTTCACTTGTCGGGAAGTTTGGTTATTAGAAGTTTGACAGAAGATCAGCCTCTATGGTATATACAGTACAGTATTAACACAATAAACCCAACAGCTAATTCTTTTTAGTCATTTTACATTAAATTGTCCACTCACAAATGAAAAACTTTGGTAAATTGTGTTGATTTAGCAATGATCTTTGAGTATTGTACATTAATTGACTTCCTTTCTGTGTACAGAAAGACATAGGAAGAGAATAATAAATAAGAATAATAGTAGTTTTCCAAGTCACTTGTGGCGTGAACAAACAATTTCATCCCATCTACTCTCCCCTGTGCTTCCTCTCCTTCCTCCTTTTCCCATCATCCCTTGTTCCTCCCTACCCTTTTCCCTCCTCCCTCATGTGTCCCCATCCCATTCTAACACTGGTGTATCCATCCCATCCTCAGGCTATCCTCCTCAGTCTCTCCCCCTGCGTTGTGTTACTAAAGTCTGACTGAGTGGAGGTATGTACAACAAGTCACCATCACAGCACAGCTGACAGACATGCTGCTGCACTGTGAGCACCCACTGAGCTTCTTGCTTTGGCTTTGAAGAGAATCAATCAGAAATCATAGTTTGACTTTGGAGAACATATAACTGTTCTTGGGCAAGAAATAATAAAATATATACTAGTAATTGGTTGACTTAATCAAGCTATCTTAGTATCTTAGTATCTTAGTGAGAAGCTACAGAACAATCTTACCGGTACAAGTGGTAGCCCAAATGAGTTAAAATTATGTTTTGAGATGGACACACCCCTTTTTACAGAGAGCAAATCAGCTGTTGGTGAGTTCAGCGTGTCACACAGCTGGCCACACCCCAATCAGTGATGTCACAACACAGGATTTCCATCAGCCACCGAGGACAAAATATCTGCAGCACTGATTGGGACGTGACCACACAATGTGTAGTATACCATTTCATCCCACAAAGTGGAATAAAGACGCTGACTTTTTAAAATATTCCTGCATGAGGACATTTATGCTGAATGCTAAAGAGCCAAAAGCCCTATGTGATGCTGTAATTAATTAAAGCAAAACTATAGTTTATTACAACTACTATCAGTTATTATTACATTGTACTCACCAAAAGAATTGCTGTGATCTGTGAATGTTGGGACGTTTTCAAAAAATAAGTCCAGTGGAGCAAGAAATGTGAGCAGTCAGACAGGTCGTAAATATGTTAGCCAAGCAGTAAAATCATCTGACTTAATCTTTTAGTAATGTCTCAACGGAATTTGGACAAGAGTTGGAGCAGTGCCTGATCCGTATTCATAGATTGTGTATGAGCCTGATGGAGCTGAAAATGGCTTCCACTTAGCCCAGTGAACACAAGGATGATAGTGTATCTGCAGCTGAATGATGAAGTATAGTGATAAAATGATTAACATCTGTAAACACATCTATTTGTGTATGTGTGTGTGTCAGCTCTCGTGTTGGGAGCGTGTTGCTTGCTTGGTGCGCTCCATTGTCTTACACTACCTGTACACATCTGCGTGTCTCGTCTTCTGCACTGAACACCGCAAAAACATACGAACATCACAGTATTCAGAAGCAGATTTACTATCAGCAATTCTCTGTCAGCTGTCACGAGTGGCACAGTGAAACTGTTAGTATTCTTCATTAAACAGCCTTAAACACAGGCTTAATAGTACTGTGGCCTTAAAACAGGCCTTTCTTCCTGAAGTTTCAGTGCAAAACCATCCACGGCCTTATTAATATCTGTGGTGCAACTGACAAAGTGTGATGTCCGACACTCTTTACTGAAAAAGTAATCACATTAACTGTAACACCATTCTCAGTAATGTGTTACTGCCTAGCACAGTAAATGATGAAAGCAGTCGGGTCAATGAAGACATTCATCAATGAAGCAGCAGGATAATACAAGATGAAGTAGCTTCAAAGGCCATGAACACGAGGCACGTGAAGTGGCAGATCATGGCTGACGCTGCCTGACGCTGCATGTGCTGCAGAGCTAACTGCAGAGAGGCACTCATTATGGATGCTAAGCACCTTTCAGCTTCACTTTGTATACAGTGAGAGCCACGCCAGAAGCACCCACTGCATTTGATGGCTGCTTCATCGATGCATCAATAATGTGTTTTCCCTTTGTCTAAGTATATGTTGTTTAGTAGTAAATGTTGGTTGGGCAGATCTGTGTTCATCTGCTGTGATTTCTGATGATAGCAGTCCTGATCAGGCATTACAGGTCACAAGCTGCTGCTGTATGTTAAAAACTGTAGGTTATTGATCCCAATCAATCAACACTGCCACTGCCCTGTGTGTCTGTGTGTTTGTGTGAGTGTGTGTGTGTGTGTGTGTTTCTGTGTTTCTGTCTTTGTCTGTGTCTCCCAATCAGCTAAGAGCCGCAGTGCTGCTGATTTATTCCTGTGGTTACAGGACTTGACGTTGCATACACAGCTATTTAAGCAGAGCAGAATGTTTGCTGTTACACAGTGAACATGCACAAATACACAGACACACACAAAGCATATATGAAATATATGAAGCTGACATGACATTGGTCATTCATTTCAAAATGATATTCTACAACCATAACACATGCAAATACACACACACACACGCACACACGCTGTTGACTACTTACATTCAGTCCACATACTTGTTTGAAAAAATGAGTCATAAACAGTTTCAGTACAGTATTTGCTGTTCTCAGATATGAATAATGTAATGTTGATATTCATGCATTTTAACCAACATGTGCTACACTCACTCACTCACTCACACACACACACACACACACACGCACACATATAGTGCATTGACTAGCCAGGTCCTTAGAACATGGTGACCCAGATCTGTCTCTGTGGTATCCAGTACCCAGAATGCCTCCTGAGGTTTAAGGAGTATCTCACAGAGAATTTCTCATTTACCAAGTCAGCTAAAGCTAGCACCACAGACTTCATACTATAGTACACTGTATACTGTACCAAGTCAAGTCAATTTTATTTTTAAACAAAGTGTTAACGTGCAAAGACAGAATGTATGCAAAAATACAAAGAAGGAGAAAAGAAAATCATTTAATAATCATTCATATACGGTAGCCCAACATCACAAATTTGCCTCAACAGGCTTTTTGTCATCTGCATTTATCAGCATACAACACCCTCTATCCTCAGTCCCTTGATTTGGCACAGACCTTCTTGTGAGCAGTGTTGTGTAGGAACTATTTACTTTCTACCGAACTACACCCGCCAACCGCTGAGCAGGCTCTGTGCGTCAGCATCCTCTTGGTCCAACCTGCCCAGCCGAGCCACCTCACAAACAAAGGCACCCGCAGCAATGATGGGCCGCAGTGATACTGTTAGCAGGTGTAGTTTTATAGAAGGTAAATAGTGCTCACAACAAGGTCTGTGGATTATCTTGAGTTAGTCATAATTTTTTGGAAACAGACATAGCTGTTGTCACATGTAATTTTTTGGTGTGTGCCATCTACTACCATTATATAAGAGAGATGGGAGACATCTCTACGGCCAATACCTCCAAACAACTCACACCAAAACAATCTAGATGGATGAATAGTACCACAGGTAAGAGGAAAAATATGTATTTTTGATTTTGTGGTGAACTGTCACTTTAAATGTTGAGATTAAAAGTTCATTCTTGATCTTTGAAACAGAAGTTTGCAAAAACAATCTACACCACATGGACCATTACAAGCCCTCATTCTACTATTAGTATTATAAGTACTTTTCAGTAGCCTTGCTAATTTGTACACCTGGCATTCAGGCGTGTCACAGTCATTGGCAGATTGAAATACATTTCTCTTAAAAGAGTACTCTGCAGACTTAGCATTAAATTACACTCCTATAACATTGTCAGACTTACGATGGAGAGATCCTGATCCAAATCAATGTAACAGAACCAGAGATATCACTCTTTTTATTGCACACATTCTTCTTTCTTGTCAAAACCTGGTGCCTACAATACCCACGATGCAGCTCTTCCCTTTGACAGTGGTGTGTGAGATTGGTGTGTGTTATGCTAGTAGCGGCCAATGTAGCTTGGAGCCTGTAGCAGTGATGAGCAGCGGGCTACAGAGGTGTGGTCAGATAGTTTTGATTTTCAAACATTCTGTCTTCAGCCCCTGCAGACTCTGACTTAAGTGACATCAATTGAGGACATTTATCAGACTTCACGCAGCTCCGTCTGGAGTTACTGAAGGCTTTATATAACTGTTATCATGTGTGCAGTAGGACTCTCCAACACCTGGAAACACACTTCGATGTGTAAAATCAGCAGAGTTGCCATTTAAGAAAGCAGTCAGAGCCAGTGGGAAAGTTTCCTCTGTCACGTGACTCTCAGCTTGCACTTTTTGTGTGTCGTGGTGGTTTCGCCAGGGTCTTCCAAAGCAATGCTGCTGTATGGGTTCTATTTATTTTCCCTTTGAGATGAAGCAGCATCTGTAGGTTTCTGACAGTTATCTTTCAACATGTTGGTCTGGTTAGTTTTTAAGAACATAGTTGATCCAATATGGATGACATAACATATTCACACTAAGACTGCATGTTAATACCAGGTGTAAAATGGGGACCTTGTCATTATTGGAATCAATTGTAATTGACACAAATTCAAGCTGACCAGGGCCACTGCTCTCCATGAACTTTCTCACCACCATCTTTCAGGCCTATAGGAGGTGAAATTTGATACTTCAAAGACTGATTTTGGGGGGAGTATAACTTGAAGACTCCCCAAGGTCATTAGTAAAAAGCAAAACAGCAAACTAACCTCTTGATCAATCCAGAAAGCCGTAAGAAAAAGGTAACGGGTCTCTCAGCAGGATATTTTAAGTACTGTTGGTTGAATTTGCCCTTGCATGCTGGTCTCAGATCTGTCTCACTTCCTCTTTATGCATCTTTAGTTGCTGCACTGTTGAAACTGATTCCACACTAACCTCACAAGGGTAAATCCTTCCCCAGGTTGTTGATGAGTAATTAAAAACTCTGGTGTGTCATGTGTTGGTTGTCGATAATTGTTCTAGCCATTCTGATGAGGGTGCAAAGTAAAGATGCCCTTTAGGTACTTTACTTTCAGCTTGTGTTGTTCAAGGACAACATGAGTTTTTTCACATGGGTGTTTGTCGGAATGACAAAATTGCTATAGGAGCATCTGTGGCAATATTTAACCGCAGACAGGGAAATCCATCATTGTTGAGTCAGACCGTAGCCTCAATAGACCATAACGCAGTGCCAAATGTATAGCGAACTCAGAACACAAAAACCTCTGTCTTAATGAAACCCTTCTTTGAATATATTAATGCTACATAACAGTGACAGAGTTTTGGGAGTGGAATCTTGCCATACAGCATCAATAGTGAAATACCCATTTGTGAAAATTTCTAAAGGGCTGCTTCACTGTACCAGGTGGTCAGAGGGCAAGGGGCTATGTTGGTGGGGGCGTGTTGTTTCAGGTACCACACAGGGAGGCAGATAAGACTACTAGATCTATGTGAAGGTTTATCAGATGCCAAAACACTACACAGCAGTTTCTAATATTACATGACAGGATTTAACACAAGGGCTGTCACTTTATATTCAAAATTCAAATCAGTTAATGAAGGATATTATTGGCTTTGTTAATGGAAATTGGAGGAGAGAACTACTCAGTTGAATTGAAGTGTTAATCATGGCACTAAACCATCTGAGAGAAATAATGTTGAAGCATTTTACATTTGACAGAAGAATTGTGGATAAAGGTGAGGCTGTGACAACAAATCCAAGAGCCAGCAGAGGCACAATGATGAACAGAACAATGTTCAAATTAATTTAAACATACAGTATTTCATGTTACTTCTCAGTCAGTCAAATTACATTAATTTGAAAAAGTTACAGCCCTATTTTACTATTGTGAAACGTACAATTGACCATTCACTAAGCTCCTCCCCCGCAGTTACTGTTGCTACTCGTGTTAAGCTATTCTAAGAACTTACAATGATAGTTGTAAGCAGCGGCAGATTTACAATCAAATTTCATAGCAATTATCCAACAATGGGTCCTTGATTATGCACAGAAGTAGACAAAAACAACCAGTTAGCGAGTTACTATGGACTTTGTTGGCTGAAAAGTCAACTGTTGCTATCAGATTTCATCAGCTGTAACTAGATAGGGTAAGCTAATGCTAATGCTACAACTATTGATGTATTATAAGAACTGGATACCGGACCAGAAGATGGCGCCTATTAAGTCCAATAAGAGCTCGCCTGGCGCATACGCCAAAAAAGTTTCTGGCTACCGGGGTACTTCGGGGGGTATGCCCACTGAATATGTGCAGTAGTGGTAATCCCTCTGTCGCGCCCTGCCTGTTGGCCCAGCCGGGCTATGTGATTGGCTCGTACACAGCGAGCGAGGAGGGGTTAAGCGAGCAGTCAAGTACCCCATTCATTATAAAGTAATCTACTGGAAATGTGCTGTAGTGTATATTTGATTGGCCAACGCAGTGCATTTCTGGATGACACCACATTGTATTGCAACACAAAATTGAGGTCATTGAACCTTTTAGCTGGATGACCTTGTGTTTTGTTGCCAGAGCCTTTGCTAGGGCAACCCCACCCTGGCAAAGCAGTGGTCTCATTCAAATTAATGAGAAGGCAACATTATACTAGTACTAATGTCTGTGTGAACACAGCCTTACCTGTTATGCAATGTTGGTGATGTTTGTATGATGTAAGTTGACGACTCATTTTAACAGTGTTACCTCTCCTCTCACTGTTGACTGTTGACTGTTGAAAAGTAGGACTGCAGCGAAGTTCATCTACACCTGTTTAACCTGACTGATCTAATCACATTAGGTCTATTCATTAGCATTCCTACTTTACTTTTAAAACAACTATTAATTGTCTCCATTGTGTCTAGAGGGTCTATGTGTTTCTATGTTTTTCCTGGAAGCACGTCAGCACATCAGACATCAGCCTTATTCCATTGAGATCTTAAGCACAATTCTTAGGTTCAATAAATCTCCACCAAGGTTGATTTTATTCTACAAATCAATCAGAAAATCAAAAATATCTCAATGCTGAAGTTATTTTAGGAAATCCAGCCTTGATTTCTATTGTGGCTGACACTCCAGCGAGTTGCATTTGCTTGTGGCAGTTCAAATCTCGCACCAAATAAAATCAGTGGAAGTATACCCAAAGGTAGGTGGGGGAATTAGAAGGCAAATTAGTACTCTTTATTTAAAAAAAGAATGATAAAAAAAAAAGTTAAATAATTAAGACTTCCAGACTTATAATGTTTAATGGTTTTGTTTCACTTATTCTGTGTTAGGTTGGGTTCTTTAATACTTAATACTAAAAAGCTACAGAGAAAACTCTCTCAATGATGCCTGTGTGAAAAGAAATTGATTTTTTTGATTTGCTTCTTTACCCTCTGAGCCCATCACAGCCCCCTGTGGCAGCCTCTCCATATACAGTATAAAAATATAAATAATTGTTAAATATATAAATGAGTGCTACATTAATCTTCCCAATATTAGCCTTTCCCAGATATGTTAGGCTATAACAATGAACAAATCCTAATTCCAGTTCTTACATGCTGAACACATTCTTCAAGAGTAAAATCCACCCAACATGTTGAAAGGTCACCTGACTCTGTCACTTCCTGTTATTTCAACCTGCCTGTCAAATTCCTGTCAGCCTTAGCTGTTCTTTGTGCTTAATGCTAATTCGCAAATGTTAGCATGCTAACACGCTAAACTAAGATGGTGAACATGGTAAACATTAAACCTGCTAAGCATTGTTAGCATGCATGGCTGTAGACTTTTGAACCTGTTACATCTGATCCTCTAAATGAAGAAAAACACACACTTGACCCTGGAGAGGGATTCGTCTTCAGTCAGTCTGTCTGTCTGTCCTTCTGTCAAACTGAAACTGTTTCCCTGTTAATAGCCGCCTGTTGTTCCTATTGGTAGACTGGCTAAAACACCTGGACTCTGAGATCAAAATGTCTTCAATGAAGTGCATTTTTTTTTTTTTTTTAAGATTAGAAATGTTGACATGGAGGATTTTGTGTACTTCTAACTGTGCTCAGCTCCAGATGATTTACCCACCTAAACTGCTCTGACTTTCCCAAAAATCTTTAAACCACCGAATCTGGCTGTGTTTCTTGTTCCCGGACAACGTGTGCCGCCACTGATATGCTTTTGGGAATGTCAGAGCAGGTAGTCCAGTGGAAGTACAAGATCAAAAATATCATGGGTTATATTTAAATCAAAGGGCTTTTTGTACTTCCACTGGACGAGTGCATCCACCCTCCATTGTACAGTTCATGTTGGTGCTGCAGAGCGCCACCCTTAGGTGTCTAAGGGATATGTGGCAACTGATAGCTTGATTTTCGTAACCAATATTCCTGTTTTGTCCTGTCTCTGTCTGTCTGTCCATCTGTTTGTCCCTCCGTCCATCTGTCTGTCTGTCTTTTTCTAACCTCCTCCTTTGGTCTAAAATATTTTACTTGGTTTGGGCTGGTTTTGTTTTGAGTTACTTATCTCTCTTTTTTTTCAACTTTGTTTCATTTACAAATGCTTGTAACTGTAACAAATGGTTTATATTTGCTATTTCTAATGTGCAATGCTGTCATGACATAACATAAATGAATATATCATAACATTACTTTCCATCGAACCATACACATTCCTTACATTTCAACTTTTCATCATGAAAACATTCATGCTGACTGTTTCGTTTGCTAATATGAATGACCCTTCATAACCTCTGCCCTTCTACCTGTGCTTGTCATCTTCATGTAGCCACGGGTTATGAGAAGTCTCGCAGCCTCAATAATATCTCCGGGATGACGGGTGCCCCGCTGCGCCTCACCCCCATCACCAACTCCACCTTCGAGCCCTTTGAGCCGCCTGGCCTCAGGCGATGCCACTCGCCCATTCCCTCCATATTGTAGCATAGCCAACAAAATGCCAACAACAACAGCAACAATAAAATATAAAATGTTTTTTCTTTTTTTTGGGGGGGGGGGGGGGGCATGCAAAAAATACAAAAGCATTGACATGAAAGGAGTGTCTCATGGACATTTGATTCATTCTAGCTGCTCTTCCATTACCATTACTCATGTTTTCTCGTTGATAGGAACAGCAATGAATTAGAGTTCTTCTGGGCACTAGAGGGTCCACAGAATAGCTAAACCTTACTGACTACGCTGAGATAGATACTTAGGCAAATGTATTTTAAAATACATAAACACACACTAACACACCTGCCTTACTAACAGGGATAGAGTCTAGGTTAGTTTAAACTGATATGATAGTTGAGTTAGTTTACCTCCCTGTGCTACTTCTTGCCTGTATCTCAACTGCACTTGCACTTCAATGCTTTAAGACTGATACTTAAGAGTAGCTCTAAATAAGAGACTTAATATTAAGCCTCAGAATGCTCACATGCACACACTCACAGACACTAACATATTACTGCAGCATGCATGTTTTTACCCATGAGAATCTCCAGAATAAGAACATACACTATACTTACTAGTAGATTGAAAAAACAAAGACATTTTTGTACACTTAAAGTCGAAAGCATATCTCTGAAAAGGAAATACCCCAAACTGTAGCACCTCTGCACCTTTGAAAAAAGCCATGTGGGCTGTAGACGTTCAGTTCTTTTGAGTTATATTTAGAACAATGTCTCTTACACACATGTGCAACCTTGCACATCAACACACACGCACGCACATAAATATAGTTTGTTCTCAGTGTATCCCTTTAGTACAGGGAGAGAGAGAGAGTTCCATTAGATTCTACATCAACTCCATAAGCAGCTTATAAAAGCGGCAGCGTCCCCTCCTCCTCTTTCTCCTGCCTCCTCCTCAGGCTTCAGACTCTGCTCAGACCCTAAACACTCTGCTAACAACACTCACAGGATGTACTGCAGGAGAACTTGATGAAAAATCTTTTTTATACTGTGGACAGCAGGGAACAGGTGTTAGGAAGCGGTCTCTGTCAGGGTGGGATGCAGCTGGTAGGACAGTGGTTCCCAACCTGGAACCCCAGAGGAGTTGCAAGATACACCTGAAGCCACAAAATCCTCAGATAGTGGCCTTCATTTACATCAGCTCCAGATGCAGAACCAGAACACTATGTGAACCAGGCCAATATTAAAGACATGCCTTTATTACCACTGTTTTTAAGTGTATTCCATCATATTTTAGTAAGAAGCGTCAGTTTTAATTTGCCGCTGTTGAGTCCATATTTATATTGAGGTAGCTCCACAGGATAATGTACATTTAATTTACAGTTCCATAGTGGAATTGTACATAATGCTGAATTAACCCTCAGAGCTACCATTGTACAAGTAATTACAACCCTACACAAGGAGTGATTCCCTCCAAATATGCAAGAATTTTCCAAAGAATCAGCAAAAGAAAATTTTTGTGGAGCGAATTCTCCAGTGGGGTGCCGGGGTCGAGCAAAACAAGATGACGTCGTTAAAAGAGCTCCAGTTAAACCTCAAATGATGGAAATCCGACATTTCTGTTCCCTGTATTAATGTGAGGTCAGCTCTTCACTGGAAGCTTGAGTGACATATAAGTCACTTGCTATGAACCAAATGCTGAATTCTTTACTTATTTTTTCTCATTGGCCTAAAAGTAGTGAAACTTCATTGTAATGATTCTACAAAATACTGGAATCAGTCTATAATCAGCCTATTTATCCACCAGCTGTTTAGCAGCAGAATGTAAAGAGTTGCCAAAAATCCGAAATTCACAGAGGTCCTCAATGGTAGCTACAGACTGAATTCACAATCTGAAAAGGTTGGGAATCACTGTCAAAGGGGATTTTGGGATGCTAGGGGAGGGCAATTCAGCAAGGGGATGAAAAAGCAGAGATCGTACCGGCTGAGTTGTCACTCGACTAGCACTGCAGAGCTGATGCATGAAACATATTTTGTAAAATGAATACACAAAAGCAGCTATAGGAAAATGAAAAAGAAAAAAAAGAACTATATGTGAACATACATAATCAACTGACTTTAGCCTCACCAAGATACCCAATGTAGATGTTGTCATGGAAACTGGAGCAGTAGGGTCTGATCTTTACTACACCATCACTCCTCACCTGCTCTCCATGCACTCTCACATGGGCTCTCGGAAAAAAGGAATGAAATCTCATTTCTTTGTTGTGCTTTCATTTAGTCATTAGCTAAGGTGTAAAGGAACAGTACAAATAAAGCTCATTTGCTTTCTGTGTGTGAAGTACCTAGCTGGAGTCAGGATGTGGTTAGCCTAGCTTAGCAGCGAGACTGGAAACAGGCGTAAACAGCTAGCCTGGCTCTGTTTAAAATAAATAAGTAAAGCTAACTAATTAACATAGGGTATCATGGATATTTTAACTGGTGCACAAACAGAAATGTAAAGACAAAAGACAATTTGTGGTTTTTGGTGGTGTTAACATGCTGAAAGTATGTCTTGACGAACAACAGCCCGGTGCAGTGACTGCGCACTTTCCGGGGGCTTGTTGTCACATTGCGGTTGTCAGGTTTGATACCATCATACCTTTACGCAGCAAACATGTGCTCAGCAACCTTATTATCTGACAACCTGCTCAATACCCAGAGACACTACACTGGGCAAAATGGATAAACTAGCTCAACATGTAACTCACTTTAAAACCACAAAAGTTCTTTTAGGTTTTATTTGTTTATAGACTAAACAAACAAGTTATAACGTAGTAACGTAGAGTTTCAGTTGATAGGTGTATTTTTCAAAAAAGCCAGGCCAGTTTTTTCCCCACACTTCCAGTCTTTATGTTGAGCTAGGCTAACCTCTTCTTGAGTCCAGCTCCAGAATGAGATTGCTATTCATCTTCTCACATCATTCTTGGAAAGAAAGCAAAATTCAAAAAAAGTCGAACTGAAAGGCGGCGGAGTTATTGGCTTTCTCTCTCCTGGAAATGTTTTGGACATCGCCGCTTAGCCTGAGTGTGAGGAGCGTGGTCGTCCTCAAGTCTGAGTTCATACCACAACCATCACCATCACCACTGCCGCCAACAGCGTTACTACTTGCACTGACTCCAGTGTGACTCAGCAGCCAGTGGCAATATTTTTAGTTTTCTCCCTTTTTGGCTTCTCTTTCTTTCCCTGTTTTTTGCCCCTCCCAAACCCCACAACCCTCCTTTCCCCCCTCCTCCCTCCTCTTCTGTCCGTCCATCTCTTCTTTGTTTTCGGCTGCGGCTGCTCAGTAGGAGGCACTGTGAACGGCTACTGGAGCGACAGCCCATGGTAGAAGAAGAGCGGACGACGGACGCCACACGGGAAGAAGAAGGAGAACATGACAACAGAGACAAGCATTCAAACATATAAATATGCAATGTAGATAAATGAGACAGCGGCGGTTGGATCTGTGTGTTTCTCTTCACATATGCTGTATCTGCAGCACACATGACGAGTGTACGCGTGGATGCTTGTGTGTGCATGTGTGTGTGCCCAGACCTGCATCTACCTCTGTACGAAGATGCACAAATGTCAACTTGGAAAAATACGTTTTCCTTTTTTTTTTGCTTCTGCAAGAAAGAAAGAGAGAAAAAAAAAAATTATTTTAGTTTTGATGTTTATTAATACCAATGTGTATGTGATCACATGATGTCATCTTTCTGTCAAAGTATTTTTCTGAATCTAAATGTTTTTTTCTATTTGTTTTAAGCCGGATGTTTCTGATGTGGCAGAAATGTATTTGACTTCAGAATGCCAATGCCGTACCTATTCATTGTTGTGGACAGTAATTATGTGTCTGTTGGTTAAGTTTCACATGTGTTGAAATGCCCTGTCCTCATCTCTCGCTTTCACCTTCCTTCTCTCCCAACAGAAGGTAACAGAGAGCTTTCAGCAGGCAGGAAACTTATTCTTTTGATTTGCATTAGATTCTCAAAAGAGAAAAAGTCAGTTAACACTCACTTAAAGATGCAGAATAAGTACCTGAGTGAGCTAAGTATCTCCTTCCTGTTACTTTTTTACATTCAAGCTGGGAGTGTTGTGAGGTGAGAGCGCCAAATGAGGAGAATTGTGTATTCAAAGAATTAGTTTGACATTTTGGGAAAAACAATTTCGCTTTCTATTTCATGTCTCCGCGCTATGTTTGGAGCCGTAACCAGAAAGCGCTTAACCTAGCTTAGATTTAAGACTGGAAGCAGGGGGAAGCAGCTAGCTTGGCTCTGTCCAAATGCAAACATACTACACCAACCCCTCTAAGGCTCACTGATAAACGCGTTATATCTCACTTGCTTAACATGTACAGAACAGAAATGTTAAAATGATCAACCTCACAGTGACGACAGGAAGCTACTGTGCCCGGCCACTGGGCACCAAGAAATAGTAAGAGCATGTTACTTCCTCTAAAACCACATTTTTACAATTCTTTTTGTGTACAGACTGAACAAAGAGATACTGCGTCTTAATTAGTGAGCTTAGACTTGTTGGTATGCAATTCCTGGGACTTTTTAGGCCTAGGCTAACTGTTTCCCCATTTCCAGTGTACACTAAGCTAAGGTAACTGCCTCCCGTCTAGCTCTGTACTGCACAGGCATGAGATTTCTGTGGCTCACGTCACTCTCGGCAAGATAATGAATACGTGTTTTTTCCCAAAATGTCAAGCCATTCCTTTAACCTTATGTGACCTTGATTTTGGGTCATGCAGGGTTTTCTGTTTTCTGATAAACTTAATTTTCAAGCTGGGCATCAGTTTCTAGTTAGCCTCAGTAGTCCAACTGAATCATGATTTTTTTTAATTATTATTATTATTTTCAGTGACACTGCACATTGATCAACATCACTGTAAATGTGCCAGTGTTAGCCAAAAGTGTTAGCTCATTTTCAACTGTTGTCCCTTGGCCAGAAGTTTAGTTAGTCAAAAGCAAATTAACCCCAAATGCACACCAGTCACACACACACACACACACAGACACACTATACATTGATGTAAACAATCACTCCAGTCTCTCTACTGAATCTGTCGTTTCTCACCACTTCATCATCTCCTTATCCTCCTCTTCCTTCCAACATCCACTTGTTTGAGTGTGTCTGTGACTTTCCCTTAGGCCACTGCTGATTGGTCGCTTTTGTTGTGATGATGTACATATGTAAAGTTTGTGTTGTAGATGAATCTGCATGGGTTTCCATTGCAAGCAATAAGGATACTGATATGACTAATAATGTGAGGAGGTTTGATAAGGTTTTAGTCTCAAGCTTAATGAATGTGTATATAACAGTTAGACTACTAAGAGTGTGTATGGATGTGTGTGTTTAGACGCATACATATGCACTAACAAAGCATGCAGGAAAAAAATCTTCACCTCTTTGAATGCAAGAGGTGGGATGGGCTGACATTATGCATGCCAAAATGCTATGATGCTACTGGTCGGAGGAGACCAAGTTAGGTACTGTAACAGGGCTGGGTGGGGGTGGGAAAGTTTATTTTTGCAGGACGGGGAGGGGTAATGTTTCTAGTAGGTATTGTATAGCTGCTTTCTTATCGATCTTGAGAGACTTATGATAAGAGAAATATATTAACAATCGTAGCTTATGATTTTTTTCTTCTTTCTTTTGCTTCTCTTTTCACAGAGAACTGTTCTGAAAGCCCTGCGCTTATCAGATATATGCAAAAAGAAGCAGTAACTGTGAACTAATGCTAAGACATGAAAAAAAAAATCCAGCTTCTTCCATCAATGTCTCAACTCCTCTTCTGCAAGAGAGATGAGAGACCCTTCTCCTCCCAAAATACCTCCTTACCAAAATTTCCCAGTCCATCGTTTTCATTTGTCTGCTTCTTCATTATCTGTTCTTGACTTCACCCTGTCCATGTCATGTTCCATTTCCTTCTGTCCTGTCCTATCCTTCTACACTTGCATTTAAACTACAGTGAGTTCAGAAGAAGGATACCTCTGCAATGTGAGAATACAATGATTCAATGCAACCTCCCACAAAGGATGAGGATCATGGCCGGATTAACCTGCCAGGGGGCCTCAGGCCAAACTGAGCTGCAGGCCCCTTTTGAGCAAAACCACCCTAACCCAGTTCTTCATGTTAATTTGATCAATCCTTGATCCTTGATTGCAAATGTATTTAAGAATACTCACAATGTAAGCATAATGCAGATTTGACCTGAATATAAGAAGTGAATACGTTAATGGGTTTCTGCAGGGACACTGCAGGGACCACGCTGAGAGCTTAAGGCCCTTACCATTTCAGTTTATATTGTGCTTAGTCCAGTATCTCTAGTGGTGGTGGATGGCCATGTAGTGCATCAGACTTTCATGCAGGAGACCAGAGTCTGTGTCCCGTCAGAGACATACAACATAACCAAGTGTTTTAGTGGCCTAATCCTAATTTTGGCTGTTATTTGCCATAACCATGATATTTCCCCAATCTTAACCATATCAAGGGTGCCATGTATAGATTTTGTAGAAAACAAAACAAAAAACATTGGTATTAGATGTAAAAAAAACAAAAACTCCAATATCAACATTTTTTTTAGGGTCGATTGTGCTTTAGTTGTGCATGTTACTGAACAAATTTTCAAGTAATCCAATCATCACTAAATAATTATCACACAGTTGAACCTGGGGCCCTTTGGGTCGTATTGAGTGAGATACCACACTGCAGAGGCACCCCTCAAAAGTCAAAGTTTTTAATCCCAGGTTCTTTAGCTTCTGCCCCATGTTGCCAACATTCCTCTCCTTTCCATCCATTCACAACTCAGGTATCTCTTTCTCAATCTTTCCTTTGCCCCCGGTGTTCCTGTTCACACGTTTCCTCAAAGATGTACTGTATGTATGAAAAGGGGGGGAAATAAGAAAAAAAAAGTCAAGCTTTTCCTCTCTTTTCTGTGCTCTGTTTTGTGGCTATTGCCCCCTACTTCAAAAATGCTATTTTGCTTTCCATGTCGGAGTGTGCTTCCTGTCTTCTCCTTGTGTCGTCCTCTCGTCTTTCCACCCTTTCTCAATAACTGTGTCCCTCTTTCTGCGAGACTTTATCTCCCTGACACACCATCCATTCCCCCACCCTGAAGTCTCTCACAGCAAAAACCAAAAAGGAATTGAGTGAAATTGGAATACCTTCACACCTGAAAGACAGAAAGAGAGAGAAAAAAGAGAGAGAGATTGGCGGATTTCACCGAGGATGAAGACAGGAACGGACATTTATATGAATGACAAAGACTGGAGTGATATATTGTAGATGGGGGAGGGGAGAAATGTGCTATGAAATGATGTGTTTTGAGTGGATTGTCAGCCGAGCAGCATCAGAGGGAGGTGATGGAGGAGGAAAAGTTTGGGGAAGACAGAAAAGTGTGGTGATGATGAGGAGGAGGAGGAAAGAAAGAAAGAAAGAAGCAAAATCGCTTCTCCATGTAAGAATGTGTACCTCACTGTTGTTCCTGTGCACAATTTTGCTCCTTGTGTTGTGTTTCCTCACCTGTGCGTGGTTCTCTGTTGGTGTGACATTTTGTTTTATGTTGTGTGTTTTCTTGTTGTGTCCCGCACTCTATTTCCTTACTTTTTTCTTTCGTGAAGCATTTGTGTGTACCACACCTGGGTCAAACAGCCTTCACAAACGCTACCTCCGGCTTGTTTTATCCCACACAGGTGCAGAAGAATTGTAGTTTGTTATTCGGGCAAACACAAACTTCACCAGAGTGAAATAAATAGAAATGAACTTACCTGATGCAGCAAACCCTGCCTGTCTGATGGAAGTGGGATGAAACAGAAAGCAAAAAATTGTTGTTATTTGGCCAAGGTCTGGTCTGTACATGTGCAGGACACACCAACTGAGATGTTCCACTCTCAGCTCTTGGTCTGGATTTCAGCCCAGCCCTGGTTGGCTGCAGTCCTCTGGTGTGACCTCTGACATCTTTTGATTTCATAAAGTTCTTGACCTCGATATATCTTGGTCTCTTCAGCTTCTTAATAAGCACCCCAAGATTTGTTATATCAGAGGACTGAGCAGCCCCCCAGGGACTTTAGCAGATTGTATCTGTGTGCGTGAGTTACAGAGACAGAGAGAAACGTTAGTGTGTGTCACATTCAAGCTCTGTGTTCTTGGTGTACTTGCATGTCAGCTGGGCTGGGCAAGCTTTGTACTGGTGTCTCTTTTCTTTGCTTCAGTGATGTGTTTGGCCTATCATTTCCTTGCCTTGGTGTACAGTATTTTGTTGCTGCAGTTTCCATTAGTACCAACAACTATTTTATACTGAGCACCACTGGAAACTACAGATTCGATTAGGATCACTTAGTCTGCCATTGTAGAAGTCACTGAGTTTTTACCTTCTTGCATCAACCTGAGAGGAGTTTGTCTGGAAAGTTGTGCAGCAGTGTTAAAGAAAGAAGAGTTTCTACAATGGCAAACAGTATCAATCTTATTAAGAACAAGAAATAAAGTCCCACGGCCTCTTTGCCAACAGCATCTTTGGGATTAAATCTGTTGATATTATAGTAATAGACAAACCAGTTGTCAACATTTTATGTATTAATATTGACCTTATAACTTCCGGTTGCTATTGCTGGCTATTGTGAATACAAGTAAAAAGTCACAGTCCTTGGGGGCTCACACAGCCTGCTATACATTTCTCAAACTCCACCACAGATATCAGTTTAAAAAAAACAATCTTTGGTGCAAAGTTATGTTTGTTGTTATGTAGCTTTCTGTGTGTGGAAGTAGCAGCTCGCTGATCAAGTATCAAGGTGCTTACTCTTCAGCATGACGATATAAATAAAGTTATTGATATTATAGCATTCTTTACAAACTATCACTAAACCACATGATTTTTTAAGCTGATCTATCAACACAAATTCAAACTCAGCTTTTCAGCCAGCTTTTTAATATATATTTTATTGATAATAGAATTTGGAATAATAACTTGTTATACAATAATAGGCCCATTTCATGGAACACTGGACTGTGTATAAGAGTGTATCTAACCAAATCAGTCTCCAACACTGTCCGTTAGATTATTAAACTGCTCAGAGATGTATACCAACAAACAAGTGATCTCACCCCTTCTTGATGCTTTTGGAAAACAGGCGCATATCTAATGTGGTTCCACAGTGGACCTCAGAAAGATATCCTAACCTTTTCAGCAGAGAAAATGGAAAATAACTGGATGAAAGCTGAAATTAAAATTTTCTGTGATGGTGGGTAAAGTAATTGTCAGTTATGCTAATTTTGTCTCCCTTTGTCTACTAACTTGTTTCAAACTATCAGGTTGCACCATTAGAACTTTAGTAATGTGTGGGCCTATATCCGTTGTTAGGAAACATCTATAGTGCCGCTAATCAAGAGCAATCACCTATGTAAACAGGAAGTCACTGTAGCATTACAATCTAGCATAACTTCCAAAAAAAGAAAAAAAAAGAAAAATTACATTTTAAAATACATTTTTGTAAATGTAGATATCTTTTATTTGCGTCAGCTACAGTTTTGTTTGTTTTGAGTGTGTCAGATTATGCTAAGTAACTGACATTATTTACTCCTTTAGTCTAATGTTATTAGCATAATGTTTTATATTTTGAGGTCTTATTTTTGTGAACTGTAATTTAAAATCTTCTAGATTGTCTAACATTTATCAGGTCTCAGGTCAGACATGTTGACTGTACCTCTGATTACCTCAGATATTAGCATGCTAACATTAGCTTTGTCAGTTGCTTCAGTTAGCTACACAACAGTTACACCTGCAGTTAGCGGGTGTAAATATCTAGTAACAACCCGTCTCTTCAGAAGAAGTAGTTCATGAGGTGCAGCCTGTTTTAATTTAGTGAAGATGAAACTGAACACTGACGCTAGAACGAGGCTAAGTTTGAATTTACGAACAGCTACTGCAGGATTGTGTACCTGAGCAGAGGCCATTCTTACTGAATCAAAGAAAACATTACTTTACCCACCAGCATCATTCCACTGACTTACAGTATGTGCAAAATGGGCTTCGACCTTGATCTGCACCAGACCTGGATGTTACTAAATCCACTTCAAATCTGAAGCAAAATAACTAATTGGTATGTATTCAAATCAAATGAGTACCAAATCCTTCATCTGAAATATCTAAAGCCTTTTTCACCTATTAGCCTACATAGGGTTTTTAAAATGATGATGAATTAATGAATGAATTAATGATGGTTGTACACTCATTCAAAACATTCTTTAATTATTTCCCTCTTTGACCAGCCTTTATCAGGCACAATCAAACTATGCCATGGTCTGGTGTCTGATCAACAGTCATGACTTTTTCACTTCAAATCCTCACTAAATTCTCTTTTCTTTCTTCCTTTCAGTGCTGAGTTTCTAAACCCCCTTTCCCTACAAGAAGAGGAAAACAATAAACTTTAAAACAGCTGCTCCTCCATCTCTCCCGACGGAATTCACTGTAGAAAATGGGAGGGAGATAGAGAGAAAGAGAAAAAATGAAGATGAGAGGTAGAAATCATCGCCGTCACTAACACTCTGACTTGAACATTTTCATTATCTGTGTGACACATTCATATGCAACCTTGCTGACGATCCCAGTGAAGAAAATGCTTATGATCACATGTAAACCATTTTAAGATGGGAGAAAAAAAAAATTTCAGAGCAAACCACAGCATGAATGCTCCCAGCGTAGCAGCCATAGGGCCTATGACAGACTTGGAAACCATGCGGCAAGGATGCCCTGTATGTCCATGTCATTTAGTTGTGTTATTGCTTTACCGACCACTCTTTTTATTTCAAAAAGCTGCATTGCAATGGTTGATTTCCAGTGGACGTTACATTATTTTGGCACTCAAAGCACTATGCAAGGTTAGGGGTGGTCCATTGTGATGTCTAACGGCTCCGGCAGAGTCTGATCCAGTGTTGCCACTGGGCTGCACAGGCCGGGCTGCCCTGCTAATCCCTGCTGAGCTATGGGACCTCTATCAGCAGGCTGAAATCTACTCATACATATCAGAAAACATCAGCCATATCACATGTATATTTGACATGATCCTGTCAATTTGATATCATCTGAATCTTCCGGGAGACAGTTGACATCTTGGGACTTCAAGTTCAACTGATCATTTTAAATACCCAGCAAATGTCAAAGAGCCAGTTGAATCCACCTTGTGATGGAATTAACCCAAAGACAGACACATGGATGGACATAACCGTTGAGGTGAACAGATCACCTCAAAGACACAAAACTGGCCCTGGCATCTGCAAAAAAAAAAAATTAAAAAAGGAGGTGTCACAGAAAACAAAGATGTGATCGACCTTCTTTCTCTCTTTCTCACTCCCTCTTTCCCTCTCGAGTCTTTACGGTATCTTGACCGCCCCCTTCCCTGCATCTCAGCATCACTGATGTTCCTCCTCTTTAGCAAAACTGCATGGCATGAATGAAACCAATTAAAACCCGAAGAAAGACAGTCAAAGACACAATAGATGGATTAAAAAAAAGGGGGGGAGAGAAAATGGAAGTGGTCCATGAGAAAGGAGGAGAGAGACCAGATTTCTTATTTTTCCACCCAGCAATGTCAATGCAAAGTCATCATCTTCATCACTCAAGCTACTTTTTAACCTCCCAACTGGCTGCTAATGTGTGCAAAACAGCATCTCCTGCAGCAAACTGCTCTCTCAGAAGACATGATGGATGAAGAGGAGCTCCCTACCCCTTTGAGGGAAAGAGGGAGGGGGGAAGGAGATTCTGCAGACCATACACTCTATACCTCTGGGGATGAGGGGCAAGAAGATAAAGACTTTTTAAAGAAAGCAGGTATTCAGAAGGAGCGGGAAAAAATCTTTGAGAAACTATTCTAGGGACAAAAAAAATGGCAGCGATTGCAAATTAGAAATGCATTTTTATGACATTGTTTACCAGCATGAATATTCTGCATGACTTCTGCAAGCCATTCTGACACCCCCCCCCCCTCCCCCCTTCATGAATAACAGGGCTAGAAATTGAGAATTTAAACATGGAAATTGAACAAAAATGATGTTATATGCAGCAAATTAAAAAAGTTTTAGGATAATGTTTAAAAAATAAGATTTTCTCAATTTTGTTTTAGATGACAAAACACAAATAATTAAGGAAAAAAAGGGTTGCAACATCTATCCTGTTTTGTTTTGTTTAAGAAATCTTAGGAGAACCCCCCCTCCCCTGCCCCTCTAAAATCAAAGAAGACTCCTCCCAACTTCTGCAAGTATTTATTCTGCTACTACAAGTTTGTCTACTACTACTACTACTACTACTACTTCTCACCTGGCTGCTACTCTGCTTCTTCTTCCTCCTCTTCTTGTTCTCTTTCTTCTTCCTCTTGTAGCCTTTTACCAGAACCCTTATATGTAACTCTCTCCAATGGCAGCTGTGCGAGTCTGTGTCACAATCTGGACCCAGGACTATCAAACTGATGTTGAACTGAACTGTGCTGCCCACTCTGAGATGTCATTGATTCTGTGTATTTGAATTGAGAATGTCTGTTGTCCCTTTCCTTGGAACCTTTACTTGACTTTGATATCCAAGGCAACGCCCCACCTTTGAGGTTAGAAAAGTAATCTGAAGTCTGGGGTCAAGATTTAGTCAGGAAAAGGTACAGGTGATGTTTTATTCCCACACAGTGATCTAGGAAGAGCTGTTAACTTCCTCAGGTGAAAAGGTAAAAGATGGCTGCCTCATCATCCAGAGCTGTTATTCCAGTAGTTTAGCTTTATGTGGGATGAGAATGTAATGTTTCTTTTCCCTGAGCAGCAATTTGCTTTTTTGTCATTTCTTCAGTGTGTTGTCTGTTCAGGGTAAGGGTTAAAATTCATTTCTGCTGTATTGGGTCAGGAAAAGGGGTTGGAATTAATTCAAAGTGTATGAGGTTAGGGTTAAAATGATTAATTCATGCTGTATTTACCCCAAACACAGAGCCGTAGCCAGGATTTCAGAAATGCCAAAATCCAAATTCCACCAGTTTAACCCTTCCCACCAAAAAGCATTCTAAAAACACTTAATTTATTCATTTAACTTTTCAGCTGTGTTAAATTAAATACATTTAAGCTCCCTACATTATGGTTTGGTGTTGGGTATGTAATACTAAATCCATTTGTATTTCCATTCAACGTATTTGATTTTTCGCTTGAGGACAAGTGATAGACAGTGTGCAGGATTCTTTGGTTTTCTTTTCAAGATAAGAGTTTTTGATCCTACACACCTGTCACAAATACTTTTTATGGCCTAAATGAAATCATATTATCATGTCCCATTCAGCGTCACAACATCAGTGTTCTCAGTGGTAGCTACAGCCCTAACAATCAATAGCTTCATGGAAACATCCCAGCTCAAAACTGAAGACAGAAACTAAAGGATGTCATCTGCAAATGTTTCCTCCAGTAGCTCATGTTGTAGCTTTGCCAAATCTGTCCTCAGAGAATCACACACTTTCTGTAAGAGTTCCTACTAATGGATCATTTTCTCTTCGTCTTGCAACTTGTGTGGTAAAATTGTCAATTGATTAACTGATTGATTGATTGATGACCCTACTTGAGTTAGCTGGAATGTAGCCACAATATCGCTCAGTTAAAGCTCCCCTGTTCAGTTTTCATGCTTATGTTTTTCAAAATAGCTCAGGAAAACAATCTTTTTATTCACAGTGTTCCTGGTGCTGCATTAAAGTGTAGCTTCATTTAAAGGGTATTTATTTACTGAAAATACTAAAATCTTACTGGCGGATAATACCAGCTATATTGATGAGATCAATTGACACAATGTGCATCAGTCAAATGCCATGTCTTATTACACAGCCATCATACACATATACTTCAAAGCCACTTCAAAATCCTTAAAACAAAGATGATCCTTATGATAAAGATCTGGCTGAGTAATCAATCAAAACAGACTAATACAAATATTGTAAAACATAACAATTTGTCACAGAACATATAAAGTCCTGCTGACATGCCAAATGATGACATTTTTGGCAGCCTAGCTTGTACTGAAAACAATATATGATACGCCCAGCTAAAACATGTAGTAACTATACCGTAAGACTGTAAATAAAGGAAGTGAAAACTGAGAAAAGACAGCCAAAGGTTTAATCTGTAGAGTCCAGTTTATTTTACTTAAAAATGACCCACTTTGAAGGACTTCAGCAATTGTTTGGTGAGCTAATAATGCCTAATGAAGTCTCATTTAAACACTGTGTTCAAACTCCTACAACAGGGTGCTTTAACAATGAAATACAGTGTACAGCTCATTAGTCAGACCAGCATCAACGGATGAAGCAGCTCTTGTGTGGTGGTGGTGGTGGTTCCCCCACGGTGAGAGGCAGCCATCTTTGCTCTTTGTGTTCAAACAGTGTTGGCCAAGTACCCCAACCACCAGGAACAGCAGAAGCAAGGATGTTTGCTAGGCTGTGGGAAAAAGTATTTCCTAACAATCTGTAGACAGATTTAGATAAACGAGATAAACAGAGGGAATTACACAGAAATATGGCAGAAGCACTTTGGATGGACTGAAAGCTAGAAGTTACTGGACAGAACTACTGGACAAGAAAAGCTGTAGATGTTAGAATATCTGGATTTGGATTGTGCTGTTACGTCTTGTTATTTGTCTTCTCATGTCTTTAATATGAATTCTTTGTTGCTGTTTTATTTATTTTAAAGCTTCGTATTTGGTTTGAAAAGCCATGTGGCCCCACCACCTGGGAAAAATTGTTTGAAACTCTGTAGGCAAGGATGGATTATTGAACGGGCCTACTGGGCACAGGCCCAGGGGCCCAAGGGTGTACTGGTCCTGTGGTCAATCTAATGACCACAAAGAGACTCAAAACAACTATAAAGAGACATAAAACAACTACAAAGAGACTCAAAATGACTACTAAGAGATGCAAAACATCTACAAAAATACTCAAAACAACTACAAAAAGAGATAAAAAGGCCACGTTGTTTCTATTCATTTTGTGTCTCTGTTAGTCTGGGTTCTAGCTCCTTTTTAGGAGGGGTGGGGGGCCTTTAACATATCTGTCTCTATGGGCCCATCATCTCGTAATCCATCCATGTCTGGGTATTTTCATGTTGTGACTGACATACAGTAAGGCTATAACAAACATCAAACCAAAATATTCCTGTTGATAGCTTGTTCCCTATTAAGAAAATGTCTTGTCTCTAAAATGCAGTTGACAGAAAACAAACTTTTGACAAAAACTGTCCCACTATTTGCAGACAAATCTGCACTCTCCTTTTGTCTCTCCTTCACCAGCCAGAGAAGTTCGTCAGCTGTACTTCACGCTTTTCAATAAGGGTTATCGAGCTAAAAGACAGAGCTGCTTGCTTAGAAATCCAAATGTCTAATGGTAGGGTATAGTAGCTCTATAAGTTAAGTCTGGTAGCTCACTGGAAAGTCCATTAGTTTTCTACAGAGCAAGACAGCATATTCCAAAGTCAATCTGCAGTCCTTTCAGTATTTTTATTTAATTGTGTCTAAGGTCATGCAGTGTATGAGAAGCAGAGCTGCAACAACTGGTTGATTAATTGATTAATTATCAATATTTAAATTAATGGCCAAATCTTTTGATAATCGATTCATTGTTGTTGTTTGTTTTTTTAAAGAAAAAAATTCCAAAGTCTCTGATTTCAGCTTCTCAAATATTTCCTGGTTTCTTTAGTCCTCTATGACATTACATACTAAATATCTTTTGGTTGTGGATAAAATAAGACATTTGAGGACTTCACTTTGGGCTTTGGGAAACTGCAATCAACATTTATTACCATTTTCTGACATTTTAGGGACCAAACAGCTAATCGATTAGTCAAGAAAAAATGATTGACAGATTAATTGATAATAAGAATGTACCTTAGTTGCAGCCCTAATGAGAAGTAGACATAATCATATTTTGAGGATTAATTAACATTAAAAATTGTAGCGTGTACCACGCTAATTGAATCCAATAACCTGAAGAGCCGAGCTGAAAAACAATAAACCCTCCCTTGGTTACATATGACATTTGGTTTGCACTACACTGTACATGGTGGGGACCAAAAATATTACAATTTGTTATCCAAAATTACTGTATGTCATCACACTCCACAGCAGAAAAAAAGAGGTGTTTATTTTGTTCTTCATTTGTTCTTTCATTGTGAATTTTTAAGACATATAAACTATTATCTATTATACTACTATCTGTATCATTCTGGGGGAGTCTTAACAAATAGCAGGGAGCCAAAAATCAATTAGAAAACAAGGCCTATCTCAGGGATACACTGTATCAAAAATCTGAGAGGTGAAATGTTGAGATGTTATGATGCTGCAGTATGTATTTTCAGGAAAGTTTCAAGTTTCAAATAATAGTTTCAAATGAACATTATGATCATTTCAATGAGTTAAACTGGATCCCTACAATGCTACTTGAAGCCTGGAAGTAGATTGTTCTGTCCTTGGTCTAAACTGTGTCCAACTGTCCTTCCACATGCACTATGTGTCATTGCTTTCAGGGTGTTCTTTTTTTATGTGGTACTGTATGTGATGAGATTTGGAATCAGTTCTGATATTTTATATCACTTGTCTTCCTAAAGGTATAAAGTACAGCTTCAGAAATGTCAAAAAATAATAATAGCCTGCCATGTACTGTACTGTAGCTATACCAAGGTGAACATGACTTCTGTCATTCATTTTGTGGGTTTATATTGCTTTCAGGATTTGTTTTATTTGCTAAAACTATAGTTTTTGGTTTACACATCATATATTTTGTATTTTTTAACACATGCTATTATGATGAATTATGATCATGAAGATTATAACAATGCATCGATAAATGCTTTTGTATTCAAGCATGTAGTGAACATAAAGAGAGCCTATGCACGCACCAGTTGGGCTACAGGCTTCATGTCATTGTGCCGTCGGAGAACTGTGTCTCAGATGGGGTTTGGGGGGTTTAGTCAGGGGGCCAAATGTGGCCATTATAGATATCTAAGAAAGAAAAGATTTATGTTACAGACCTTTCACTTGGTATAACCAGGTAACTGCAGGATGAATGCATACAAGGGGACTACAGTGTCCATAACCCCTCACTGTAAATCGCTGTAGGTCTGGAAATAAAACAGCATGTGATTGAGCCAAAAATGTTAACAGACAATATCACCAGAGTTGCCCATAACGTTGTTTTGTGTATTACTATCTAAAAGCTCTGCATGTGAGGGGATTTATAGAGACAAATGTAAGCGAAGGTTGTCAAATGTGATGTAGCAATAGGGGTACTCTACTAATTTAGTGATCGTCAAAATTAAAGCATAGATATTCAGATTTTTAGTTCCTAGCATGCGTCAAGCTCCAAAAGGGCTGGATCCTACAATTCCCATAATGCAACTTGATAGTGTTTGCTGTCTGGTGAACACCCACATCTCCATGCTAGCAGTTTGTAGCGTAGGCTCGGTTGACAGCAGTCACTGTCAAAAATTTTGGTTTGTAGCCAAGTGTAATGAAGACTAATCCTCTTGAAAATAGGTTTATTGGTTAAGACCTCACAGATATTAATGGTTCAACCAGAAACTCTCCTGGGTCTTTGTCTCACAGCCTTTGTAGGCTACTGTCCCCATTCAAAACTCCGTATCCTCATGAACTAAATACATGCAACAAGTGAACGATTTCATAAGTTTGACTCGATTGGAGATCATATTGTTGTGTCTAGAGGCTGCAAATGCTAATTATTTCACAACAAAAAAGCACAAGTAGAAAAATGACAAAATGCTTTTGACATTGAAAGGTTGAAAAATATTTTTCATCTTCAATCCTCTAACCTCCAAAGGTAACAAAGGTAATCGATGTCTCCACTGTCTTGTTTGGTGCTTGAACGTATGGGTACATCCAAGGGTACATGGATTATGGGTACAGCCCTGCATCACAATAGGATCCACCACACTGCACCACCCCAACCCCTCTCCCTCAATACATTTCCTAAGGCACGTTGCTTCAGAAACCAACCCTGAATAAGACATAATAGAGACTTGTGGAACACTTTGAGAAGAAGTAGAAGTGATGGTGGTGCGGTTCTAGAAAGCCTTGATTATTCCACTGCAGTGTAGTGGGGACAGAGCAATAATGGTATAAGCTCTTTTTTAGGGACTCTGGTTTTGGGTATGTGTGCATACGAGTGTGCGTACGAACGTGTGTGTTTGTCTGTGTAAATGACTCATGTGTAAGACAGGAAGCATGCTGTACAGACTGAGCTAAGCCATGCCCCTGTGAGAAGACTGACAGCTGAGCTAACCAATAGTGCAACTTTACTTGAAACCCAAACAACAACCGAACATATCAGGACAAGATGCAGAGGAGTGGCTCTGCCTGCTGTCACACCCCCACCTCTGTTTAATGCTGATTGGAGTTTTAAAGGCCTATATACAAGTATTTCAAGAAGCCTGGGGCAATCTGATCTGTGGGTGGTGAATCACACGGGGCAAAAGTGGTAGCTGCACAGCTCCGTGAGTGAAAACTTCCATGCATGTAGTGAGTCCAGCCACAAATCTGAGATGTCACAGCGGATGTTTTTTTCTTTGACAGCAGAAGAAAAACATCTGGTGTGACATCGCTGATTTGTGTGTGGTCAGAAGTGAAACGTGCAAGTTTACTGCCCCGTTGATTAAGGATTTAAACCTGAATGGACACAGCTAACCTTATGTAAAGACCTAAAATATAATTATTTCTTTTTTTATTAATTAATTATTTTGCATTTTATAATTTTAACTAGTTTATTCAGACAGTGTAGGCAAGTGGAACTAGGCTAAAATTAGCCAATCTAGACCTTTGACGATAGACTGTTCACTCATGGTCCGCTGACCATCAGCCACTTCGTCTGGTCTTTGCCAACGTGGACTTTGAGTTGAAATGGTCCTGGCTCGTTGGTTAACCTTCAGTTATCTTTAATTAGGCTAGCCAGTTTTGGCCCAGCTTTGCTTAGCCTAAATTGTCCAGATAAACAAGTTAGCCAGCCTAAAATCTCACTAATAAAGCAAGTAAACGGACATTGGGTTAATAATATTTTGTCAAATACTGTTTCCAAGGTGAAGAATGAACTTTGATGCTCAGCCTCAATGACGTTTTGCTGGCAAGTTGGGCTCTAAAACTCCAGTCTGTGTTTCCTGCAGCAACCTCTCCTCCTCTCCATCCCATGCTCCTCTCCTCTCTCTCTCTCTCCGTCCTTTCCTCCTCTTCCTCATCCCCCTCCTCCTCCTTCAGTTATTTTGAGGAAGAAGCTTCTTTTTGCATCCCTTGTTCTTGTGTTTTTCTGTTTATTTTTGGGGAGATGAATTCTAAATGCATGCGTGGGAAACTTTAAAATGACGACTTTAACTCAATTGCGAATGGCCATGTGAAGGGAAGCCTCTCTTCCGTCGAAAAAATAAAGAGCAACAGTTTGTGTCTTTTCCTCTTCCTTTCTCTGTCGGGTGAGAAGCCACAGTGATGGACTTTATTTTCACTTTTCACCGGTGGTCACTTTTCACAGAGCAGCAGAGTGTGATGGGATCAGTCTCTGCAGGTAGAACAGGCTCAGTTTCATGAGTCCAAAAGTGTTTTTTCCAGAAGCCTCCCAGTCCTGGAGAGGGTCCAGGGTTTTTGGTGCTTGTTTGGGAAATAAAGTGACTCTGTCACCATGTCACAGCATATCCTCGGTATATTCTTGGGTTATCTTTCACTTTACTTTTGACACTGTTTTCACAACATTTCACTGAATCATGGCTGCTGAGGTCATGGAAAATTTTTTTTTATTGTCAGACAAGCTGCCTACCCATCATCCGCCCCTCCATCTGTCTGTTAAGGCCAAATTAATCTGTTATTTTCAGACATTTCAGTTTTTTTGGGCTCATTTTGCTGTGACGTCTCATTAATTTACCGAATATTGCAGTTGTTCAGAAACACGCTGTCCAGATTCCAGCTATTCACGTTCATGTTAGATTTTCAAAAAAACTCTGTGGTTCATATCACTGTTGACTGATTGATTGATTTGTCAGTTGATCAATTGATTGGTTGATGGTCCCGCAACAGAGATAAAGAGTTGGTATTGGTCCACTGGAAAGAGGCAGAGAAAAAAAGAAGGATGACAGTGACAGAGAGATGAGAGGCTTCTCTCCATGAATGAAGGGTTTATGCTATAAAAACTGATGCTGGATATTATTTTATTGTCACTACACTGGAGAGAGGAAAATAAAATAAAAAGAATCAAGAACTGTATAAAATATATTTCAATGGAATGTTTATTATTTACCTTTTCTATTTTTGAAACATGTAAAGAAAAAAAAGGTGAAACTGTAATAATTGAACAGCATTTGTGAAAAAGAGACTTATAAAAAACAGTTCTGTTGTTAAAAACTTATGAAGGTTTGACTGTGAATGCTGATTTACCTGAGCAACTCTTCTCCTTTACTGATAAGATAAATAAAAAAAAAAAACAAATGAATAATAATTTTAAAAAAATCACAAAACTACTGGGGAAAAGCAAACAAATTCAGTTTAAAGAGAAAACCTCAAAAACTTAATAAAAACATTAAAAGCTTATGCCAAAATTTCCCATTTGTGTCCTGCGTCTTCTTCTGCAGTTGCTTGTTTACACTTTGTATCCATTTCTCAAAACTCTTTTTGGGAACAGGCAGCTCAGTTTTGTCACTCATTATATATGTCAAGTCAAGTCAAGTCAATTTTATTTGTATAGCGCCAAATCATAACAGAAGTTATCTCAAGACGCTTTTCACATAGAGTAGGTCTAGACCATACTCTTTAAAATATTATTTACAGAGACCCAACAGTTCCCACCATGAGCAGCACTTGGCAACAGTGGCGAGGAAAAACTCCCTTTTAACAGGTAGAAACCTCGAGCAGAACCAGGCTCTGGGTGGGGGGGCCATCTGCATCGACCCAGTTGGGTTGAAGGGGGAGGAGAGAGGGGGAGAGGGGAGACAGAACAGGAGGAGAGACAACAAATCAGACTAATAATAATAACAACTGCAGCAGTGAGTGTGGAGCAGGAACATGGGGGCAATCACAGATCCAGAATCTACAGCTCCAGAGGCAGAAATACCTGCAGAAAGTGAGAAGGCAAAAAAGCACAGAAAGCACAAGAACTACCAGGAAGAAGTGGAGTTAGTAACGTGTATTAGTGGGATAGGAATGCATACGGATAGAGAGGGAGAGGAGGAGAGTGAAGCTCAGTGCATCATGGGAAATCCGCTGGTAGTCTAAGCCTATAACAGCATAACTAAGGAATGGTTCAGGACTCACCTGAGCCAGCCCTAACTATAGGCTTTATCACAAAGGAACGTTTTTAGCAGAATCTTAAACGAAGAGAGGGCATCTGCCTCCCGAACCCAAATTGGGAGCTGGTTCCACAGAAGAGGAACTTGATAGCTAAAGGCTCTGACTCCCATTCTACTTTTAGAGACCATGAAAATCACTAATAACAGGCAGGATTACAGGTAATGCCACTATTGTCTCTAATAATTCCAGGAATGCAATACATGAATATATATGAATATATGAAACTATGATTGATATATTCATTCTCACATCATATTTTACAATAAAGTTTGACAAATATTCCTTTCCTACAATACCCTCTAGTGGACTCTCCTATTATTTGCAGTTTCCTGAACAACTCCAATCTAAAATTTATACATTGTGATTTCTAAATCACCAACACCAGAAATGAAGGATGAGAGACAGTAGGAAAAGCAATGGTGTACATAATTAAAGGAATGATGGCTGAATTCCATTTAGCTGCTTAAGTTTCAGGGTCCTGGTATTGTGCATGTTAACTACTTTCTATACTGTTAGGTAGTTTAATCTGCAGCAATATTTTATGGTCTATGAGATCAGCATGTGTTTGTTGCGTCGCTGTCTTGTAAGAACCATGTATCTCTAAAAAGTCAACTTTTCATTAAAAAAACAGCCTGTTTCCAGCTTTACAATGATGCATTTTCAAACTGACCCCAGAGGTATCGAAAAACTTAATTTAGCTTCAGAAGTAGGATAATTTTCTCAGCACATGAAGGAACTCTTCGTCCTTCAGTTTATCACAAACATTTTTCACTGGACAGGAAAGAGACGAAAAACTGTATCTGTAAAGTAACTAAAGCTGTCAGACAGATGTACAGGAGGAAAAAGTAGAATCGGTAGGTAGCAGAAAATGGAAATACTCAAGTGAAGTACAAGTACCTTGAAATTGTACTTAAGTACAAGTAAAAGTACTTAGTTTTTGAGTAATTGAGTTGCCTACATTTTTTTCACCAATAGAAGTGGTGTAAATATATCTTCATCAGGTAATGTCCGAGGTATGAGCAGTTCATCATGGAGCAATGAGAGGGGGTTTCTACTCATCCTGTCCACTTCTCATCCCACCACAGAGTTGGCCTTCCTCACCAACTTCTTGACTGAAGGTAGATTATACTAGAAAAAGTGGAGGTAGAAACAGTGGTGGAGAAAGTATTCAGATTCTTTACTTCAGTAAAAATACTAATGCCACACTGTAAAAATACTCTGATATAACCTAGCTAAAGGGGGATGCACAAGCCAGTGCACTCTTAGTGCCGGTCTCAAGCCCAGATAAATGGGGATTGCGTCAGGAAGGGCATCCGACGTAAATAACCTATGCCAAATCAAGGAATGATGCAATTTTTTATTTTCTTTAATTATATTTTATATTCCCAATTCTGTTTCTTTCAATATTATTTATTATTATTACTTTTATCTATTAAATCCATATTCTTATTTGTTTGTACAACTGTTAATTTAAATGCTCCCTCAATAAAGATTTTTAAAAAAGCTATGTCAAATCAAATATGCAGATTATTCAAAAAAAATTATATCCACTGTGACAGCCCCTAACAGGGAGGAGCTGAAAGATGAAGAAAAAGAAGAAGAAAAATACTGCAGAAAAACGTCCCCTGTGACTGTTCTACTATTATAACATCAACATTAGATTATAATTACTCATTCAGTGTACATTCAGTTATGTTAAAGAGGAATGGCTATTCATGCTTACCAAGTCATTTGGTTTCTGACTGTTGGTCACTATCAAAGTATTTCATTGTAATATTATGTCTCAGTTCACTGACAGAGTAGGAATGTAAAGGAAATGTAGTTTGTAAAGTAAAAATAGACATGTACTAATGGTCGTTTGTAAACCTCACCACATGGGGTCGCTGCTTAGCTAATAATGACATGACTGAAAACAGACTGAGGGGTTTTCATGCTTTCATTTCTTCAGGGAAAAACAACAGGGTGAGGAGAACATACTGTAACTTCCATCATTCTGTGTGTGAGATGGATGACATAAACATGCCAATATCCAATTTTAATGATCAATTTACTGATTTGAGGGTGGGTTGTCCACAGAGCACAGGGTTGGCTGTTCGATCCCCACCCCTCCTCTCCACATGTCCAAGTGTCCTTGTCCTAGGGCAAGACACTGAACCCCGAATTGTTGCCGATGGTTTCTGTAGGTGAATGAGTGGCACAAATCATGTAAAGCACTTTGTATAAAAGCACTACATAAATGCAGCCATGTAACTGCAATATGTTTTTCTTTGTTCTGACCTTATTAAAACACAACATGTAGAAAAACATTAACTTTGCCACAAACAGGCCTGACACATCAGAAGGTGACATATATGTTATGTGGAATATGTATGAACAAACATATTTTTTATCCTACAGGGACAGAGAGGGGTTATTTCTGTTCAAGAACAGGTAGAGCATTTGTGAACTTCAACTGTCACAAAACTCTGTTGACAGAGATCCAAACTGACTTATTTGTGATTTGGGAGAAGCATTGCTGTGTACATGCTCTGTACAACATGTACAGAGCATATGACAATATATTGTATTCAACCAGGTTTTACAGTGTAATGCCTGCTTGTCATCCTTTTAAAATTGTGTTCCTAAGCAATTCTTTTAAAATGAGGGAAAGTCATGAGGTAACAAACAATGATACGTTTGCTTCTGGAGCCGTTCAAGAGAGCCCGGCTCTCCTTGGTCCCCATTACAGAACATTAGGGTTGTTAACAATGATTAATGGAATATTTTTCTTGTGCTTGTGTGTGTACGATATCATTGACCTGTCTGATCTCATGTACAGACAGTACAGAGGCATAGCAGGGTAACAAGGACCAGGTTTTGGCTCTTTCAATCATTAAAGAATTACACTGGTCCAAGCTAGTCTGCCATGAACCTGCCTTGGTTAAATATACTGGGTACATTTGTGTGTGTTTGTGTGTATGCAAGATATAGTTACATCAAACTCATTCGCACTTTGCTGCTGACTCGTATATTTAATGCATAACTGCAGCAGAATAACAACTATTGCTGGAACTCTCAATGTGACAAATGTCTCAAATCTCTGTACCATTTTTTTTGTAAGGCAAACTTTATAAATCTATATACTGTAAGTAATGGACTTATGGTTAATATATCATTTATTTATGATTGATAAATCAATAATAGGCCACAGCAGATGGATAGTTCAATCATTTGAGGAAGAGCTGCAGTGCATCCAGACCAAATGGAGATGACAGTGGACTTCAGGAGGAGCCCCCAAACACACCATACTCAACAGCACTGTGTCTGCTGTGGAGACCTTCAGGTTTCTGGAATCCAGAATCTCCCAGGACCTACAGTGAGCAATCAACGTCAACTCCATCATCAAAATAGCCCAGCAGAATATGTGCTTACTTGGCCAGCTCAGGAAGTTCAACCTGCCTCGGGAGCTGCTGATCCAGTTCTACACCGCTATCATGCAGTCTGTTCTCTGCACGTCCATCACTGTCTTGTTCGGATCGGCCACCAAACAGGACAGGAACAGACTACAACGGACTGGCAGGTCTGCAGAAAAAATCACTGGTGTCAGCCTGCCCTCCATCAAGGACCTTTACATCTCCAGAGTCAGGAAATGGGCAGGAAACATCACTGCAGACCCTTCACACCCTGGACACAACCTGTTCCTGTTATTTATATCTGTACATAATAGTTAAAAATGTATGCTTATTCCGCTTTGTTGTCTTTTATTTCTGTGTAAGTACATTGAGAGTATGGAAAAACTGGAGTCAAATTCCTTGTATGTGTATGCATATATGGCCAATAAAGCTGATTGTGATTCTGATTTATGTATTAACAAGCTATGAACATGCATCTGCAACAACTGCAAACTGAAGTTTAAGAATCTTCAAAGCACTAATAAACAATTTATTGATCAATAGTTACATTTAATTTAATTGTTTATAACGTGTGCCATATTAGAAATTGGTACTGAGTTCATGTACATACTGTACATCCTTAATAAACACATGTTCAACACATTCAGCAGTGATTTTGATAGGAAGCCCCCTAATTTCACTTTTCATTTTACTGTGTCTCACAGCAAAACTGTGTTGATCCGCAGCTGAAAATAGTCCCCAGTAAATGCAGTTTAGCATGCTAACATGCTCAGAAATGCTAACATGCTGATGTTTATCTGGTATAATGCTTACAACAATCAATATCATAGTTTAGTGCATTTGCTGATTAGCACCAAAAATAAAGTAGCCTACAGCTGAGGCTGATGGGATGTGAATATTGGACACATTTCATTTTGACCTGATGATGATGCTGCTAGACGAAAAGCTACGGGACAACTTTATTATTATTATTATGATAATTACAGTTCATCCTGATGGGAATATGAATGTTTGTTCCAGATTTCATGGAAATCCATCCAGTCGTTAAAGAGCTCGAGATATTTCAGTCTGCCTGCCTGGAGCCATTACAAATGAAATGAAAGTAGTGTTTATATGTGTGACCTGTTAATAAAGATTTACGCCCTTAGCAGGATATAGCTACACTCCACTCACTTATTTATGACCTCACTTTCACTCGTCGCCTGCACACACACACACACAGCGTGATAACTGAAGTCCCAACAAACACACCCTGCATGGTGGCCAAAGTCCCTGCTTTGACCCTGGTACTGTTGTTACATATCCCAGGTCATCAACACAACACACAAACACAGTACTGCGCATATTTCCATGAATGTTACATAACTCAGTGTCTGTTTGGACTGTGCTCTGGTCTACTGCTTCCCCCTGCAGAGTTCAAGGTCTGACGAATCACACACACACCTGTGCACGCAGACACACACACACACACACACTCACCTCACAATATATTACAATAATAATAATAAAGACAAAAATAAATTAATTTTAGGACAATTTATTTTCCAAACTTTTCTTTATAAAAATAGAATTCCTCCAATATGAACAGTTCATTTCAAATATAAAGTAGCATACAGGCACTTCAAATGACACAATTGCAGTGTCTTGGTCACACATATCTACAAATACACACAGTGAATCACAATACACATTATAACAGACAATTATTATTTCCATACACAGTCAAATACACACATTGCAGTATTGACCCATTACAGGTCTTCAACAACAAGCTGATTATGGCACACTCCACACTTTCAGCAAAGCTAATGAGTAACCTTCACAGTCAAGAAGTTGACAGAACTCTTTGACAGTGTTACAGTACCTGAACTCTAACCAAACGATCCTTTGTCCTTGTTAACTATCAGTAACTGAGCAGCTGAGCATCTGTTTGTTCCACGTCTTAAATTAGATCTGTACCTGTACTATCTATATCATTTTGATAAGATAGAGAGTGTGTCTTTTTGTTACAGTGTTACAGTTCAAATCAAACAGTTCAGCCCTCCCATCAGTTCAGTTCTCCATCTCATTCCTTCTCTGTCTGTCTCTCTCTGGACTTCTATCACTTCCTCTTTGACTGTCCGCAATCGTGATTCAGAATGTCAACCTTGCTCTTCTTTTCCTTTATCTACATATAGCACACATAAAGAAAGTGGGAAGGGGATTCAACAAGACGACTCTCGCTACAATCGAGGAAGTTCCTGGACAATCAGGACGCCGTGACGATTGGCCACCATTGGTCACTTGAGCTGCCGTCCATTGCCGGGCTAATAGTTCTGGTCCCACAATGCCCTACCTTTCAAGGACATTTTATGGTCAGCTAGTACACGTTTGTTTCAGAAGTCACATCAGGTCATGACTGAATCACTAAGCAGCGCGGTACACGGCCAGGTCCAGCGGCTCCTTGGAGGGAACGCACCAATCGTCTGCCTCCAAACTCAGCTTGTAGTGACGCAAAGCAGTCTTGTTAAATACTGGTAATCTCTCCACTGAGTCTGTAGACAACGCCTGGAAACGTACACAGAACACAGATGTTGATGCAGGGATGGTTTTGCTTTCTTGTCAAGAGTTACATGAGAAGACTGACACCAAAGTAAACATATAGCTGGAGCCAGCTGCCAGTTAGCTGAGCTTAGCATAAAGACTGGAAACAGGGGGAGACACTGGCACTGTCTGAAGGTCACAAAGTCTGTCTTCCAGGAATTCCAACACCTTCTATCTAACTAGTTAGTACTACATATCTCATTTGTTTAATCTGTACAAAAAAAAAGTGTAAAAACAACAATTTGCTCTTTACAATAACTTCCTGTAGTCTTGCTGTCACCGTGAGATTGCCAGGCAACCACAGGAGACTCCTGCTAAACTAAGTTAATCGCTTAGCTTCATATATACCGTCCAGAATTAAGAGTGGTGTCAATCCTCTTATCTAACTCTTGGCAAGAAAGCGAATAAGGGTATTTCCAAAACTATCCCTTTAAATTAGATTTTTTTTAACAAATCATAGTTATTTTAAACTTGATTCCTGAACTCTTGAACTCTGAAAAATGTGTCACTTTAATCTCTGATTTTGAAGTATCTTTCATCTAATAATGAAAATTATTGTGAAGGTTTCATTTCGTAAATAAAACGTGTGTTAAGTAAGGCTAGTCCCTCAGCATAAATGACCTAGTAGGTTAAATAAAAATGTGCTGTCTTGCCTTTCTTTCAAAATAAGAGGGCACTCTTATGTTAAAATACCTTCACCCAAGATTAACAAATTAGTTTTCCAATTGAAATTAGCTGGCAAAGAATTAACTGGATACTTTTATTTGGATAATATAATGTTTTGGATTATGCCACATATAGATTTTATTAGCCAATCAAAACATCCTTCATAGTTCAACAGCAATATGTTGGTGCCAGTGTGTATATATTACCTTAAGGTGCATTACAGCGTTGGTGCCGTAACCCTCCATGGAGTAGAGCTGTAAATCTCCCTGGAAGTAGCGAGCGTAGAGCCGAGAGATGGGCAGACCATAGCCAAACCCTGCCTGCGCACACACACACAAACACACACATTAGATCTTCTCATGTATTAATATTGTGTTTGAATCAAGCGGCAACCTTCTGAAAAGTGAGGCCAATGTGGAAGTGCCTTAAACCTGCATTCTCTCTAACGAGCAGCAGGCTGCAAAAAGATGTCAGATTGTATAGAAGTCAATGAGTAAATGACCCTACTTCTAACTTGATTTATTACCTCCATTTTCTTCTCAATCGCTAGTTTCAAGTCTTCTTCAGTACAGCAGGATGTTCATTTTGTAAACTATGATCACATTAAAATAGACGATAAAGCAGTATATGCTTAAGGGCGGGGCTACCTTGTAACTGACAAGTCGCTACGACGGCTCCACCCTCTCGCCCAGTCATTTCTGCCTCAAAAAAAGCAAGACGTGACGGCCAAAACGCTGAACTCGCAGCTTCAAAATGGCCGTTCACAAACCAACGGGTGACGTTACGGAGGCTACTTCCACTTCTTTTATACAGTGTATGGTTTGAATGTGTGTGTTTGTGTGTGAGTTGCTCACCAGTGGGGCTCTGTGTTTGTCTCCTATGGAGGGTCTGGGAGCTGTGGAGTACAGGTAACTGAACAGACGCTCTGTCCTCCTGAAGGGAACACCACCTCCTCTGTCACTCATCTGGAGAGAGAGATGGCGAGAGAAGGCTCAGAAGCCATCATGGAGGCAAAGCAAACCCTAAACATACATTCTTTCATTATTATGAACAGGTGGAGATGTCAGTTTGGAGAGAAAACCTTTCATTTTATTACCACGATAGCAGAAAACACCTGTTATACGTGTGTGTGTGTGTGTGTGTGTGTAACTCCACCCTTAATAACCACATATAGTTTTTCCATGGCAGGCAATTAGGGCAAAGGTTGCAGGTATCATACACTAGAGCGCTGAGTTAAATATGGAGGTGAGGTGTGCCAGGAGCTAGTCAATGAATGGGCTCTGTATCTGGGTGGATGATGATTGTTTGACAAGGGTTTATGGGGTTTATGTAACCTCATTAAGCAGCTAAACAGAGCTGATTAACAATAAGCAGTGGGGTAAAGGGTGAAAACACATCATTTCAGAAAGAAACTCCTTCTAAAATTATCACATAATCACCTTGTTTTATACATAATGTATGTGTACCATACTGTAATTCAGGGGGGCTTTAGTGCAAGGAGGATTACTGTGGATTTTTGGAGTTTGAAGTTTTAGTTGAGCCACCTCTGTTTCTATTCTTGGTTTGAGCACCTTAGTTAATGTTGGGTTGGTGTTTGCTAATGCATTCTGGGGTTTTTATAGCCACTTCTGCCATCATAAATGGCATTTGCTCGTCTTGCAACATAAACACAACAGAGGAATCAGAATTCCCTGTTGTGACTCTTCCTTGACTTTCCATGACAACATGCTTCCCTTTGAGTGATTTCCACTCTGCCGTAGGGCTAACATCCATGCAATGCACCAAAAGTACAAAGTGTGTGATTCTAGGAAGTGTAAAACTCTCTAACGTCAACAACACTATTCATTTCTGTATTTGGTGGAGGAGTACCTCACCTTGATTGACAGGTCCTCTCCACCAAGGGCGACAATGACTTTGATGGGTGGGAGGGTCCTACTGGCCTCATGGTTCTCAATGGTTGCTCTCATGGCATTCTACAGAGAGGAAACAGAGAGGTTTATCAGCTGTCAGTAGGGTGGGACCAAAACACATTCAGGTCCATATTTATATTTTATTAAAAGTTCACTATATTCTCAAACCCACACTGAACTAATAGCTTTTTTATATCTTAAATTCAAATATGAAGTGTTCTGAACCTGCTTTAACCCTGAAACTGGTTGCTTCTCCATACCAACAGCTGCTAAGGCTTATGGGTTTTGTTAGGTCGGTACTAAAGTATTGTTAGAGGGGCATTGCATTAACTTTTACCCATGAAAATTTACTCATTATGGCTGGTAAAGTGTCTTCTGTGGTGGAACTTTGTCAAGTCTGAGAAAATGACCCCTGATCATAATGATGTCCTCAGGTTTGTGTTAATTTAGAGACTACAGGATTTTAACTGAAAGCATATTACAACAGGGGTAAAGTTTAAAAGATGTGGGTGTTTACCATGCTGACAGGGTCTAACACAGAGATGTTATCCAGTTGCATTAAGGGAAATGCAGAATCCAGTGGTTTGGAGTTTGACCCACGCTAGGGACTAAAAGTCAGGGTACCTCTCTGCTGCTTCAATTTGAACCATTTAAGAAAAAAATCCGTCCCTCCCAGGTCCCCCACCTTTATGGAACTGCTATTCTATATCCCTGGAGGGCCTTTTAGGTTATTGAGGAGGCTCCTCCAGTACTGTATTTAGTATAACATATATCCCACGGTGTTTTTATTTCTTTTTGTTTGCAGATGCAGTATTATGTATTACCTTGAAGAGTTCAAAGAGCATGTGGTACAGGTGAGATGGGATGTATGAGATATGGATGGGCTCTCTGATCTTGTTGGCTAAGGGAGAAAGAAAAAAGAACAAGTCAAAGCTCTGTGCGCACACACATTAACCATTGATACAAACTGTGAGTGTGTGTGTTATGTCACAGTGTTTTAGTGTGTGTCTCACCATTCATCTGCCTCAGCTCCAGCTCTGGTGCTCCCAAGTAATACTGCTCACATAGCATCTTAGCGCTCTCATAGGCATCTAGAGAGAGACAGAGGGGAAAAAACAAGTCTATCCTTTGCCCTGTGCAGACATGATATCACTTACATAAAGATAAACAGCTGTGATAAACACGGGGTTATCATCAGTATTGAAATCGAGGCTGATACGTGTGTTGGATCACAACCAGCAGCTCTGACTCTTCCTATTCAAACACTGAAACTGGCTGAGCAGCCTGCCAGCCCTGTCCCAGTTATCCACTGGCTCAATCTGATGATGTGAGCGGTTTTCTTCCTCTATAGATACACAACATCAGAAACCGATATAGTTCTATTTATAACATAGTTTAGTATGAAAATACATTTTGGAATGTCAGTCAAATTTAAGTCCTTGCTTTACTGAAATGAACACAAAAATTAATAGTTTTTAAATGCCCTTCATCTTCAAGGAGTACTATTTTGTCAACCAGCATTCAAAATGCTGCACTGTTTTGTTGGCCCAGAGTGGCCCCCTGGTTCTCTCACTTGCTGTCCTTTTTGAATGTGCCCTGTCACCTCCAAATACCAATTAAGTGAACACTTCAGACTACACATGACAACATATTTCCCCTAGAGACGATTAGCAAGACCTGTTCCTGTTTGGATTTGTGATTGCCGGCCGTCCACTGCCCCCATGTTCCTGCTCCACACTCACTGCTGCAGTTGTTATTATTATTAGTCTGATTTGTTGTCTCTCCTCCTGTTCTGTCTCCCCTCTCCCCCTCTCTCCTCCCCTTTCAACCCAACTCGGTCGATGCAGATGGCCGCCCACCCAGAGCCTGGTTCTGCTCGAGGTTTCTACCTGTTAAAAGGGAGTTTTTCCTCGCCACTGTGGCCAAGTGCTTGCTCATGGTGGGAACTGTTGGGTCTCTGTAAATAATATTTTAAAGAGTATGGTCTAGACCTACTCTATGTGAAAAGTGTCTTGAGATAACTTTTGTTATGATTTGGCGCTATACAAATAAAATTTACCTGACTTGACTTGTCCCAGATTGTGTCAATTTGTATGACTGAACAAAATTCAATTAGGAATATATAGAACATTATACAGAACATTTAGTGGGGAATTCATGCTACTAATATCTAGTACAATGTAAGCCTGCTTCTGCATTATTAGCTCATTTGGTGGCCGAGTCTTGTCGAGGGATTTTGTGTTAAAGTCTAGTCTTCAGAGTCTGCTCAGATCGTACATATTCTGAAACAACCTTCTATTTAATCTAATTAACAAAAACTACAGAAAATCTGGAGCCACTTAACATTCATGTACTGCTTAGGTTGAGTCCTGATCAAGGCCAACAACTGAAATGCATTGGTCTGATAATATAATTGTTCTTTATACTACAAGTCTCTCTCTCTCCCCCCTTTTTCTTTTTACCTCGGGCAACCTCTGTCACATCACATTCGGAGTCAATACAGCCAATGGAGTTGGGGTGGGCGGGGTTTGTGTTGCCATTGAAGACAAGAGCTGCAAGAAAGAAGAAAAATGACTGTTATTCCTCCCACTACAACTGCCACTAGTATTAGTACTTTATGAGTGTTAGTAGATTACTAGGAGTTTATGAGATATATATTTACATAATCTGTCAGCTGTGGTGATAACAGATTGATACAGTCTGAATTGAAGAGAACCTGAATGCAGCTCTGTTTGTCTGAACGTGCTTGAAGAGTGTGTTTGGTGTGTGTAAGTGTGAGTGTGTGTCTGTGTGTGTGTGTGTGTGTGTGTGTGTGTGTGTGTGTGTGTGTGGTAGCTCACTGTGCTGGTTGATGAGCATGCGAATGGAGATGCGGCTGGTGTAGAAGCGGTCCAGGAAGTACTGGATGTTGTGATCGGTTACCGAGTCCTGCTGGCCGAAGGCGTCCTTGTACTCAATGACACCCTGAGCCATGGTGGGGACCACGTTGTTGTGCCGGTTCCTGATGGCCTCCAAGACCTCCACAAACCTGGGATTGGTGGGTACAGGCAACAGAAAGAAGAGGGGAGGAAGGATGGCAGAGGTTAGGTTAAGGAAACAGAGGAATGTAAAAGAAATGTTGTGTTACACTCACGTCTCAAGGACTCTGTGGTCGTCAGGGTTCTTGTCAAGAAACTCCAGGATCTCCACCAGGCTCTGGCTATACCTGAGAGAACACAAAACAGGAGGGTCACTGACAGTCTGGCACGCCAGCTGTCAAAAGAGATAGTGATAGCACACACACACACACACACACACACACACTGACCTTACAGACATGTGGTCTGCATGAGTGTGTGTGTGTGCATGTGTTAATGCAATTTGAAGAAAATAAATCTAACGTGACTCTGGTTCCCTGAGTCTACCCAGCAGCCTGTTAATCAATTAGTCCGGTTTGCTGTTTCTTATTAGAGACTGCCGGATGTTCACGTGTATGGTCTTTTTCTGCTACAGCATACAGACCTGCTCTGTAAATCACGTCTGGGCATCAGCCAAACAGAAGGCTGCTGATTCTCTTTCTAAATAGACAGAAGCCAGCAACACAAAAAAAAAGATCCTTAGACATTGAACTGCACGAACTAGCTTTCTAGCAAATGTTTCCTTATCTCCAAGCATGGAAACAGGTTTTGCTGAGCAAGCTATCAGACAAAGTGAGGTAAAAAAAGTGCACTGCTAACTAAGAAGAGTGTGGTGAGAAAGCATTTCCTGTGGGCGATTCCTAGAACGTTCCCAGAGACACCACAGCAGGCTGCCAGGAGTTTGAAAAACACAGAGCGAGCTGGCCCAAACTAATATCATAACACCTTCTATCCTAGATACTCTCATCATGTCAGTTGTAAAGGCCTCATATGACCTTTCAGTGTGTAACGTATGTTACAAACTTTCCAAGATCAGCAATATTACAAACCTCCAACAACGAGGTCAGGTCAAAGTCTTTTTTTTTTTTTTCTAAATCATCATCAAATCAACAGCTCATGCCCAAAACGCTACTTTAAAAATTATCTACTTTTGTTTAATCTCAAGGGTCCACTCTGTAAAAGTAGACTTTCTGAATGTCTTCCATATTTGGTGTATTCTTATGAATGGCGCTGTAAGTGTGACTTTGTTTATCTCTGTGTCAGTCAGACTGCTGTTTTGGACACGCTGTTCCCTTCAGCTGCAACAACAAGCAGGCAGGACGAGGAAAAAAGACGAAGAAGAAAGGCGGGGGTTAGAGGAGGAACTGGGACAAAGTTCAACCGCCCTTCCCTCCTCCTCCTCCTCCTGCTATGTAATGTAATCTCTGATTATATCCAGGCCTAGAGCGCAGTGGTACTGCTATTCATAGCAGTCGGATTAATAACACTGCACCTCTTAAAAATGAGGAACTATTCTCTGGAAGAAGAAGACAGTTTTGAAAGTTTCACAAGTCTGAAGGGTGGAAAAAAAAGGAAAGTTACTTCAAAGTTGTAATGCTACTTTTTAAGTTTTTTTGTCACTCAGCTCCTCTTGTAAGAACAAAGTCATTCCTACACTATACAGCAGTGACATGTGAAGTCACTCACCAGCCAATCAGATACTCTATGAATCATTCAGGGAGTGTTCAGTACTCCATCTCTATGTCTCACCAGCTCTGGACCAGGTGAACGGAAGGCGTGGCCAGCAGCCGGTCCGGCAGCAGGTTGATCTCCTTCATGATGTTGGATAAACGGACAGGAAGCTCCTGGCGAAGGAAGACGAATGACGTACGCTCGCATGCATTGGTCGAACCTGTGGAACAGAACAGGGTTACAATTCCATGGAACATTAAACCCAAAGAAAAGGTCAAGAAACAAGCTATTCCCGGTTTGACAAAATAATCTTAGCCCAAGTTCCGCTTACAAGCTTTTCATGGCACTTTCGACCGCATCACATGGTCGTCATCAGCAAACTGAGGTGGCTCGGTTGTCATCAAGTGACCTACAGTAGGTGTGGGACTTCAGTCACAAGATAACAAGTGCTTGTGCATGCTGGGGAGACTGTAAGTGCCCCAGCCAACTACATTTGCTGATGAAGGCTGTGACCTGTGGTTGAAAGCTCTGCGAAAAACTGGCAGTACCCCCAGGTTTCCCCTCATCCTTTTTGTACAGTTCATCACCATTTGCTGTCATGTGTGTTATTGTTCCATCTAACTGCATTAACAGGAGCAGCAGCTGAGTGTTACCACCATCATCATCATCATCAACACACTGCTGGCTGGATGCTCTTCCTATTTATATTATGAACAATACATTAAATCTAAATACGACCAAAACAACTATAGCAAAAAAAAAAACATTAGAAAAAAAATGAAACGAGCCCAAACTAATGTGTTCAGACAAGAATGAAAGTTTCAGCTGTCAGAAAAAAAAGCGCAAATTTTTCTTTCACAAGATCAACCGCCAGGTTGCAAACCCAGTGATAAAGCTGCAGAAACTCACCGAAATCCAAGAACTGCTTCATGGACAGAGGAGACGGGGAGAACTTGGAGAAATGGTCGATGTGTTTGGGCACGTTGGCCAGTGCCGCAGCCTTCATCAAGGACCGAACACACTTCATCTTACTGCTCATCCTCACAGTCCTGCTGTCAGCGATGATGAGGTCCAGGGTGCGGGAGAGGCGGCGGCGCCTTCAGTCTGCAGCCCTGCGCTAGGCGCTCTCACTTCATAGACGAGCTCAGCCAATGGGAAGAGTGCGGTGGGCGGCGGCCAGCCAATTGGATTCCAGGAATCCCACCTACTCGTACTGCAGGGAGATAGTAAACAATGTGTGTATGTGTGCCTGTGACCGAGTCACGTGGTGTCTCAGGTGAAGTTTCCTCCGGCTGGTAAACAGTGTGTGTCATCAGATACACACACACCGCAAAACAGCTTCAGTCCTCAGAGTGCAGCTCAGGGTGTTATATGTGTTACATTTCCTCTGCACTGGAGTCACAGTCAGGTAGGTAACTGTCTTCTCTTGACAGTTTATTAAAACATAAGACAGCAACACTGACAGTATGTAAACCCTAAGTAATAAAATACAATATAAAAAGATTTAAGAAAACAACTTAGAGACTCAATTTTAATTCTTATTTATGAACTGAGCCAGCCAATCTCCATAAGTGACTTCTTATATGTGTGATTTGTTGCCTCCTGTAGCACCTGCCAGAGTTAAAACCCATGAATACCTTTCAAATTAAAAGCATTTCCCAGAAACGGTGAATATTTATGACTAAATAAGGAACCAAAAATGTTACATTAAAATATAGCGCCTTGGTAGAACGGAGGGCAAAATTCAGCCTTGGTGCGCTGATCCCTGGCTGTTGAAGCCGTAGCCATATTATGCAAGAGTTACACTTTACACTTTCGGTGTGCAATTCACTTGTACACCGCTGTTGTGAAATCCAAATCGAGCCTTGCTTACTCTTCTCTTCTTAGCTCCTCCTCCAACGTCTTCTTCAGTCTCTTCGCCTCTGCCATGATGTCCGTACTGAGAATACAGAGCTAGCTTCTTCCTTTAGGGAGCTGAAACCCCTAGTTGGTGGTGTGTAACCAAGTGAAGAAAAGTGAAGCCAATGTGGAAGTGCCTTAAACCTGCATTCTCTATAACGGCCAGCAGGGGGCGACTCCACTGGCTGCAAAAATAAGTCAGATTGTATAGAAGTCAATGAGAAAATGACCCTACTTCTCACTTGATTAATCACTTCAGTAAACATTTTCCTAATATGTTTATGGTTTCAATGCTAATTTCAAGTCTTCTTCAGTACATCAGGATGTTCATTTAGTAAATTATGATCCCATTTATAGTAAAATAGACGATAAAGCAGTGTATGCTTTAGGCCAGGGAAACGCATGATTGACAAGTTGTTACCATAGCCGCCAATCAAGATAAAGGTAGCACTACCCTCTGGTCCAAATAACGTCACTTCTGGCTAAAAAAACAAAACAAAATGGCGACGGCCAAAAACTTAAATGTCAAATAGTTGCACAATGTTGCTTTAAAACTGGCTCTTGGGATGCAGAGATGTTTTGGAGGTGGAGCGGTACAAGCCAGACCTAGGTGGGCCCACCTCTACGTACAACACCGCTCTGGAACCAAACTCAAGTGTTCACTAAATGGAGTTTTATTGTCACTAAATTAAAACAGGCTGCACCTCGTGAACTAGTTCCTATGGAGAAATTAGATGTTACTAAATATTTACGCCCACTAACTGCAGGTGTATACCTTTTGTAGCTAACTGAATCAACCGACAAAGCTAACTTCAGCATGCTAATATCGACCCGTGTAGTAATATGAAGGGCAGTCGACATATCTGATCTGAAACCTGTTAATTGCTTAATTTATATTAATTTATATATTTATATTTAATTTATTATGTTATATTTGTTTCATAAGTACAACAAATATCCTTAATGCAACACACACACACACACACACTCACACACATATTTGCAGTTATGATGTTACAAAAAGGAAAGAACACACTACTTGACCAAAAACAAGGTCAAGTATAGACGAGAGAAACAGCAACACAGTCACACCAGAGTGATTATGTCACTACATTCCTCAGCGTGGTGTACTGTACGCGGTGTGTGTAATAACATCAGACAGACAGACAGGACCACAGAGCAACACATTGCGTTGAACCGGTCAGTAACTCCAATGATCTTGGACTCATTACAGACAATAAACCCAGTTGTGATCCATCCATAAACAATTCCAGCAAAGACTCCATGTCATCATAATTTAATCCTGCTACAGTCTGCTGCAGTGGAGGGATAGAAACAAAAAGAGGGAATTTTGTATTACATAGGTTGTAACTGATTTTACTAGCTCAGACTGCTAGAGCTTGATATTAACTTCAGATAAACATTTGAATGCATGTTTGAACTGAAGGACGACTGTGGATTCTGTCAACACTTCTACAACTCACTAATTAATATGTCATATCTTGTCTGTTTAATCTTTACAAAAACAGTGTAAAAGTGCAACTACTTGTGGCTTTATAGTACGGTATGTGGGCTAGGATTAGGGTTTCTCGACTGGGCACTGTGACTTTCTGGAATCTCTGCTGGTTGCTTGGCAACCTCACAGTGATACAGCTTCTAGCCAAGAAATATACATTACAACATGATCTATGTTAATCATGAGCTTTAGTGTCGAGTCAAGTCAATTTTATTTATAAAGCGCCAAATCATAACAGAAGTTACCTCAAAACACTTTTCACAGCATGTCCAGACCAACAAATAATATTTACAGAGACCCAACAGTTCCCACCACGAGGAGCACTTGGCGACAGTGGCGCGGAAAAACTCCCTTGAACAGGTAGAAACCTCGAGCAGAACCAGGCTCTGGGTGGGCGGCCATCTGCATCGACCGAGTTGGGTTGAAAGGGGAGGAGAGAGGGGGAGAGGAGAGGCAACAAATCAGACTAATAATAATAACAACTGCAGCAGTGAGTGTGGAGCAGGAACATGGGGGCCAGTAGACAGTCAGACAGTAATAGAGCAAGCCCCCAGGAAGTGTGCTGCACTTTGAAGCAAACTTGACGTAGCGGCCAAACGGTGGAATTACAATTTACGGGTCTGTCAGGTGGTTCCATGGTTCCAAGAAGACTTTTTTCCATTGACTAACATTGAGAAAGAGACGTCTGTAACTCAGTGGATACATTTTTTTTAGGTACATCAACTTCCCAGTTCGAACACTTTAATAGCCCTTTTTTTAAATCATTAGGTCCTAAAAGTTGTAATATTCACTAATAGCTGAATCCAATGTTACTTTAGTCCACTGTTCGTTTGAGCGAGCCCGAGTGGCTAGGAGGCGGGGCTTGCGGAAACGCTAGTGCGCCTGCTCTATGGGCCCAACAGAGCAGGAAAATCTGAAACCTCTGCACACCGAATACCCGGATGTTTGTTTCATGCACCACTGAGCAACTTCCATAGGAATGAACGAGGCCCCGCCTCCAACGCTGTATAAAGTTCTTTTTATACATCCATGGAATGGAGAGGGAGAGGAGGAGAGAGCTCAGTGCATCATGGGAAATCCCCGGCAATCTAAGCCTCTAACAGCATAACTAAGGGATGGTTCAGGGTTCAACTGAGCCAGCCCCAACTATAAGCTTTATCATCATTTATCACTGTTAATGTACTGTAAGTGAAGAAACATAACAGAATTGGCGACGAGGCTATAAGGATTCCTAACATTGCAGGTCATCCAGTTTTTAATGTCCTTAATTCCTGAAGTTTGGCTGACTGATAAAATTGATCACCTGCATAGCAGTGAAAGTTTATGGAGAGTTTCCTAATAATATTGCCTAAGGGAAGCATATTTAAGGTGAATAACATTGGTCCAAGCACAGAACCTTGTGGAACTCTGTGATTAACTTCAGTTTGCACTGAGGATTCATCATTTACATGGACAAACTGAAATCTGTCTGAAAAATAGGACTTAAACCAGCTTAGTGTGGGTCCTTTGGTGCCATGCTCCAGTCTCTTTAATAGGATCTGATGGTCAATGGTGTCGATACTCGACTAAGATCGAACAGAACAAGTACAGAGACAAATCCTTTGTCACTTTCACCAGTGCTGTCTCTGTGCTATGATGCTCACTAAATCCTGACTGAAAATCCTCAAATAAACTATTGTTGTGTAGAAAGTCACATAACTGATTGAAGACCGCTTTCTCAAGGATTTTGGGGAGAAAGGGAAGGTTAGATATAGTCTATAGTTAGAGGTTTAATTACAGCCACTTTAAAGGACTGTGGTACATAGCCTGTTGATAAAGGCAGATTGATCATGTCTAGTAAAGAAGTGCTTACTAAAGGTAGAACTTCTTTAAGCAGCTTAGTTGGGATGGGGTCTAAGAGGCAGGTTGTTGGTTTAGACGAAGAAATCATTGATGTTAGTTGGTGAAGGTCAATGTGAGAAAAACAGTCTAAATATATATCTGGTTCTACAGCTGTTTTAAGATGATGATTTTTTCTCTAATAGTTAAAATTTTATCATTGAAGAAACTCATGAAGTTTTTACTACTGAGAGCTCTGGGAATACATGGCTCAACAGAGCTCTGACTCTGTGCCAGCCTGGCTACAGTGCTGAAAAGAAACCTGGGGTTGTTCTTATGTTCCTCTATTAGTGAGGAGTAATAGGCTCCTCTGGCATCACGGAGGGCCTTCCTGTATGTTCTAAGACTATCTTGCCAAACTAAATAAGATTCCTCCAGTTTGGTGGAATGCCATTTCCTTTCTAGTTTTTGTGATGTCTTTAATTTCCAGGTTAAGGAATGAAAGATTATTATTATTTAATACATAATTATTATTATTAATTGTATTATCTGCGATAACCCAACATTAATGCCAATAAAGATAATTTAATCTAATTTAATTGATTTGAATTCCGTTGCTGGGAACCGATGCACTGTCCATCAACGTTCCCTACTATGACACACCTATCTTATAGGATATATAGTACCTTATTTTGATATCCAGATTCTCTCAGCTGCCCTTCTTTGAGCTACATTCCGTCTTGGGTTACTCTGTATTACTGCAGTTTGAACCGCATTCCATCCATGTTCCTGAAAATGCTGTACTAATGGAGTGTGCGTATCCTTATTTTTCTAAATATTGTGTCTGTGTTGAGTGGATTGTACCAGAATGTTGTTACCAGTTTCACCCACATATTGTAAATTACATTGTTAACATGATATTAAATAGACACAATTTTTAGAGCGAGGAATCCTGTGATGCTGTGTCTTGAAAACTTTGTTGTGTTGATTGTGCAGCCAGATTTGTTGTTTGAAACATTTCCCATGACCTTTAGTTTTAAGGTTTGCTAGAGGTTTAAATGTGGCTTTCACCAGATTTCTGTTTTTCTGAAAGCTGCAATGATCATGTGGGCCTGCAACAGTGAATATGTTGTAACAAATGTCAATATAAAAGACACTATCAAGGGCCTGGTTTGCTGAAACATTTTAAGGGATTTTCTAAGGAAAGACCTGGAGTACCCTCTAGTGGTCAAAGCCAAAAACAACACCTTAGTGGCCTGTTTGAAATCTTCATGTTGACTACATATTCTGTCAAATTTTAACAATTGTGATCCAACCAACCCAGCATAAGTGTGCTTTTGGTGGTAACTTGTTTTATGTATATAGGTTTGCTCCACTTAATAGGGTCTTTATGAATTTTAGATAAAATGTAAAACAGACTAGGTCTAGGCTCAGAGCTCCCTGACAAGTATGTTTTATACAGTTACTTGTTCATACAGTCTCAGGATCGCTCTTTCTCTTTTAATTAAATGCCTGATTGGCTTACTTAGCTGACACCACTATGGTTCCCAGTTGGATGGAAAAGTAAACGGGGTATAACTGAAGTTTTGAAAATAGTCTATAATCTTAAATCTCCTGGGATATTGATGGAGGTCCCTCCGAAGCTCCTCCCGGTCAAAACCACCAGGGGCGTGGTATAAAACTAAGCCCCCTCTCCAAGATACACACCTGAGCAATGGCTGGCTGGAACAATTTGGACAAATTTAAAACATTACACTGAGCCCTAGGAGAGAGTCAGCGTTAGGTTCAGGCACCAAGAAGTGAGTGGTTGAGGTCAAGGAAACGGTCTGGGTTAGGGGTTAGGGTTAGGCAGACCTGTTGAAAGAGAGAGTTACGTTAGTTCAAGTTCAGTTTGTCAATAGTTCCAAACTAATCTGCGCTGTCAACCAGTTTGAATGGTTTTTGGCTGGAGACAGCAGCAGTGAATATTTACATACATTTTTGATAAATATTAATGTATAAAGTCCATTGATTACTGTTGTGCTCCATCATTATATGTCTGCTACTTTATTATAATTTACATCTATTTAGATTATATAACTTAGTTTATACGACAAGGCAGCAATATCCTAAAGCAGACCAAGAAATGGATAAGATACTATGCTACTATGCCAGCTAATGAGGACTAATGTTTCACTTTACATTTAGCCTATTGAAGTGAATGGTATGAGGGGCCGTTAGGGACATTATTCAGAATCACCATGCATATGTACATGTAGTTGTCCTCTCACATACACATGTGAAACCAAACTCATTCACATACTATACTGAAAACCTCTCACACATACAAGTGAAATGCTTTTAAATACACAACTGAAACACATTGTCTTCTAAAACGCTTTCACACATTCTAGTAAAATGTGCTCATATAGTATTACGAAAACCTTTTACATAAACTACTGAAAAGCATTCACAGTTCACACTATTGAAAAAATAAAAAAAACTGTGTTATATGTTGTATGAGAGGTTCTAAACTGTCTCTGGTTATGAGGGGATTTCAGTTTCGACAGAAGGCATTTTACTTGAACCATAAGGTAGAAACGACCAAGCCTTAACACTAAAGGCAAATGACCACAACTGTATAACTACATGTATTTGCATGGTAATTCTGAATAATGTCCCTAACAGCCCCTCATAAGTATGTGTACCCACTTCTTGTTAGCACAACTCTTATTGCCTCAGCATCAAACATCGCATCAAGTGAATTTTATTTGTATAGCACCAAATCATGAGAGGTTATCTCAAGACACTTTCCACATAGAATAGATCTAGACCATACTCTTTAAAATATTATTTACAGAGACCCAACAGGTCCCACCATGAGCAGCACTTGGCGACAGTGGCGAGGAAAAACTCCCTTTTAACAGGTAGAAACCTCGAGCAGAACTGGGCTCTCTTCAACCCAGTTAGGTTGAAAGGCTTAGTCTGATTTAATAAACTTGCTTAGATTATCCAAATTGACACTCAAATCTTGTTGTTCATCCTTCGAGTCTCTGCAGACCTGTGGAAAACCACAGCTTGCCATTCAACTTTCCATTAGTGTATTCCTTGAGTTGTGGCAGGACACGCTTTGATCAGTTCTAGAAAAGATTTCAAATTGTTCATCATAACATCATCCTATAACCTTGAGATAAGATGGTCACACTGAATGTACAAAAGTTGAAAAGGAGGCACAACACAGTTCTGATTATGAAATTTTTTATTTGAAATAAAACCATTAAGAAAAAAACATTTCAAAAGGGTTTTAACAGTTGTCTCTTTTCCTTAAAATTCATTGTTGAAACAATAAAAATACTTCATTGCATCAACTGAGAGCATCAAGGTCCAACAAAATAGTCGTCTGTCAGCTCATTTTGGACATCAACCATTCATACAGGCGAGAGGGGAAGAAGGCTAGGCTAACAGGACTGCTAGATTTAACCAACGTTAAGGACACAAAACAATGGATCACCAATGTGTCACAATTAAACATCAGAAAATACACACTGACTTTACAAATCAACACAAGTTTATACAGTAAAACCCCACGACAGCAGGACAGCACCAGTTCACCTGTAATACACCCCACAAGCAGCAGAATTAGCCCTCCATATGTTTTGGATCCCGCCACAGGAAGAAAGCTTATCAAACTTTTTACTTCTGAACTTATCACAATGTCATCAAAATGAGCCTGACTAAAAATATAATGTTAAAACTAACAAAAGTATAACATATAATCTGACGTGTCCCACAAATATGACATGATACACTTTAAATACAGAGAGAGGCCTCAATCCCGACAGACAAACGTGATTTTTACCAATAAAAGGGCAGCGATTGAGGGTTTAAAAACTTGATTTCAAGGTAAGATTTGCTTTTGAAAGATGAAGGATTATATTCAAGGTATCCATTATGAAAAAGTGTAGGCGTAAGGCTGGAAAGACATCAGGCTTCATCTAAAATCAGTCTTCATTTGCTCCATAGTGGCAGCTCACGTCTACATGGCACAAAAAAAATCCAATGAGAGGTTGATTTATGCTTCCAAACACCTTCCTCCTCTACATCCTTGCAGTTATGGTAGCAACAGCCCTCTGCATCTTTGTTAACAAGTCGCTATAGTATATTCATGAATAGGTTATTGGGCTAACGTGGGTACAATTCATCACTTTTACTAATAGAGGGGCCAAAGGTCGAGGTTTTCAGTCTTGGCAAAGCCAGGGTCTTTGCGGAGCTTCCAGTAGGTTCCATTGGACAGCCACACCTCTCTGCCAGCCTCATCCACAGATTTCCTGAGATAATAAAGAAAAGACATATAAATAAAATTGACTTAGCAAGCCAGCAATAAGTTATTGCATTAAACTCAATCAATTCAATAAAATTTCCCAAAACTAACATGCTAGCTTGACAGCTGTAAGTACGAACAGTATCCGTGTTTGTTGATTACCTGTTTATGTTATGATAATGTTGTTTTGGTGGAAAATGGTGTTCTCTTACATGCGAATGAGACATGAGGTAGGTGCACGCTTAAGGTTGGATACTCAAAATCTAGCTTCTCTTGCTGGTTTCTCCAAAGTTACCTACCCCATATTTTATATACAATGTTGTAAAGACTACTTAAATAAATAATGCTACACGATAATAAAGGCTTCAAACAGACCCCATGATCGATATCGGTTGATTCTGCTGCCAGCGATCGGCCCCAAAAATCCTGAGCGGAGCCCTCTTATTGTAGACTACGTTAACAGCATTACAAACTGAGGCGTGGAGTTTGAACGACAATGGCCTTTAGGAACAGTGTTTTGGGTAATACATTACAAAAATAACGCATTATGGTGATATTACTTTTAGCAGTAACAAAGTAATATAACGTGTTACTAATAGGATTTCGGTAATGCTATTACATTTACTATGTCAAGTTACCCGTTGCCACCTGAAATTAGGATGACTGGGCATTGAACCCCCCGCCAAGGACCTCACTAAACCATCCGATTGGTAATAGTGTAATCGGTAACTCATTACTGTACACAGACAGTATTATTGTAAAGTAACACATTACTTTCAAATGAAAGTAACTAATAATATGTAGTGAATTACATTTAGTAAGTAACTTGTACTTAAACAAGTAACTTGTCCAACACTGTTTAGGAGGCAGGGTGGGTAGGATGAAGGATCAAGAAGTTTTGGATCTTAAATCCCGGGACTAAAAGCCAAGATCCCTCTGCTGCTTTTACTTTGACTCACAAGAGACTGATTCAAAAATGATCAATCACTGGAATAATCCTTTGACATGTTGATATACGGGCTGAGGCAAAATTCTGTTGTGTTTTAATGTGCAATGTTAAGTTTTCCTTCCCAAAGGTTCAAAAGCAGAGCTCCTCACCTGAAGAACCTGGCAATGTGCTCCTCCCCTTTCTTGGTCATCTCCTTCCTCCTCTCCCTCTGCTTCTCCTCCACCTCATCCTTCTTTTTATCTGCCTCTGGTACTTTCCCCTCCTCCAGGAGCCTGATGGAGAGAATTAGAGGAATTAATAAATGGCCAACATGGAAGGCAGTACAATAACAAAAACTATAATTCCAGTGTAGATGAATAAATATCCTGTTTGTACCTCTGGTCTGGTCTGAAGCGTGTGTCTGTAGGCGGGAGGACTCCCTCAAGCTCAGGTGTCAGTTCGTTCAGTTCTCTGGCGTAATGCGAGAAGCCGTAGAACTGAAAGTGGTCATCAGGTTGTAAATCTAAACAGGAAATGACATCACACATTAATACTTGGAATATTAGACAGTCCTATGGGTAGGATTTGTGGTCAACCATTTTTACCATTTGTAAACCATTTAGAATACACCTACATTTGTAAGTTCTTTCTGTATCTTGAACACACCACAGGATTTTAGAGTCAGTGGTGGCTCAGGTTGAAAGTTATTCAGTTCACAATATGACACTATAGATGAGGTCAACACTTGAATTTGTCAGGGCCTTTAAGGACTTTTCCCAAGCTCAGGCTGGAAGGGATGATACTCACTGGGCTTCCAGATGCACTTTGGTGTAGGCAGGGTGTCACAGAAGATGCCCTCATGCCAGAGGCCTCCAAAACGATGAACCACCTCTCCAGCACGGTCCAGAACCACACCCTGCACCTCGTTCTTACTGTTGTCTGAGCTCCAGTAGCGAGACTGGAATATGGGGAGGAAAGGGTGAACCGGGGGAAGAGGACAAGAAAAGTCCATGTGTCCAAGTCTTCTAACTGAACTAACAGTCATAGATGGAAACATTAAAGAGATTGGTTAAATGAGCACAGTGTGTGTGTGTGTGTCTCCGTGTCCTGACCTTGACAAAGGTGATCTTGCAGGTGCAGATGTCGCTCTCTGTGTTTCTGATGACCACCTCACCGTAATGCTCCAACCAGCGCTGCGGACTCAGCACGTTGTGGATACATGTCACTGCCTTGTTCCATTCATAGTGATCACCGTATCTAAACACACACACACACACACACACACACACACACACGCAATCATATTTAACCTCGCTTAATAAACTTGGCCAATCCAAATTCAATAAATTTCTCAACATGATCCGTTGACCGTATAGTATGCTTGGTATAACACACTGTTTAATGAAGTACAACTATACAGTAGTATATTGTAAAGTAGAAGTTAGTATTTTATACTACTGCTGTATGTCCAGCTGTTATCTGTTGTATTGTTTAACTGGTGTTGTAAAATGAAGCAGTGGCTCACTTGGGTAGGGTAACATTGACCAGTCCAGAAGAGAGGATCTCTACTGACTTCCCCCAAAACTTGTACTTCCATCTCTGATCTGGGAGCAGGCAGACAGAAACAAACACAGCATTAGGCTCAACTCCACTCATACAGTGCAGGTGGATCCAGCACCCATCTCTACTTATCCGCTTCCTACCTTGCCAGAAGGTGAAGTTTTCTGACTCTGCGTGGCAGGCAGAGATGGGCGGGTGATGGCTGACCTGAAAGCACAACATAACACAGCATTACAGTATGTTCCATACTCAGCTGTTGAGGTCAGCGCGTTTCTTATCCCCCTCCGCTGGTTACCTGCTCACTGACGTAGTGGAAGCCTCGGTCTTCTCTGTGACTCTCGTATGTTTCTCCTAGAACAGGGTTGAAGGGTTTGTATCCATACCTCCAGGACGCCCAGGCATATCCAGAGATGGAGAATGCTGCCATGTAAACCTGGGAACATGCATACTCTTTTTTAATTAATGAACTCTCATCCAGCTGGTCAGGAATCTAATTTAAACCAAACTCACCATTCTCTCATATGGATCATCAGTGCGGTTGGCGATGTCCAGCAGCTCAGAGTACTCCAGCTCTTCACTGAGTCTCTGCAGCAAAGAGAGCGGCTCATTAAGAGCGACTGGCATGGAGACTCTGGACAGGTCCTTGCCGATGTTGTTGTACAGGATGGTCATGATGCCAATGTGGCTGTTGTCTGTTCCTGGGGCGGGGAGGGCAGTGCGACGACCTGGATCACAGCAACACAAACGAGTATAATTAAATAAAATAAAATCATCTGAACGGGCTTCTCATAGGACGAAAATGGACAAAAACAGCTGAACCACAGGACTAAAAATACACAATATCAACATGGAGAATTAACAAAGTCACATCTAAACATGTCTCTTTACTGTGCTGCTTTTTAAAGATCAGTGTCCACAGATAATTTCCAGTGGAAGAATGTCCCATAATGTAGAAAGCACAACCTCTGGGTTAATGGTTTCCTAACTTTATTAAAAGCAGGGCACCCTTTCACTGAGATTTTGCTTTCATGGAACCTAATTAGCTTCTTACACGTGAGCATGTGCATGGAATGAAACTTCCGATAAAGTATCACTGTGACAGCAGAGCGGCTTGATTACATGTAGGGATGCATCCATGTATTCAAAATAATTTACGCAGTATACTGTACTTCCAACATCAATGAGACAAAGCAATGGTGGTGTTACCAGTATTAGTGGGCACTGGGCTGGGTTTGGCAGGAGCGCTGTTCAGACTGGCCCGGTAGTTTAGGGTGGCAGTGGCTGAGTAGAAGAAAGTCAGTCATCAGTTCTTTCCATTCAAAGTTAATCTATAGTTTTCTTGGTCAGAAATGTTGGAGTGGTGGCTGGACAGTATGGTCTGACTGCTACTGGATGGTAGGTAAACACATACCATGTCCCTCTTCAGGCTCCGAGTTGCTTGTGGTGGTGATGTCACTTAGGCCCGACTCATCCGAAGCTTCGGCCTCTGATGAGCTCTCGCACACGATCACCTCGTTGGCATCAAAATACTCTGCCATGGAATCTGCCACTGAGGGCGCACGATGACTGTGACGACCCATAGATGGTGTCCTCTGTGAGGGAGCACAGGGGAGGAGCGGAGAAAATGATTTGTGGTTCAAACTATATTTTCATTTTTTCAAATGAACAGGTTGTAGAAAGTAGGAGTTGGAGCCAGACAATTAGCCAACAAGACATGTGGAGTAGCAGACACACAGGCAAGAAACAAACACACACAACCAACCACATGACAACACTGTCATTCATTTGTACTTTCTTGTAACACACTATATCATGAGGGAAGAAACACTTTGTCCAAGATGTGCTCTGCTGTGATAGCTTCTAGATTATGTTGAGATTTTCTCCACCATTTTAACTAATTTTATATGTAGGATGAAAATTAATGCAAATGAGTGACAGCGAAAAAATGACATTGACAAAAAGACAAACTCACACGAACGCACAATGCAGTACACACCTGGTCAGGACGCACGGTGCAGAAGGATTCCTCAGTAGAGTCAGAGGACAGGGAAAGCGAGTGGACTTTGGTCAGACGTGACTGTATGTCAAACTAAACACACATGCATGGACACACACAAACCATGCAAGACACATGAAGAGGAAACAGGATCAAAAATAAATGGTCAGAATGTCATGCAGAGCATTCACATAGCACATTGATCAACATGTCGCTCTATTGTTCAACTGTTAGCAGGGCCAGAGGACAAAACTGTGTATTTGTTGTGGTCTACAGCTATTAACATATTTAAATGGGTCAATTACATCTATGTACTGCACTAGTACTTTTTAATTTTTTTAAGTTAATTTAGTTTGCCAGTAAGTGTTAATTAGGTTTAATAAATGGGAAAGTTTTAGGGGGCACTCCACAGATTTAGTATTTCACTTCAATAAAGTTAGGGGTTTGCAAGATTTTAAAAGAAATCAATGAGCTGATTTTAGTCCCTTGTGTGGGTTGAGCTCACAAATCACTGGATCCATACACTAACCCTAATTTAACCCTTCCTGGTTACACCTATGTCTTTCCAACTCCACACCCATAAATAGTAATGCAGGATTGCTGTTATACATTTGTGGTTACCATGATGACATCATCAGGGTCATTTCTTCAGATGTGACAAAACTCCTCCAGACCTCCAAAGACATTATACAACTGTTTTCACAGGGTGAGTAGAACTATGAGAATACAACTGATATTAAAATATAAAATGGGTGGAGTGCCCCTTTGAAAATCATCAAATCAATAGGTGCAACAATTCCACAGTTGTCATAAGAATTATTTATCCCTGCTCTGTTCTCAATACAGAGAAGAGAGCAGGAATGAACTGACTTGTTGACTGTTGCATGTGTTGCTCACAGGTAGAATGCAGGGTGACAGCCAGCTGTCAAGAAACCAACAACAAAATGAAGCCCAAAGTCACATCAAAGGAAAACAAGCAGCAGCTGGGAAGAAACCTCATGCAACACCAAAAAAGAAGGGTTACTGAGCGCTGTCAGTTTGACGGCAGGACCTAACAAGGACCTTGACTGACAAGGCTGCTCAGTTTCAGTGTGGCAATGATCATGCTATTTGTGTCTTTGCATGTGCAGAAATAGGGCGAGAAAGCCTTGAGGTGTGTTCCTTCAGGATGTACCTGTCCTGCCTAGAAACAACCCAAACCTGCTCAACAGTTTCAAAGAGCACTTTACCAACAGACAGTGAAGGCTTGGCCTCTATTGTGTCTTTTCACAGGCCGATACTAACATTTTGCGTTTAAACTTAGAGACAAGTGTGTGTGTGTGTGTGTGTGTGTGTGTGTGTGGAGGGGGGTTAAGACATGTACAGAGAGGGAAAGAGGGATAAACACTACCAAATTCATGCTTTGTTGTCGTCTGATCAGGATGATCGTTTTGTTTTTTGTTTCTGTGTAGCACAGCTCTGCTCCTAATGTGTGTAGGTATTGGGGTGTGCGTTACCTCAGACAGCGTGCTGCACAGTGTAGCGAGCTGCTGTGAGGTGTTCTGCCTCAGGTCCGGGCCAGTCCAGGCCTGCCTCAGTCTCTCTCTCTCCAAGGTCAAAACCTCATAGATGGACTTCAGAGAAGAATGAACTGCAACACAACACGCAGAACCTTTCTGAATTACAAAGACTCATTTCAGTTCATGGACATATGATGCTACCTGTAATAAATGGCAGAAACAAACATTTCAGAGAGTATTAGGTATCAGGATAGGTTATTTTTCACAATAAAATATCAAAAAGCACAAACTAATGTTAATCTAAAGTAAGGAGTACAGCTATCAGGTGGGAGTGCCGTGTCGTACCCTTCTGAGAAGCAATGCATATATCCTGGTGAAGCTTCTTGGCCTCGGGTGAGGTGACCTGAGGGTTGGACAGTTGAGAGTAGACGTAGTCCGGGATGGACTGAACAGATGCCCCCAAACCAGAGCCGCTGGTGCTACTCAGGTGGCTGGAAGTGAACTGGAAAAGACAAGACAGAAGGAAGAGGAATGGTATGGCAGCGAACTGAGACATTATACTTGTTGAAAAGACAATGTTTGAATGACAATGAGTCTCAACACTGCATACAATGTTAAAGTCAGTCCTACCAATCCCCCCATGGCTTCAACACGGGACAACGTCCTGGAGTGACCTGCCCCTTTCCCAGTCTTCCTTTTGGGTTTCTCCAGGGAAAGATTCTAAAACAGAGACCAACATGGTTATAAGCTTCTCTCTAAAGACAACATACAATTTTTCTACAGCTGAATGTCTATTTGTAGACTGATATTTACAGTGTACATTCTGTAATCTATACTTCAAATATTTTCAATAAGAGGCACTTAAAATAAATATCTGTTTTTGTTGTCTGTTTTTAATACATCAATGTGTTTCACCACAACTTAATTCCCCCGAGGATCAGTCAAGTGTTACGTCTTATCTTATCTTATTCAAATCAACGTTATGTCAGTTGATTTATAAAAGCTATCGCATTACAAATTGGAACAAATTAGCTATCGGATTATACACAAGACAACTGATTTCAACCCACTGTTATTTATCCAGTGAAATACTATTTGAAGAATCACACACACATTCAGTTGTTACCAGAGTACTTACTTGCATGCTGATCCGCATCTCCAGGTCTGTGTTTGTGATTGGCAGGCCTCCTTCCAGCCAATGGAGTCGCTGAATGAGCTGGGCCAGTTCTGTCAGCTCTGCCTGACAGCGAGCCAGGTCTGTCAAACAGAGGGTCAAAAAGGTCAGTTTAGTGATTAAGGGAACAAACAAAAAACGTTTAGAATCTGTTCCTATCAAAACAGTGAATCACTTATTTTTTGTATTTCAACATACCATATTTCCATAAAATCCACCAAATAATGTTTCTTTAATTTTCCTTAACACAATACTGCAAATGTTTCAAAATAAAAGCTTTGTTATGAAAGTAAGGGATTCTGTCAGAGGGCTTTCATTTGGAAGGAGCAGAACAAGTGCTGCAGCATTATGCAGTAAAAAAACTTTAATTAGGGCAAATAGGAGTGGGGATCAGAAAACAAGGAGGCTTCATACTAAAATATGACCAAACAGACTTACCAAACAGAGGGAATTAGAAATAAAGGCAGTGTGATTACAGATAATTCTCACCGCTGGAGGTTGCGTCAATGTCGTGGGTCTGCTGCAGCCAGGCTGACACCTTGCTGGTCACCCCTGGGTGAGAGGCGGCGGCAGGGGCGGGGCTCTCCATCTCTTGTTGATACACCGATGCTGAGCTGGCATAGTGAGGAGGCTGGGCAACCAAATACATCACAGTTAAAGTCACAATTTTCCATCTCCTATAACCTTAAAGAAGACTTGAGTTTGTTCATAGCTGGTCAAACATTACAACCATTTTTAAGAAATTAAAGTGTTTTTTAGACTAAGCAATGGATCAAGTAATTGCTGATAGCTGATCAATAATGAGAACAGTTAGTTATATGAAGTATGAATAACTTAATTAAGAGTTATGTATGTGAAAGGTTAGAGTAAGCATAAATAATAATAATAATAAAAAAAATCACTATAGAGCTGATGTCATGACACAATCAACCACCTCCTACAATTCTTTGTGCTTTGTTATTACCATAGAAACAAACCACTCCGACAGCATTTTCTTAAAAATGATACAAACCATACCAGTGGCAGTTATTGGCATTTTTTCACAATTTTATGACAAACTGTGTAACTTGAGCAGGAATCTTAACTGACTGTTGCTCTGTTTTTCTGGGCGAGAGTGGCCATGGCTGGGATGGTGCTCGGGGCCAAGGAGAGAGCATGAAGGACGCCACGATGAACACTTATCGCCTCATTTTTTCTAAACACACGATGGGCACACAGCTTGGTCAACCAGATGTAGAAGATGTCATGGCTCTTTGCCTAACAGGGAAGAAAAAAGGACACAGGATTTGATAAAGAGGAACAAGAAGAAAGCAATAAATATTAAATTCACTGCAGATTAAAAAAAAAAAATTCCAGATTTTTGGTTGTAAAACTTTATTTAGATCCCTTTAGATTCACAGATAGTGAATTATGAGTAACCATTTTCTCCTCAAAATGAACTACTCAACAATTAACTTTTGTCTGTCTTTAATCATTCTGCAAACACCTCACAGGTCCTGAAGTCCCTCTGACCTGGGTTGTGTAGGTTACCTTGAGGTGGTAGAGGTTGTCACCAGCATCCAGGTCTATGCGTTTGGACTTCTTGTTGATGGACATGACAGCCAGGCTGACGTCCAGAGAGCCATGGAGCTTCCCTCTCTGAATCTAAAACACAACCATAAAGCATGTTTTGAACAATGTTTTACGGCCTATTTAGTACATTTAACCAGAGTTGTTAAGACTTCACTGTTGCTCCATCACTGCTTTGTGTGACAGCGTAGCGTCGGCAGCTGCATTATTGTTCATGACTTACATCTTGCTGCGTCTTTGAGTACTTGAGAATTCCTTTCTCCAACTGGAAGAATCTCTGAAAAAAGAACCCGTCACAGTGAAATGTTAGCAAGGAAACAATCTAGCTGATACTGGACTTCCATTATGCTGTGTGATTTGAAGGTAAAACAGCTATGCTTCAGTTTAACTATCATGTTAACCACAAAAACATATGTTGAACAGACATTAATTTAGACAATAACCCTGAAAACCTGTGTAAAAGATGCTGTCTAATCTGTGCTCACCTTGTGCCAGCCTTTGAGTGGGTACTTCCTCCTCTTCATCAAGTAGCCCTCACAGATCCCAGGGATACTGAGGTCCAAAGAGGAGCCGGGAACTGAACACATATCCAGATGCTGTAAGTCTTCCATCACCTCCCAATGACGTGACTGTCAGAGTAAACACTTTAATTATTACAAAAAAATACTATAAGACACCGTTTGGCCTTTGGTGTAGTTGATTTTATTTCCAAAATAAGAAATTAAATCAATAAATAATATCTGTCTCATTACTAGCAGCATGTTATGCTCGATAAACTGAAGTCACACACAACAAAATTGCATACAACTGTGATTTGTTCTGATTGTGTGGAAAAGTTGAAATGCTGAAGTTGTCATTATTGAACCAGTAGCTGGCTGGAAGGAGATCTCTCTCACAAACAGACAAACAAACAGACAGAAAGACATAGATAGAAGGCATTTCTGCCAAGCAAAGAAAAAAAAGATGAAGTTAGGAATGGTAAAATGAATAACTCACTGTAAATCAAATCTGAGATTTTTCTCAGTCACAATTATGACTCATAATTTTGATTTACCATGAGTATTAATTTTTTGTCCTTCCTTATATTAAAGTTGGAGTGTGGGATTTTTACATATAAATAAACATCCACTACATTTAAGCCCTTGCCAAACGAGTTCACACAATGCTGATTAAGCCTATCACTGCCTATCATCAAGTCTCTTTATTTCGCAGTATATCAGAGTTTCATATCTGGTGTCTGTGCCGACATTCCTGCACTGGCACACTGATGGTGATGCACAGTTAAAAAAAAAGTTAAAAAAGTGGCCGGACTATGTGAGGTAACTCCGGAGTTGTTGGAGAATCACTAAGACTGTCTGAGAAGCAAGATTTTGAAGAAGTTTTAAACTTAGAGTATTTTTGTTGCTTCCTGGGATTTTTGTTGAGATAAGGACTCATTCAATGGTAACTGAACTGTGTTTTTTTTTTTTTTTTTTAAGAGCAGACTGTATAATACACTGTACTTCATAGATTATTCTCACTGCCAGAAGGGGGAGGCTATATTTCCACACTCTAGCATAATTTTTTTTTTCCCCATCCTATCAATAGGTCGTTTTTCCCCCTGCAGGTAATGGCCAGAAACTATTTATATAGATAGGTATGTTTTTCTGTTGAAAATAAAATCTCCTCCCTACTTTGTTGGCACAGGCAAAACAGTATCTGTAAGTAACTAGAATGGTACAAAAATGATTTAAAAAAACGTTAAAGATTCATACGGCCAGTAAGTTACGACATAACTTAAATATTTTCCTGTATTAAAAACAACACAGTACAGTCAGATTCTGTACCTTACCTGGTCTTATTACCTGTTTTGAATGTTTGGAAGAACCAGTGCTGCTGCTCCGTGAGTGGCCAGGTTTGAATGTACTGGCCGGGGTTTTGTCATTCAAGCTCATCACTGATTGGTTGCTGCTCAGAGGGGGTGGACACACCTGAGGGTCCATTGGTGCAAAGTGATGAGGAAAGCGTTGCATGGAGTATTTGGACCTTCACGGTAGGTTATGTCTCATGGCAAAGTACACGGCACTGTGGAGGTCAACAAAAGTGTCAACAATACAGTAATAAACCAACCACAAAGACAGAACATTTTAAATAAATAAACAGTAACAAAATCAAGTTCAAACAAAGATACAAAGTGTAAATTCCAAAATGAGATGTAACTATTGATGCCTTATTTTAGGATGCTCGAAAACTCACATGGCAAACTCAAAATGGCACGTGTCAGAAGTGGTGAAAATGCAAATGTTTTATAGTGATCTGGTTCAGGCATGGCCAGCAGGCCCCATAGCACCCCCTAATGCTGGCCAAGACTTGGTCGGGATGTAGTTGCTCGGATATTGTCAAAATTTGGTATGCACAGTGCTCTCATTATTTCAGACACAAAGACAGACACTTTAAATTGGCTTTCATTAGCTCCGCCCAACCAAAAGTTGGCCATTTATAATTTTGTTTGTTTTTTAGAGCTGTATTCAACCAAAGAAAATGTTAGTCGCCTTGAAATTCTATTTACAAGTCAAATAAATTAAATTAAATTCTGGGCTAACATTTGGTTTCCTGTTAAAGAAATCTTCTAGGCCTTTATATTCTCAGTGTGCTCCAGATACCTTATTGCTAAAGGTCACCTTTTCAAGAACCATGAAGCTGATCGAAACCTTACATGAATAGCCATTATTTCATTTTCATTAGTAATGGAGTTGATTATAACTGATTTGCAGCAAGAAAGGAAGACAAGAATATTGCTAAAATAGAAAAAAAAAATAAAAAAGATAATCCATTGCACAAACAAATATTTTACATTCTTCTCATCTCTAAACGCCTCTTGTACCATGTCATACATGCAACCTTTATCTTCTCCTCTACATGCTCTGAACATTCAGTTATATTAGGGGAAATTCCCAACCCAAATAAGATATGCCTTAATGGATGCACTCACCAAATGTGAAGGTGTTCATTAAAAGGAATTATATTTTTCTTTAGCACTTAACCTTGGTTGTCCTATATTTGCTTGTAAAAGTCAAATGAGGTACATTAAACAGAAGGACCAGTTATGTTTAATAAACATCAGCCTTGACACTTAAAATGCATAAAGTCACTAGTTCATTAGGTCAAACAGACAGACAATGAAATGAATAATTAGGATGAGACCACAGTCAACAGTATCCAGTGGCTCTTCCTGCTCCTCTGGAAAACAAAACAACACACCCCCCTCCCTCATTCAGCAGGTGAAAACAACCAGAAACAAGAAGTGTGCAGTGTCGAAATTCCAGTCAAAAGTTTCGAGAAGTTTGGCCAGATTCTTGATCGCTGGCAGCCATGGAACACAACATCATGTGATAAAGAAAATCAGGATGTTTTCCACGTCAGCACAGGATAAATAATAAGAACTGTGAGATGTTGTAAAATTTGATAGACAGCAATAGATTTGATCCATACTGCCCACTCCTACCTTGAACATGAATGGACAAGTGCACACCTACATAACAGGTAATCCTGATGACAATGTAGGGAACACAAGTACATCAAACCATAACAAAGAAATGAAAAGCAAAACTTCAAATCAGGAAAGCCTTGGTGAAACAATGACTATAATAATGAAACACACCTGTGTTGGCCTGATGTCTAATAAACTGGTCCTCCAGTTGTCCACAAGCAATTCCTTTAACTTTCCCTCAAGAATTGTAGAACTGCAAAAATTGCCCTCAAAGTTCCTGTTTAAAGAAAAAAAAAGAAAGAAAGAAAGAAAGAAAAGAACATTCCTTCAGCATAAAAATGTCCTCTGAAAAACTCCCTTCAACTCTCCTCTGTTATACCAAGAGCATGCCACACCTGACTGATGTGCTTGTCAGACTAGTGCAAGTCAGAGCCAGCAGGTATCTGGGAGGAGCTGAAAGTAGAGCAACTCTCTACCTGACCAAACAGGCCTGCCAACTCTGTCATCACGAGGATGACAAGATCTGGAACAGATTTACTTTTACTAACTACTTCTGTAGTAAATAAGGTTTAAGGATATGTCTTGCGACACCTTTTCTAATAGCCAACAAATCCCATGCGCAGACCCAAACCATCAATTAAATCATTGTTCTACCTGTAATGTATCGTACTTCCTCTGTTTTAACGATTAAAAACACATCAGTGAGCCACACTGTTCCTTCATCACCATGAACACACATACACTGTAGTTTATTTTGACTCAATCCCACATACATCGTCCTGCTGCCCTAAATTAATGTGCCAGTGAAAATAGCCTCCAACAAATCCACCTTTTCCTCCTGTCTGAGTAACGTTTGCTAAAAACTACAATGATCAGTTTTTTTCAGAAATCATTGAGCTTTTTCTAAAAATGAAGCTATATGTTTGTGAGCAGTTTTTATAGACTTACATCATAGGCAGCAACCAATGAGTTTGGAGCTGAGAGCCAGAGACAGTAGGGGAGTAGTACTGAGAGAAGGACGAACACATTGTTGGTTTTGGGCTTTTAATGAGATTTGTTAACAATTGATAGAGAATAACAGGGCTTATCTTGTCAAGTCAATTTTATTTGTAGAACACCAAATCATAACAAAAGTTATCTGAAGACACTGTCCACAGAGTAGGTCTAGACCATACTCTTTAAAATATTATTTACAGAGACCAACAATTCCCACCATGAGCAGCACTTGGTGACAGTGGCGAGGAAAAATTCCCTTTTTAGGTGCACACTGTCAGTTCATGGCTCTGTTTTAAGGGTTTTGATTTACCAGGGTTAAGTATTCACTTTGTAATGGTGCACGTGGAGGGGTAAGTGTGCTCTGCAAGCTGTCTGAAGAGATTTGTTTCAAAATACCATGCATTCATTAGAACCTTCTCAGTTTAAATAGTAATTTTATTGAGATATATAAATAAATTCTACTGGTGCAGCATTAAGTCAAAGTTTGCTTGAGCAGAAAGATGGCCAAAACATTCCCTGCATGCTTTGCACTACACATCACTGTGTGATTACATATCTTGGTTACAGACTCACTGTACAAAACATTCTTAACACAAAGTGTTGTTAACGTCCAAATTTGGAGGGATCGACATGGTCATTTATTTAAATTCCTGTTTGCAGAACACTGTTTTGTTATGTGAATTGGTCAGGACTCTACTTTAAGACATGCTTGTTTCAAAAAATAGGTCTGAGGTCTGTCAAGTGAAGATTTTCCTGCCATTTTAAATCAATGGTCACAGTCAGCAGGACAGTAATTGATGGAAATCAGATGGTGAGAAACTGTGCGAACATGACTGTGGGTACTTCATTTGTCTTCTCATTTCATATATATATATATATATATATATATATATATATATATATATATATATATATATATATATATATATATATATATTCTGCTTTGAACAGAGTCATGTGGAGGCATGGATATGGTAGATTAACAGAGCGCCAGCAGACCTGGGACAAGCTTACCACCAGCCTCTTAACGGAATGCGCATGAATGCATAAAATATTAAATAAATCCCAATAAAGGGATGTGTTGGTCCAGTAAAGATTTCCTCAAAGGAAGGTCTAATGTACAATATCCTACGCCTCCTCCAGGAACCCCCTCCACACCAAATCAATTTCCAGGTCACCCAAGGAGCAAGGGCACACTAGAGAAGGCAAATATGAAGAACCCCTGATCTACAGCTAACACTTCTAGTGAGTCAGCAACCATAGTAGCCATGGAAATCATGATACAATCTGACCAAACAAACAGATGCAGATTGTATTGTGGCATGTGATGTAATGTTAATGTTGTCCACAACAATGTGTTCTTTCACATTCATGTCTATGTGATGTCACCTCAGACAGGGCTGAGACCTAAACAGACTGGTTGTCTCTCTCTTCTATCCAACATCTTTTACTACCTCCCTCCTTCCAGGAATGTGCCAGAGCAACATGAACAGGCTGTTTGGCCACATGTGACTGATGAGAGTTCTCTTCATGATTACAGTAGGTTGTCACAATTCCAGAGTTTTAAACTTCAACACAATACCAGTATATAAGGAAAAAAACAAAACAAAACAAATTAATATAAAAGATACTCAATACCTCTTTCGATACCACGGCAAACAGAAAAAAAGTCCTAAAACACAAAATAGGATCTCTTTTCCAGAGGTTTTAGCCAACTACAGACCTACATCCAACCTTCCCTTTCTCTCTAAGATCCCTGAGAAAGTGGTCGCCAATCAGTTATGTGACTTTCTACATAACAATAGTTTATTTGAGGGTTTTCAGTCAGGATTTAGAGTGAATCATAGCACAGAGACAACACTGGTGAAAGTAGCAAATTACCTTTTGATTACATCAGACAAAGGATTTGTCTCTGTACTTGTTCTGTTAGATCTTAGTCCAGTCTCGACACCATTGACCATCAGATCCTATTACAGAGACTGGAGCATTTGATCGACATCAAAAGGACGCTCACTAAACTGGTTTAACTCCTATTTATCAGACAGATTTCAGTTTGGACATGTAAATGATGAATCCTCTGTGCAGACTGAAGTTAGTCCCGGAGTTCCACAAGGTTCTGTGCTTGGACCAATTTTATTCACCTTATATATGCTTCCTTTACGCAATATTAGTAAACTCTCCATAAACTTTCACTGTTACGCAGATAATACAATTATATTTATCAATAAAGCCAGATGAAACCGATCAGTTAGCCAAACTTCAGGCATACAGTAAAGTAAAAAGTAAAAACTGGATGACCTGTAATTTTCTGTTGTTAAACTCAAACAAAACTGAAGTTATTGTACTTGGCCCTAAACAACTGCGAGATGCATTATCTATAGATATAGTTAATCTCGATGGCATTTCCCTGGACTCCAGCACTACTGTAAGTGGTCCTTTACCTCCGATAAACAGACTTCAAGGACCGACTTCTTCCATCACATGTACTGACAGGAACTAGCAAAAGAGAAAATATTTCTCCAATATTAGCTTCTCTGCACTGGCTCCTTGTAAAATCCAGAATAGAACTTAAAATCCTCCTCCTCCTCCTCCTCATTTACAAAGCTCTTAATGGTCAGGCACCATCATATCTTAAACAGCTCATAGTACCCTGTTAACCCACTAGAACATTGCGCTCACAGAACATGGGGTTACTTGTGGTTCCTACAGTCTCTAAAAGTAGAACAGGAGCCAGAGCCTTCAGCTATCAAGCTCCTCTTCTGTGGAACAAGCTCCCAGTTTGGGTTCGGGAGGCAGACACCCTCTCTTTGTTTAAGAGTCTGCTAAAAAAGAAAATATTCCTCTTTGATAAAGCCTAAAGTTAAGGCTGAACCATCCCTTAGTTATGCTGCTATAGGCTTAGACTGCCGGGGGATTTCCCATGATGCATTGAGCTTTTTCGCTCCCCCTCTCCATCTGTACACATTCTTTTCCCACTAATACATGTTACCAACTCCACATCTTCCGCGTAGTTTGGTGCTTTCGCTCTTTCTGCAAGTGTTTCTGCCTCTGGAGTTGTAGAGTCTGGATCTGTGACTGCAGGCTGTCTACTGCCTCCATGTTCCTGCTCCACACTCACTGCTGCAGTTATTAGTCTGATTATTATGTGTCTACAGCCCAAAGTAGTGAAAACTGTCGAGTACTATTATTTCCATTATCAATTTATCTGACAATATTTTTTTTAATTAATCATTTAGTGTATGATGTCATAGAAAACATACAAAAGCTCATGACAATTTTCAAGAGGCCAACGTGATGTATTCAACTGTATTGTTTTGTCTGACCAACAGAGCAAACTAATATTCAACATAGAAAGAAGAAGAAATGGAGCGAATCCACACATCTGAGAAGCTGAAACCACCAAAAAGTTTGATATTTTTATTGATAATTGCCCCTCAACATTTAATTGATTAGCAGAATTGTTAATTGTTGTTAATTTTAAAATCAATAATTTGGCAATTTAAGTATTTTAGTTTGGCAAACAAAGCTTGAGAAGTTTGGTTTCTTTGGTTAAATGAATGTGTTTTAGATGTCCATATTTTTCAGTGTAAGTATCAAAAAAAGTATTGTTTTGGTACTGAGTCCAGGTATTGTGTCTTTACTAGCATCAAAAACTTCAGATACCCACCTCTAGCAGGCACCATGGCCCCTCTCTGTCTCCACAGACTAGAATGCAGAACAAACCTCTAGAAGCCTATGGTACAAACACTTAAGCAATACTGATAGCTCTGCACTACAAGAACAGAGACTTGAGTAATACACACACACACACACACACACACACACACACACACCTCTCTGAGCACTGTAGATTATGAATGTAATTTACAATGCTGTGACACTTTAGTGGAGTGCTCTATGAGCAAAGTAGCCCTGGTTTTTGCCGCTCATGTATTACCATTACTATTTGACTCAGAGCTAGGCGTCTGTTTTTCCTAAAGACATACCACAGTAAAAAACCCTCATCTTCTATCTAGATGAAAAAATATTCCATCTGTTGCACAATAAACATTTTTTGTAACCTGTTTCTCAAGATATGGCTCTGTTCCTCTCCAAACAAAAGGTGGCTGAAAGTGAAGTATCGCTTCTCAGTTTGTGAACGGGTACCAAAAATTTTAAAAATTGTAATCAGTTATATTGGTATATATGGATGTTTCTAGCCAATACATTTTCATTAAAAATAGTGTACATATTTAGCTTGTGTTTTAGAACAAGTGCAAGGAAATGTGTCACTTCCAGCTACCTAGATTAGGTAACAGTCGAGAAACTTGAGAAAAGTCTTTATTTGCAGACAACAGACTGAATATTTCTTCATCCAAATGGTTAGAAGAGACTTTGAGGATTCAGGAAAAACCTGGGAGGACAGTGGCAAGTGTATTATGAGTAAAATTAGATGCTTATCCCCGTGATTCTAATGTAATGATAACATTCAGAGACGCAAACTGGGGATATGAGGAATACAAACAAAACTGGGTGATACAACTTCTCAAAGACAAGACGGCACGTTTCAGTGTGAATACAGCAGCAAACACAGCAGTGTAGAAGTCTACAGAGGACAGCACAACCGACTGAAGAGACGAGCATCAGTCCCGCTCAGTGAGGGGAGGACCAATAAACAGGTTTGGTTCCATGAACGCCCCAGAAACACGCCGCCACTGACACAGCGTGAGAAACCTGCATTTTCAACGGCCGACAAGGAGATTTAAGATTTTTTTTTTTTTTTTTTTTGACATACCAGGCCTACTTAAAGCAGCTGACATTAGCTTATTTCACGTGGAGAAAACTACCCGCCACAATGACGTCAAACGACGTTTTTCTCATCAGACAACGATCATCGAAAGCCGACTTCGTCCAGCGTTACGAGAACAGGAGCCGTTAGCAGAACGCCCCCCGCCCAAGTCCTGACCAAACACACGCACTTCTTAAAAGTTTCTGCAGCTTGAAAATTGAAACACTACCAAACATTTGACTCCATTCAACGTCAAGTGAAACGAGACAATTCGCCATCTTCCTGAACACGAGCTCACCTGGTTTTATTGCGAGGTCGCGTGCTGCCCGGCTGCAGTCCACCGGCTACACTGACGAGGCTCCTCTTCACACGTGCGCAGGCGCCCGCGCTCCGCCGGCTCTGCCTGCTATTTCTCAGGTGCATCATGGGAACACGCCCCACCAGAAGGCATATTTTAAAATCAGATTTGGGATTTCATTTCATTTACACACACGATAAAGGTATTGCTCCATGAGAATAAAGTGTCCTGAGGTTGTGGGGATATTAACATTTTCCATGTTGAAAAGTATGTCGGATAAATTATAGGTTGAAGATTTGTGATACATTCTGTTACTGGATTGACTTTACGTGGAACATAGCCTATACCTTCATGTGAATAAATTGTCACAATCTTTCTGTAAAACAGATAGATGTAAGAACAACTAAGGTAGTCACTGTACAGAATGCTTTTGAATTTGTTGTTGATCGTTTGATACAAAAATGATTAGGGTGTTAGTTTTGGTGGAGCTGTGAATAATGTTGTGTGAGTTGTGAATAATTATAAAATTGATTGTGTTTTTTTTTTGTTACTGTGTCATAATGATCTCCAGTGGCACACTCTGTTTTACATCCAACAAACAGAACAAATAAGCTGGCTGCTGTTTGCTATTTTATGTGCATATTGTTTATCGAATTCGACAAACTTGTCGATGTCAAGAGTTTTGTCACGACTGAAGTACAGTTCAAAGTTGAAATGACCTAAAAAATGTTTTGTTACATGTTCAGTTGACATAGACAGTGTGCAAACGGCATAATTTTGGCACTGATGGAACCCCATAATAATGTGACCCCAGTATGCTAAAGTGTATTTGTGGAACTTACCTTTTATTCTAAACAAATATTTTAAAATGTCATTTCAAATACATGTAAATGTGTCACATTCCACAACTCAAGAACAATGTTTATAACATAACTGGGGCTTTTTGGCATTGAACATAGTCTATTGTCCATTTTTTATATATGTGCCCAGTACTCCCTGGAAAGCAGTATTCATAGTGAGTGGATTATCCAGGTGAAATGAAGTTGAAGTTGAAACTGGCAGTAAACTTTACCTGTGATTTTGAATTCAGGGCAACTGAATTTCTGAACCAGGAATGGAAGGGAAGGGTAGACTATTAGCCATGTAGGTAATGTGCAGGTCTGCAAAAGATTTAAACAAAGCTCTCCATCTAGTGGACAAAGTAAAACTGAACTTCCTGTTCTGCTCTTGTATATTGGGAGTGTTGTTCCCTGAGCACAGCCTCTCAGGCAACACTTCCTCCCATCTATGTACTCCTGCCAGCAAGATAATAATAATACTACTAATTAAATGCTTAAGATAGCAGATGATTACGTTTATGGTTTAGATCATGACAGTGTTAGGGTACCTGCTAATCACACTGAATGCGGCAGGACTTGTAAAAAACATGTGTTGCCTGAGAGGCTAAATAAATTCCTCCCATCTGTTGACTCAACCTCAGACTTTCACATGTCACTGCCTGTTCTGGACTTCAAGAGTGAAGGGATTTGACTACAGCATCAGATCACATGAATGCAGACACAGAAGACGGAGGCCTGATCAGCTATGTTTCCTCAGTGTTTCCTTTACAGAAGGAATGAAGAATGAAAATTTGGATGTGAGTTCTCAATGTTTATTGAATAAATCATTGCCATTTATTCTATAGTTATATGTAAGGATGACTTACATAGGTAGTTGTTAATCTTAGTATTCATATGAGTTATTTGTAATGTGATTATGGGACCAGAATGAACCTTCCCAAGTCAATTTTGCATGCTATATTGTTACCAGAATGAGACCCACACCTAGCAAGCATCATTTTATCTGTAGAGTATTTATACCATTGCCAGTAATACTTCAAGTGCAAAATAATGCTGTTTCTCCAAATACTCTTCAGGTTCTATTGGATTCCAAAAACTCAGTGGAAAGTAAGCCTTAGCCTGTATTACACAATGTGAAGCCTATTGACGTATATGTTAATTAGACATAGAAGTTAAAACTCTCTTACAGGAACTTTAGTTCCCTTTATTTTACTTCCCTTTATGTAACGTCAAACTGAACAGTTAGAAACAGGTTATGTGCAATGCTGCCATGCAAATCATCAATCATCATGCACACCAAAGATGTACTCTTTTAAGGAACATACCAGAGATTTCAAGGTTTATTTATCTGTTATTCTACAATTCAGGGTTGTGCAACAAAATCCAAGCAGTTCATGCTACACACACACAAAAAAATGATCCATTTACTCCAAATTATGCATACTTTACATGACTAGAGACCATTGTCTAGCATTTATATGATCAGAGCGGGGAAAAGAAAAAGCAGTGGCGTAATCTAATAATGCATATCCTACTCATAATGGTTTCTACATGACAATACCCATTGTGGGATCCTCCAAAAATTTGAATATGCACTTTATCTGCTCTGTGAGCCTGGACTTAGGCACAGCTGGGCTTTGAGCTAAATGGTGTGCTGTCCAAGCAACATTGCCATTCCTAGAGCCACACCATTAGCATGGGTAAATAAGGATTGAACTTGAATGCTAGTTGCTGAATCTGTGTGGCAGAATAATCTTAATTGAAAGAGTTACCTAACACACCCTGAAAATCTTCGCTGACCAAGTCTTTGCTGACCGCCAGTGGTTTAAGTTCTCACCTTGCTGTAGTGATGTAAAGGTGTACTCCAGGACCCAGTGACTTCACACTACACCAACCAGTGAAGCTGGCTGTGTTCAGAGGTGACAGACCTGAAACTTTTAACCAGAGGGGGCAGCAAAATGCTGTTTTCCAGCCTGGTGTTAAATGACACTTTAAGGTCCATTTTCTAGATTTTTGGTAATGGCAAATAAATTATGGTAAAGATGTGGTAATTTTTTTAACTTTAATTGCAAGTCTGTAATGGGAAGCAAACTCAGGTCTCCTGCAAGGAAGACAGATGTGGTAGAGTCAGATGCCCATCCACCACCCTGACCTCCATACCCTTACTGTTTGTCACACTATATATAGGTTACAATACTTCCTGCACTGGCACTGAATGTTGGCACGGCACATAATTGTAAAGTTTGTAAAATTTTCAAATACGAACATAATTCCAAGGAATACTGGGCTGGATATTACTTAGTACTACCATGCGTGCAGCTACGCAGAGAAACTCATGGGGTAATGTGAATTTTGTAATAGATGGGACCAAAGCATTCAGGTGTTTGTTGCCTTTTCCAAACTTCCAAATAGGGACATGACTAGTTGATAAAAGTAATGTAAATGAAGAAGTTTACAGACCTCAGTGAAGAAATGCATACCTATATTTCTGTTGTTGAAGCAAAAAGAAGAAAGACATTATTAATCTCCACATACCACAACAGTTGAACAGTCAGGTTCTTGAGCAAAATGAAATCCCTGCAAGTCCCTTACAGCTGACTTTTGGCCTTCCAGTGGAATACAATAGGTATAGACTACAGTATACGTTTTGACTGTCATGTCAAAAACGCCAGCTAGTAAAAATGGATGGTGCATAGTACTAATATTGCATATTATAATGTCAACAAAATAATCTAAAATAGTCTAATACTGTGCAATGATTCCCTTATGATCATCTTGTTGGAGGTAGAAACCTCTGATTTACCAGGAACCAATGATGACTGCAGTTACGGAGCTGCTTTTGGAAACACTAGATAATCTGGGAGATGAAGAGCTAAAGATCTTCAAGTGGTTTTTGCAGCAGGCTGAAATCCTGGAAGACTTCCCAGCCATCCCAAAGAGCCATCTGGAGAGGGCTGACAGGTCGGACACACTGGACCTGATAGTGCAGACCTACAATGAACAGTCTGTGGAGGTGACCAAGAAAGTGTTGACAAAGATCAAGAGGAATGATCTGGTGCAGAGTTTGGCCAACATCAGTGCAGGACCAGAATGTAAGTCATCAAATCTGCTATGTGACAAAAATGAGGTTTGAATAAAATTTGGTTTGAATAAAATGTAGGTCTTGGGACATTCTTGTTTCTGATGTTATCTTTCAGTAACAGTGCATGATGTTCGAGACATTTCAGAAAGAAGCAAAGCATCGTCCACTTCTCTTCCTCACCCTCCCATCAACAGCACTCAGACTGAAGGTAAAACTCCTCTTAGTTGCTCTCCCTGGCTTACTTTTAAATCATCTTCATTATTTAGTTTATCTTAAACATATACAAGTTTAATTAAACGTTTTACGTGATAACATCCAGCCTGGAAGAGTTGAAGTTGTAGCTGCGCCGTGGCAACATTTCACTACTGTAGTTTTACTAGGTCACATGTAAATTGTCATTATAAGCACTAAATGAGCACACATCTTCACCAAGACTGTACAATTTGTTATTTAATACTAGAAAATGTTTATACATTTTTTAAGTAGCATCAGATGAATAAATTGTTGTTTGTTTGTTCACACTGGCAGAAATGGTAGGCGTATTTTTGAACTTTGGACAGAGCCAGCTAAACTGTTGTGCCCTGGCTTGTAGTCTTTATGTGAAGCTAAGCTATTTGCCTCCTGGCTCTTTCCCCATATATAATGCACAGACATGAGATTGGTATCGATTTTGTCATGTAACTTTTTGAAAGAATGTGAATAAGTGTTTTTTTTCCCAAAATGTTGAAAATAAGCACTATCTTGTAATTTTAAGAAATCCATTAGTTAAAAACTTCCAGAAGCCACAGCTGGATCTGCACCAAAAACTATTCACTATAGGCCCACAGCCAAACTATTAGAGCAATTTTATTAAAATGTCTTTTTGAGATATCATTCTTACTAACAAACTAGCAAATGGCAAACAGAACCAAAAACTCAACCTATTTGGCAGGGGCAAATGACTGTTAGATAAACCCCACCCCCAAACAGCAATTGCCCAATCACAGCTTAGCAACTGTAACTAGGAACAGCAGGTCTGTGGATTTGTGGGGAGCCCCCAGGAAGTGCGCCACCCTTTGAAACCAATTTGACATAGCGGCCAAACGGTGGAATTACAACTTCCGGGTCCGTCACGTGATGCCATTGGGCCCAAAAAGACTTTTTCCCATTGACTAAAATTGAGAAAGAGACGTCTGTAACTCAGTGGATAATTTTTTTTGAGGTACATCAACTACCCAGTTTTTACACTTGAATAGCCCTTATTTAAATCATTAGGTCCTAAAAGTTGTAAAGTTCACTAACAGCTGAATCCAGAGCTACTTTAGTCTGTCGGTCATGTGAACGGGCCCGAGAGCGAGCGGCTGGGGGGCGGGGCTTGCGGAAACGCGAGTGCCCATGCTCTATGGGCCCAACAGAGCGGGAAAATCTGAAACTTTCGCATTCTGAATACCCGGATGTTTGCTTCATGCGCCACTGAGCAACTTCCATAGGAATGAACGAGGCCCCACCTGCAACGCTGTATCCAGTTCTCTTTATACATCCATGATTTCTCCACATGCCGAAATTGTGTTTCATGGAGCACTAATAAGAGTGATACTTGCTGTCTTAAGAGTTTGGAGGGGGTGCAAAAGGGTAAGGAATGGGTTAAACTGTGTGTTTATCTGCTGTAACATAGGCTGCAAACATTAGCATGCCTGGCTAACTAGTTTACTATCTAAAGTAGTAACCTAGCATTATGTCCAAAGGCAAGGGTTATAGCTAACTACATTGGGGTTACACATTATGTTAGAAAAATACCTGTTCAGGACTGGCACATTAATCCTGTGGGAGCCTAGGATGCTACTAAATCAGAGTAACAGCAGCAGCTCTTTAATTGTTTTGGGGAACTTTACATTCCAACAACTTTTAAGTTACATAATGACATAATGATGATGACAGTTATTCCTCCCCATCAAATCTTTTTCTCTGGTAAAAGTTAAGCCCACTGTTTGAAATCTAAATATGACAACTCTGTTGCTTGTCCATATTGTTTTTTATAGTAAGAATTTGAACCATCCAAGGGTTATGTTAGAACACATAACATGTTACATACAACTATACAATACTAGGACTAACTGCAATACAAATCCAATGCTGCTCCTTTATTTGCGTTTGTCTTCGAAAGGGATCATTATCTGGTGAGGATGCTGACTCTTTGCCTGGGTGTGTAGCTTTAGCTTCAGTCTTTTAGCATTATATCATCCATGCAGCCATCAAATTGATATTTAAGACAAGATTCTCCTTTTAAAACATTACAAAGTCAGCTGCAGACTGGAGCTGGAGTTTTAGCATTAGCATTAATATACACTTGCAAGCTACAGCTGATGAAATCCACTAGCGACAGTGGTCTGCTACCTTTATGATTGTAAACTGCATATGCGCCAAGCTAGAACGGAAAGATTGACAGACATAGCACAAGTAGCTAGATATGAAATGAAATATGTGAAACTGTTTGTGGATATACAGATTGATACTTGTTTGTAATACATGTTAATTTGTTCTGCATAGCTTTGCTGGAGCCAGAACCGGATCCTCTAGAAGTTATTTTATCATACCAGCGCACACTCCAATCACACTTCCAGAACAGGTTTATGTGTGCACAAGAAGGGTGGACAGAAAGGATGGATAAAAAACACCTAGATGCCATCTACATAGAGCCTTACATCACATATGGGAGCGTTGTAAACATCAACAGGCAACATGAGGTCAGACAGGTTGAGATGGCATCAAGACAACCAGGGGGGACAGAGCAACCAGTTCAACTGAGTGATATCTTCAAACACTTCTCTGGAAAAAACACACCTGTAAGAACAGTCCTGACCAGTGGGATTGCAGGAATTGGCAAAACCTTCCTTGTGCACAAATTCATCCTGGACTGGGCTGAAGGAAGAGCCAATCAAGATGTGCATCTCACATTCCCCTTCACCTTCCGCCAGCTGAATTTACTGAAGGGGAGAAGGTTTCGTTTTGCAGAGCTCATTCACAAATGTATCAGGGAAATCAAAGACATCAGCGAGGAGGCTCTTAATGACATCTTTACAAAACTACAGGCTTCAGGAAACACCAACTATGACAAGAGTAAATATAAACTTCTTTTTGTGCTTGATGGCCTGGATGAAAGCCGCCTTCAGCTCGACTTCACTACTGACAAAAATCCCTCTAATGATGTGACACAGGCAGTTGGAGTAGAAGTCCTGTTAACAAGCCTCATCAAGGGGGAACTGCTGCCTTCTGCTCGCCTGTGGATAACCACACGACCGGCAGCAGCCAATCAGATTCTTCTTGACTTTGTTGACATCATGTTAGAGGTGAGAGGGTTCACTGATCCACAGAAGGAGGAGTACTTCATCAAGAGATTCAGAGATGAGGAGCTACGTGGCAAAATCCTCTCTCACGTCAAGATATCACGAAGCCTCCACATCATGTGCCACATCCCGGTCTTCTGCTGGATCACCGCTACAGTTCTGGAGGATGTGTTGAAAACCAATAACGAAGGAGAGCTGCCCAAGACCTTGACTGAGTTGTACACAGAATTCTTGGTGTTTCAGATCAGACAGACGAAAGAGAAGTATGGCACAGAGAAGAGCATTCAGTACATTCAGTCACTTGCAAAACTAGCTTTTCAACAACTGGAAAAGGGGAACCTGATCTTCTATGAAAAAGATCTGAAAGAGAGTGGCATTGATTTCAACAAAGCCTCGGTGTACTCAGGAGTGTTCACGCAGATCTTTAAGAAGAAGCAGTGCTGTAGGAAGGACAAGGATGAGGACAAGATGTTCAGCTTTGTCCATCTGAGCATTCAGGAGTTTTTGGCTGCCGTTTATGTGGTGCAGTCACTCATCAAGAAAAACAAGAATGTAATGGCGCAGCAACAACTCAAGAAGTTTTTCAGCAAACCGTCAATAGCAGAGGTCCAAAGAATGGCTATTGACAAGGCTTTACAGAGTCCAGATGGACACCTGGACTTGTTCCTCCGCTTCCTCTTGGGTCTATCCCTGGAGACTAGTCAGAATAGCCTACAAGACCTGCTGAAACAGACAATAAGTACTTCAGAGGCCAATCAAGAAACAGTGGAGTACATCAAGGAAAAGATCCGGGAGAATCCGTCTCCAGAGAGATGCATCAACCTGTTCCACTGTCTGCATGAGCTCAATGACCATTCCCTAGTGGAGGAGATCCAACAGTGCCTGAGTTCAGGACGTCTCTCTGCAGACAAACTCTCTCCTGCTCAGTGGTCAGCTCTGGTCTTCATCTTACTGTCATCAGGAAAAGACCTGGATGTGTTTGACCTCAGGAAGTACTCTGCTTCAGAGGAAGGTCTCCTGAGGCTGCTGCCAGTAGTCAAGAACTCTAATGTATTCTTGTAGGTGTATAGACAACATTATATATAACTTTATGAAATTAATTTCTGACAGAAGAGAGGGATTTAAAAAAAGTAATTGTATTATGTTTAAGGCTTATAAAGTAAGTGCAATAATAATTGGCCAGTTCCTATTGCACATGGCCAGCTAAAACACCTTTTTCACAGCAGATATTTTCGCCTGTCATAACAGGAAAAGCACAGGTGAAACAAATTTCATTAAAGATGGCTCAGTTCAATCAAGTGTCCCAGTAAGCGAGGACAGCTAGCCGGCATGCACATTTTACACCTGCGATTTTCCTGCCATGACATTACAAAATGTCTGTTGTGAAGAAAGGTCTTTTGTGGTTTGTGGCTAATATTATATTTATCACTAATTCTTTTTTAGACTTTGTGGCTGTAACTTGTCAGAGAGAAGCTGTGAAGCTCTGGTTTTAGCCCTCAGCTCGCAGTCCTCAAGTGTTAGAGAGATGGACCTGAGTAACAACAACCCACAGGATTCAGGAGTGGAGCTGCTTTCTGCTGGATTTGAGAGTCCACACTGTAGACTGGAAACTCTCAGGTCAGCTCACTGCAATTGTACAACAATTTGTAATTTGTAATTCACTTTTACATATTTTCTGTTTGTACTCTTCTTTAGTCTCTTTTGTTGCAATAACTAAACATAGTTTTACTATGGCAAAATATACAATATGTATGTATTTGTGTGTCTGCCCATGTGGGTGCAGAGGTTTGAAGCTGAGTTTATTGTGAACAAATTTCATTTCTGATTCCTATTCAGGCTGTGTGGCTGTAAACTATCCTGGAGAAGCTGTGAAGCTCTGGCCTCAGTACTCAGCTCCCAGTCCTCTAGTCTGAGAGAACTGGACCTGAGTAACAACGACCTGCAGGATTCAGGAGTGAAGTTGCTCTCTGTTGGACTGATGAGTCCGTGCTGTAAACTGGACATACTCAGGTTAACATTGATGGAATTGCACAGTTTAACTGTGAATTTTAAAACAGTTTGGAATTGTTAAAATATGTTATAAGACATGAGGATAGAAGAGATGAATGAGACAGAGCTGGTTAAAAGGTGATGAAATTCAGTTTTACATTAGGACATTAATTAAACTAAACAATATGCTATTTTGTTGTAATAATAATAATAATAATAATAATAATGATATATCATATTATATTATACTATATCTGGCCCATATGGCTGCTGCTATTGCTGGAACTGAACTGTGATTACCAGAAGTGTGACTGATCTGGCCACCTTTGTTTGCTATTTGGGGTAACTGAACATCTAGGCCATTACACTATGAGTGAAACTGAATTTTATATTTTTGTTATAATTTCATCTGAACTTTTTTGCGGTGTTTATTTGTCAATTTTGTCTTTTGTAATCAAAATTCTTCAGGTTGAATATGTGTAACCTGTCAGAGAGAAGCTGTCAAGCTCTGTGCTCAGTTCTCAGCTCCCAGTCCTCCAGTCTGAGAGAGCTGGACCTGAGTAACAACAACCTGCAGGATTCAGGCACGAAGCTGCTCTCCAGTGGACTAGAGAGTCCACACTGTAGACTGGAAACTCTCAGGTCAGGAATCCTCACTTTTTTAATTTAAATTTATATGCAACCAGAGTGACCAAATACAGGCAGTAGAAAATTATGGAGCAGTGTTCGTAGTTTATTTTCCTAAACCACTATAACACCACACATACTAAAAACTTTGGAGTAAGACTGTGGCCCTCTCTCGTGTGTGCAGGTTGTCAGGGTGCCTGGTCACAGAGAAAGGCTGTGCTTCTTTAGCCTCAGCTCTGAGCTCCAACCCCTCCCATCTGAGAGAGCTGGACCTGAGCTACAATCACCCAGGAGACTCAGGAGTGAATCTTCTGTCTGCTGGAAAGGAGGATCCACAGTGGCGACTGGACACTCTCAGGTAAAGCTTTAAACACATTTTCTCAGCCACACTGATGAGTTGAGAAGCACTATCTCATATTTAACCAAGTTATAACTGATATTGATTGCAAAAAGAAAATTTAACAGTCGGATTTTGCTTATTTCTCCAGTGTGGACCATATTGGAACATACTGGTTGAAACCTGGTCTGAGGAAGTGTAAGTGTGTATTTGTTTGACTCATGAAAGTCAAGAAAATGACTTTTCATACTAAGTCCTTTGCATTCGATAATGGACAGAAGTTTTGTGTGAGTACTACCCTATGATAGCTTTGGGAAGCAGGTCTTGGGTCTGTCAGGGCTGTCACTTGCTGTTGAAGGTTTGAACGTGAAAAAAAAACTACCTCAATTGCAAAGCTGACTGGTGTCTTCACTGGTCTCACTGGGAGCTGGTCCTGGAGTCACTGTGCTGCTCTGGTCCTCCATCTGCAGAGCTGGATGCATGAACTAGTTATTTGAAGCATTTGGATGTTTGTATTTTTCGGGATTTCGACTTATTTTCTCTTAACTTTTCATCCCAGCCATTAAATTTTTAGCTTTGTTATTCATGCAAAGCAAGTCAGCAGCAGTGGACTGTTTGGGTCAGTGTTACAATAATGTTATACCACAGAAATAGTAATGGGGCGGGGAGAGCCAGGGGACCCAGCCAGGTAACCAAACGTGATTGGAGGAGGGAGACAGACTCAAGGGACATTACAACCACACTGAACCACAGTTCATCTGGGACACTAAAGACTATCTATCTAATATGAGAAATAATTTTGGTTTCCACACCAAACATGGAAAAACCATGGTTATGGATAAGGCTGTTTGCTAACTGTCTCTTGTTCTCTATATCAGATGCCTGTGAACTCACCCTGGATCCAAACACAGCAAACAGATATCTCTCTCTGTCTGAGGACAGCAAAACGGTGACACTGGTGAGAGAGGAGCAGCCATATCCTTATCACCCAGAGAGATTCCACCACTGGAAGCAGCTGCTGTGTACAAATGGTCTGACGGGCCGCTGTTACTGGGAGGTGGAGAGGAAAGGGTGGGTGTCTGTAGGTGTGACTTACAGAGGAATCAGAAGAAGAGGGACAGGTGCTGACTGCTGCCTTGGGCTCAGTGGCACGTCTTGGAGCGTGTGCTGCTCAAACGACCGTTACTTTGTCTTTAACAGTAACAGAATGACAGACATATGTACTAACGCCTCTGTTTCCAACAGAGTAGCAGTGTATCTGGACTGGCCTGCTGGCACCCTGTCCTTCTACAGAGTCTCCTCTGACACACTGATCCACCTCCACACCTTCAACACCACATTCACTGAACCTCTCTATCCTGCGTTTGGGTTTGAGTATATGATTAGGTTTGACTCCACAGTATCTCTGTGTCAGATGGAGGAGGGAGAGTCGCCTCCCGTAGACAAACACTACTGCTGAAACAAGACTGTACTAAACTAATATTTGAAATAAGATGATATTTAGTCTTCCAAACCTGGTATGTTTATTGCATAATTAGCATTGGCTATGTTTTTTTCTCTCTGGAGCTTGAGTTTGAACATACATTGATTCAAAGTACAATAACACAATTTTAATCTGGTGAAAAGCATTATAGATAAATTGTTAAGTATATTAAGAACTGTTTCACTAAAGAATTGTTCATTATAGCCTAACATAACATGACCATATAATTTAATTTGTATCTAAAGTTGTTCAGGGTGAACATGATAAAACACAATGAATTGATTGCTATTAAGCTGCTACTGCAACAAATGTAAAATAAAATGCAAAAGATTACAGCTATCTTAATACACTTGTATGCTGACAAAGGTTTTTTTTTGTCACAATTTAGCTAAAGAATGATAACATTTCATTATTTGATGAAACTTCTGGTATTAAGTGAACAATTGATCAACTGATAAAGAAATTAAGTTTTCTAATGAAGAGATTCATGCAGACTTCTCCCAAACATTGACATGTGGTCCTTTATGTGTATGCTATAATAATCATTAGCTACTTATGTTTGAGTGATATTATCATGGACGTCGTGTACCACACGTTTTGCTGGTTGTGGAGCTGGTTAGTTATGTAGTGGGGTGAGGTGCCTGAAGTAAGGAATATGAATGAGAGAAGTGGCACTCAACTTCTGTTATCAGAAAGTTATGACTATCTTTAACGTATCATAGATTTAACTAAGTTAAATCACCTTTTTTGGGGCACCACTCTGTTCCTACAGGGAAAATTGATAACTTAATAATACATTTTATCAGTCTTAATGTAAAGGGGCGTGATTTCTAGGCTAATGAACAGTGACCAGCCACTTTATACACACAAACCACTGAAACAGATTCTTATCAAGTAAGGTTTTATTAACTACTTCTACATAATACAATAAAGTATACCATCAACTACTGCATAAATGAACGTTAAACTCAACATGCATAAATGAATAAGAGCAAATATAAATGAATGATAAAACCAAAGAAAAGAAAAGAAACCAAGAGAGAAAAAAACAAATTGGGATTTAGCAAATGGCTTCGTAAACTGTAAGAGAGAGAGCAGAATTGTGTACTTGTTGTATAACAGACAGGAGTCTATAGTGGCCAACTAGCTATCGTCATATTTCGTGCAATCTACACTCAAACACCAATCTGACCCACACCTCAGCCCCTGCGCCCACCCCGGCCCCTGCCTCCACCCCGGCCCCGGCCCCCGGCCCCACCTCCGCCTCCACCCCGGCCCTGGCCCCCGGCCCCACCTCCGCCTCCACCCCGGCCCCGGCCCCCGGCCCTGCCACCACCTCTGCCTCCACCCCGGCTACCGCCCTGTCCCTGATCTACAGGTCCATCAACTACTTCTAAAGAAACCCTGGCACGGCGATCTAAACTGTCCCTGAAGGCAGTACGCATGTTCTGAGCTGAAGTGTCAACAGGAACTAAGATCTGTGCCAGAGTTGTGGATTGTCCTCTACCACGTGCCTCGTTCACCTGGATTTGCAGATTGTAATACCGCTGATTACCCCTGTTAAACAGTCCCTGTAGGTCAATGCGAAGGTGATCTGATGTGATCAAGTTGGACCTGGCCTGGTTGCCCAAGCCTTGGTTGTCCCATCGGTTTATTAAGTTTATTGCTTCATTGAAGTAGTTTGCGTTAGGTGCTGATATGTCTCCGGAAGCTGCTGTTGCCGTGAAAATGGTCACTCTCCCGTTGTTGTCCTGCAGACGGCGGATCTCCTCTCCTGGTTGCCGTTTTCTGCGGTGTGGCGGGGAATGCATGCTCTCTCCAGGACTGATAACTCCACAGTAATCATAGTCGTTGTTGTCTGTTATGTAGCACCAGTTATAGCTGTAGCCATGGGTTTCACACTTGTGATCTGGGCGACAAGGGACACCTTTATAGGTGACGTCTGGTAGAGGTGAGCAGTAGTCCCAGCCATCTTGAGTATGGCACCAGAAGTATTTTCCAGACTCATAATACTGACATTCATCAGTGCAGTCTTTCAGCTTGTAGGTTTGATGAATCATTGCTTTTGGCTCCACTTGTGCACACTTATCCCAGCCTCCTTTTTCCAAGTCCTCCTTCACATTTCCACAGTATCCCGAACTTGAGTTCGTTTTACACCAGTAGTAGTCAGAGCCCTGCTTCTCACAACATCCAAGGCACTCGTGTCCCCTGTAGTCCACATTCCTCTTTGGCGAGCAGTAATGTTGTGTGTACGTGCCTTCAGTCGTGAGTACTTTGCAATGGTATTCGCTGTGATGAAGTTGACAGTCCTCAACACACTGTGTCCCAAGGTGGCTGTAGAATGTTTTTCCAGAGGTGGGCCATGGTGAGAAGCAGAGGATGAACATGAGTAATAGTGTGGGGAGTCTCTTTTGGTATGCCATCTCAGCTCTGTACTGGAGAAAAGCTAGTAGAGGAAGAAAAAGAAGAGAACAAGATGAGACAGAGACCTTTTATGATGTCTTGCAGATTAAATAATCCACTGTATTCACTCTGTAAATGTCATGCTCCACTGAGATTCTCTGCATGTTTTGTTAAGAAAACTGGCACTTTTTAACCTGTATTTATTTATTAGTGCCTGTTTTCTTTCTGTTGGAATGCTCACCCACTATATGTGACACGTGCTGAAAAGGTTTGTAAATTAAAAAACGTTTTTTCTTTTCTTTTAAGTGTTGAATGAGTAACTCAGTATATGTAAAGTTTTAATGGTAGGGAACCCTTTCAAGCAGGACGAAAGCCAGCGGTATTGAGGTGTAAAGCGTGATGGAGAAATGAGCAGCATCGCCCTGATTTTTATTGACCATAACCAACTTACAAAAACTTTCCACAACTCTCACCAAACATCAAGCAGGCAGATGGACAACAAAAGCAGTCTCACAGGTGCAGCAGATTCCAGCAGCAGAGGCGGCACAACCTGACCCCCTCTCTCTGGGGGCATCCAAAGTCTCTTAAATTGCAGCCATGTTTCCCTCACTTGTGTCTTTTTCTTGCGTCCCTCCCACTGAGGGAAGCTAACCTATGCTTCCTCGCGTCCTCTCTCCCCCTGTGACCCAGAAATCGTTCCCACTCCGCCATCATGGGGGATCTTCCAATCCCTTAAATGCACCTTGATGAGATTAGGATCGAGCAGAAACGAGGCCTCTGGGAGAGTTTAGAGAGAGGAAACAGGTGTATGGCTACGCGGAAGTCTTTTATCAAGTGGCATGACGTAAAGCTATATGCCACATCTCCACATGTTGCACAGTTTGAAGCATGACTAAATTCAATCAGCCCTGCTTCAAAATGTCTCAATGTTGTCTATAGGCATCTACAGATAATATAATAGAACACAGTTATATGGTGAGATGCAATATAATGGTCCGTCACCCTTTGGAACATACAGGATAATTTAACTTCAAAGTGTTCTGGCATCACACAAAGCAGCAGTGTGTCTTTTGTGTTTTATTTTAGAATACAATTGAGATACACACATTCTTACGCAGCACTGTGGTGTATTAGTGTGCAGATAACAATAATAGAAGTAAATAAATAGCCTAAGTAATCATAACAAATAACACTGATATATCAATAAATACATAAATTAGAAGATTTAAAAGGAACATTAAATCATGATTAAAATCAACAACAGTAATAATCTATATAGGATCTGTGATTGCCGGCCGTCTACTGCCCCCATGTTCCTGCTCCACACTCACTGCTGCAGTTGTTATTATTATTAGTCTGATTTGTTGTCTCTCCTCCTGTTCTGTCTCCCCTCTCCCCCTCTCTCCTCCCCTTTCAACCCAACTCGGTCGATGCAGATGGCCGCCCACCCAGAGCCTGGTTCTGCTCGAGGTTTCTACCTGTTAAAAGGGAGTTTTTCCTCGCCACTGTCGCCAAGTGCTGCTCATGGTGGGAACTGTTGGGTCTCTGTAAATAATATTTTAAAGTATTGTCTAGACCTGCTCTATGTGAAAAGCGTCTTGAGATAACTTTTGTTATGATTTGGCGCTATACAAATAAAATTGACTTGATTTGACTTGACTATAATAATAATAATAATATGTTAAACAATGAACGTCTCTAAATGAGTAAAAGCCTTTTGTATGTAAGACTTTTATAGGCCTGTAAGAAAATGTCATATCTATCTAGCTATGAAAGATATTTCAAGGAACCAAAGATTTCTTATTTAGCAGCTTGGGCTCCTCAGTCCTCAAGTCTCTTCTTCCCATCTCTCTTTCACATCCTCACTGGAAGTGAGAAGACCTGCTCTGTTTTCACAGAAATGAGGCAAGTTGTCTGTCACTCAACTTGTCATCGTTGCCCTGGTTATGGAGACTCAGACGTCCCTTTTTTTTTTTTTATGTCAGAGAATATCTCTAAAGAAAGAGGTTGACCAAATACAGATCTGAGTGGCAGACCGACCACCAGTGGGTCAGTCCTGTCTGTAGGAATGAGTACAAACCGTACAGCAGAGACGACCACGCAGAGTGGATTGCTCACTTCATAATACCCCAAAACTGTACTGTTGTTATTGGATCGTACTGTGTTCAGAGTCACCATCATAGTATTCTCCAGATACACAACGTGACAGTTCTCTGAGGATGTAAGCAGAAGACCCAGAGAAAAATTTAACTAATGTACTAATTATTAATAATCTTCCCAAGGCTGGGCTACCCCATTGTCCCAGACAGGTGTTGGACTGAAGGTTAAAATTTGTTTTAATTTACACACATATATATATATATATATATATATAAAAGTTCATATAACCTAGAGATGAATTAGCAATTATTTAATTTCCCTCACTCTGGAACAGACTTAGTTTTATTTCAATGCCTATCCAGGAGAGTTGTTCTGATCAGTTTGACAGTAAAAAAACATATTTATTAGTAAACAATTTATTTTCATAAATGTCATAGTTGTCTCTGTGGTTTAACAGGTCATTTGCTATTTCCGAGTTTATCAGTGGGTTTTTGCTTCTTCTAAATATAGGCTAGCAAAGTTAGCAAAGCTATGATCTGATGTTTTAAACCTTAATATTATTGATGCAACTGTGCTTTACTCTTATTGACTCTTTATTTCCTTTACATTCATGTTGAAAGTAGCAGACGACTATCCTGGGAACCAGACCAATCTGCAAGCTCATAGAGCCAATCACAAGTGTTTATCTAGTATGAGGCGGGTTTAACATGATCAGTACGATAGTATCAAACGGACTGGACAGTAAATTTTCTCTAGAAGAAGAACAAACTACTGCACTTAAACTTTATGTTGATTAGAAATATGTGTTTGCCGTACTTCTGACAGGAGGTACCGTAAGACATGACGACTCTGATTGGTTGTCTCTACCCATTAATAACATCCCTTGGAAATCGAAAATGAACTGAGAGGTTCCAGGCTAGCAGAGGATGCAAATTGATGCATAAAAAGCACAAATTGGTACATAGAAACAGAATTGAGGAAATGAAGTGTCTGACACTCAAAACCTCATTGAGGACCCCCATATCCCCCACTTGATTTGTGTCCCTCGGGCATGAGGCCGTCGGCTGCTAAGCCTGCATGAAACAACACGGTAAGAACATGCAGGGTGAATGATCTGAGATGCACTTTTAGTAGTCCATCGTCATAACATTATAGTTTCAACATGGCGGCTGTTGACTACATACAGACGTTGATACAACCACTAGGCTACTTCAATGTATATAGCACTATATAATAACGCAAGTTAGACATTATGATATTCTGGACCTCTGCTTGAGGAAATTCTTCTCTAACTGGAAATCTTTGAATTTAAGTTGAATACCTCTGGCCTAGAACTTATTTTACTTCCATAACCTGTGTAGTCAAATGCTTCAAAACTATCAATTTAAAAGCCAAAGGTGGACTTCTATAACTCCTTTTTCCCCCTTTTTATTTAATAAAATGAACAAAAAGAGCATTGTGTACTTACAGTAGAACTGTGTCTGGTCCTCTGAGGCCGTGCTGTAGCTTCACGCAGTAGGCCTATATATTCTCGAAGAGAGAAACGCCCCCACATCTTTATTCATCAATAGGTGGAGCAGAGGAGGGTCAGGCTGATGTCCCAGAAATGACTCTAGATGTTTTAGAAGTCTTCATGAACTACGAATAATAGAGAAAGGTACCTGAAATGGAGAAATAGGTTTATACTGAAGTAGAACAGATGTGTTGACATGTTGACAGTTCTTTTGGGGGGTTAAATGTGTGCTCTGATCATCACCTTTTCTTATGACTGATATCATGGTGTAATATTGACTGTCTCTGTTTGTGTGTGTGTGTGTGTGTGTGTGTGTGTGTGTAGGAGAAGTGGGATAGTTCAACAGGGAATGATTGGAAGTGTTTGCATTTGAAGGTGCTGTTGGTGTTATATATTAAGTAATGCATTAGGGTATTGTGTTAGATGGTATCTGACACTAACTGATATCAGTTGGTTTATATATTTAAATCCAACAGAGAGAAAAGTGTTTTTCTACCTGGCTTTGTATCCAACCCACTCCAGTCACTGTTAGGGGAGCTACAGAAGCCTGAGATCCAAGTGAGAACATCTTTTTGTTAGGCTAATTTTTCAGTGTTTGTAATACTCATTTTGGCCACAAGACGGTGAAGTAAAGTAATGCAGTCATGGTGGAACTATTTAGCAGAAACAAATGTGGACACATTTTGTGCTCATTGCAAACAGGACAGCCTTCATGAAGTTTGGATGGTCTTGCATAGTCATCAATAAATCAAACAGGTTATAGTATCTTGTTATTATAGCTTTCTATGGGCTGAAACTTTCAAACATGGAGCACAGTCACAGTCAAGTGAGGTTTATACAGGTATTTGTACCTGCTAATACAGAGCAGTGCAACATTTCTTGCACCCCTTGTATGTTTATTAACTATTGAAGCATTCAGGAAATATGCCTTCGTTCCTTTTTATGTCTTTCTCATCAAGTTATTTCAATTCCAGCCAAAAACAATTACATGTATCAACATGTGATGTAGAGATGCTTTAGGGTGTTGAAATATGTTTATGTCTACAACTTGTTGGTAACTCTCTAGGAGAGTTACAATAATGAAATATGTATATTTGCACCAGGGATGGAATAGCCAACAATGCTATTTACACCTGGGTGCAAATAGCATCTGCCTATAGAATATTAGTAAAATAATATTAATACTTTTACATAAAAATGTATTTCTATTTTTACACTTTATTTGATTAAGATTTGATCACATAAATGCATTACTTACTTGTTTTTGAAAAATGTAAATATGTTCATTGATTGTTTCACACAATACAATACAATACAATCAGTTAGTAACTTCAAAATCTACTTTTATCTACTGACGGTTTGCTAATGTTGCTATGCCTGACAAGCTTTCTGTTCCTGCACAGAACATACGCAGTTTATATGATGGCAAACATGGCAAACATGGCAAATTTTGATTTACCATTAAAGGTTCAGCAATAGATTCTTGATTTCAGGCAAAAGTAGACTAAAACACTTGATGGTTACATAATTATATTATGCCAAAAGACTGAGGCTAAAGCTGCAGGCAAAATGTCAGCATCCTAACCAGTTGAGGATTTGTGTAAGTAAAGATAGAGCAATATTCTGTCAATCAGTTTAGGGGTGAGAGCAGCTTCTACTCTTGTTCAGATTTTTACTTCTGTTTAATACCTATAGCCACGTAATATAAAACATACAAACTGGTATATTAAGAATTTGGAGAGGTTGTCTGAGGTGAAGGCCTTCAAGGGTGGTCCGGATCCAGGGGCGGGGGGTAAAGGGAATATATCATCAATTTGCTGCAATACTAAACAGAGAATGATCCTTTACTGAAAATATTCATCGTCACCTTTGGATAGTCTGTTAATTCAACAGTCTGTAAAGTTGATAGCTGTTTATTATTAAAGACATAAAGCTCATATGCGCACATGGGAGAAGTTTCCCGTTAGGGCTTTCTGGCTGCAATCTTTCAGCCAGAAAACCTAACCAAGTTTCTGGCCAAAAGCTTTCTGGCAGAAAGCCCTGAAGGACACGTCTGGTTGTGTGTGGCTAAATCTGACTGGGGAATTGGTGTCAGCTACTAAGCTCAAGAAAATCCTCACTGATTCAGGTTTTTATTTGCAGGAGGAAGGTTTATCACCTTCTTTTTAGTCTCTTTATCTTAGACTGTAATCAATATAACATTTCTTCTCTCCCCAAAAGGCCTTTGAGTACATATAGTAAAAGAAAAATGCAGTATGTGGTTTCCATGTTGTATTTACAAAACAATTATCATGTTCTATATCTAATATTTTCCAAGAAGCTCATCAGAAGGCTAAGTGTCATTTAAAACTTTTAAACGTGTGATGTGTTTTCAAAGGAACAATAAACTTTTCTCCTTTATGAAGTAGCCTATTCGTATCCTCATTTCCCAGGATTTTCACCTCCAAACTTGCTAACTCACAACTTTTTGATGCAACCATGAAAAGCACAAATAATACTCAATACAAGGGTGATAGCAGCTTCTACTGTTGATTAGATTTTTACTTGAGTTTAACACCTGCAGCTACATAATATAAAACATACAAACTGGTATATTAAGAGTTTGTCTGACATGTAGGCCTTTAAGGGTTATCCAGATATGAACTGTGGCTAAACAGTGAATATGATGCAGCAGAGATACAGTGATAACTCTAAAGCAATTCTTTTTCAACTTCTCTCTTGATTTCACAGTCAGCCACTTGGGAAATATACTGTGGCAATGACACATCAACATTACTACTTCATTTATACAAAATAAAACAGTCTTCTACATGGATATATTAAAATTATATATTCAAAAAAAAAAAAAAACATATTTCATCACAGTATTGTAAAATCACAGGATAATCCAAAATAAAAAGGTCTGTTTTTATTTGGAAAAAAGTCTTTGTCACAACAAAACATAGAATAAGCTCTTTAAGATATGATTAATTAAGAGCTTTGTAGCTGAGGAAGAGGATTTTAAATTATATTCTGGATTTTACAGGGAGCCAGTGCAGAGAAGTTAATATTGGAGAAATATGTTCTCTTTTGCTAGTTCCTGTCAGTACACGTGCAGCCACATTCTGGATCAGCTGGAGAGTCTTTACAGATTTATCAGGGCAATCTGATAATAAGGAATTACAATAATCCAACCTAAAAGTAACAAATGCATGGACTAGTTCTTCTGCGTCTTTTTGAGACATGATATGCCTGATTTTTACAATGTTACGTAAATGGAAGAAGGCAGTTCTTGAAGTTTGTTTATCGGAGTTAAAGGACCACTTACAGTGGTGCTGGAGGCCAGGGCAATGCCATCTAAAGTAACTATATCTATAGATAATGCGTCTCCCACGTGTTTAGGGCCAAGTACAATTACTTCAGTTTTGTTTGAGTTTAACAACAGAAAATTACAGGTCATCCAGTTTTTACTTTTTACTTTAATGTATGCCTGAAGTTTGGCTAACTGATCGGTTTGATGTGGCTTTATCAATAAATATAATTGAGTATCATCTGCATAGCAGTGAAAGTTTATGGAGAGTTTACTAATAATATTGCGTAAAGGAAGCAAATATAAGGTGAATAAAATTGGTCCAATTAAGAACCTTGTGGAACTCCTTGACTAACTTCAGTGTGCACAGAGATCTCATCATTTACATGTCCAAACTGAAATCTGTCTGATAAGTAGGAGTTAAACCAGTTTAGTGCGGGTCCCTTGATGCCAATCAAATGCTCCAGTCTCTGTAATAGGATCTGATGGCCAATGGTGTCGATACTGGACTAAGATCTAACAGAACAAGTACAGAGACAAATCCTTTGTCTGATGCAATCAGAAGGTTATTTGTCACTTTCACCAGTGTTGTCTCTGTGGTATGATACTCCCTAAATCGTGACTGAAAATCCTCAAATAAACTATTGTTATGTAGAAAGTCACATAACTGATTGGCTACCACTTTCTCAAGGATTTTGGAGAGAAAGGGAAGGTTAGATATAGGTCTATAATTGCCTAAAACCCCTGGATCAAGCGTAGGCTTTTTAAGAAGAGATTTAATTACAGCTACTTTAAAGGACTGTAGTACATAGCCTGTTAATAAAGACAGATTGATCATGTCTAGTAAAGAAGTGCTAACTAAGGATAGAACTTCTTTAAGCAGCCTAGTTGGGATGGGGTCTAAGTTAGTTGGTGAAGGTTGATCGGAGAAAAACAGTCTAAATATATATCTGGTTCTACAGCTGTTTCTAAGGTTCCTGTGCTTGAAGATATATCTGAACTGGCTGAGGGCACAAGATGATGGATTTTGTCTCTAATAGTTAGAATTTTATCATTGAAGGATCTCATGAAGTCATTTTGATGCAAACATGAAAAGCACTTTGTCTGTGCAGGGGGCCAAACAATACTCAATAATAGGGGTGATAGCAGCTTCTACTCTTGATTAGATTTTTACCTCTGTTTAATACCTATATGAACTTTGTTTTCACAGTAAAAATGACACGGTGAAAATGATGCAGCAGAGATACAGTGATAACTCTGAAGCAATTATTTTTCAACTTCTTTCTTGATTTCACAGTCAGCCACTTGGGAAATGTACTGTGGCAATGACACATCAACATTACTACTTCATTTATACTCATGATTTTAGGTTGGAAAAACAAAATAAAACAGTCCTCTACGTGGATATATTTAAATTATATATTCATAAAAAACATATTTCATAATAGTTGTGTAAAAACACTGGATAAGCTCAATTAAGCTAAATGGAAAAAAGTTTTTCTCACAACAAAATATAGATTGTTTTAACACAATGTAAAATACTTAATTCAAAGTACTTTGTTTTGTCCAATTTATCGTTATTTATGTATGAAAATGTGTATTTGCCAGAGAGCAGATTAGCACCAGACCAATCTTGTCTTTCCAACAGTTGAGGTACTTCTTATGCTGTTCATCACATCGAAAGTAGCCACAACTAAGGATATTACCAATATTTTGAACCCAATATAAAACAAGATGCACAGTTGCTATTAATAGACAGCTTTGATACACCATATAAGTTTGACGTAAATGCACATACATAAGTCAATTGAAGAGTCCACTTGTCCTAAATTCTGAAAGTTATTTCCACACATAAGCAGTTTAAAAGGTGCTGCAGACCCACATAAGAGAGTAAGCAGGTAGCAAACACACTGTTAGTCAGCTGTTCGTGGTCAGGTGTTAGGCACTGTGGTCCGGATCCAGGGGCGGGGGGTAAAGGGAATATATCATCAATTTGCTGCAATACTAAACAGAGAATGATCCTTTACTGAAAATATTCATCGTCACCTTTGGATAGTTTGTTAATTCAACAGTCTGTAAAGTTGATAGCTGTTTATTATCAAAGACATAAAGCTCATATGCGCACATGGGAGAAGTTTCCCGTTAGGGCTTTCTGGCTGCAATCTTTCAGCCAGAAAACCTAACCAAGTTTCTGGCCAAAAGCTTTCTGGCAGAAAGCCCTGAAGGACACGTCTGGTTGTGTGTGGCTAAATCTGACTGGGGAATTGGTGTCAGCTACTAAGCTCAAGAAAATCCTCACTGATTCAGGTTTTTATTTGCAGGAGGAAGGTTTATCACCTTCTTTTTAGTCTCTTTATCTTAGACTGTAATCAATATAACATTTCTTCCCTCCCCAAAAGGCCTTTGAGTACATATAGTAAAAGAAAAATGCAGTATGTGGTTTCCATGTTGTATTTACAAAACAATTATCATGTTCTATATCTAATATTTTCCAAGAAGCTCATCAGAAGGCTAAGTGTCATTTAAAACTTTTAAACGTGTGATGTGTTTTCAAAGGAACAATAAACTTTTCTCCTTTATGAAGTAACCTATTCGTATCCTCATTTCCCAGGATTTTCACCTCCAAACTTGCTAACTCACAACTTTTTGATGCAACCATGAAAAGCACAAATAATACTCAATACAAGGGTGATAGCAGCTTCTACTGTTGATTAGATTTTTACTTGAGTTTAACACCTGCAGCTACATAATATAAAACATACAAACTGGTATATTAAGAGTTTGTCTGACATGTAGGCCTTTAAGGGTTATCCAGATATGAACTGTGGCTAAACAGTGAATATGATGCAGCAGAGATACAGTGATAACTCTAAAGCAATTATTTTTCAACTTCTCTCTTGATTTCACAGTCAGCCACTTGGGAAATATACTGTGGCAATGAGACATCAACATTACTACTTCATTTATACAAAATAAAACAGTCTTCTACATGGATATATTAAAATTATATATTCAAAAAAAAAAAAAAAACATATTTCATCACAGTATTGTAAAATCACAGGATAATCCAAAATAAAAAGGTCTGTTTTTATTTGGAAAAAAGTCTTTGTCACAACAAAACATAGAATAAGCTCTTTAAGATATGATTAATTAAGAGCTTTGTAGCTGAGGAAGAGGATTTTAAATTATATTCTGGATTTTACAGGGAGCCAGTGCAGAGAAGTTAATATTGGAGAAATATGTTCTCTTTTGCTAGTTCCTGTCAGTACACGTGCAGCCACATTCTGGATCAGCTGGAGAGTCTTTACAGATTTATCAGGGCAATCTGATAATAAGGAATTACAATAATCCAACCTAAAAGTAACAAATGCATGGACTAGTTCTTCTGCGTCTTTTTGAGACAGGATATGCCTGATTTTTACAATGTTACGTAAATGGAAGAAGGCAGTTCTTGAAGTTTGTTTATCGGAGTTAAAGGACCACTTACAGTGGTGCTGGAGGCCAGGGCAATGCCATCTAGAGTAACTATATCTATAGATAATGCGTCTCCCACGTGTTTAGGGCCAAGTACAATTACTTCAGTTTTGTTTGAGTTTAACAACAGAAAATTACAGGTCATCCAGTTTTTACTTTTTACTTTAATGTATGCCTGAAGTTTGGCTAACTGATCGGTTTGATGTGGCTTTATCAATAAATATAATTGAGTATCATCTGCATAGCAGTGAAAGTTTATGGAGAGTTTACTAATAATATTGCGTAAAGGAAGCAAATATAAGGTGAATAAAATTGGTCCAATTAAGAACCTTGTGGAACTCCTTGACTAACTTCGGTGTGCACAGAGATCTCATCATTTACATGTCCAAACTGAAATCTGTCTGATAAGTAGGAGTTAAACCAGTTTAGTGCGGGTCCCTTGATGCCAATCAAATGCTCCAGTCTCTGTAATAGGATCTGATGGCCAATGGTGTCGATACTGGACTAAGATCTAACAGAACAAGTACAGAGACAAATCCTTTGTCTGATGCAATCAGAAGGTTATTTGTCACTTTCACCAGTGTTGTCTCTGTGATATGATGCTCCCTAAATCGTGACTGAAAATCCTCAAATAAACTATTGTTATGTAGAAAGTCACATAACTGATTGGCGACCACTTTCTCAAGGATTTTGGAGAGAAAGGGAAGGTTAGATATAGGTCTATAATTGCCTAAAACCCCTGGATCAAGCGTAGGCTTTTTAAGAAGAGGTTTAATTACAGCTACTTTAAAGGACTGTAGTACATAGCCTGTTAATAAAGACAGATGGATCATGTCTAGTAAAGAAGTGCTAACTAAGGATAGAACTTCTTTAAGCAGCCTAGTTGGGATGGGGTCTAAGTTAGTTGATGAAGGTTGATCGGAGAAAAACAGTCTAAATATATATCTGGTTCTACAGCTGTTTCTAAGGTTCCTGTGCTTGAAGATAGATCTGAACTGGCTGAGGGCACAAGATGATGGATTTTGTCTCTAATAGTTAGAATTTTATCATTGAAGAAGCTCATGAAGTCATTTTGATGCAAACATGAAAAGCACTTTGTCTGTGCAGGGGGCCAAACAATACTCAATAATAGGGGTGATAGCAGCTTCTACTCTTGATTAGATTTTTACCTCTGTTTAATACCTATATGAACTTTGTTTTCACAGTAAAAATGACACGGTGAAAATGATTTGCAGAGATACAGTGATAACTCTGAAGCAATTATTTTTCAACTTCTTTCTTGATTTCACAGTCAGCCACTTGGGAAATGTACTGTGGCAATGACACATCAACATTACTACTTCATTTATACTCACGATTTTAGGTTGGAAAAACAAAATAAAACAGTCCTCTACGTGGATATATTTAAATTATATATTCATAAAAAACATATTTCATAATAGTTGTGTAAAAACACTGGATAAGCTCAATTAAGCTAAATGGAAAAAAGTTTTTCTCACAACAAAATATAGATTGTTTTAACACGATGTAATATTTCTTAATTCAAAGTACTTTGTTTTGTCCAATTTATCGTTATTTATGTATGAAAATGTGTATTTGCCAGAGAGCAGATTAGCACCAGACCAATCTTATCTTTCCAACAGTTGAGGTACTTCTTATGCTGTTCATCACATCGAAAGTAGCCACAACTAAGGATATTACCAATATTTTGAACCCAATATAAAACAAGATGCACAGTTGTTATTAATAGACAGCTTTGATACACCATATAAGTTTGACGTAAATGCACATACATAAGTCAATTGAAGAGTCCACTTGTCCTAAATTCTGAAAGTTATTTCCACACATAAGCAGTTTAAAAGGTGCTGCAGACCCACATAAGAGAGTAAGCAGGTAGCAAACACACTGTTAGTCAGCTGTTCGTGGTCAGGTGTTAGGCACTGTGGTCCGGAGGGGCGGGGGGTAAAGGGAATATATCATCAATTTGCTGCAATACTAAACAGAGAATGATCCTTTACTGAAAATATTCATCGTCACCTTTGGATAGTCTGTTAATTCAACAGTCTGTAAAGTTGATAGCTGTTTATTATTAAAGACATAAAGCTCATATGCGCACATGGGAGAAGTTTCCCGTTAGGGCTTTCTGGCTGCAATCTTTCAGCCAGAAAACCTAACCAAGTTTCTGGCCAAAAGCTTTCTGGCAGAAAGCCCTGAAGGACACGTCTGGTTGTGTGTGGCTAAATCTGACTGGGGAATTGGTGTCAGCTACTAAGCTCAAGAAAATCCTCACTGATTCAGGTTTTTATTTGCAGGAGGAAGGTTTATCACCTTCTTTTTAGTCTCTTTATCTTAGACTGTAATCAATATAACATTTCTTCCCTCCCCAAAAGGCCTTTGAGTACATATAGTAAAAGAAAAATGCAGTATGTGGTTTCCATGTTGTATTTACAAAACAATTATCATGTTCTATATCTAATATTTTCCAAGAAGCTCATCAGAAGGCTAAGTGTCATTTAAAACTTTTAAACGTGTGATGTGTTTTCAAAGGAACAATAAACTTTTCTCCTTTATGAAGTAGCCTATTCGTATCCTCATTTCCCAGGATTTTCACCTCCAAACTTGCTAACTCACAACTTTTTGATGCAACCATGAAAAGCACAAATAATACTCAATACAAGGGTGATAGCAGCTTCTACTGTTGATTAGATTTTTACTTCGGTTTAACACCTGCAGCTACATAATATAAAACATACAAACTGGTATATTAAGAGTTTGTCTGACATGTAGGCCTTTAAGGGTTATCCAGATATGAACTGTGGCTAAACAGTGAATATGATGCAGCAGAGATACAGTGATAACTCTAAAGCAATTCTTTTTCAACTTCTCTCTTGATTTCACAGTCAGCCACTTGGGAAATATACTGTGGCAATGACACATCAACATTACTACTTCATTTATACAAAATAAAACAGTCTTCTACATGGATATATTAAAATTATATATTCAAAAAAAAAAAAAAAACATATTTCATCACAGTATTGTAAAATCACAGGATAATCCAAAATAAAAAGGTCTGTTTTTATTTGGAAAAAAGTCTTTGTCACAACAAAACATAGAATAAGCTCTTTAAGATATGATTAATTAAGAGCTTTGTAGCTGAGGAGGAGGATTTTAAATTCTATTCTGGATTTTACAGGGAGCCAGTGCAGAGAAGTTAATATTGGAGAAATATGTTCTCTTTTGCTAGTTCCTGTCAGTACACGTGCAGCCACATTCTGGATCAGCTGGAGAGTCTTTACAGATTTATCAGGGCAATCTGATAATAAGGAATTACAATAATCCAACCTAAAAGTAACAAATGCATGGACTAGTTCTTCTGCGTCTTTTTGAGACAGGATATGCCTGATTTTTACAATGTTACGTAAATGGAAGAAGGCAGTTCTTGAAGTTTGTTTATCGGAGTTAAAGGACCACTTACAGTGGTGCTGGAGGCCAGGGCAATGCCATCTAGAGTAACTATATCTATAGATAATGTGTCTCCCACGTGTTTAGGGCCAAGTACAATTACTTCAGTTTTGTTTGAGTTTAACAACAGAAAATTACAGGTCATCCAGTTTTTACTTTTTACTTTAATGTATGCCTGAAGTTTGGCTAACTGATCGGTTTGATGTGGCTTTATCAATAAATATAATTGAGTATCATCTGCATAGCAGTGAAAGTTTATGGAGAGTTTACTAATAATATTGCGTAAAGGAAGCAAATATAAGGTGAATAAAATTGGTCCAATTAAGAACCTTGTGGAACTCCTTGACTAACTTCGGTGTGCACAGAGATCTCATCATTTACATGTCCAAACTGAAATCTGTCTGATAAGTAGGAGTTAAACCAGTTTAGTGCGGGTCCCTTGATGCCAATCAAATGCTCCAGTCTCTGTAATAGGATCTGATGGCCAATGGTGTCGATACTGGACTAAGATCTAACAGAACAAGTACAGAGACAAATCCTTTGTCTGATGCAATCAGAAGGTTATTTGTCACTTTCACCAGTGTTGTCTCTGTGATATGATGCTCCCTAAATCGTGACTGAAAATCCTCAAATAAACTATTGTTATGTAGAAAGTCACATAACTGATTGGCGACCACTTTCTCAAGGATTTTGGAGAGAAAGGGAAGGTTAGATATAGGTCTATAATTGCCTAAAACCCCTGGATCAAGCGTAGGCTTTTTAAGAAGAGGTTTAATTACAGCTACTTTAAAGGACTGTAGTGCATAGCCTGTTGATAAAGACAGATTGATCATGTCTAGTAAAGAAGTGCTAACTAAGGATAGAACTTCTTTAAGCAGCCTAGTTGGGATGGGGTCTAAGTTAGTTGGTGAAGGTTGATCGGAGAAAAACAGTCTAAATATATATCTGGTTCTACAGCTGTTTCTAAGGTTCCTGTGCTTGAAGATAGATCTGAACTGGCTGAGGGCACAAGATGATGGATTTTGTCTCTAATAGTTAGAATTTTATCATTGAAGAAGCTCATGAAGTCATTTTGATGCAAACATGAAAAGCACTTTGTCTGTGCAGGGGGCCAAACAATACTCAATAATAGGGGTGATAGCAGCTTCTACTCTTGATTAGATTTTTACCTCTGTTTAATACCTATATGAACTTTGTTTTCACAGTAAAAATGACACGGTGAAAATGATTTGCAGAGATACAGTGATAACTCTGAAGCAATTATTTTTCAACTTCTTTCTTGATTTCACAGTCAGCCACTTGGGAAATGTACTGTGGCAATGACACATCAACATTACTACTTCATTTATACTCACGATTTTAGGTTGGAAAAACAAAATAAAACAGTCCTCTACGTGGATATATTTAAATTATATATTCATAAAAAACATATTTCATAATAGTTGTGTAAAAACACTGGATAAGCTCAATTAAGCTAAATGGAAAAAAGTTTTTCTCACAACAAAATATAGATTGTTTTAACACGATGTAATATTTCTTAATTCAAAGTACTTTGTTTTGTCCAATTTATCGTTATTTATGTATGAAAATGTGTATTTGCCAGAGAGCAGATTAGCACCAGACCAATCTTATCTTTCCAACAGTTGAGGTACTTCTTATGCTGTTCATCACATCGAAAGTAGCCACAACTAAGGATATTACCAATATTTTGAACCCAATATAAAACAAGATGCACAGTTGTTATTAATAGACAGCTTTGATACACCATATAAGTTTGACGTAAATGCACATACATAAGTCAATTGAAGAGTCCACTTGTCCTAAATTCTGAAAGTTATTTCCACACATAAGCAGTTTAAAAGGTGCTGCAGACCCACATAAGAGAGTAAGCAGGTAGCAAACACACTGTTAGTCAGCTGTTCGTGGTCAGGTGTTAGGCACTGTGGTCCGGAGGGGCGGGGGGTAAAGGGAATATATCATCAATTTGCTGCAATACTAAACAGAGAATGATCCTTTACTGAAAATATTCATCGTCACCTTTGGATAGTCTGTTAATTCAACAGTCTGTAAAGTTGATAGCTGTTTATTATTAAAGACATAAAGCTCATATGCGCACATGGGAGAAGTTTCCCGTTAGGGCTTTCTGGCTGCAATCTTTCAGCCAGAAAACCTAACCAAGTTTCTGGCCAAAAGCTTTCTGGCAGAAAGCCCTGAAGGACACGTCTGGTTGTGTGTGGCTAAATCTGACTGGGGAATTGGTGTCAGCTACTAAGCTCAAGAAAATCCTCACTGATTCAGGTTTTTATTTGCAGGAGGAAGGTTTATCACCTTCTTTTTAGTCTCTTTATCTTAGACTGTAATCAATATAACATTTCTTCCCTCCCCAAAAGGCCTTTGAGTACATATAGTAAAAGAAAAATGCAGTATGTGGTTTCCATGTTGTATTTACAAAACAATTATCATGTTCTATATCTAATATTTTCCAAGAAGCTCATCAGAAGGCTAAGTGTCATTTAAAACTTTTAAACGTGTGATGTGTTTTCAAAGGAACAATAAACTTTTCTCCTTTATGAAGTAGCCTATTCGTATCCTCATTTCCCAGGATTTTCACCTCCAAACTTGCTAACTCACAACTTTTTGATGCAACCATGAAAAAGCACAAATAATACTCAATACAAGGGTGATAGCAGCTTCTACTGTTGATTAGATTTTTACTTCGGTTTAACACCTGCAGCTACATAATATAAAACATACAAACTGGTAGGCCTTTAAGGGTTATCCAGATATGAACTGTAGCCACAATTAAGGACTGTTCCATTAGAAACAAGGTGAACAGTTGAAAAGCAACATACAGGAGGCCAAATAACCACCAAATAATCATCCTCAGACAAATACCCACCACTTAATTTCGTTCCCATTGCATTTTATTTTTATTCAACTTCCCTCACCCCTCACTTTGCAATTACTATTCATGTTGGTGTATGTAGCAATTAGTTCTTTTTAGTTATTTCTTTTCAAGCTTCATTTGTATTGACTTATTTGTATTAGTTTTTAACAATTTTTTCTCCATGCATCTTATCTGGGAGGGAGGTTGGAGGTGTTAACATATTCTTGCCTAGTCCCTTCATATCAACATGTGTAGTGATTATCCAGAGGTTTATGGTGAAAAAAGGTTACAGAAAGCAGCTAATTGCAATCCATAGTGCCACTGTGTGGCAAAATTATTATAATTCACCTATCATTCTGCTTTATTCCCCCCGTTTTATTTAATGAGCAAATGAAACACTGCAACACTTTGTCATCACTGTTTATTAGTGCTGATGGAAACTTTTAGATTCCTTTTCATTTCTGTGGCCTTGGTGTCAAAATATTACCTTATTGAAAGTATTAACAGATATAGGATAAAGACTGTGGACAAGAAGATATATATAATAACAATATTATATATATATAATATATATATAATAACAATATGAAGATATAATATATATATAATAACAATATGAAGATATGTATAAAAAGAAGATATATATAATAACAATATATATCTTCCTGTCCACAGACTAACTCTTAAGTCAATCAGTCATTAACGTATAAAATATGTTGGAACAAATGTCTGCATTGTTTATAACTGTTGTGTTGAGGTGGCAAAGCTGGAAAAAGTTTTTTTTTCTTCCTTGTTTATGTCAAGAGGTGTTAAGAGGCATTAAGTCATTTGAAAACATCTAGGGCTATAATATGTTCACGTTATGTTACTTGCTTAATAACAGTAGCGGGGTGGCTATGGATATGTTGGAGGGTGGACACATTGCCATGAACAATCTCATGGAATCCATTACAGTACGCCAGCAATAAATGAACCTGGGAACCAGATGAATCTGCAGCTCATGTTTTATTTGCTCTGGCAGATACGTCTGGCCCCTCTCCCATTCAAATTGATTTCCACTGGACTGGTATGTGGCGAGCCAATCACAGCTGTTTATCTGGTATGAGGCGGGTTTAATATAATGACTGACTGAGAGAAGCGCCATTCAGACATCTTTGTAAACAACCAAGATGGCTGCTGCCGAGGTGGCGCATTCAATGGCTAGCTACAGCAACAGTATTAAACTGACTGGACGGTACGTTTTCTTTAAAAGAAGAACAACTGTACTTAAATTTTATGTTGATAACGTACCATACGACAGGACAGCGTTTGGTTGCTCTGATTGGTTGTCTCTGCACGCCAATAACGCCCCTTGTAAATCAAAAATGAACTGAGAGGTTCCAGACTTTTTGGTTTTCTAGAGTTAGATGAGAATAACATTACGACTCAAATCTGTACAGCACCTCTAAAGTGTTGAGATGTTGAATTTAGGTCAGCAGAGACTATTTCAAGATCTGCACCAAGAAACCTCTGCAACCAGAGAATTTTGACATTTTCTCTTGAAAAATTACTTAAAACCTTTAATCAATTATCAAAATTGTTTATTTTCTGATGATTGACTAAATGATAAATTGACATTTTCCTAAATTGATTGGCAATATAAAATGTTATACAAGTTAATATGTGCAGTATACACAGTGTGTGTAAAATAATAAAGAATCCCTAATAAAAGGAAATGTTCCAAAACAAAGTTGGAATAAAAAATACAATCAGAAAACGTTTTTCCTTAGACCATGTCTGTCATCTTCACCAAATAGTCTTTAATGTTTAAAACTTGTGTTTACTTTTTGCTTGCCTACTAGGAAGAAGCAGTGCTTCTTCAGTATGTACAGATATGTATTGTGTAATTTCAACTGCACTTTTCAGTGGTCAGATTTAAATGTTATCTTGTAAGCCAAGTAGAGAAAAGGTAATAACAGCTCATGAAGTAACAAGCAAGAAAGCTGAGGTCACTTTAAAATCAGATGATAATAATACTTTTCTTTGTCTTATAATAGAGACTCTGAATGAGACTTTGTCCCTCCAGCTGTCCAGTCTCTGCAACAGCAGTCTGACCTAGAGGTCCTGGTTAAAACTCTGGCTCCTGCCTTACTGATCGAGCTAGTCAAGATGAATTCCTCATCATCATCATCCTCCTCCTCCTCTTCTAAAGGAGGAAAGAGATGTCTTCTGCTGCCTCTTCCTCTTCCTCCTCCTCCTCCTCCTCCTCCTCCTCCTCCTCCTCCTCTAACACCCCCCCCCCCCCCCTTAAAAAAGATCAAACAGTGTTGCTTAAAGATAAATATGCATCTACCGCTGAACAGACTGTAAAATTTGAAAGCAAAATCAGAAAACAGATATTTTATTAGCATTCAACAACTACAGCACCTTTGGCGAAGTAAATTAAAATTATTCATCTTGTTTATGATGAAAAGATGTTGGAATCCCTTAAGCGTGTTTCAGCTTTTAAACAAGAGAAATAATTTAAATAATAACACACACACACTAAAACTAGTGTCCAACAAAATATCACGGTATATCTGGATCTCTAATTTGCACTGACAATGGCTGCACATCTACAAGAAAAAAGACTGGTCGTGTGTAATCAGGACTGAACAACATTTTATTCTGTACTTTAACAGAACTTCTGTACAATACCAACATTTTCAAGACCCAGACATGATCATTTCTATCAGTAATCCAGGCTTCAGAGCCACAGAAGAACCCTTCTTTAAGCACAACACAACACAACCAAACAGGGATCTGAACTCTTCACTTCCACTTCAGGAAGTGTGTCGCAATCAACATTTTGGCAATCAGATATATTCTGCCAGGAGCTGCTACTCATATAACCATTCTATAACATAATAAAAGAAATAAAAAAAACAATGCCCTACAGTGATCCCATTTGAATCTTTAGCAACCTAACTCCTGTCAGTGGACCAGGGTTTGACAAGACGCAGCGACTTGTCTGTAGAGAGTTAAAGGCAGACACTGGAGGACAATGGAAGGCAGAAAGGAAATATACCAAGGACAACAGTTATTCATTTGTCTGACCCCTTGTCTCACCATGTTGGAAAGATAAGTGAAAAGAATACCAGAAGGGCAATATGCTGAAGTTAAAGAGTCCGTATCTGGACTTAAAGGAGATGGTCAACATTTTGGGAAATACATGTATACCCTTTGTGGCAGAGAGCATGATGTGAAGATCGATACAACTGTCCTGTCTGTTAAATATGAACTACAGCCAGCGGCCGACTAGCTTAGCACAATGACGGGAAACTGCTGTTTCTCCCTGTTTCCAGTCTCTATGCTAAGCTAAGCAAACCAGCTGCTGGCTGTAGCTTTAATTTTACTTTACATACACGAGAGCGGCATCGATCTTCTTATCCAACTCTCTGCAAAAAAAGCTAATAAGCATATTTCCCGAAATATAAAACTATTCCTTTAAAAGGTTTGTATTCTATTCAACTCTGTCTCAATACAATACTCACACCCTGTATGTGCTTTGGAAGAGTTACTGGTACTGGTGACTGTATCATTCCTCCTCTCCATACTGGCTGTGAGGACATCCCTACGGTCAGTGCAGAAATGCATTGCAAAGTTAACCTGAAGCTTATCTTAGCAATGGGGATTTTCCAATGTTACAGTCTTTTTCGTAAAATATTCTGTTTCAACTGACAATGTTTGCTTGCTGAGCCACGGTAGAGGGATACTTCCTGGTAGTTGCACCTACACCTGACTACCAGGACGAACATACTTGATTCGTGGAACTCAAACTGTTGAAGCCTTATTGGCTTCCTCTGCACTGGAAAGAGGGCTGTAGATCATGTCCCATTTCTTACACTTGAGTCAAGCTAGAAATGTTTCTCCTCACAGCCAGTATGAACAGCTGGAATGATTACAGAGACCAACAACACTTTCAACGTGCATAAAGCAAGGGAGTGTTCGAACCTATCCTTCTGGAGCGTTTTCTCCGCTCATAAAGCCCTACGAACTCTTTTCCTAGAGAACAAACATCACTGTGTTCACACTGCAAGCAGTGCTGTCACCCAGTCTATTCATGTCCTGTGTCACTGATGAGTGAAACTGACTGGACAAGGTCGGCTAATGAGATTTCAGATTTCTTCACTGCTGCATTTCCCCTATTTGTGTGATTTTTAACGTCAAACCCAAATGTGTGTCAAGCCTGACATCTAGTGGTGAAAAGCGTGCATATGAAAAGGACAAATGAATATTGATTGAGTACAGGGTTTATCTGTTTATTTTCAACATAAGCTACTCAATCAACAAATGCCATCTCAAAGTATTACATCAAATTATGTAGAAAGCAATGCCAAAGCAGTGAAAAGGCCTGATTTGCTTTCTGTGTATACCTCTGTATAAATGCACCAAAGTTGGGCCCTCATTCAGACAGAACAGAGCGACTAAGTTACTTGCAGTGTGAACACATGGAAAGTTACTTTTGCTTGCCTTCATTAGTTCCCCTGAGCCCAGGTGGATCTAGCTTAAGCATGGTATGGTTTGGTTTGTATTTTGATGGGTAAATCACAAGAGCCAGTAACCCAAAGAACAGCAGGGTTTCCCAAATAAACAATGCAACCTACACACTGCAAATTAGCATTAGTTTCAGCACTAATGAGAGAACAGCATAACAAAGGGCATAAAGGTGGATGTCAATGAAACCGACTGATTTCTTTAACAACTTCTTAACAGCACTATTAGAACTGAAAGCTAAGCAGAACTTTTTGTAAAATGCACAGGAATCATTGTATTCAGAATCACAAACTGCTGATGTTTTATGTGTCATGGTTGTAGAGGCGGCTAAGGTCCAGTATGAAAGAACTGTGGAGTGGCTTCACCCTACCAAGAGGAGACAAGGCACGTGACTGGCAAAGCCTCGCCCAATAGTCACTTTGTCAAACTATCTTCCATTGTAAAGGTCCGTCTTTCCTTCCTCCCCTCTTGAATTCAAAGAAGATGGAGCTACTTTGAAGGAGAGCCTGCTTTGATGAACACCATCACATTCCACTGCTCCAGCCAACTTGGGCCAATCACCCTGACTGTCCCAGTAACTTCCCCTTTATCTGGCCCAAACCTGCATTGACTCCAAAGCCTGACTAGATCTCTGTTTTGGCTTGTGGGTCAAAGTAGAACAAATGCCATTCCTACAGTGCATTTAAAGGTCGAGCTATAAAACTAACCCTTTATATCCACAAGCAACAATAGCTGGTTAATCTCAAAATCTATCAGGCATTTGGGCAGCCAACATGAGTTTTAGAATTGAACTGACACCATCAAAATGACAGCTGGTTAGCTACAGAAGTAGCACAAATACACCATTCCAGGCCAAATTTGCCAGCATTTGACTAGTGGATAGTGTTCATTTTTCATTGTCAAGAAAGCCCTACCATTTCATCTCGCTCTACAACATCCATACAACAGAAGCTTGATTCCAATTCTGAACCCTGGACTCACTAATGCCTTAACTGTAGGCGTTTGCATTCTCTTCTGTGATTTTGTTCCTCCACTGCAAACAAAACAAAAAAAGGTCCCTTTGTTCTTTAGTTCTTGGTCTGGCTTTGAGTCCAGCACTGTTTGGGGAGTCAGGGCTGGGAGCTGCCCTGGCTGTCGGGGTCCGTCCCCGAGGAGCTGGTGTCTGAGACTGAATCGTCGTCGTTGTGGTCGTCCTCTGCCAGGGTTTTCTCTCGTATTCGCCTGTGGGTGGCGTTGAGGCGAGCCAGCAGGCCCTGGTAGTCAAAATGACCACGCTTCTCACCAAACGGGTCCTGGGTAGAGGGGCAGAAAAATAAACAGGGAAGTGAGCTAAGTTCCAGGCACGTACAGTATGACGATCAGAAGTACAGCTTGTAATGGTACATGTTTTTGTCCTGATGAGTTCACTACTGTAGGGGTATGACATGTAACAAAGGTCCCTGGAAGGGAACATGTTGTGGGTACATGGTATGCGCCTTAACCATTCAGCTACTGGGGTGTCCGACCATGTATTTAATTTATTTGAATACAAAAATTATTTGTTTGATAACCCCACCCCCCGAGGTGGCAAGAAGTTTTAACAGTGAGAAAATACAAGTCAGATTTGCATTGGACCATATTACATGACTGTTATAAAAAAAAAAAAAAAAAAAAAACGGAGGTTGTGTGTATATAATGTGAGGAGGCCCAGATGAATGTTAAGTGGCTATGAAGGAGAAAAAAAAAAAAAAAAAAGAGAGCAGGTTGTTGACAAAAAAGTCTAACAGTTCAGTGGGTCAAATTGCATAATTTAAATAAATATTAGAAATAAATTTAAATATAAATAAAATAATAATAGTAAATAGTAATAACTAAAATAAATCAGGTTGCGCATGCAATGGAAGGAGAAGCAGATGAAATTAAAAGTTCATTTGAGGCGTCTATGAAAACAAACCTGATACCTTCTGAATATTGGGGTGTCCCCCCAAAGTGTATTGTGATTAAGCCGCAGAAATAAATATAATCACCTGCATGTTCTGTCCCTGTAGATGCAGTCTCTCTTTGCAGACTCCCTCGTAGAAATCATAATATTCCAGGAAGGACTTTTCCATCACACTCCTAAAAAAAAAAAAAAAAAAAGCAAACACCAATCAGCTGATTAGCAAAGAAAAAGAGAAGAGCGTGAAGGAAGAGGAGTGAGCAAGTGAGAAGTACAGGAAAGGAGTGCAGAGAGGAAAAGATGTTACAGACAGATGGAAAAGAAGAAGGCAAGTAAAGACTAGTTGGACAATTATGTAGTTCTCACCACAGAGCCTCAGGACAGGAGACTTTGCCCTCCAGCATGTCACACACAGCTACCCTCATGGTTTCATGGCGGATACACTCATTGTAGTTCTTACTGTCCCCTGGGTGGCGCTCCTGACACACACACACACACACACACACACACACACACACATTGCATTAAAAACCAAAGAAAAAATAAGATGAGTGGAATCCTATACTGGCTGAAGCTGTGAATACAGGTTGTGAAGTCCCTTGAGTTAAATTTTTGATTTGTGAAATTGGACTGTATAAATAAAATTGACTTGAGATTGGGGGAGAGTTCCTGAACGTAACAAGTAGAGTTCCACGTACTCTTGGGGCAACATAGCATTAATAAAGCAGTACTTGTGTTTAGCTAAACACTGCAATGACGTTTGTTTTAATATACATGCAATACTCTGATTCAGAGTTGGGGAGCACATCATTAGTTTAACTCAGTGTTCATACAGACATTACAAAATCCAATAGAAGGACTTTCAAAGACATCACTCAAAGCAAATACTTAATTTTCAAAGATACAATTTTAAACATAATTCAATTATGTGATCAATGTCTGTGTTACGCTGCTATGCTCACCCAGGCAATAAAAATCCTAATTAATACATACAGGTGTATGTAATATGTATTGATAATATACAACAACTGTAAACTTCAGATCTGTATTTGGACAAGCCTCTTTTTACTTGGACTTGAACTGGAGGTACTTGCTGACAAAACGGGGTCTTTGTAACCAGGGCAACAATGACGTTGAGTGACAGACAACACTGTGTCTTGTGAAACTCTTTTGGTTTTATTATTTCTCATGTCATCACAAGCATGTGAGAACATAGTGTATGCATTAGATAGGTAGCACCTGCACCTCGAGGACAGAATCAACAATGGGCTGGTTCAGCAGCTGATCAGTCCCTCAAGAAGCAACCGGCTCTGGAGAGCTTGGGCCTCATTTATAAAACAGTGCGTAGGATCCATACTAAAAGTGTACGTGCACAAATGAGTGGCTGACATATTGTGCTTAGGTTTGTGTTTTAGTTCAGCAATTATTTGGATAATAAGGTGTGTTAATCAACTTTGACTTCTGTTCCCGGATGATGCTGACACAGTGTGTTTAGGTGCCCAGGGTAAAGACTTGTGGAAACTTTTACATTAGAGAAAAGTGTGTTTAGGTGGGATTTACTTACACACACACACACACACACACACACACACACACACACACACACACATACACCCCCTGAGAGAGTACCTGTTCAAAGCCGGGTTCATTGTGATAGGGGTTCTCCGTCATTAGAGACTGGATGGAGATGAGGACCGATGAGATACTCTGGGCTGGACTCCATGCTGGGCCTGTCCATGTCCTACACACACACCCAACCACACCCACACACATATTAGTATATAGTAGTCTATAGTGTATTAATTCACACTAATTGTTTCTCACTATGACTAGTGGTCCTTAATGGATTCCTGTGGTGAAAAATACAAACTATGAAAGGAATGAATGCTGACTCACCCAAGGATACTGAGGCAGACCTTGCCGTTGCGGTAAAAGTTGGGGTTGAAGCGGACAGTGTTGTGTCCGGTGGTGATGAGCTTGACACGCGGTGGGTGGATGGGGTAGTCGGGGGGGCAGCGGAACAGAAAGAGAAAGAAGCCGCCCTCGTACGGTGTGTCAAACGGCCCTGTGATTAGGGCATGGATCTGTGTCAGGAGGCAGAGAAGTTGGATCAATGAACGAGAGGAAGGAAGGATGTCGGAGGGGGGAGGGGAGATCACAAGAGGGGTACTTAGGGAGAAAGGGATGCTGGGGATGAACTGACCACGGAGCAGAAATTCTGACCTAGAACAACAACTGACAACATCCAAGTTGTGTAATAAAGAAATATACAAATGAGAAGAACAACAACTTTTAGTGATTCCAAGACCTAGAAACTCTAGTTGAACTAGAAACCCCAACCGTGAAACCATGAAGTGTGACACATGCTGAAAAACCCTGCTACTGCCCAGCATGCACACAATATGTGTCAAATTCTCTGTTCGTCCAAACAATCTATGAATAATTTAACCACTTGTATTAACCACATAATTTTTACAGTATTCAAAATAACAGGACATATTTATTTTAATTTTTCATCAATTTATTTTTTCAGAATCAAAGTTCATTGTTGGCCTTGGAAAGCGTCACAAAATAATTTTAATTTATCTTAACCTATCCCAGGTTATAATAAACTGAAATGATCCTTAGAATAATTACACTGTAACATTAGGAAAAGCAAAACCATATCCGTGTAAATATCATTTGGCTGTGACTTTGCAGATGCAGTCTGTAGCCTAATGAATCAGAATATAATAGAATGAAGCACTGATCAAGGTGGTCAAAGACCCTGTTTCCACTTTTTCAGGTCATGTGTCCTGGCCAGCAAGATAGCTATCGGATATCAAAAAAGCTATGTGTAAATGCATCCAAGAGGTCGGACTGAAATCAATTGCATTCTGGACAGATGTTGAAAGGATGTAAACACATCAATCTCTCGGAGATGCATACATGTAATGTTTACTCTTCGAGTTTCACAGTGGAGCTGGAATTTTACCTTGGTCATGTCTTGAGGGTCGGGGACGACAAACATCCCTGGTGGAGGTTCCTTATAGATGGACATGATGTCCCTGCAGAGACAGACAGAGAGAGGGGGGATAAAGATGAGGTTCCTGAAAGTACAAAGTTATGGCAGAGATGGAGAGTCTTACAGAGATATCAGTCACTGACCAGCCCACAACCTTGCCATAAACAATTTTTCATGGGGACCATTTCTTTGGTAGAAAGTAGTTCCAATGAAAACTTTTAACAGTGAACTTGATTATCTTTAGTACATGTGACACGGCTTCTGGAAACATAAGAAGTTTTCAGAAACTTTACGGAAAGGTTTCACTTTCGATTTTTACATACCGTGTTGGGATTCAGGGCCTTAACTTACCTGAAAACATACAACTGTGTCAATTCTTCTAGACTGGAAATGTGTTTATTACCTCTTTATCCTCAGGATGCACTGCTGGGACGCTTTCTCGTTGTCCCAGTCCGTACTGAGGGTCGGGTCCCAGGAAGTGGCGTGGATTTGGGACAGGAGGCCCGCTCCTGCCACCCCGGCCACCCCTCCGACCCCCAGCCCAACACCGGGAAGAGGCGAGGAGGCGTGTACGTTCGGAGACACGGCCACAACGGGGGGCGAGGAGCCGGGGGTGAATGTGTTCCCAAAACCGGCTGGGGTAGCAGTGACAGCGGACAGAGGGGCCACCACGGCGGTTAGGCCACTCTGCGCGGCCGCAGCGGGAGGAGGGGAGGCCGGGTTAGAGCTGGAGTTGGCACCGCTGGCAGACGAGTGTCCCCCCGGCAGAGAGTTGGCCAAAGTAGGCAGCAGCGAAGCTCCGCTGCCCTGTCCGGTAACGCCTGAGCCAAGGGCACCGCCGCTGGACTGCTCTCCAAAGCTGTCCGCCATGGCTCGCGAGCAAGCTAGAGTAAAACCTTTGGCGTTGACGAATTTAAAATGCCTACTGTTAGCTGCTTTGACAGCTGAGTGCGAAGTTAGCTCTGCTGGTTTTGCCCGGTGGGATCAGAGAGCAGAAAGACCGGCCAGCGCCGAGCACAGAGGCGAGGCCAGAAAACAAGGCATTTCTTCCCACGACATGGTGGCTACTTATCGTTAGCTTGTGTTTTTCCCCAGGCCTCCAAAAGAGTATGAAGTCGACAGCAAAATTGCCTTGTCCGCCTTGCCGCAGCTCACCGCCCGGTTGTTATCGGTTTGAAGGTATTTGGGGTCAGAATATTTGGTTTTAACCCGACCACATCCCCACCACTCCATTCACATAACGCAACTTCAGGGTCTCATTCCTCACAGACTGTATGAACCAGTCCAGCTCCACGGGCAGGATGCAACACGGGACATCCGGTGGGAACTTTCAAAGTAAGATTCCTTTGACTTTACAATGACTGGTCAATTAAATACTACTGAAGGTGGTACGGTGAAAATGAGTGATAGGTATAAATCAATTCATATTCAAACATATCAGAAAATCCAAGCCACACAGACTTGCCGATGCCAGACATCGTGCCCATTACTGTTCCTACAAAACATGCCAGAAAAGTAAACAAAATGTGTTTTATGAAGGAGGCAGAAGTAGCTCTATTATAAATGCAGTTCATTTTCATTCTTACGAGTTAGTTGCTGCACTGTGTGTTTGTTAACAGTAGGTATCCCAAGAACCTTTTTTGTACTTTTTATGGAGGCCTTTAAGGGCCAAAACCAGTGATCTTCATTAATACCAAAATTGATCTTGTGATGTGACATGCAGACCAAGTCAATAACTAGTTCACAATCACTGTAAAGACCTGCAAAATATTAAGTCCTAAATTATGACTTAAAAATGACAGTATCTGGTATAACAACAATGCTGTAAATTAGTTAGCCTTGTAGCGTACCCCCCAACAAAATACCAATACTTGTAGTAGCACACTTGCATTTTTCAATTACAACGCAATCACATACTATGGCCATTACTACTACATGGAGCTTCCTGTAGTATCTTTGAGTTGTTAATGTTGTTCTTTACTCCCAAGCAGCCATGTGTTTCTGTTCATTTAACCAAGTTATGAAAATGAACGTATTTGCAGACAACCAGTTTGTGATTTTGTTTGCTGAACCAAATAGATTAACCACTAAAAAACAATAATACCAACATTTAGTTTATAGCTTGTCAAATGTCAAAATGTGTGACACCAAAGGCTGACTGGAAGGATGGAAAAGCTTAACCCAATGGCCATTTGTACAAACCTAAAAAACAAGTGGGGTATTTTAAACCTGTTCAAAATGAACACATGCAAGTCATAACATTACTTTTGAAAATTCTAAACATTTGAAATTAGCTAACTTTTATTTTAAGCTGCCATAACTGCCACGATTGATCATCATGATACATCTATAGTCAAAGTCAGAAGTTTATATACACCTTAGCCTAATACATTTAAACTCTGACATTTAATCCTAGTAAACAAGCCCTGTTTTTGGTCAGTTAGGAATCGGATCACTACTTTATTTCAATGTCAGACTAGTAGTAGAGAGAATGATTTGTTTCAGCTTTTATTCCTAGTGGGTCAGATGTTTACATACACCTAGTTAGTATTTGGTAGCATTGCCTTTAAATTGTTATAACTTGGGTCGAACGATTAGGGGTAGCCTTTCACCAACTTCCCACAATAAGTTGCTGGAAGTTTGGCCCATTCCTCCAGACAGAACTGGTGTAATTGAGCCAGGTTTGTAGGCCTCCTTGCTTGCACACACTTTTTCGGTTCTGCCCACACATTTTCTATTGGATTAAGGTCAGGGCTTTGTGATGGCCACGCAGACTGCAGCGTATCATTCGCTCCGCAGAGAGGGTGATAGGCTGCAATCTACCATCTCTCCAGGACCTGTACATCTCCAGGACCCGGAGGCGTGCAGGGAAGATTGTGGCAATCCCCTCCCACCCCGGACACAAACTTTTTGAGACTCTCCCCTCTGGCAGGAGGCTGTGGTCCATCAGGACCAAAACCTCACACTACAAGGACAATTTCTTCCCATCTGCAGCTGGCTTGATCAACAAGTTCCAGGACCCCCACTGACACGGACCCTTATCCCCTCCCCAAACAGACACTACGCGTTACATTAACGTACAGTCCCCCGTTGTAATGCGTTACATTAATGCACACATTGTGGACTTAAACCGTTACACATTCCCTTGGACAACATTTTGCACATTCCTGCACTGTTTTATTTCTATTTCATCTTAAAAAGATATATTGCACATATTTAGTAATATTTTTTCCTATTCTGTATTGTAAATTATATTTACTATTTAGCACTAGTACTCTAGTATTTTAATACTACTTTATATTTATGCTTATGTTGACTTTTGCACTACTAGTGCCATTTGGGCACATCTTTGGAAGTACACTTGGGGTCATTGGCTGATGTTTTGGGATGTTGCTTCAGTATATCCACATAATTTTCCTTCCTCATGATGCCATATCATTTTTGAAGTGCACCAGTCAAGAAGCAAAGCATTTACACACTCACAACTGAGAAAGCACCCCCACAGCCTCCCCCTTTTTCCTCAAAATATAACAATGGTCTATGACCAAACAGTTAAATTTTGTTACATCAGACCAGAGGACATCTCTCCAAAAAGTTAGATCTTTGTCCCCATGTGCAGTTGCAAACTGTAGTCTGGCTGATTTATGGCGGTTTTGCAGCAGTGGCTTCTTCCTTGCTGAGCAGCCTTTCAGGTTATGACAATATAGGACTCATTTTACTGCGATATACATACCTTTGTACCGGTTTCTTCCAGCATCTTCACAAGGTCCTTTGATGTTGTTTTTGGATTGATTTGCACTTTTCGCACCAAAGTACATTTATCTCTAGAAGACAGAACTCCTTATGACAATGGGTTGGTACAGATGAATGTGGTACTTTCAGGCATTTGGAAATTGCTCCAAGGATGAACCAGACTTTTTTTCCTGAGGTCTTGGCTGATTTATTTTGATTTCCCCATGATAAAGCAAAGAGGCAATGTGTTTTAAGGTACATCTTTAAATACATCCCACAGGTACACCTCAAATGTTGTCAGTCTATCAGAAGCTTCTTAAGCCATGACATAATTTTTTGAATTTTTCCAAGCTGTTTAAAAAAAAATTTTAAATAAAAACTTCAACCTAAGTGTATGTAAACGTCTGACTTCAATTGTACATTGAAAATATTTTTAAAGTTTTAAAAACATATTTCATACCCAGTTAATTTTCTAAGCAATTAAAAAAATAAACACTCCAGACTGTTTTTAGTTATCCCAACCATTTATTTTGGACAGATTTCAACCGAAGTGAGGTTTTACATAAAACTTCTGAAAAACAAAAATAAGCGTAGGAACATAAAAATGTTGGATTGGAGGTTTGTTACTCTCAGATGTAAATATTTTTCCATTATTTTTCCGTTGATTGGAATGGCCTACCAGCTCATTCAGAGTTCCCGTTCTTGAAACCCCCCTCCAGATGGAAGGAAGGGAGGGAGAAGGGAGCAAAGAAGGAAAGGCGACTGGGAAGAAAGGGTGTGTGAAGGGAGGTGTGGGCGTGTTTTTGGGTTTACATGGCGAAGAGGATAAGGAACGCCACCATCAGACAGAAGAGACCCATAGCCTCGGACAGCGCAAAGCCCAGGATGGCATAGGAGAAGAGCTGCTGCTTCAGTGAGGGGTTCCTGTGGAGGAGGGCACACTAAGTTAAATATACAGATCATTAAATGTTAACTTTACTACAGCCAAACAAAGACGGGACTTTTCAAAGACGGTCTTGCAAAGGGAACACAAAGCTTACGTTCTTCCACAAGACGCAGGTAGCAAGTTCAAACATTGACTACATGATTAAGTCAAAGCCATTTACATGTGAATGTTTTGAAGCAAGATACAGTGGGTTGTAATGTGCAGGGAAAATTACATGTATGCTACATCATTGTTGTGTTCTCTCCATTTAGGTCTGCTCAGGTCTGCTCAGGTCTACTGCATTTTGGATTGGAGCCAACTGCCCTCAGGTCTTAGACCGGTTCTGACTGCGCTTGGGTCCATTTGGGCCGCAACTTTATATTATTTATACACATTTGTTTTTCCATAAGTCTGTTATGGATCAGGTTGAAAAACCTCTATAAACTTACATGTTTACACGTCATAGCCAACATTGGAAATTTGTGAATAAAGCTATACACGACATCACTGAAATTCAGTATTCATTAAAGCCCAACCAATATTAGATTTGAGAATGAAAATAGACCTTTTCTATGTGGATTGTGCACCAATAGGACTTAGCAAAGGTACTCTGGGGCTGCTTTCTTAAACAAATAACCTTATAGAAGAATATTATACATTGTCAACTAATTTAAAAAAAAAACTAAGAAAAAATAAATAGCTAAAACACCAGTAATGCAGGGTTTCCGCCAGTGTATTGCAAGCGCCAAAGTTGCGTGGGTAAAGTGTTCTTTACCCTCGTTGTGTGTAGGGTGACGTTCAACACTTGACGTTTCCAACTATCACAAGCAAACGTAACCGAGCAACCTTAGCTAGCTAAACAGCTAGTAACACAGATACTTCCTCTGTGACATTTAGGGATATTGTCAAGGAGGAAAGGTGAAAGCCAAAAGCCAAAAGCCAAAAAACCTTTTACAGTTTTTTCAGGGCAGCCAAATACTGGAGATGATGGCAATAAGGAAGAGACTGCCAAGTCAACAACCCCAGCCCGGGGTTGACCAAGCTAAGCCAGTGAGCACCCCGTCCTTGGTAACGCCGTTAGAACAATGACAGCTGAGTTAATGTGACTTTAAGCAGAAGACACTGCTATAGTTGTAGATTTTTTAAAAGTGTGTACTGGCTATCTGGCATACCGGGACAAATCCCAGTGGGCATGTTCAGTATCCGCAGCAGCTGTTTATAATATAAATAAAATTACTGAATTATGTATTTGAACTGGAACCAAACTACTCTGTATTGCATGTTCTATTTTAAATAGGTTAATCTTCACGAATGATGACTTCATCATTGTGGAATGTTAAATGTTCAAAGGAAACTGAATGAACCCAGTAGAAAACCAAACTGGAATTGTTCAGTATCGATTCACAATCCAAAACCCCACTCTCGATTGAAGAGTTTGTCAGGGTGCTGCACTGCCCTAACAGTTGAGCCTTTTGTTTCATCATCACTTTATTACTAACATGGATGGCTGGGCTGGCGCATATCAGACAATCCACACACACACACACACACACACACACACACACACACACACACGATAGGTCAAGAAGAAATTGGGCTCCAGTATTCATCCCCACTTGTCTATCACTTTCAACAGAAGTGTTTGATGCCTTTACTGCAGCAAATAAAAACAAATGCCACAATTCTACAACTTTAGATAAGCCATAATATACTGTGGAAAAGGTTTTGTCATATTCTTTGCCAAATATTGCAAACTTAGAGCAGACCACAGCTATGACAAAGCTAAAACCTCAACTAAGGCAGAATTGGTAAAATCAAGGCATTTATAGGCCCTTAAGCGGTAGTTGCACAGTTTGTTTAAGTTTTTCTTAACTTTCCCCTGGAGTAAAGCTGAGCGCCTTTTTAAATCTGTTGCTCAGCTGCCACACAAGGTCCCAGCTTTCGAGTCCGTAGGTGTGATGAAGCTGCCTCTCAAATTATTTTGTAATGCTTCGATCATTTTCAACAAGGTCATCTGTGGCTTTTAAATCCTCAGAGTAGTGAAGGCTAATCTGACAAACAAATGATAATGATAACAGGGACAGAAGAACAGTCTGTTGTCACTGGTGTAAGCACTCAGCAACACTTCAGGATACTGTGGATAAGTCTTCGCACTGGATGATGACTAAAAAAAAATTTACCTGGCATAGCCAATGATGAGGCTGCCGAACACTGTTCCAATTCCCGCTCCTGAGCCGGCCACACCCACTGTGGCTGCACCAGCGCCGATGAACTTGGCAGCAGTGTCGATGTCCCGGGAGACAGCGCTGGTCTGGAAGGAGCGGGTCAGGACTGCAGACTGGCTGACTGGCAACAGGGCCTGGAGAGGAGGGACATGAGAAACTACAGTACATGCCACTACTGCATCAGCCAAGACGATTCCATCTCTCTCTATATCTATATATTCACACATATAGATTTTTCTATACATTTACAGTAGAGAGTACTAAAGCTTTAACAGGCCAATTTGTAAAAAAAAAAAAAAAAAAAAACTAACAAAAAACACTACATACAGATGTGCATCAACACTGCAATATAAAGGGACACTTAGATTTTAGCAATTTCGGCCATCCCTATGCACATCCCAGTATTTGTCGTGTGTTGGAAAGAAGGCAGAGGCTATTTAAACACAACCGGGTGCAGGATCTTTGAAGGTCAAAGGACTGACCTGCTGCTCCACTGTGGCTTCAGGTCTGTTGAAGAGGGAGACTGAGACTGGCCGTGCGAGGACTCTGGACCCCCCACGCAGCTACAGACAAACAAGTTAACTTCATTAGTACACTTCCACCAAATTACCTTGCCATACATTTTCTATTGTAAAGACCAAAACTAGTTAAAGGAAACTAAAAAAATTACATGAAATTGTTATGTAGTATTTTGGGATAGGATCATCTGCAATGTAATAACTAGCCAAAACTGCAAGTCTGCTGGCATGTTTCAACATTTTCATAACCGCAGCCTATGTCTATTATATTATTCAAATACAGAAATTTCAATTTGAAGCAACCCCTGGTGTTGAAAATAATTTAAGTCAACTGAAATGAAGCGCATAAAATCATTTTTGTTTTCAAAGACTAGAAGTTGTGATTATCAAACTACCAAATTAAATAAATCCAGAGTAACATAGTTGGTATAATGTAAGGAGAGGCTTTTATAACACTCCATAACAAAAGCTTTAAGACACTGGGTTTTGTCAATAGTGAACAGCTGAATAAAACAGAAAACTGTACTTTAAGTCTACCAAAATTATTATACAAATGGTCCACTTTTGCAACATTAAACTTTCAAATTTCTCACATCACACACAGTGTTAGTTAACATTGAGTTGATTAGTCTGTAAAGATTTTGCTATACTGTTTCTAGCATGATGTCTATACCTTCATCTATCTATTTGGCAAAATTGCCTGCAATGTGCCAATTATAACTAGTGAGCGAGACTGATGGCTATCTATCTATCTATCTATCAGTATCCATTTAGCCCACCTAGGACTACATTATGACTAACTTGTACTCTGATGTTCTGCCTGTCCCACTGAACACGTGGGAGTGTCAGATGTAAATAGGGAACACTGTCCTCAACACTTCTATGATTGAGATGCCTACATGCACAGTCAGCTGACATGGAAATGCCACTAACTGTGCAACTGTCAAAGAGCATGGACCAAATATGGCTCTCATTCAGAAATACGTGTCCTTGAAGACAGACGAGGATGCCAAAAAGCCCATTCAGTCATGAATGTAGTCATCCTTTGGTGTCAAGCCACTTAGATTCAACATTTTGTGTTCCACAAGTTGGTTTATATTTTTTTCTTCACTTAAGTACATTCACAAGATAACAGCTGCATTACAGGTTAAAAGTGTCACAAATAAATACTAATGCTCATTATATCAGCAAGTCAAACAGCTTTCTAAGCTATAAATAGATAAATCTAGAAGTTTAAAGACTTATTTCCAAAAAGTATTTTTGGGAATAATAGTTGACGTACCACAGCAGGAGAAGTGACAAACTTGGCGCAGGCATACATGGCTGGAAGCTGGAAAGAGAGGAAACATTTTAGATCCGCAGTCTGTTCTTGTGTACAGTCCTTTCTGGCTGATCAAGCAGCAGAGTTGGTGATCTGGTTAAAGGCTGCAGCAGGAATCAAACCTGGAACTTTAAGTTATTCACATGCAACTACTAAGCCATCAACACAGTCAATTGAAAGGTGGACATCTAGAGGTTGTCATGGAGTTGAACCTGAGACACTGAAACACGACTGTACATCACTGTATTAGAGAGCAAATTATATACATTTTAGGTGCTGATTGTTAGTCTACAATTCTTAGTGAGAGTCATCTTAATGTCAGAATGTGAGCAATAAATCCATCCACTTCCCAAGGACACCAGGACTTCATGTTTTCACAGTTTGTTCTTTACTGGCCTGCAGCTGTGACAGCTTTACTATAGACAGAAGTTACCTTAAGCTTCAGAGCTCAGGGTCAATGTACACAGGGAAATTTCCAGAGCAGTAAGGTCCTCAATGTAAAATAAATCAGTTTAAAGATAAATGCCCTGGGCAGAGAGGAAATCTCGAGTATGCAAAGGTCAAGGCTAGTAACAAGTTGATCAAGAAGAGCAAATTCTGGTCTGTTGATCCTGGGTAGTCCAGCCAAGAGGCTAATCCAATTGCATCGACTACTGCAAGGATAAACTCCAGATAAACCGCTAAACATTCACACATGCTGCAGAATGAGTGGCTTTAACACTCCCACCTTCAGACGCCATTAGCTGAAACCTCGAGGACATTTCTACTTAGAAGATCCACCTAATCAGAGATGGGGGTACGGCAAATATCAGCATTTTGTGAAAACAAAGTGTCCCAATACAACTTTAATAATAGCGAGAAATGAAAGTTAGCTTGCATGGTTGGGTCCGCTGTTAAGACCTGGGTGTTGACTGTCCTCGCTGAAGAGGGGAAGCGCCGGAGATAAGCTAGGTTGCTAAGCTAACCAGCCTGCAGACTTGAAGGTCAAAAATGAGCCGCAGACGGTCACATTGGGCCTGGAAAGCAAGCATTGTGCACTCACTGCTATAATAAACCTGCTGTAGTGCAGCGACAAGGGGCGACATGACACCGCAGGCCTCCGACAGGGATGTCCCTACAGCAGCGGACTGATTCAGAGCAAGGAAGGCCCCAGACTGTCAGACATTTTACATTCAAGCGTCTGTCAGCCCAGCCTGGCCGCGCTGTGCCCGGTGTGTGACCCGCTGCTTGCTCCGGCGGTCCGACAACCGACAACCGACAAAACACAGTCCTCGTGTTATTCCTGCTTCACTGCCTGTCACGTAGATAAACCAGGAGCACACGCACCGGTCGGCTCTGAAGTCGTTTCCAGAAACCAAGTCATTGAATGGCCGACCTAGTGTGCTAGCTACCGATTGTTAGCAATGACAGCTATCTTAACAAGACGACTCGGACCAGGTGAAAAACATCCGTTTAAATATCAGACACACACACACACGCACTTAAAACAGGGACCAACGTGAGTGCACGGAAAGTCTGAGAACTATGAAAGGCAAATATTACCGGTCTGTTAGGCTTTCGGAGGGTCCGGGATTAGCTGCTCTCGCACACAGCGGTAGTCAATGAATGTAGGATGTGCCGACTGTCACCTTGTAATTTATAAGCTCAGCGTCTACGTCCTAAACGCCCATTGGTCGGAGAGAAACCTCCTTCATTCAGAACTGGCCCGTCGCCATGTCACATCCGTTACTATATCCTATCGGATTCAGCTTTGTCCAACTACAATCATTTCGACTGGCCAGGATGTTTACGAGGGCGGGACCAAAGGAACTTTCATTAATTTGATTGGACAGCGTTGCCGGGAATCACGAGCTTACGAAGAACGACCTTTCAAAGCACATCCAGTGTCCTATGTACCTATTGGTTAGTCTATGGGAAGTCCCGCCTATGGTACGTTCCCCTCACTATCTGGAGTCCACAGGCAAATTCTGTTATTTTGGGAGATGCTGTATACACACAACTTCACACCCCATCATGCCGCAATTTGTTACTGGATGAATCTGGATCTATTAAGTTAGAAACTGTTTTCCATTCAACACAATCTACACAATTATGTCTATCTCCTTATGTGGTATGGCATTAACAAAATATTTTATTAAAGAATTTAATGAATTGCAACCTATTCACACACATTTAGCTTCACTTGCCAATTTTGATAACAGTATTCTCCCCCAGTTTAATAAGATAATAAGAATCTATCTCTTCTTATAATGCACTATAAAAAAAAGGACGCATTTTTATGGGGTCCCATCAGTGCCAAAATTATGGTGTTTGAACACTGTCAATGTTGACTGAACATGTAACAAAACCTTTGTCTATATCTGTTCATCTTTGAACTGTACTTCTGTCGTGACAAAACTATTTTGACAATCAGATTGTCTATGTCGATGCTCACCACACAACACATTCGGCTGTGTAAATTCAACTTTAAACTGTATTTCTGTCATCTTGATGCACTCCCTGACATCTGACTGGGTTGTGTCGTTGATGTGTCGCTATGATGTGTCGTCCTGATGTGTCGTCCTGATGTGTCGTCTTGATGTGTCTGACTGTGTCGTTTTAATATATATGTAAAAAAATTAACGCTGAGCCGACGTTACCTTGCCATCAGCTGCAGGATGTCCTTCTTGGGCCAACAACTAACTTGTTAAGGAAGAGGCCTGTTCATTCTGCTAAAGTTTATGCACACAGTGTGCATTCAGCAGCTTTATAAAAAAAAAAACACAGTCAAACAACAGGGAGGACGACACATCATAACAACACAGTTAGACGACACATCAGGACGACACAGTCAGACAGGGAGCGCATCAAGACGACAGAAGTACAGTTTAAAGTTGAATTGACACATTCAAATGTTTTGTCAGGTGAGCATCGACATAGACAATCTGATTGTCAAAAGAGTTTTGTCACGACTGAAGTACAGTTCAAAGTTGAAATGACATAGACAAATGTTTTGTTACATGTTAAGTTGACATAGACAGTGTGCAAATGACAAAATTTTGGCACTGATGGAACCCCATACTTTTAAGACTACAAAAAATCACATGAGCTCTGATGAAATTTTGGAGTTTCATTAAGTTAGTTTCTAATAGTTTGAAATAGAAATAGTTGAAACACTGAAACAGTTAAAGTGGCAGTTGAAATACAACTACTGAAAGTAAGCTGCTTGAAATAATAATTAAAATGGAAGCGTTGAAAGAAGTTGAAGTTTTAGTTTAAGCACTGAATAAAGATGGAGTGCCAATTTATGTGTAAATCAGTTAAATCAGTTCCCATAAACCAAAGTATTGGACAAATTAAAATTCTGACCTGGTGATGCCACCAGATGAAAAGCCAGAATTGTAATAGCTTAAGTGATCCCTTGAATTATTACAATTCAACTTGAGCGGGGCAGCAGGGAGTAGATGTGTAGCTGTATTGAATTATCAAATTAATTAAAGTTGTCAAATAAATGTTATGGAGTAAGTATAAGGAGTAGAAGTATAAAGTAGCAGAAAATGGAAATACCCAAGTAAAGTACAAGTACCTTAAAGAAGCTACTAAATTATGCTGTATTAAATACCTAGTTACCAAGTTAGTCACCACAGCTGTCATCAGAAACAACAAAAGGTGCATGCTGAGTTACAGCATTGTTCTGATTTGAAAAAAAAAAAAAAATCTAAATGCATGCTAAAAAATATTGACCAAGGAATGTGCAAAAGTTCACAGAATTAAGTTAAAAGAATATATGCAATGTACTGAGATAATGATCCAAAAGATGTGTATTAATGTAACACATTGAGGCAAATGTTAAGACTATACATTAGTGTAATGTTTAGTATCTATTGGGGGGATAAGAATCTGTGGCAGTGGGGGTCCCAGGTCTTGTTGATGAGGCCAGCTGCAGATGGGAAGAAACATTTTCTGTGCCGTGAGGTTTTGGTCCTGACGGACCGTTGTGGAAGGGAGTGTCTGGGTTTGGAGGGGGTTGGCCATGATCTTTTTTTGCACGCCTCAGGGTCCTGGAGTGGTACTGGTCCTGGAGTGATGGGAGATAATTTTAAATGAATTCAAACTTATTTATTTTTGTCATATGTTATGAACACACAAACAGAAAATCCAATTTCAGCATGCTGAACTTGTCTTTATAAATCCTTAACACTGCACTGCACATTGCATATTTGCTCTTGTGACGTACGGTATGTATATTTAACTTTTTCAAAGCAAAATGTGTATTGATAATGGTCTGTCTTGGATATTTATCCTTTATGTTTTTTGTAATCAATTTTATTTTACACCGGTAATACAACAACATTAGGTGCACACCACATTGTATTTTACTACACATTTTAAGTTATTAAACAAATAATCCTTTGAATCTCGAAATTATATAATGTCATTATTGGCAGCCTTAGACTTCCATATTCTTTAGCCCTTCCTTCATCCCTCCTCAATTAGGCACTGTGACCTCTGACCCCTACGCCCTCTACTGTACTCTAATGTTGTCCAACTACGTACTGCTGCTTACTTCAGTGGTTTACACTTCCTCGAGATGAAAACGTCAGCTAAATGTTCAAAATGTAAATATAAATAATTCAGTGCCATTTACTGCCACCACTGAATAGAGCAGGCAAGCTGTCCGCTGATTTATGCTTACCCTGCTGTCAGCTGATTGGCTGATCTCAGACGAAGGCCCTGCTCATAAATATTCATTATATCTTGTAAAAGAATTATAGATTCCTCTATAGAGACTCAGAGAGAGACACACAGACAGAGGGTGAGACATGGCGCTAATTTATTTACACTCCACAGCAGCAGAGGGCGCCAGAAGATAAGACTTAACAAAGTTTACTTTAGTTTGGGAGATTGACTGTTTATATCCTTTAATAATTAGTTTTAATATGAATTCAGACTGGGTTTTGGTATACTTTCCTCCTTCTTTCTTGTCAGTGAGTGTTTGTATGCTAGTAGTATTTTTAATACTACATATAATTTTGTTTGATGTCAAAAATAACCTACAGGAGCAAATCACCAGAACGTGATTGTTGCATGTGCAACCTCAAAAGTACAAAAAGTAGAAGCTGTGTCAAAAACTGACATATCAAATGTGAAACGTACAGGGAAGAAACTCTTACCGTCCGTACAAAGTGTGCTCACATTGCACTGATAAAGCTTCCAGTGTCCGGTTCTATGCTGTGGTGTCATTGTGAGGATAGCAGACTCCATCCTCGGGTTGGAATTTGATTCTCTTGTAGAGGTCGCTTTTCTAGTTACAGAGCATCACGGACTACACCTCTCACCGCCTTTAATCTCTCCTGGACAAGAAGCACCTCCAGTAACTGATTGATACCACCAAGGTGCACCCCCGAATACCGCAGGGGAACCTTCCTCCCAGTGGCCCAGTGTCTGTGCACAACCCACTGGACACTGAGAAAACATTTCTGTTCCTAGGTGTTCTGTCTGTGTGTATGTGTGTGTCTGTTCTCCTGAAAGAATGGACATATGGTGCTACACAATCATACTTGTCCTTCTGAACCTTTCCCCTGAGGAATGTGCATTGTGTATGTACCCATTTACTTTCAAATATCCATTAAGTGCAGTACACATGACAACATTTTTTTTTTTTATGTAGAGATCAAGTAAGCAATCAATACTACCTGCCACAGGTTTGATGTCTGGTCTGTTAAATTTGGTCATATAAATAACAAACGTACTTATTTAAGAATATAGATTGGGGTGTCCTGATAGCCTGGTGATTAAGGTACATACCACATAACCGCAATGTTCCCAGTTCGATTTATACCCCTCTCTCTCTCCCCTGCTTTCCTGTTCGTCACTGTCTAATAAAGGCAAACATGCAAAGAAAAAAATATCTCATAAGGTCTTTGGCATTTCAGGTGACATTGTGATGTAGTGGGACACACTGAAACATTTAGAGAATACATATGGAATTAACTAAATTACTAGAAATCAGAGCTCCAAAGATGCCCAGTTTGTTGATAATGGAGCTGGCTTTGGCCCCCCATGCTGCCTTCAAACTCTCATCCAGCTGTCCACCAGATGTCCTCCTAAACATAGGTCTGTGTTGAGCTGGTCACTAGACCCACATGCGGGCCTTTTCCATTATATTTACACAAAAATAGTCTGGATGGACCTTCAACATTGTATATGGAGAAAGACTGAGTGAATGATCCTACACCATAAAGACACTGTCCTTGTTTTACAGGCAAAAAGATGGAGTTTTCTCATTTAACCATTATTTTATTTTTATTCTTTAACTTATTTGGATAAAACAAGCAAAGGTGAATGATAAAATTATTGCAAAATGATTCAACTTTGACCTGCTCTGCTTACTATAGTTGTGTGTACTTTCAGGTTTCCAGAGCAAGGACAAATTTTTAGCTACATTACTCCCAGATACTGTTATGTATTGGCTAAAATTATGGCTTGTTTACAACTGGTCTGACCTATTCTTAGTGATTTACAGATAGAACTAATTGCCAGAGCTACACAATTCATAAGTAGTGCTTTGTTTTTTTCTTTTACAGAATTATAATCCCCTGCTTTTATTTTAAATGCCTACTCAGGTAGCCTCACTTCAAAATTTCCCCAATTTAGCACACTCACCAGAAACACAAAGCCAAGCCTACACTGAAACATCACATATTTTCAAAAAGACAACATTTTCTTTTTTCTTTTTCTCTTTTATATTTACGTTTATTTTTTATACAACATTTGTATGTACACTTCCTTAAAAAACAGCAACAGCCCCTTTCACTACTTGATTTCAAACATTTTGACAACAACAACAACAATAATTTTGACAACATCTTGAGGTGCTTTAATGTTACATCTGCTGCAAAGTCCCACAGGGATCTGGGAGACACAGTACTTTATTTCGAGCCTTAAAACTCTGTAGCACACCTTAAGTGAAAATGCATGCACAAATAAATAAAATAGCCTCTTAGGTCAGAGTGGATTTTTTTATGTAATGATAATAGTATATGGAACATTAATGATCTCCCCAATGTGACAAAAGATTATCCATGGTTTTATCCGAACTGCACAAAGATCCTGAGGTTTGGGTGTTGAAGTTGAACTGAAATTAAAGTTCTCCTCACTTTTTGTTGAAGGAAATATTATCTGTAATGATGCAGTTGCGCCGTGCACATCAGACTGTATAAACTGTAGAAACAAGACTAGTTTTACCAGTTTTTAAACAAGACTGCAAAGCGTTTGAAACCCCTGTGTTAACTTGCCACTCCACCAGAGGTCCCTACCTGCCTCCCTGGATGTGAGCTGGGAAATTGCTGTTGAGTGTATACTGTATATGGTCCCTTCTCTTCACCAGGCAATGCTTGAGTGTGAAGGCCAGGCAACTGAGCTACCAGCCAGAGTTGAATGAGAAAACTCATGTTAGCAGGTAGTCCTGTGACCTCACCTGGTGATTTGAAGGCACAGAGTACTGTTGGGAGTGCTCAAATACTGATGGTGCAAAGAAACAGCTAACAATGTCACTCCATGGTTTGTATTAATGAAACGGGATGCCAGACATCAAAATGGCAGCCAATAATTGCTCTGTTTTGCCTCCGTGGTGTGTGGCTCCCTGCACATGCATCTTAGTGTTTCTCTCCCCTGCCCTCTCTGTCCCACTCAACCCTTAGACTTATGTTCAAAATGGAGTCACAAACACAAAAATAGCTGTCCTAAGCTCTGGTAAAGTTTTGCAAATATGAAACCTTCATGGATTTAAAATTCAGATATCATTCCAGATTATTTTATAACAGAGGCATATGGGGAAAATGGCCGCAGGAGACTTTTTTTTTTTTTTGCAGCACTGCGGTTGGCCACAGTGATGAATTGGCAGCAAGTTTGGGTGCTAGCGCCGTATCCAGCTCTCTTAATACATCCATGCGTTGGACCCCAGCTAGATAACTACCTGTATTGCAATTGGAATTAAAATAATTGCTACTTATAGGGCTCACCACAGATGTTGCTCCAATCAAATTAAAGTACTGTCTGTCTGTGCCTTAAAGTGACTGAATATTTGTCAGCAAGCAAGTTTTTTCAATGACGCAGACACAAACCCTCCTTTCACCCCACAGACATATCCAGGCGACACACACACACACACATACATACACACACACATACACACACTCACAGACGTGTTACCATTTTGGAGGACATTACATTGATTAACATTAATTTCATGGAGACTTACCAAAACCCTAACCATAACCACAACTTGCCTAAACCCAACCCTAAACCTAACTGCACTCTAACCTTAAATCAAGTCTTTCTCCTGAAATGTAATGATTTACATTATGGGGAATTTTGTCCCCAAAAAGGAAGGCGAGTCCCCACAATGTGACTATGTAAACAGATTTATGTCCCCACAACATGAGTAATACATGGTGCACACACACCGAGAGAGACTGCCATCTTCATTAGTGCTGAGTGCCAATGTGGCCTCTGGATTTATTGGCAGGCAGAGGGGAAACAGACATGTATACACACACAGCTACACACACACACACACACACACACACACACACACAAACACACACACACACACACACACACACACACACAAACACACACACACACACACACACACACACACACACACACACACACCTATTCAGCATTCCACTCCACAGTAGCCTAGTAATAATGACCAACCTCAGTGGGATCAATAGACTTGAGACAGATGAGCCTGGTTAACACACACATGCACACTCACACTTTTACATCTCTACTATGCTGGTCTGGTCTAAGTTCAGGAAGATGGATAGCTGCATTCACACTGCAATTAATAATGTTTTTACAAGACTGATACTAGGGTGTGTGTGTGTGGCTGGATATTCCTCCCTCCCTCCCTCAGATCCATCCATCCATTTTCTAAACTGTGTCTCCTGTTTATGGTGACAGGGTTCTGGAACCTATCCCAGCAGCCAATGGGTAAGAGGCAGGTTGCTTCTGGACATTTTGTCAGTCCATCAAGGGCACTTCAGTTTCCAGTTCACGTAACCTGCATGTATTCAAACCGTGGAAGAAGCAGACCATGGGAGAATCTGCCATTCTCATTCTCCTTCCTTCTTTCATCCCTCTCTCAACAGAAAGGTGTTGGGCAGTCTGGCTCCACCAAAGATTACAGAGCCTTGACTGCTCGTGTCGACAGAGACAAGAAGCTGTTGTTCCAGCTTTCTTCCCCTGGTTTAGGGTGAAAGAGTCCCATTAATTTCCTCCGTAGACAATGTTATAAGACGGAGAGTTGGAGCACTTCTGCAGCTTGGATGGGCATGACAGTTTAAAATCAGATTTATTGTGGTTATAGTAAGCTATTTGACACAATAGAAATATAGAATTCTGGCACCTTTAAATTATACAATATGCATGATTTTCATGCAATGATATCACAAATTGTAGTTATTTGTGCATTGTGGTGGAAATATGAATCACATTGTTTTTTTTCGGCTGGACGGCAGACAATCTGTTGTAACTGAGGAGATTGGAAACGTCACTAGAGAAAAAAGTACATCATGAAAGAAACCATCTTAGACTGACAATCTGGACTCTCATCTCCTCCGCTATTCCTGAAACTGCACCAACAACCCAGAGACAAAGATTTAAGAGCGGCTCACTCTTACATTTTACACTTCCACCGGTCATTGTAAACAACTCAACCTTTCATCAAGTGCACCGTGTCGGCACACCGTCACTTAAAGGACCCAGACCAATTATCACAAAGTTCCAACATTTTCAAAAAAAAGAAAGAACTAATCAAAAGCGAAGAGAAAGAATTAAAAGGAAATAAACCTGGTCTTAAGGACCGGTTTCCACGTAAAGTAAATGAGTGCCGCAGAGACATGAACCCCATCTTGAAGGAGAGCAGAAAAATAACAAGCGAGCAACCTGGTTGTGGACAAGCTAAACACTGATGGTAAAATCTTCCATAACACCAAGATAACACCATGGCCTCACCCTGCTATGTAGGTAGATATTATGTTCATTTAATACACATGCTCCAATGAAAAATAGAAAAATCCTTTCAACTTATATAGGCTCCTCTATGTCACGCACATAACTTTAACCTTGTATAACGGTAACTGTCGGCCTATAACTTACTGACTAATTAATGAACTCTACCATTTACCATTACTGAGCGTCATTAGCTTTCATTTACTACCAAATGTGTCATTATTGACAAATCCGTGGGATTTATCTGGTTTGTAGTTGGTTCTTGAATATGAATTAAAAGGGTCAATTGCAACACATGTGGTCTGGGCCACAGAAGCACTTTGGTAAAAATAAAAAAGTAATCTCATCATGCCTCATGCTTAAGTAACTGTTAACTTTTACAAGATTTAACCCAGAACCTAGAAAATTACTTAGCGGTATTTACTTTCTTGCTGCAAGTTAGATGAGATGATAAATTCAGAGTTCTATCACCTAGTTCTTTCATCTGGTAACTTGTAGAGTCAAGTAGAGATAGCAGAGTTAACAAACATTAACATTAACAAGTAAGGTAACTATTTATTTCAGTTCCATTTGCATTGCATTGTATGGATATTTGTATTTTTTGCCCGCTCAGTCATGTCTATTCCAATTCTATTTTTATTATATAAACTATGACTAGTTTGTTGTATGTATACATGTGTCTTCTCTCTACACTGTATGTGTGTGTGGGTGGGTAGGGGACAGTGGGATGTTTTCTAATAAAATTCTTTGTTGGGTAGCTGTCTGACTCTGATGTCACCAGAGGCTAAGACACAGAATATCACTGCCTAATAAACTGTGCTAATGATACACACCCAAATAGTCTAATTATCAGGCCAGAAACTCTGAATATTCTCATTAACCCAATATATCGGATTCATTCATGATAAATTGTCACATAAATTTAATTTTCTGATATCCATAACCTGAACAAAATTTTCAGAGTGAGCATCACTGAATTAGTTGAATCTGCGCTGTTGTGTAAAGTTCTTGTTTGTGGAAAATGAGACAGTCCCAGTGAGACAATCCCTTGCTGTGGTGCTTGCTGACTCACCGCATGGCTTGCTGTAACATCTAGATGGAACACAGCCCACATTAATATTATTAGTTTCACATGTGCTTTGTCTAAGACTGGGTATCACTTGAATGCTTCAATACAGGTGCCTAGATTACTTTTATAGATACCTTCTCTAACAGCTCTTGTTTTTTATTTAACAATAGAAGCTAAAGTTCTCAAACATGACAAATGAATGTGCGTTGGCTTGTTGGCAGAGCACACTCAGACACTGCCGAGAAGTTCAAGAGGAGTTGTAGGGATATTAACAAAAAAAGGGAACTTTAGAGAGTACCATAGCTTACTCTAATTTTACGTTCTGTTTGGTTGAGTATTTTTAGTAATTTTTAATACAATTGTGTTTGTTTGGTTGGCAACAAAGAAAAAGCACTGAGGTCTTGTCAAAGCTACCCAGCTGTGTTACTGTTACATGTTACTCGTGGTATCTCAGCGACTGGGTCAGAATGTTACATTCCTAAAATATATGTAAGTCCTGAATTCATATTTAAAACACAGAGCCATGTATTTCCCGTGTTTCTGTATCAATGCATGAACAGTGCCAGGAGCTGTGTCTGTTTGTGTCTGTGTATATGGACGTGTATGTTGGTGTGGCGCTTATTACACAGCCTCTGTCCGTGTGTGTGTGTGTATGTGTGGTGGCTTTGAGGGAGTTTTACAAGCAATCTCTTTACTGCTTTGTGTGGTGCACACCTACTTTTACTACCCTACCACAGTGAAGAAAGAGCGCGCACACACACACACACACACACATGCAGTTCCAATAAGCACCATGTGAATGATATGGGCCGGTTGGTTTGGTATTGAGTTCTCTCCGGCTCAGTTTATGAGGAAGCTGCAGTGACGGGGGGTGGTGTGGTGGTGGTGGGGTGGAGGGACGTGGGGGGGGGACATTAGTTTAATTGTAGTCTGAGTCTGAGACTTAAGTGAGATCCGAGTCTCATACACACATTCAGTGAATAAGAAAAACCTTATTTTCTTATGTCACCAACATTAGAGGCAACTATTATTTAATTTTTTAACAACACAAAAACTAAAACTGACAACATCAAAATGCATTTCTGAGATAATCAATTGTCTCAAGTCATAGTGGCTCCAAATATCTCCTATTGAGGAACTATTTCTCTTCCATTTGTTATAAGTGTAATTAGTAGGTGGTAGGTTATATTTAGGCTATAACTAATTTTGCCTTCTTATGGGCATTAATTGACCATAATAATTGACTATAAATTAGTAATTTACATTACCAGATGTAATAAATGTAATATTTACATTAATATTACATGGGGGGGGGGGGCGCTGGTGGGATTAATGTAAATTTCCAAGGTTGGACACGAATGAGAGTGAAGTTATTTGCATTAATCCCAGCTCTGCCTCCAAAGCCCCCCCGCAGAGGAGGCTGTCATGTACACACCGGCTAGTAGGCTAGGCTAGGAGGCTAGCATGTGATCCACAACGGGATGTACATGGAGAAATTGTGTGCTCTGCAGTGCTCCCTCTCAGACAGCGGGACAGAGCAGTAGGGGCCGATGGATCTGCTGTTTTCTCAGTCCCAGTGTGACCCGGAGAGGGAGCACTGCGGAGCAGACAATCTAATTCTTGTCTCATTTGTGGTCTGATAAACATTAAACTCATCAAATTCAGTGCCCCATATTGCTGTTTTCCAAGCTACACATATTACAGCCTCATAACGTCAGTCCTTCAGAATTAACGTCATGAACTTTACATAGGCAGAAATGTTTGTTTCCCAGCCGTTGTGCTTGCACAGCTCTGCGCTGAAGATGTTGAGTTTGACTGAGTGAGAGCATGCGCGGGGGAGGGGGGGGGGGGGGGGGGGGGGGGGCGAGCAGTGATTGACTCCTCCTGCTCTGATTGGTTGTTTTCATCCAGGCACAGTGGATTTCTGCAAATGCCATTAGGAGCAGCAGTAGGGGCCACAGGAACCTGACTTTTTCACAGATTATCTGTCACATGTTTCACTGTATATAGTGACACTTTGAGCAAATATGACAAAAAGTTATTTTTATAAAGGTTTCTTACTGCCCCTTTAAGTTTGGGGAATTTTGAAAATCATGAAAAAAATCATCAATGTAACTAGGTATTTTGTGCTGCAGCACTCAAAAACTTTTTTTTTTTTTATACAAACTTTAGTAGCGACATCGATGTGGTCCAATGTTAAAGTCAAACTAATGTCAGTTAGCTATAGCAAACTTCAGTTAGCTTAGCTAGTGTACTGTATTTTGAAGAACAGAAGAACTTCCACACCTCAGTCTAATGTGAACTAGTGACTAAAAGTGAAGGGAAAACGTGTTTAGGGACTGTAGTCAATGAATATGAACAAGCCAGCTGACCATTTTGTTGTCTGTCTATTGAAGAACTTATGCTACAGGCGCTTCGTTAGAAAAGAAGGAAACTGCATTTCTCATGGCATAATTATAGCCTCTTCAACACAGGATCGGCCGAGGTCCAGCCAAGCAATGCTGCTGGTATAGTGTTTGAGTACAATAATGCAAGCCAGGCAAGATCCGTGTAACCTCCACCGTGCACCCAGAACAGCGTGTGTTCTTTCAGCTTGGCCACTTTCAGGACCTTCTCAAGCACAAAGTTTTCATTGGGCACAAGTAAATTCACATTATAATGAACACAGCTACAAGTAACATGTAGAGAATCAAACAATAATTGTAAAAAATAAATAAAATAAAAATAAAATAAAATGAATGCAATCCAATACAACAGCTCTGCCTTAAATTCTACCTTAACAAAGCTTAATATTCAGTTCATGTTGACACTGTCACAAAGGTGTTAACTCCACTGAAGTCATGGTCAGTGAAAGTGTTCTTGACTTCATTATATTTTGAGAGGTGTCTCTAATTATCTGGACAAAACTATAACCTCAATAAAAATATAGTTAAGTTAACATCTGACAGCATCAACAAAAACTGAACATTATAAACTTCATATAGGTAGAATTTGTGTTTCTGTTGTATGTATTTGATTGCATTAGATTGTATTAGTGTTCCACTGTTGGTATATTTAATTTTGACATAAAGTCATGATAGCAGTGTTATCATTCATTGGAAAGGTGCAATATAAATAAAGTTTATTATTATTATTATTTTACAACAAAAAAAAAGGAATCAGTAAAAGAAATGTGCCTTGTAAACCAAGGCATCATGTTTTCTTCAGAATCAGAAATCATTTTATTTATATTCATATTACTATAGGTTGTCTATCTTAATCGATTGACTTGATGCCTACTAGAGTCAACAATACAGACACAGATATGGATATTTTGCTGATAAGGATCCCTTAAATCTGTTTTTTCAATTCTTGTGACAAAGGTGTACTGAGAGGGATATTCTATTTTTTTTCTTTTTTTCTCCTCCATTTTACAGACACTTTGTAATGGGGACACTTTTTCTAAATGACATGGCTTTGGCATTTCTTTCCTGACATTTCTTGTTACTTATCAGCGAAAACATATATGCTGATACTAGTGTATCTGCAATAAGCTAATAGCAGCCGATGTGCTGGCCCCTGCTGATCTATTGGTCGGGCTCTCGCTGGAGCACATCCGCTGTCAATGTATTTGGCCTGTTTTTTATATATTATTCTTTATGTAATCTTCCTTACAGTCAGGAACTCAAATGTTTTTTCAGACTTTGACTTTCTTACAACTTGACACTTGAAATGTTTATATACTTCTGTTTGTAAGCATGTGTTTAAAATTTGTCAGTTAAAACTGTATGGGGCATTTGCAATAAACACAGGCCATTCGGTTTGTTTGCTTATTTGGTGTGCATGGTGTGACTGCATATTTATGAAGATATGTTAATGTATGCAACAATGTAGAGAGAGGAATGCACTAAGCAAACAACTGCCTGTATAAGGCGTAATAATGCATTAGTGTAATACAGATAAATGACAAATGCACTCAAGCAAAGTCATTTTGGTGTATTTAACTTACATTGTTATTATATTAAATAATAAATATATTAATACATAACAATATAGAGAAGAAACTGGTTTGTTCACATGTACTCAGGAAAAAAGAGACAAAAGTTAAACAGGTCAGAACAGATAATATTTAAAAGACATGTTACCATATATAACTGTGTATCTATGTTTGAGACATACACAGTTTGTGAATAAACAAATGAATACAATATTTGAATAGATAAAATGTGTAAAAGTTATGTGAAGAAACTGTCATATTAGCCACAATATGAATTATTTTAGTTTCCAAATTGCAGACTGCAAATTGTAACTATTATCTCAGAGTGGCAGCAGAGTCCTGCTGCTACACTTGATATCTGATGTTTTGTAGTATTTACATTTTTTTTGGGGACAGATTCAGAGTTTTGCACTTTGCATGAGAGGACAATATTTTGTGTTTAAATATATATTGAGAACTCATTTGTACAGACTTTTGCACACTGAAAGTATAAAATAGAATGTAATGTTGTGCTTTAAAGTGTATTTTGCTATCCCCCAGTGGCATCCAGCCAAGCAGATTTTAAGATATCCATTCTTGAGATTTCTGCGGCTGCTGCAATACAATGGAGGTGAATGAAATTCATTTTTCTTAGAAAACTGAAAACGGGAAGGGCCATTAAACTAGATTCCCATTTAGCACAACTGTTGTTTATCAATTCTTCTCAACTTTCCATAAAGTGGTTGACTCATTCATTGGTGCAGCTTTATTAGTTAGTCAGTTGGTGCAGGGATTACAGAGACATTGCTGAAAAAAAGGTCACAATGTGTGCAAGATTGTCTACTAAGAGTTTATTTACAATACAAAGGTATCCGGACAATAATACAGAATGTAAAGAAAAACTACACCTTTATATAAAATATATCAGGATTTTTTTTTTTTAATTTAAAACAAATGTTTTTAAACAATTGGTTACACACATTTTGCTACTGAGTTCACTTTTTCACACAGTTCTCTTTACTGACATGCAGCTCAGCACAACAGTGACTTTAAAATCAAAAATGAAATAATGCGACCAGAACACTTTCTACACATCTCAGGATCAACTCATGGACCCAAACAACATTTATCTGCCAACAAGGCAAAGCATTACAACGTGTATCACTAATGTCTTTAAAGAACCTTTTAATTTAAATTTTGAATTCAGTTTATGTATTTCTGTTTTTGGCATGAAACAAGATTCCATTACAACAAAAAGAAATGCTGCAATATAAATACAACAGTGCTCCTCAACTTTGTCTTCTGCATTTGGCAACAAGTTCTCATCCACATCACACCCTCTGTCCTGTCCTGTAATACACCTGGGAAAGAATCTTTCTGATGCCTGATCCATCCCTGGCAATCTGCTGCAGATATGTCCAGACATTCAGCACGCATTGTGTCCATCTGATCATGTGGATGGTGGAGGAAAATAATTCTTCTGTGGGGTTGGGTTTTATTAATGTAGATTCATTTACAGTAATTTTGCGTTATGGTAGGTTCAAGCAGTTTTGACAATAGTATGTAAACACGTGCAAAATGGAATGTAAATATACAGAGTTTTGGTGGTGCTTGAGTTTGACTGAGAAAAACACCAAGATCTGGTCATTGAATGTATTTTGTGTCAAAGTGAACTTGGAAGAGTCAAATCCTGTGAACTGTAAACTGTCAAAAACTGTACGTAGAGAAGGATGACTGACTTTCATTGTCAATATAGCTTATAATGGTAAACTGTTTACGTTCACACAAATAAACTGTTGTTCAGATTAAAAGTCAGACTCCTACATTCACCAGGCTGGATGTTTTAGAACATCATCCATATCTGTTTTAGCATTTCTGGCACACCTATTCATAGCATGAAGTCAAGTTGCGATTGGGTGCAGTACAGCTTAGTTCACAACAGGTGGCAGCACCGATTTGTAAGAACCCACAGAGTATAAAGGATGTCTGTGAGGCTGGATTTGTTGCTAGGGGAGGGAAGGGCTTGCTTTGCTGTGGTTTTCCTCATTGATTAAAACGAGAACATATCTCACACAAGTGCCATGCTCCAAGAGAAAAAGACGGACTATATCTTTATTTACAGTTCATTCTGACACGCATTACACCCTCACATTCACTGCATACCATGAACTGTACAGTGGTACAGCATTGACCCAGTATTCCACGTTTAGCTGGCAGAGAAGAAATGTGCACATTGTGAAAATGCACATAATGTGGCTTAGGCTATGGAAAGGTGTTGCTGGGCCTCTCGTCAGCCTGTCCATGTCCGTGGTCCTCCATCGGAGGCAGGGCCGGCGGGTCAGCAGTTGGCCTTGAGCTACAACAAAGTGGTGACAGAGATACTTCTTTTAAAAAATAGAAGTTTCCTCCTGAAGAAGTAAGCTCTCTTCTGCCTTTCCCCATTGTTTTGATTCCTGTCATTTCATGGCATTTAACAAACAGTCCAATTATCACCCAAAATGTTGTCAAATTGATCACAGTTTACAGACCCACTTCTTGGTTCAGCCTTGACCTATACTTGCAGTTGTGCACACTAGTCAAGTCAATTTTATTTGTATAGCACCAAATCATAACAAAAGTTATCTCAAGATGCTTTCACATAGAGTAGGTCTAGACCATACTCTTTGAAATATTATTTGTAATAATAATAACAACTGCAGCAGTGAGTGTGGAGCAGGAACATGGGGGCAGTAGGCGGCCAGCAATCACAGATCCAGACTCTACAGCTCCAGAGGCAGAAATACCTGCAGAAAGTGAGAAGGCAAAAAAGCACAGAAAGCACAAAAACTACCAGGAAGCAGTGGAGTTAGTAACATGTATTAGTGGGATAGGAATGCGTATGGATAGAGAGGGAGAAGAGGAGAAAGAAGCTCAGTGCATCATGGGAAATCCCCCGGCAGTCTAAGCCTATAACAGCATAACTAAGAGATGGTTCAGGACTCAACTGGAGATCAGCTGGAGAGTCTTTGAAGACTTATCGGGGCAGCCCGATAATAAGGAATTACAATAATCCAACCTAGAAGTAACAAATGAATGGACTAGTTTTTATGCGTCTTTTTGAGACAGGACATGCCTGATTTTTATAATGTTACGTGAGTGGAAGAAGGCAGTCCTTGAAGTCTGTTTTATATGGGTATTAAAGGACATGTCCTGATCAAAGGTTACTTCTAGATTCCTTACAGTGGTGCTAGAGGCCAGGGCAATGCCATCTAGAGTAACTATATCTATAGATAGTGCGTGTCGCAGGTGTTTAGGACCCAGAACAATGACTTCTGTTTTGTCTGAGTTTAACAGCAGAAAATTGCAGGTCACCCAGTCTTTTATGTCCTTAATGCATGCCTGAAGATTGGCTAACTTATCGCTTTCATCTGGCTTTATCAATAAGTATAATTGAGTATCATGTGCATAGCAGTGAAAATTTATGGAGTGTTTCCTAATAATATGCAGCCAGCACCCTGTCCAGAATCCTGCCCTGGGACTCAAGAAGGCCAAATACTATATCAGCCCCCATCCAAGAGTTTGATTCCAAAGACGATCCTGTGCATAGATGTAAGCCCAACTACAGTATAATATAATAGTAAACCTTTTTTGGTCTGCCTAGAATGACTGGCATGGAGATATTGTACAGTTGGGTTGGTGGCCTACATGTTGACAAATGCATGTCCACCGAGTCCGTGAGACCAGGATAGATTTGTTTGCCGGTCAGCAGACACAACTGGAAACTTTATCTTCTAAAACTTACTGTTATTTTTTAACTTTAAATTGTCAGCTTTTTTTCAGTCACATTTTGTGCTTGGCATTTATCAACTTGATCGGCTATGAGTTAATGTTGGGCTCTGGCTGGGTTGGACCACGCCACCTCATCAACAGTATCCACTTTTGACAGATAAACTGTCCCACATGGCCATACAGTTTCCTCTTGGTAGAACAGCAGAGTTAGGGAGAACAGCCGCAAAGTGCATGCTTTATTGTAGCATAGCACAAAAAGGATAAAAAGGATGGTGGAGGATAAAAAACATCCACCATCTTCCAGATGTTACTCATTTCTTGCGGGACTTCCCTGACTTTTGGTTTTGTATTTTTCTGTCCAGGATCAGGACTTTGAGAGGCTCACAAGTACAAACATAGCAGACTCAGTCTCTCTCTCTCTCTGACACTTTCTCTCACTCATGAACTCAACCACACATTTCCTCTCTTTCCTGCCGGCAATAGTTAAACTGTTAGATCTGGTGTGTAATTGAGTGTTGACACATCACTGGCTCCATAAAGCATGCTAAATACAAGCTGGCAATACTCTCTAAACCCTAAATATATTTCTGTAGTGTTTTTTTGTAAAACCGTTGCTTGGTTTATTTCTCTCAGAAAGTGTATCTCTCTCTCTGAGCTCAGATTTCTCAGCATTTCTCATCTGTGAGAATTTTAAACATTTGTGTATTTTCCCTAAATGGCAAGCCTTGTTATCACTCTGGAAGTCACAAGTGTTAATTCAGAAACTCTTAAACTGTATTCATTACCTGTCAGTACTGTTGTATTCTCAGTTGATACAGTTTTGTATCCAAATTATTTGCATCCTGGACAGAAAGCTGAGCCAACACACACCTTTTGATTTTATTGTAACCCGTGAAATTAGATGCCGCACAGGACAGGGTTCTTGTAGCTTTAGTTTTATTGTTAACATTATCAACATAAAGTTTAAGTGCAGTTGTTTGTTCTTCTTTAAGAGAAAACCGTCCAGTCCGTTTAATACTGTTGCTGTAGTCAACCAGGGAACGTTCTGCATTGGCGGCAGCCATCTTGGTTGTTTACAAAGATGTCCAACAGTGCTCTTCTTCGTCAGTCATCACATTAAACCTTATCCATATTAGATGAATGGTTGTGATTGGCTTGCCAGCTTCCAATTCTGGTGGAAATCTTTCTGAATGGCAAGGCAGACGTATCTGCCGAGCAAATAAAACATGAGCTGCAGATTCGTTTGGTTCCCAGGCTACAGAAAAATGACAACAACAACAGCAATATTTGTTCAATGCCTAAAGCAACCTATACGTTGTGGCCATGCAAACGTGTTATGTCAGAAACAAATGTGTAACGTAGCACCACAAACACGGATGTTGGAGTCAACGTTGATTTCTTTTGACCATGACCGTGACCTTTTCCTTGAGTAATCCCACATTAACGCACTAACAAACCAGAAAATGTTTTTTCAGAGCATTTTTGAGTTTTACACCATAGGTAGCAACATTGTGGTTAAAGGTAAGGCAGTTTGCTGACTTTGCATAAAGCAACTTGTCACCTAGCTTGTTACCAAAGTGAAGAATGAGGGCACCGGAAAGCAGTGGGGTAAAACCAACCCTACAGTGTGGTTGGGTAATGCTAGAAAATAACTTATTGTCCATCATGTTGGAAGGCAAAAGTGTGTAGAGCCATTCAGTCGTAGGTGGGGGGGGACAAACCGTTATTGAGAGCTGTGAGTCACGATAATCATTTAAATATGGTGACAGCCCTGGGCCGTATGACTGACTATTTAGTATTTTCGCCTGCCTTCTTCACTTTTTGAATTGATTCCACCTCACTGAAGGATTGGTTTATTTCAAAATATATATTGTATGTTGCATGTATGTATAATGTATTGCACCAGGGCTCATGAATTATGGCTATTGTGGGGATCGAATCTATAACCTTCTGTTTGAATAACAGCAGCCAGTATTTGTTGGTCAGTTTGTCTTCTCTGAGAATCTCCATTATCAATCTTTAAATCTGGTTTGGTTTTAAATCTAACTAACTCTAATTCGTCACTAAATGGCAGACTCACCCCTGAACAAACACAAGGTTAAATGTTACATGGCTGATTGTTTATACCAATCTGTTAATTACATGCAAGACCATCATGGTTCTATTGTTATGTATAGGACTAGGACAGTGCTCAGCCAGTTTAAGATATGTTGTATTCTACCTATGATACCAATTAGTATTAATTTTGTCAGATTTAAAAAAATAATCTTAGTCTTAGTCCACTGTTAAATGTCCTTGTTATTTTTTTTTTAAATCATATTTAGTAAAGTTCATCCTGTTTTTTTAGTAAAGTTTTAGCTGATTAAAAATCAATGAAAACTGTGACTATTTTAGAATAATTTTGTCAATGAAAGTTGTTTGAGTCATTTTAGTCTTTTAAAGTCATCAGATTACCCTGAACATTTCAGTCAGTCCTATTTACCCAAAACAGTTAGCAAGTGAGCTGCTCAGGTGTTAGGTGCATACTGGGCTGTTGCTTATGATTGCAAGGCATATGGCTTTTAGATCGTAGCTAGTTAGCTCGCCAGTTTCAAATAAAATTGCACTCTAGTTGAAACGCTGCTTGTTTCTGTTCGTAGACGATATTTTATTACTATGAAGGACCTCATATTGTCCCTAATGTTCTATCTACAATTGAATCTTTAAAAAAATAAAATTGGCTATAACATAAACTGGCAAAAAATCTGAATGTATGCCGATATCAAGAGGGTGCAGCCAATCAACAATGACCACATTCCAGTTTAAGTGGATTCCAGTTGGAATTAAATATCCAGGTATTAAGTTGTGTTAAGATCTAGACAATGTAATCTCTATCAATATGGCTCGTTTGACTAAAAAAATTGAGAAAGATTTGGACAAATGGAAATTGATAAATTTCACGTTATGGGGAAGAAATAATATTATGTATTACTACCTAAAGCGTTACTTCGTGAGCTTTAGTAGGTAGTAGTATGTGCTGGTAGATGTAATATTGAACTCTGGACAGAGCCAGGCTAGCTGCCTCCCCCTGTTTTCAGTCTTAGTGCTAAGTCAAGTCAAGTCAATTTTATTTGTATAGCGCCAAATCATAACAAAAGTTATCTCAAGAAGCTTTTCACATAGAGTAGGTCTAGACCATACTCTTTAAAATATTATTTACAGAGACCCAACAGTTCCCACCATGAGCAGCACTTGGCGACAGTGGTGAGGAAAAACTCCCTTTTAACAGGTAGAAACCTCGAGCAGAACCAGGCTCTGGGTGGGTGACCATCTGCATCGACCCAGTTGGGTTGAAAGGGGAGGAGAGAGGGGGAGAGGGGAGACAGAACAGGAGGAGAGACAACAAATCAGACTAATAATAATAACAACTGCAGCAGTGAGTGTGGAGCAGGAACATGGGGGCAGTAGACGGCCGGCAATCACAGATCCAGAATCTACAGCTCCAGAGGCAGAAATACTTGCAGAAAGTGAGAAGGCAAAAAAGCACAAGCTAAGCTAACTGGCTGCTGGCCATTGCCCGTGCACACATGAGAGAGGCATCGATCTTTTCATCAAACTCTCGGCAAGGAAGTGAATAAGTGTTATTTCCTAAATGGCTGAACTACTGCTTTAACAAGACATGGATATTTAGCAGTAAAATCTTAAGTTCCTGGTCAGAAACAGTCATAACAAATGTCTGGTCAGCTCTGATGAGACAGACACAGAAGCAACCAGCTGTTGCAGAGCTGAGGACCTCCAATATGACTGCCAGACAGTAAATTATGTCACATGAAAGCCTTTTATTCACTACTTACCTCTCTACATCCCAACTGAGCCAGTTCAGACAGGCCAGTCTGTCTCCCCCCTCTACTTATGGCCTTACATGATTATACCACATTATTATCCTAGCGGTACCCTCTGTGTGTCCCGCCGTGCTAAGCTCTGTTCAGACGTACTCACCTGTAATTAACCCTTCTGTTTATTGTCCTACATTATTACACACAGCCTGTGTAGAGCAGCTCCTGGTTTCAGTATGCACAAGTATGGCTGTCATGGTGAACACCTGTCCAGGTGAGTTGGAAATCAGTGCAGGGTGTCTGAGGTTTAAAGGCACACCTGCTGCACTGGAATCACCAGAAAGCAAAGGACTGTGCCGTTGTTTCATCTCTCCCACTCTGGGACTCTAGTGGTCACATCGTCTGAACTGCAATTTACAGCCGCATTACAACTACCACGTGGATCTGCAATTCATTCTGCTAAAGGAAATTAATTAGCCTACCTCACAAAACCTCAGAGGGGATCATATGCTTCAGTTACATCTTTGTTTTCATTCTGTAAACCTCTTATTGATTTGTCAATGAAGCATAACTGTTGCATTGTAAAAGCCCTCACAATGAACACACAGTTTTATTATTCCTATTCTTATTTGTTCATATTCCAAGTTTTACTGCCATAAAACTTAAAGGTCCATCTTTGAAATTTGCATCAATGTTCTCATGCAGTTTTTGTGGGCTGAATTGTTAGAACTATAAAAGAATAAGGTATAGGCCTGGCATATGCAATCCACTGTTGTTGAGGAGCACAGATGCATTTGGTTTGGGCTATATGTTAGAAAAAGCCAAGGTAGACAATAGAGGAAAAGAGCCTGTTCTAGTTGTTGTTGCTTGTTATTTATCAAGCCAATTTCAAAGTATTGATTAGGGCTGTGAGAAAAATCTTTTAAATGCATTATTACAATGGCAAATAATTTCACATTAGACCCTGTGCTGAGAAGAAGATAAACATTCAAATTGGCACCACCAACCACAACAAGACTGCGAGTCAACTGTCATGCTAGCAACTCTGTGAGGATGCTGACATGCTGATGTTGAGCAAGTAAGGGTTAGCTTAATAACTAATGTTTACTTTATTTACTATCTTGTTAGCATTTTGAAAAGACAGCTGAAGCTGATGGGAAAGTCATTCATTTTACAGGTATTTGGTGATACCATAGTATTGGACAAAATTACATTTCAATGATGAATGATGATGGCGCCAAATGAAAAGTCAGAGGATTACCAAATTTATTACAATTTATCCTGAAGGGAATATGAATGTTTGAAGCAAAGTTGAGATATTTCAGTCCAGACCAACATGGTGAACTGAACAACCACCTCCAGCCAATAGCATGTCTAAAAATGTTGTTTCATTTCAGTTTTTTTCAGTATTTCACTGCCGGTCTTTGTGCTTGACTCCATTAAAAAAAAAAAAACATTTATTAGAAACAGTTTAAATTCATTACATATCTCAAAGGATGTCTAATCTGCCCATGGCCATTTTGTTGATTGGATTTTTTTTACCTCCATCCTTTGAGACTGTCCATTTTTCAGTGAGGCTATGACCAGTCTCTGTTCTGACCCACTTTGGTTTCAGTCACAAATGTATGCCCTCTCTAGATATCAAGCAATGCCAGCAGTAGTCTGCTCAGAAAGAGGGATCGTTTCTGCAGATCAGATTTCTGGCATCAGATCTGGTTAAAAGCAGAGAAGAGTTGGAACAGTTTAAGCAGCAGTGTGCACACAGCTCATGTCTCAAGCTCACAACTTTTATACGAATCACCAGCCAACAGATTGATTGACTTTTCTGTCCCAAACATTTTACAGCCTCTTCTCCATTTACAAGACCAGGGCTGCTACACTCTATGAGGGCTGTTAGACCAAATAACAGCTACAAGGCATGAACAGAGAGACACATGCATTTCAACACAAATCCATGCATACATGCCAACACTTTAACAAACCACCAAATTTAAAGAAGACGTATACCTGTATGTACTCACCCCGATTCTCAGTTTCTTCAACTCTATTTATCTCTTTCTGTTTATTTTCTGTTTCTGTCTTTCACCCCCCCCCCCCCCCCCCCCAACACACACACAGCTATTTCAATCTTTTAATCAGTTTATTGCTTCAGTTGAGGGTTTCTGTTTTGATTGTTAAACTCCATCAGACCACAGAGAACTACTACAATTAATTAGTAAAATCACACTAATATGAGTCAGGTCAGAAAGGATAGTTTATTCTACTTAGTGAACATGGCAGATTTATTATAAAAGGGACATTTAAAGGTACATTTCTTTCTGTATCTGTAAATGGATTTCGAGCGTAAAGCATTTTTACCATTTACAGTGAAAAAAATATCCACCCTATTAGAGGCCTCATTTACTTCTTTGAGACAAACAACAGAAAGATCTGAACTCCATACAGGGAAGTTGCTGTACAATCAGTGAAAAAGCTTAATTAGGTCAATTGGTTTCAATTTTGTGACATCTGCTGAAAAATAATTTAGAAATACTGTTGGAATAATATTCAGGGTGTCTTTTCGTTTGTAGTCTAGTCTACTCTATAGTCACAAAAAAAAATTTTCATATTGAAGAATATTTTGCCCCTACAATACCTACTGCATGTCTCCTTCATAAACTGTTGAAATGGACTGCATTTCCATATGTACTTTGGTTTATGTAAGCTGGTGTGTAAGCTATTAATAAAACTATGGTGCAGACCAAAGAAACACACCTCAAAGCAAAACCAGTGTAAACAGGACAAAACCAGTCCAAAAACGAAATGGATCAAACCCAGGATTTTATAGTACAAGGATACAAGGATACATGGTTAATTTATGGTCATGTTACAACAAAGGGTTGTAGAACGAGATGCAGATATAGTCCCGTTTGAAAAAAATTAAGAATATAATTATTATATGGTGGATATATAAATGGTGGATTGTTGACAATGATTTTAAGGAGTCTCACAGCCTCTCTCACAGAGCTGCTTCTTTCAGCTGCTCTGTAGTTTGGTGGCTACTTCTGTATCTGTTGGCAGATGGCAGCTTGGTGAACAGGCTGTTGCTGGGGTGGGTTTGGTCTTTTAATATCCTTTTGGGCTCTGCAGGCACCTTACCTCACCGATATCACTGATGCTCAGTAAATGGGTACCAATGATGTGCTGTTTTAATCACCTGCTGCAGAGCCCTCTTAGCCTGGCATCATCAGAATGGTTTTCAGCGGGAGACAGCAGCAGTGAATATTTACAGCAATTTTCGGTAAAAATTAACATATAATGTCCATTGATTACTGTTGTGTTCCATCATTATATGTATGCTGCTTTATCATTACTTATTTATTGTTTCATTTTACATTTAGCCTGTTGACGTAATGGCACTATAACATGATTACTATATTGACAAAACTTGCATTCAATGTTCAGAATAGCATTTCTAGGGAGTGGTGGGAGACAGAATTAATACGTTTTTCTGTGTTTGATTTTGGAGGGAAAGGGGACTGTTCAAATAACAAGTCAAGTCAAGTCAATTTTATTTGTATAGCGCCAAATCATAACAAAAGTTATCTCAAGACACTTTTCACATAGAGTAGGTCTAGACCATACTCTTTAAAATATTATTTACAGAGACCCAACAGTTCCCACCATGAGCAAGGACTTGGTGACAGTGGCGAGGAAAAACTCCCTTTTAACAGGTTGAAACCTCGAGCAGAACCAGGCTCTGGGTGGGCGGCCATCTGCATCGACCGAGTTGGGTTGAAAGGGGAGGAGAGAGGGGGAGAGGGGAGACAGAACAGGAGGAGAGACAACAAATCAGACTAATAATAATAACAACTGCAGCAGTGAGTGTGGAGCACGAACATGGGGGCAGTAGACGGCCAGCAATCACAGATCCAGAATCTACAGCTCCAGGGGCGGAAAAACCTGCAGAAAGTGAGAAGGTGAAAAAGCACAGAAAGCACAAGAACTACCAGGAAGAAGTGGAGTTAGAACGTGTATTAGTGGGATAGGAATGCGTACTGATAGAGAGGGAGAGGAGGAGAAAGAAGCTCAGTGCATCATGGGAAATCCCCTGGCAGTCTAAGCCTATAACAGCATAACTAAGGGATGGTTCAGGACTCACCTGAGCCAGCCCTAACTATAAGCTTTATCAAAAAGGAACGTTTTTAGCATACTCTTAAACAAAGAAAGGGTGTCTGCCTCCTGAACCCAAATTAGGAGCTGGTTCCACAGAAGAGGAGCTTGATAACTAAAGGCTCTGCCTCCCATTCTACTTTTAGAGACTTTAGGTACCACAAGTAACCCTGCTTTCTGTGAGTGTAGTGCTTTAGTGGGGTGATACGGTACTATCAGCTCTTTAAGATATGATGGTGCCTGACCAATAAGAGCTTTGAAGGTGAGGAGGAGGATTTTAAATTCTATTCTGGATTTTACAGGCAGCCAGTGCAGAGAAGCTAATATTGGAGAAATATGTTCTCTTTTGCTAGTTCCTGTCAGTACACGTGCAGCCACATTCTGGATCAGCTGGAGAGTCTTTAGAGACTTATCGGGGCAGCCCGATAATAAGGAATTACAATAATCCAACCTAGAAGTAACAAACACTAGGACTGCATCCTTTTGAGACAGGATATGCCTGATTTTTATAATGTTACATAAGTGGAAGAAGGCAGTCCTTGCAGTCTGTTTTATATGGGTATTAAAGGACATGATCAAAGGTTACTCTTAGATTCCTTACTGTGGTGCTGGAGGCCAGGGCAATGCCATCTGGAGTAACTACATCTATAGATAGTGCGCCTTGCACGTGTTTAGGACCCAGAACAATAACTTCAGTTTTGTTTGAGTTTAACAGCAGAAAATTGCAGGTCATCCAGTCTTTTATGTCATTAATACATGCCTGAAGCTAGGCTAACTTATCGGTTTCATCTGGCTTTATCGATAAGTATAATTGAGTATCATCTGCATAGCAGTGAAAGTTTATGGAGTGTTTCCTAATAATATTGCCTAAAGGAAGCATATACAAGGTGAATAAAAGTGGTCCAAGCACCGGAGGATTCATCATTTACATGGACAAACTGAAATCTATCTGATAAATACGACTTAAACCAGCTTAGTGCGGGTCCTTTGATGCCAATCAAATGCTCCAGTCTTTGTAATAGGATACAATGGTCAATGGTATCGAAAGCGACACTAAGATCTAACAGAACAAGTACAGAGGCAAATCCTTTGTCTGACACAATCAAAAGGTCATTTGTCACTTTCACCAGTGCTGTCTCAGTGCTATGATGCTCCCTAAATCCTGACTGAAAATCCTCAAATAAACTATTGCTGTTTAGAAAGTCACATAACTGATTGACAACCGCTTTCTCAAGGATTTTGGAGAGAAAGGGAAGGTTAGATATAGGTCTGTAATTGGCTAAAACCCCTGGATCAAGCGTAGGCTTTTTAAGAAGAGGTTTAATTACAGCTACTTTGAAAGACTGTGGTACATAGCCTGTTAATAAAGACAGATGGATCATGTCATGGATCAGCACTAGTACAGAAGTGCTAACTAAGGGTAGAACTTCTTTAAGCAGCCTAGTTGGGATGGGGTCTAAGAGGCAGGTTGTTGGTTTAGACGAAGAAATCATTGAAGTTAGTTGGTGAAGGTCAATTGGAGAAAAACAGTCTAAGTATATATCTGGTTCAACAGCTGTTTCTAAGGTTCCTGTACTAGAAGATATATCTGAACTGGCTGAGAGCACAAGATGATGAATTTTTTCTGTAATAGTTAAAATTTTATCATTGAAGAAACTCATGAAGTTATTACTACTGAGAGCTATGGGAATACATGGCTCAACAGAGCTGTGACTCTGTGCCAGCCTGACTACAGTGCTGAAAAGAAACCTGGGGTTGTTCTTATGTTCCTCTATTAGTGAGGAGTAATAGGCTCCTCTGGCATTACGGAGGGCCTTCCTGTATATTCTAAGACTATCTTGCCAAACTAAATGAGATTCCTCCAGTTTGGTGGAACGCCTAATTCCTTTCTAATTTTCGCGATGATTCTTTTAATTTGCGGGTTAAGGAGTTATACCATAGAGCCAACCTCTTTTGTTTTATTATCTTCTTCTCCATAGGGGCAATAGAATCGAGAATCGTTCGCAGCAAGCCTGCAGCACTATCAACCAGATGATCAATTTGGGAGGGACTAAAGGTAGAATAGGAGTCCTCCGTTATATTGAGACATGGCATTGAATTAAATGCAGATGGAATCACTTCTTTAAATTTAACTACAGCACTATCAGACAGGCATCTACCGAAGGAATGTCTGCCTAATGGCCTATAGTCCAATAATATAAATTCAAAAGTTATTAAATAATGGTCTGACAAGACAGGGTTTTGTGGGAAGAATATGAAATGTTCATTTTCGATTCCATATGACAGAACAAGATCGAGGGTGTGGTTAAAACAATGAGTGGGTTTGTTTACACTCTGACAGAAACCAATCGAATCTATTAGTGAGATAAACGCAGAACTAAGGCTATCATTATCGACATCCACGTGAATATTAAAATCACCTACAATAATGACTTTATCTGTTTTGAGGACTAAACTTGTTAAAAACTGAGAATTGTGCTAAAAATTCAGAATACGGACCAGGAGCACGGTACACTATGACAAATAGAATTGGCTGTATAGTTTTCCACGTTGGGTGTGAAAGACTAAGAACAAGGCTTTCGAATGAGTTAAAACTAAGTTTAGGTTTAGGGTTGATTAATAAGCTAGAGTCGAAGATGGCTGCAACTCCACCTCCTCGACCAGTGCCAGTGCCGAGGAGGGACAGACGGAGCAGTTATGAAAAATATTAAAGCATTTACTGCAATAACTTAACTGTCTGTCATGTACAGCAGAACAGTAAAAATGGTTTGTGAAAATCACAACAAAGGATGTACATGTATGTGCTTATAATGGAGTAAGGTGGACCAATCCTGTTGTATTATTAGTCTGATTTGTTGTCTCTCCTCCTGTTCTGTCTCCCCTCTCCCCCTCTCTCCTCCCCTTTCAACCCAACTCGGTCGATGCAGATGGCCGCCCACCCAGAGCCTGGTTCTGCTCGAGGTTTCTACCTGTTAAAAGGGAGTTTTTCCTCGCCACTGTCGCCAAGTGCTTGCTCATGGTGGGAACTGTTGGGTCTCTGTAAATAATATTTTAAAGAGTATGGTCTAGACCTACTCTATGTGAAAGCGTCTTGAGATAACTTTTGTTATGATTTGGCGCTATACAAATAAAATTGACTTGACTTGACTTGACTTGTATGGAGAAAATTAGATCTTGACATCTGGCTGTGAGAGCCCAACAAACTTCAGAGGAGTCAAATGCTTATCCATACAATGACAGAAAATACATTCAAACTTCAGCCAGAAGTAATGATACAAACTTACCAGAAAGTGTGCTTGGGTAACTCTGAAAAGGAACACTGGAACTATACAATGTTCGAAACTGCTGGTCGCCCCACAACTCACTTCCACATTCTCTGATTACAACAGAGGACTATGGGAATATGGGAATGTCCTAACTCTCTCTTTCTATGGTGCTGGTCTCGACTAATGATGCTTATAATCAGTTATTTCTTTGTGAGCTCTTTATGATACCAGAGAAAATAAATAGACACATAAGGTTCAGTGAAGTGCATCATGACCTGATCTGCAGTCCAGTGTACATAAGAGAAACACTGTCACAAACTAATAAAGTAATATTACTATTGAAGGACCTTAGTCTTGATTTGAATTGTTGTGTCATGCATATAAATATTTATGCAGATAAATTAAAAGAAAAGCTGATAAAAAGCTAAATTGTCATCAGACGATAGCGAAGCGATCCGAGATTGCATTTCAGCTTTCTGCCTCTTTTACTCTCCACTTGGACTGCTTACCTGCATGTCACCAAAGCCCACTGAAACGTGATTAGTTGATACTACTCTGACTACATACGGACTGCAAATGGAAACCAGAACACCTCCGATACCAACATTATGGTCCTTTGCCTGCAGTCCGCACTCACACGCAGATATCTGTTTATAGAGATTTAAAAGGATATCACATGACTGAAAAAGATATGATGCACAACTTGATTAAAATGTATTAGTTTTAGTTGACAAAACTATAGGCAAGTAGTTTAGTCCATAATTTTAATCAAATATGCTTTTTTTCTTATCACAGTGACAGAAAGTGTGAGCTGAGCAGAGGAAAAGGTTAGCAGTGAAGTTGTCTTACAACAAATTTACAGCGTAGCCTACACTGTAAAAGCCTTGCTTTTTGGAGGGCGCCATCATTCGCGGCCACTGACTTCTTAAAGTGTCACACTGATCATGTGGCCCCTTCTGTGGTTGTGGCCCTAAACAACCACATAGTGTTTATGCCAGGAGCGGCCCTGGTGTTAACAGGCAAAGCTTGCCTCTGCTCTGGGTTTTATGGCTGTATAAGTTAACGGGATCCCCTAATGACTGGATTGATGTCAGAGCAAAGGTCAACAAATTGAAAGAATCATACACACACATAATTTTAAACCTTCAAGTAATTATACTTTAAAAAAATCACGTCAGGATTAAGATAAGCGGCGATACAGAGGCAAGAGAGAACATGTTGAGTTTCATTACCTCTAGTTAAAAACCAGAGATTGTATAATTAAACATTTAGGGAAATGTGCTTATCCACTTTCACTCCGAGAGTGAGATGACAACATCAGTCTGTCTTTGTGTTGCGGTCGGGATGTGGTTAGCCTCGCTTTACATAAAGACTGGAAGCAGGGGGATACGGCTGGCCTGGCTCTGTCCAAAGTTCGGAAATATGCTTACCAGCAACTCTAAGTCATTACCTCAGCTCATTAATTGTGTTGCATCTTGATTGTTTAACCCATACATGAACAGAAATGTAACAGCAAGAGTTTGTGGTTTTAGTGGGGGTTGCATGCTCTTTCTTAGCGAACAAGAGCCTGGCAAAGTGACGGTGTGCATCTTCCCAGGGTGTCGTCACAGTGAGGTTGCCAGGTTTTCAAACATCATATCTAGACAGAGACTAAAACCAAAACTGAGCTCAGTGACTGAATCTGTCAACCAAAAGCTAAAGACACTTGATTGTCAGGAAATAGTTCTAGAACTAATTTCAATCTACAAACTTAAGTGTTTACATTCTGATAGTGTTTCTGCTAGCTTTACAGGCGTTGGTGAGAGTGTTTTTGACTTTTGGACAGCTGTTCCCTGCTTCTTTCAGTCTTTATGCTCAGCTAAGCTAACCACGTCCTGACTCCAGTTCTGTTATGAATACATAAACATGAGATTGATATTGTTATTTTCATCTCACTCTCAGAAAGAAAGCAAAGAAGCGTATCTCCCAAAATATTGAGCCATTCCTTTAAATAGATGTAGAGGTTAGTATAAAGGCTACAGTTACACTTACGCATTTCCACAGGATTGTATGAAAATTTAATCCATATGTTTTAACACACTTTGTACTTTGTATTGACAGTCCTGTCAATAAATGCATTATAACATGATCATACAATGACTGAAACTCCACTAGAAGCACAACTGGTGTACACAACCACTCAGCCGTTAGTTTTTCTTGGAAGTTAATGTGTTCCCTCTACTCTACTCTCCTTAACATGAAGAAGCTATATGTGTCAGTGAATGGAACTTAACTTAACTTAAACTTTGCAGTTGTAAAAATAAATAAAAGCAGTAGTCATTAGTGTTACAGCAGAGAAAACAATGAAAACCAACTCCAAAACCATACTGTGTACATTAAAGTCTTCACTTGGTGCAATTGTGCTTTTACAGATTCTGACTTCAAATGCCTCTTTGTGTTTTTCTTCACTCCTCTTTATCTAATCTGAATCTGAATCACATATAACAAACACACTGTCACAAAGTGTGTGCACACTTATTTTGGCTATGCAATGTTTGTGTCTTTGCACTGCATGCCAGAGCATTTTTTTAAAACATCACGGCTTCAGTACAAGGGTCAAAGAACCTCAGAAAACATCAATGCCTGCAGTGAAAAGCGACAAATCTGAGGATTTAAAAGGTGTTTGGTTTACATTAAAGTGCAGAAACGCTCTTACAGCCAACCATTCTGAGGAGCTGACCACCAAATGTTAGTATGGAAATGGAATCAAAGGCGGTGATTCAGAAAATGAGATGAAGACAGATTTCCTTCAAGGCAACACGACCAAATGGTGAAATTTTTACAGACAGTTGAAAATCAGCTGAGCCCTGGTATTGACTGGGATTTCTTGCCAACATCTACTCTTTTTTCCAGGATAAATAACTCCAGGAATGTTTGCATGTGCGGAAGACTACGAAAAGAATTTAATACACACTAATTTTTTGCTAGAAATTCCAGTTTCCAGGGAAAAAGAGTAATTTTTCTTAGAAAGAAATCATTCACACTGAAACACGTGATGCCAATCAGTAGCTTTTTGTAGGACCCTGATAATATTGATTTTATTATTGAACACCAGGCTGAAAAGCAGTGTTCCACTACCCTGTCTGGTTGATCTCTGCAGCAGGGTAAGACGTTAAACCACTGGAAGGGAGCTAAAATAAGATCTTCAGTGTTAGATTATTCTTTAAGGATTGTTAAGGAGTGTTCAGACTGGATACAAAGCTTCTTGGAGCTGCGATTGGATACAAGGTTAACAAATATTCAACTTGCATGGATGCCACAAAAGTGAGCCAAATGCATTTCAGCTGGAGCAAAAACTTTGCTCTGGTAACTAAGGCTGTATGACTCCACTTTACGAATGTACATAAAGGTCTGAGCTGCGAACATTTGCACAGTTAGTAAATTGGTTGTTTTGGGCAGTTAAACAAAGACTGTAACAACAGTGTGGTGGTCAAATTCAAATAATTCAAATAAAGCAAGACAAACATTTGCTTGGTGTTAAATCTGAATGCATGTGTGTGTGCACAATGTACTGAATAGGTTTGTTTTCAGGCTGACCTACCGAATTTCTTGAAATAATTGCACAGCCTTCTAATACACTGCACATTTTTGTCACTTTGTAAACATTTTCCTCCAGTTACTCTGCAGTGCCATGTGAGTGGCAATGTTTTAGATAAGACATTTTAATGGCGTGTTTCTAGTTCCTGTTTTGAGGTGCCTTTGAGTCTTGTCTGTATTTAGAGTAACACCATGGGTAGTGAAACTCAAGTGTGTTGCCGTTGCACCTTGGCAAGCTCCACCATGTAGATAGCATTAACTGAAGTCACAGTGAGTGTGCTGATATTTTCTTGCAGCAGCTTATTTGACAGCAGTTTGACAGCCTCAGAGAGTGTGTCAAATTCGATTTTGTTTGGTGTAGTTTCCATCTGGTTTTACACCATCTCTTCCCTCCGCTCTAGACCGGCAGGCTGGATGTTGGCCTTGGGACTACGGGGCTGGCCCAGTCCCAGTGCCTCCCCTCTGGCTTTGAACAGCTGTTCTGGTCCCCAGTGCAGGCAGAGAGGGCAGGGACATGAGGCGGGATGGTGCACGATGCTGCTGGAGGGGTAGAAGGCCGCTGTGGTTGGAGGCAGCCCCCCTGGTCTGTTGTGGTACTGGGAGAGGCGGAGTGCATCAAGGGTCCTCATGGGCGTGCTGTAGCGACTGTGAGCTGAGGATGCTGGTGAGGAGAGAGTCAGGGGATAGTGGTGGTGGAGGGGGAGGTGTGGGTGGTGGGGCGGGATGAAGGGGTAGGGCAAGGAGGAGGAAGGAGAGGCACGGCCCATCAGGAGCGCCCCCAGGGGATCGACGAGAGGATGAGGCCATGGCAAAGAGTGCCTCTGCCGTTTGTCCTTCATCCTCCTGTTCTGAAACCACACCTGTAGAGAGGGAAGGAAGGGAAGAGATAAGAAGGAAAAGAGACACAAAGGCAGGAGGGGGATCAAGTTGAGAGGGTGACAGTGCAGATTTGGATTAGAGCAGGAAAGGAAAGTGAGGATAAGGTGAGAGAACAGGATTTGTTGAAACAAAGAACGATAAAAGGTAAGACAGAGGGAGACAAAGAGTTGCAGGAGAAAAGTTAAAAAAAGGAAAAAATAAAAACAAGGCAAGATTAAAGGTGGAGTCCTAATGCAGTAGGCCTCCTCCTAGAAGTAGCAGTTTGCTGGCATTTGTGTCCAAATAGTTGACAAGATATTTCACTAAAAACAAAAATGTGCGCCAATGTGGCTCTAGTTTTAAAAGTCAGCAGGATTCACCCGGTTGGGATCGTACATGTCTGTACCAAATTTCATGGAAATCAAATCTTTGTCCTAAAATGTCAACCTGCTGGTGGTGGTAGAGGAACAGAAGGGTTCATCAAAGTATGAATTTTATTGGACCAACCAACTCACATTGCTAATCGTAGAACCCCCCTATACAAAGTGTATAATGTAACGGGTCTAACTGCAGATCTATAAATTGTTCTGATAATTGTACTAAATTTATTTAAATATTTTAATTGCATTGCTCTCCACCAGATCACATAACATGTTTCACTGCTTTTCTCTGTCGCAGCACTAACATCTCCAACTTCTTGAATCTGAGACTGACGAGTAGCCTGTGAGTCTGTCCGTCCGGTCTTCAACAATTTTACCAGCTCACAGAATCTCCCGGAAAGGCTGTGCTTCTAAAGCGTCAGGTGGCGGCGTTTACAAGGCCGCACCTCGCATTCCTGCTCCTACATAAAAGACCCCTCCAGTAGTTGGCAGAAAGGTGGGCATATTTACTGTGTATTAAAGCTGCTGCACTGGACCAGTGGGCCTCTGAGTCAAATGTTGGACACTGCTAAACCTGTCACTGCTCAATCCACCATGCTGACTGAAATGACAAGTTGGAACCGAGATGGTGGAAACCTCACATTCATGGGAAATGTCAAAGGGGTGTTGTCATTAATGTGAGAAGCTGTCTCAGACTTTTCGCTTCCTGTTTTGACCTGCTTGGTTTTATCTTTTGGCTATAAGCAGTGAGTAAAGCCTGTAAATCAGTGAAGAGGGTGATAGTGGAGCAAAGGCACTGCTGTTCCTGCTGCTAGATGAGGAGATCAATTCCGCTGTCCTGTCGGTGCGGTGAGCAATTAGTCTAGCTTAGCATAAAGACTGAAAGCAGAGGTAAACGGCTAGCCTGGCTCTGTCCAAAGTTCAAAAATACTCCTTCCAACACCTTTAAAGCTCACTGACCTGAACCTTGTTTAATCTGCACAGAAACAGAAACATCTAATTATCTGCTCTGGGACAATTAACAACTTTTATGATACTAGGTAGCAAATCTTACTATACCAGCCATGTCATATTACTAAACATTTCCTCTATTGTATTACAAAAATAGAAAATTTTGTTCAAGGATGCTCATAAAGTAACATAGTTGCAGTATTCTACGGGAAGATAGGTGTGTTGACTTAAGACAAACAGCCTACAGTGTGTATTTGGAAAAATGTTAAGTACATTTCAGAATCAGAATCAGCTTTATTGGCCAATAAATTTATAATATTCCTCAGTCAAGGCTTGATTAACCCGCCTGGGGGCCTTAAGGAAAAAATGAGCTGCCGGCACTCTATTGACTTGGGGGTCAGTAGGGGCCCAGGTCGTCCCACTCTCTGCGCATGTGCAAGTCATTCTAATGTTGGAATATTAAATGGACCCTAGGTCAACTGTGTGGTCACATGCAAACATCTATAACATCTAATAAAAACATGTTCCTATATGAGAGCAGGTCCTCTCAGAGGCTGATCACATGCTCTTAGCTGGACTGTACTTATTTATTTACAGATTCATGTATGAGCCTGACAGTCATCCATTGACGTGACTTGTACCTTTAACATAAAATGTTACCGCGCTACCTTTATCGTGGTCTCCGGTAAGTTGAGCGCCGTGGCCAGCTCGCAGCGCCGGGGTCTGGACACGTAGCTCTCCTTGCTGTACTCCTGCTCCAGCCGGGACAGCTGCTCGCGCGTGAACGCCGTCCGGTGGCGCCGGCTGTGGTCGAGCAGCGCGCTGCGCGGGCACGGCTCCGTCTGCTGCTCGCCGCCGGCACCGTGCACGGCGGCGGCGGCCGCCACTGGCGTCTGTCTGCCCTCCGCCACTGAGATGGCGCAGAGAAGAAGCACGAGCGGGACAATTTATAACAGGACTGTCAGAGTAGGGGGAAAGAGCTAGAAATAGGCTTTTATTTAAGAAGGAGCACAAGCCATAGCAAGTTACAGTCAATGCAAAGCTGTCACAAGATGATTGTGTGAAACGCCCGCAGGCCCGGAGATGTAGATTTTACTTCTTCAACCAAATGTGATTGTTGTGTTGCTCCAAAGAAACATATTTGTTTCCTCCGCTTGTTACTCCATGGCTTCTCCTCATTTTATGAGAGCTGCTGATTTTGAGCCAGTGGCATGTTTGATGTTTCAGTAAATGTCACATTACTCCAGCTGTAAAACCTGGTGAAATCCAATAGATTTTCATAACGCTCTGTATCTGTGATCGCTGCTGACAGGACTTATGACACCGCACTGCTCCTCCTAACTCCCAAATAAGTTTATTAAGACTTTTATAAGAGTTCGTTCATGAGAGCTCGGTCTCTCTGGGGTCCAACTGACCCCAAGCAGTAACAGTACATCGCTCTGTAGGATAACACATTGTACATCTATACATTTATATTCATTCTTGTATAGGCCCTGTGTTTTATAACTTTACCTATTATAAGTTTGGTTGTTTCCATAAGTGAACAGTTTCCTCTTTAATACGTTTCTACATGTTGGGTCTAAAGAGGGTCAGAAAAACAGAGAAAAAGTACTCCCAGGAAACATTTGGTTGATTTTGGAGTTTTTTTTACACATACAGCAGTGAGGTCTTTGGAACCAAACAATGAAGAAGTAAAGCCAATGTCGACAAAACAAGTTAATATGGGGTTTTGTGTTCAGGACTTATTTAGGTTTAACTTTTCATATCGGTTAGAGACCTTATTTCAAACTTTGTCTGTCCTAGAATTGCAGAAATTATTTCCAGTGGTTATTTCTGTTTCCGTTGGTTAACTTTTGAAAGTTCTTCAGAAACAAAAAATAAGACAATCCTCTCATAGATTAATGAAGTTTGCTCAAAAGCAGCTTTTACGGGTACTTACGCATCAGGCTGATATGTGATAGACGTGTAAAAATTCCTCCTCTGTGTTTCTTTTTCTTGGTGCTTCTTTAGGCCAAATGCCCCCCCTCTGCAGGCTGCTCCGCTCCGCTTCAGAAAGGCTGGTGAAGATGCTGCTGCAGTCTGACGAAAACTTCTCTCCTTGTCATCCTCCAAACACACACACACACACACACACTTCATCCAGTCGCGGTGAAGATGAGGTGTTTTTGTCTCAACACCCCCCACCTCCTCCTCCTCCTCCTCTGCGACTGTCTGTTCCCCGGGGCTTCTCTCCTCTCCTCCTCTGCCCCCTATCACAGGCGCTCCAGACGGGCCGTGGTGTGCGCGTCGGCCCGCCGCGGCGCCGCGGCCCGGAGAGGTGTTAGAGGTGTTTAGGGATAAAGCCTTTGGTCTCCGTCCTGGCCTTTGTACTTTTGTTATGGAGAATTAAAGACGCACAGGCAGAGACAGCAGCCAGACCATCATTGTTCTCTACCGTTTGATGTTTGCGGGTTTGGAAGTAAATCATTACTGGCCTAATGGCTCCAAATTGGCCGAGGTGGAACACGGTGGATAGGAATAATGAATTAAGATAACATTATGGCTATACTTGTCGGTATTATAGCAGATACCTATTTCTAATCATTAATTTTCTGTCTTAGCCTATCCGATATTCTTAAAAGTTTTCTTATTTTATCCTTTTTGAATTTGACATTTTATTATGTTCTGCGCTAAAGTGATGGTATGACGAATATTATTAGATTAGATTAGATTAGATTCAACTTTATTGTCATTACACATGTACAAGTACAGAGCAACGAAATGCAGTTTAGCATCCAACCAGAAGTGCAATAGTAGTAAGTACCAATATACAGATAATAAATAAGTATTTTACAGATAATAAATTAACGTTCCAAGTGGAACTGTAATATATAAGTACGGAATATACAGATTGATTGATTGAGGTAATATATACATATTAAACTGGTTGATTTGTGCATTAAATGGAGGTAGACTATAAGCAGGAACTATAAACATAATTTACAGAAGGCAAATGGGCATATGATAAGTTAGGTAATACAGATTGAGTGAACGTTAAATAGTGCATAATAATAAACAGTAGCTGCCTAACGTTACTAGACTAGTGCAGTGTTCAGTACATTGTTTTTAGTGCAAACAGATTCCAAAGTGTTTGAGTGCAGGAAGGTCCAGTAGTGAATATTATGGCTTCATACATCTTCATATAGGCCTATTATTACTTAAGTCGAATCTTTTTTTTTTAAATGTTCCGGGATATAAAGTCAGCGAACTAAGTATTTTAAATAAAACTTTTAAAAATTTCGTAATTAAACAAGCAACAGTGGTTTTAAATCTTTCCACCAGGTGGTTTGAAGAAATATCTTTTTGTTTTGGTCAGGCGTTTAAATAATACCCAGTTATGATAATAAGACTCGACAGGGCCGATTAATTGAGCTTTATATAGTCTATCGTAATATCAGTGCAGTATCAAACAAAAGGCGATCCTGTCCTTGCCGCCATAGCTGACCCTTGAACCTGTGTTTTGGAGTTTATTATGGCTATAATCTGCGTTGATTGTTAATCCAGCGGCCAGATGATGATAAAGAGGACAGGCGGAGGACAGAGACAGACAGACGCCAGCTAGGGTGGAGCCACTGTTACATGCAGGAGATTTATCATTAGAAAAAACACTCAGGTAGGCTACTAGAGAAAAAAATACATTCAGTCATTGGTGAGCTGTCCTGTTGCAGACTATTAGACTTATAAATAAATCGATTTTTAAAGAGCTACACACACTGTTCCTCTCAAGCTGTTTCAATATTTTGCTCTGTGTGAATTGTTGTTGTTTTATATGTGTCTAGAAACCTGCCCTGTTTTAACCTTTGCCTTGACATGGAATCATAATAATTACAGTTAGTTTGTTCTTGATTTTTTAAGACTTATCCAAAGCCAACATTTAGAAAAGTAGTGCTAATCCTACCTTTTCTCACAAACTTGGCTGCACTTTTGAAGGTGACAAAATATGATCATGAATATGAACAAAATATATATATATATAATTACCATAAAATATTGTCATTATACCAAATAAGGAAATACTACATGTTTTATATGTGATACAGGCTGTGCATAAAAAAATGTTTCTTTCACAGATAAAGAAATGTACAATATGTTCATCAGAGACCACAGAGAGGTAAAACTCCCTGTTAGACTTCTTATGAACAAACTTTTATAAAACTCCAATAACAGAAATCCAGATAGACTTATTTGCGATTTGGCTGCAGTAATTATATGTAATAAGTCCTGTCCACACCAATCACAGATGTAGAGCATTATGAGAATCTGCTATATTTAACCGGTTTTACAGCTGGAGCTTCTGAGACACCAAACAGGACTAATGTGTAATTTTCTGTTGCGGACCTCTGAAACATGTCATCAGTTCAAAATCATGCTTAAAATCATAAAAAAGCAAAAGTAAAAGTGATAAAAGATCAAAGTGATAAAACAATGTTATTGTTGTATAGTAGTGCTGTTCAGTTACCAATCCATTAGTAGCAGAATGAAAGCTTTCTGGTGAAAATATCTTAATAAAGAGGTACTCCAGTGATTAACTATTTCCCTTCCATAAAGTTGGAGGTATAATAAGAGACAGATTAACAAGACTAAGAGTCTACAGCCATGCAGGCAGCTCTGTCAGGCTGTACTTGAGCTAAATGCTCACATCAGCATGCTAAAAACTTACAATGATAATGGTAGCATGTTGATGTTTAACTGTGTTGGTTTAACATGGTAACATTTTCTAATTTTCTAATTAGCAATAAATACAAAGTACATCTGAGGCTGATGGGAATGTCATTGTTTTGCAGGTATTTGGTCATAAACCAAAGTGTTGGACTTGTCAAAATTCTGACCTGATGACAGTGCTAGATAAAAGGTCAGGAGATTTCAGTTCATCCTCAGGGGACCACATTTGTGTGTATCAAATTCATAGCAAACCATCCAATAGTTCACTAAAGAACTAAGTAGTCACGCTCCTTGTGGCGCTACAAGAAAAGCTCTGGTCACCACAAATGTATGTTCAAGATTTCGTAGCAATCCATCAAATCGTTGTCGAGATATTTCAGTCTGCACCAAAGTGGTGGACCAACAGACAAATTAAATGAAGTGATACTGTGATACCAGCAGAGTGATCCTGGTTGTTACACTTTTTCGAAAAAATTAAACAACAAAATATGGTGTTTGTAACTGAATTCCAGAATGACAATATTTTCTTCCTTTATCAGCAGAAAATCGTTGTGTTTGCCCTGAAAAACTGTTACAAATCACTGTTTGAAAAAAAACAACAGTTTTCAGATCTTACAAAGCTATGGTTAATGGTTTGGTTATGCTATATCACAAGAACGACTTAAGTCTAGGCAAAGATTGTAGTTTTGGTTAAGGTTAGGGGACCCTCGTCATCATGGTCACACTAAAAAAACATATGGTTAAGGTCAACGAGCGTGGTCAAAAGAAACCAACACAGAGTATCGGTAGGAAACAGGAAACTAACAGCAGTCTCCCATGTTTAATCCAAAGTTGTGTTGATCCATCCATCAACCCTGACCTCCTCTCTATGCAGTCTTTGTGGAGCTATTATGTCACACTAATTCTTAGTTTCAGTGAAAAAGTGAAACAAGCTCATACAGAATATATTTTAAACTATCAGAGAGTGTGGAATAAGATAATCTGAACAACCTTAAAGGTACTTGCTGTAAGAGGAAATTATTTCTTGTCAAAGTGCTCTGAGTGAGCAGGTGATCGGCTCAGCGTCATGTTGTAGGACGCTTCAGCAGTAACTCAAAGCATCAGGGTTTCCTCCTCAGCCACTGATCCATGGGGGCCTCGTTCACAGTCCAGTAGCTTGTTTTCTGTCCCTTTGATAAATCAGAAGTTGATTTTTGCCTCTCTTTGTGGTAAACACTGGAATAAACGTGAAAATGGCTTTCATGTGTTTTGAATATTGGTCAGAACATTAGAGAACGCTCTGACCTCAGTTCGAGGTCGCAGGAATAAAGGTTGGAAGGCTGTTCTGTGAGTGATCAAACACTCACACTGTCTTCTTCACCACTTCCATATTTGAGGAACAGTGCGCATGATGCATTACTTCTCTGTGCAGCATCTGTTAAACACATGTCACCAGGCTGCACATGTTGCTATAATGTTTTTAGAGTTTACAAAAAAATATGTGTGTCCCCAAGTACACCCACATACTGAACAAGTTAAAAATGAAACAACCTAGCAGGGTTTGTGCAACATATGCTAAGGCATTCACCTAAAATTCAGTTCAAATACAACCACACAGGAGAATGTTGATATTGGATGAATCAGCAAAAGCCCAGATTACAATGTTTTCCAAATGATTTCTTTCTACAATATCAGCTCATACTACAGTAAGGCTCAGGTTAGGCTACTAAAACACTCTGCAATCTGGAATTTCCACCTGTGTTTCCACTGTTTTTTTAAAGCCAATAAAGCCAGGACAAACATTGTCATTTCTATGTGCCGTTTGATAGGTAAATACAGCTGTGGAACACGCAACCTCGGCAGAAGTGGCACTAATATTTTCAGTTATTTCAGTTAGTTTAGAGGAGACATAGGTTCTGTATCTGTAGTTAAAGGTTAAAGGATGCTGTCAGTATTAACACCAAAGGGAATGTACACTAGTTTGTTGACAACCTGCTTGCACATTGCATGATTTTCTCTCACATTTACACATAAACATCAATATCAAAAAATGAATGGAGGGAATCCGGCAGGATGGAGTAGAGCTTGAACAAATCCAGCTCTCCAGAGCTGCTGCCGGTCCAGCTCTTTCTCTCTGCCCTGAATCAGAAGACGGGGAGAGGCAGGTGAAAAATATCATTTTGAACAGACGGAAAGCAGGGCAATCATTTCTGAGCTTTTTTGTTCATCAAGAGAAATAAAAAAAGTGATGTAGGCTTTGGTCACACTCTGAGGTGAAAAAATCCCCTCCCTACTAGAAACTCACAGCATATTTTGATTCAGAATCTTGTGAAAAACACACTTCTTTGCTTTGTTTATTTCCCCCTATGTATCCTTCTCAGTGGTCAACCTTTAACTCCATTCCCCAAATTCCCACTTAGTGTAGTATATGCAATTTGGAAAATTAAGTTACCAGTTTACTTCATCCTGATACCTTTGCTTGCTGTTGAACTACGTCTCCCAGTTTCCATCTCTGTAGCATCTCTGCTGCACGAGAGTTGCGTCTTCAGTGAGTGAGTCTAGTGGCTGATGACTGCTAGGACCATAGGCTATTCCTGTGACAGATACCTCATAAGTAAAGAGATAGATAGCAAAGTTTAAGTCCACCCACAAACAGAATAAAAGTGTAATCAGACTGTGTTTACCGTTACTGTGTTTATCTATCTTGGGGGCGGCCGTGGCTCAGTGGTAGAGCGGGGTCGTCCAATAACCCAAGGTTGGAGGTTCGATCCCCGCTCTCCCTCCCGAAGATTGGTGGACTGACAGCTGGTGGGGTGGCAGCCCACCCACCTGCCACGGCCGAGGTGCCCTTGAGCAAGGCACCGCACCCCCAATTGCTCCCCGGGCGCCGTGAAATGCTGCCCACCGCTCCAGTGTGAATATGGCACCTGTCTCTTTGTGTGACCCTGTGCATGTGTGTGTTCGTACAGGTGCCACTGGATGGGTTAAATGCGGAGAAATAATTTCACGTTTGTGATGAATAAAGTAAAAAAAATATATATACAGGCTAGCTAATGTTACATTGATTATACCCAAGTTAAATGAGTTTAAACATTTGGAGACTCATTCCAGTTTCTGATGGTGAGTGTACATCTTACATGGTAAGACAACTAAAACATTTGATTAAGGTCACACTAAGCTCTTGGATCTCTGGATATGTGGGATTGTGAACGTGCACAAAAGTCGCACCAATCCATCAATCCAAGTTTGCATCTCTTTTCCATGAAGAACCTGTGTTTAACCCAGGTATCCCGACAGGGAGCTAATCTATGTTGAAACATTTTACACCAAAGCGAATTACGTGCAATATCCAAATCCTCCAAACTAATTAATTGGCAAATAAACGTTTTTGGTCGTTACCTCGCAAAATGATGTCAGTACAAATGTCAGTACAGAGTTTTATTATCTATGTTTACATAGATAACAAAAACTACTTGTTTAGGTTTAGGGAAAACTGTGGTCATGGTTAAAAGAAACAAATGTTGGTAAGAAATGGGAGGCACACAGTCATCTCCCATCTTAAAGTCACACACTTTGTTGACTCAACCATCCACCCAGACCTCCTTTTGCTGTCTTATAACAATGTCAAGCTACCTACACCTTTGCTTTTGAAAGACATGAGCCACTAAAGGTCCTGGTCAGGTACATGTACACATAGGTGGCTCAAACCACCTTGCTTTTTAACAAATTGCTAGCTTTTCCGTCTGAGGACAGTCGTGGCATCTATCATATAAATATTTATGATATCAGGATTTTATTATTCTGACAGATTATCAATGGAGTGCAAGACTGAATCTGTTGTTCTCACAGGCGAAATGGCCTGACAGCATTTGAAATAGTTGGTGGTATGTGCCTTGCTTAGGGCATTTGGGGACAACATTGTTTCTCATTGACTTTGATCGTCCAGATTTAATCGGGATCAGATTTCCCACCAGCTGTTATTTTCCCAGACTGTTGTTTCAGCATCCACAAGCAAACACCTGGCCCCAAAATCGATACAAGTTATGATGGTCTGTAATTAACTGACTACAGTGGCAAGTACTTTGTTGCACATGTGTCTCAGAATTGCAGATCACTTATATGCCTTATAAGAAACACGTGTCATGCAGAAGAAGAAGAACTTCCCATACAGACACCTATTGAGCACATATTTCTTTCAAACAAATAAATAGCTTCATTTGTGACTGTGCATACCGATGAGATTTTCTTGTTGGCTTTGATTTAAGCCTCAGCACCAGGACTTTTTAGAGATGTGATGCTTTCCATTGTTTGCTGTCTCACTCTGCCAAACACTGTTATCCCAAAGGATTGGTAGTTTTGATCAAATGATCAAAGTACACTGTTGTATCTGTAAAACATATGGCTATTGAATCTGCTTTATCACCACACTCGTATTTTACCATGCACACTTGTGCTGAGTCTGCCCTGCACTGATCACACTTACTGAGTGACCCAGGTTTTGTTCAGGATTTTGCTGTTGCAGTTTTGCCTTTGTTGTTGTAAGAGTGCCCATGTTCCATTAAACTGCCTAGTCTGCTTTTACTAAATGACTGACAAGAGGACTTTCAAAATGACAATATGACAGCTGTCCCGCAGTGATAAAGCATGGGAATGGGTTGGTGTGTTGCCACATCGTCTGGCAGAATAGGTGCTTGATTAAATACACTCTTATAAATACGCTAATGGCATACTTTTTTTTATTGCAGCAGTTCATTGTTTTAAGTAAAAAAAAGCTCCAAAAACTCACTGTGCACTATCTGCACAGTTAGAGAGTAGCTGGCGAACATAGTGAAGCATTTATAGTTGGTCGAGACCAAAAACAGAGCAAACAATGAGAGATTTATTGGACTTCATCAAATTTATCTGGTAGACACAAACATGATATATATATTCTATTGTTTCTCTGTGTGTGCTGTATGTGTAAAAAAGCATATGTTTGTTAACAAGTATGCAATATCAACTTAAATATTTGATTTGATTATTTGTCAGTGTTTGTAACAGCCCCTTTTTTATTGAGATAACCACATACGATAAATACAAAGTGTGACAATGTGTACAGTTTTCCTGCTAAATCTCTAAAGTACTGAAATATAAACAAACATCAGTTGACCATACTAAAATATTACCATTGATTGTATACCAGCAATCTAATACGTCGATTCTATTACCCATAACTAGCACTTAGCATGAATGTTTATTCTTTTGAATACGTGATATGTAATACAGCAATTCACAAAATTACTGTAACTCGGCTTACTTCTAATATACTGACACACCACTAAAAGTATACTTACTTAGTAATGCAGACATTTTGGCACCAATCCTGGTAGATTACTTAAGTGAATACAATATTTCTACTGTTTACCTTACATTCATCACAATGAAAGTTAAAATAATTACCGGCATGATAACTATTTCGAGCAGGGAACCTCTTTCTCATAAGATCATGCAAGACTGAGCAGTGTTTTGGAAACTGATAAGCCTTCATTCTTTTTGATCTGTGTATCAGACTGGTATCTGAAGCAATGCAGGGCTGAGTGCCCACTTGGTGTGGATGGACGGCTAAAACCTGAGAGAAAAAGATGTGTTTTCAGATTTAGTTGGTTTAGAGGAGACATAGGTTCTGTATCTGTAGTTAAAGGTTAAAGGGATCCTGTCAGTATTAACACCAAAGGGAATGTACACTAGTTTGTTGACAACTTGCTTGCATAGCACTTATACCTGCTGCTTGTCTGTGTCTCTCTGGAATTATAATTAGTTAAGGACATGTTATGAGAGAGATTGCTGTAGTTAATCCCATCCTCACTGATCCACTCCAGTGGTTAAAGAAGAAAAGATAATGCCTCTAGTGCTAATTACATCAGTCAAGTCACATGGCACTGCAGGAGCACTGGCTGACTATCAATACAGTAATGTTACTCATGACCTCTCTCAAGTTGTGTTGGAGAGAACGATCTTCTCACTGAAGTGAGGAGAGCAGCTCTTTTCCCACTTAACACTGTGTACTTCTCATTGCACGCATCAGTTAAGATGTGCAGCTGTTCATTGTTCATCTGTTTCAGCTGACTCCGCTGCGGATTATAGTGCTGCCCAGATGTGATGTAGTGTTTGCTCAATAAATCTCTGGGCTTTGTGTTAAGAGTCAGTGAAAGCAGCTGCTGCTATGAACAACAGCAGGGACAACAGAACTCATTATCTCTCAAAAATGTGAGACTATCACGTAGCAGCATTTTACAACATATTGGAAATAATTATATTATCACTGCCATCACTGTTTGCTCTGTTGAGCTCTGGCTTGTGTCTTTTTATAGTTTGCTCAGTTATTTTCCTTTCTTTATCTTGACCTGATAGTTTGTGGTGGCTCAAGCTCTGGAGCTGTTGTTGTATCTCTGTTGTCCCACTGTGAGCTCCTGTTCATGGTCAAGCCTGATGGTCTGACATTGAGGACATACCAGAAAATACAGCATGCATATTAGCTTACTCTTATCTAACAGTTCTCTATTAGATTACAAGCAGTGACATCATTTGTGTTGTTGTGGTCACGTCTGCTGCTGAACAGTTTCTCAACTTTCCCCTGTAGTGACACTGGCCACCTTTTAAATTACTACAGGTCAGCTAGGTCTCGAACATGGGTGAATGGTCCGTAAGAGTTCAGGTATCAAGGTTCATTTATCTGTCATTTTACAACACAGGGTTACACAATGAAATGAAAGTCTCTTCAGACTACAAACACAAATTTAGAATAGAACATACAACATAAATAAAATAAAATAATACATAGTTATTTATATACACATTTACTGTACATATACATTTATATACCCAGGAAATAATTATGTTGTGCTTAACAATCTCTACAACCATGGTAGCAGCACTGTGCAGCTGTTTTGCACAGTGGTGCATTGAGCTAAAATCAGCATGCTGACATGCTCACAGTGATGATGCAGGTATAACGTTTACCATGTTCACCACCTTAGTTTAGCATGTTAGCATGCTAATATCTGCTAAATAGAACTAAACACATAATGCAGCTGAGGCTGATGGGAGTGTCACTAGTTTTTCAAGTATTTGGTCATAACCCGAAGCATTGGGCAAATTAATAATATATTATTTTTACATGATGACGGTGCTAAAGGAAAAGTCAAATCAGTATCTGTGACACAAAAGATCTCAACTCAAGATCCGCTGACTAACCTTTAAGGAGCTTTCAACCTTTGTGATATGCCCCACCCCTTTACATTTGAAGCAAATGGGCTTCTCATCCTCTGTAAACGGGGGCCTTAGTCTAGGCCTCCCACTCTGGTCTTTGTTATAATATAGAAAGAGAGCAAGGCCCTCTTTCAATGCAGTAGTGAGCTCACCAACAGCCTTGCTCTTGACAGTGTTCTCTGGAGTGGCAGAGTGCTTCCCCTGGGAGTTACCAGATACCTGTCCCTCCGCTGATACTGTCACACTTCCTGCTCTTTGCAACCTTAGTATTACATATTGGCCAAAAAGCTGATCCGGATTTTCTGTTTCTGATTCCTGGCACTTACATATAAGTTGCTAATTTACTCTGAAAAAGAATTGGGCAAATTACCAAAATGGTTGATACGTTTTCCAGATTTTAATTAAGTGACAGTGCTTAATGAAGAGCAATACCAATATTTATAGAAAAACAGATAGCAAAGGTCAGTGATTGTTTAGTGATCCTGCTCTCAGAATACAGAGCTTCTGTCTGTCACCAGAGTTAGGCTGCAGTCTGACATCAGACAGACTGTGTCGAGGCCTTTAAATCCAAACTCATAACTTCCTTTCTCTCTCTATCTCCCTCTCTCTTTCCCTTGTTACTCCTCTTGGTCCTCTATTTTCACTCAGACTCTTCTGTGCCGGACCTCTGGCCATGCTGGGACCTCTCTCTCCCCTAGCTGTCGGTGCCTCATTTCCAGATGTTTTGGATCTGGATGTTTGTCCTCCAGGAGCCTCAGACTCACCTCTTATCTCTCTAATCCTTTTTGTGAATGGATGTTTGTTTGTGGAGGATGTTTGTCCTCCAGGAGCCTCAGACTCACCTCTTATCTCTGTAATCCTTTTTGTGAACAGTATATTTGACTTTCACCTCTTTTGTGTATGTGTAGTCTGTCCGCAGCATCTGAGAATTTGGTTTGGTTTTGGTTTTTAATTGGTCATAAACAACCTACACATAACACACTAGTCAAAATAGTCACAAAACAAAAACTCCAGCTCCATATTCTTCATTTATGTTTATATTGTCATTATGTTTCTTCATATTGTAACTTAACTGTTATGTCTGTCCACTCTGTACACACAACATTTCATGTCTGTCCGTCCTGGGAGAGGTTGCTCTTCCTGGGGTTTCCTTTCTTTTTTCTTATCTGAACTGAGTTCAACAAGTTAAGCAAACTCAGTTCATCACCTTATTGTTATTGCAGGAAGATTCCTCCGATCTTATTGACTATCAGATCATGCACTGGCAGTCTGTCAGTTTCTACTCACGGTGTTTGATTTTGCGGGACTGAAATTAAACCTGACATTTATTGGTTAATGAAACATTTTCTGCCCTCAGAATCCATCAGAGCTGCGGTCACATCCTCTCCATTTGAACAGGTATCCACAGTAAGAAGAAACATATGTACACACAAACTGCATAATGTAGCCATAAATGCAATGATAGCTTTTAATGGTGAGCGATCTTTATAAAAATGTGTATTGTCATCTACTGCATGTCTACACACAAAGTGTGATTTCTGTTAGAGCTCTTAAAAAAATAAAAGTCTTTGTATGTGAGCCAGGATGATCACCTGAGCTGCACACAGAGGTACAAGGCTCCCTCCTATTGGCCACCGAAGGAACAGAACAGAGAGACCTGCCATCACAGGCCTCATGAACATCCTGTCTGTTAACAGAGCAAAGCTGTCACTTGTGAATTACAACATACTGGATCCTGGTTGGCTGACAGCAGCAGCTCACAGTTTGCTGCAAACTTACCTGATAGAAAGGATATTTAGGTATTCTAACAAAGGGAGCGATACAGAACCAAGGCTTGGTTCTGAATAACTACAATGATGTTATTCCTGTGCATTAAAAAAAACCTGTGTGAGGAAAAAATATGCAACATCTGTGTACCAAAAGACATTCAATAATTTGAACTGTAAAATAGGGAACCTGTATCCTTGACAAGTTTTCAGTGACATCTATATTACAGTGTCACATTGTCTTATTACTACATTAGAGTAGTGTGACTCCAGAGAGTCAAAACAAATAGAAAAATAATAAATGAAATAAGAGCTGAACAAGATGAATTATTCTGAATAGACCTGTCAATAATGAAAGAACAGACTGCATTTTGATGATTACAACTGGTTTTAATTTAGATTAAAATATTTTATACAGAGGTCTAATTTGCTGTATGGAATCAATCAAATCTAAACACGTTTGTATCGGAAACATCAGAATTAAAAAAAAACTTTGTAAAGCTTGATTTTCATCAGTTGACCTCTGCCTGCACTTTGAAGCCTACATTTAAGCAGTATAACTTTGCTTTTAATGAATTTTTGTACATTTGTTAGGATAAATAAAGCTATTTCGAATAATGTGACTGCATGGGGTGAACAAAAGTGAACTCTTATTTGGTATCATCTGGATTAGAAAAACTCACTGAGGTTTTGTGAATCAATTGTGTGTAAAATATGAAATATAGGTTTGGATATAAACATTATCTGCTTCCCTGTCCGAGAAGCAGTCTCTAACCAGCCACAGTGGGGGGCCTGTAGGGCCTTGCTCAGCAGCCGATGGATCAAAAGAACAAGAAACAGCACATTTTCCACCCAATTTGGACATATTTATCCACCCATAATAGCAGCATATGTTATTGAGTGGACAGTGTATAGCATGTTGGGTCTGGGTCTTACAACAAATGACAATAATACTATGACTATCTGCATAATGACCAAAGTTCAATTTCTATGAAAAAAAATCCTGTGATATAATATGCAGTGGATTTTCTTGAACACTGTAATCACATGCTCATGTACAGCAGACACATTACAGGGCTAAAATAAAGAACCAACATTGGTTTCTAAATGAAAGAATTAATATGAACCTGGATGCATCCATAAATGTCCATGTCATTCAGACAGAACTTTGGCACACCCATTCAAATAATAATAAGAATGCTACTGATAATAACAATAACTTTCTTTTGTCATGAAAATCTTCCGCCCTATAATAAATTATTTCCAACGGGACGACAGTGATAGTTAATTGATTTCCTCTTGTTTGAGTGTTGATCCTGTAAACCTTGGAATCCTGGTTTCCTATTAGTTACAATATTACAGGTGTGTCCCATCCATTAATTTTCCAACGCATGTCTGAGTGGCCTCATGTCGTGAGGAAACCTGTTTCTCATAATTATCCAAGGCCCTTCTCCAAAATTAGTCAATCAGAAATAAGATAGAAAAAAAGACGTCTTAAGATGGCCTACAGTTCAGGACCACATTACCTGGGACACAATTTCATCTCTGCTATTAAACAGGGCTTCAACTAACAATTACTAACACTACTGATTCATCTGCTCTCAATTAATCATTTCATCAATTGTCAATTGTATTTATATAGCCCAAAACCACAAATCTGCCTCAATGGGCTTTAAAATCAGTACAGCACACAACACCCATCATCCTTACACCCTCAATTTAGATAAAGAACACCTCCCACACAAAGGAAAGGACCTCCTCCATGAACAGACATGCAACTTGTCAACAAAAATGTGTCTGTAAAGGTCAGCAAAGCCTTCACTTCTTGTTTAGTCAGTCCAAACAGTCCAAACCCCAAAGATATTCACTTTCCTATCGTAGAAATCAAAGAAAACCCAAAAATATTCGAGTGGAGTGGCTGGAAACATTTGACATCTTAGCTTAAAAAATTACTCAAATGATTAATCAATTATCAAAATAGTGGCAGATTAATTTTCTTCAATCAATTAATCAACAAGACGTTTCAGGTCTCCCATTCAGCTCTTCACACTACTGCTGTTGGATCACCATAGCTCTTTTTTTTTTAACTAAATGACAAAATACTACTTTCATATTCCGCAGCAGCAACATGAATATTCCTCATAAAGCCCAGTAGTCCCTGAGGCTCACTGTGGACCAACTGTCCAGAAAACACACCATCTCTTTGTACACTCTGCACACAGGATATCATCAGATTAGTTACTTATCTTGTTTTATCAGTGACAGTAGGATTGAAAATAATTGTATGTTTAAAAATGAAGGGTTTTTTTAATAATCAGAATTTTTTTTTTTAACAGAAATAATGAATGATTCAGTTAAAGGCATGTTAGTACAAGTAACACACACACACACACACACACACACAGCCGTTCCCCTCTTGTTAAATGCTCAACAAGGTCAAGTTCAAGGACACAGCACACTATGAATGGCGGGCTAAAGCCTGCATTTTAACCATATATGACAATAATTGCCTATATTTGAGTTAAGCGGTGGGTGATATGGTTGAAATGAATATTGATATATATTGTTTCATGATATACCAGAAAATGTGGAAAATAATTACACTGATGTATATTACAATGACCTGTGTTTCACTACCTTTCACATAGCTTAAATAAAAACATTTTGGAGTTTATAATTACAATTTGCCCAGAATTATTAACTTATACAACATAATTTGGTTTATTTATAACGATTGCACAATAAAGTCATATCATCACAGTATGATTCCACTGAAAGTTGATAAATGATCATATTGAATTATCATCCAGCCATTATCTCCTTTTGCCAGTGACTGAAATTATGGTAAAAATCAATGTATTTGCTCTTCACCACAATCAGACTTTGTACTGTTGAACCTGTGAAGTTCTGTCTCTATGCTGGGAATGTCCCCTAAGGCTCATTTACTGAGACTCCACAGAGAAAGTAGACCCACAATACATCAAATAGCAGTTAACTATTCAGTGTTCAGTGGTAAAAAATAAAACATTTAAAAAAGGTGATATATGTCATCAGCATGCAGCCAATCATCACCAGGGACAACAACCATCCACACGAGCACAAATCCTATTATATTGTAGGAGCAGGCTGAGTCAGACTTCTCCTTTACAGACGCTGCACTCTCCTCCAAAAAGGAGACATTTATCTGCTTCATCTACAGCACCATCAAAAAACACACAACACGCAGAGATCATATAATCCAGATTTACAGTATATCAGTGTAAAATGTGTGAGAACTAGTCTCAGTTTAACCTCCAGTGCACCAGTGAGTGTCCAGCACTAGTGTTTAGTGTATTCTGTGTTTGTCACTGCTTAGTTAAAATAAGTTATCTTTCATTTTTTTTTAAATATTGGCATACAACCAATGCTAAATTACCAACCAGGTATAGTGGAACACAGTTTCTCTATGTGTACGGGGATTTGTTGTTGACATTTTGGAATTTGCACCACTAAAGTGCCATATCAACTGAGAGGTTAAGGGGCTCTGTGTTGTAGATGGAGACTAAATCAAAATCCAAATATTGTTTAATCTACCAACCTTACTAGAGGAAGATTACCAGTCCTAAATTAAAAACTCCAGATCTTTGCTTTCTAGATAAGTGGGACGTACCATATAACTCAGGGAGTGAGTGTGGGTGTTTATTAACCCACAGGACAGTTTGCCTGTTGTCACCGCTGCCAAACATCAAGGAGACCAGTCTACAGAAACAAACAGGCAATTTCTTCAGTTTCATGGCCTGATTTCAGACAGGCGTCAGGTACGGCTGCAGGCGCTTTAATGAGCTGCAGTAATAATAAGTATAGGGCTGAATTAGAGGCTGGCAGGCTGCAGTGTGCTGCATGGAGGCAGAGTGACGGCCGTGGCTGCAGGCACAACACGCAGGTTTACATGGTGGCCTTATCTTCTCTAAAAACCGAGCAAGGTTTAAATATTACAGTGGAACTTACAAACAAAAATTAAAAGATTAAACTTTTACTAAAATAAACTAAAAATATATTTTGCTATGGAGTTCAGGACTGTGGAAGGAAACCACACACATGTTAAAACTCTATATAGACTGTTATGTATTATATTTTTAATATCTTTATGTAGTCTGGTGTGTTAAATGTGATAAAGCAGTGTACAAAACTGCAGAACTTTTAAAATTTGATGTTAAAAGTTCATTCTTAGCAAATATGTCTTAACTCAAAATCCACTTACAGTTGCCTTTTCTGGAGCTTTCAATCGTATCTCATGGTCTTCTTCAGTGGATGGAGTTTGCTCAGTTTGCTCATGACGGAAGTATGGAAAAACTGAGTGTGGTTGCATGATAACACGCTGAGGAAGACCATGACCTGCCACTGAAAGCTCCAGAAACTAGTAAGAGAACTTAAGTTTACTTTATGCTTTGGCCAAAATCTTATTTTGTTTACAAAGTTGAAAATATCCTGCATATGAGGCTTTGTTTGGGGGAAGTGTGTGTGAATGACCTATTAGACAATTTCAAGTTAAAGAAACTCAACATTTTTCTCACATAGCCGCTGGAGGGCTATCCATAGCGCACTCTGATCAGCAGCATGATTACAGTCATTGATTTTTTTTTTTATATGAATAACCGCTGTTGCTTCGTAAAAATCAGTTGTTAGAGGTGACCTCATTCTGAAGGAAAAGCACTCCAGTGAGAAAACAGTGTGTTTTGTGTCATGTCCCTTGTTTGGTAAAGTCACTCAAATTTGTGTTCATCTCATAACTGTCTTCTTAACACAGGATCTGGTTAAAGTAAGGGTAAAGTTTTGATAAACGTTTTCCTCAAAAAGCCCACACTTCTTTCTTATTAACATTAAGTATAATATTCTGCAGGCTCTGGTGAGTAAAATAGTATTTAAAAAACAATCCTTTCCCACCTCATGCGCAGTCTATATGGCTGATTGACAGAACAAAGAGTATTTAGTTTAAAGTATCCACAGCAGAACACAAGACACTCCTGATAAACTGCAACCCTTGACAGAATCCCCCATAGAAATTGTCAGAGGTTTTAGAACTCTTGGAACTGTGATTTATTGATTAACTTCACAAAAAATACTATCTACATTTCTGTCTACCTACTTAAGAAGTGAAATTATATAGCAGTTGGTAAGTAAACCCTGGAAATGGTGTATAGAATGTGGTGGTAATATTTTATTTTTGAACATGTGGTTTGGAAATCTGAATGTTGTATCAATTTAAATGGCAGAATATAGTCAATATAGCTGGTACATTTATAAGAAAGGATCAGATGCAACCCTGGATTGTTATAAGGAGCAAAACTTTCCAGATCACAAGTGATCCATGCCACATAACATATCCCTTCTCTCTTTGTTGGTACTGTCTTCCTGCTGTTTGTCCATCAACTGTTTTGTATTGTCAATTGGCTTTTAATGTTTTAATGTATTGTGGTGAAGACAGTTTTAATAATGTGGAAAATAAAGCACATAACTAACTAACTGAATGACTAATGAGCTAACTAAAGATGATGTTGTTGATGATAATGTTGTTGCAATGTGTACTGAAAGATAACTGGTGAAATATTTTCTCTTTCTTCCTCCAACACCACTGCTGCAAGGCATTTATCAGAACTTATTAGAAATATTTGCAAAGTTGTCCTTAGAGGGAGACCGTGATGATAAGTGACATTTTGTGGCTGGATGGATGGAATAACATTAATAATCGTAATAAAAATCATAACTTAAGATACTCCTCCTCTGTTAGTCGCACTGAGAATGAAATGAACTTATGTTTTCTCAACGGAGGCCTCTGCTGTTTAATGTCAGGCGCAGAGGAATAGCTCATCATGTTCTGACCACGTTAAAGTGCACGATGAGATCTAAAGCGTGCAGCACTTTGTAAACTCATTCACTGAAATACACTACTACTAAACTGGTGACTGTTTCTATCAAAAAAGCACGATTTCATTAATCTTACTGGATTCGTTTTCCTTGTATTTTCCTCTTATTTTACATCAAGTCTATGTTGACTTTGTTAAATAAAAATTGCATACCTTAGTCTGGTCAATGAACATTGCAGTCGGCCCTGCTCTAGTCCAGCTACAGTGCGCACGGGAGGACCCGCGTGCCGCTCGCATAGTTAACTACACCTGTATTCTGTGTGATCTAAATAACGTAGTGCTGGTTGTATTTTACTGAAAAGAACCTGTGTGGGGTCAGATAGGCTGCTGTATGTTTAATGTGAAATTAAAATAAACCAAAATATAATAAAAATACATATAAGATCAGACTCGGTAGGGGCAGAGGCTTAATGTCAAAGGATCACGAGCAAGAACAGTAATCAGGACAGCCCTACTTTTTTGCGCTCTTTGACTTGTCAACAAGAAACGTTTAAACTTGGTGGATCCTTGGGCCCGTGTGTCCAGTAGGTCCGGTACTACGATCAATCACACAGTAGTTATCCATCCAGCATTTCAAGGGCAATTCATTGAACCTCGTGTATTTAAATCTCATTTTACAATATCGTAATTGTATTTTTAGATTAGTTTTTATGAATGATTTTGGTAAATTGCCCCTTGAGGAACGAATAAATCATTTTGAAACTGAACTGTGCTGTATTGCGCGTGCAATAGTCAACTCAAAGTAATTTAAAAAAATAAAAATGTAGGCTACGTAAACCACATCAGACAGCTGAAATAATATGTGCAAATTGCCGCAAGAGCGCATTGTGTTTGACACCAAATGAGGTCGAAACAAATGAACATCATCAGCGTTGCAGTTTAACACTGGGGATCAAAATTCGTTTAGGTGCGCTTATTAATTGTGTATACTAATATGAATTTACATGCTGATGAGCAGTTATTATTATGTAGATCTTGATCGGTTTTGTAGCCTAGATAACACATTTTAAGTGACAGTGTAATTCCTTTTCATAGTGACTTTTCTTGTGTTTCTTGTTCCTGGAGGGCAAAACAAATGTACAGAGATTCTGGGTCATAAGTCAATCATCAGCCCATGCGCACAAACGGTGGGCTACATATTGCTGAAGATGAAATGTTCCTATATAAACCCATTAGTACAATTATCTTGCTATGTACATTTGTGCAGTAGGACTAAGTAACGGCCCAAAAAGAACATTTCCTTGCTCCCCCAGTAAAATGATCTGAGGACATTATGTTGTGTTTATTAAAATTGTGTAAAACACATACATTAGCCCACTACCGGGCCATCAATACCCTTATTTTGAAGGGAAATTAAGGATTTTTGGACGGTGATTCAGTTTCCTTCTGATGAGTCTGTTCATGTCGAGGCGGGATTTCTTTTGGTTAAGGATTTATGGAGTGACTGGTCGGGATGTTTGTCTTTCTACCGGTTAGACTGGTTATATTGGACCGTGCCGGTGCCCATCACCGAGACAGCATGGCGTCTTCCGTGTCATCTGCACGGTGGCGCGCACACACACGCACACACACACAGGAGAAGCTTCAAGGTGTGCGGTGGCCTTGAACTTGAGTTCATTACATCTGTCTGTCTTTCTGTCTGCACCCTCCTCCCCTCCCTCTCTCTCTTTCCGTGTTAAACTTGACCTTGACCCTCGGGGGCCAGTCTACCCCCCCCAGCAGACCACACTATGGGAGAGAGACTGACTGTCTGGGTGGGTTGTGTGTGTGTGTGAGTGTGTGCGCGTGTGCGGATGTTTGTCTGCAGGCCCACAGTGTTCAAACTCCAGAAAGGATTCAATGCAAAGCTTTATAAACCAGTAACCAGTTGGTGTCATTTTGCTCTCCAGTGAACTGATGTTCGGTTTTTATTATATGATGGCATGGAGGAATAGAGCTCACATCAGACCTTCACAGAGAGGATCCAGCCACACTCACTCTCCTGCAGTGTCACGCGTGGAACTCTTACAGCTTCACAGTGTGTTAACGACTGGATTCAAGAGCTGGTTTTCTCTTATCGGTTATCAACGACTCCATCACCAGTGTCTTACTCACTTGATCATTTTATGTGAGCTTCACTCTTGACATTGGGAACAGAATTTTGAAAAAAACAAAAACAAAACACACACACACATAAAACTGAACAAACAAACCACAACAAAGGGAGCAGCAACAATGTAGGATCTACTTACTGTGGCTCTTTCTGGAGCTTTCAGCAGCACGTCACGGTATTCATCAGCGAATTGAGTTAGCAGTATCCATTCCAGAAAATCCTTCAGTTATGATTTATTTGCTTTTATATCTAATTTATTTCAATTATTTGAAAAGACTACATTTAATCCGTAGGCTTCAAAATACAAAAGAAAAAAAAAAAGCCGACGGGTCAATTCTTGTTCACTTCGTTCAGTCATCCTCAGTTGTCAGAAATATGTGGCTGTAACGGATTCAAGTTTTAAATTGTACCTATGCTGCTGCTTTGATTTCGGAAGCATTTCCAATGTTCTTATGTTTTATGCTTCATTAGTAATAATTACATTTCATGTATTTTTTCCTTCACTTATGAAGACGGCCGTCGTCTGAACACACTGTAATATTAATTCACCAAATTCGTCTCCACCAAAGGTTAAACTAATACTGTCTGTAAGACAGACCAGCTATGCGCAGTGGGAGTAAGAGGGAGAGAGGGCAGCCACATGCGTCGGTTTACCGCCGCGCTCTCTGCTCCCCGCAGCTTCTGCCTGCATCACCTGGAGCAGCTCCACACCTGCAGCTGCTGCTGCTGAGGAAGAACCGTGACAGCTTCTTAAAATAAGATCTAATGCGTAAAAAAAGAAAAGAAAAGAGGAACATATTTTACGGAATCAATTCTGAAGTAACGCATACAGAGCAACATGAACTTCTCCGGCCCCTCAATCCCTGAATAGGAAGAGGAAATAATCACAACAGCGCAGATTCCCCGATGAACCAACCAAAAATAAAGTCAAACCAGATCCTATATGATCAAATTCTAGCCCATTAACTTAGAAAGGGCTCAGTCCTGCTGCACACACTGCAACTTTCAGCATTAGGCTGCAGGCTCATGTTGTTGTGCAGCGGGTATCTTGTCCAAACACAAAAGGAGGCTAGTCATGATTTACACAGACACCAGATTTGTGTAAAATAGTGTGTTTAATGTCTAAAAAATCAGTGTAAAATAATGCTTAATCTGCGTGATTCCATTTAAAGAAATATGCAAAAACATGGCGTCTTGAACTGTATGCCCCACACATGCACTTCTTTAAAGTAGCCAACTGAAGGGATATTTGATGACAATCAGGGTTCAAGATGGTAATTAGTTGCTAATACGAACAGATCACTGGTACGTGTGCTAATATACTGGGCCCTGTTTGCAGGTCACTTGTTTTCCGCCATTGTCATGATCAATAATAACTTTCAGAAGAAGCTTTAAGCAAAAAAATCACACACTTAGTTATTAATACATGTAGAAAAGTGACAGGCAGTCCATGAACGTCTGGGAGCATGAGTGCGCTCATCCCAAAATACCTTTAAGTTATTTTTGCCTCCCTCGCAGAAAATACAAAACCATAAGCCAGTGCAAAAAACGCGGCTCAGAGGTGACTTGAAACCCTTTCTGAAGCGCTTTGAACCAACGCCATATATTTCTCAAATCTTGAGACCTGCAAATCCCTTCCATAAACCCCCTTTACGCTTCCTTCAGTCAGATGCTGAGAGAGCAGGACAGGCTAAAAGCGCACATAAATTCAGTCAGAGAAACGCCCAAGCGGGTACAATTATTTTAATAATCAAATGTTCCTTTTGAAAAGATGGAAATACGTCTGGTTTGTTATGGTTTTTTAATACTTTTATGACATCGATAAACTTTTTTTTCATGCATTTGGCAGCGCCGGTTATAAGTCTTTAAATGTGTCCATAACTCCAGAGTTCAAATAATGATAACTTATATTCAGAAAAATTAAACACATTATTATTAACAAGAAGTTCATTCTTTTTTTTTTTTTTTTAAATGGTTTTAGACTTTTAATTTACTTCATATTTCCCCTCTTGTGTCTGCTGCCGGTGTGTTCACACCGAGCGGCCACTGAAGACGGTATCAGCAACATGAATTATATTATTCAGTGGTTCAGCTATTGGTTGTTCATTTTGCATAAGCACGCGCCCCACATGCGTCTTAACACAAAACCTGTCTGTTCAAGTGATTTCTTTTTTTGTTTCTAAACTCACGGTGATAGTGTCACTGTTCCTGCAGCCGCACGAGATCAGACGCTCGAATTTGACATAATGCAGCTGCGCGAGGAAAAGCGGCACATTCAGGGAGGTGAAGCGCTTCTTCTCGTGCCACAGCTCGAGCCTCATAAAAATATTTTTCTTTGACTGACAATCTCCAACAAGTCTCTTCTTCCCCTCCTTTTTTTTTTTCTTGTCCCATCACGTGATCATCCGGTCTCATCCAATGGACAGGCGCCCCCCCCCCCCTCCTCTCCTGGTCCCGGGGGCTGGTTGCGTCAAGGCTGCGGCTGGGATGTAACTGGAGGTCCGGCCGGTTACCGGGAGTCTTTGCCTCCGAGCGAGCGCCGTCACTCAACGGTGCAGCAAGGAAGCGCACGCGTGCTGTGACTGTGCGCGTGACGGTACATGTGCATTACTTGTGCGAGCAGGAGAGATCAGAAGAATAAATGCGCACCAGTTCACCTCATTCAGCCAATGTAGCAGCTTAGCGCACAGGACCGGACAGAGTCTGAGCGGAAACGGCGACGAACGGAGGCCAGACCGGGAAAAGGAGCGCCTATGACAGCCTCCCTGGTCCTAAACCCTCGCTGGCCAGCGGAAACGGTAATGTTTGTGTATGACAACAATCTGGACGATCTGAACAAGAACATGGAGGGGCTGGTGGGCAGTGGCAATTTCGCCGCTAGCCAGTGCCGCAACATTATGGCGCACTCTGCGGCCGCCGCAGCTCTTGGCGGCCACCCGTCCGGCCTGGTGCACTCTTCGGCTGGCTACTCCACAGTGGACGTGTCCGCTTCAGGCTCCAGCGAAACAGGCGCGTCTTCGGGAAAGCAGTGCGGGGCCGGACCGTGCCCGGCGGCCGGCGTCCCGCACCAGAGCTCCTCGGCCACCGCGTTACCGTACGGTTACTTTGGTAACGGTTACTACCCGTGCAGGATGGGGCGGGGTTCTCTGAAGTCCTGCACTCAGGCGGCTGGAGCCGCGCTCAGCTCGCAGTACATGGACACGACAGTGAACTCTGACGATTACTCGAACCACCGGGCAAAAGAGTTCGCCTTTTACCACGGCTACCCGAGCCCCTACCAGTCCATGGCCAGCTACCTGGACGTGTCCGTGGTCCAAACGCTGGGTACCGGGGAACCGCGCCATGAAACCCTGCTCCCCATGGACAGCTACCAGCCCTGGGCTCTGACCAACAGCTGGGGGGGACAGATGTACTGCTCCAAGGACCAGGGACAGGCCGGACACCTCTGGAAGTCCGCTCTGGCTGGTAATGCTCCGTTTTTATTCTCTTTTAAAACGATCGTTTATTTAAATGCTCGGGGTATTTAAAGGAACTCTGTGTATCTAAGTAGAATGAGGTATAGGCCTACAGCTAGACAACTTTTAGTAATGTGTGACATATGTCAAAGAAATTATAGACTTTTCTTTTAAAGTCACCAATTTGCTGACATGATTAATGTGTGCTTTATGCACAGACTTGTGGCTGATGTTAATCACAGCTCAATCAGCTCTGAGTGCTGTTTGTGCAACTGGTGCGCAAAATAAAACAAGCTGTTTGGAGTGGACCATCACAATGTCAGTATATGATCATTTACAGATGAACTGTCCATTCTTATCTGTTACTGCAGAGGACAGTATAAATATTTAGACTTGTTCTGCCTCATCAGGCTCCTTTAGCCCATTTATTAATCAAAAGGTCACGTGTTACTTGGTACCGAGTGACTCATCTGTTCACCTGATAATTAGCTAATTATTGGGTGACTAATGCTCATATGGTATTGTTAACATGGCCATATAACAGTTAGCAGAATTCATTATAATTATCGGCACAATGATCCTACTGAACTGGGTTTCATTTGTGATTTTCACAATATTCAATACTCAGTCCATGTCAACTGAAATTATGCAATTAAATAAACATCACCAAAACAGCACATTCAAACAATACAAAGGCGGTTCCAGAATAAAAGTTTATTTGCATGTGCATACACACATTATAATTGAGGACAAGAAGGTGCAGGTCAGCTTGAAGTGGTCGTGCTGCTTGCAGACAGACAGACACCATGTTGTCTGTCCGTGTCGCAGGGCGGATGACCAATCTGCTCCCAGCACAAAGTGGCTGTGTCGGTATTACACTTTGCTAGAAACCTAGAAGTGTTGAAGTGTGTCTGTGTGTGTGCAGCCGCGCTCTCAGGCCGCCTGTCTGCCCTCTTCTCTTTGTCCATTTTTCCAACAGACGTGGTGGCTCACCAGCACGACGGCTCGCCTTTCCGCCGGGGCAGGAAGAAACGGATACCGTACACCAAACTCCAGCTCAAAGAACTGGAGAAAGAGTACGCGGCCAACAAATTCATCACCAAGGATAAGAGGAGGAAGATTTCCGCCGCGACCAACCTGTCGGAGCGGCAGATCACCATCTGGTTCCAGAACAGGAGGGTGAAGGAGAAGAAGTTCGTGGCTAAAGTGAAGACCACCGCGCCGTAGCATGCACGTTCCTGCGCTTTGGACGATTTAGTGAAGGAACCCAGTGTATTTGCGTGTTATACATTAATAATGAACTGAGAGAAATGACAAAAAATGGGGAAAATAAAGAAACTCGACGTGGCACTCCTGGCGGACTGTGCGTACCCGTGCGTGTGCGTCAAGAAATGGAGGGAAAAGACGAATAGAAAAGGACAGAAAGGACAATATAAGACGAAAGAAAAGAACCAAAGCCCTCTGATAAACCTTCTCAGAGGCATCCTGTAAATACAGCACCTTCCTGCCTGCTTTGATGTAATTGTCTGTCTACTGTCTGTGTTTTACTGTTTGTCAGTGTTGTCCTTGTAGCCCATAGCCGAAAACACACTATTATGCTGTTCATATTGTTTATAACGCCTGTAAACCAGTAATCAAAGTATAGTGTAACACTTAATAAATTCTTTTAATCCCGATGTAGTTACATCTTTAAATTCATCAATATGTAAACAGGCATCTTTGGATTCTTGCGCGTTATTTGTCTCTGGTCGTCTACTCCGCCAAACTACATTTAGTTCATATCAAAGGCTGAAAGTTGATACCTGCAAACTGGACAAAGAGAGCAGGAGGATTCAGACTCCCCATGCAGATTAAACGTGTTTATGAGACTGTGAATTCATATTTGGATCAGGCCTCCCTCTGGGACATCACCACAACAATGCTATCCATTTCCTACTATCATTTCACAGGCCCGTATAGACCCGTGTGAACAAAACTTCCCACTAATTAAACTTCACCAAGTATTAACATTCTTGACTCAAAATGTGGAGCTTTTGTCAATTCAAAGTCAAGCGCATCACCGCATCCAACGTATTTCGGTGTGAGCTGAAAATATCTTTATTCAGGATTTTTTTCTTCTTTCTCACGTGCAGGTTTAGTTTAAGACGTTTGTTCCTCCAACTGCTCACTTCTGCTTCCAAATTAACTTATAAACATTACTTATTCTGTAGAGTTTTGAGGCAATGAGGTGTAGAGACACGGAGCGGAAAAGTGGACTTTAGTAGTAAAGTAGAATAGTTTTATTTGAAAAGTAAATGTATATAATTTAATTACATGACACGAAATTAACTTATCTGAAACCCAATGCTAATTATACTACTCACTTAATGTACTTTGTTGCTTTCTGTTTCTGTAAATTACAGTGTTTGCCAGTAAGTTTGATGATGTTTTTAGTCTGAAGCTAAAATAATCTTAATTTTTACCTTAAAATGACCACATTCAGTTATTATCATTATTATTTTTATTAAATACGACATGAGGGAAACTGAGCAGAATACTTTTATAAAGGTAAAGTGAGAAAGTGGACAAGAGAGCAGGGACTTACCAGGAAATAATAAAATAGGATAATTGCATTGGAAGTAGTTTCCAGTTTTAATGTCTCTATTACGCAAAGAACTGCGCATATTTAAGACACATTCCGGGAATAAAAGAGAATGAAATAGAGACATTAAATTGCGCTATTGTTTGTGCGTCCTGTGCATGTCCTTGTAGCCTGTGTTGTGTACGTGTGTGTGTGTGTGTGTGAGGGAAAGAAAGAAAGAAGCCCTTGACCTTGAGAGTCACGTGACCAGCTATAGGCTCGGCTCTGACTCAAGTCTCCCGCGAACATTTTACGACAGCAGAGCTTTGTGTCGTCTGCTGTGATAGAGACCCCCCCAGCACACACACACACACACACACACACGCGCGCGCACACACTGCGGCAGCACGTGAAGCCCTCTCGCTCTCTCATCAGCAGGTTCCGAGCGCCACCGAGCCGCTCCTGCGGTGCGTTCACGGTCACGGCGACAAATGAGTGACGGCGAGCTGCGGGCACACGCTGCATGTCTGCACTGCTCGGTGGAGGGTTCGTGGGTCAGCAGCAGCCTCTGCGCTCATAGATTACAACCTTCGACAGACACCCTGTTTCTTAACGTCATCACGCTGACACCCAAACACAAGGTGAATGTTTGGTGCATCACGATTTTAGAGAGTCCCGAGCTCCCGTTTCGATCAGATATCCAAACACACCCGTGTGTGTAGTCCTTAAGGCCCCTCGGACCCAGACCTGGGGTCAGCGCACATCTAACTGGGCTGCGCGTGCCGCTTTGCTTGACGCAGCGAAAATCCGCAAAATCTTTAATAATTGTTATTCTTTGCACAGTGTCGATGATGCCCAAGCCAAAGGAAACACATGATGTAGGCTAAGGCCTGTGTGAGGTCACACTGTCAGCTCTGACACCACAGCAGATTACTGTCTGGTTACAGCCTGGTTTGATTGCAGAATGACTAAAAACTATGTGCAGCATCAACTCTGGACTCCACATTCGGCACAACACAATATTCATTGCGGGGATAATTCCCCTGAAGTACAGCTTCCTCCACTTTGTTGTTTGGATATATTACAGCCATTGAAAGTTCCCAGCGCAAAGTGTTTTGTCCACTGATAGCGTTATTCAAATTGTAACAAATCGGAACCGAATGATTTCTGGTGTGAACATGATGCATTGAACCGCTGCATTATTTCTCTTTCTCCTAGTAGAAACCAAATGTTTGAATATGTTCAAGCATTCAGTGGTGCGTGGAGAGCGATTCAGAACTGTCCAGTTTGGTTTGGAGCAATGCCGCAGGCCGTTTGCTTCCCTGTTGAAAAGGCAAACAGACCTGAAAGGCTGCGCCAAAGAGTTGCGCATAATCAAATCCATGTGACTGTTCATGCTAACACGGGTTACTTTGAATAGTTTGAATTCAGGAAATCATCAGTTAGGTAAATCAATTAATTAATAAGTCGTCATTAACATTGTTGTGGAGACATTTCACAGTCTATGGATGTTAAATTCTCCTGCATCAAAAATATAAATAAAAAATAAAAATGCAAAGAATGCGCCACTGCATGGATTCACCGGCACTTATGCCCATGCAAAAAAAAAAAAAAAAAAAGGAAATAAATAATAAATAATAAATAATAAATAATAAATAATAAATAAATAAAAATCATATACATTTGAATTTTATTTGTGTGTATATATATATATATATATATATATATATATATATATAGGCTTAGTTGCCCTGCTTTTCAAATGGTAACATTAGTGCATTTCTGTATCAGATATTAGATATTGTGCGTTTATCTTTAAAAACCTCAAACAAATGCAGGTACTTCGTTGGCCCTCGGCGTTCCCCAGACGTCGTTACACGGCAAATTTGAACTTTGCCATTTTCTGCTGCGGCAAGGCTTCTGCAGTTTGATGGAAGCCACAAAATGTCCTTTTGATAAAGTAAAACAGACGAAACGCGCATGTGCAGGGCAGAATACAACTATGACATTTTCGTCATTTACACAGGAGAGAGACAGCGCGAGACAGAGACTGTAGATTTGTTATTCCTACTGATTCATGGCTGAGAATAAAGAATATTAGGATTTGCTGAAAAAAAAAAATGTTTATTGACGGTGCTGTAGTGGTTAAACAGCAATAATATAAAGTTTCAGGTTCTTTTAAAAGTGAAATCAAACTTTAAAGTGGCGCAGGTTTAAACAGACGCTACATTACAGTAACATGGTCAGCAGTAGTGTTTCTGCTCAAAGCAGGCCTGGAGGAGCACCCATGGGACATGAGCACACTGCTATAGAAAACAGAAAATAATAGAGAGGCTGCGTGAATTATAAAGCTGATTTATTGTTTCTATCAGGGAAATATTAATTTCGAACATATATATAATTAGAAGAATAAGCCGTATTCTGGTCATTGTAAAACCGAATTTCATTTCCTGTGTGTGTGTGTGTGTGTGTGTGTGTGTGTGTGTGTGTGTCTGTGGGTGTGTGTGTGTCGGACCGTTAAACATTAACATTGAACTTGACAAACGGCGGTGTGCTCTGCTGGCCTGTTGACTCTCTTTACTGCTCCGTCTCTGTCCTCCTTTAAAACCAACAATACTGACGGAAGCCCTGAAGCTCATAAAGCTCTTTCTCCCCTTTAGTCCAAATACCAGAGAGTAGAGGAGGAGGAGGAGGAGGAGGCCTGCGGGCCGCACCACCCGACTCATATGATCTTACCTTATTTTCATACAATACAACAACGTCAGGATATATACTTTTTCTAATTCTGGCATCACATATTTTCTCAGATCATAATATAAATGTAGCTACAGTAATATGGGAAACATCTGATTTAAAATGAGTGTTTTTCTACACCTTCACCTGCTTTACGATTTTTAAGAAATTATCATATTAACATCTGAAAATAAAGTGTCTATAAAACTACTTTGGATTAAATTTAAATAAACTGCAATGTAGGTTATGATGTGCAGCTCTTACAAATGCAGAGCCAGTGACAATACTGTGACTCAATGCATTTGCTAAAATAAATCGAGTAAATAAATAAACGAACAGCCCTTGTTTAAAGTAGATTTCAACAATGAATAAAATCGACTTGCATTTCCTACGTAGGTTGTGGACAGCGGTGGAATGTAACTAAATAGGCTACATTTACTCAATTACTATGTATAGTACTAAGTATAATTTTGAGGCGCTACAACTACAACATACACATTAAAGCACCAGTAATATATATAATATAATATAATATATAATCCAAAAAGGTTAATTCCATAGAAAGAATACGATAGTTTACATTGTGGTATTTCAACTTTTACTGAAGTACAAAAATGTGAATACTTCTTCCACCACTGGTTATGGGATGTTGACTAAAGTACTTAAGCATTTATAGCTTAATACTCAGAAGGAGATACATGTATATAAAGTGAATATTATGGAGAAATGTCACTATGTGCAAAGTTAAAGCAAATAAAAAAGGTAAAAAAAAATGCTACACATTGGCAGCAATGAAAAGGCTTAGTGGGAGCCAGAGAGGAAATCAGAGATGAATATAAAAGAGGTTATAGAATCCAGTTTAACAAAAAAAAAAAAAGAAAAGTTTTTTAGCATTTTTTCTTTCTAGGCAGAGATACAAACAAACATGTGCTGAAACACGATTTTTACATTAGTGAAAAGAGTCTCACTCAGACAGACTCCACTGAGGACAGCTGCTGCACAACCAGCTTCCACATGCACCACCACAAATACAGCTACACTAAAAAGGATGCCCGAAGTCACAGGTCATGCAACAAATATTAGTCAGTGGAGAAAAGTAGATGGTTTTTTTTTTAATTTTCAGTTATTTTTCACTCTCAAAAAAAACAAAACGAAAAGAACATTGACAGATTTGTGTTTTATTTCAATAGAATGGAGCAGATATGCTGGTGTAAGTGCTGCATGGTTTAACCTGCTGTGGTAGTAAAAACAAAGTGAATAGACACAGAGCACTTTACATTCCTGCCTGCAGACAGCTGCACCCTCAGAGAGGAGAGGTGGACGCTCAGCAGAGCTGGAAGTGTGAGATCTCATGGCGCAATTGTATGTATTTTACTAAAACAAAAAGATTAAAACTAAAATTATGTAAAGGATCCAAGATTTTTTCAGTTCCTTAAAGTATCAAACATGAATCTTATCTGCAATATAAAATACTCTATTATAAGTAAAAGTCATGCCTCTGTGAGTGTTAAATACATTATTAGATCATTGTGACTGATGCAATTTTTTACTATTGTAGATAAAGGTAGCTGTATGTTGAACTATTTCATACACTGCCAGGTAGTGCTACACAACAGTGCATCATATTTAAAAAACTCATCATATGTTTTGTATGTAAAATATTAATCTGTAAAGTAAGTAGTAACTACAGCTGTTAGGTAAAGTAAAAAGTACAATATTTCCCTCTGAATTATAGTGGAGAAGAAGTATAAAACAGCAGAAAAAATAAACACTCAAATACAAGTACATCAAATGAAACTTATGTAAATGTACTTAGTTACACTCCACCACTGACTGAATTACACAAGGCCGTCCTTTCTAAAGGAAAAGGGCTGGAACGTTATGCCACAAAATTTTTATTCCAGTGACATTTATATAAAAAATAAAAATGTGCACAATTCACCAAAATGCAACATAATGTAAGTTGCAGTCCCATTTTTGCAAATGGACTGCAACTTGCATTTCATGCTGCAGAATGACAAATAAATTAACTTTGTAGCTGGTATCTTGTATCATTATGTTTTCCTATGCATGCTTTCTTCTTCATATATGTCCATGACCTCATGATAAAGTCAAGGAAGAATGGTCAAAGGAAGACTGGCATCATTCTGTAGCCTGTTAAGATGCAGCCCTTGCTTCCTGTCTTGTCTTCATCTGGAGCTGAGCGGTCAGGAGCAGCTGGGAGGTGTTCAGACTCTTCAGGATCAGGATCAGAATAACGACCATCATTATGTTTTGCAGGCAAGTTTTGTTCAAAGTTGAGTAAATATGCAGCACAAGAGCTCATAATTCAGGGCTACGATTGGCTGACGAACTGGCATATATTACAAACACACCCAATTGGAAGGAATCCAGTCATTCTGGGAGGAGAGCCAGAAAGGGTTAGGCGACTGAGATGACGGTTAGTATGAAAGGGTCGAATTTGGAAAACTGAAGAAAATTTACAGTTCAAGTAAAATCAATATTTACCATCATTTAACTATTTGGAGCATATTTTTACATATTGTGACATAAGTAATATAAGGTTGAACAGACCATGAAATAGTGAACTTTGAAACCTCAAAATCAGTATTTTTCTGGGAGACATTTTGCATGACAAACGCCAACTAAGTTGAGAGTCATTTTTGATCTTGTATGAACTATGGTATTTACCACTAGCTACCATACTAGGCAGCTAACTTTTGAAGGTTGATTACACAACTCATGCTAATGTTTGTTAGTAACAATTCATGTCAAATTCACGACAGCAATTTAGGCTAAAATTTGTATGAATCTGAGATAAACTGAAGCTTGTAGCTGGCTTGCTGTGGAAAAGTTTAGCGATCTGATGCTACTGTGGTCCTAACTGGACTTATATCTGTTTTGTGCGCTGTACTGCAGCAAAATACTACTACTAATAATAATAATAATGGTGGTGATTATGGTCCAGACACTAACAGTAATGGCTCAAGCTTAAAACAGACATACATTTGAGAGCAGAAAAAGACCAGAACACTAAAAAAACAACAACAGCAGACAGAGGGACATTAGCAGAAATTTTTTGAAATTTCATTGTTAGTAAAACTTCAGTTAGTAAAATCAGTTACATTTTGTCAGTGGATATCCTTATTATGACTAAATCTTATAGTGTCTAAATGAATGCGTATGGCTGAATGTTGGCCATGCTCAGTATATGACAACTCCCCTCAGTAATTAATACAGTTTTATGTACAGCTAAACATATTTTATTCACTTATAAACAGGAAATGAACTCTCAGAATCAGATCTTCCTGTTATACAAAACCAAATTTAAACATGTGACATTTTTTTGATATATAGACAACATTTATGATCAGTTTTGCTATGTAGCATGAAACATTTGTTTCTCCACAACACACAAAACCACATGATTCCATGGTGATGATATCCAGAGGAAAGCTTTATTCCCTGTAATGTGGCCCATTTCATTTGTAGAATGCACTGCATGATATGTGTTGTTAGGAACTGTAGCAGAGCAGAAAGCCCATCTTCTCCCTGTTGGTGTAAAAAATAAAGGCTGTTCTGACTGCCAGCTATCAAAGACAGACATAGGGTTGCAGTGCTGGTTCCACCTTAAATCTCATATTCCTCTTGTACAACATCATCCATCTTCTGTCCTCCTGAACACAACAGAATAGAAACCCCACAATAGACAATTGATATTTTACCCCACATTCTATTCTATTCTATTCTGTTCTACTCTACAACAGTTTATGGGACAGCAGGAGAGGACACACACACACACACACACACACACACACACACACAGAGAGAGAGAGCTCCCCAGAGTATACTTTATGCTTCAGACCAGGAATGCAGGAATGAGGCTCGTTTTTCTGTCTCAAGTTCATGTCCAAAAGACCCCCCTCCCACACACACACACACACACACACACACACACACACACACACACACACACACAGGGTTGTGTTTTCATCACTTTTGGGGACATTACATTGACTTTCATTAATTCCCTGGAGACTTACCCTAACCCTAACCACGACTTGCCTAACCCTACCCCTAAACCTAAAGTCATCCCCTAAACTTCAGTGATTAACATTATGGGGATTTGCATTTTGTCCCAATAAGGATAGCGAGTCCCCCTTGTAAATTCATGTCCCCACAACATTAGTAATGCCCATGTAGACACACACACACACACACACACACACACACACACACACACACACACTTTTCCTACCGTTTTTACCACCTTCTCTGTCCAACCCCCCCTCCTCCTCCTCTGTCTGCATTGCGGACTGTCTTTTTGTTTCCCAGGTTGGACTTTGCAGTTGAACTTGAGACAGACAGACAACTTGTAAACAGTTAGTAGTCTGGCCCCTGTCTGGTCTGGAATGGCCTGGAATGGCCTGGGGGGGCAAAAGGGCGGAGAAATGGACACTAGGTTGAACAATCCTGTTTTAACACAAACACCTTCAAATATATTTAAAGCTGCTTTGCATCTTCAAATGCATCCGACTAAAAAAAGAGAATGAGAGACTTTACATTTGGTGGGGTATCCACTATAAAATGAAGACAAAATAAAATAATGGCTTATAAAGGCCAGGGGAAGTTGGTAAAATAACTAGTTTGTCCTAAGTTTCTCATTGGGAGATATAAAGACTCATTTTCAAGCTGAAAAGGTGCTTAGAAATAAAAATAAAACATAGTGAGTTTCAGCCTCCATCAGTAAATTAACAAAGGGTAACTAAACTGACAAAACTGCTGTTACTGGACTACAATTGTGTCATATTGCAAAACTGAATTGACTTTAAATTGAGATATGCAGTGAAATAAAATCAGCCCAACCCGTGCATGGGTGTGTGTGTGTGTGTGTGTTTGTGTGTGTGTCTGTGTGTATGTGTGCAGCTTTTAACAGCTCAGGAAAAAAAGGAAAAGATTGTAAACACACTATACAGCCGGACAGGTCTCCAACAAAGCCTGTGTGTGTGTGTGGTGCTGATTGGAAGGGGGATGTGACATCATATAGTATAATAAATGCAGTGCTAGGCAGACTCTTGCGTCTAATACTACGGGAACAAGAATGCTCCATTCTGATTTGAGAAACACCCAGAAGGCATGCTTTAGATTATTTTCACATCTGAAACTGCATTCAACCTATATTTCATTAGCTGAAATAGATTTTGCAGAGTTCACATATGCAGATACATTCAGTGTACATAAGTAGCATGAAACTGCTGTAAGTGCAATATGTTTGAAGTAAGCTTGCTTTTCCAGAAATAAAAGGGATTTGGTGAATACTGGTAGCTTAGTATCTTCTTGTTTTTATTAACAGAAACAAATGTTCTCATATTTCTGAGAAGAATGAAGGCTTTATCTGTGTCAGTAGAGGGATATATGACCAGTAAAATGTTGATAATCCACAAGGCTCTGATCCTGCTGAGTTTCTTTTGTTTTTGGAGAGACAATGAAGAAAAAGAGTAAATCAACAAATCCAAGATACCAAAGTGCATGAAATACTGCTCTTTGACAATATAGATTTCCGTGATCCAAGCACTTGCAGTCAGAAAACCTGAAGTACCAATCTGTTTTAACAAAAAAATAAAAAATAAAAGAAATAAATGAGACATGCTGAAAAGTAATGCTGAATGAAGTCTAAATGTAGGCCTACATTCCACTTGACAAGAAGATTCGCTGACAGCATGAATATGTAGCTGCACAGTGTTTTCAGAGGACACAAGTCAAGGACATCTTAACGTTTTATCTGATTCAGTACAGCTGCTACTAAAAGCAGAACATAGCAGAGGAACAAGGAAGATAAAGCAGGTAGCTTTCGACATAATTAGACAGATTGATTGGAAATGGGCTGCACTAATCATATACTTTATCCCAAAATATTATAGGCATTGTTAAGACACAACAGCAGGTAATGTTGTATTTTCCTTTTTAGCCTCATTTTGTGTTACTGACACTATACAACACAAGGGTGGAGAAGTTTCTTTGTGTTAGCGTGCTGTCACAGTAAATAGTCCAACACCGGTGTGCAGAGTCACTGCAGAACGAGCACTGCACCTTGATATTGGAAGATGATGTAAAGAAGAATGAAAATATGTCCGAAGCAGCTGATGATGAGGATTTTATTTTTGTGCCGAGTGATCAATCTGATCATTTAGAGTCAGAATTTGAGCATGAGAGGAAATCAACTGAAACGCACAACAGTGGACCACTGCGTTATATGTGTAAGATATAATAGGCTGTGTTGAAAATCATAAATCATAATTTTTTGGCATCAAAAAGTGAAAAATGTTTTTAGGGGTTATTATTGTTAATACTATATTTTGAAAGGTTTTCAACATTGTTATATTAATTGTAGCTAAATTCTACATAAGTAACCCATGACAGAAATGCGTCATGTCATGTTTAATGGTGTTAAATAGCAAATAGTCTGTTGTGTTGAACCACTACCAGGAGCTTCATTCATGGTACCTATAGTGCCAGACTTGCAGTTCTAATACATTTATTATGAAAGAAATGTTAGATAGAATATCATATGAGATATTATTCACTCAATTGTTATAAAACTGATAAGATAGTTAAAATGTTTTAAAATGCTGGTAGATCAGATTTTAATAATTTGTTGTGAGATACAACATATCAAGAAGAATCTGTGAGCATGGAAATTAATTCAAGAGTAGTGTGACAAACTTTTTCTGAGCTGTCAAACGCAAACGCAGTGAATGGTGCTATGTTTTTTAAGTATATTTTTCGGTATAGCTTTGGACTACTTTCTGAAGAGTACAACTTCTGAAATGTAAATAATATTAAATTGGTCTAATAATTTCAGATGGAACACAGACCCCTACCGACTTCCTAACTATAATGAACCAAATTAACTTTCCATACGATATTCCCACATAAGTCATAGAACAAATTGAGGAGTAATTGTGCAATGCACTAAGGATGACCAAAGATTTATTGCATCCGTCAAAAAAGAAAACCGCATATATGGCTGAAACTTAAAGGGGGATTCTTAAATAACTCAAAATATTGGAATTTATGGATTTAATTTTATTGTATTAAATGGAACAATGATATATTTAAACATTGCCATCTGAATCACAAAACAAAGTTATGATAATACATAATACATAAATAAATTTTAAATAAACCAATCAAATCAATCAAATGTGCATCTGCCCAGTGAATATGACACGAGTCCCACACAAATTTAAACCAATTCAAAAACAAACAATCCAAAAAATATAATATTTGTAAACACATGATGGGCTAAACATAATCCCAAATTTAGACCAAAACACATTTTGAAATCTTTAGAAAAAAATTAAAAACTTATTTTTGAAAATACAGATAACCTATTGTATTCCGTTGCAAACTAAGGACTGCACAAACACTTAAATATACTCCACAACTACTGTGAAAACTGGCCATTTAATGTGAACATAGAAATAATACATATTTCAGAAAATGTCAGTCATAAATTCAACTCTCCATGATATCACACACTTTCAGGCCAAAATCCAGTGTTCTGTGGAATTTTAACAAGGTTACGGGTTGCTGTTGCGGCAGATAAAGCTTGAACAAACATGTTGTAGCTGAATAAGAAGACAAAAATAAATTAAACATCCTCTCAACTTTAACAATTGATTGAAAATGTATTTAGTTTTTAGAATCACATTTATATAGAAGTGAAATGTGGGACTGTTGATTACACACACATAAACAAACAAAAACCCAGAAAAAAAAAAAAAACAGTTCAATTCGGAACTAATGGATTTAAACTCAGATTCATATCATCAAGAAGACTTGAATATCCCTACACAACATTTAAAATATGACACTCAAACATTTGTAAATCATGTTTCTGTGGATCACTTACGTTCATAAGTGTGTTGCTGACGGTTGCACATCTTCTTCCATGGTCAGTGAATGGTGAGAGATTGACTATGTCCAGTGACTTTTTTGTAGGCAGAATGGGACATCCTACAAACTGATCCAATCTAAGGCTAACCCATTATCCTTTAACTCTGCCGCACTGGGATTTTAACTTTAACTTCAAAGTGTGAAATCAGAAGCATTCTGATTGGTTTCCTTCATCTTTAAGGATAAAGAAACAATATCACTGATGATAGGAAGATTTTGAAAACCCCAGATGTGTTAAGTGATTTTTTATTTCCAATGCTGACATTTTTTCTTTCAGCAATATCTGTGCACACTAACTACAGTATGGTTACAGTTAGGGAAAGATTGTAGTAAGGTGAGAGTGAGGTTGGACTGGATGTAAATTGTGAAGTAACAAACCATCCAATTTGAATGTAATTCCTAAAATAGTGGGCTGACGCATACAGTGAGGTGTTGGGTGTTGACTATAAACTAACTCCTGGAACACATGCTCACATAAACACACACAAATACACACACTTCTGTCTATAATGAGCAGCAGGCCAACATGCACGGGCAACAGAGAAGGGACTCATCCTCTTCAAACAAAGCCAGGGTAAGTTTAAGACTGTATGCGGCTGTTAAACAACCAAATGTACTGGCTGCCAACGTACTAGTCATCTGTGAAATTTTACAGCCATCTACAATGATGTTGACCTTATAAATGTGAATATGTAGTCTGGTTGTTTAGCAGAGAGGTGAAGGCATGTTGCTGTCCGAGGTGTTACGCTGTGAAATCCATCCAGGCTGATCTTCTCACTCATTTCCATGGACTCATATTGGACATCATATGGTGTATCATGAAACAAGTGAGCCTTAATTGCCTTAATTACAGTAGTTTATTTAGTGAGTAAATTTGCACAGAAGCTATGACATTAAAACAATGATACAAAACAGCTGTGCAGACACACAGCTGGGCTCCCCAAACAGTACTGAAAGTCAAATAAGTAAGTAGCAAGCAAATAGAAAACAGTTACTAACAACAAATGAAAGTAAATTAATGTGTAATGAATGTACACAGTATGTTTCAATTTGTGGAAAGTACAGTGGTGAAGAGAGCACTTGTGCTAAACTCAGAGCTTGCACTGAGAACAGTGGAAAACATAATGATGATATCATCTGCAGATCTGGTGCCTTATGAATGACAGATCATTCACATGATGCAAGCACTAAAATATGAAAAGGCTTCATATGTGAAAATGGAGATTATAGTTATATGCGGAAATATGAGATATTTGTTCATCATGATCAGAATGAGCCAAACAATTTAGTCACTCTCCTACAAATATGTGTTTTATTTTTTGACACTCAGTGATTTAGACAGTTTGGCCTTTTTAAGCCATATTTGTTTCTTTCACTGATAAGAAAAAATACATTTGTGCGTGACCAAATTAAATAAGTATTATCTACAAAATAGATGGGGTATTAAGTGAGGTAATTAAACAACAATATAGTTAATACAGTGTAAAAATGTGCCTAGAGTGGAACCTTGTGAAACTCCTACTGTGGTCTCCCTCTTTTGGAGCAAACAAATGACTTTAACAACAAGTCCAGCTGTATAACTGAGTGATTAGCTATCTACTGTATGTGGGTAGGGTGCAAACATCCATATTCTACTGTCAGGGCAGTTCAGTATAACATCTTTTAATGTTTCACCTCTGTCAGAGTGCGTCGTCAGACTCGCATTTCTCTCCAGGCCGACAAAGATGTTACTTTAAGGCTACAGCTGTTCTGCACTGCTGCAGCTGAATTCCATCCGTCTGTTGCTGAGCTTACATTATATAAACTTTCCCATTTTGTTACTGATTTTTAATTTGGTAACATCTGAAGGGACTCCACAGTTGTGACAGCTTGTTGTTTGTACTCCGTGTCGAATATATGTCTGCGAAATAGTGACAACTGTCACTGGTCCGAAGTCAGCCACACGGTCTGAATGTTCTCCACCAGCATTAACATCCTAACTCACAGAACTCAATTTTGTCTAACAAACACACTCCATGAAAACAATAAACATATTAATTAACAGCCCAACATCTTGAAGACCAAACTTCCCGTTATTACTGTAATATACCCAACCAGGCACATCTGAATCAGTCAACAGCCAAGTGACATCCTGGATTACATGGCCATTCACAAACGTCCTCCCCTTACATACTGACCATTCCCTCTACAGGATAGCATTACTCTCAAAGAATCTAAGTTTTGTAGGTGATTTTCAATATATCTTTTAGGCTTTGTAAGTTAAGAGGTGTGCATTGGAAAAGTACAATAATGAGGAAACTAAAGACTAAATCATTTTCAGATCCTTGCACACTATCTGCTCCTTTATGTCAGAAACGTCTTACAACAAACATCTTGAAACACATACTTGCATACAAAATACAGTTCAGAAGGGTAAACCTGCCAGACCATTTCATGTTTGACTTTCAAACTAATTAACTAATTAATTTGACTCAATCATACAGTCATCCATCTTTATCTTTCAAAAAACACGTTACTAGCAGATATTTGAACTTCCTCAAAGTTCTAGACAGCATGTTTAAACCTCTGTTGTGCCATTTTATTTTACAGTGTGAATATTTTGGTTTATTTAGGCACAGGCAATTATTTGCACATAATTGTGTAAATAAAGTCAGTTTGTTTTGTTTTGTGGTGCTGATAAATGTTGATACTTTTTTCCCTAACATACTCATTTGTCATTTCTTTAAACTTCTATTATTTAAACTTGTAGTCTTTCCACTGTTTTGTGTATGACACATTTTATTTTCATATACCTGGATTATTCATGCATACTTTACATCCACTCTATATACGTCTGGTGAACACAGCCTTACTACCTATTCTAGTAGATAGTTGCCTTTAAAGAGAAGACTGTAATAATAATTATGTTATATAACTATATAATAATAAGTCACACTCACCGTCTTCATACATGTCCAAAAAAACGTGTTACCTCACACACAAAAAAACACATCAAAAAACGTTGGCATGGTGATGTGAAGCAGATGTGTAAGGGATCAGCTGACCTCTGAGTCACTTCCTGCTCTGACCGCCATGTTGTTGCTGCTGTAAAACTGTGTTAAAGGAAGAGAAGATTTCCACCTGGGTGGTTTACCTGAACAGACGTGTGTGTGTGTGTGTGTGTGTGTTAAAGAGTCTTTTTACAGCTCCTGTCTGACTTTTTTTTCTATGTCCATCTGCGGCTTTTAAAACATGGTGCTGCAAATTCAAAGAAATAGAAATAAAAGAGGTTGGGCAATATCAGGTTATCAGCTGAGAGACAGTTCCAGACCATTTTTTTAAATCTGTTTTATTGACAGCAGCAGATAAAGATTAAAGTTAAAAGTTAAAATTAAAGGTCCAATTAGGAGCAATTTATGTATTTATATATTAATTTATATTTCATATTGTTTGACAAGAAAACTGTTCAAAGGTCAAATTGATAGTCTTTTCAAAAATACTGAAACCACAGAGTAGCATTTGTAGTTGGTATACTGATGGTTGTCCCTCAGAAGCAAAAGGCAGACTTAGTGGGACGTTGTTACACCACCGCAAAACCTCTAAGGTCAGGGTGGATGGTTGGGCGGACATTCTTCCGACAGTCAAAGTTGTTTTCTTGTATCCATGACTGTAATCTTTCCCTAACTACCAAGTAGTTTTAGTTGTCTGAACTTTACAGAGGAGCAAAAGAAAGCATCCTGACTGGCCACATCGCAAATAGGCACTGCATGTGCACGACCCGGGATTTGAAGGCTCTGAATTATCATCATTGGTATCCATTAGCCAGGCATCAGTGTTGTTGGTGATAATACTAAAGGAGGGTACTCACCCCAGCCACAACCCGTTCACCCTGCCGCTGTCTACAGAAGAATCTGCTCCTGTGACACTGGACTGCAGAGCAGCTTCTTCCCTCAGGCTGTAAGACTGCTCAACTCCACCTTATCGTCCTCTCACTTCTCTCACTCCTCTCATTCCTCTCACTCCTCTCACCTTCCTCGGCTATATATGTTATACATGTTCTGTACATTAGACTCATACAGATACAGATCCGTGAATTTGCACTGTACTGTTCTCCTAGTGATTTTGTTGGTTTCTTTTGGACACCAACACATTTCTCCCTTCACACTACCTATCTTTGCACCTTTCCCATTACACCTCATTTATTTCCACTTAAGCAATATGCATATATATAATAATTGTATAATTTGTCCTTTCAGAAATGTAGTATCCTCCCTTGTTACTTTTCCTGAAGTGTTTCTTATTCTGTCTTATTATATCTTATGGATACAATTTCCATGTGTACATATTGTAACATATCACTGTACAATAATAGATAATAATACATATGCTTTTTAAAAACTCAGAAAATAGAAAAAATGTATGTAAGTACACTGTCAGGTAAGAATTGTTGGCATATTGAAATGTACTAATTGATAGATGACATCATTAGTAGGCTAAGACATTTGTCCCACTGGTTAAATTGATTGTAGACATAACATTAGTAACATCTTTCCAGAACAGTTTTACAATATGTGCCTGAGTGCGCAAAGAACAGAGAGGGCCAAGTTACACCTAAGTAATACATAATACCAGTGAATAAATCTATGAATAGATATGCCATCAGTTATATAATGGTCAGGGTTTCTGATTGATACATATATGGATCTTTTGTCTACTATAATCTAATATCTTTTACCTTCTCATTCAGAGACTGTTCTCACGCGTGATTTGTTCTATTTATCAGTAAAATACATTTAAATTCTCAGTTCATCCCCATTACAATAGTGTTGATATTAATGTCAGAGTTTGGAGCATTTTGTCAATAGATGTAACAAATATTTACCAAAAAAAATGTTTCTAATACTGACAACCATTACAGAAGGTGACATAAAATAGAACACAGGGAACAATATTTGTGAACAATATTGGCTCCTAATATAAAGACTGACTGTCAAATCAGGTTTTAAAAGCTTTTTAATGTATTAATAATATGTTTAATTTGTCTATCAAATGTACACCTGAAGCTCCTGTGTAGATTTTTTTTCTTCTGTTGTTCATTGATTATATTTCAAATTGTTAAAAATCAGGAAATACTGAAGTTATAAAAATCAGGATTTTTTTTTTACGTAAGTGCATCAATGAGCAATGCACACATAGGTGGTATAATACTTACATCATATAAAACTGATTAAATATGACAGGATGTGTGCGAATATTGGACTGATTGAACTAGTGGGAGGAAGGAAATCAACAGCTGATTAAAAAAATAATAAAACCACAAATAAGAAGTAGAATTCATTGATGGGTTCAGCAATCTTAGTGTTTAAAATTGCTAGCAGCTGTAACTTTTCAGCATTTAAGTGTTTACAATCAGTAATTGTACCTATCAGTAGATAGGAGAACTAAATTACATACCAGCTATAGGTCAGAACTGTAAATTGCAAAGAAACTGCAGGCTGTGCTGTAAAACAGGGCGGAACACAATGTGTTAGGATAAAATCTGATTGATATGGATCCATAGTCCCTGTTGGGAGTGAAAAGAGAAGAGTGTGTGTGGTGTTTAGCTCTCTTTCTCCATCTAGTGTTCATGAAAATGAACTGCATCTCAAAGATACATGGAAAATAACAGCAGGGACGTTTCAATCAGCAGGTCCAGCAAATGTACAGTGAGTGTGCAAACACAATCACGAACGCCAGTCCACAGCTTTGGTCCACTGAAATGTCTAAACAATCATTAGATGGATTGCCATTAAATGTGGTTCAGATGTTAAAATTCCCCAGGTCTTTAAAAATGAGTTGCGTACATATAGGTTCATTTTTTTAAAGGCCAAATAATTCCATACAGCAGCTGGACACTGTTGTTGTATCAAATGTAAGAAATAGTACCATTGTTGGGGACTTTTTTCAGCAGCGGATTAATCCACATTTGGTGCAATAGTGAGTATTCAAGGCAGCAGGACAGTGTGTGTGCGATTGAGTTTAAATAAACTAAACTGTGTGTGTTCATGAAATGAAGGAAGCAGAGGACATGTGAAGGTCCTATAGGACCCAAAGTGGAAACTGACAGGACTTTTCCAGGGACACTTGAACATCAGAAGTATTGTTTCAAAGAGCAAACTATTGGCAACCTTCAACCAAATTATTTATAGTGTGTCTGTATATCATTGTTTTAGATGAGAACTTTGGGTAGGGGAGGTGGGGTACTGATATATGTGAAAATTGCATTAAATGGGAACACACTGTGTTCAAAGCAGTTATCACAAATGTCATTCATTATCATAGGTGTGACACATGTTATGATGCAGTCAAAGGTAAAAAGGTAAAAGTAAATGAATCTGGAAGAATATCAACAGTCTTACAGGGAGGGACACATTTTTAGGAGATCTTCAGCTCAGACAATAATTCTATTGCTGCTATTTTTAACCATCTTTTTTTTTTTCTTCTTAAGACTGTTCAGTTAGGAAGTTAGGAAAAAAGGGAACTGGATATTGTTCCTATAGATGCAGGTCAGCTTTCTGAACTGGTTACGACCAATGAGATACAATTAAACAAAGCCATCAGCTCCTTAAGAAGTTCTAAATGTAGAGATGCTTTCCAACTCCCCACGTTGCTCATTTTGTTAACCTGTCACTTAAACACAGCATATTCCCTACTGAATGGAAACAAGCCATTTTCACTCCTATTTTGAAATGTAGACCGCCACAAAGCCAGCAACAAACATACTGCCAGTACCTTCAAAGGTTGCTGGGAAAATTGTCAATGAACAACTGACAACTAATCTTAACACAAGCAATTTAGTCTGTATATTAATGATCTTTCACAACAGTGTCATGGGATTGAATTGTATGCAAATGGAAGCTAACTTCATTTATTTTATTCGCCAATTTAGATTTTTTTCTCGTATTGTTGGCAGGTACCACAGGGTCTGTGCCCACAGCCGAGTGCCCTCTGCTGGCTGTCCTCCAGTGTCCACATACCCCTGGATGTGGAGCTGTGTACCCCTGCTCTCTATGTTATAATGTGATAAGTTTGTAACGTGAAAATATCTTGTTATAATGTGAAAAACATCTATGTTATAACAATAAGCTTTTTGCATTATAGCATGATACTTTTCAAGTTTTTTTTTCTGGCATGGCAGCAATACGCTTCCGTAATTCATGACCAGATATCTTCAAAATTAATTACATTCCCAACAGCCTTAACTGTACTTTGTGTTTAGTGCCACTTTCCATTGATGTTCAAATGACACGAATGACAACCAGTACTGCGTGCATTAAACAGTTCATGCCCTAAACAGTTATGCCATAAACCTCTCTAGGTTATTTGTCTCATATTTGCTCACCCTACATATGATCTCATAAAATCTCACAAGTAACTGAACATGTTGACCTTTCTACTTACACCACCACACACAAATAAGCTAAGTAATATTGCCCCACACATGCTCACAACATGATAAACTCTGCTGATGTAGGTTGCCAAAGACTTTTATTCTGACACAACCCTTATTACATTTACTGCAACACAGCTGCTATGGCTGACATCAAAAACTCATTTAGGACCTGAACTGTTATGTATCTAATGGTTTAGTTTTCTTTATAATGAGCATTACAGCTTCACAGAGCTGCTATAGTGGCTGTTAAGTCTTTTTGCAACATACATGGGATTCAAGAGCAGTCATGTCACCATAATATTAACGCCTGTTAAGGCTATAACACAATAAGACAAAAATCAAATCCTCACACTGGAAAACTGTCCTCTCAGGTTGGATTCGTTTGGTGACTTAATCCCTGGTGACCATGTTTTAGGAGAAAACACATTCTGGCACAACCCTTGCACGGGCATGTTGTCTCAGCTCAGGTGTGAAGCAGGATAAAACGGCAAAGAAAGGAGCACCAGACTGCACTTTGGCTCAGTCTCAAGGTCAAATGAGACCTGTTTGGGGTGGGGTGTTGTGGGGTCCCTGATTTTATAGAGCTCAGAATAAAACCCCGATCGCTGTGGGTCTTCTATCTGCTTCTTCTCCCCCTCTGCGTGACGGCACCACCACTCGTTTTTCACAGAAAGGCGCTTTTTATGGAGCCGCAGCCCGCTGACGGGCAGCAAGCGTGTGTTCAGCAGACTTTAATTGTCTGTCGGTGGCAATAAAAGAGCCGGTGAAATACACAACCGTAAAAGAGCTGCAGGCCGGAGCTCAGTGCATCATGGGAGACGGAAATGAAGAGCACTGGGTTAGAGGTTGATTGTGAAGCGATCAGACAAAGAGCCTTTCACCTTAAAATTTAAATTACCTGAAGCATTTCAGTTTGGAAATGACTCAACATGAAACCAATCAATCAGGGTTTTCAATAAAAGGTGAATTTACATACAGCTGCTGATGTCATTGTCCGGATGCTATAATACATTTACCAAAAATGTCCTTCCAAATGGATTTGAACTACTGAAATCTGCCACTTTTGTAAATAAAGCATTTTTAAATTAACTGGAGATTATGATTTGAATGCATATGAAAAAATGTAACAATTTAACTTGTATTAGTGCATGATTAGCTATATTACACAAATTAAGTTATACAACTGTTTTTGAATTATCATGTTTCTTTCTTTCTTTCTTTTTTGTTCCACAGTGCCACTCCCTGGTAACACACAGGCACTACAGGAGCATTGCAAATTGCAAATCTCCCAGTGAGATTACATTATATATATACAAAAGTATATATAAGAACATTAAACACAACAACAGTAAAACCAACCTCTTGTATGTAATCTATTATAATCTAAAAAACTGAATTTACAAATTATTAAAATTGAACATTAAACCCTCAAATTATTTTAAATGCCACTAGTTTACTTAAAAGATACAGGGCCCAAGAATAAGATTACAGATACATCAGATGACTTTTATGATTTAATCAGCCTATAGATTACTTTAAATTATATAACCTTTAGATTTCCTAAAGAACTGAGAGTAAACTCCTCAGATTGCCTGAACTGCACAGTGAATGAAAACAGTTAAGAGAAGTGTTTCAGTGACACATCAATGTCTTGTATACAGCTGCATTTAGACATGAATCAGAGTGAACCATGTGGCTCAGAAGTGCTGAAAATGAACAACAAACCCCTGGGCTGAACTGATCCAGATTTTGTTTTCCTCTTACATTTCTGAAAATGTTTGATTGAAAAGGAGAGATATTTGGCAGCACAGCGAATATCACTGCTATTGTGGCGTTGCTATTTAAGACAGACCACATGTCCAGATGCAGACATCTGGCTTTGAACATGCAGCTTCACATGTGGTGAAGAATAGGAGCAACAGGATAAACTTTATTTTCTGGATTTGTGCATAATTTTATCTTCCCATTAAACATCTGAAGCTGGGGATGAATTAGTCAACAGCAGAAACTGTACTTTTACTGAAGTACTATACACATTACATTCAAAGGTACTTTTCATTTATTTTTTTACTTTACTACATTTGAGACATCTGACAAATTAAGATTTTACATTCAATATCTGATTGATATATAAAACATAAAGAATTTCCACAGATACAACCAAAGTTGTTAAAATAATCTTTATACAATAGTTATACAATACATATATATGTATATAGGTTAGACTAAATCTATTTAAGTAGATGTGACATGGAGCTCAGGAGCTATCTTGTATTTTATATATTGATAATAAACCTATAAACTTCATCAATCTTGTTCATTGTTGAATTGAAATGTATAATATTGCAGGAATGTTGCATGAAATGTGTCCCACTTTACCAGAAAGTGATGTCTTTTGCTAACACAAAGTTTTGCTAAAAAGAACGTTTTCAAGAATAACAAAGATGCTATTGTGAATTCTTATTTTGAACTGTAATCAGAGACAGCGTGGCTTTATCAATGTCTGCAATAGTGGCCTAAGTTTTATTTAGGCTACTTTACTTCCTTATGTTTTTAAATTCGAATTAATTAGACAGTCTACTTTAATGATGATGTCAAATATATATTAATAATATTAGTTCTGTCCCATCACGAGGAAAAAGCAGACTTAAATATCTTGCTTTAGCGGATGTCCCACTTTTTCTACTGTATATAACACTGACGGGCCATTATTCTTTCACTCTTGGTATTTAAAATACATTTGGCTGATAACACTTCCAGTAACTAGTATGATAGACCACTTTAACAGAGGGGGCACAAAAAGAGCAACTAATGTTTGTGCAATCAGTAATTAATGAGTAATAACTAGTGTTTCAGGAACAACGCTATTATATTATCTAATCTTATCTTAAGTCACCATTATATTATAAATACTCCTTAATTCAGAGTCATTCAGGAACTACTCGTTTCTCACTTGTTCCTTATAACAACTTTAGTGTACCATGTTGTCCACCACTGTCATTAGTGTCCTTACAGAGGCCCAAATCTAAGTAACTGTTCATCTTTACACGGAACATGAGAAACCTGGTTCTTCATCTCCCTGTACACATGATCATAATAGTATCCAGGTTTCTGATCCTCAGTGTGCATGTGTGTCTTGATTTCTCATTTCTCTAACAACTGATCAGAAACCTGAATCAGGTGTTTACAAGCCACAGTATTCTGGTCTCCATCGGAGTACTCCAGGGAGTATATCCAGGTTTCTTAAAACCAAGATAAAGTCTTATGAAGCAGGACATGATGTTTACATGCCCAACAGGTGAGGCCCACTAATGTCTGATCACATTTATGTAAATGTAATTAATTGGTTTTATTGTGTTTTTTTTTTTTTTTTTTTGTTTTTTTGTTTTTTTGTTTAAACGACACAGTGAGCATTATTGATAGAGAATGGAAAGGCAAGAGCCTATCTGACACCAGTTGGGCCACTTGATGACGAAGAAAAGCTAACAATCACGTCTCTCTGTTTCTCACCTGCAGTATCTCATATCAGTATGACGTGGTTTATCAGTTTGGAGTGTAAGGCTAATAGAGGCATAAACAATGGTTCTGCTTTTCATCCATGTTGAGCAAATGACTCAAAATCCCCCCAGGTCCAATACAAACAGAGCACGAGATCTTTCACTGCAGGAAACCGACCTTTGCAGCACCAGTGTGACCGCCAGAGCCCCTGCAGCTGGAGCAGGTCACTCTATTGAGCTGCTCGGTGAAACACGGGGATGAGTGAAATTACATTTAATCCAAACCAACCTCGACCTTCAGACGCGCAAGGTCACCGAGGGCCACGTCTGTGTGCGCCTGTAAGAAATGCAAATCAAGCTCTATAAATATGCTTTAATTCACCTAATGCGCTCACTGGCCCGATTTAATAAAAAATGCCTCAATTCCCCCGCGAGTCGTTTTATGGAAAAAAACTTCGGGAGGTATGAGCGGAAGAAAGAGAGAGATTACAATCTGTTTTGAAATGGATTCCGCTTCTTCTTTACCATTCCTCCCAGTGACTCGCACACGCGCGCACGCAAACACACATACATACACGCATAGAAAGAAAAAAACAGAGTGGGAGTTTCGGGCCTCTTTCTGTGTTGTAAAACTTTATAGCGATCTGGGGCCCAGTTGTCATGGTAACCGGTTATACGAGCTTGGCCGGGGGGGGGTTCACCATTTGCAGAAGTGTGTGTGTTGGCAACCCTGCTTCTGTTTATAATTATGGGGAAAGTAGGAAAGAGAGGGAGAGAGAGAGAGAGAGAGAGTGTGTGTGTGGGATGGACATGGATGGAGAGAGCTGATGTGTGTGTGTGTGTGTGTGTGAAAGAGAGAGAGAGAGAAAATCATTGGAATGTCATTTCTGAAAGCAGAAGGCTCCTCACCACAGCTTGTTATACACACACACACACACACACACACAAACACACACACACAAACACACACAAGGTTTTACAGCAGGGTGTGAGGGGAGACAACCCGAGTGAGGGGCCCTGGTTTACTGGCCCCTCACTCTGGCCCCTGGAAACTTCAACATCAAAACTACCCAGACACCGGCGGAGAGAACCGGGACAGACCGTCTGACACGGGGGTAAACAGCGCAAACACACCGTGGAAGACACAGGAAAATAATATGAATGCACCATCCATCCCGGAGTCTGATCATCGCCATGCATCCTGCGTCCTCCCGCGTGCATCCTCCAACAGCGGTAAGTCTCTGACTGCAGGCACCTGGGGATCTCCCGTGTAACCAAATTACTATCTTACTCAACATCTGGTGATCTGCTAACTCTTCAGTGAGGTTCAGTGGTAGGCGATCAATGCTGAGACACGAGATTAGTATTAAAGGCCTAAATGGACACCATGTGTGCGCTCATCCACAGACCAGATCTGTACAGCCTACCCAACATCCATCTGGGCTTCATATGCAGCAGATATTTAATTGACCTCTGCGTCAACCAAACACAGCAAATAACAAAAAGTTTGATCGAGAACTGGTGTTAATGTAATCATCAATTATCAGTCAATTACCTTCCGTTTTGATGATGACGTTGATGATCATGTTAACGGTCCGTTTGACTTCGAAACAGGAAACTGCAAATAGTGGAATAAACTTAACCCTGATGACATATTTGAGAAGCAAGCTACAGAAAATGACGCATTGCACTGTAAAACATGCATACTTAAATAGACTCTCATTTGCCGAGTATATATGTGATTGGTGTTGACAGAACGTTTTACACAGAACTAGCCCTCCTAAATCCTGTTATGGATTTCTGTTACTGTAGAACAGTCTTTTCCTGAGAGCTCTAACTTGATCCTAAACATAAGTAGTATCTCTCTGTCCGATAACTTTGGCCTACTGTAGACCTACATTTCTTTATCTGTAAATTACTTTCAGACAGACAAAATTGATATATAAATTCATGTGTAGCTCATATAACATATAAAACATGAAATATTTACTTGTATGGCGTAATAACAATGCTTTATGTATTTTGTCACCTTCATCAAAAGTGTCCAGAGTCCAGTTTGTGTCACAGGGAAGACTTACCACTTCAGCACTTTTCTATATTTTGTTTAATAAAGTTTAGAAAAAAAGATAAAAATATATAAAGGGAAAAATGTATTAGTTTTGTAATTACCATTATTTTTACACAGAGTGGAGTCAGTGGGACCCCAAATAATAAGGAAGTAAATCTAATGTATACAAAACACAGGGGTTGAGTAGAAATTGAAAACTGCATGAATTTTAAATTAACTTAACTTACAATAAACATGCAGTTAAACACATATATAGGATAAATTACCACCTTTCTGAATTAACATTGATATATATGCAGGATATAGAGACCTCATTGTGCACTTCAGGTTTAGCAGTTACAGCAGCAATATAATTGATTGTATTTTACTTCCAAATAGAGTGACTTGCAAATACCTGTATTTCTCTCAAAAGCCTTTAGCCTTACTTTTAAACCAGATGGACCAGTGTCTTGATTAAACTTCTCAGTAACAATGGTGCAAAACACATTCTCAAGCAAACTAAGCGTAACTAAGGCACATTTTATTTGCATGAATTAATGCAGGATCATTTATTCCTGTAGCTTAAGAAATGATGGAGTCACCACCAGTTGATGAGATTGGTTAACGCTTAATGGCTGTTCAATGAAAACATGTTAACTGAGAGTGAATTTTGGCACCAAATTACCTATATAGAAACATTTTAATAGAAAAAAGACCAGCCTCTCTGAAACGAGAGCAGTTGTCATAAAAACTTGAAGCCGCTCTTATCAAACTGGTGGTCAAATGCAAACATGTTACTAAATGACCCACTGGTCCTTGTTTACTTTACATTCACAAGCAGTGGAACATGACATGGAACATTTTAATTTGTTTATTGTCACTTCACACTGATTCAACCACGAAAATCCAACAATTTATCATGTACAGAAGCAGCGATTTTACATGATTGTCACATCTTTACATTGCAAGTGTTTGCAAATGATGCTGCCTCCAAGTTTACAAAGTTGTGATTGAGTTGATTGGGGAGGCGTGTCAGAGAAAAACAGCGACTCCTGGAGGCAGATATGGTGCACTGCATCTGGCCCAACATATTCCCAGTCCAGTCAGCGAGCAACACGAGCAGTCTGCTTTGGTTTGAGAGGCCATTATATAATGGTGTGGAGTCTGATGTCAAATCCTGTTTTACCACGGACTGAAATGAGATTGCTTGAATCTAGGTATAAATACATTTAGGCATCAAGATTCTGTAGCGAGTAATCATCTTGCTTGTATTTCAGTGAGACACATTCACATACTTAGGATTTATTCTAACAACCGTCACACCTCTGCTAGCCGGACATGCTTTGTTTTTTCCCCGATTTTAAACACAGTCACATCCATCAGTATTATTGTTTCTGTACACTGATGTTAATTAATACTTCCATAAGCGTTCATAACGACATAAGTGCTTGTATTTTCTGATGTCCATTCTTTTATATTGACTAAAATGTCAGTATTTGTAACATCAAACTGCATGCAGCTGCGACTGTGTGTGTGTGTGTGAGAGAGAGAGAGAGAGAGAGAGAGAGAGAGTCCTATGTTACATTTTCATACTGTAATATTATTATAACATTTTTGTATCATCACTGCGGAATTTTAAAAATTACTGAAATAGTTTATGACTGACTGATTAATGAACAGAACACAATAATAAAATGAATCCAACCAGTGGACTGAACACACAAGGTAGCTGTTTGTTTCATAATGTTGAGGAAAAACAGGAGATTAAACGCTTAGTTTGCTTTTTGATACATGAAAATGTGTAAAAACATTGCAAACAGCGTTTAAAATGTGAGTACAATGCGCAGTCGATTTTAATTAATTACTAATTAATGATATATACTAATAATTAGAATTTCATTTTAGCCGTGTATCCGTGAGATTAAAACAAAACTCCTGCAGTCACACCAACCCGCAGCTCTGCCCCTGCATTCCTCAAGAACATAAGAATACTTCATAAACCATCCGCTATCTTACAGCGATGCACGGGTCTAGTCGGAGGGGAAATTCCACAGCGGGCTGCTGCATTGTACTGGACTGTAATTGGATGCAGCTTGGCAGTCAGGCAGCCTCTGTGTCTACCTCGGCCCTTCTGCCCGCTTTCAGGCTCTCAAACACGCGTGGTTCTTATTGAAGCCGCGGTGAAATATGGACAGAGTGCGTTTTAATAGAGCCTGTTGTCGATTTCCTATCATAAATTAAAAAAAAAAAAAAAAAAAAAACACGAAAGAACCCGTTACAGCTCGGGGGCGTGGCTTGCCCGTGAACCTCAGACTGCCATTGGCCGCCTAACAGGAAGCGTTTCCAGCCAAGGTCTGTCTCTCCCCCCATCAACCCAAAATCTCGCCCCCTCCTGCTCGCAAATGTTTCCCAAGTCATTTCAGAGCACAACACACACACACACACACACACACAGACTGACCGACTGACCATTCATCTCCATTAACACTCCCGCCCCTCCACATCCTCCTTGCAACCCACAGACTCCACGGTATTCAACCAGCTCTACAACACCTGGGCTAATGTCTCAGAAGTGTGCGCATGTCACTGCAGTGCCAGCCACCGCCACGTGGGCACAAGATGCAGTCGTTACCGCAGAGCCTCCAACAAGGCATCGGTACGGAAAGGAGCGAGGCGCACCAAGACATACCCGCTTCAGGATGAGTGAACACACGCTTTCACAAAAAGATCCCCCCCCCCCCAACACACACACACCACCACATCCTCCTCTACCCACGTCTCTCATGCACCGAGTCGGCAGCTCAGGTCCAGACTGCAACCAGACACGTGCCCGGTCCATCCACATTTACGCTCCATCAAAAGATCGGTGGCGGCAGTCCTGTGCGCACCTTCTACCTAGGGGAAACTTTGCGCCATCTGCGGCTCCCTCTGGATGACAGCGACCCCGTTATCGCTGGACTCAGAGGGTGATGGGAGCAGATATATTCTCCTCGTCGCCGAAGAGGAGGGAGGAGAAGGAGGGGTGCTGCCGGTCCTCCGCGGCAGACGGCAATAGGAAGTAACGCGAAGGAGTAACGGAGAATGTCCATCGGTCCCGGTCCAAGAGAGTCGCAGGGGCAGCGGCAGCACGGAGGAGGACAGCCTGATCGGGTGAGAGCGACCAGTACCGGGACCAAAAAGGTATGAAAGAGATAATGAGAAGGAGGTGAAGGAGAAAGGACGACAGGATGTGCCGAGGATGAAATAAAAGATTAAAAGAAGAAGGGGAGAAGAGAAAAGGGGATGTTAAAGGCAGCGAGGAAAGACAATAACAGGTGTTAGAAAAAGTGGATGAAGGAAGATATAAAGAAGCGGGGGATGATTGTTAGAAGAGAGCAGAGATGGGCGGGATTGCACAGAAGAAGAAAGGATTGGAGAAAACAAAAGGGGAGTAGGGTGAAAACAACAGAAGGAGGTGGACTGTTAAAAAAAAGGCACGGTGTAGCCAAGCATAAACAGGAAAGAAGAAGAAGACGCAAAGGGGGGGCAGTAAAGTTAGAGAGCCCGGCCGTGGCAACAGCGCAGGGGGGAGGCTGTTTGGTCTTGAGGGGAGACAAGGTGACTCCTCTTCCTCTCTTTCCTGTCTGCCTCACACTGTTTTCCTGACTCCTCTTTATGTCGTTTTATGGTGGGCTCTTAAAGACAAAGAGAGTTTTTTTTTTTTTTTTTGCCCCACCTCTTCTCTCCCTGAAATGAATTTATTGCTCCACCGGGGTTGGATTGTCCTCTTCCCGTGTCCAGCAGCCGGGCAGGAAGTGCAGAGCCGGCCGGCCCGGCTGGGCCTTGTGGTGACAGGCTTTAGTATCCCCTCCTGACACAAACCAAACGCAGCGGTGTTTATCGCTGTTCTTCTCGCCAATATACATATTTAGTGGTATATATGGACGCTTTTTCTTCTTCTTCAAAAAAAAAGTAGGGACTTAATGAGGAATGGAATAAAATCTTAAATGAACAGTTAAACTAAAACACAAGTAGGCTTAGAAGTGAAGAAAGATGCATTTCATCACATGGATCTGGACAAAATGAACACATGAAATGCAATTATGATAACATTGCAGCTACTTCCTGTTGCCTTTGTCCACAACAACAACAAAGACAGCACACACACACACACACACATAATATAGTGAGAGTTTTATTTTTAAGGATTAATTAGGCCTATTCATTTTCACTGAACGTTGATTTTATTCTTCTCTATAACAGTTTCCTCTATTATATGATGTATCAGCTGATTCTAGTTTGACTGGAAAGATAAACCTGTATTATTATTTTGTTGTCAATCAATTTTGGAGTGACAGCCGCTGTGTGATGGGCCATATATTTGGTTTGTATTTAGATTATGTATATAGTCATTTAAAAAAAAATAAAAAATGACCTAGGCTATTTTTAAACCCCCCAGGGGCCAACACTGACTACAATTCACCAAATGAGGGTAGTGATGTGTTTTGAATGTTGGATGGAGCTGAAAAACAATAATAGTTTTAGGTTTTTTGTTGATGAACAAAGAAGCATCCTCCTCTGCTTTACAGTAGGCTCCTGTGGCCATCTCATAATATGCAAAAAAGGACGGAAAATAGAATCCATACACTGTATGATTTTATTTGTCCAGGCGAAAGAAGGCTCAATAAACTTGGAATTAAACAGAGGCCTCGGTGTAAAATAAATGGTGTGCTAATTCTCTTTCTTACTGCATGTTGTTATTCATGCATGCCTTAAATTTAACCTTAAATATGAGACTGAAAGCAGAGCCACGTTGGAATCGTATCTACTCGGTGGGATGGGAGGGTGTCATCGTAAATTAGGATTATTAAACCATAGGTAAAAAGGAGATAAAGGAACGTAGATCGAGGTTTAATATTAGCTGCAGTGGCTGCTGTGAGCCTGCCCTGCTCTGAAGGAACATTTTTGTGGAAGATAAAGAGGTCGAACAATTTTTTGGCTAAATAAGGCGTCGACTTCATGTGTGAAACTGAAGCAAAGTGATTCAAATAAAGACTGAAACATGTCAGACTTTGCACAAGCGCAAGAATACCGCAGAGACCTTTAATTGTGAAGAATGCTAAAAGTGCGCACATAGCTGCAGATAATATCTCAGTGGATGGCGTCACAAACAAAGGCTGTGGGGTTGTCTTCTGCCAAAAGATGCAAAGTGTTAATATTATCACAACGTAACGGTGTAAAACAAAAGCTGTTTCTATTTGACTCACGAGGCCAAAATTAAAACATAATTTTGCGAGACGCAGACATGCGGGCCTGCAGTAGCACTGACTTCTACGATTTGTCTTTAGTTATCTTAATTCTTCCATGTCAGCTTCCTGTTCAAACTGTCAGAAATTAGACAATTTATCAATTCGTTCGTCTCTTTTTAGACGATTGTGTGTGTGTGTGTGTGTGTGTGTGTGTGTGTGTATGTGCGTTTGCTGTATTTCTTCGATCTATCCCTATTGAAAATGAATATTCCACCCGGGTTGGAAATGTTGATTTTATAATCTGACAGATCTGTTTGGAAACTATGGAAACTACACGTTTAACAACAACAACAACAACAATAATAATAATAATAATAATAATAATAATAATAATAATAATAATAAGAGGCCTAATAATAATAATAATAACAGAATCACAGAATGAGGCTAATTTAGTTTGTGGCATTATGCTTTTGCTGCTTATAACATTGTGAGTGCTCTCCGAGCAGCCGGACAGCCCCCGTACAGTAAAAGAATGCTCAGCTATAGTTCTGTCGGTGAGACAGTATGGTGTTAAAACCACGTTTCCCAAAATAAGAATGGGTGGAACAAAATGTCTTTAATGTGGACAAAATGTTCTGCAGCTTAAAATGTCCAAATGTAACATTTACATTGTTACATCATAGCAGTTTAAGGGTAAGAAAATGTTATAATAATATATCAGTATGAAAATGTAACATAGGACTCTCTCTGTCTCTCTCTCTCTCTCTCTCTCTCTCTCTCTCTCTCTCTCTCTCTCACACACACACACACACACACACACACACACAGTCGCAGCTGCATGCAGTATTTGTTAGAATGGAAGAATTACGGAAATGCAGGAGAAAGTACTTCAACGGGGATCTTGATATTGTGCAAATCAATAATAATACAATAATACAGCAATACTACTAATACTACTACTAATAATAGTAATAATAACACCAATAGTAATAATAGCCTAATGTTATTATTATTTGAATTATTAGAACGTATTATTATTATTATTAGCCTAGTCGCAGTGGTAGTATTTGACCTTGTCATGTATTTCCTTTCCTACACTCTCTCGCTTTCTTTGCGTGTGTGTGTGTGTGTGTGTGTGTGTGTGTGTGTGTTTGTGCATAACAAAACACAAACAAAAACAACGACACAGTTAATGATCCAATGCTAACAAAACAGTGCTTAATTTCATATATTTTCATGGTTAATTCCAATGCTGTCGTGATATTGTTATTTAAAATAAAATACATTTTGTCCAATTCCTGAACAAGTTGAACTGCAAGATTAGGTTTGGTCAGCGAGGCAAACTGCGTTGCAGGCGACACTTTCCGCTGTAATCATTGGATTGTTTTTCTTTTTTTAAAAAGCCTCCATTTTCAGTATTAGAAATTAAAGATGACCTAAGATGTGTCAGAATGTGGCCGCTGTCTGTCTCCTTTCATCCTCTCCAGATGCGCCCGGTCCCGGACTCGGGGTGCCCGGCCCTCGGCGTCTGGTTGTCGGCCCGAGCCTACAGGAAGAAGCAGTGTCCTGCACGCCGAGCAGCAGACTCTGGGGCTAGAGAAGGACTTCCTCTTCAGCATGTACCTGACCCGACAGCGCCGCCTGCAGATCAGCAGGAGCGTCGGCCTGACCGACCGGCAGGCGAAGATGAGGTTCCCGTACCGGAGGATGAAGACGAGGAAGCAGCTGCGGAACCGGAACTGGAGGGCATCAGATCACCTCACCTCAACTTTGTAGCTGCAGTTTTACGAACATTTCACGCTTTGGACGCGCGCACGCACACACGAACAAACACACACACGCACACACACACACACACACAACTACAGACACAGTTTTAAGCGCTGATCGGCTTAAAACCAAGCATCTACTCTTCACATTGGACTGAGGTGTGTCGGCCTGTTACCGCCCGCACTGGAAGATTCAAGTCCGAGCAAAGGAGGAGGAGACGACCGGAGGAGAGTATAGGCTGGATATTTTTTTTTTTTTTTTGGGGGGGGGGGGGGGGGGGGTGTGGATCATTGTCTTGTTGTTTTGACGGCTTTTCTATTTCTCATTGTCTTGCACCCCAGCGCATATTATCCACCTTTTTTCCCCCAAACATATATCTGAAGCGCTTTATACTTAATTCAATTTGATTTTATTTTCATTTTCCATCCAGGCAACGTGGACTGTCTGCATGTCGTCATCTAATGGTGAGTGTGTGTCCCTTTTTCTGCGCATAATGGCTGGAGGTTGTTGAGCAAAAGCCCACAGATTGTTTACAGCGTGACAACTGTTGATTTGTAGTGATTACTTTATTCATTATTTATTCATTCAAGTCTGAAGGAAAGAACCAGACCGAATAGCCAGAAACACTGAGGTCACAATGCGCCCCCCAACTCAATTACTTAATTCTTGCTTTATTTATTCGTTTACTGTTCAGCATCTGTAAATTGTATTCTCAACATCAACATGTAAATAGTGTTTCAAAGCTTCAATGTTTAAAATTCTTTACTAGAAATGCTGAAGCCTGTGGGTTCACTAAAAGTGGAAATGGTACCAAGCTCTTCATATAAAGTTGTCCTAAAGAAAGGAAATCTTGCCTATTAAATAGGGACATGGACCTGCAGTGTTTTGTAAAGCTGTAAGACAATATCTTAAACTTTTAGACAATATAATAAGTTACATATAACTACTATAATGTTAAAAAAGTACAATTGTGTTTTTTAAAATAACATTTAAAGTGTAAAGTGTGTAAGTGATATAGTTCAACATTTCAGTCATTAATATAGTAAAAAAAAAATAATTAAAACTACAGTAAATTTAAATTATGAAATGCACTTGTTATACACATGAGTACATAAATATATATATTGGTTGTATTTCAGGGTAAAGATGTATTGGTTCTATCATCCAGTCAAATTTCAAAAGGCACTGTTTAAATATTTCACTTTTGCCAAAGGCAGCCTATTCATTTATTATTTTGTTTGCCTGAAAGTAATCTAAATTAAATATAAGTCTAGAAATACTGGAATTAGCTTAGAAAATACCCACCATATGAATGTTTTTAATTGTAGAATGAGATGTTGCTAAAACTCCCCCAAAAATACAGAGGACATAGTCTCTGTGTCCTCGATGTTAGCAACTGCCCTGCAAGACATGTCTTGGTGGCTTTTAAGTGAAGGTCTAAAATTTCCATAAGTGTAATTCTTTTTTTGTGAAAGAATAGTTCCTTTTTGTGTAAACTCTGTCTGCATGACTGAAGCTTCTACCTGTTTTTTTTTATCATTCTTCTTTTAATTCTTTAAATTAAGTGTTTTAATTTATACTGCAACAGAAGCCTGTGTTATAAACAGCAAGTTTAAACAAAGTTCCATACATGATAATAATTAAATAATTTGTGATGCTATTTCTATTCAAATAAAATATAGACTGTATTTATATGATGTTTTAAAAACACTGCTAATGCTAAGTGTTTCTTATTTTATTTTCCACACAGGAATTCCATTATAATCACATTGTTATTATGACAATGCAATTAGGTTGCCTTCATGTTTATTATCTCTTCTATAAATCAAAATTGGAAGCTCTAATTTTACTTGAAATAAACCAGTCTACATGTCAGAGATGGTTCGACTGTGATACACAAGCAGACAAAACATTGTTTTATCATGTGCTGTCCTCATATGAACTGAAAATATACTTTTTATTTATATTACTGTTAACAACAAACAAATGATGTAGAACAGTTAGTTGCATACGTTGGTGATGTAAGAGTAAGGCCTTATGTTGACCTCCATGCTAAAGACATCAATGAAAACACAACAAATAGAAATGATATTGCAGTACAAGTTATAACATGAATACTGCCCCTGTTGTTGTGGCAGTCTCATATTGTCGTGTTCACGCTGACGAGCAGCACGACTCCGTTGATTTGTAGTTTTGCTGTCATAGTTCAGAGCTCACTCCAGTCTGTGGGAAACATGTTAGTACTTCTACTGATGTAATATGTCCTATGAGAGCTTTTTAACTTCTATTTCTGAATTTTGACGAGTTCCACTTCCTGTTCACTTAAGTTGAGAATGCAAGAGATACAGATGGTGCAGGGCACTTCCTTTAAAAAGAGAGAGGCAGAGATAAAAGACAACTGTCCCCATTGTCTTTACAGTAAACAAATCAAACAGTGCACACATATAGTATACTTGTCCAGTACATTGTATAATATACTGTATTTTTGAAGAGCAAGGCATTGATTTTTGTTGTATTTTTACAGAAGTAGTAGGCTAGCAGTCATGACATTAGTACTAGTGACAGTAGTAGCAGTATAACTGGTAATAGTATAATTCATAATGTCTGTTTGGTTGCATCCAAAAGGTCTGCCTTTGAATCCTGCCTAAAGCATCATATACCTTTCTGCAGCTATAGTAGCATTGTCAGCACCACCACCACCACCACTACCACCACTCCCTTCCCCCCGCCCCCTGTATTTCTATTTACAGTAACTAGTTTTCTGTTTTTCTGCAGGTAAGATGTTCAAGACAGTGTCTTGAAAAATATCGTCAGCACATATCTAAGTCGATGGGCAGGGTTATAACACAGTGCTGCAGTTGGAAATCTCAACATGTCACAGCAGGACAGGATAGTGAGTCAGCAAAAGATCCATGTTCCTCAACCTGACCATCACCCTGTTTCATCGCAGGCTAAACGCAACACTCTGAGTCATTATGTTGCATGAGAAGCGACCCGAGGGGCTTTCTATGTGGAGCTTTGATCAGGAACACATGGCTGAACTTCCTCCGCTGCGTCAATAGCCAGCTGCTGTCCGTTTGTTAGGAGAGGACGAAAAGAAGGGAAAGCAATGCTGACTATAATTCAATGGAAATAAAATACAGCAAATAAAAAGAGCAGAGAAGGACAGGCAGGAGAAAACAGGAGGAAATAAACGGGGAGAGGAAATGGAGAAAGGGAAGAAAGGTAGAGTGCAGTCTCAGTTCCCAGCCGCAGGTCTGCAGGCGCCATGTTGAGACAGCAGCATTTCTGCAGCGCCACGCTGTCTCCTGCCCCATCTTGGTCCTGTCTGCCTCCCTGTCCGTCTGCAGGCCTCTTTCCTTTTCCCATCTGTCTCCCTCTCCCACCTTTACTTTTTACCACGGGGGTAATTGACCAACTAGTTTATTGGTGGTTGGAGGAAGTGGAGGAGGCAGTTGTACTAGTGGTATATATTACTGTATAGTGTGGTTTTACAGCAGCCTTATTGCCCCTTATTGCCTATTGGTGGTCAACAAAAGACACTCCAAAGGATAGTTTGCGCCTCATGGAAAAGTCTGCCTTCTTTGTCATGTTGTCTCATTCTCTTTTGACGGTCAGCTTTGTCCCTTGGATGCACATGGCTGATTCTCCGAGACTGAACAGATATGACTTTTTTCTGTTTTCACAGAGATCCTTGTCTACGAAACCTTCCCGTGAAATGATACCTAAATTCTTCTATTAACTGACCAACATGCAAGCTAACCTCAGGCCGTCTCTGCCTCCTCACAGAGTTCATCATGTATCATCACGTCTGCTGCTTCAGATGATCGCGGAATTGCTTGAGAGGTCTTCCAAACTTCTTTTCACATCGGGGTCACACAGTTGGATATTCATTAAGCCAAGCAGGAACCTGGTGCTGAAGGGATTTTACTTGTTAGATATGATTTACTGCAGCAGTCTGACCTCCTGCTGCTGGATTCAGTCACATGCACTCTAATCATTTGATTATAACCAGAGGAAGGCAATACTTCCAGTCTAGCAACTGTCACTTAAAAACCTTAACCGAGTTTTTGTACTTGTGTGTACTGTAATTCAATTAACATGGATTTGGATTTGTCAATCTTTCTGATGACTCTTGGCATGTATAAAACATAGTCTGCTTTCTTTAGGTGTTTTGAATCTGTGCCACAAATGTGAACTGGATGCAAAGCAGAATGTAAAAAACAGACCGGCATGGCTAGCCGTGGAAAGTTTTGGGGGGTTACCAGTGAAACTGATGGAAGAATCTGACAATACAAGTAATGGAGTAATGTGTTCTGTAAAGTCATAACCAAAAGAAGCAATAAAAAGCAACTAAATTCCTTAATTTTCCAGCCATTTTCTTGTGTTCTATAGCCTGATAACTACATACCCTTACAAATTTCAAAGGCAAATTCTGGTTTATTACAACTTGGATCTTATTTACGTTGGTGCGGCCATCAGTTTGATAATTTATAATGACATTGTACTAGGCAAGTTAAAGCTGAAATCTCGGAACGCGAAAACATCACTAAAAAGTCCAATGTGGTAAGAGACAAGAGAGGCAAGTGCAGTGAGATGATCAGACAGATTGTAAACAAACCAACAGTTTAGTCAGATAATCTAAAGAAAGCCATACCATCAATTGGATATCTCACTGGTCTAAAGATAACTCATAATCTTATCTTCAGATTGGTGTAAAATTTGCTGAACTGAAAATTTGAATTTGCTTTCACAATGAGTTTGAGATAAATCCTTTTGAGTGTAATCACCCCAAAGCCTTTCATCATGTTTAACACAATTAATTGTTTGGGTTATTAAAATAATTGTCAATGATGGTGATGGAGAGTTTTGAGGACGTCCTCACAAGAAGCATTTGTCCAAACATGTTTTCCTGAAATGCATCTTTTGTGATCATGTCAAAAGTGATTGCCTTCTCTCAAAAGGATTGGCAGGAGTAAGCAATGTTGTTATGCCAAACCTTGCTGGTGGGGGTGCGTAGATGGGTGCACAAAGCATGTGACGTTGAGTTAGATGAGAAGTTTGACTTTCATGTCTGTATGATAAATATGAAGCTACCAGGTAGCTTAGCTTAGCACAGAGACTTGAAACAGGGGGAACAGCTATCCTGGCTCTTTCCAAAGGTAACAAACTAAACCTGCCAGCACATCTAAAACTCACTGATTAACATCTTGTATCTTGTTTGTGGGCGGCCTGGCTCAGGAGGTAGAACGGTCGTTCAGTCATCGGAAGATTCCTGGTTTGATCCTCCAGAGAAAGTGTCGAAGTGTCCTCGAGCAAGACACTGAACCCCTAACTCCTCCTGATGAGCAGTTGGCACCTTGCATGGCAGCCTCTGCCATCAGCTTTGAGTGGTCAGTAGACTAGAAAAGTGCTATAAAAATGCAGTCCATTTACCATTTGTTTAATCTGTACAAAACTACACCTTTTGGTTTTATCTGGAGTTATGTGTCAAACTAGTTCTTGGTTCCAGTTCTTATGTTCCAGTTAGAACTGGTCTTTCAGGACCAGTAACTTCCTGGATTCTCTGCTGGTTGCCCGGCAACCTCATGTTGATGACAAGACTCTAGGTCTTGTCATCAACATTAGTTACTGTGTCTGGCCAAGAAAATGTCTGGCACAGAACCCCTATTTACCGTAAGAGAGTGGCATCGATCATCTTATCTAACCCTCGGCAGGAAAGCAATTAAGCGTATTTTCCAAAATGTCAAGCTATTTCTGTAACCAAGTCGTACTTTTCTCTAAATTTAACCAAACTTTAACCATAGGAGAGTCATATGAAAATAATTTGTCATGGTTTTGCAAGGCACTGGCAAAGTCATCAGGACCCTATCGTCAGACAAGAACGATTGGGGATTGTTAAGGTATATTTAAGGTTAAGCAACTACAACAAAGATTGTTGTTATGGTTAATTAAAAGGAGAAAATGAATAAAGAATAATGAAGGAATAGGACACATTACTTCCTGCATTGGCACTGAACTTTGGCATTGGATGTTTATCAAGAGTTCTGATAGGAACGTCATTCTTACGGACTGGGCTGTGATGATAGTGGCAACTGATCAGAATGATGTATTTTTAGGACATGTTGAGAGTTTCAGTGTCATGTGCTCTGTTTCAGAGATTGTTCTCACTCTGTCAATGTGAAGTTTTAACATAACATTTAAATTCTATTTTAGGTAAAGATTTAGATTTGCACCCACTGTCTTTCCTGGATGGAGAGTGTTCTGAGCTCTGTGTGAAATCCCAGAACCAGCTGGAGTCACTGGATTCATACAGGAGCTGTGTGATGTAGGTAGTTTCAAGTTGTTGGGCTGGATGCTTAAGATCACAGGAACCTGAAACTGCCTGAATCACACCTGTCTCAACTGCACACAGCTGCGCGCATAGCAGAGGAGGGAACCAAGCAGACCCATAACAATTCCCATCATCTGTGTAGCTACTGTTTAGGAATTAAAATGCTGCTCAATGGACAGTCGGATGGCTAAAACAAATTGCAACCTTTTCAGAATGTTTGATTTTGCAAAAAAACACGTAGTTTTCCCATGTGTTATTGCATCAGTAGCCTCAATAAATATTGTCTGTGTTGGCAGCCGTGTGCTTCCAAATGTCTTTATATCTAGTCTTTTGAAGCTCTTTTCACTGGCTGATATCATTTAACATGTAAAAATTACATTTTTATCAGCATGTTCCTTTTATTTGAAGCAAAGTTTTCAAATGTAGAATTATTATTATTATTCAGAAAGTATAGGTAAAAATGTAGAGAAGTAATACAATAGGAAAAATACTGATGAATAACAAAATGTTTAAAAAAAGCACCTGCGCTTTGAATTCATGTGTAGATTTTAATACGAGACCTTTATTGGACGAGTGAAGTCTGTTCAGGGTCATTTCTAGTCCACAGTGGACTGTTGGAGGGGTTAACAAATCATTAAAGTCAAACAGAAATTAGAGTTCAGTTTTGCAAAAATGTGGAAGCTAGTGGGCTAGCTTGCTAACCTCAACTTTCTCAACATAGTCTTAGAAGTGGATTCCAAGTACACAGAGTTTGGCTCAAATAGGACCTGCTTTACCAATTACATGGCTTTGGCTTACCAATGGCTTACACATTCAGCAACCTACTCCCAGAATCGCTGTGGATTTGGACATTCCCATTAACAATGCATTAATGTACCATTTATATAGATTCAGATTATTATTACAAAATACATTCAACAGATACATTCTGATGTTTTATTAGAAATTAAGCTTCCCAGCAGTACACAAAGTAGTTAAAACTAGCCCCACATTTACTATCTGCAACATTAAAGTGAAACTTAGACATGAATGCATCAATGAATAGAATCCAATAGTATAATAAATATTATTCTGAATAATATTATTCTGCATAATGAGTAATTTTACTTTTGGTACTTGAAGATTATTTTGATGCTAATACTTTTTGAGTGCAGGACTTTTACTTGTAACAGTGTACTTCTAAACTGTGGTGAGAAGTAAATAGTTCTCTTCCACCAGTGGCCTGTGCACACTACTGCAATTGGAGCAGAATGCTGCAGTTCTTTCACTTGTGAATCTGCCATTTGGCCTGTGTAAACACACCAAAGTTTAGGCCTGCATGCTAAGGGTTAAGCATATTTCCTAAGTTTCACTGATAAAGTATCTGTTCCTAAAATAAGGCTTTGGCTGTCATTAATTTTAAACTAATTTTCTGTGGGCATATGTATGTGTGTGTATGTGTGTCAGGGAGGGGTCAGATGGAATTGGCCTTCCATGTTCCTCCTCCTGCACCTGCACGTTCATTTTCAAACATAATATGTTTTATGAAGTTCAGCTTGCCGCCATGAGGCAGTAAATCTCTTCTCTCTCTTTCTCTCCTGTGTCAGTGGCGGAGGGTTTCTGTGTAATTTGCAGTGCGTTTAATAGCACATTAACATTTAGCAGCCTCAGTTCACTGTCTGGCTACATTCTGGCGCCGGTACAGCAGCCTGTACAAGCTCCCCATCTTCTCAAGCTTACATCAAACACAGGATGTAGAGTGTTGTTGACATCCAGGCTGTAAATGAAGCAGTTCATTGTAAAAACTCATGGTGCATTTTATGGAAATCCACTTATGTCATTACTTCAATGAACGTAGATAACTTTGTTTGTTTCAACATCAGAGCTTGTAATAATGAATTCCTGCTTTACCACTTAAATTCATCAATTGGAAGTATCTTATCGTATATATATCTTAATATTGAAGTTTTGATCAACATGAAAGGTTGGGTCGGATTACTTTGAATTCTAGTTAATTACTGGATACAAATTGCATGGCAATTTTTGTATTTATCAGTAACGTAATCCATTGGATTACAAACAAATGTAATTTAATCTGAATACTTTTGGATTACTTCAAAATCAAAAATTGAAAATATTGCACCAAAAATTGAAGCAAGCCACACAAATTTTGGTTACATAAATATTATTTTTCTCTCTCAAAAATGTTTCAATGCAGATAAAATGTATTTTGCATATTCAGCATTTACAGTTGTTATCATGATCAAAAAGAACGATTTTAACAATGTAACTGCCATAAAGATGTTAAAAATGTTATGAAGTAATCTTTGAGAATGCAATTATAATTGCAGTTCATTCAATGTAATCTGGTTTGATTATAGTTACTTATTTTTACTAATCTGATTATATAATTCGGTGTACATGTAAACAGTTACTACCCAACCCTATCCACATGTAATGAGAAATGATTAGCCCTTTTTGTACATAGTTCATAACTTTAGGGGAGAGAGTCATTGAACATACATTTAAAGGGAAGCTCCACCAATAATACACAGGATGTTCACTGGGGGTTTAAGGATAGAGAATGTTGTATGCTGTACAGATTGTAAAGCCCCTTGAGGCAGATTTGTGATTGTGATATGGGGCTATCTAAGTAAAACTGACTTGAGTGTACACGTCATGTGGATTCTTACTCAGTCTCTCAAAACAGTCATATAATATCTTCTGTGGCTCTGCACTAGCTTTGTAAAGTCTGAGACAATAAACCTGATGATGTCAACGTGATGTCGTCTGGGTTATCTCAGTTTAGGTTTGGAGACAAGAGATTTATAATGGAAAGCCTGGTTTACAAACTGGAACTGTGAAGAAGAAAATTAAGTGGTCATTAATTATCTAATGAAAGATGTGATTGCTTTGCATTATGGGAAATGTAGGATCCAGTCATTTGGAGCTTGATCCATTAAAGAGACTAGAAGTGAGGCTCAGTCTCCACAGAAGTTAAACAAAAAATGTATCTTTTGCACTTTATGGAAGTGTGATTCTGCTGCACTACCCCTTTAAAATGTCATCAGTGGTGGGAGAAGAAAAGTCGAAAACCCATGATGTAAAAAGTCAGTATTCAAAATTTGACTCAAGTGAAAGTACATAAGTATTACTGTAGATTTTGCAGCTTAATGTTATGGCTGGTCGAGTTGGAACTCGATCTTAACCAACTCGGAGATGGTTTGATGTGCTATCTATAACAAAGTTCATCATTTGTTTTGTATATAAAACCTGAATCTGCAGAGTAAATGTAGCTGTCAGATAAATATAGCAGAGTAAAATAAACAATATTTACCCCAGAAGTGTAATGGAGTAAAAATTTAGAGTACAAGAACAACTCAAAATAGTACTTAAGCACTGTAATACCTTAAGTAAATGCACTTAGTAATGTTCCACCACTGTCAGTGGCTGGGACCTGAGATTTATGGCTTACAGACATTAGCAGACACTTGGTCTGGTCGTCAGTGGTGAACACAGGATCAGTTGGGTTGAGGACAGGTGAACTTTCCGGAAGGAAAACATCCAATGACTTTTAAGGGGGGATATTCTCAGCTTGTGAAATACTCCAAGAACACTCCAGTGGCCATATTAGCATGAGTAAATCAAGGTGAAAATTTGCTTCTCGTTTGGTCTGAACGCACCTTTAAAGCTGAGAGTGTCAGCACTCAAATCTCATATTTATTGCTTCTTTTCCTGGAAGCCATATTGTCTAAAAGTAAAGTATGTTTTGGAGCTATTGAGATAATCAGATGTAGAGAGATATCACAAGAGTGACTGAAAAGTAGTCTGTAGTATGTCAGTTACTTCCTTGCAATCCAAAACCTTCCTGAAACCTAATTCTATTAATTACAGATTTAGATTATTAAATAATCGTATTGCCCTGTTTTGTAGAGGGGTTCTTTGTCAAAATTTAGTTCCAAAAGCATTTTTATTTTAGTTTATATTATGCTCACATGGTGCATATTCCTAAATAATTTGTGTTTTTCAAATCAAATTACAAAACTAACTGACAGACAGAAACCTTGAGACCAGGTAATGTTTTCCCAGCGTGGGGCTATTGGTTGATTTCTGCATTTCTGCGCACAGAATGGAGCTGCCATATATAGTCTGTGTGCACCATGCTTAATGGGAACTGAGGAGACGACAGGGTACATACACAACGCACAGAGCAGGTGGAGATGGGTGTGATGGATCAATAGGAGCCCAACAGCAACATTTTGCCACTGGGCTCATCCAGCCATGGCTTTGATAAATTTGCCTATCTACAGTGTGGTCTATGAAACAAAGACTATAGAGGCAGTTCACAGAATCAGTTAAACTCTTTACTAATGTTAAGTTAAATATTTAGACACTATATAGTGAAAAACCGACAACAAAAAGGAAATGTATTAAATAGGTAGTCTCCTGATAAGATCAACATTTAAAAAAAAATAAAAAATGCAGAATCTAATTGTGGATTACAGTCACAGCGAGATTGTTTAAAGTCACATAAAAATTGTAAAAATGTCCTTAATAAAAATGAATCCACATATACGCCACGTATATAAGCCAAGCATTCCTTAAATTGCTACATTTATCTCCTCAAAATTTCTCTTACTTTGCAAGCTCAAACAGCAGTCCTTAAATAAACTTCTCAATCAATAATGTCAAGATAGACCGAGGAACAGATCATTAATCAAAGCAACACTAGCAGGTGGAGCAGAAAAGACTGAAGATAGTGAAGATGAGCCTGCTAATTTAAATTCAAGCTTTTATAGTCTGAAATGAACCCAAACCGAATAAAAAGAAAAATACTACAAAATTACCAACATGAATAAGTCTCCAAAAGTCTGTTTGTTTTCTAATTTATTTCAATTTCATGTCAACATATTTCTGTGATGACACGCATTGAACAAAGGCTTTAAGTGACATAATGATTAGAAACATTAAACTACAAAACTAATTACGTCACATATCAGAGGGATTTGGCACTGAATGGTAAGTAATATTAAAGTGAGGTTATTGGTTGAAATGTCTCCTAAGGGCACCCGTACATTGTGACAAATGTTAGACGTAGCTATATGGTATACTGTATATCAGCCTATAAGCTAAGTTTATATGAGACATTCCATTTAACTGCAGGTCAGCTTTCTGTTATGATGTAGACAGCCTTAGGATAGTGAAAAAATGAAGCGGTTTCAGATAGAGGTAACCTTCAGTTTGTAATCACTGATTAGCTCCACATGTATTGTATTTCTCAAAACAGACATATTGGTCCTATAGCTACCTTTGACTGTGATGTGGAAAATAAAGCCTAATTCAGAGGATTGTTGTCCCCTCCAGTATGATCAATGACAGACATCAAAGCAATTTAATCTCTTTTTTTATATCTCTGACAATAAATAACAATAAATAGTCTAACTCCCTCCCCCTCCTGATAATTGCAGACCCTATCATTGAAATGATACTTCCTCAGTCTGGGGTTGAAGTCACAAGCATAGGCAGGCAACTTTTGAGAATATAAAATCTAATTTGAATGGGTTGTGTATAGGGGTTACATGAGTTAATCTCAAAATCAGAAATTGCAATATTTTATATGTTTTTGTTGCATAGCATCTTTTTTCCCATTTATTCTGAGTGAAGCAATCACAAATACATTATGGATCACAAAAGTGCTTTTGTGCTCGCAATAGTTCATCTCCCTCTCTAACACACACATTGCATGCACACAGTCAAGTGGGTCTGCAGCACATTATGCACTAAATGCACAAGTAACTGAGATAAGGATGATTTAGCCTTTAAAGCACACATGACATTGGACTTTTGCATGTCCGTGTTTTGGTGGCTTTACAGATTGGGACTGCAGCAAAAACACATCTGTCATGCATTTTACACTGGTTTATAGCTGTGTGTTCTATTCATACTTGCTCTCATGAACTGGACTTTCCTCTTCCAGTAAGATGTGTCTCAGAACATTTCTTGTTGCTGCAGAGAGCCCGTCCCACATTATGATACATTTCTACTTTTCCCTGCTGTCGTGGATAGTGAGTTAATAACTCTCTACTGACTTCATTTACAAAGGCAACTTTACCATGTAAGCTGTAAAGAGGCTCAGGGAGATGCCTAGAGCCTCTTTGAGCTTTTCAGCTGAGAAATATGATGCTGTACATGATCCACGAGGCCCAGGCATGGGCTGTTATTAAAATATATAGCTCCTATCAATCAAACAGGTTATCATGCTCAATAGCCATTATTGTAAAGTATGTACGGATGCTTTCCCATCAAAATAGAAAGCCTAAGTCAGTTATTACACATTAAATTGTTAAGTGTTAAATGTGGATAATCAAGATCCAGTTTTATTCATTTATTTAAAGAACAATTCATGTTTGCTTTGGTAATTCTTGATCAGATAATATTAGTTAGCTAGTATCTTACCTATATCTGACGCCTTATGTGCAATACATGTTTTCAAGATATATATGTTTAGTATTACACTGTATATGAAAAATGCCCATTTATGCGTAGATGTTTTTTAATTGTTGAGGCCAGCATATACCCCCTGCCCACTTCTTTATTAAATGATTGGCCAAAACGTGTGTGTTTATTTATGTATACTAAATTATTAAAATAGTCCACACACTTTGTGTTACATACAACTTATATTTCATATATTGGCTAACAGAGTTAGACATCTGTTTTATTTGTATCTACTTTATTTTATTTGTACCTCAGTGATATTGTGTTAAATATGCTACTGTAAACTATGTAATGATCCAGCTTCAGAGCTTGCTTGTCTGCTGTCCTGCCTGCTTTCAGTGCTTGTATTCCAGCACTAAAACTCTTGAATATTTTGAAAAAATAAAACTGAATAAACTGATGAAATTAGGGTACAAATGGTCTTTCTGTAAATGTGTAAATGATTGTGATTACGGACCGCAGTCAACAATAATCGAAATGAAAAACAATTTGTGTTTCTCAAATATTCCGTAGGCTATTTAAATTTCAAATTCAAATAAAAAAACGTTGTGGTTATTTTGTGCTATTTGATAAATCCTTCTTAAATGAAGAAGTAAGAGGCCTGTATAAATATTTCGGCTAAAAACCATTTCATACTGGCCTGGGTTTAAGGTAGCCTATAAAATACCATTTGAAATGAGTCAATAACCTTTAACAGTGTAATAAAAGGTCCTGGACCTACTTGACTGCGTGTTCATTGGGTGAGCTTTTTAAAACTATCTTCATATCTACGTGACCTACTTCTGACTAAAAAATCACAACTGGGGAAACCTTACATTTATGATCTTGTCGCTGTAGGTGCTGGAATATTTCCGAAGCATTTACGCATATGTTAATTTGACCTTTTTATGAAGGCCAACTCAGACTTTTCAGCATTCATTTTTTTTTCTTTTACAACAAAATAGGTTTAACAAACAAATAACAAACTTTCAAAAGACTTTCAAGCTAAAATCCTATTTCTAACTGCTTATGATTTACTTTACAGGCAGCCTACCAAGGCTTCTCGTAGATAATATTTCACTTCCAAAACAAAATACCCCGTGAATGTGCGTGGAGTGTAATTAGAAATACGGTCTAAATTTGCGCCTTCTAAATACAGATCGGTTGGTGGAAATGAAGGCTTTGGCTCCAGGAAAAGCAAATTACCACCTGGAATAGACATGTCAGTATTTCAAATCAGCATAGATGACAAGGGTGCATCGCTTATTTCAAAACGGTTGGGAAAAAAAAAAAAGAACTGCAGTGCTGAAATGTAAGCATCTAAGAGTTTTTAAGTTTATGACACTCTTGTTCTTAATGACCCCGCTGGTTTTATGGTCGTTCAGTGACTTGTTTAGGGGAATTAATATTAGATCCTATGCGAGAAAAGGAAAGGAGATACTATAAATACAATTTACTGTTCTGTAAATACTTTTATTGCTAACTTGTAAACCTAAAATGCCCTTTGTCGATTCAACTGGTCACAGCTTCAGTTTGTCTTAAAGTCGTTCGCTTTTACTACACTTAAATGCGAAATGTTTAGTTTCACATCAGCTGGGAGTTTGATGTGAATTTCCCAGTTGCTTTAATTTGTGGCATTTTTTTAATCGACTTGGCATTGTGACGAGATATAAACCACGGCTCAGAGTGAGCAGGCGAGGCTGGGATCTGCATGCAGGGACTATACTCCACAGTGCTCACTGCTGGCAGCGAAGCACCGTTTTGGCCGCGCGTGACCTCCCAGCGGCCCGGTTCCTCTGCGTCTACCTGTAATAACTGATGGAATAATATGTTCGGCTCACGATATTGGAAGTGAACGTTGAAATATATGAACAATGTGCAACAAGAAAACCAGACTCACAGCATATAGCCTATAGGCTATTTTTGATTTAACCTCACGCATTTCTTGTACTTCTAACTAGAATTGTGTGGATGGGGTTATTTGTCCAAGTCCTTTCGGTCATAGCGCTGAGGCAACGTGTAGAAAATGAAGGTGGTTTGCGGATAATGTCTTCAAGCTTTTCAGCGCCAGTGTCTCCAATTAACGTGCTGGTTAGTTGGCAGCCCTGCCTGCAGGGCGGAGGCCCTCCGAAAATTAAAATTCCCACAGCCTGCGGTCTGTGGAGAAGCCATTTTGACTGAAAAATATCCCGAGCATCTATGACTGAAAAACAAAGTTGGAAACACTGCAAAAGTGCAGGTTGAGGATTATGATATTGAAAAACAAAATGCTTTAGTGTACCCAAGCTGTACACTATTCCATATCACAGCGCACTGTTACTGTTATTACTTATTTATTCACTTTGTAGTGACTTAAACTTACTCAAGCCATAGCTGAAATGTCCAGCTGAAACTTTATGCAAAAACCTAATTAATTATCACAGCTCACGGATCTACATTACCCTCTAATGAAGTTCATACTTTTCAGTCTGGTCCTTACTGGGTTGCTGTTATCAAACGGAAGCCGTCCAGATGAGTTGGGAATTGGTCCTTTAAGACGGAAGGACAGAGGAATGTGGTGACTTCAAGCTCAAAGGCCAAGCTGGGCGCCAGAGGCGCGACTGATGTTAAAGGACTCTCGGTTTGGGTTCTTGCTGCTCCTCCTGAAATGAAAGCGCACCAGCCGCTCATTCTGTCTGCGCTCCAACTCATCATTTCTCCTCAGCAGATCTGAAAGCTGCGCCATAGCCTACTTTCATCCTCGTAAATAACGGCGTTAGCCCCATAAGAAATACGTAGTTCATATTTAATCGTCGTAAATAACGCTGTTAGCTGTATATGCGACGCAGAGATCGGATTTATAGCCCCAACCAGCAGCCGGCCATCCCCAAAGAGTCCAAGACTCCACGTCTGCGATGATTGTAAAGAAATATAAACACTTACAATCCCGGCAACTTTGATAAAGGTCAGCAGGAAGTCAAATGTCTGGACTCGCTGCCAGTCCAGTCTGCTGCTGCTCTTCAGCCTCCTCATTAAAAGCCCAATGACGGATTTTATCCCCCAAACGCTGCAGACGGAGTGGACGCCACCGGCTGCTCCAACACAACCGTTTGAGAAGAGAGCGTCAGTCCCCGGTACCTCCACCGAGCTCCGGTCCGAGTTGTGTTTACTCATGGCAGCCTGGCCGCTGAGTGAGGAGCACCCTTTCCCCGACCGGGAGGAAGGCTGCAACAGCTTCAGTCGCGTTTACGGTCCGCACCACCACAGGCCATATATCAGCCCTATAAAACCAAAGCAGCCGCCCTGATGTAGGATTTTATTATGGTATTAAACGGACCCCAAAAAAAGTAGTTGAAGTAGTTTGCGCTGTAAAGACAAGGGGCATAACCACGCAGGGCCCGATTTAATGGCGCTCGTTAACAAAAATGACTGTTAATCTGCCAATAAAACAGTGTCAGGCGGCTCTGCGGCTCACAGAAAACCAAGACATCCAGAAAGCGGGTGAATAATTAAACACACCTAGGAGTGATCTATCTTGTTGTGGATAGAAACTATTTTTGCTGTTGACTCGCCTTAAGTGCGACTATTGGCGCTTATACTAATGGTGTTTTAAAGGCAGACTCTGATGTTCAGATTGATTTAAGTGATTGCTTGCGCACAATTCAGCACGAGTGGATGTGCTCCCAGTAATGCGCTCCGCGCGCTTTGCACTGAAATGCACGCGCATCTAGTTTGATTAGGTTAGGAATAAATAAATACATAAAAATAATGGCACCACTTATTTGTCAGCCATTGTCTCCGCTCTGCATTTCACGCATACCGTCCAGACGAAGCATAATTTAACGGTTTTATGTAATTCTAGCTTGACAGCAGCCATAGATACGCGGACTAGATATACGGACGAACTGTTCATTTTGCATATTGCATATAAACAAGACCATTTATTTAGAAAGAGCAATCTATTAGAGAGAGAGAGAGAGAGAGAGAGAGAGAGAGAGAGAGAGAGAGAGAGAGGATTGATTTACGCTCCATTGACGCTTTATCAGGCTCGAAGAAAAAGTCCGGCCAATCAGTTTGCACCTCTCGCACAGACCCGAGGAGCCCCCGCGCACAGTGCGAGGCTGCAGGCTGGAGCACTTTGTTTCACTATAGTGAGCAAGTTGTTTGGAAGGAAGGGGGCTCGTGGAGAGAGAGAGAGACAGAGAGAGAGAGAGAGAGAGAGAGAGAGAGAGACAGGGACAGAGGAAGGGAGGGGGCGAGCTAGCAAAGGACAGAGGAGAGAAAGAGAAAGAGAGAGAGAGGGAAAGAAATATTTCGTAATGTCTCTCTTCTTGTTCTCCATTTAGTGAACTCGCGGCGTTTCGCAGATAATGTCCGAGAATGTCCATTTCTGGGACTTTGAGCAACTATTACGTGGACTCCATCATAAGTCACGAGAGCGATGAACTCTCAGCCCCGGCTCGCTTCCCCAGCGTCCAGTACTCCGGCTCGAGCTCCGCCACAGCCGCTGGAGGGAGGCAGCCCGGCGGCGCCTCGCACGCGGAGCATCCCCTCCCCGAGCCGTACCCATCCTGCAGCTTCCAGCCGAAGCCCCCGGTCTTCTCGTCGTCCTGGAGCCCGTTCAGTCCGCACCACGGGGCCAGTGGCCTCCCCGCTGTCTACCACCCGTACATCCCAGCCCAGCACGTGCCCGCCGCGGACACACGGTACCTACGCTCATGGCTGGACTGCGCGCCGCGCGCCTCCGAGTCCGTCCCGGGCCAGGGCCAGACCGGGCAGGTCAAGCTGGAGCCGCAGCTCGGCCACCTCGGCGGCGAGATCCCACCCAAAATCGGCGGGCAGCACCAGCTCGAGACCACCACGTACATCCTGGAGTCGACGTCCACGGCGGCGCGCGAGCTAAGCCACCATCCGGCGGCCATCCCGGGAGCAGGGTTCGAAGAAAACAAGGACATTTGTGAAGGGAGTGAGGACAAAGACGGCCTGGATCAAAGTAAGTTATTTAAGCAGGAAATAGCGCGAGAGGGAGAGGGAGAGAGAGAGCGGAGAGAGAGAGATTGTAAATGCTTTTAATGCCGCCATAAAACAAGAACAAAGAGCCGGAGAGCCAAAGTGCCCCCACCTCCTGCTCTCTAAGTTTACTGTGATATTCAGTCCGCATCATCCCCGTGTTACCGGCTCCTGTAGTAACGGGTAACTTGGGACAGTACACAGGCCTACAGCATTTCTAAGTAACTGTAGGCCGGCCAAACCTTAAACCAAAGGCTGTGTGCAGCTTCCATGTAGTTTTCTATTGTGGCACATACGTCAAATAGCCTGAGGGTGCTGGACAAAACAACACCAACAACTTCCAATATAATTAAAACCAGTACAATGACAAGAGTCAGCCGAAAATGTACATTGTCTACTAGGATTAACATCTGGAGAAAAACTGAACATGTCATTATATTTATTTTTATTAAGGTGATGCTGTTATTGCATCCGTATGACAGTTCGAAAATAACTGAAAGTAGCGTGCTCAGGATGGATTACCTGGCAAAAGCCCAACCAAACACATAAAATAGACTTACTGCTTTACTTTCTTTATCTAAAAAGACTATATTTTGATACAGAAGCTTGTGAAAAAAGATGAACAAGGTGTTTCTGAAAACATTTATTCTTAAAGCAAATCAAAGCGGGAGGTAGGTTGTTTAAATAGCGGCAGCCGCTGTAAGACTGAGGACAACCGGAGATGAAAAACTGAGGGAAAAAAACGCACAAAACCTCATAATCAGATAATGTGTTGCTCTTCTTCCTCAGATCGATCAGTCTGATAGTAATTAGAGAACGCTGCTGGAGTTTGGGTAACATGTAGATTGTTTTACTTATGTAATTGCCAGGACATGCGCACTTCTGTCCTGTTTGAAAAGGACCAAGTGGTTGGTGATTTGGATCTGTCTTTGTTTTACTGCAGGTAGATGGTAGGTCGAAGGGCTTCTTCGCTTCGCTCTGTCTGTTTTTTTCCACACAAGGGCGCGCGCGTTTTAGCCCGACTGACCGGCGAGTCCAAACCGTAAAATCCCTCTGGAGCAAACTGCTTGTATACAGACCTGTAGACCTCCTGCTCCACATCCTACTACTCACTAGAGACAGGAGCTCGGGGGTTTTACTGGCGGAATACTGAGGCTAGATTATCTTTTATAGGTGAAGGCATTTCCAAAACGTCATGTAGTACTTGCGCATGCAGTGTCTCTGAGAGGCCAGTCAGACGCTGTTTTCTGCTTTGCTTTGACATGAATTCGGCAATTTTTCCTATAAGCGACATATGCCTGCCTGTTTCTGGAAGGGGGCAAGGCCTATATTGTCACATTTCTGTTCAAATCTCCTTCTGTAGCACCGAGTTTTAAACATAATAATAAACCAGCTTATTATTTTCGCCTCCACCCCCTCAAACGTCTTTCTCCGTCCATCAGCTGAAAATATAAATGAATGTCATCCATACACATGGCCTGTGCTCTTTTAAAATCTGAAAAAGATTAATGACATCAATCCCTTCACTCCTGACGAACATGAATCACCTAAATAATGTTTTTGTGAGTTAGGGTGAGGAAAACTGCGTTTTATTCTCTTTTTTAAATTTTTTTTTATTGTCATTTTGACAAATTCAACTCAAAGTATAGATTCACTCTTTAAAAAGTAGTCACATTGCAATCTTCAAATTGTTTGTAAAATGCATCCCTATCATGTTTTTAAGATCTCTCATTGCGCTGAATATACATGAGACTATTACTCCAATAAAATAAGTCGTTTTTGCTCCAGAATCTTTCACACCAGCCACACGTGTTATGATGTTATTATAATCTGTAGTCCGCCGGTCATACAGTCGCATGTGAGTTGCTGTTTTATTCATCTGCTCACCCTGTAATAATAAAAATATTTTACCTGTCATGAAATTGCAATCATCTTGATATAATGCCGTGGAGGATTTGGCCATACAACACGGGTTTGTTCTGTTTTTCTATCATCACTCGCACTAACAACAACATTTAATCCATCATGTGCCGGCGGGGTTGGCTCAGTGTGAAGCTCTTTTCCAAAGCCTCTTGACTTATTTCGGGTGGGACAGAAAAACGCTCCATGGAAAGATATTCATTTGATGTTTGAAATCTTATTTCTCATAGGCCTATATTTTTCTAACCTAGGCTGGATGTGAACGGGCTCTGTTTCCCTCCTCTTATCCCGCCGGATAAATCTAATTTCTACCACAGGAGTCTGATCCGTGCGACGAGGCTCGTGACCGTTTGATATGTGTATGTGCATTGCATGAGAGAGAGAGAGAGAGAGAGAGAGAGAGAGAGAGAGAGAGAGAGAGGGAAAGGGAGGCCTCCACCCTCATATTGGCCTTTTCATAGGTAGAAATACAAATTGCAAATAGGACACACTCACATATACACACTTCATTGCTGCACAACACAAACAGTTCTTTCTCCCTCTCTCTCTCTCTCTCTCTCTCTCTCTCTCTCTCACACACACACACACACACACACACACATACACACACACACACAGACAGACACACACACACACACACACACATAACAGCATCTGAGCATGCTATCCATCAGAGCACTGAGTTGGTTAAGGGCTGGATGGAGCCCAGCAGCCTCCAGTCTGAATTATTAGACTTTCCACCAGTAACACTGTGTGTCCCAGTCTGGCTTGGTGGTAGTGAAAGCTCCTCTGTAATGGATTCTGTGTTCAGACAGAACACAACTGAAAGTCTTCTCAATTAAAAAAAGTTTCCGTCTGAGTTGTTTCAGAGTGTCAGCAGTTCTTCTTGTGGTTCGTGTTTTGGTGTGTCTGTGTTGCAGTGGGTCTGTGTGGCAGGTAGTGGGAGCTGCATCAACCAGCAAGTCAACGCTGTTTCTATTGTTCACACGGCAGCCATTTTGAACACTATGGATTGCAGAAATCTCCATATTTCTCTATGCAGGATAAACACAAGCACCCTTACTTTAACACAACTTCCATTCACAGATAAACTGAACTTAAACTGAGGTCACTGAGTTTAAAAGGCCAGTTAGTTACTTACAGACTCTTTGAACTTTTCTCCTGTGTAAATATGAGCTGTCACTTTCAAGGTTATTCTATTGGAAAAATTAACACATATAATTCATAAGGTTGTTTTCAACTGGCTGTGTTGAGTTGTGTTGTTTTGGGAAATACACTTATTTACTTTCTTGTTGAGATTTAAAGGAGAGAATTGATACCACTCTCATGTCTGTACAGCAAATATGAAGCTACCACCACTAGCAGCCAGTTAACTTAGTTTAGTACAACGACTGGAAACGTGGGGGGAACAGCCTGGCTCTGTCCAAAAGAACAAAAGTAATGAAATCCAGCTACGAGAACCTCTGTAGCTCACTGATTAACAAAATGTACTGCAATGTCAGGCGTTCGACTAATATCTGTATGCATCACAAATTAAATACTTTACTTTTAGAGTAATAAAAAAAGTTTTAAAATAACTTTTAGTGTACTGAAGGTTTGAGATGTATCATTGTTGCCTGGATCCTCTGTTGGCATGCTGGGTTTTATGTCGTCCCTAAGTCATATTTTGTGCTCTGTGTCCATTAGATGTGTACATGTAAGTGGCCTAACAATGTAGTATTCAACCGTGGCCAAATTCCTCTGAGAGCTTTGACTTACTGAGGTGTTTGCTGCTGAACGTTGCAGCATGGCAGAATTCTTGGGAGTCCTCAACATAATTGATAATCAGAAGACAGATAGTTGGTTTTTCAGGAGTTATGAAGGCAAACAAGTTGGTACCTCTTATGTGTTGCCAAAAAGGGGAAACATTCTTATTAGAATATAGTTTTTATCCACACTAAAAATGTAATTCCTCCAAAATCAAAACGCAGGTCGAATTCAAAGGTCACCAACTTGGCTTGAAGGCAGGATGTGGCAGCTTGGAATAATGAGTCTAATATATGCAAATGTTAACCTGGACTCTTTAAATCCAGTTGTTTCTGATGCACTTTTCAGTAGGGAATTTGAGAGATGATTTGTGTCTGCATCTTGGCACACAAGAGCAGGACAAATCTAGGCCGAGTTTCCCTCCCCAGGTATTCAAAATGGCTGCTGTGGAATCGTACCTTTAAAAACATCACATCCAGTTAACGCCTGGATCCAGCTACAGATTCTCTTTGTGTTACTGGTGCTGGGCGGCCATCCAGAATAAACTACAAGATTACACTTCAGTCTTTGTGCTGTTGCTGCCGGGCAGAGCGACCAAGTTATTACCCCCGAAGTTTATTAAGTTATAACGCTGGGTGAACAACCCCATTAATTGGCATGTTGCTGTTGGTGGCTGTGTGAGATGGGGTGTAAGGATTGGGTGGGGGTGTTGGGGAGGGAGATAAAATATGACTTCGGGAAATGTAATAACGTGCCTTTGGGATATATGAGAGGTCAATTTCTGAAACTATTAGTGTGAAATTGCAAAGGGAAGGAGAAAGAGAGAGAAAGAGACGGGATGTGATATTAGTCTTGTAGCCGCATTGGTCACTGTTTTCATGCAAGCAGCATTCATCACAGTGGACACCCACACACATACACACATACACATCCGTAGGCGAAGACACACATTGGCCTGCAATTGAACACATTGTGCTGCAGGGCCATAGCGTTACAGGATTATCAATCTTTTTGTCCATGTACCTGTCCATGTCACAAACAAGCCACACATTGCTTCTGCAGATACATGCATGTAGCCTGAAGAGAAAACTTCAAGTCAGGACTATACAAGCAATACACCCATAACCCCCCACCCATATTCTTTCTCCCTGTCTGTCATCAACCTTACTATCGTCCCAACCCTTGGAAAAAAAAAAAAAGTCTAGATACCGTCCACCATCACCCCAACTCCCCACCCTCCTCCACCGCTCCCCACCCCTCAACCGGTTCGTCATTCTGGGTGACAGCCGCGGTCCCCGGCACAGCTCCGAGGGTAATGGATGGTCCTGGAGGTGATTATACACCCGGGGAATGCAAAGCACCCACTTTACTGTGTGACAAAAGCACTGCACACCCCCACCCCACCCTCTAGCCTCTCTGCACCTCTTTACCAGGCATTATTTTGCTCTGAGATGAAATCGATCCTCTACATGCTGGCCATGTTGGAGGAAATTGATTCCAGGGGGTATTAAGGACGTATTTACTGATGATGGCCCTAACCTACTCGGCGGGTGGGAATAGCACAGGGAGGCTGGATGCTGTCGGATCCACACAGGGACAGAGTCTATGTGACGCACTGTACATCACTGGCAGACATCTTGGTTTTGCAATCTTGTTCAGAACCCAAAGTCTCTGCATCTAATGTACTGGATTATGTTACCAAGTCAAACCGAAACACACATTCTCAGCCACTTGACTTGTTAAACGTACTCTCAGGTCCACATAACCTGCAAAAAAAAATCCTGATGAAAAGTCACGGCCCTATTTGTAAATAATTTATTAAAAATTTGTTGTGTTGGCAAGTACAAAATGTAGCTACATGTCTTTATTTCTGTTTTTTTTAGTGGGAAAGGCTTTCAACCTAGTTTGCTCTCATTTATGAAGAAAATCGTTGTGTCCAAAGTCTGCTTTGGACACAACATCTGGACACAGTCTGCTTGTTTTTGTACATTTATACAGCACAGTCATCTTTTGGAAGTTGAAATTAGCTCATGTCCCTATTTATCTTATTCTGTTATTTCAAATGGGACTTCTTGTCTGAGTTCTGTACAGATATCTCTGTTCTATACAATTTAAAACAAATGTCTAGTGTTTCCTGCATGCAGAATTCTGTCCTAAACCTAGAAGATTTACGAGACTGTGTTTGTTCAAATTTGGTGAACAGATAGCTCGTTGATCTGTTGATTTGATTTTGGTGATGAATCAGGTCTGGGATTTCCACTATTAGAGAACGTCTTTTGAAGAGATCATGATGTGTTCACATGCTACTTTGTCATTTAAACCTGGAAGAGAGACGATAGACAGACATGAATAATTAAGTAAGTTGATTCTTTGATGAAGAATTGGTCAAGTTTACTGGTTACTGGTTTTAGAATATGGCTTCGAAGGACATTTTTGATATAAACTTGGAATTAGATTTAGATTTTCATACCCAACAGATGGCCTTGTTATATTGATTCAACTTTCGTGTGTGTCTTTGCTATAAGGAATTATGGAAGCCCTGCCACAATAAGTAAAAGTAAATGAAAAGCTGGGAATGAAGAATAAAAATAGTAATACAAAGTCAAAATAATGAGAATGACTTTGAATACTTTTCACTTGCTATATCAACATTAGGACTTACTTTGTCTTAGTTTAGACGCAATAATTTCACTTTTAAGTCAAAAATTTGACCTAGTACCCCGTGATTTTCACTTGCCATGAGTACTTTTATTTTTCAGTATTCCCAAACTGAATTTTCATCCAATTTCCTGGAGTAAATGTTCTTCCATAAGAAATACAAGCTGCACATTTGAATGTGAACCTTTTAAATGAAAATTAATCTGATCAAATAATAAAAAGCTCACACTGCCCATGGTGTCACACAAAACAGCTCTTTGTTCACAACTGGGGAAAAAAGAAAAGGAAAAAAAATCATTGTTATGAATGTCATATGCAGTTGTGTGAATTGCCTTGGCACCATAGCAAGTATGACTGTCATGATAGTAAAATATTACCAGTGAAATTGAAGACAGGCAAAGCCTCCACCCAACATAAGTTAGGAAAACGACTGGCTCCACAGGGAGGGACACATGCACACACATTCTAATTCTCCCTGCTTGGCGTCAAAAGGCACTGAAGCTCAGGCTTTCCCCATGACTTGTGAGTGATAAGATCATCCCTACTGCCATTTTAGGCCAGTGGACTGAGGCAGCATTTAATATAGGAACAGAAAATCTCCTTTGTAACCCCTTGCCCTGCAGACCTGATCTCATCCCGGCTGCAAGGATAAATCAAATTGTTTTGCCTTTTGGCCCGAATGTTGCCTAAACTGATTTAGATGGAGCTTATATTCCCAAATTCAGCCTAATGGTTAGACTACATGCATACTCTGTTTCACTCAGTTGCTTTGGGGTGGTTTTAATATAACAACAACAAAAAAAAAAACATTCAGTGACTCTACATCATAGTGGATTCCCTTCCTTAAGCCACATTTGGGTTTTGCACCAGATTCGGAATTGCACTGCTGACTGAGATGGTGTCACTGATAAAATGCAAAAAGAAACAGTAGCTTTAAAGAAAATAGTTTGAGGCTTTTTGCCTTGCCGGTGCTCCTCAGTGATAGTCATCATCTGCTTTGTGGAAGACTCTGTTAGGCTTGACTGAATGGTGATTGACTAGAGGAAGAGCCTGACCTAACCACAGGGAATGATTGCTCTTCCTTAAAGGTTTTATTTAGAAAGTGTAAAAGTGGAACCAGTTCTAGCCTCTCACAAAGTTCCTGAATGTGTTTTGACAGTTGTTTCAAAATGGAAACGTTAATCTCCAGCCATTAGAGTGAGATTTGGCAAAACTGATTAAAAAAGTAATAATATCTGCAGATAACAACTGTTTTTAATTGATGATAATGAGAAAAAAGCTTCTTCTGTTTTTTTTATTGTTTTTTTTTTTTCATGGTGGAGTTGTCCTTTAAAGACCCTTGGTGCCGTGAGAGTCCCAGCAAGCGGCCTCATAGTTGAGATGCCTCGGTGCTTTGCAAAGAGAACGAGCAGATAGCTTTCAGCCCTAAACCAGACCCATGCCTCCCAAACAAGAAATCTCTGCTAATTACATCGGTCTGAAAGCTATAAAGAGGGGTGCGGTGGTGGGGAGTAGTGGTGGTGGTGGGGGGGGGAGTCAGGGTGGCCTGGCAGACAAGACACATGGAAGACAGAAAGAGAGACAATAATTCATAATTTTCTCCCCGCTGAAAATGAGGAACGTCCAAATTTAGGAACCTCTATATTTATGCATTACAACGTTGTTATTTACTATTTCTAACAAGTTTCCACAATGAAAGACGAGGTTTCTATTTTCCCCCTCCCAGGCGCGTTGGAGATTGTTGCAGTTCTGATGTGGGCAAATTGAGCTTTTTAAAGCTCACCTTGCATTTCACTGATGTTGACTGCACATCGTTGTAAAAAAAGAACTGCTAATGTAAATCAAATCTGCTTTTAAGTTAATGTATGAATTTAGTTGTGAGAAAAATGTTGTGTTAGTCGCTACAACATGTGTTTGGGTTCAGCCTATTGTGTGAAATGTGTGAAAATCATATTGAATCTATCTACGCTTAATGAAAGGCGAAGGATGAACACAACAAGAAATATTTTCCTCTAATCCCATAAGGGCTATAAATTTCCTGCCTATTATTTATTTAGGACCGATCAGAAGTGACGCAGTAACAGCTTGCCGAGCTGCAACGTGATCATTCTCACGCAAACAAACAAACAAAAAAGCAGTTTTAGGCCTGTAAAACATCTTCATGTTGTGTTTCTATGTGTTTGCTGTCATCACGCGGGAGTCATTTCGGCTCCCGTTTTCAGTCACAAAATCTGATTTAGCAATAGACCAAACACATTGCTTCCCCCCCCCCCCGAACTCTGATTGTTGTTTTGCTTTATTTCTTATCATTACACTATTACCAATATTACCTCCGTGATTAGAGCATCTTATCCGCTGAAGGTCACGTTCGAACAGGAGCCTCCAGAAATAAGTCACATGGCTCTCTGCCTGCCATTATGGATAAATGTGATTAAGTGAGGCCGGGACCATATAGTTAATCAATGCTTTTGTTTAAATTGTAAATTAAATTGGTATATTATTGTAAGGTGAACCGTTACTCAAAGCCGGTTCCGTTTGGAAGCAGGCATCAAACACGCTATAAGCTCTAATAATGAATAAGATAATAGAACAAGTTCTTTGCGCTACTTCAGACTGTGTTTTATCCATTTTGTCGTGCGACTTTTGTCGCTCCACTTTATAAAAAGTCTGCCATATTGAGGTTCATACCCGTTCAAATTTGCCCATCGTGCCTTCCCCATCGTGCTTTGAAGCTGCAGGCTGGATGGAGCAGACCGTCTGTCTTCCACGTGGTGTCAAATAAAACAGCCATGGATCTCCTTGTGTCAAATGTTGGCCCTTTTAACACCATAAACCTAGTTTACGCACCCGAGTGTCAATTGCAGTGTCAGGTGTTTTCCAGCAGAGTTTTACGCACAAGGTTCCGCAACTTTTACGCACGGATCGATGTTTTGATATTTAAGGAGTGTTTGTCGGCTTTCTTATTGTAATGTTATAAAACTCACAAAAGAGAGGCCTGGAAAGAGTACACGTGCATGTATTTATATTTTGTTATTGATTGCCTCCCTTTCATTCTCTTCCTCCAGATGACCCCTCTGCCAACTGGCTGCATGCGCGCTCCTCCAGGAAGAAGCGGTGCCCGTACACCAAATACCAGACGCTCGAGCTGGAGAAGGAGTTCCTGTTCAACATGTACCTCACGCGAGACCGGCGACACGAGGTGGCGCGCGCGCTCAACCTGACGGAGCGGCAGGTGAAGATCTGGTTCCAGAACCGGAGGATGAAAATGAAGAAACAGAGCAAGGACCAACCCAAGGACTAGCAGGAATCTCAATCGTGCGCGTACATACACATCCAGGCGCACATGCACGCACGCTCACGCCATTAATCTAACATAAAGTCCCATATTTCTTATGTCTAGAACACTAAATGGCCTTCCCAAAAACTGCAAAAATACACATATACACACGTACCAACTGTTTCCAATTTGTTTTAACCTTCAATCACTACCACGTGAGCTTCAGTCCAATCACACCAATCTATCCAACTGATCAATGGCTTTATTGATCGCTAACAGACGCTCAAGACCACGCCACCTTAACACTGAAGTCTTAAAAGAATATTGGAAATGCTCCGCCTGGTGTTAGAAGTAGACTGGAACTTTGGATTCATTTGAGTTTGTGCTCATGGCGGATGATACTTAAAAACTCACAGACCAACAGCAATTTCTCCAGGACCTCTTCTCCTTTAAATGGGTCGGACTCTAAAACTGCAGATCGGACTGTTTGTTTGATGAACTGACAGCTCTTGTTCATCTTACGTTTTCATAGTTTTATAGGCTATTATGCTTTTATTTAGGCTTTAATATAAGGCTACATTATGAAAGGGAAGAAAGCAGCAAACCGCCTAGTGATGCTACAACGGACTGGGGGATGGGGGCAGGGGGGCGGGGGGGTCTTTTTTTCTGAAGCACTATTCTTCCTTTTATTAGTTATTTATTGTTCCGTCGCTGATACCGGAGGCGCGCGGAGGTGCTGAAACCGGGGTTTCACATGGCCATTAATAAGCCCGAGGAGAAGGGGGGTGCACACACACACACACACACACACACACACACACAAACACACACACACTTGTGTTCATCCTCCTTTTCTTCTTCTCCTTTTTTCTTGTTTCTCTCGTTGCTGGCAGAATTTGATTAGAAAGCGCCTGATGGTCGGCGTTGATACAGGCAGCAAGCCGCCGTTTGTTTCCAGGTTGTCGGCCTAAGTAATGAGCAGATACCGGAGGGGGGAGGAGGGTGGGAAGTGATGGGGCGGCGGGGTTGTTAACCCGACTCAGCAACCCGGGATCCGATTAGGCTGCTGTCGATATCGTGGATCCCAGCCCTACAGCTACCTCTCCGGATACTTTATGCGCTGCTGCGGCGGCTCATCTGCGGCCTTTATTGGCTATCAATAGTCGTCCCCTCCACGTCACAGGAGCCTGGAGTTAGCAGGGTTGATCTTAGAGGAGACACAGCACAAAGCTCGATTTTTTAAACTCATAACCATCCTTCTTTAAATTAGGCTACAAGCACCAAGACTCAGTTTTTGGCGAATCCAAGTCAGTGTATCCTGGCGAAGTTAGCCCTGATCACCCGCTATTCGGATTTGAATTCACATTTTGAACCTGCATGCGTTCACACCACACACTGTCATTAAAGAACAGGCGACAGAAACGCTTCTTAATTAGACTTGCCAGTACAAATCACCCATGGCTGCTAAGTATTGCAAGTTACCAGCTATTTACAATGAAGATGTAAAAATGTAAATGTGAGATTAGTGCGCACAAGGTCCATCTGCGCATGTAACACCTGTCTGCGCCCTGCAGACTCAAACGTCTTCATCTCCTCTGTCACCATCTTCCAATCTTTTTTCACAGTGGTTCTTGCATTTCATTTTAAGAAAGAATCAGCTATATTTTTATACATACAGTAGACTATGTCGTGTATTATCTGCTATGCAAGGCGGGTTCTCTCTCATTTCAGGAAAAATGGATCGTGTGCGCAATGGCGGTTTCCAAACGCATGGGACTGAATTAAAGAACGAAATACCACGATGCGCTCACATGTACCTACTGACATTTTTTACATTCCTTTTCAGGTTTTTTTCCCCTGGAAATTTAAGTCCTAGTGGTTCGTTATCATTTTATATCATCAGGCACATCACAGAACACTTCAGATGTATTCCCTCGCGAAATGCTTTAGCAATAGCGTCTACATTTACAGTAATAGCTCGGGGTATTATCTGGTTAGACTTCAGTTTATGCAGAATTTTATTGATCTGAGTGTTAAAATATGAAGAAGCAATGTTGGACGGCTGGCCTGCTACTATTGCGTTATTTGAAGTGTCGGCGTAGTTAAATCGCGTCCGATGGCAGTTTTATGGACGGATCATAAACAACACGTAGGCTTTACAACGTTTACAACATTGTCTGTGTGTGTGTGTGTGTGTGTGTGTGTGTGTGTGTTTGTGCACTGTTGGTCGTTGCAGCTCGCAGGCCACAAAGGCTGCTTGTGCACCGACATTATAAAATATAGACGCGCACACACACACACACCCACACACACACACACACACACTAACACACACACACACACACACACACATATATATATATGTATACTCATTTTTAATTTACATGCAGAAATGAACGGGTCTACAACCAGCCTTTTTTCTTTTTCTTTTTTTGTTTGTTGTTGTTGCAATGTCTCAAACAGAGAAGCGCTACAATTTCTCGATAAGCGGCATCAAATCCTCTATTTGCGAGTAAAAATGTTTACATGGTTTGCGCATGCCTCGAGTCACTTGTCATTTTAAGACGTTCTTTCGTCGTTTAGCTCTTTGTGTGTTAAATCTGTCGGACGGGAATGCTTACTGAAAAATTTAAACAGACTAAATAGAAGTTTCTCGATAGGAAATATTTCTAATTTATTGTATATAAAGTGAGTAACCTCGTCTTTCTTATTGGAATGAGTTCAATATGCTGAATATTGTTTTGTGTTATTGGGACACGGAATCTTACTGTAATATAGATGATTTTTTCTTTTTGTCTGTCATGTTCTTAGATTCTGTTTTCCATGTTGTTGTGCCGACTGTCTGAATTCTGTGTTCTGATGTCAGTCCGATGAGCTCTTTGTGTCGATGATTTGTTTAATGGCGAAAAGTGATCAGTCGGACTCTGCTGATGCAGCCTAAGTATTGGGACAGAGACGGAACGGTTTGACTAATATGAAGCAATGTTTCTATATAAATTATCATTTTTATTTGAACTGTTACTTCCTGCCCTTACTATGACTTTCTCCCGCTTCCTGTCCCAGTATTTACTCTCCTGACTGGAGGAACAAAGTTTCTGGATTTTCTGCCATTGATAAATATGGACAGAGCTCCAGAAGTTATTTCCCCTCCGCTTTTTTAATGAGCCAAATCTAAGCCATGTGGCCACAGTGAAGGCTTTATTAACGAGCAGGCAAACTCCAGTGACTTTGATCCTCTCCATGTGAAATGTCCCCTTCTTGTATGTTTTCCTCTCTTCTTGTGTGTTGTTGTCTCTTGTTTCTTTGTGCGATGGCACTGCTGATGCTGGATTCCAATTAAAGAGACTTCACAGTACGACCATGCTTCGTTTCATTGCATTGCCGCTTCTCATTGCTAATTAAAGAGAAGGTTATCAGGGAGAAATGGCGGGGGATCATTTGTGATTTACAGCTGAAATCGACCATTTACATAATTTCCGTCGGAGGATTTCTGCTGTTCTCTGGTGTGAATGAGGCCTCAGCCTGAAAGTTCAGAGGGATCAGCTCAGGTCTCCTTTCGGTTTCTTCTTTTTCGTACTTCTCCAGATTGAATTTGTTCTCTGTGGGAAGACAGAAAGAGACAGAGGCGGGGTGGGGGGGCGGATGAGCCAGCATGTGTTTAAAATATGTGTCTCTTCAGTTGTACACTGACGCTTAAAGGAGAGGGGCGTCTGTTTGGCTGCAACACCAAAAGACTGTCATAAACCCATAAACACCCCCACCCACCCACACACACACACACACACAGATGATGAGTGCATTCATTAGAAGCGTCGTCATCCGTCCATTAGGAGCTTGTGAAGCCGCTGTGGTTCCTGTGTTTGTCTCTGCACCAAATGACTGATAGACACAGAGTCTGATGAGGGCTGCAGGAGCTCTATTTCCTCTCTTGCTTCTCACGTGATGTAGAAACAGTTACATGGTTATGGGGCTTGAAGATGAAGTTGTACAATTAGTAACAGTTGCTCTTTGTTGCTGTCCATGCTAAAGAAGCAGAAAACTATGACATAAAAAAATAACGGTCAGATAACAGGAAGAGAAGCAGAAGAAGCTTCGGTGACTCTTTCGGATGTGGGGTAGGCCTGTTGCTGGTTCTTCTAACAGTAATAGAACATATTCGGATGTGAATTATAATTCCCCCCCAAAGAAATCACATTTTGAAGATACGGAGTCGATAAAATATACAAATCAGCCTAAAACACTGCCATGTGTGTAATTTCCAGAAACCCCACTGAGGACATGACCTCAGTGTCCTCAGTGGGAGCTCCAGCCCTGGGTGCAGGCCTACCAGTGCCAGCTGTGGGAGTGTAGCTTCCATGTAGCTATAGTATAGGGCTACAATTTAAAATCTGTTAAATCAAGCAGGCAATATCAGTAGCTGGAGTAGTAGTACTAAGGCACACAGGCACCAGCAGCAGTAGTCTTGGTAACATCTTAAGCATTTATAAGCTCTGTATAAATACTTGTGAAATGGTTTGTACTCACTCATTAACACACTATAATACAGTTGTAAGCAAGTGTGTCTTAAAGTCTTTGTTATTAAACCTGTTAATAAACCTTCAATGGATGCTTAATAACACAATATAACATGATGAACGATTATGCACCTGCACCAGTACTTCCAGTGTGTTATATATAGTTAAAGAACTGTTCACATGAAAAGGTCACGTTCACGGCTCATTTAAAACTGTTTAGAATCAGAACTGAGTTTATTGCCTAGGAAGTTTTCACATACAAGGAAATGTGCTCCAACGCATGAAGACAAATCATTACATTACAATATGTTCAATTATAATATCAAGCATTCACTAACTGTTTATATAGCAATGCATGCAAAATGCATAACAAATACAAGCAAATAACAAAAAATACAATAAGAAACACTTTAAATGGCATTGCATTTTCTTATAACTATATTGTAGTATATATAGTATAGTACATTCATCAACTGTTAGTACAGCAGTTATAAATATTTCAGAGGAGGAAATATAAAGGGAGTTACAAATACATTGATTAACACAGAAACTCTTTTGTATCTGATTCTGATTACACCATAGTGTGTTATCATGTGTTACAAACATTTATTTATTTGATTATACAGTGATTCAAAATGCTAAAATGGGGCGCTGAAATAAAGTGTGACCATTACCTTAGTATCTGTATGATCAGGAGCAACAGACAAACAGCCCTGGTGTAAAGACATTGAAATGTGATGGTGAACAAAGTCTCAGCCCAGCCTTCACCCTCCACTGCTGGGCCCGACCAATGAGGCCTCAGGATTTAAGCAGATTTAGGTGCGGGCCCCAACAAAGCCATCCCATAAACCATCTGTGGACTCGTCGGCGGATAATTGTGATTCTTCTCTGAGGTCTAGCAGGGTCGGAGCTTCATTAAATCCAGAAGCTGTGCTGCAGGCCTCCCTCCAGACCCAGTTGCTGTCCCAGGGAAGGACAGCAACTGCAAGCTGCTTCACCTTATTATGTGTGTGTGTGTGTGTGTGTGTTAAAGAGAGAAAGAGAGAGAGAGAGAGAGAGAGAGAGAGAGAGAGAGAAAGAGAGGGAGAAAGAGAGAGAAAGACAGAGAGAGAGGGGTGGAGGGTTTTCTTTGACACATAGCACAGTAAATCTAAGAGAATGCAGCGAGCAGGATCCTCACACCATGACACACATTCACATCAGTTTAATACCAGGATGAGTTTCAGTTATGGAGGCACAGGAACTCCAGGGAGACGTCATGGTCACATCTGACACCCGCTCGCAGTACTGTTATTAGAAGTAAAGTGAGAAGTAGGAGTAATTCTTCAAGCAGCAAGAGTGTGCTAAGTAAAGAACTACTACAAAGGAAAACATTTTATACTGGTCCAACCACAGTCTTTTATATGCATTAATTTAGAAAGATTAATTGGATTAGTAAATAATAATAACAAATTATTGTCATATTCATGCAGACAAATAAGCCAAAGTACTTTCACAATAACAGAATGTGCTTCCTCAGTTTTCTCTAGCTGAGGAATCTGGCTGGAGTTTGCTGTTTAGCCCTGCTTTGATAGTCCATATAGTGCTACTCGATATATCTAATATTACAGTCTGACTAGCCACTGTAATATGGATCTGGGCACCAACAGAAGCCCAGATCAGGAGAAATTTATGTTCAGTCTGTTTCTAATAAAATTCCTGCAGTGTGCATTGCTCTGGTCTAGAGTCAGTTTTTGGAGGTGGCTATATTACTGAAAATGTCCAAACACCAACAAACAACCAAATGCACCCTACCCTCAGCTCCTATTTCAGTGTCTCTGTAATGCATCCCAACTGTGAGGTGATGGAAAAATCCAGATTGGCTCATTGTGCAGTGATTTAGCTGTGTGGCTAAAGTAGGTGCAGGCCTCATCATTTCAGTGATATTTTCTGAAACTAAATGGGCTGCACAAGACAAACCACGTGCTACTGCTGGCAAATTTCATATTTCAACCCAGGCGAACGTGGCCCATGCAATATGTCTTCACTTTATCCTCTCATATTAAAACAGAGTCTACAGATAATAACCGGCTTCACTGACACACTCTGGGTGGATGTTAGAGTGCAGCAGACCCAGAGCAGCTCTCCCCTGTCCCCCACCCTGAATGAGCTGTTTTACACAGCACAGCTTCTATAATTCATCAAGCAGCAGAGAATATCATTCATATTCATAAATTTTCTCAAAGAGAGTTATGGGCCCGCTGATACAAACGGCTGTATGGATCAGATCACAGCAGCCATTCTGGACTCATTAACAGTTGGAAGGCAAGCCAAGTGCTGCTGGCTGCTCTGCACATGTTACAGCTGCCTCTGACTGGGCAGAGAGAAATTATAATAACATTAAAATGTGTAATAACAACAGTGTGTGCACATGTCACAGCTCCTTCTGACTAGATAGAAATAATCAGAAAAACATAAAATACAGAAATAATAACGGTATGTTAGGGCAGGCAGATTGTAGAAAGCTCTGGAAAAAGTTTTTTATGGGGGGGGGGGGGGGGGGGGGCTTACAACTTTTGCCAAGACAAACACCAATCAATAAATAAATAAGCACTCTTGCAATGTGTAGACAAGCTTTATAATTTATTATATATTTTTAAAATTATATTTATAATAATTCATATTATTTTATAAAAGTTAGACAAAAGACAAAATATTGAGTACAATAGGTTAGGGTTTTACAACACATAATTGAAAAAATAACAATGAAAAATAATGCTAATAAGAGAAACAGAAGAAAGCGTTTTATTATTGGCGCTTATAGGCGCTGCGAAGAATATTTAAAATAATTCTAATTCTAATTATTACCCTACTTAAGTTAGACATTAAGATTTCAACTTCTCATATCCTTTGCTCGCCCCTGTCGGCCTATCCATTTGAAACCGGCTCGGGCAGCGGCACATACACAGCCCCTCGCTCCGTTTTTTCCGAATGATTCACATCCATCTGCGTTCACAGTAGTTGTGTGTCAAAGCCACAAACCTCCGACCAGTTTGATTTCTTGCAGTGAGGTGCTGCACGGGGAAGATGAGGTTTCCTGCATTTATCTCTTCTATAATTGTAGAACCACAAGTGGACTCCAGTCAGGACAGACCGTCAGGGGTTGATTCAGTTTTTTTATTTTAATTAGCTTTCTCTCCTCATCCTCCTCCTCTTCCTCCTCCTCCTAAACCTCCTCTTCTTCTTATTCTTTCTCATGTCAGTTGTTTTGCACACTTCCTACTTTAAGCGCGGAAACAAACAGCAGGAGAGGAGCAGGATGTGCGGCACGCACCCGGGGTCTCGAGCTCACGGGTAAAACATTTTTTTTTAAATAGGGGGGGGGGGGGGATGGAGAAGAGGGATGCGGGAGCGGATACGTGCGGGCTGGAAAAGCCACCGCCGACCATCGTAAAAACAGCCAAGAGGAAGACGGAAAAGAAGAGGAGAGAAAGAGGATTCAATGCGGTGCTGTGCAATAAAAGAATATGACGGCAATAAAAGTTTATAGCGTATAAATTTCTGAAGGTTAAGAACTAAACGGCTGTAAAGCAAACACGCCGAAAGAAAGAGAAGGGGGGCGAGGAAAGACACACACACACACACACAGAGGAAATATTAGAGGAAAAGTTTCTAATTCCCCCGCATTGCCATTTATTTGGAGGTTAGAATCGGACTGATAGCTGCTGAGGACTGAAGGAGAGAGCAAACATTGTTATTAACTGACGCTACTGTTAGTGCAGAGGCTTCTTCTGGATGTTGAGGAAGGCAGTGGAGTGATGGAAAGGCCTGGATATGCAGGACAAAGTCGAGTTTATAGGAAAGAACCGAGCAGCAGTAACCGGGATTCTCCTCATTTTTTGACTCTGTGCTTCTCTTTTGTTGTAGCAGCATTGGGGGAAGAACGAGCCTCCTTCCTCCTCCTCCTCCTCCTCCTCTTTTCAGCTTTGGGAGTTTTATGGTTTTGTAGCCGTTTGGCTCTATTGGGGTATTTTTGCAGCCTGGTTGTTTGTGTGTGTGTGTGTGTGTGTGTACTGTCTCCTGCCCGACCTCTCTTTGTCATGCTCAGATGCATCCTTACAACCGGGGCTGCAGTCATATAAACTCCCCCCCCCCCCAAAGAAACACACCCAGACACTAGACCCCGACAGACAGGGTGTGCTGTGCCCAGCTCCCAGGCTTCTTTTCCGGCCTAGAGGGTATGTCGGGGGGCTGCACAGCAGGAGGTGGGGGGGGTGGGGGTCCACATGATGTTGAACCTTCTGTGAAAACACGGAAGAACCTCCACTCGGGGTTTTGACTCTAGAACTGCTGTCCGCAGGGTTTAGTCTGTTAAAGCGGGATTGAATGAGTTGTTATTATGATGTTTCTTAATCTCGCGCTATTTCCTCCCTGTGTGTTTTCACCGTTATGAAGATGCCTAACAGGGCTTCATGTTTCCACAGGCGTGAAACTGAGGATCTGGGCTGCAGTCTCTTCAGATAATGGTAACAACCGCTTTTACAGTCTGTTTACAGCCTGTAATTTAGCAACCTGCACACACACACACGCACACACACACACACACACGCACACCAGGTCCCTCAAACATAAAAGCAACGATCATCTGCGGTAATAAAACGGGTTTGTCTGAACTGGACTTCACTGACACAGAGGAGGAGATGTACACAGTTACAATTCTCACTTTACCACGCTTCACTTCTTCACTTCTGTTTTTTTTATTTTTTTTATTGCTTCACAGTTTATAACAGCAGCGATGCAAGTGGCAAATTTTTAGCAACGTCTAAAACGCACCCAAATCACATTATCATAAATACAATCAATAAAAAAGTCATTATTTAACATTAACCATGTTATTTATTTAGTATGTAATTTCAGAATTTGATATTACTTTCTTAATTTTTTATTAATTTGTTGCATGGCATTAGTGCCCTACTTAGTATTGTGTTCGAACAAACATATTTTAAACATCCTCTACAATAATAATGTTAATCAATTCATTTAATACAGGCTTGTACAACAGTAAGCCAGCACAAATACCCGTAATAGTCGCAAAAACGCCGGTATTCAATTCTAAAAATATTAATGCCATATAACTATAGCCTAATTAAATATAGTTTAAAACAAAGAAACGCTAGTGCGGTGCACACATATCGGGACAATTGTTTATTGTTATATAGAAAGGATGTGCTATATAATATTAATACTATATAAACGCTTTTTACAGAATTAGCAATGTCAGTCCCAAACATCTGCCTATAATTTATAAGGAAAAGAACACACTGACCTTTCTACTACAAATTGAGTTATTTTTATTTTTTGTTTTTTTGCTGTTAAATTTAATTTGTGGGCCTGCTTGAGATGAAAAATAGAACGAAAGTATCACAGAAGGTACATTTCTTCGTCAACCTTGAGCCCTAGTTTTTCATTCAATATTTGAGGTTTCTAACGGTTAAAGTACAGTTCAGACCTGACAGTAACAGTCGAGATAAAATAGGCTTCATACACTTCACTCATTAACTGTGTCAGAAGGACAAGACTTTGTTCGGATTATTTCCCTTTACATGTCCATGGACAGGTCTGTCAGCCTGTCTTCATTCCACTTTTTTTCTCCCACAAATCCCAAATCAACTCTAACATCTGGCCTCCAATTACAACTCGCAGTTTTATTTTAAAGCAGCTTATGTAGCTTTATGTGCGCACTTAATAGAACCATAAACCCCGCATTACAGGGAGTTTCCCCTGCGGCCTTACTTCAACCGTCCACTTGATGGCGCTCTTGCTCCACCGTTAAAACAGGCTTCGTGTGACGCTTTGCTTGCCCCCAGTGGAAGACACACATGCATGGGCTCATTTAAGGGCGTGAAACTTGCCATACTTCTCTTCCTAATGTATTTTAATAAAGTGAGGTAATTAAGCAACTCTTTTGACCTCGCTTCAGAACATCCTGAAGCAGTTTCAGTTCATTTTCACAGTGTTACAGTGGCTGAAGGGAAGGGTTGGGGCCTTGGAAAATAAAAAAAAAACATTGACGTGCAGGATACGTATAGGCTGTCAGGAAATGTTTTTTTCTCTTGGTGCAAAATCCTGCATTGGAGAATCACGGGGGGCACTGGGCGCACGGACGTCTGAAGGTGTCAAATCCACTCTCTCCAGCGGTGTTGATGTTACTTCCTGCTCAAAATACATAGGACGCAGTTACTGCTTCTCTCACGTTCAATGAGGCCACTTGTGGTTATGTCCAAGTGTGTGTATTCTACAGGAATGACCCGTTAACAAGCTCTAGCGGTGTTCTAATTTAGTGGTCGGGCTTTGACAGCGGGGACTTGTCCAGGCGCGTGGAAGTGACTTTTTTTTTTTTTTTTTTTAAAGCAGCACCTTCACATCACACCACGCAGACAACAGACCTCATGAGCAAACGCTTTATTGAAAGTGTAAAACACGGCGCGGTGAAGTTTCAATAAGATCATATTCTGGGTAATAAATTGGAAAAATACTGCCGCAATTTACTCCTCAGAAAGTCGGGCGCACAAGCAGCTGATTTACCAAAACACAGTCTGTAATTCAGACAGGCGCTGGCAACATTTTGGCCTCTTGTGTCAGCGCTGTACAATCTAAATAAATAAAATTCGGGTAATTACATTTTTATTTGGCTGATGTGAGCGCGCAATGGATGCGAACACAGTCACATGTTGGAAATAAAATGATAGCTCCAAAACAAAATAATATTACTAGAAGAAAAAGAGAAAACCTCCATAATCGACGGCTCATATGTGATTGATCGGCAACTTTCAGGTCTGTAGTGGGCACAGATTAAAGAAATAACAGTCATAGTAGAAAAACTCCACAGTTGAGTCTTTTCGGGCTAATCGCTGCACTTTAGGCCATCTTACTTTTTACGATCCCCGGCTGTTCTACAAGGCCGGTCTTAATCTTTCCACAACTTATCCCTCGTTAGAAAAGCCCTCATTCTACCTCAGCTTACACTCCGACAGGAACCACCACAGCCGTATGGAAAACACGGCAAAAATGACAATTAAATACCAGCAAGGATGAGGCGTTTACGGCCTCCGGTCGCACAAAGGGCACGTCGTAAAAACCCCCTTTTTGTTTCTCTGCTGCAAGGACGTAAACATGCAAACACTGCCCCTCCGCTTTATGGAGCTTTATAGTTTGTTAAAGGGTTTACAGCCACTTTCTCCAAGCCTATTACCCTCCCCAGTCCTCCTTAGGCCTACGTGTTTATGGAGATATATTTATAAAAGCATACTATGATCAGAATAGGGTCCTCTGATCAGCAGCAGCGGTCAGACTGGAATGGAAGACAAGACAGGCTCCGACAACTGGTTTTAAAACCTCAATTACATTTACAGGCTAGTACTTGTTAAAACCAATACCAATTAGGAAGCACTACCCCTCCTCGCTCTCTCTTTCCTCGGTCTGTGCTAACCTCTCTCACCCACGCTCCCTGACATTTTCGGGCCTCATTCACTTTGCTCCCATGCAGCCTCGCTCTCTCCTTTAAGAATTAAAGGGGGGGGGGGGGAGAAAGAGCAATTAATGAGAGCGATACTCTAAACTACCCCCCCCCCCCCCCCCCCCCCCCCCCAACCTCAA